>OY725171.1:52734174-55234174 GCA_963241965.1 Tortrix viridana | reverse complement strand
GTGGTAATTTGTATGAGTTTGGTCAATTTTGAAGTTAGAAACGTGGTAATTGGTATAAAGGCTACTGTTAACAAATAGAAAATATAACTTTTGGAGATTTTGGATAAACTACCCCTAAGGGGTAGAAATGGGGGGTTAAAGTTTGAATGGTAGTTTGGTCGCTTTTCAAGTTAGAAACGTGGATATTGGTATATAGACTACTGTTAGCAAATAAAAAATACTAAATTAGGTGATTTTGGATAAACTACCCCAGCAAACATTTTTGGTTGAAATTAGGATAATAAGCACCTATTCTAGGTCGCAGTTTTCATGGTGACCTAAATAGATTACCTCAAGTATGTGGAATCGACGTCGATTCGACATCAGTGAAAAAAAAACACGTGCCTGCGACGTCGATTCGACGTAACGTTAGTAAATACAACCTGTAGGTCAACGAGTAGGTCACCTTTTCGACGTCGACTCGACGTCGAGGGCACGTGCCGTGTAGTTGCTATTACTAATTTGGTATACTCGACCACATTTAAACGCGATCACGACGTAATTTTTGGCATAAATTTACTTATTTAGGTAAAATTTATCCCAATTTGTGATGGAGCGTAGAGAACAAAAATATATTTCCTTTTCGCTCGTAGACGAAATGTCTGACAATATAAGACAATTTTAATTTAACGAAAAAAATTACGTGTAACGTTACAAACAGCTTTTTCTTTAGAGGTATTATTTTAGAACCTAAGCACGACTACCTATTTTCATTGAAAGTAGCCGTTTATTATAAATACACGTAATTTTTTTCGTGACATAAAAGCGGGGCGGTTCGAACGCTCCGTGGCCTTACCCTAATAAATAAAACAGGTAAATGAATCGGTAGAAACAGGTGGGAGTAGCCCCGTGCTTGGATTCCCTACTAAACTACTTTATTGAAAATTCCCAGCAGTTACCTCTGGGAATAGGAGGGGATAGATCCCGTTTCAAGAACGCCACGCGTCTACCTCGACTGTTATGTGGGCATAAGCACTACACTAACTTTGTACGTACATACTTACATCTATATCAAAACAATATTTTATGTCTTCCTTAATACTTGGTATTATCGGAAACACTCCAGGTTCTTCGAGACACAGTCTGCAGGTAATAAATAACTTGACGTCCACCTCTGACAACTCCATATTCGTCGCTAAAACAAATAAACGCATGCACTTTAGCAAAAATGAATACTACAAGGAAGACAGAACGAAAATAAACTAAATAAGTTCGATTCTAGTCGATCTAGCGAGATTCCTATCTCGAGCCGCGTTTTTTCACATGATCCCAGGCATCAAATTCGTCCAAATAATAACTTTTCTAGTTAAAGGCGTATCATGGCCGACAATGTACGTGGCCCCTCGACATTTCTTTTGTACATAATGTTCAGGCTTGTTAAGGGCAGAGACAGGGTACCGTTCCAAAATGATAAAAAAGGAACCCTTATTGTGAGACTTCAGTGTCTCCCTGTGTGTCACAGCACTTTTACTCAGCAACTACATACTGAAGCTATCAAATAGAAATTTGGCATCGTTGTATAACAAAATTGGGAAATTGTTATTTTGCGAACCATGTTAAATAGGTACGGACTAGAGATGGGCGGTGACGGGTATTTACCCAATCTACTCATCGAGTAGATAGGTATGTAGCTGAGTAGATATGTAGGTATGCAGTCGGTGGCAAGAATCATGTGACATTGCTATTGTGTAAACCTACTTGACACCGGCTTAGATATATTACATGTACCTATTAGGCACCCATCAAATAGGCAATTCCTAGGAAGCCGGTCATTATTTAGTCTTGTTTAGTGGGTTTTTTTTGAAGACGGTTCTATTTTTTATTAAAATTTTTTTTTCGTCTTTTTTTATTACATTTTTTTTTTCAGGTGAATACTTGGGTAAACCGAGTTAATTTGACATATAAATGGTGTATACCCAGGTAACCACTTAAAAATGTATCTATTCGGCGGGTAGATTGGGTAAATACCCGCCGCCGGTACGGACTCAAATACGGAACCTTCCGTGCGCGGGCCCAACTCGCACTTGACCGGTTTTTTATTGTGGACAAAGAAAACCATTTAAAGAAGTTACCTACTCCAGATAGTAATGTAACCATAAGCCAATGATTTTTGTATGCTATTTAGATGAATTTTAACAATAAAAAAAATATTTTTTTGCATTTATTTGGAAAACAATTATGTTAAAATGCATCATTTTGAGTTTATGTCCATTAATGTTGCATCGCAATGCAATGTCATTTTGGGTGACGGTGCACGCCTTCATGAACTGAAAACACTATAGACATAGAATGGTAAATATGGGCAAGATGTTAATCTTTAATTACTTTTTATACATACTTTTATTCTTAAATTTTACCTTCAATGCTATTATTTTCAACTGTATAAAGAAGGCACAATCGACGATTGTCAATCGTCATCCATCAAATAGGCAAGTTAGAAAGACCAGACAAGGAAGCACTTCTGCAGCGGCGTTGATACATTGGACTAGCCCCGGATCTAGACGTGTTACGTGTCATCCGGAGTAAGAAAAACGTTGTTGCGGCAATCAACGCCGCAGCTGGAAACACACATCCACATCCTTCACTGCGGGAAAGCAGCGTCTTCTACTGGAAACTCACTTTCCTGGCAGTAATAATGCTTCCTCATATGGGATTGCGCAAGGAGGATTACACTCACGGAATAACAAACAAGTGGAAAGGTGAAGTAGGCATTCCCACGGTTAGCGGTAGGTATGTGGCTAACCCGAGCCACCACGTGACGTAGTCGTTTGCCGTTCAAGAAACTGACAAGACATGACAAGTACCTACCTACCTACCTATTCTCTTAAGAATTAAGGTGGATTATGAGTGACATTAAATTTATCGTTAGGCTTTATTAAAACTCATTGATTAAACCAATGAGAAAAGCGTTTTCATAGTGGTTTAATAAGCATTTCAATTGCTTATATATGTGTGAGTTTGGCAACACTGGTTCTGGTTTAAACGCGGCCCAAGGGTCCTTCCACTAGTTTATTATTCCATGATAACACTAGATCTGACAATACATTCAGTCAACAAAGTATCGGGAATGGATGATTTGTTTATGGTTCCAAATTCAAATTTTTGTTTTTTTTGTTGTTGTTAGATTGGCACAACTGTTTTCTATTTTGGCGCGGAGTTTGAGTTGCATCTGTTATTTATATTAAATACAGTGCTGTTTTTAGTTATATCATATCTAGTGTGTATTGCGAATTTCATAATGGACAAAAACATTGAACAAAGAGTTTGTCTTAAATTTTGCATCGCCAATGGAATTTCGTGTTCGGAGTCACTGAAAATGTTACAGAAGGCTTACGGTGATTCGACTTTATCAAAAACACGTGTTTATGAGTGGTACAAAGCGTTCAAAAGCGGTCGAGATGTGATGGAAGATTTGCCTCGCTCTGGTAGGCCATCAACGTCTGCAACTGAAGTTAACATCGCAAAAGTGAAGGAAATAGTGACTGAAAATCCTCATTCAACTTTGAGAGAGATAGCCGCCGAACTTTCTGTATCTCACGAGTCGATCCGTACTATTTTAACTAATCATTTGGGTATGAAACATGTTACCGCTCGGCTAGTCCCAAAAGACCTGAATTTTCTCCAAAAACTCAATCGCATGAGAGTCGCTGAGGACATGCTAGAACGAGTCAATTCCGACCCAACATTCATGAAACGCATTGTTACTGGTGACGAGACGTGGGTTTACGAGTTTGACATGCAAACTAGTCAACAAGCTTCGGAGTGGCGCCTTCCAACTGAACCGAAACCGAAGAAACCACGCCAAAGTCGATCAAAAGTCAAAGTCATGTTGACTGTTTTCTTTGACTATCGCGGTGTTGTGCACTCGGAATTCTTGCCGGAAGGTCAAACGGTAAATAAAGAATATTATTTGAGCGTTATGCGGCATTTAAGAGAGCAAATTCGACGAAAAAGGCCAGATTTGTGGAATGAAAATTCTTGGATTTTGCACCACGATAATGCGCCTTCGCACAAGGCCATCATTGTGAAAGAATTTTTGACCAAACACTCAACAAATACCATCGAGCAACCACCATATTCACCAGATATGGCTCCTGCCGACTTCTTTCTTTTTCCTAAACTCAAATTACCACTTCGTGGCACCCGTTTTCAATCGGTAGAAGACATAAAGGAGAATTCGCGCCGAGAACTGAATTCAATTCCGGAAACAGCGTTTAAAAAATGTTTTGATGATTGGATTATTCGTTGGCGTAAGTGTATCGTTTCTGAAGGAGCATACTTTGAAGGTGATAAAATAAATTTGGATGATTAACAAACAGTTTGTGTATTATTGATCTTTTCACGGTACTTTCTTGACAGAGTAGTAACTGACACAAATGAATTATATTTAACAATATGTCGCCAAGGATTTTTTAAGTTGCATGGGCTAAGCAGACTGCAAGGTATTTTTCACACAACTTTCTAATAATGCAGAGCGAGGAGTTCAGAGGAGCAGGTTACTCTGGGCACTTTCAAATAATTGTGATGAAATTCGCAAATTCACATTATAAGCTAGGGCAGGGGCTTTGAAGTTCGGTTAATAAATTCGCAGTGCAGTCCACTTATTTCCAGTTCCACTTAGTTTACTAATTTAATTTTTACATGGCAACCCAGTTTCATTATTTATACTAAGTTACTGATATAGTCTTTTCAAATTATGAAAGCGCACCTTGTTACTCAAATTGACATTGCCTGGTTGCATCAATGTATGTTAAGTTTAGTTATAGGGCAGGGTGTTATGGATTGAAAACACTATAAACACATACAGAAATTAATATAAGACTGCCAAAAGGCAATATGACACTGGTAATAATAAACGGGTAATAACAAATATTTTGATGATGTTGGAATCATCTTGATCATGGGGTTATTAGGTCGGAGTTCACCAACCAATTTAACGGACTGTTAAATCCTAATCCGCTGTTAGTCAATACATTTTGACAGCCGTCAGACCTCTAATCGCCTGTTTAACTGTTGGTGAACACCGACCTTAGTACCAATTTCACCATACAATGTTAAATGTTAATCGACTGTTAGTTCATACTTTTTGACAGCTGTTAACGCTTTAATCGTCCGTTAAGTGGTTGGTGAAATCCAACATTAGTGTCACAAATAATATTTAACCAGGACTTTTATTTTGAACCAGTGTAAAAGTGATAAGATAGGTATGTCATAAACAAATAATTATATACGGTGCCCGTGAGCATTGCAAGAGATTTTAACAGCATATTCCTGACCATATTTTTAGTTAAAAATGTTAATTAACGTCTGCTAAATTCGGCTCGGTTTTAGAGATATTTCCATGTTTGTGTAAAAATGTTGTAATGAAATCTCCAGTATCAAACACCTTTATGATTGCGACGTTGCAAAAAAGTCAAAACTATAAAAGTCAAATCCAGTTCTGTCACAATGAGTGGTTAGGTTGACATTGTTTACGTGTAAGTACCTATCAACAAACATACCGGCGTATTATTTTTTAATAAATAAAAATGAAGGAATCCAAGAGTTTACGAGTCAATCTAAACATACCCAATGCAAATAAACCGATAGGTAGGCCTCCGCCTATGGCTAAGAATAGTGATCGTATTATTTTGCAAATGATTTTGTGGATGAAATATTCATCGTTTGTTGAGATCGTCCACGGTATGATGCCAGGGGGCAACGGTTTGTGCACTGTTCACCCAATGTTTGTTTCACATGCAGATGACTCCTGCAAAGTATCTGGCCTAAGTAACCGCGAAAACCGAATTTCACAAATTGCGGGCATCTTTCTCTGTCACTCTATTTCCGCCTTCATTGGAATAAAAGAGAAATATTCCCGCAATTTGCGAATTTTGGTTTTCGCGGTGGGCCACCTGGACTCTGGCATCTGAACGTTAGAAACTATGTTTGGTCTTGCCCTCCAGAGGATATTGTAGAAAATCCCGCCGTGAGATATGACTGGGAGTGGGAGAACTACTAGTACATTCTATTGTGCATGTAATTATTGGACTAATAAACGTAATATTTTAACTAATTATGTATCTTTTGTTACTATTTGAAAAATCTGAAGTTAATAAAGATTAACTCTTAACAAGACCCCATTCATATTGGAACAGGCTATTACACCATTAAATTGCAGGTAACCTGTGAATGCCCAGCAAGGAATATTTCAGTCTCATTTTCAGTCAGCCGCAGAGCGACCCCCTGCATCCAAAGTTTGTATACATTGGGGGGTCACATTTCTCTGCAGCTGACTGTACTTATTAAATTGATTTTGTACCTTATTATGATATATGAGGTCGCTTAATTGCATCTACATAGATGAAGGTTAAAATTAAGTACCTAGAAGTAAAAAGTAAGTAACATGTTATACCTATAGTCCCTACATAAATAAAATATTATTTTTAGTTAAATTTATTAATTTATTACACATGAAACTAAAATTTAACAGCTTTTCCATTAATTAATATGAATAATCTAAGGGTTGAGTTGACACAATTCCTGTCTGCAGCAATAAATACTGAAGGCACACTGAAGTTGCCATAAGATGCACCATGGAGCACTCAACAAAACATTTCCTTTAGCTTTTGTAATTAAAGGCACCGGCCTTCATCAGTTGTCTCATTGAACTGGCCCTCAATTTCTTAATACATATTAATAATTTAGCTTCGGTGACACTTTAGTTAGAACAAATAAATATGTTTAGTACGATTGTTATTTAGATTACAGTTTCTTCTTCTTCTCTTTAAATAAAAATGGCCTCTGTCCACTTATGTAGACAATTTTGCCAATGTCAATGTACGGTTAAAATATATTTATAAAATTGGTATTGTTCGGTAATTTGGAGAACTGTGGCGAAAGTGTCAATCGCCTCACGCACCAACCACTCCGCCGCGCACAACACCGCCACGCTTCACTTCTCCAAAGAGAAGCCCAAGATGGCGACCGGCTCAGCAGAAGCGATCGACACGTGCAGCAGCCAACACTCCCACCACAGGACTCGATTACAGTTTCAATGCTAAAATTAATAACAAAAAATCTATGACGCATATGAAAGTCATTAATGTCATTATGAAGGAGGAATGAAGTAGTAAATTTCCAAGTGGCCGGTCATTTATCGTTACTCTTCTAAGGAGTACCGATGATAACGATACTCTTAATACACTAAACTAACTCTTACTATTCTTACAAGATACAAGTGGAAAATTCAATAGAAATAAATTACTTTTAGATATTTGATACATTCCGGGACTGAGTCGTCAACGTGACAAAATGGCCAGTGGACAGATACAAAAGAATAAAAATGATCTCCTGGTAACTGTAGGGTACATACATAAGGTGACTTAAGTCTTATTGTTATGTGATTGATCTTTTTTATTGAAAGAGGTGTGTTATTTCTTCAGTTAGTCTATGTCGATTGACAAGCCGTGTCATCTGGGGGCACGGCAGTGCCCCCGCCAAGTCGAGCAAAAAAAAGGCACGGCCGTACCATCCTTTTCCCGAAGCCATTCGGGCCATTTTCAACCCACTGTAACTTCGTTGTGGAAATAACTAGAAGCCTAAATTTTCAGTGACCAAGAGAACATTACATAGATATATACATTTCCAAATTACATGAAATTTGAACCAGTAGTTTGAGAATTATTGCAAGTCAAAGTTCCATAATTTTGTCACTGACTGACTCACCGATCATCAAAATTCTAAGGTACTTCTAGCAGACACACCAACTTCAAATTTTGCAATCAGGTAGTGTTTAGCCTACATAGAAAGGAAAAACTGAAACATCCTGAAATTTCAGTCCCGTTTCTTTTGCGGTTGGTAAATTCACGTTTCCATATAAAGTCTATGAGAAAAAATTTTGGGAACTGGACAAGTAACTTTGTAATCGTATTTTTAAGACTAGGTAGTGGATATAAAGGTGGACTACCTACGAAAAGAAATGAGATTTTGCGGGGCACGCGATGTTTCGCAGCAAGTGAGAGCCGCGTGGGGCGCCGGGGGAGTCGATGTTGATGTTCCGAAGTGAGGGACAACGACAACCGCGCTCATTAGCGCGAGCGATTAGATGCTGTTCGGATGTGCCCCAAAACGCTACGCATAAGTTTGCGGTTTTCGTCTAAAATTTCATTTGTTATTATTGGTTTAACTAATTTGTTTACTGATATTGTTTGTTAGCGATTTGGATGTTCTTTGAATAATTTTAGGATGTAGTCATCATCATCATCATCATCATCATCATCATCATCATCATCATCATCATCATCATCATATCGGCCGCAAGACGTCCACTGCTGGACATAGGCCTTCCCCAGGGATCTCCACGACGGCCGGTTTTGTGCTACTCGCATCCATCGGCTTCCCGCGATCTTCACCAGATCGTCGGTCCACCTTGTGGAAGGCCTGCCAACACTTCGCTTTCCGGTCCGCGGCCGCCACTATAGAACCTTTCCGCCCCGACGGCCGTCAGTTCTACGAGCAATGTGCCCCGCCTACTGCCACTGCTTCGCAATTCGCTGGGCTATGTCGGTGATTTTGGTTCTCCTGCCGCCGATTTCCTCATTTCTGATTCGATCTCGTAGAGATACGCCGAGCATAGCCCTTTCCATTGCCCTTCGGGTGACCTTGAGCTTTCTTACGAGGCTCATTGTAAAGGACCACGTCTCTGTTCCATAAGTCATCACTGGCAACACACACTGGTCAAATACTTTTGACTTAAGACACTGCGGTAACTGGGACGAGAATATGCTCCGTAGCTTACCGAACGCTGCCCAGCCGAGTAGGATTCGGCGATTGACCTCTTTCTCGAATTTGGATCTACCTAGCTGGATTACTCGTCCTAGGTAAACATAATGATCAACAACTTCGAGCGGGCTTTTAAAGGGGTGGGTGCAACATGGACATTTGACATAACTTTTGTCTTCTCCATATTCATTTTGAGACCCACTTGTTGAGAAACTCTACTGAGGTAATCGAGCATTGTGCCCAGTTCCTCCAGGGTCTCAGCCATGACTACAATATCGTCAGCAAATCGAAGGTAAGTGAGGTATTCGCCGTTGACGTTGATGCCAAGTCCTTTCCAGTCCAGAAGCTTGAAAACGTCTTTCAACGCAGCAGTGAACAGTTGCGGAGATATAACATCTCCCTGTCTCACTCCTCGCTGTAATTCTCTTTTTGAGTAGTCGGTATTCATGGGCGGTGGTGATTACTTCCCATCAGGTAACCCGCATGCTCGTTTGCCTCCCTCTCTTATATAAAAAAAAAACGAATGGGTTTCGAGTTCTGGTCCAGAAGATGGACTGACATACAAACACTTCAACACTTCGATGTACCGGTAGTCAATATGGCACCGCTGGAGAGACTGTAGCACGGCCCAGGTTTCGACTGAATCAAAGGCTTTCTCATAGTCCACAAACGCTAAGCATAGTGGCTGGTTCTGTTATTCTGTCTTCTGTATAACCTGCCGCAGCGTGTGGATGTGGTCTATGGTACTAAAGCCTTTTTGGAAACCAGCTTGTTCGATAGGCTGAAAATCATCAAACCTGCCCGCGAGACGGTTCGTGATGGCTCTTGAGAATAACACCTTATAGGCATGGCTCAGAAGTGTGATGTGTCTGTAGTTCTTCAATTGAGTGTTATCACCCTTCTTGAAGAACAGCACCACCACACCTCTATGCCATGCTCGTGGCGTCTTGCCCTCGAGTAATTAAATAACTTCTGAAGAGCTCTCAGTACTTAACTGGTGTACCACCCGCTTTGAAAAGCTCAGCCGTAATGCCGTCATCACCAGGTGCCTTGCCATTCTTAAGCTGTTTCAGAGCCATACTAATCTCGTACAGGCTGATGTCCGGGATGTCTTCGGTAAAGTGTCAGGTCAACCTAGCACTCGGGTCTTTTGCTAGGTTGCTGACAGGTGACTGTGTCGTGTATATCTTTCCGTAAAACCGTTCGATTTCTCCCAAAAGCTCGGGCTTCGACGATACGATTCTGCCGTCCTCGGTCTTCAGCTTTGCCAGCACGCTCTCCCCATTAGACAGATCTCGTGCAAACACTTTTGAGCCCTTGTTTCGCTCGATAGCCTCCTCAATACGGTTAGTACTTATTTTAGAGGCGTATACCGCGAGTAAGAGACTTTATAATCTGCCTATTGAGCCGCCGATACTGGGAAGCATCTTCCGAGGAATGCAATGTTTATATATTTTTTAGGATGCAGTATACTCATTATATACATATTGTACCTACTCGTACCTACTTGAACTTCTTAAACTCATTAGAAATAGGTATCTATAATTTCGCTTGATGTTATTTGTTTGATGATTGAATGTCCTAATAGTTTGTTTACTGATATTATTTGCTAGTGATCTAAAAACTTGTCAACAATTAAATAGCGCAATGCTTAAATCTCTTCCATATCCCCAAATAAAACTTACAGCCGTAGATAGCATAGATTGCCCCAAAAAGTAATGTTAAGACGAAATATTGACGTAAGTCTAGGCCTAGTTAACGGTTCTATCGGTATAGTACAAGGATTAAAGCTTGATCATGAAAATACATACATAATTAAAAAAATACGTATTAAATTTAATAATGAGCATGTGTACGAGTTTGGTCTGTCAAAACTAAATTTGAAATTATTAATAAAGCTTATGCTCATCGCGAACAGCTTCCAATATGTATAGCCTATTACGATACATAAGAGTCAAGGGCTAACGGCCGCACTTAGACACGTCAATTAACTTTTAAGTTTCATTAAAGTTGCTGCTGTCACTTTCTTTGCTATAGCAATAGAATAAGACGCAGCAACTTTAATCAAACTTAAAAAATAATTGACGTCTCTGAGTGCGGCATGGACATTGGTTCTTCAGTATTTACATGCGGTCAAGCGTATGTGACAATTTTGAGAGTGAAAAGTCTAGGCGGTTTACATCTAATCAATGTCAACTTTGGTTGTATTAAAGCGCAGGAGTCTGCAATTTCTGAATATACTTAGACTTAGATGCATTTACCGTCCAGACCTGTCAAAAATCAATCATCAAAGCCTCTGAGAAAAGCCCCGACCTACAAAAAGAAATGAGACCCCATCAAAAACATAACATGTACAAAAATGCCCAAGTCTCGCAATGCTTCAACCGTAAAAAGTTGGGAGATCGAATGTAAACCAAGTCGGTTAATTCAGTACCTACCTATCAATGGGAGCAGCTATCCAACCACTTTGTCATAAATAGATACCTTGTTAGTTAGCTAACAAAATTTTATAGTAACCATAATATCAATATTACATTTTTTTTATTTATTTAATAAATAGAGTGACTTGGCAATTACACACGGCAAAAGAATCTACATAAAACAATATCTATCTAATATTAGCACTTTGTGCTTTTATTTTTTTTGTGTGTTTGGAGGACTATTTAAATTACTTAGTGTATTCTGTTGCTGTGTGCAATTGCCAAGTCACTCTATTTATTAAAGAAATAAAAAAAATGTAATATTGATATTATGGTTACTATAAAATGTTGTTAGCTAACTAACAAGGTATCTATTTATGACAAAGTGGTTGGATAGCTGCTCCCATAGATAGGTAGGTACTGAATTAACCGACTTGGTTTACATTCGATCTCCCAACTTTTTACGGTGGAAGCATTGCAAGACTTGGGCATTTTTGTACATGTTATGTTTTTGATGGGATACATTTTTCATTCGAGGTATAATAAATAAGTATGAAACTATTTTTATTTTATTATTACATTAGACACCTAACTGTAAAGTCAATTATCAAGTTGTGCATTGAAGTACTTGAGGTTCTTGAAAATGTGGAGCGATAGACAAGGGACATTGTATTTTGTGTAACCAACCTTTTTCTTTAATTAAATGTGGTATGATTAACTTATTCCGATTTATTTCGAAGAGGAATCTAAAACATCATTTGAATAATCTATGCCCAAAAGAAGAAAATCATATGACATTGTCTCTTGTACAAAAAAGAGATAGCAATAACAGACGTTGCTAGCTCGTCCTAAAGGCACGTTTTTACTAGATTAGCGATTATTATGTATGAAAATATGAAATAATTTAAAAACCAAATTCGAACTAGGTTCATATAACGTTTATACTTCTTATAGCCTCAGGCATGCGTGATTAAAATCTCTCACAATGCTCACGGGCACCGTGTATTATAGATTAACTGCTATTTTGATAGAGGGAGAGAAGTAGAGTGTATTGTGGTGATCCAGGGTCCAGGATGTAATCTTTGGGAGCCTCTGAGCAAGGGCCAACGAATTTGTTCGATAACCCATTGGTGCCCCCGGCACGCATACTACCCACCTTTATACCCTGTAGCTAGCCGAAAATCCAGTTTCGATAACATATTAAAACTTTAATGCTTTGCCGGAATTTCGCTCCTGCGATTTCGCGTGTGCCTGGAAGCGAAAGCGTCAAAACCTTTTGAATGATAATCTTGCAAATTTTACAATAAATTATCAAGTAGGTAGTTTTACATATATGAAATAAGAAAGTAGGCATGTTACTATGATGGCGCCGTGTTGATATGTAATTATACAAGCTGCTAAGTCGAATGGGATGAACATACCCAGGTATTTCGCTTAGAAGCAGGGTCAATGCCATGGTCTGACCAATATTATCAATAACTTTGGTCAATCCATGAGATTTCAGCAAAACATAGGGTAGACGCCATTTCTTAATCCTAGGTTGAGGCATACACTTTAGGATAGGGGTTCGCTAACTTAAAATTACAAGATTTCGCTTCTTGCGTCTAATATAAAAATAATTATTCAGAACTTACCAAAACCTTCATAAAACTTGCCTCTTGGTCCATCCAAGAACCTGCCCGTAGTGCCCGTAGTATAGTATCTCTTAGTAGTCTGCTGTGAAGTGTGAACCATAGAGTACATTGAATATTAGGATGGTGTGAACCTAGCCAAGAACGTAGTGGTCACAACATGTCTATTTTTTTTAAATTATTATGGCCTGGATGCTAAGTCCACAGAATAAGTACATTAATAGAAACCGGACTATAAGAAAGAGCTAAAGACGTATACTTGACCTTTTTCTACTTATGGTATTCATACCGAGTTAAAAAGAGATGTCCTTATAGGTATTCTTTAGTTTTCCTTCGTGTTGCCAAAAGCAAATTTGAATGGACCGCTATTCGCCCGCCATTTGGACCCCTACTCGCACAGAATAAGTACATAATAGAAACCGGACTATAAGAAAGAGCAAAATACGTATATTTGACCCAAGGACCTTTACTCAAACTGGACTGAGAACTGCTAGAAAAAAGTGTGACCGACAGAGAAACCCAAAGTAGGGGATTTTATCTCTTTCTATTAGGGTGACCAACTTTATCTGTGGACAAAAATATTTTTTCCTAATCTACACAAACAAATAATGAAACAAAATGGGTACTTAAAAACGAAATATTAATTACTAGCTTCTGCCCGCGACTTCGTCTGCATTGACTGTCCCACAGGAACATTGTGGATGAAAGATAACCTGTGTTAAGTTAGGTAATATTATAAGCTATCTCCATTCAAAATTTCATTCAAGTCCGTCCAGGTATTAAGCATGAAGGAATAACAAACATTCATCCATCTACACAAATGTTTGCGTTTATAATATTAGGAGGATTACAATATATTTATATACAACAAATGAGCGTTGGAGCAAACCAGTGCAAAATCTAGGGCCTGACTACCACCGAACCATGATGATGATGATGATGATGGATGGGGACGCCCGGCCGGAGCAGGCGGGCGGTCGATCGTTCCTACGGTCATTCCTCCCTGTTCCCCTTGGTTGAGCCGTAGGTTACTGGTCCGGCGACGCTCCCATCCAGCATGGATCCCATCTTCTTGTTTTCCTACAGAACAAAAGTACGTCCTGTAGGTTGATGCTTCTTAATGCCTCTGTCGACAATTCGTCCTCCCCGAATGTGCGGTATCTCAGTGACGAGTACATTACACACTCGGCTAGGACGTGTTGGCTAGTTTCCTCTTTGCCACAGTGTGGGCACTGAGGATCCTGCTTGATACCTATTATTGTTAGGTGTCTGTTTAGTGGACAGTGTCCTGTTATCACCCCTGCTAGTAAACTAAGATTATACTTACCCAGATTTATTAGATACCTGGTTCTTTTCTTGTTTACCACCGAACCATTATTTATGCTCCTACACAAAACGATTTAATTTTTCTGTAAGTTGTGACCTTTGCCTTTGTAAATATATCGAGATTTCTTAAAATGACAAAAAATGTCAGTCAATCCCTACTCCCCCATTTTACGGCACATTATGGATGTGGAGCGCGCAAAAGCAAAATATTTTAATACTGTGAAATACATTATTGAGGAAATTTTCAAGGGCGGAGGCTATGAGATAATTTACTGTGTTCCAAATGCTGTCTTTATTTTTGTATGTCTATTGGTCACCACACCAGCCGTGTATTCAAGCTATCTGCTGCGTAGGTTCAATATTTAAAACCAATAATTATTTCCAAAAACTAAGTCATCCTGGGCTAGAGCTATTAACATGCTACGTCAGCTAAATTGCATTCGTAAACCAAATACATGGAAAAAATATTATTTATTTACAGTTTCTGAAAAACCGACAGGATTTTCATGGCCACCCTAGTGCTTTCGGGATTGGTATTTACTTTTAGTCGTAAAATATAAATTATTTCCCATTACCTTTGAAAGGAGATCCCGCTATGTAAATAGCTTTCACTCCTACAGCCTTTAACTGAGCACGATTTAACCATTTTAAATTGTTTTCGTGCGAAAAGACATTTGAAACATGATTAAAACTCGATGACGCATCATGTAAACAACAGGGTTACCAGTCAATATATAAAATTTGCTACCGTAAATCCACACACACGGATGTACGCACACGGACGTTTTCGTCGATCTATATTATTATATATGCATTAACACTTAAGTTCATTTTAATATGTAACAGATTTTTATTGATTTTTAACCTTGGGTTATAGACTTGTAAAATGAGATTTTATTCAGACCTACCAAATTTCACAATGCACAATTTTAAAAAAAATTAAAAAAAGAACGAAACATTTACATTATAATTAGAAACTAAACGATCTTCACTAAAAGAATAGTGCTAGCTTGATAAGTGAATATTTGTTTAGTTTTGTATATTATACCATTAAGGTAATATTTTCTTGCAATGGCAAGTGTGCAAGTGAGACACAATCCCTCAATTGGTACCTCTCAGAGCCACGATATCGTCAGATAATTTGTAACTATAATACTGGTCAATAAGGTATAATTTTGAATAGCTATTTAATAGTTAGTACTTAATCCAGCTTGAGTATAAGATCCTTGATTTGACCTTCTACTTATGGTATTCATAACGAGTTAGAAAGAGATGTCCTTATAGATATTCTTTCGTTTTCCTTCGTGTTGCCAAGAGCAAATTTGAATGGACCGCTTTTCACCCGCCATTTGGACCCCTTACGCGAACCTCCAGTACTACCAAATTAAAAAGTCGATACACCAATAATAAATTTTGTGTCAGGTGACTTTTACATTTAGTAGCTTTATTAGTTTTACGGTGTTGGAAATCTGAAAATATCGATATAATATGAATATATATGAATATGAATAATATATTAGAATATATTAGAAGAGATGAGAACTTGATAGCAGAATGGATTCGGCGAGTAGACAGGGAAAATTTGATGCAGCAAACTATGGCAAAGGAACAGACAGTCACGCGAGTGGTCCTGTAACCCCTTTTTTGGTTGGATGCTATCCCCAATATTTTAATTAAAACATTGTTGAATTATTGAACTTATTTAAAATATTCTTTACTCATACTCATTTATTTATAATATCAAAATATTACATGTCAAATTATTATGATTATTATTATTATTTGTTATAATTATTATTTATATCATTTTTATTATTTTTATTGTTCTTCTTTGTTACATTATTTTATTTTTATTGTTCTTTACCTGCTTTGAACAAAAAACTTCAAATACCTATAACTTTACGCTGCTAAACTTTAGCGTAACGTAATTATAATGTTTAAGGTCCGATTTTTTTAATCTCCAGATAACACTTTCTGTAAGACAAATTTTAACTCTCTTCTTTTCTCTCATATGACAAAAAGCTGATGTCAAAATTTTCATTTCGCGACAAGTTTTTATTGACGACTGTATTTTTATCACTGTCTTTATTAAATTATCAAGACCACGCTAATGAGTCCCATCTCGCTGGGTCTACGTTAAGTACAGCTGAGGATCCTGTTGCCACCTTCCGGTTCTATCATCAGATCTGTCCATTGACACAATAATATTACATTGTCATCGGGTTTACATAAGTATTCCAAACTTCAGTTCAATTAAACACCGGGAAGTATATGAAAAATGGTCCGCAAATTTTGAAATTGCCAAGTTCCTTATTATTATGAACATTGGAACATTGCAAGTTACTAAATGAAAGCTTGTAAAAAAGGAAAGTGATAACTTTCACGGCCTCATGCTTTTATTCGGCAATTAGAAAAATCAGCCCTTAAATCATTAGAAGAAATTACAACTGCGAAATTGAATCGATACCGATATTATTGTCGACTCGGCTACAACACTCGCGTTCACAGATCCTTGTGACAACACGAAGGAAAATGAAAGAATACCTATAAGGACATCTCTTTCCAACTCGTTATGAATACCATAAGTATAAAAATGTCAAATATGCGTCTTTAGCTCTTTCTTATAGTCCGGTTTCTATTAATGTACTTATTCTGTGGCTAAGTCATTTCTTTGTTCTATATAGGTGTATATAGTCTTATTTGAAGATGAATTCGAGTTTATTCTTCTTCGAGACTTTGAGCTCGTATTTTAATGCCTTAATATTAATACGATAGGGTTGTTTTTAAATTTAAGGCAAAATCATAATGCACACAGGACACTGGACACTGGAGTTGCCACAATAAACATGTAGTTTAAGAGAAAAATTCAAAAACATGTCAAGAAGTTAGGATGTTTTACGGTCTTTAATAGTCCCTTTTCAGTTACCGTCAGTACCGTATAGTAATAGACTATTTGACTAATGTAAAAATAAATTATTTTTACACTACCATTAATGCCCGGTTCCTATATCCAAACCGCGGAAAGATAAGGATACCTCGAGTTAAAATTTGACATTTGCCACGTACAACATGTGTCAAATTTGAATTTGAATTACCTAACCTTATCTATCCGCGGTTTGAATGTAGGAACGAGCATTAGATCAAGCTTTCGAAAATAACACGGAAAAACCTAGCTATCGCTTATTTTTGGAATTTAAACGATTTTTAATTCAAACAAAAACTTTATACAGGAACACTGAAAATTGTGACGTCACAGGTTCCTATTTTCATACTAACTTCATACTACCGGATCGTTTTGACGTTTCAATAATATATGAAAAAATAAAAGATTTAAGCTTTCGGCACACCAAACGCGTGTCAGGCGCGTCGCGTGGCGTGAGCGACGTAGCACCCAGCACACCACAGGCAGGCGGCAGCTTCAACGCGTTTCGAACGCGTGCCAGCGCTGCGCATGCCTCGCAGCTGCATCATGCTGCGCGGCACGCGCTTACCCCCACCACGCGTTTGTAAAAAAATACGACTAGTACCCGCGCCGACGCCGCGCTGACGCGACGCGTTCGCCCCGCCCCGGTGTGCCGGTAAACATGGCAGCCATATTTAATACAAATTCGCGTTTCAGCGCGCGCGACGCGCCTGCTTCGCGTGTGCGGGCTTCAATTTGCTTTGTTGTATTACAACATGCGCGGGCCCGCATTCAAAGCGCGACGCGCCTGACACGCGTTTGGTGTGCCGAAAGCTTTAATTTTGGTTTTCGTCCGATTGTGCTCAAAACCTTAATTTTTCGGATAACACACCGTCCGAAATTGGGTAGGTAAAGTTTTTGGAAGAGGTGTAAATTATATTTTTTTTCGATAGTCGTCATCCTAAAGATCAAGGAACTGCGGCCCTTTTATTTTTATTTCCTCTAATATTTTAGAAATATTTTTTTTAGTTATTAAGTTGACATTTGTACACTTTATTGGCCGACAAGCTTGTTGCCTTCGTACTTAATGAAAAAGAAAAATAAAACTGTCACTTCTATAACTGTCATTGTCAATCAAAGTAAACAAACCATTCAATTCAACGACTCTTTTCTGGAGTTCTGTGACAAGAGTGTTGGTTGCTGCACGTGTCGATTATTTTGTCGCGTTTTTTAGTGTCTCAGTGGTGTTGAAGAGCTCGGTGGAGTGGTCAGCGCGAGCGGCGGCCGACACTCTTGCCTCTGATCTCGGAGAATATAACACTCTAACCCCCTTACTAATAAACGTTGAGTAACGGCTGAGTAGTTATACAATGCTTTGTCCTTATCTGTCATTGTGACATTTGAATTCGACAGATAAGGACAAAGCATTGTATAACTACTCAGCCGTTACTCAACGTTTATTAGTAAGGGGGTAAATGTTTTAATAACATTTTCAAGAACCGATCATATGTAACCTAAAACTTTGACATTGGCAGAATTGTCCTCATGGACAGACGCCATTTTAACAAAAAATTGAATTGAATTAACTCTTTTCTGTTTGCCTTCGTTTCATGTGATCAGTGTTTTTAGAAATATTTTTAACGACCTCAGAACGAACTCCGGACTTTCGATTTTGCCGCTTTCCTCCAGCTTTGCTCGCTTTGACCTTTGCACGATATTTGGAGTACGATTTATTTTCGACCCCATTGGCACTGCTTCTTGGACACCGATTTCTTCCTTTCACGACGACTCTTGCCCTGCTTTTCGATAGCCACGAGAGCACGTTTGAATCGTATACACGCAATGAATTCAAGCAATCCCACACGGACTTTGGAAATGGAGTATTACAAAGATTTACTCAGATGCTTGAAAGAATTGAATCGTTTGTTTACTTTGATGGACAATGACAGTTACAGAAGTGACAGTTTTTTTTTCTTTTTCATTAAGTACGAAGGCAACAAGCTTGTCGGCCAATAAAGTGTACAAATGTCAACTTAATAACTAAAAAAAATCTTTCTAAAATATTAGAGGAAATAAAAATAAAAGAGCCGCAGTTCCTTGATCTTTAGGATAACGACTATCGAAAAAAAATATAATTTACACCTCTTCCAAAAACTTTACCTACCCAATTGAAGTTTCGTGCTGGCAGCACACAGAATAAATACTTGCATAGAAACCGGACAACAAGAAACAGCGAAAGACTTATGTTTGACCTTTTTCTATTTAAGGCATTCATAACGCGTTAGATAGAGATGTCCTTATAGGTATTCTTTCGTTTTCCTTTATGTTGTCACAAGGTTTGAACTGGATCTGCTAACGCCAGTGTTGTTGCGGAGATTGCTTTCTTTTTCGTCGTATTCCTGATTCGACATATTCTTGTTTTGACACATTCTTGTCTCGTCGCCAATGACCTTCTATACACAAGGACTTCGCATCAGCGTGCAAAACGCGGGACGGCATAATTGTGCTTAAAGGCGGTTTAAGCACACTTCTTACCTTAGTCGTCAGTTGGTCGCAAAGCCGTCAGGATGCCGATGTGTGTCATCAAAAAGTGCCGACATAACTACTCGAAAAAAAATGGTGTGGCTTACCATCGGTAAGTTAATTTTCCCATTATCTTTGACGTGGCAAGAACATATATAGAAAATAAAACAATAGAGTAGCTCTTTTTAGGGTTCCAAATGGCAAAAACGGCTTTACGCTGAGTTGGGACCATTTCGTGACTACATTCTTACTGTGTGTATTTTTTTGTCCTTTGCTGATATTGGTCACGAATAAATGTTTTTCTTTCTTTCTTTCAAAAACGGAACCCTTATAATGGCTGGTTTTTTTAGCTTTCCTGTTCACGAGATTATGAGAGAGAATTGGCGCAAATTCGGAACCCTAAAATTAACAGCCTGTTTCTACTCCACTGCTACCTTGTTCCAGTCAGCTTCTAAAATCATCATGCGCGCATGCGTAGCTTCGACTGCGTAATTGTTATACATTACTGATTAATGACCGACGACATTTTAAAGGACTGGTGTGTCAACGGCAATGTATAGACAGAGTAAGTCGAAGCTTTAAGCGCGTCACACACGGAGCTATAATATATATTTTGGTATATTAATATATATTTATAGCAAGGCATCTTACGAAATATTTTCGTATATTTTCCGTACTAGTTGACAGAGTCCACAAGCATTCATTACTATATTCGTCCATTCTTTCATTACTTATATATTATAGCTGCGTGTCTGGAGTCTGTCAACTAGTACGGAAAATATATCGTAATATACTGACCTATAATATATATTATAGCTCCGCGTGTGAAGCGCTTTATATGGTGAAATAAAATGCAGTGCAATGTTTGGGCGTTTTTGTTGTGATTTGTCCATGTGTATAGAAAGTCATTGTTCGACGCTATCCGTTTTCGACACGGTGGAACTACCAAGTTATACTATACAATGCCAATGACTTTGCTTGCATAAAACTACTTAATTGACAAAAATATTGTATTGTACCAATATATTAGTGACAGACCGACTTTATTATGTAATAATTTGTCGATAACGAAATGTGTCCAAACAAGATTATGTCGAGAACGGAAAGCGACGAAACAGGAAGCAATCGTTGCAGAGTGGACAATAATATCGATATCGATTCAATTCCGTAGTTGTAATCTGTTCTAATGATTTAACACAATAATATAAGCAACAACTGTTTCCCTGGGTCTCTATTCTACTCCGTTTTTCCCCTATTGCAATCGTATTCGTTTCTGACTCGGCCGCCTTTACTGCCAAGTTAAATAGGAGCTATCGTAAAGGTGTCGGTTGGTAGCCGACCTGCAGTCGGGCGTAAAGATCAGTAGTGCCGCGGCGGCACGTGCTGTCTGCTGCTGCTGCGTGCAGTCGGCTACCAACAGACACCTAAATGTTGTCAATAATATTGTTATATTATAGGCGAAAAGACAATGTAGAGTAAGGGCCCAGTTTTAGTATTCTTTTATCATTTTTGTCGAGGCTGTTTAAATATGAATTGGCAAGAAAAACACTGCGTGAATTAATTCAATATAATTACACCTATACTACGTCATGACAAGTATAATAGACAAACATAGCAATAGAATTGTCAATTTTAATCACATTAATACAGTAGAAGTCTACAACAGATAATATTGATATTAAAAAACAAACATCATTATAATTCTATAACTTGTTGATTTGAATATTAAATTTTAGTGCACATTGTTATGTTATAATGTTCTAAGACAAACTCTTAATCACAAGCTTCATTATCACTCTGGGGGATGGCTCAAGTAACACGAGGTTGTTCATAAATTCTTGAATGACCACCATTGTCAATTCATTAAAACCTAAATTGATAAAATTCAATTTCATGGCAATAAACTGCCATTCGTATGTTTATCACAGCACTTGTATAATAGTGGTGTCAATATAAAGGAATACAATCAACATTGTTAAGTATTTCATCTGCTGCGGGGCATTCCAGAGGAAGGTATGGAGACTAAATTGGAGTTTCCATGAACAGTCACCTTAATAATTAGTCAATCTTATACCTTGGAATACTTAAAACTAGATAAATGTAACATTCAATTTTTAATTGTATTGAGTTTACCTACGGTGACGGCGCTTTTTGTTTGTGCGGTTCGCATTCTGCGACTGGCCGTTGGGCGCCGGGGCCGCGCGCGCCTGGTCCGGCTCGGAACGACTGCCCTGCGCCTGCGCGCCGGCCGCCGGGCAGCGTTGGCCCGAGGACGCTGCTTGCTGCACTGTAGCCAAACCAGCTTGAATAGGCACAGGATTATTTGGTGCATTTCTTTGTAAGCCTGAGCCCAATTGTAATTGCGGGCGCACGGTGGGAGCAGACACTGGCGACGGCTGCACAATGGCCAAACCAGTTTGAATACGTATAGGATTGCTAGAAGCGTTATCGTTCTGCCTGTTAGCATTGGTGCTAGACGGCGCGCCGGTGCGGTGGGCGGCGGCGGGTGTCGGGGCGACAACGGCAAATCCCGAAAAATGTACAGTGTCATCCGAAACATGTCCATTCGCTGCTGGGCGATTTTGTGCCACATCTGGAGTTTCGTTCAATGTCGCACGAAGTCGTCGACGCATACGCCTTCGAGCGTTGCGTGACATGGATCGATCATCCAGTAGATTAGCCTGGGCGGGCGGCAGAGGTTCGGCCGCAGCGGGAGCTACCGGGGCCGGCGGAGGAGTGTTCCGACTAGGGCCGTTCTCGAGCCGGGCGCGCAGAGTACTGCCCTCGCGATCGAGAGTGGCGAAGGCTCTGGAGAGCCGCGCCACATCGTTCTGCAGGTCCTGTATGAAGGGGTCCAGGTCGGCGGCGGCGGGCAGACGCGGGGGCTCGCGCACGTGCACGTTGTCGCGCGCATGGTCACGCGCCGGCTGCCCGCGGCTGGCCACGCGCAGCACGGCGCGCGGGTGCGCCAGCTGCTGGTGGATGTCGTCGGGGCGCACGCGGTGCACGGACAGCTTGCCGCTGATCGTCGCCGGCGCCACTAACGCACGGGCGTCCAATCCGTTTACCACCAGGCAACGACCACGTTTTTTAAGAAACCCTTCACAAGATCGGACAGACCACACCTGTAAACAGATATAATACATAGTTATAATGAACACATTTTTAACAAACTTTAAAAACAGGAGGTTTCTGTGTTCAGCTGTATGTATGTTTTTTTTTTATTTTTAATGTACGTTCACCGATTTCTCCGTCAATTGGGGACCGATTTTGAAAATTATTTTCTTAATTGAAAGGAAATACTCCCGAGGTGGTCCCATTATCACCAAGTCAGAATCTAATGATGGGATCTATGAGGAATCGAGGCAACTTCTCAAAAGTTATAGGAACACATACAGCGATTTTGGTGTTTCCTGTAAGATCTTAAGAATTTGCATTCTAATAGAGCTCACCTCTTGGTGAAGAGGAACTGATGATGAAGACTAGAGATGACCACCGGAACTCTTTAGTCGTAAGTGATTGACGCCCGCAATGAGATTTCTTTATTAAAATATGAAGCTACTTTTATACTCAATATAATGCATGCGGTGAAGTGCATTTGAGGGTGAAGTACCAGGAGAACTCATCAGTGATTAACAGCCCTGCATCTTGGACAGCGACATTTTGTTAAGAGTGATGAGAAATTGGTATTAGGCTATTGTTTCATGTAATGTTTATGTACTTTAGTTTAT
Organism: Tortrix viridana; assembly: GCA_963241965.1. NCBI lineage: Eukaryota > Metazoa > Arthropoda > Insecta > Lepidoptera > Tortricidae > Tortrix > Tortrix viridana. The sequence continues at coordinate 55,210,839 of OY725171.1, read as the reverse complement.
CACATAATAATATTAGGTGCATCAGTAAAAATCGAAAAAAATTTTTTTTACAAAAAATAAAACAATCTTCATAAACCCACTGAAAAGGGTTCAATAATGACCGGCCTTCCAGGAGTCCTAGGAATTGCCTATTTAGTGCCTAATAGGTACATGAAATATATCGAAGTCGGTGGCAAGAATCAAGTGTCATTGCTATTGTATATACCTACTTGACACCGGCTAGGAGACCGGTCTTTATTTAACCCTTTTCAGTGGGTTTTTGAAGATGGTTTTATTTTTTTGTTAATTAACAGAGATTTCAACTTTCCGGGGTTATTTGATATTGTGCATATTATTTGTTAAGTGTAACAAAAGTACAAGAAAAACAAATATGGAAGTACTCACACAGTCGGAAAAAATAGCTTCACGATCATTTCCTGATATTGTAACGGTATAGCTAAATTCATTTGTCACCCAGGGAGCAGCTGCCATAGACAACCACGCATACACGGAGTCATCTGACGAGTTAAAAGACGGAAGTTAATGACAGGAAACATATCTAATAATTTGTTAAAAGTTCCACTAATAGAGATGTATACTCACTGCAGATTTCTATAATTAAAAAGAAAATGCCCATGTCCGACACTCTAACTGCGGTAACAATTCTACCAGGGACAGTGGAAAATTGCCAAGCTTGTAAATATTCACCATTTTCAGATTGCCCCTGTAAAAATAAAACTTAATATAATAATATATAGAAAAACCAGAGACCCGCCCCAGCTCGCACGGTTAGCACTAATGTTCATACATTCTAGCCTATCTAGAAAATCCCTCTTGTATGAAAATCCGTATATTAGTTTCCGAGATTAGCCCGAACAAACACAAATTCAGTGCGGCGGGGGACTTTATAACATGTATTGCTGTAATGTACACATTACTACATAAACACATAGCAACACAAGTACAGAAAGTAATCTCGCCAAAGCAGTTGAGGCCGCCCAGTAGGTAATACGTAGGTAACTCGATAAGTTTTGTGACAAGAAAAAACTATACAAGATATTAACAATATTTATTTTTCATTTTTTCGAAATACTCTCCTTCATTCTCTATGCAAAGTTCCATTCGCCTAAACCAACTATTAAAACAATTTTGCCAGTCTTGATCCGATAGGTCCGAAATTGCCACTTCGTAGGGGGCCACGGCCTCATCGGCACATGAAAAAAAATCCCTATTATTTTTTCCTTGATTATTGGGAACAAAAAGAAATCACAAGGAGCTAAATCCGGACTGTATGTTGGATGGGGCAAGGTTTCCTCCGGACCGGATTCCTCAAGAAACGCCTTTGTTCTGAGGGACGTATGTGACGAAGCGTTGTCGTGATGCAGCATGATTCCCCGAAGCCCTGTTTTTTGTCTCCTCTCTCGCAGAGCTTGGAAAACTTTCGGCAATGCTACTGTTATGATGTTAAAACCACCTTAAGAAACTTATAAATACACTCATAGGTAAGTAGTACTTTTATTGTCATTCGTAAACGAAACACTCTCCTTACGTTAAAATAAAATGCAGCAAAATAACCGTTTTCGAGGTTTCGGCATGGTAATACAACCTAAATCTGTAAATATAATCAAAACTAGCGAATATTTGAATTGCGTGTTAGCCACTCTATATATATACAGGGTGTTAGGTAATGAGTGGATAAACCGTGATCTGCTGATAGGGGGCACTTAGGTCGTTCTAATAATGATAAATGAGGTTTAGTAAAAGTGCCACGGTTTTCGAGATATTTGGACTTTTTTAATTTTTTAGGAAATTGACACCCTTACTCGATTTTTTGGTCGTGGTTAGTGTACTAAAATGTTTTTTTATTTATTTTATTTTTAGCTTATTATTGTTTAATAGTTGTGTTATCCGATAAACATTACCATTTTGGCGTAACTACCGTGGTTTAATTAAAAAAAAATCGCAAACTTTAATTTTGCATCTTCGATCGAACATTTACCAAATTTTGAGCTCTTGCGGTGAAAAAAAAAATTACTATCACATGGTAGCCAATGAGCTAAAAAACATGCCCATTTAATAGAGATTTTAAAACAGTAAACATCTTTTTATTTAAATATTAGAATAAAAAACAACATCAGTTTTCCGCAATCGATTCGATTATTTCCTGTGATTATTTCATATTAAATTTGTGCTCCACAATTCCAAAGCGTACCTAATTATGACAAACTTTTCCTTGCGAAAATAAAAATACTGGCCACTAATTTTGTGAAACCTTTTATTGAAAAAAAGTAACGATTTGTGATCCGAGCGAAGCATTACACCCTTTTGTTGCAATAATAACAATACTGGGCAGTACTTTTTTTAATGCCATTTATTCGAAATTTAGCCATCCAGACTACCGGATTTTTAATCGAGTACATAATGCGTTCACTGAAGGCAGAATTCTTGGTCAGGGTGTGGGTGGAACAAGTGGAGGAAGACCCACCCGAGGAGATGACGAGAATGTTTTGGACCTAGTTGAAGCAGATCCTTCTCTATCCGTGCGTGATATGGCAAATTACCTGGGTTTATCTGTATGAAAAGTGCATACTACATTAAAAGTACACCAATTACACCCATTTCACGTCCAACGTGTGCAAGTTTTATTGCCTAGAGATTATCCCTTAAGAGTAACTTTTTGTCGAGTGATGCTGCGTCGGATGCGTGAAGACCCAGACTTTTTTAACAAGATACTGTGGTCGGACGAATCATCTTGCCGTCAAGATGGCTACATGAATCTACACAATCTGCACAGTTGGCAGTTAGATAATCCTCACTTAATGAGATAGGATAGATCTCAGTACCAATTTAAGGTAAGTCTTCTCATGATCACGGTATTCACGGTTGTTGTAATACGATAAAAACGTCAAGGTTTAATTAATTATGCTTTTTACCGCGATGAATCCCCTATCTATTACAAATATTAATTTTAGGTAAATTTGTGGACCGGTATCTTGAATGGCGAAGTGATCGGCCCCTTCGAGCTGCCATCTACTCTAAATGGAGATAATTACTTGGAGTTTCTTCAAAATGATCTACCTATCCTTCTGGAAGATGTGCCGCTTGCACTAAGGCAAGTAATGTGGTTACAACAAGACGGTTGTCCCGCACATTACGCAGCACGAGTGCGACAGTACTTAACTGCCGCATTCCCAGAACGATGGATTGGCCGGTTAGGCCCAATACTATGGCCTCCGCGTTCACCGGATTTGAACCCCTTAGATTTTTTTTATTGGGGTTGTCTCAAAGAGAAAGTGTACAGCCGTCCAATTACGAGTCTTTCTGGGTTACGAGAGCGAATAAGAATTGCTGCTCAAGAAATAGGGAACTCTGGATACACCAGATTCGTCAGGCGTTCCTTTATCCGACGATGTAGAGCTTGCATTAGGGCTGGTGGACGTCAATTTGAGCACATTATTTAACTTAACTTTATTAAAACATTTCCTTTTTATGTTTTTTTATTTCACAGATAGCATTAGTTAAATCATTCATTAGAAAAACCGGCTTCCTTGCTACTCCAATACCTACTTTTTTAAGTTTTATTTATCAAAACCAATAAATGTTTACTGTTATAAAATCTCTATTAAATAGGCATGTTATTAAGCTTATTAAAAGAATAAAAAGCTGTCGGGATATTTTTTAAATTTCGAATAAATGGCATTAAAAAAGTAGTTAGTGCCCGGTATCGTTATTATTACAACAAAAAGGTTGTAAAGCTTCGCTCGGATCACAAATCTTTACTTTTTTCAATAAAAAGTTTCACAAAATTAGTGGCCAGTATTTTTATTTTCGCAATGAAAAGTTTGTCATAATTAGGTACGCTTTGGAATTGTGGAGCACAAATTTAATATGAAATAATCACAGGAAATAATCGAATCGATTGCGGAAAACTGATGTTGTTTTTTATTCTAATATTTAAATAAAAAGATGTTTACTGTTTTAAAATCTCTATTAAATGGGCATGTTTTTTAGCTCATTGGCTACCATGTGATAGTAATTTTTTTTTTCATCGCAAGAGCTCAAAATTTGGTAAATGTTCTATCGAAGATGCAAAATTCAAGTTTGCGATTTTTTTTTAATTAAACCGCGGTAGTTACGCCAAAATGGTAATGTTTATCGCATAACACAACTATTTAACAATAATAAGCTAAAAGAAAATAAAAAAAAACATCTTAGTACACTAACCACAACCAAAAAATTGAGTAAGGGTGTCAATTTCCTAAAAAATTAAAAAAGTCCAAATATCTCGAAAACCGTGGCACTTTTACTAAACCTCATTTATCATTATTAGAACGACCTAAGTGCCCCCTATCAGCAGTTCACGGTTTATCCACTCATTACCTAACACCCTGTATATATTGGTCTGCTGATGCGACTTACCCCTACGGCTGTAACATGGGTACTGAAGCTAATTGAGAGAGCACGATAATTACGAACTTTTCCGATAAAGTACGAAGGAAAATCATTTTGCACTACATCAGCAAGTAATTCGTGGGTCTTCTCGCACCATCATTTCAGTAGTCCACACCAGGGACCGGACAACCCTTTCATCGGGAAAAGCCTTTCAAAGGGCTTCCCTTTAATATAGCTAGCCCCGTGATTTGCTCACCCATTCCAATTGGCGACCCATACGATTGACTTTCCCTTATCGAATGAAGAACCCAACGATAAGGGTAGCCCTTTGAAATGGGTAACTGGTAACTGATTCATCTTGATGTCCCTAAGAAAGGGTTTCCCTAACGATTTAAGCGCTTATTATAAAGCTTTCCCTTTTGTACGAGCCAATCACAAACGTGTGCCATAGGAAATCGAACAGTATTAGATCTTTTGCCACTCCGCGCGGTAACTTCAAACGATACGCCGTCGGTAACGTATACTAATAAGGGTTTTATAAGGGTATTGGGTTAGCGCTTAGTTGAATGGGCTGTTTACTTGCTTCGAACGGGACGCAAGGTAACGTGTGTTTTATGAAGTCTACAAAAGGTCTAAAATTGCGTATACACTAGTAACCTTTTTTAAACGGTTTAGTAAGGGTATTGGTTAGCGCTTAATAGAATGGGCTATCGTTTGGAAATAGCGCTTTAAAAGCACATTTAAAGGGTTTTGACGGGCAGAGGGTTTGGTAAGTAAATCCTTATGAAAAACCCATACAAAACCCATTGAAAGGGATAGCGGGCCGGTCCCTGGTCCACACATTTTCTGCAGTCACTGCCGTTTATGGGCGACCACTTCTATGGTCATCTTCGAGGTTTGTTTTACCCCTTCTAAATTCACTGAACCATCTAAAAACTGTTGCTCGATATGGGGCAGCAGAGGCGGATTTGCAGTCTTGGCCGCTCTAGGTCCCAGGTCCTAGCCGCCCCTTTCTCAGCATGAGCACCCATCATATAGACTACATAATGAATTCATTATATTGCCAGCTTCTATCGACATATACTGACAGCACTGTTCCGATCCTAATTTTTAGGGTTTCGTAACAAAATGGTAAAAAAGGAACCCTTATGGTGAGACTTCGTTGTCTGTCTGTCTGTCACAGCAGTTTTTCTCAGCAACTACACAAGCTATCAACTTGATTTTTGGTCACTTAAAATCATTACCTTTCTTTTGACTTTGCCCAGTCGGGTAAATTTGATAAGTTACGAGTACACAGCTGAAATATGGAAACATTTGCCTTACATACTATTTACTGTATTTAAACGACAGATATTGAATTGCATCGACATCGCAAGCTGTATTCAGCAAATCTTGATCTGTGATTTCTACTGGTCTGAAGTATCAAGTTTGTTGGTATTTTTCTTTTAAGTTATCGTCTCGTTTAAAAGGTTTACCGGTTATTATAATACTACACGAAACCCTTAGCGACCAACCATAGGTAGCGCCCGAGCGTGCCCTTTTGCGGTCGACACCCTCGTGAGCAAGTTAGTACAGGATTTGTTAATTTCTCCATAACAGAAAAAATATGTTGACAGTTCACACCAAAATGTCGTTATTTTAGCCAGAAGAGTCCCTAATAGTGCCCTAAATAGCAAATCACCGGTTTATTATATTATAGTCTGTATGTGTCAATCCAATATGTTAATCATGTAAACAAACGTGTTATCAACTCGACCGTCGACTGATTAATGATGACAAATCCAAGAGCTAATTAATTAATAATCATTTCAATATTTTTTTTGTCAAATTGAACTATTAATTCATAATTCATAAATTACAAGGTTTCTTTCTTTAAAAAAAATATCCTCACTTTTCGATTTAAATTCTCAAATTAAATTTTAAAAGTTAATATTGCTGGAAAAAGTGATGAGATAGATATCAAGTTGTAATTTTCGAAAAACATGAGCACATGGTACAATTACATACATCGCCTGGTATTCTCTTCGGAGAAGCAGCGGTGACGTGAGTGGACACGTACTACTTACGTCCGGCGGCCAAAGATTTCCAAACCTTTTGGCCGCCGCGCTGTAGCGGCAAAAACACGTCCCTGAACGCCAATGCATAATTTGAGTAAACAACTCGTCCAAAGACTAGAGATTGCTAATAGTACTATCGACAATTACAAATTACAGTAGAAAAGTGCTTAGTTCACGAAGATCTTAACAAACTTTTATTCCGGAATAAAATTCCTAATATTAATAAATGGGAAAAGATACGCATAAAATACTATATCACAAAAAATTGTCTAAGACCAGTTGAGTTTTACCTCGCTACAACACATCACTAGTCACCGCGCGACGTCTTCTATACGTGACAACGGCGCCCACAGGTTGCCCAACGTAACCTACAAGTGAGGCATCGCTAGAGACGCGCATCGTGTGTCGATATGTACTTACAAAAAAAAAATTGGTACTTTTAAACGCTTTTATGACCAAGCTCTGATCGATTCCACGGGGTCATGCCAAATATTACATCATAATATGCACAGCATTCGGTGGCCGTGTAGGTATGTACGGTTTTGTGCTGCCAGGTATAATACGCGAGCATTTGGTCCTAAACACTAACGAGTTGTTTAAGAGCTCGGCGGCTTATCGGCTCTAATCCTATTGTTCTATCCGATTACCGATTGCAGGCTTAACCAGTTGAGGGCAGTTTTACGAACCATGGTATTTTTTAAGCTCATACTGGGTGGGGTTGGGTTTAAGTAGTGCATTCGGTATTTGTTTGTGCTTCCTGCCAGACCTATCACTTTCAGATACTTAATCACTTTGATAAAAGAGGATTATTTACGAAAAAATCAAGGGGCTCTATTCTATAGATCATTCTGTGGTTCTGGGGTACTGTTAAATTTTAGGTTTGGCAGTGAAAGCATTAATAAATGAAAATAAGTAGTTGTTTGTGGAAGTCATATATTTCAACTTTAAAAGGCATGGTGTGTAAAGATACTTACTACATAAAATCAATAAAAACCTTACAAAACAATCCTAATCCAGGCTAATGCCAGGTAAAAAACTAGACGGAAGATACTAAAGTCACCTTAACTTCTAAATTACCGCTTATCCAATGAACAATAGAGTTTTGGTCGGTCGAAGTCATAAATGTATAGAATGCTTCATAAGCCGTGCTAGTGCGAGCGAGAAGTCCAATACAACAAAAGGTTACAAACCGTTAATTCTACCTCCACACGCTTCCATCTCACTCTAACGTATAGCCGCGTCCTGCCGCTCGCCGAGCGTGAAGTTGTAGCATAACAGCTAGGTACGTTCAAATACATACGAGTAGGTACATACATACCTTATACTCCTCTTACTAGGTCAGTAAATGCACATCTTAAGTAATTTATTTCTACATACATCGAGTAATAATTAAAACAAAGTCGCAATTTCCATGTATTATAAAATATATGAATAGTTAAAAAACACAACACTTAAACTAAGAACAAATTTTAAAGACTACCAAAGTACCCGCGTAAAGTACAAGTTGGCTCTCCTGCTATTGTTTTAACATCGTGTATTTAATAATCAAACTAGTTAATCAATAAACCTAATTCAACTAGAACATAGTAAATATGAAATTTAAATAACCATAATAAAAATGACTTACCTCCAAATCGCTGTCGGTTAAACTTTCAATCTCTGTGAATGTTTTCCACACCTTCCAAAATGTGTAAAAGCTCTTCTGTGCTCATCATACTAATATTATTATCAACTGCAGCCATTTTATTTTAATCGCTCGGCAAAGATTTCACAAACAAAATTACATGTCACCAATGGTACAAGTTCCTACGCAATTTTCAAAGACTAGAATGTATTGTTTCTCACGACTGACGCCACAAGCGGTCACGTATAGTCGACAACGGCGCATCAACTACTCTTCCATACGACAAGTGCATTTAGATAGGGTGGGGATCGAGCAGGCCCGAGACATTGTCGAGTTAAACAAATACGCTTTTTCGCTGCATGTTTTTATGGTACCCTAGCATTACAAAGTGTTGTCTACATTATTATTACGTATTACGGAACATTAAAACTAATGGGTTTAACTGAAATGACGTTTTCGTTCTGGTTTATTAGCTAAAAAAATATGTACATTTAATGAACTTTCACATCACTAGCAGTCACGTATGCTCGACAACGGCGGCCGTAGATACGTAAAGCGCTTAAATACGGTATCTAAGTTTTGGGTAGATGTTTTATAAAGGAAAATGTTAATAAAACTATTTTAGTTAAAGATGTTTGATAAAAGGAAGGTGTATCTTCCAGTTAGAAGAAAAATAAAACTAAAATTCCCACTATTAATGCATTTTTTTGGCCGTCAAACTTGTGTCACGTATGGTCGACGCGGCGCCAGTGTATCGTCTAATCGTTGTCAAGTATAGGCGACAACGGCGGTCAAAGGTTTAAAACGGGGTAATTTCAAAATATTCTCCCTATATAAAAACTTAAGACTAACGTTGTATGTAGGTATTTACGTTTTGACCATTTACTGTTCTCTATAAAAAATAATGTCAATACGTTGCTGCGTTTTGACGTAGGTACGGGCATAAGTTCTACGAGGAATGTGCCGTGACCGCTGGCACGTTAGTTATTGGTTTTAAAACGTGCTAACGACACGTATGTTAAAAACCTTACGTATAAATGCAGCACTGCGATGATTTAACAAAATAGGGTTACGAATTTGTGCGTCTGATTAACAGTTTCTGTATCGAGGCGTATCAGTAGTACGGTGACCAAATCTTAAGCCTGTACGTAAAGGAAAAAAACTTATTTATTATTTGGCCACTATGATTTGAGGGCCAATTCGCTACATCAGGATACATTTAGCCTTTTAATGCCACGGTCTCTGACAAAATTATATACAACATCCGATGCTACCGTTCTAAAAAAAAGCAGTACAAGAGTATGAAATCCATGTGCGCATACCTACTGACATTTTGCTTTGGATACCAGATGTCAGGATGCCATATGCCAATACAAAACTTATGGTATAGTTGAGAGTCCACAACAGGAATATTTGGTAATGTGACATGCAGACTTAGCATTAAAAGAGTTAAATTTAGCCTTCTGTAGAAAAGTAATGACGAAAACTGGAGATGCTCTTGTTTAGGAAACTTATTTATTTTAAATACTAACATAATAAAATCAGTGCACATTATCGGTTAAACACTCGCAACGCTATTAACCTTTCGAACGCTATCGCCGACAACATTTTTAAATGCTCCAGCCAGGAAATGTTGATGCTAAGTGTATGGAGCAAGGAAAAATCCACTGACATTATTTGAAAATCGACTGTCGTATCTTGCCGACCGTAGCGTTCGATAGGAAAGTCTCAAATTCGATACGCAAATACAATTTTGGTCACAAAAAATTAATATTTTAAATTAATAGAGCATAGTTAATCAATTTACCTCAATAAGTTCAGGAGAGTGGTAATAACGGAGATGGTTCAGCAAACGCGCAGCTGGCAACCGAATTGAATTTCCGTTTTTACAGCAAAGGCAGCGGAACAGACCCTTGCATGCTTGTGGCGCTCTCAGCGCAGGGAGCTGTAATGCGATACTAGAGTAAATATATTATACCTAAACAACAGGTGTTGCATTTCACTAACGCTCCGAGGCATGATTGGGTTGGAGACGTATCTGCGAAAGGCTAAGGCCACCTCGATGGTGGCATGCTTAGAAGCAAGTTCTTTGCTACTTAAAACGCAGCACTATCGAAGCGTTTAGCGCTAGGTGTAATCAGCGCCACAGATATACATAGTAGTCTACTACGATAGGTCATCTAAGATATTTACAGAAGCATGTGCACCTAAGGGCCGTATTAATTAACTCATCTTGGCTGTGATGGCCGTCTCAAGACACGTGAAGGTAAACTTTAATGCATAGAAAACTGTCATTTTTGACACAATTGAGACAAGCATTTCAATTAAGGTCAGTTTATAAATACAGCCATAAGAGTGCCATCACCGAGGTATCCTTAGCCTTTTCAGTTTGTAGTCAACATTGTAGAATTATGAGCCCTGCACTCTCAAGAACGGTAGACCGATTTTTAAGAAATTTGGCACATAGTTCTAGTTTTAGTTTGTTACCTTGATTAACATAAAAAATACTTTTTATCCCAGAAAATTTGATAGCTCCCAAGAGGATACGCGAAAAACGGAGTCGCGGGGAAAAGCAAGTAGGAGAGAATAAGGTGAAAAAGTGTAAACATCTTTCTGCCCTCGACTGTACATATATACGCGCAATTTGGCAGCATTGCAAAATTGAAATTATTTTACTAAGCTAGCTGGATTTCCTCTCTCTATCTCTCCCTCTTTCACCATGATCTGCTGCTATGCTATATGTACATCTTGGTTAACCACAACCGAAAGCCACACGTTTGTGATATGCAATCTACAACAAAACATTCAAATGTTTGTTCTGGACATACATTTGGATCAGTGAGATTATTCTCCTCGTCTTCCTCGGCTTCATTTTCCGCGTCTCCGGAAGTTCCTTCCTCAGCGGGTGTAGCGCTCCCAGAGCCACTCGACCCAGTTGTTACTTTGCCACCCAATTTCTGAAAAGTTATATTACTATTAAGTCTTTGTGTCTCTTATGCTAGTCCAACCGATTATATCCGAACCAGAAAGACTTTTTAAGAGCACTATAATTTGATTAGCAACAAAGACCACAGCAGATGTTATACTATATACTTACGAAAGCTCGTAATTTTTTAACATTAGCAATGAGTTCTTCCATTGCATAATTTCTGGTACCGAAAAATAGAGCACGGCAGACTGGACATTGATGAAGACGTTGCTTGCAGCGTCCACACACATGGTGTCCCTCATTGCATTGAAAAATTTGTCCTGAAGGGATCTCATAGCACACAGGACATTGCAACAAGTCGTCAAGGTCAGGTAATGCATCTGCCTGAAATTAAACAATATTTGATTACACAAGAAGAAGGCGAGTGAATTTAGGACGAATAGGAGGTTCCAAGCGCTCTACTTTCAATTTAGTCTACGATTTAGGGTAGTGTGCATCGCTACGGTTTAAAAACCTCAATTACGCAGTTGGCTCGCTCACTTGGACGGAGACGAGCGTAGTTCAATAAATAATGGAATTGTTCAGTATCCACTCTTAAAAATGTCTAGAATCGTTCAGTTCTAAAATATGAAATATGTTTTTGTTATTTTCGTGAAGAGGTTTCTAAACAGGCAACAATTTTCTACAATTTGTTGTAGCCAGCAATAACAGCTGTCTTTCTCTAACTACGTAGGTACGGCAGAGCAAGATAATCTTATATTGCTGGCTATAAAATACAGAAAAATGTAGCTCGTTTAGAAAGAAGCCCCTTTACAATGGATATTCTTTTACCCAGCACTATCTCTTTCTGCATTCCCAAATTTTTATTGCACCCTACCCTCCGTTACGGCATGCGTTACTTTTTAGAGACAATTGCAATCTAATAACTACGTTTCCACTTTACAACTGCGTCTCGTCTGCGGCAGATTTATTATCCAGTTAGTAGCAGTTGCTCGGAGAGATAAACTGGATAATAAATCTAAATAAGAGACCTAATTAGATAAAAAAAAAACCAGGCAAGGGCATGTTGGACCATGCTCAGTGTATGGTTCCGTCGTCACTAGTGATGGGTCGAAGAAATATTCCCTGGATCGGGCATATTCCCAAAGGGAATATTTCTGGGAAAATTCCACGTTCCCGGGAATATTGGTAACTTCAGGGAATATTCCAAAAACAATTACATGTGTAATTGAAATCTTTATTGTATAAAATTCGGATATTTTTACTTTGTAACAAAAATATTTATACCCGGGAATATTCTCAATACTTCTGGAAAAATAACCTTTAATCCGGGAATTTTTAAATTATGGAAATAAAACGCATTTATAGAAAAAGATTAAATAACTTTCAAGGGGTTCTACAGTCATATAGGTTTTAATTATTGAGCCATCAGCCGCTATAGAACCCTGTCATAGTACTAAATAGGGATTGCAAATGGTGAATTCTAAACTTGGTTAACCGTTTGTTCGAAAGATCGCCGAAATTAAAAATCCGTTCACAACTGTGGTTCCGAGCGATTTTCTTTGTCTCTTATTAAATTGAGATATTTTCAGACCTCAAACAACGATAATCAGATAGCTTTTTAAGAGATTTGTCATGCTAATCTGGGTTTTAAAAAAAATTACTTCCATAAAAGTAGTTATGGATGGATGTAACTTTTTTGGATTTTGTAGATGTGGATTTAAACTGCCTTCTTTGGATTTCATGATGGCGCAAATATGACTTTTATGATTAAGTCTTCATGAGTAGCATTTTTTGGGTTATTGTCGTGTCTCTGACGGGTATCGTGACTCAACCTTGTATATGAAAATTTATGAATAAAGTGGATATTCAGATTTCGTAAAATTTCATATACGAGGTTGAGTCAGAGACCCATTGATATTGTCATTTCAAAATGCATGTCTCAATTTACGATTTCCTTTGTAATCATGGTTGATGTTAGAATTAAAAGTACCTATGGACTGGAAGTTTTGTCCCAATACAGGAAAATAGGGCCTAATAGGTATATAAATATGGACACAAAAGTTCTTTCCACCTTTTAGGAAAACATTTTTCAAAACTCCAGAAGCAGTAGGTACCTATGTTTTCATAAATATTAAACTAAAGACAACTTTTCACGTTTCTATCTCATAACAACTGGGTGTTTGTTGAATGGTCATATTTCAATATTGTAAAAAAGGTTGTCAACACATTGTGTAATTAAAACCAATGTATTGCAACATGGTTACCTAAACATTTTACAGGGTTATTTATTTAAGTTTTGCATAAATCTGCTGACTGTTTTACCTAAACAGCTTGTGAATTGTCAGTTTACTTCCTTCTAGAAAAAACAATAGTTCTAAACCCATTGGGACTTCTGCAACTTAACAACCTTATTTTGTAATAAAATAATAGCAGAGCTATTCAGACAATTATCTCTTTGTACGCTGGACAAAAAAGGCAAGATATATATTTTTTTCTAAATTTGTCACTAAGCATATAATAATAAGTATAAGAGGTTAAAAAAATCAGACACTCATTAATTTTTGAATTAGAGAAATGACACCAATGAGACCTAGTGAAAACTGTAGTAGACCAACCATTTCAAAGTAACCGAAGTAGCGTAATTTCATTTTCTTTGGGACCCCTAGTTTAATCCTAAAACTGATGAATAAAATATTGTAATAATCATCAGGCATATAATATTAGCATTTAAACTTTTGTGTAGGTAGATATGAAATGATAAGTGAAATGATAACTGTGGAGGATTACTTCCACAAACTAATATAACATTATCAATATTATTATGAAATTAAAACATTGAAAATCACCAAAAACACTGAATTATTGATGGAATTCTGCACATGTACAACAATTTATTTAAAAATTATAGAGTATCACATCTCTATTCTGTTAACCTTGTAAAATTACTAATTATAATGGACCCCCCCCCCCCCCCCTCCCCATAGGCTTCTCTTCAGAGAGAAAATAGTAACATATGAACTTTAAATTGCAGAACAAAGGAGTCTGACTGAATTATATCTTAAATAAATTTGACTAGGTACTTATAATGTTAGCCTATCTAAACCTCGAGTATTTGGTAGTTACTAAGTAAAACCTACATTCATTCTGTCCCATGAAAATAAAGACCTAGTGACTTTTTCTCAACAAAAGCACATGGAATAAGATTGTAACACCATATTTTTTTAATTGAAAGTAAGAGATTAAATAGTCCTTTCTTTAATAAATGCCGTTACATACACATTTGAAAAATTGAGGGTAGTGCTTTGTGAGGTGTCACGCCTCGCCAACCAAATGAAATGGAGGATAAAACGGCATATAATGTTTTCAAACTTTGCTTTAAGGAAAACACATCAACAAGAACACCGAGGCACAAGAGAAGCAATATTAGAATCGTCATAAAGAGTAAGGAGCAATAAATGAACTCGATATTGATTAACGGACACTTTTAAGAAAAAATATTGATGTAGTCAGACTAGTCAGCTATTCACAAACCTTGACGTCCGTTTTCTCAGCCATGGTTGGTTGTCTCGTCACGTGGAATCTTGGAATTTGTGACTTCTAGCTAATACCACAAAGTAGATTAAAATGCAACGAAATCGTTTACTTGTTCTAAACGCGAGCCAGATACAAACGTGAAACGACAGTGGATTGCTAATTTCTTATGTACAATCGAGGAAAAAATGGCTGCCTCCTCCCTCCAGAAATAAATACAAGTACGAGTGTTGCTACTTAATGGCATCCACACGATACAATTTTACGACCAATTTGACTAGATTGGCAATCGAATTGTGTAGTGAGGATAGAATATGAATTGAAGGTCATTCGCTCGACTCAAATTAAACTAAATTGGCGCTCTTCAATGTACGTATGGAGGGATAATCAGAGTGTAGCCATTTCATTTGGCCAATCAAATTGTATCGTTTGGATGCCCCTTAACTTTCTAAGCAAGAACCATAAAGCTCGACATTCACAGTCAGTTAAACTGCTCAGTTGAACTGACGTAGGTACATCCAAAAATACTACGAGTGCGAATATTTGTGGAAATCAAACGACAAGTTTTACAAAAATACACAAACAATGAATATGGGATAATTGATATCTCTTTTGTAACCATTCTTTCGTAATTTTTTTGGGTTTTCTAGTTATGATGACGACGTGGTTAGCCTAGTAGTGACCCTGCCTACGAAGCTTGTTGTTCCTGGTTTCAAATCCCGGTAAAGGCAAATATTTGTGTAAAGAGCCCGAATATTTGTTCCTGAGTCATGGATGTTTTCTATGTATTTAAATATATACTTCTCTATATAAGTATGTTTACCGTTGTCTAGTACCCATAATACAGGGCTAGGTAAATTTGTGTAAGATCATTCCCTGATATTTATTTATGTATTAGTTATTAAATGGCAACAAATAGCAGCTGCAGAAAGTAGAATTTCCTTTTCAGAATCCGTATTCATTTTTTTAACGGACGCGGCGCGGTGAGAGATCCTTCCTGGTGCAGTAGGTAAGAACGCACGTCTGCGCGCGGCCCCGTGGAGCTAGAAATGAAGGCCGGTTTTAAGCCAGTGAATGGGAAAATCGTTTTAGCATCATCCATTTTAACTGATCAATTAAGTACTTAAGCTTTTTAACTGACCGTGAATGTCGAGCTTAAAACCACTTCCACGCGTTCGGGTGGTTGGGCCAACCAAGAGGGACGCAGCTATCTGTCAGAATGAGATCGTGTAAGAGGAATATAAACATCCAAGTTCCTGCGACAGAGTTCATAATATTGGTTCCTGGGGGGCTACTTTGAAAATTGAAGTTCAAAGTTACGTTTACTCCTTCCACTTTCTCACGATTTAATGTAGTTTATTTAGTATTTAATACAAGAAAGTTTTGTTTAATAATAAGTTACTGTTGTACCTACATTGATTTGTAGCATTTATTGTACACCTATTTTGGTAGATTGTAGTGATGCACGCACAAAAAATTTGTCATCTGTATAATTTATTTATACTTGTTACCTACAATCAGGCAATAAACAAATTTTAAATTTTTGAATTTGAATTTTGAATTTTGAATTAATCACAATTGACGAGTCAAAGGGGTGGTGCATCCGAACTCGAACGTTCTAAAGTTAGTGTTTCGCGGTAACCATCCAGCGGTCGCTCCAAAAAACGAGCAATGCGCGAGATCACGCACGGAGGTCTTGAAAGGCATTGGTTCGGAGGGACGATACGCCCTCGTTCGCACGCATATGCGTGACACACGGTCAGTTAAATTGACGTAGGTACATCCAAAAGCTGACCGTGAGTGTGAAATCGTAACACCCCTTCCACACGATACAATTTTATGACCAATTTGACTAGATTAGCAATCGACTTGTGTAGTGTGGATAGTATATGAAATTGAAGGTCGTCCCCTCGACTCGAAATAAAACTAAAATTGGCAATCTTCAATGTACGTGTGGACGGACAATTAGATTGTAGCCGATTCAATTGACAATTGGCAATCAAATTGTATCGCGTGGAAGGGGTGTAAGTTGAAATTATACGAAGTAAATTATTAGCTCTGGGATATACGTCAGCGACCCAGCGACCATGTATGTCGATCCATATACTTAGACCATTTATACCAGGACGGGCCTTACCCAAAATTTCCTCTCTGCTGAGGTACAAGATCAAAGTATGATCTTGAACGTTTATAAAAACTACCCATTTAGTCGATTATTTCGCATTATAAAAACCGTTTTCATGATTTTCGCATTATTTGTCGAGCTGAGGTTCTAGCTTTGCCCTAAGGCTTTGCCTATTCGAGGTTTTTACAGTTTGCTTCCCTGTTGATTCTGTCCAGCTTAGGTACAGCATCGGCAGACTTAAATGGTACTTTCATTTGTTGTTAATTAGCGACCCGCCCTCGCTTCGCTTCTGTTAAAGTTACCCATTCCCTCCCCTTAAAGTTGAAATATCCAATTTTTCTCTTCATTAGAATCTTCCTCGGACTTTAAGAAATATTTGAAAAAAAAAAATTTGCCGAATTGGCCAAGCCGTTCTCAAGTTATGGCATGACCAAGGGAAATAGTGATTCATTTATATTTATATAGATTATAGATTATCTATAAGTTAGGAATTTTTCAGATTTTTCGGTTCGTACACTTCGGAGAAAAGGGAGAACGGTGATTTATTTAAACTTTTTTGGTAATAAATGAAAAAATACGTCACGAAAAATTAGAAAAAAAATAGTTTTGAAATGTTCAGATTAAGCCCTTTCATATAACAACCCATTTGCTATAATCAAATCACTTTAAATTTTAACCCCCCATTCTAGACCCCTTTTCAATTATTTATAAAATTAATTTTATGTATTTTTTTTACTAAAACAGATGCGGGCAAGCAAGTTACAGAAGTAGTGCAAAATAATTTTCCTTCGTACTTTATCGGAAAAGTTCGTATTTATCGTGCTTTCTCAATTAGCTTCAGTACCCATCATACCACCGTAGGGGTAGGTCGCATTCAGCAGCCAATATATATAGAGTGGCTATTACGCAATACAAATATTCGCTGTAGTTTTGGTTATATTTACGGTTTACGTATATAACATTTGTATTATCATGCCGAAACCACAAAATAGAAGAAAACGCTTAGGTCCTACAGTCCAGGAAATAATATTTAACATATAGCAGTATTTTTTATCACAAAATAGCAAATTCGGAAATAGCAATGATTCTCAATATTTTGGCCAAGTTCAACAACGAATTTCAGATGCAACGGGCATTTCTCGGCCAACAATAAGAAAACTAATAAACAAGAAAGAAGATAACAAGAAAAATAAAAATTCAAATCCAAATAATGTTAAGTTAGGTAGACCACGCAAAATTTCCTCTCTAGATCTTGATGACTTTGATTACGCAGTAATACGTCGTATGGTTTATAATTTCCATCTGATTTATAGACTAGTTCGTAGTCTAAATGAACTTTTCCACAACAATCCTCGCAGACATTTCTTATGTAACAGAGTGACCAAACCATGGAACAAACTACCGGAACATGTAGTATCAGCACTGAATGTCAATCAGTTTAAAAACCGACTAGATCAACACATTAGAAGTACAAAGAATACTTGACCAACGAATAGCCGGATACAGGCGTCTGTCAGTTGTCACAACTGCCTGCCTGATAAATAATAATAATAATAATAATAGTAATAATAATAGTTCCTACCATCCAAATTGATGGAAACGATGAATTTTAAAGGCTGTGATTTTACATTAAGAAAGATATCTACTTCACCAAATGGGTTTTGTATTCAAGAAAATTACAAACAATAGAAGAATGCTGATAGAAAAGGATGACGTAAGACTAATAAAAGTAAAGTATATGGACTTAATAACAAAGTATAGATGTGAAGGGAGAGATATTGTGTACACGGACGAAACATATTGATAGGCGCCCATTACACGGTAGGTTTTGCTGTCAGTTTTGCCACAGTCACCGCTGTGACTGACGGAAAACCTACCGTCTAATGCGGTGACTGACGTTTGCATGATAGTGATTGATGGTTATCTAGATATTTTGATTTTTGCATCATGCAACCATCAGTCATGACTTTTGAGTGAACGTGTAAGGCGCCCATTACACGATAGGTTTTGCGTCATGCAATGCAATCAGTCATGATTGATGGTTGCATGACGTTGCCTGATGGAAAAATATTGACATTAGACGCTCATTCCGACTGATCGTCAGTCACATGCAAGATTTTACCGAGAGCGTACGTGTCAACTCAAAAATAATATGGATATGAATAAGAGAAAAGCCTGTCTTGGAATTTTGGTTGCAATCTTGAGCAAAAAACATCTTCTAAAGTATCATTTGGTTTTATCTTTTTTTTTATTGGTAACAATTTTGCCAAATTTTCGTTCCTGAATAATAATTAACATGAAATAAGCATGTAATATCTTTGTTGTGAACATAATAAAACGTACATGCGTACGTGCGATACGTCGGTAATTATTATAAACGCTGTGTGGATATTTCCACATTTAAATAAAAAACCGGCCAAGTACGAGTCTGACTCGCACACAAAGGGGTCCGTACCATCGTACAAGATTTAATCTATTTATTTTTTAAATACTTTCGTAAAAGAATCAAGATAGGCGCTATAACAAAATGTAAAGTAGGTAATTGTCGAAATTCATTACATCCATTTATTTAGGGACCCCCTTTAATTTTTATTATTTGCTGTCATAGTGGCAACAGAGATACACACTCTGTGAAAAGTTCAACAGTCTTATCTATTACGGTTTATGAGATACAGCCCGCGGAGAGAAAATTTTTAAATTTTATTTTATTTTTATTATTTGCTGTAATAGCGGCAATTAAAATAAACACTGTGAAATTTTCAACTATCTACCTGTTACGGTTTATGAGATACAGCCGGTATTAACAAAAAAATCATGTTTCTTGTAGTGATCTCCTATTTAATTTTTAATTTAATTTAATTTTTATTATTTGTTGCTATAGCGGTAAAAGGCATACACATTCTGTAAAAATTTCAGCTGTCTACCTATTTTGGTTCATGAGATACAGCCTTAGAGAATTTACCACTGGAGTAAGCATTGACGCAATTTCCCAAGCACTAAAGTCTGTCACTTTTAGGGGGAGGTGAGGTAACACTACATACACAATACTCAACACAAATACGAAATTCGCTCCCATTGCTACACACCTACACCAATAAAAAACAAAAACACTAGCTTAAAATTACACACACATGCACATTTTTTTTATTACCAACATGTTCTTACACAATTTTAAAATAAAGACGTGTGCGTTATCTTACCGATTATTAAACGATTATTAGAGATTGGGTGCATATCGACATTGTCGATGTCGATTAAATTGAAAGTTGTGATATAGATGGCAGCACTTTACACGAAAATATTACTTATCTTTTGTATTCGAGTTTTAACAAATTGTATGTATATTATGCGCCATTTTGTATTAATATTTTTTATATTAAATCATAAGGTAAAGAATACCATTTTAAAGAATAATACTATTAACAGTCTGGTATTACACTACTATGATTACAAACAAATAGATAAACAAGTTTTGTGTTCACAACATCCGGAAGTGGACTGGAATTACGAGCGCGTCCGAGCTATTCTGTCTCGCAAAGGATAGCGACAGATTCCAGCAACTGATAGCCAACCTTTACTAGTTGGAGAGGCACTTTATGAAGAAAAAGAAGAAAACAAATCGGCCGTGAGTTCGACGAAGAGTTATGAACTGACGAGATTTTGTTTGTCCCGAGATTTCGTCAACATAAGGCAGTGTTAGGTACTCTTCTACGAACAACCTTGCAACCAAAGTCACAAGACACGTATGATAATTACGGCGACCTGCTCCTTGTTAACTTGTCCTCGAGCTCACAAGCGATCTTTTGTGAATTTACTAATAATGATTTATTACGCGTTATTAATCATCAATTATTTATTACAAAAACACGAAGCTGTCCTATCTTGAAAAAATACTGATTAATAATTACTGGTTTTTAAAATGTATTAATTTAGTATATATATGCCTAATGCATTTTTGTGGATTAGTTTTTTTTGAAAGATATGATAGCCTGGTGTTTGTGTATTTTTCCATTACGACCTCCCCCTCCTCCCTAACCCCCTGTCCAATTCGCCCAGCTCCCCCCTCCCCCTACCCCTTCCCCTTGCTGCTCCATCGGGAACTCTCAAATTTCCGGGATAAAAAGTACCCTAAGTCCTTCCCCGGGACTCAAACTATCTCCATACTAAATTGTATAACCCTACTTAATAAATTATAGATTCCCCATACAAACTTCCACCCCCCTTTTCACCCCCTTAAAGGATTATTTCCGGGATGAAAAGTATCCTATGTCCTTCCCCGGGACTCAAAGTATCTCCATACCAAATTTCATCTAAATCGGTTCAGCGGTTTAAGCGTGAAAAGGTAACAGACAGACAGACAGACAGACAGACAGACAGACAGACAGACAGACAGAGTTACTTTCGCATTTATAATATAATTATTAGTATAGATTATAGTATAGATTAGTAGGGGATTTTATCGATATAAACTGTATCACAACACTATTGAATGGGCGACATATTTGAATCAAGTCATCGATTATAGATTTTACGAACACAATTTTAAGGTTCAATATAGTATGAAGTTGATTCGAGTCTCGTGAGGAGTACGTCGAGTCTCGTGGGGAGTGCATCGAGTCTCGTGGGGAGTACGCATTAAGGTAAATGTACGTTTCCCCGAACACTTAAGACCTAGATGTACGTTTATTTTTTTAATAAGGTCTGGAATCTTTATACGATTACGATCAATAGTATAATGCTAATTTTGATGAGTTTATCATTATTTTAATGCACCTGGAAATAAATTACATACTTAGAGATATATTTTAAATATTTTTTTCATATTCATAATATTTTTATTGCTTAATTCACATGCAACTTACAAACTATGTTACAAATAGGAAAGTTAAGCATATGAGACCCTGCTGGGCACAGCACAGCAATAGTAGATAAGGAGAGAGACCGAGGTTTACGTATTTTCATCTTCAAAAACGTCATTTAAGTTGTTAGTATAACATTTTCGTGTTAAAAAACCTCTTAAGTAGGTACTTTAGGAATATTTTTTCGATTCTATATTTTTATATGAATGATCTCCTAATTTATTGTATATTTTTATATTTTTTATATTTTTTTTGCTGGATGACAGCAGCAGAGGACCGATCGTTGTGGAAAACCTTGGGGAAGGCCATTGTCCAGCAGTGGACGTCTTGCGGCTGATAATGATGATTGCCATTGCGTTGGGGCCTGTGCTGTGCAGTTTTAATTTTGAGGTTGTTTGTACCGCTAAGTTATTTTTGAACCTTGTTTCATACCTTTTTGGTTGGTCAATTTTGTAAACATTATTTTAGTGCCAAAAACTAATAATCGTGACGTAGCTTGGAAACCAATAATATTTGAACAAACAAACTTTATTTATCTCACTTACACCTAGTACGTTAG
Source organism: Tortrix viridana (assembly GCA_963241965.1). Classification (NCBI taxonomy): domain Eukaryota; kingdom Metazoa; phylum Arthropoda; class Insecta; order Lepidoptera; family Tortricidae; genus Tortrix; species Tortrix viridana. The sequence continues at coordinate 55,188,781 of OY725171.1, read as the reverse complement.
GAATACGCAGTTATATGGAATAGACAAAGATGGCGAGCTCACCTGTCGTGAAAAGTTCATGTTGCCTACAACATTAAAGTTTCCCCGAAAAATGGAGTAAATTATAATTTTATTTATTTCACGGATAAACGATAATTATTTATGAAAGTTATGAATTAAAATAGGAGAAATTCGGTTGGTGAAAAATGCATTTACCTTAACTAGACGAAATCAACTCACACATACATATTTGAATCAAGCGATCGATTATAGATTTTACAAACACAGTCTTAAGGTTCAATATAGCATGAAGTTAATTCGAGTCTCGCTAGGAAGTACGCATTAATTAGACTAAGGCCATTTTATCTTGCATTACCATACTAATTTCACAAAAGTGAACCTTATGGTGGATTTGTGCTGCTTTTTTAGTGCTATCCCTTTCTAAAATGAATATTAGGCTGAACGTTTTATAATCGATTTGAGAATCGATGATCGACTCGTGCCATGTAAATATACACAAAATGCTCAATTACAATCAAAATCAACGGTGAAAAATACTTACATGTGAAATGTAATTCCGTCTTTCTGCAAACTTGACGTATTTGATCGGTTTTTACACAAAAATACGGCACAACATGGCATTTTTCTGGAGCTCTTCACTCTTCGAAAACGACTTTGACAATGTGAGTATCGAATAAACACGGCTGTTTTCATAAACGTACAAGATCATTTGTTCTTATACCTCGGCAGAGGGGAATGTCTGCCTAAGGCGGCTCCAGTGGTAAATTCTCTAAGCTTAACACTAAATATGCCGCACTGATAGCTACTATTTTCGCCTCAATCTTGACGGCTAACCGAGGCGTGTGTGTACGCTGCATGCAACAAGCGCACAGGTGTAGACGATAAGCTACATGCGTCTTAAAGGCATTCAATATTGCATGCGCTTGACGCAAGATGAACATGAAAGCGCACGGTGTGGACATAGCTTATGAGTGTATTTCTAAGTTTCTTAGGGTGGTTATAACGTCTCTATATTATATATACAGTGCAATATCGTGTCATTTTTTTTATTTTGACAACTGACACTAAACAATGAAATTCCATATTAATGGATATAAAAACGGGCGTATTTCTAGAACGTTGTTCACGGGAAATTACCGTGTCCTACGAGTTCTGACTTGAATATCCGAAAGGCTTTGCTTCAAAACAGTTTTTTTTTACATATGATAAAGAAACTAAAAAACTGGTCACTATTTACATTAAAAATAACTATTAATATAAACTGGATAGAAAATTGATCAAAAAACCAAAAAAAAAACCGTGAAATTTCGAGTGTCCACCCCAAAAACGCAAACTATTAAGTGAAAAAACGTGTTGTTATCTCACTCTTTTACTTTGATCCGATTGTTTTTCTAAAAGATCATATGTCCCAGATATTAAATTTAACCAAAGTACAGGGCTGTTAGAGTTAAAAATAATATAAAACTGTAAAAGTTTCGTAGTCTCAAAATGTGATAGTGCGGAAGTTCCGCAATACGTCACGGTGTTTTTAGTCAAGTTCAAATAAAAAAACTACCATAAGCAGGTTTTATTTTGAATTAATTAAATCGCAACATTCTTATTCCAAAACAACCGTTTAGTTTTAGCTTTTGCCAGCAGTCTTAGCAGAAAAATAGTCCAAAGTGGTGGTCCGTCACGCGTCCAAAATAATCGTTCCACTGCGAACGTGCGTTTTTCAAGGTAAATAATACTATTTCTTGTCAAATTTTTGTAGTTATAATGCCACAATTTATTAACTTTAGAGTAAGTAGTAGCATTTTGCAATCATTTCCATTGATTTGGTTGTAATTTTGATTTGATTCACGACCGGAAGACATACGTCACATCCATTACGTAACGTGATGTATAAGGGATCGCAAAATGTGACGTAATGGAATTCTTAGACAGTGTATACATTGTTAAAATTTCGGGTAGGTCCAAGTACTTATATTGTCGCCCAAGTCAACCTAGATTTCTAGAGTTACACGGTGATATTTTTAGCCCCTGACGCAAAAAAGGGGTGTTATAAGTTTGACGGGTATGTCCGCCCGTCTGTCTGTCTGTCTGTCTGTCTGTATATCAAACTCACTTTTTCTCAGAAACTATAAGTGTCACAAAGCCGAAATTTTGTATACGTATAGATATTTTTACCGCGCACAAAGATCAATAATACATTTGTAAAAAGAAATAAATTTTAGGGTACCTCTCACACACATGTAAAGCAAAGGTAAAATAATATTTGATTACCGTATAATATCGAATGAGGTATCATTAAATAGCTTTTAAAAAATCATTATGTGTATCTTATTATCAACTTTTAGATTTCGGGGACCGTTTAGGAACTATTGATCTTGAAAAGTGTCATTTTCGCTAGAGTTGCGTGTCCCCAATCTCCAACTCTTACAGCCAAAACAACAAATAGGTCCTAAATATATACATATATAGTTTAAAAGGAAGGTTACCGACTCATTGCTTCATTGGTTTTTGAGTTACAGACGACTAAAATGTTTATACCTACTGAAAATCAGCTAAGATAACTTACCTTTAAGTAATTATTACGATTTTTAATAAGTCGAATATAATTAGTTGAGAAAGTTCCTAAAACGACTTCAGCTATTTTTACAATTGTACATATATCTAAATACGTACAATATTTTATATTTAACATTTGAAATGTTTATTTTTTGCCCTATTTTTCGATATAGTGGAAACTATTCCTTATAATTCCTATACGTCACGTCACTTTCCGTTACCGTGACGAGTCCTACTTTGGATATGCTACTTAGATTGAATAATTTTAATTATGTTTCAAGTATTGTAGATTGTGAGGATAATATACAAAGGAGACGAGACCCATTTTATAAGTTTTTATATAAATATCTCATTACGTGTCGTATGAATCACAAAAAAGGTATTGTTGTCAAGTGATAAGAACCTAAAAGTGACGTAATTTTATATTTTGGATCAAATTACATAAACGTGATTAGGTAATCGTAATTTGAAACTTTTCAATAAGACTGTTTGTGATAAATATTCAATTAATACATTTTGTAATAAATATTACTGGCTGGTTTATTATTTAAATCAACTTAATTTCGTGACGTAATGGTACTCTTCTTTGAATGGGTACATCTTAGACTTCAATTTACGGTCAAACTAATGACTATTCAGGGTAAAAAATACTATTTTCGTATGACTCTTATGATTAATGTACCAATTAAATTACACTTTTAGTTATAAATCACATTATTTAAATTGCGGAATTCCATTACGTAACGAACAACATTCTAGAAATACGCCCAAACGTCACTCATTTAATACAATCATTAATTGACAGTTCGGGTGCTATCGTATTCCGATTGAGATCAGAGTTTTCCCGAAGGAAAATCATTTTGCACTACATCTGTATACAACTATGCCAAATTTTCAAGTTGATAACTTGTGTAGTTGCTGAGAAAACGGCTGTGACATACATCTAGGTAGAACAAAGCCGAATCGGTAGGTCTGTTGACGGCCTAACTTGAAGCAGAAACAGAAAATGTCCTGGTAACATTAGTAAAAAAAATGAAGATGTCATATTGTCTAGTTAACGATTATCTATGATTTGTGGATCCAAAAAAACTTACTGAGCTTACTCACGCCACAAAATAAAGATCAAAGATTTTAGAGTTTACCTGCCTTACTCACGCTTTGCTTGTTGTAATTTTAATATTAGTACGTCGCTTTCTTTTCAGGTTTGATATGAAACATGTATAGACATTGATAAGGCTTCTGTAGAAATAATAAGCAATGGGTTTATTTTATATTTTCATTTTATTGTGCTACGATTTAATCAGGTGTAAGTCATCATTATCACAGATAAATAGTATTATTTTATATTTTTATTATAATATCCAGAAATACTTTATATTAATGTTGCAGGTAACAATGGAGAAAGGCTCCACAGTCAGATTTACTCCTCAATTGAAGGGGGTGCTGCTTGTTTCAGGAGATTAAATGGAACCCACCAAGCAGGATGTTCCTGTGAGTTCATCTATTTCACTTACTGTTACTTGTTTGTTTTGTAAAGTTTCTTTATAATACACATTTTATTTATTTTCTAATTCTTATAGTGTCATGCAGTAATTGATTATGTAGGAGATCTTTCAACACCACCATGACAGCTTGTGTATTGGTACATACCTATGTGTAATATGCACTCTTAATTTTTAAAAAACATTTTTGTATTTTCAAATGCTACCTAAGCAGGATATATTATTTTACACCTTTCCTGCAATCATCCCTATTGTGACGTGTGGTTTGTATGGAAATCACAGCACTTGGCGTTTAACATATTAATTGTTGGATTTCTCATAAAATATATTTTCTCACTTAATTATTTATTAATAGTGAGTTCTAAAGGCTTTTCTTGTATGAATTACTTATCTATGTTGAGGTTAACATTTAAACACCTTTAATATTATTGATTGCAGCATCAAACAAAGGCGCCATTGGAGTGGTACACTTCATTAAGAATATTAGTGATGCTCAATGGGCGGTGTATAATTCAAGTGCTGGTCCATATATGGCTGTGGTTAACACAGCTGTATTCCATGATGTATTAGAAGTGCTCATAGGTAACCCGCAAAATGTTGCGGGTATTCTTCTATATGAAAATGAAACAATAAGGTAAAGTTCTTTAGCAATGATGACAAACCTACTCAGTATTGTGCAGTATTAATGCTATGCATTTTGCTGGTTCTTAAATTATTGTGTGGATATGTGCAACACTACAGAAACCTCTGATTCAGTGTCTATTTATACATGTGATATACTATCAACTTTATATAACTATCACAAATCCCATCAATTATCTAAGTAGGTATAAGACAAAAAAAAACAGTGCAAGAGGTTTTAAAAAGTCTGTTAGATTAGCATAAGAGAATAATTTTTCTGTCTAATCTTTTGCCAAACTATATTTTTAATGCTTATATTACTAGGGTTCGGAGATTTCATAGCATGGTAAGACAAAAGTGAGCTATAGAGTCGACATTAACATTAAATTTGAACTACTCATTAATTTATTTAATTTCAAAATTTAATTATATTTTAAATAAAGGTAGTAACTATCACTTCTTATTTATTATATAAGTATCTGGGAGACCGAGCGTCGTTGCTTGGGTAAAACAAAAAAACAATAACAAAAGATTTACCCAAAAAAAGAACAAAAAGAAAAAGAACGGTTCATAGCTGGGGTTCAAACCCACACTTTTGGTGTAGTAGGCCAACACTCTAACCATTAGTCTAATCAGACAGCGGTCGCTGCATGGAAATTATGAACCATATTGCGCGGGTAAACCTTTTTGCGCGAATATATGGGAAAAACGAATCTTCTAAGATGTGAGACCTAGCTACTCGATCGATTATTCGCCCCCGTAAACCCCCACATTGCAAATTTCAGCGAAATCTTTGGAGCCGTTAAGTACAAATATCGATATACATATACATATATACATATATGTCGGAGATTGACAATAGTATAGGAGCTCAACGGAACAACTGTGCCACCGGAAGGCGACACCAACGCCCTCTACAACCTTTTGGCGCGCTCGACAGAGCCTTTGTGTGTGTGTGTTACAGGAATGAAAGCTTCAAAATCTTGACTTGGTATTGTTATGGCATAAATAGTCTGTATAACCTTGTTTGTAATATATTTGTTATTTTAATCTTTTATTACTAAGGAACTTTAATCAGGATGATTAAAAAGCCATTTTGGAATTAAATAAGTAAATGAGTAGGAGTAGGAGTTGAACAATAATGTTAATGCCGACTCCATAGCTCGCTTTCGTCCTACCGTGCTATGAAAACTCTGAAACCTGTAATGTATTAGCTTCACATGTAACTAAATAACTAACTAACAAACAAACTTTGTAATAAAACCTTGGAAGTCGATTTTAACCTACTTCTAATTGTCAGACTGACATAAAGATTTGATTTTTGATGACAATACAACATTATATTTTTTAAACTTTGGTACCTATTACATTTGATAATTGCATTATACACTTGTGGGTTAAGCTATGTACCATATTGTCATGATTAAGCCGTTTTTTATCAGAAATAGTCTAAAAAAATTATATAAACAAGGTTTAATTCAAATTTCCGGTTTTTCAGGACCAACTCATTTTCCCAAGAATCTATGTGTCCCAACCAGTATGCCTCAGCGCCTGGAACCCAGTGCCCGGCGAAGAACAAGCAGGTCTGGAATGTAGATGGCACAGGTCTAATTCGACGGGACATTCCGTTCCCTATATTTTACCTACCAGCATCACAGTCTAAGGAAATTGTAAAAATTCGAAAATGTCATGACAGGTATGATGTTAAATAAAATTATTTTAGATTTTTATTATCGTTATGGTCAAAGAGCCATTTCTTGCCTAGTTTTTTTAGTTTTTTACTACAGATGGAGAATTGAGTAGAAAACCTGAGGTTCTAAATTATTTGGTAGGCAATAATGTAATTGACTGATATGAGAGGCCTCGGCTTCATAAATTTCATAAAATTTCACAGTTTGTTCAAATATAACAAACAAAATATAGGAGAGTTACACCATTTAGGCAGTTCACCTTCAATCATCTTGCAAACCGATATTATCATTTCATACAAAAACGTTCTCCGTTACCACATAGGGGCCATCCACACATTACGTCACACGAATTTCATGCTTTTTTTCCTTCTCGTCCTTGTCACAGGTGGTCATATTTGTGAGATCCCCCCTCCGTCACATATTTCGCAATTTTACGTTGAGGAATAATTAAAAACAGCAGTTTCAAAATTTATGACTTTGGCATGTGACGTCACAAAGCTTATGACTCCTCCCACCCCTTGTCACACAATGTCACTTCGTTGACTTCCTCCGCTCCCCTTAACGTGTAACGTAATTCATATATGCCCCCTAGATGCATGAAGTGGAATGACTATAAATCTCGAAATTAACCAATTGTGCTTTGTAGGTACAATCTCGACTTTGATACACAAATAGGAAGGCCGTTGTGTTCTATTCAACTGAATTCTTTCATGTGGGCTTCAGTTAACAGTGTCGTTTGTCGAAGAAGGTAAGTAGATTGACAGCCTAATTTATAGCCTAATTTGTAGGTACCATTAAAATTTAAAATATGGATCTGAATTTTATTTTCAGATCTGCTGCAAATGCTCTCTTGTCATCAACAAAAGTGTGCGACCCTTTGGGCGATAACAATGTTTATTATTCATTATTTCCTCGAGAAAAAGTTTGTGACCACTTTTATTTGATTAATGATGATATTGATGATATTATGTTAGCAATATATTTTTTTATAAACAATAATGATTTTACAGGGTACAGGACCGAAAAAAAAAGTTATATTAGTTACATCCAGAATTGATTCGGCGTCGCTTTTTGATGGTGAGTAAACCTTTTGAATTTTCACTCGGATTGGGTTTATTCAATGACTGTTTTTTGTACTGTTTATTCGAAGTCGTATACATAGAACAGTTGCATAAAAACAATGCCATTATAGTGTAAATTTATCATAAAGTTAATTGGTGTTACATCTTAGGTATTGCACCTGGAGCGGCTAGTTCTGTGGTCGGTATGGTGACCCTCATATCGGCAGCCACTGCTCTTAGCAAGATGATGCCGGCGGCTGACAGCAACAAATATGGTAATTTAACATTTTAAAATATTTATGCAACTGCCAATGACTTTCTATACACATGGAGAAATCACAAAAAAGCCCAAACATGGCACTGCATTTTATTTCACTATATGAAGCTTCGACTTGCTCTGTCTATACATTGCCGTTGACACACCGGTCCTTTAAAACGTCGTCAGTCATTAATCAGTAATGTATAACAATTACGCAGTTGAAGCTACGCATGCGCGCATTTTGATTTTAGAAGCTGACTGGAACAAGGTAGCAGTGGAGTAGAAACGGGCTGTTAATTTTAGGGTTCCGAACCTCAGGAGGAAAAACGGAACCCTTAATAAGCTCACTCAATGTCTGTCACACAAAATACTTCGGATCTTTCTCTTGTTACTAACTTGCGCCAATTCTCTCTCATAATCTCGTGTACAGGAAAGCTATTACAAGGGTTCCGTTACTAAACAGCCATTATAAGGGTTCCATTTTTGCCATTTGGAACCCTAAAAAGAGCTACTCTATTGTTGTACTCTACTGACTGACCCGGACGACGTGCCTGGCTTCGTTGCGAAGCAGCTGCGTCAGCTGCCTCGTGTGACGTTCGATCACGTCGATGTCACCAGACTGCTGAAGGATATCGTGGCCCTAAAAGCAAGGCTGGAAGAAATGTCACTTAAAAAGCATCGCAGAATGTTATCGCCGAGTTGCGCAAAGATGTCAACAGTTAGCGCAATGCCCCAGTTACCCGGTCGTATGCTGATGCATCGAATCTGTGTCGTCGAACCGACCCATGCTGACGCACTGGCGGCAGGTATCAAGTCGACGCTATGTGAGATGTCAATACCTAAAGTCGACCGCGCCGCCCTGTCGACCGCGCGCCCCCCGCGCGTGTCGTAGGCCCCCCCGCGCGCGCCGTGCGTGTCGGAACCCGCCTCAAACAAGCAGCTGAAGACGCGCGGCTACACTGACGTCGCCGGCGAGGCCGTTGGACTCCAACGGTCTATTAAGGAAGGTGCTCTACCAATATCGAGCTAGCGCCCTAGTATTAGCGTGGATAAGAAGGGATTCACGCTGGTACTGAAAAACAATAAGGCTCGTGCCACACCGAACACAGCGCTCTACGTGTCGCGCCTGCACCACTCCACATCGGTGGGTGACGTGGTGGGCTACGTCAGTCGGAAGACAAAGACAGGCTACACTCTGAGGGTGTTCCAGCTGCAATCACGGCGCTACGTGCACTTCGCTTCATTCGTGGTGCGAGTGCCGTTGCCGCTGCTGGGGACGGTCGACTCGCCTGCCTTCTGGCCGAAACATGTCGTGTTCCGGCGGTTCCGGGGCGGCCTGCCAGCGAGCATGACTTCGAACGCTGCGATTCAACAGAGCCACGCTATTTTTTTCCCAAAATAATTGAAGATACTGTTAAGTTTATAAATATATGTATTTATAGTCAGTACGGTATTTATCTATGGGCCTAGTAGCCTGAAAATAAATTAATTTGAATTTGAATAAAATTCCAAACTTACTGTTATTACTGTCGGCTTCGATTGATATTACTGTTAGCATAGCTATTTACGAGTAATTCCTTTTTTTCAAATGTTTTTGGTATTTTCTGTTTAAGTAACTTTTATTAGCATTCGTTTTTAGGGTTCCGTACCCGAAGGGCGCCCAATGGGACCTTATTAATATGCCTAAGCTGTCCGTCCGCTGTCTGTCCTAACTATAAAGAGCTGTATCTTTTGAACCGTAATAGATAGCGGGTTGATTTTTTTTCAGAATATGTGTTATTACGGCGGATTTACTAACAAATAAAAAAAAAAGTGAAATAATCAAGGGGGTCCCCATACAAGAATCGTTATTTTTCAACGTATTTTTAATTTTGTTGTATCGTAAAAACGGTCAAACATACAAGCGTCAAATTTGGTATGATTATAGAACAAACCCTATAGAATAACAAAAAGTTCAAAAAACCAGCCAAATGTGTACGGAACCCTCAGCGCGCGAGTCCGACTCGCACTGAGGGTTCCGTACACATTTGGCAACTAGTATTGTCAACTAAGTGAAAACCTCTCTTAGGCTTAGGCCGGTCAGATAAAGCTCTATATCCATGCAATAGAAGCGAAAAGTACGGCGTTCTGCTCGGCTAGCCCTTTGTTGTTTACATTAATATTTAGAGTGCAGACCTTCTGTATTTTGCCTTTGTCCCATATTCGTGTCCCGTGTCCCGAATGATAATTTTAACTGGTTACAGATGTGAATGTGCTGTGGACGTTGTTGAACGGCGAAGCGTTTGACTACATCGGATCACAGCGAGTCGCTTACGATTTGCGACGCGGCGCCTGGCCGCCCGACGCGCCCGTGGCGCTCGCGCAACTCGGCCTGCACGTTGAGATCGGGCAGATCGGCGGGGCGCTGGCGCAGTTCAAACACAACGCCTCGTGGCCCCTCTATGCTTTCACTCCTAATGATCCTACCTCACAAAACGTATGTCATTTACATGTATTGCCAGCATAAATTGCAGTGAAAAAACGTAGTTAAGAGCTTATCTTTTATTGGAATAAAAGAGTATTAAAGGTCTAAGTAAAATAGTAAGGGAACCATAATAAGGGTGAGAGCAATTGGCTCCATTATCCAGTTTTAACTGAAAGCTGAGTTTTTAGCTGTTGCTTGTTGTGGTGTAATGGCCACTTGAGAATATTGTAGTCCCACCTGTCGTCGCCGCGTCAAACTAGCTAAGCTACAAGCTATAAACTATCGTATTGTATTAATTGTCAAATCCGACTCTAAATTCTGTTTTATACGTAAGAAATAAGTATACATACATTGTGAGGTGGAAAACGAAGAAGACGAAAGACGCTTAAAAACGGGTCGATTTTTGGGATTAAGCGCTCAAAAGTTTCATACGAAAAGAAAAATGAAACGGTTAATTGTTATTTTTGAGATTTTTGGTTGTGACGTTTTCAGATACATACAGATAAGCACTTGATAAGATCGATTTATTTCAAATAATTCCTAATAAAGAGGTACATACTGCATTACTTTAAGGTTCTATTCTTTATAACTCACGCCCTATTTCAGATAATACAATTTTTAGTGGATATGAGCAACAACGCGCAAAAATATAACATGACTATCGAACAGTTTACGGACAACCTGCCGCCATCCTCGCTTCACTCGTTCCGGAGAATTCTTAAGAACGTCACGGACATTGGGCTATTACCGGAATTGCTGTTTACAGACCATGGGAGTTCGTTTACTAACTTGTATTACAACTCCGTCATGGATGACTATGAGAAGATTGATTATAAGTTTCATAACATCAGCATAGGGACGGATGGTGCCTGTAAGTGTTGTAAAATACCCCTGGTCTATTATTTTCAATGCTCTTTCTAAATTACACGTAAAATATAATGGTGAGAAAAATATAATGATGTCAATTCTTCCTTAAATTATAAGAAACTACATTTATTCACTATATTAAAACTTATCTACTCTATATTTTTAATAATCTTCATTTAGATCATCCCTAGAGGCCGTTCAAAAAGAGGTCTTTATTGCGTTTCGTATGAACTATTTTCCTCTTTTTTTTTCAGTTGTTCCGACGGATGAGCTCTTAGCGAAAGGGAATATGACGGACAATGAGCCGCAAGTGAAGATCGCCCGCGTCGCGACCGCCCTGTCGCAGACCTTGTACCAGCAAGTCGCGAAAAAACCCTACGACGGCGACCTGACTGTTTCCGCTCATATGGTAAATTCATACAGCCTTAAATGGCAATCATAGTTTGACCTTTAGTATCTCTTAATTCAGTATTCACCCTCTTCTAATCTTAGTCTTAAATTTAGAGTTTAGGCTGTCAGTGCCATGCAATTATACCTGCATAACTAAACTGTATTTAACCTCTTAACACCCAAAGACCTCATAACGATAACTATCAACAATCTCTTATGTAAATAAAAGAAGAATCGTTAGTAGTTCTCATTCCATTCGAAATTAAAATAAACTTGTTAGTTTTATCTGGATTAATATGCGAAGACGGCAAAGACGGCGGTTAAAACGCCGAAGAATCATCCACCTATGTTCTGATTTCAATCACCAACATTTTACAGCTAAGACTATATCTAGATTGATCTATTTGCTGCTTATGATCCTTTTACAATAGCCTCAATTTATTCCGAGTAAATATTACTCGGAATATTATTGGTAAAAACAGTGGTGTTGTGTTTAGATTGACGAGCTGCTATACTGTTTCCTGGAGAACAAGATGTGTCGTCTCCTCACCGCGGCCGATTACGCGCACGACCCGAGCGAAGACGCGGCGTCGGCGCGCCCCGCGCAGCTCTACGTCGGCGTGACCTCGTGGACCGGCGGCGTCGCGATGTACGCGGGGCACATGCTGGCGCTGCTCTCCGGGGAGCACCTGGCACTGAACAAGACTGAGTGCAACGCCGCTACCAGCTCCGTAAGTCTACATGGTATTACGGGCTGTAAAAGAGTAAAAAGAGGAAAATTTAACTTTTAATGTTTTCTATAATATATTAAAATGCTAGTCAATTTATTTAAATATTTCTTCCGTGACATACTGTTGGCAGGGCTACATCACGCCATACAACAGTGTACTTCTCGGCCGTTTTTGTTACAGTACGACACACTTGACATGGCTTACCGATGTACCTACGTAGTAGACAAATTTTTGAAGCGCGGGAAATGTAAATGACCAATCAGTATGGTCCACGCACCGCCATTTTACATCCTGTGCTGTGATTGGCCGGCAGGTTAGTCGCCATGTTTGTGGGCTCGCCGTGTCCGTTATAACCCCGATCGGTGTGGCCAGGTCTCCTGATTTCTTAGGAGATCTACTTCAGGGTATGTGTACAGATCTACTGAATTTTCGTAAGATTCTACCGATTTTTGAGCCCTAGATTTGGATTGAAGATATGCCTATACCATGCTTTTAAGATAATATTTCAAGGTTTTGTTAAACATATATAAAACAAATTAGAAATCGTTGAAAACTAATAATAATGATCTCCTTTTTCGGCTTCACCTGACCTTTTCAAATTGGACCTGGCAACACTGCCTTGGACGCGGCCATTGTTTGGGAGTTGCCGTCTTTATTGCAGATAAAAGTACACATAGTCTCCTGTTATGAGATTTTTACGCGTAATGTTTCAATAATATTTATTGTCATAATTATTTTACGCATAACTTTGTGAAGTCATCATAATACTCGTAAGAGTAGTATACAAAATCACCTTTACTAAATGTAGGTACGGTATAAATTGTGCGCATAGAAGATTCTTTTGATACCAATAATGATTGCAGTGTAATTTGCACCTTATAACTATTAGATACAACGATTATGGAACAGGAACGGTAGTGTCATTTACCTTAATTGATACTTAAATAGTCGACACGTCTGATTGTAAGTTTAAATAATACTCTCGGACATCATCATCGGTGTCTGCGCAAACGATGATTCACGACGCGCCTTATTAAGTGTGTCGTACTGTATGTATTTACGTCCTTCTTTACTTCCCTCACCACAACTGTTACCCGCATGCTACGCGCCAAAATGTGTCTATTCACGCGCGCATAAAGTACATAATTATTTGTTTGTCCGTCGGATGACCTCATTAAATTCGTTCTTAAGCGAGGGTTGGGACAATAAAATTATAAATTGATTACTAAGGCAATTTTACATTACACATATTTAGACGTACTTACGCTACATGCCAATTCTGTAACAGTGCATCGTGTTAGTTTATAGTGATAATAGTTTCTATTTCTATACACCCATTCATATCACAAATATAATCTGTGCTGTGGGCCTATTATGCATGACACAGCTTTATCGTGTGGATATGTATAAAACTTTATCATATTCGTTAAATTTATCGAAAACTCTAACATGGTTGACAACGTGGATAAAGATATCGCGTCGATAACGCGATATCTAATGTGTATAAACCAGTGTGACAAGAATTACGCTAGATTACCACTATTTTACAAAAAGGTTGCCAGTGTTATGAAATCAATCCATTTTTGCCTATTGTTTGATATTGAATGGCGGACTTTATGTAATGCTTCCGAAATGAGTTGTCTAAAATCAGTCACTGAACGGAGCGGACTCGGGGTACTTTTCTAAATGTATGGGTTATCTTGCTTGACAACTCAATCAGTTTTATTATCTATAATATTATATTGAAGTTTTGTTTACATAAGAACGGGAAAAAAGTTTTGTTTATTTTTTAAAATATTATATTAAAAATGAGATTGGATGGAGACTTTTAAGAAGAAACACAACGAAGAAATACAGTTGAAACATGAACCAAGCAAGGTAGAAAAGTGTAAGTTTAACATAGTAAACTGTTTATGAGTCTTATTTAGTCGATTCCTTATTGTGCGTCGTTAAAACAATTACTTATGTTGTGTTCCAGCCGCTGTACTGTACGGCAATGCAAAAAAGGAAGTTCGTTGAATATATGGCTAGCCACCAATCTTCGCAAACGGAGAATTTAGTGGGCCACTCTTCGGACACAAGTCGGTCCGAGTGGCACAATCTTGCGGCAGCTTGGGCCAGACAAACCTGTGGCTGTTTGGAAACTCGTAAGTATATAAAAAAAAATCCATATATATTTACTCAGGAATATTATTCGTAAAATATTTTATCACAATATTTTTAACAATATAATAATAGATTCATTGAACTCTTTCCCCCATTGACATTTTTGGCTATCATCGGATGGAGTCACACCAGTCAGTCAAATTACAGTCTGGTAAAACATACAGGTTATTATATTGTAAGAGTTGCAAGTATGAATATGGATAGCTTCATTCTAAGTATAAATATGGAGAGATTGAGGGAACAGAAAAACCAGTAAGTTTTAATTACCCATACTAAAACAGTTTGTCTGTTGCACTTTTGCAAAATTTGATTGGGTAAGGAGGTAGCTTGAGTCTAGGCTATTTATTATATAGAAAAAAGTCAGTTTGACTTTTAATGTTTTTAAAAATAACACTGTTCAATGTGTCTACTTCTAGTATGAAAATGAAATGAAATGCTATAGTATGTAAAATAATTATTTATTATGGCTGCCCTTTTCTCTTGAGCCACTCTTAATAGGAGGCCATTTGCTGGGAGCTGCTGGGTGGCAATGACTGGATTGCTATCTGCGGCAGTGTCCAGCTATGTGCCAAGTGTTCTGAAAAATAACATAACATTCTGTTATAGCAGATTATCATACTTAAGTTAGGGATTTGTAATCATAATAACCTATAATAATGCATCATATTATACAGTATACAACAGGTGTTAATTATTTCAGATTTCTCAAACAAATTTGAGGTACCCATTTGTTTGCTCAATGGTGTTGCGAACCCAACAGTGCCAGTGGGTGTATTTCTTCTGGACTATTTGGGGCAGCACATTCAAAATAAACATCATGAGCAACAGTTTACAAGCCTACCCCCGAGTCAACAACAAACAACTAATTACATCATGGATAAATTATACTTTTTTTTTTCAGGCTCGAGGTCACGCAAGTCAGCACCAAGGAGGACATAGAAAACTATTTTAATTTTATTTTTAGGGTACTAGTTTTATATATATATGTTTAGTTTTTAATCACAATTTAATGTATAATACTATAAAGAGGAAAAATTTGTTTGTTTGTAATCAATAAACTCTGAAACTAATATAATAACTCAATTTTAATAATTCTTTCACCATTAGAAGGCTACATTATTCAGAAGTAACAGTCAGGCTATATTTTATTGCATGGCCTCAAACAAACAAACATACATAAACAATCCTACTATCCTACTAATTATAAATGTGAAAGTTTATGTGTGTGCGTGTGTATGTGTCTGTCTGGCTGACTGTGTGTCTGCCTGTGTGTGTGTGTGTGTGTGTGTGTGTTAGTTTGTTACTCTTTCACGCTGCAACGGCTGGATGGATTTGAATGAAATTTGGAATGGAGATAGCTTATACCCTGGATTAACATAAATGATCATTTTTATCCCGGACAATTTGGTAGTTCCCAAGGGAAAACCGATAAACGACTTCTACGCGGACGGAGTTGCGGGCAAAAGCTATTTAATATATAACTTGCATTAACATTAAAAATTACAACTACAATAAGATCTTTCAATGTCATTAAAAACATATTTCTATCCTGAACCAACCAGAAAAATCAAAGTCAATTTTATTTAGCATAGACTTGAGTCACTTTGACTGGTAGAGTTTTTACATACCCAGAAGGAAATAACTCCACAATGTGCGAGTTGTACAGCTTTATGAGTTCTTGTTTTAATGCCCGGGTCATGAAGGAATATAAAGGAGTCACGCGCTCTGCCGAGGAATCTGGGTAGTAGGTACCGCTAATATGCGGCAGTTTACATCAGCTATCTGGAAATTATTTATTAAACTAAAACATAATAACTAACCAAAATAGAGGGATGTTAATTATAAAAGTTTGACGCCTATGTCTGTGTGTTTGTCTGTGGCTTCGTAGCTCTCAAAAGGATCCCCACTATGACCTCGCCGCGTGTCGCACGCAAATCGGTTTCATACATTTATATTGCTGACTGATTATATTGCGCCCCGCGTGACGGCTAAATGTATGAAACCAGCGTGTGGCGACACGCGGCGTGGGCATAGCGTAGCCCTGGCTTAACTAAACTGTGCCAGATAGTTACTGACGGTGGGTGGACTGAGGAATGCATAACCAATATTCCTGCCCTATTCCACGTTGGTAACTTCCATACACCAAAAAGTACAACGGAGCTAGAACCTGTGAAAGAGTGCACTTGAACGAGTTGATTTGCCAGTTGTTTTACTAAGCCCTCACAGAGCCTATACTAACGTTATGTAAGTCCTACCGACTTACTTATATGATAAATAATAAAATTTTACCTAAGTACCTTACCGTTATGTAGAATGTAATCCATCACCGTTGTGCGGCTGGAGTTTTGAATCCAGTTCGGTACATAAATAGAGTGCCATAATATATCCTTACCCACTCTATAGGTAGGTATAAGTGCCGAAATTCGGCCTCCGGAAGTTCGAAACGATTTGAGGCATCCCTTATTCTCCTCCGCTGTAGTTTTCTTCGTTCTTTTTCAGCTTGCATCGTGAGACGATATTGACATCCTACAAATAATGTTTACAAATTATAATACGAATAACGCCATTTTTGTAAACAACTGAGTTGTTTTTGATAAGTAGAACTATTATGAAACCAATACTTACGCTTAAATGTATGTATTTTTCAAGTTTTAATTACTGCGATATGTTTATCGTTACCAACACGGAACTTGTATAAATTTATCGAATTGAGATGTCAAAAATGGATTAAATGAGGCGTCCATGTTAGGCAAATCGATATAATATGTCGTTTAATCATTTATCGCTGTCAGAAATGGATAATACAGTTTAACCGATACCACCATGTTAGCATACGTCGACAACGATAATTTGTCGATGATCTCGTGATAAAAATGGTTTATCGCGTCGATAAACGTGGCCATAATAGGCCCGCTGGTGGTCAATAACACGTGACGTGTCAATCAGTGATTGACAGAAAATGTACATTGCTGGACTTAGACTTGAAATTTGGAGGGACGCTCAGTGAAATCCTACCTTAATAATGCCAAGAAGGAAAGGGAAAAGTGGGCTGTGGAAGTTGGTATCGGTGCCGGTCTTTTTTTAAATTGATTTATGAAAAATTAAATTACATTAAATTTTAATGTAAAATTGTTTACAGAGTAACTCGTATTTATGGCTGCATGGCTGGAACCGCACTGGAGTCTGCATTGAAACAAATATGAATTTCAGTGAAGCAGTCAGTCCAGCTTTTACAATTCCAGGTTAGTAAATATGATCTATACGATACGACTTACCTAATACTATAATATACTCTTGTGAAAACGTTACATTCTAATCTCGGGCCGTTTAAATAATACTCTGCGAAGCTCGTTTTTGTAGTAAAGTCTATTACAACAACAGCAAAAATGGGTTTTATAATTTATTTTGCAGATTACGACTTCACATCCGGCGAATACTCGACGTGGACGGAGTCGGTATGGCAGACGCTGTCGGCGCGCGTGTTTGTGTCGGCGGGCGGCGGCGGCGCGCGCATCGCGGTCTGCGCCGGCGCCGCCGCCACGGTGCTCGCGGCGGTACTCACCTACTGGCTGCAGAAGTATGGACGCGAAATCTTCGCCTACCCGGCGCCGACTCCCATAGGAAACGGCCACGCCGCGACGGGGTATGTCAACTTTATGAAAACTGTTTTGAAGAATTTTAAATATTAGATAACCTAATTAGTCAATTATGCAATTTTAATCTTTTAAATATATTATTATATGTATAGTTTGGAACAACAGTCAATGTAAAAATCCAACTTTCCGCATGATACACAGCTACAAAAAGTACCACTTTTTGAGCAACTGTATTAAACTGTAAAAAGACTTTTTTTCATTATAACGACAACCTGCCCGGTCCTGGGCTAAAAAAGGAAAAACAGAAGGAAAAGTAAAACAGGACCGGGCAGAAGATAGCTCACGTTACTTGTAACTTTTTAGTTCATTTGCTCTCAACTCACTTTTCACGGGACCAAGCATGCACGATTAATTGTACATTCCGCACTAGTGCGAAAAAGTATTTGTTTTAAGTTGCCTTGACCAATGTTTTAAACTCGGGGGGACCGCAGCCGGCGCAGCAGCAACGACGTGCGGTAGCGCGGGTGCGCCGCGGGTCGGCATCAAACAAAACAACACGGTCATTTTTAATTTATGCAAAATTTGCTAAATTGTTATCATTATGATATTTTTAATCTGTCAATATCCCTATTTCACGTGCCCGCCAGCACTTTATGAGCCGACACCGTAAAAACAACTTACTGACAGTGTGACGTTTAGAATTTAGAATGGAATTCGATATTTGATCATATGTATACTGCCAAACTCATAACCTCGTAAAGTCGACTAAAACACCGCTCGCTCTTATAATATTTATTTTTAACACAGTTGCTCAAAAAGTGGTACTTTTCGTAGCTGTATATCGTGCGGAAAGTTGGTTTTCGTGAACTAGTGCTTTTTACTTTTCCAATTTTTTTAAATTTATACTTGTTCCAATTCATGACTACTAATTGATGAGTGTTAATATTAGTTTCCTTTAAACATCGTAATCAACATAAAAACCTACTGTTAATGTAAGAATACGAAAAATATACATATTTCATATTTTATTACTTACATTTTCATCATTATAACACGTTTATTTTTTAATATTGAAAAACCGTTCTTAATAAGTTGTCTGAATGGAATGGAATAGCTGCCGAAACGCCTGTCAACATTTTTGACATTATGAAGAGGCGTTCTTTTTTTTTTAATGATTATGGCCTGAATGCTAAGTTCTTTAAGCCATGCGTTTATTCTTACTGCAAGCATTTTTTAAGTTTCCAAAAGCAACATTCGATATTGTTTTTATAAATATACGATACACAAATAATCGTAAATAACAATACTTAGGTAATAATAGTACAATGTTTTATATTTACAATTGTTTATGTCTTATAGAACATGCATTTGAAAAAAATACTTTCATTGAAGTGGGTTCAATAATAATAACAAAATCTATTCTAGTCGAATAAAAGCTAAAAAAAACACCTCTTCATAATGTCAAAAATGTTCACTGCGAAAGATCGAACTTACAACGAATTTGTTTACCAATCTTAAGTTTTCAAAAAGTTGCTTATAAAATGAGTGACAGAGTTTGAAATTGATTTATTTTTTCGTAACTGTGTTAAAAAACGTCGTTCGATACACGTGCGGAAATATCATTCTTCACTCGTCCCGAGTCTTTCCACTCGCCTACGGCTCGTGGCAAGATATCTCGGCACTCGTGAGGTAATGACATACTTTCCGCACTAGCATCGAAATGTACTATTTTATAATAGCAGGTAAAAAAGAATAGATTATATAGACTAATTATCAATTAAATATAGTTCAATTCTAATATTCATTCGACACGCTTTTTTTTAATTAAAACTAATAAAAATTACAATGACGAATATTTTAATAGGTAATAAATATTGTAAGAAAAGCAGGTTTTCCACAAGTAGTATCTTACTAATAGATTCCAACCATAAAATGTTTTAATAACAGTCTTAACACGACATTATAATTATTTTTAATTAAGATGAATGAACATCAAGTCATAACTCGTAGCTAATAATACAGTAAATAAAGTATAAAAAATTTGTTACTTCATCAATTTCATCATCACAAGCAAGCGGCTGATCAAATTTTTTTTTTTCAGAATCCTGCACAGTGTTAATTGTTAATTGCAAGACGAGCAGAGAATAAGGCTGTGTCACACCACTGGGGGAGTTGTAACCTGGAGGAGCATTCCATACTAATTTAGCATAACAATAGTTCAATTATAATCCCCGCTTCAGTAAAATTTGAGTTTTAAGATTTCTCTAACTAAAGTAAAGCCGGCCGATCTCGGTCTGTCAGATATCGTATTAGAACAAAGACGTCCGTTTCTCTTACGATTTAGGACTGACGATTTCTTGGAACTGCTCGTGTGGAGCGTGCGGCGATATACTCGTATAACGGCAAATCTCGGCCGGATAGTCCTACGCTACGCCTCACGGCGAAATGTCTGAATACTTATAATGTGTGGTGAGACAGTTTTAAGCCGGCCCTACGTTTATTGCCGGCAGGGGCACGTTTCTCGAAACATACTAGACTATTCATATTAGTACTTGCGGTACATTACAATCACATACAAAAAAGGTATTGCATTGGCTAATATGATTGGTGTAGTAAGTTTTGAGAATCGGGCCCCAGGCGTGAATCGTTGCGCGGTGCGGTGCGCGCTCGAGCGCTCCGTAATGTCGGCCGGACCACTTGAGACTGCCGGACCGCCGGCGGACTGTTAGTCGGTGTTGCCCTTAAGCTGTGTAAGCGGTACTCACTACGTACAAACAGACCTGAATACAGTACTCCAGTCATTTTACAGACGCTAGTATAGTGAAACAGAAGTAATTTATAATAGCTGATTTTTCTTGTGTATCGGATATATTATAATTCTAGTAATTAGGTAAAAACATAATCCAACTAAATATGAGACTAAGAGCTAAATAATTAATAAATTTAAAAAGATCCTGAAAATACTGTTAAAAATAATTATAAACATTTTTTTTTCATATTGCTTACTCAATATTTGATCTATAATATTCAAGATGAATCACACAAAAAATAATTAAGAATGTTTCATTTATATTCAATTAGTTAGAATATTGTTTCCATTTTACATATTTCCGTATTTAAAAATCGTAATTGTCTATAGTTTTCTTCATTTGTTTATAATAAACATAAATGTTGCCAGCAAATCATACCCTAAATAATACCGGAAGGTGGATTTTATGGTGGTAAATAATAATTTCTTATAAAAAATACAAATTGATCAGTGTATTTTAACATTTTTAAATAGTTTTATGTCATTTTTATCAAAACACTACTTATATCTAACTTTTTCTATCATTTAAGGGTCTATAACCGGAGCTATGTATTTTGCTGATTTAGTGGCTTTCCGTGTAAATATTTTGTTAGATTTCACCTTCTACTCATTATAGACATAAAAATCTCAATTACGATTTTTAATAAAAAAAATAATATTTGGCAGTATACCTACTTCCGGGTGGAAAGTTGGTAGGATTCATGAATATAGTGTCTTAGAATATTTTGTAAAAATGGAGTAAAACAAATCAGGCTATTATAAATTAATGTTTTTAAAACCGTAAAATTACTGGATTACAGGTGAAGATTTTTCTCAAAAATATATTCCGCGATGGAAAAGGTTTTTGACACTTTTTAACTTAAGGAGATGTATTATTGTAATATAGAGCGCAGGCCGCGCAACAGCTTGAAACTATCAGAAATTGTAGTTACGCGGTCTTGCACTATCACTGACGAATTAACATTTACTTGTACAATTTCGAACAATTAAAACAATAAGAATGGTTGACAAATTTGTATAGGCGGGCTGAGACCGCGTCATATAAATTTAGCATCCAAAATAACTCAAAATAAAATGTAGTACTGATATTTATTTTTTATTTTATGATCAATCAATATATACCATGTGCTTTGAATAGTGTATGTACATACATGAATCATAATTAATTTTATGCTAACGTGGTCAAGAGTGTAATTTGTCTTCCATAATAACATAACCAGGGACGGCTAGCACGAGTGGTCCGCGACTTGTTTGTCGCTCGGATCTCCCTTTCTAACTAGTCTATAACGATAGAGACGCACTGAGCGACAAGCGAGAAAATACAGGATGTGCTAGCCGCTCAGTGATCCGAATATGTCGAGCTAATTTGTCCAAATTAATAAAAGGAGTGAAGCGTTTCTCTTGCTACTTACTGTCAACTATTTCTGTCTCGCTGTTTCATTCGTGGGTGACATTGACCGCTTGCGTCCATCTTGCGTCGACGGCAAGTTAAGAGAAATTAGCTTTTAGTACCTATTCCGATCATTGGTCATAATGGATTAAGATAAGTGAAAGAACAATTGATTAATTAAAGCAATATCATGCCTTAGTATACCTGTAGGTCACGATAAATGAATTAAGAATAAAGTACACCGACAAGAAAACAAACGGAGTGTAAAACATCATGACACCCATGACATAATTTTAACCCGTGTTCATTGTAAGAAGTAAAGTAATAAGCAATATCACTAAATATAATTCCTATAAAAAAGGTTTGAAATGAGCGACCGACCACCGAGAGGTCAATGTACTTTATTTTCAATTCATTGAACACATATTATAAAGTCGTATTTATATTTAGGCGAAGTAAAGAACTGATGCCAAAGCGGTAATGATGTCATGTTTATGTCGGATTTCACAAGTTTGGTAGCGAACGGATCAAGTTTTATTTGTTTTTTGTGCGATATGAGCAGCAACGCGCCGGGTACCAGCTGTTATATAAAAAATATGGATGAGTGTAATTTTATTCTTGTCACTATTTAAAAACGATTTTCAAAATAGCCAAATTTGTTTCGTTATTGCTTCATACGATTCTTCCGTTATCTAACAAAGAGTCCGGAATGGCTGTGTTCATTAAAGTTTAGGAGCGTATAATATATTCTTTTCTACCCGTGCTGAAAGTCGGCTCCCAGAGGGATAGGAATTGAAGTACCTATTCAAATGTTGGTTTCAACGATAGTAGACGAAAACACGAATTATTTATATAAAATTTACTCGATAATTAGTACTATAAGTACTATAACCATCTGCGAGGATACAACGGCAAAACTCGCGGTTCCAGAGGTAACCCGATTGTTCGTATATTCCCCATACATTTGCTAGAAAAAAATAATATCACGTCAGTTTCTATGCGATATTCTCTCAAAATCATACATTAGCATCAATGCAGCAGCAATGGGTAGTAAAGGCCATTTCAAGCAAAAAAAACCTACATTTGAAAACTTAAGCTCCTATATGTCAATGAATGGAGCCAATTTTCAGCCCACTGTGGGGCGGGTCTCTAGTTACTTACATAAAAATATAAAACTGAATATCGAAAACATGTTACATTAAATTATAATACATTTTCCAAAATTGTAACAAAATGTATGAATAAAGTTAACTCTCCCGACTTATTTTGTAATGTAAAAATAAAATTAGGTCCAATTGAAACTTTTATATTAGGTATAGTCTTCCTAACGCTCAGCGCAAAAATGTTGTTCATTGAAATCAGAACATAGGTATTTGTCATTTAGCCTTTTCAACGCCATTGACGGATATATCCGCACCACTGGTTCAACGCCAACGACGGATATATCCGTCACAGTTGACAGCGAAAAATAGACCTGAGTATTTATGACGTAAGGTTGAAATTAGCTCTGGTTTTCGGCTGTCATTGGCGTGTGAGTGACGACTTTTGTATTTGACATGGCGTTGAAAGGTTAAAGTTTGAAAAAAGGCCTTTTAAAAGGCCTTTGGGAGTTAGGAGGTTGAAAACCGTTTGTTGAGAATGCTCTTATCCCAACACTATTTTATTTTCCCTCAAAAACTGATAACAAAGGAAACTTCAGTTTACTTCGCCTAAATTGAAATACATACGACTTGTATTCTAATCCAAAGCTGCGGAAATAAATAAAATGTGTATTTTTCCAGTCTCTTTCTTCTTATTGTTCCAAATTACTTATTAAGACTCGCGAGAACTGTGTTACTTAAGACTGCTTTTCTTTATGTTTGTATGTACAATCGAGTACAAATATGATGGGCCTTAGGACCTAAATACAACGAAATAAAGTGCAAAAGTGTCATTTCTTGTTAAACTGTTCATTTATATTTTTTGAACCATCATCACATTCTTCACCGTCACCCAAGAGGTGACGAGAACGGATTGATGGAGTAAGCGAAATTTTGTAAATTGTATACAGGTTGTCCCTGAATTCAGCCTTAAAAATTAAAGCATTAGAAAAAATCTGTATCCTATACTAAGTATTATTTAACTTTACAATAAGCCTTTAAGATTTAAATGAGTCTGCTTACGGTATAGTACTAAAAAAACGCTGTAATTTGAAACCTCACGCCGGTAGCACATCTCCACCGCGAATCTGTAGTAGCGAAACTCTGGCAACGAAATAAAGTTCAATTTCGTATTAAATATCACGATTCCGCCACAGTTTCGCGGTTTCGCGGCGGAGGTGTGCTACCGGCGTAAAAACTTGATACATAATCCTCAATTTATTGCGTTATGCGGAAAAACTACCCCTAAGAGGGTAAAAGAGGGGGGTGGGAGTTTGTATCGGAGTTCAGAAATTTTGAAGTTAGAAACGTGGAAATAGACTACTGTTTAGAAATAAAAAAACCGGTCAAGTGCGAGTCCGACTTGCGCACCGAGGGTTGCGTATTTAAGTTCGTACTTCAAAAATATACCTTTTTATGTTCTTTAATTGTATGCAATAAGGTCCATTTTGACTTGCCTAAATTTTAGTACAGATCTTTAAAGTTTTTTGTCAATTTCTCGAAAAGTATAAATTTTGAACACTTAGTTTTATTTTTCCCGTAAAATATAAGTAATTATGTATAACTTAGGAATTTCTCTGATTTTTCGGTTCATAAACTTCGGAGATAATGGGGGGTAACGGTGATTTTTTGAAAATTTTTGGTTATAAATAAAAAACTACGTCACGGAAAATTATTAAAAAAAAATGTTTTGAAATGTGCAGATTGAGCCCTTTCATAATGACACCCCATTTGCTATAATCGAATCACTTTGTATCGGAGTTCAGTCAATTTTGAAGTTAGAAACGTGGAAATCTGTATAGGCTACAGTCGAGTTCAAGAATATGTACAGACTTTTGCACCTTATTTACATAACTTTGAACTCGACTGTTCACCATTGTTAACTCGGTAAAGCAGGGGAACATTTAAGTTCTATGTTTTTAAAAGAGATAGCGGCGTGACGCCATGATGCTGGCGCCACACTAACGAGAAACGCCGTTAAAAGTCAACTTTCATCGCCTTACCCTGGGGCCACACTAAGGTTAAACGCCGATAAAAATCAACGTCTATCGCCTTATGCATACTACGCATAAAGCGATGGACGTTGATTTTTATCGGCGTTTTCCGTTAGTGTGGTCCCAGCATTACGAATGGGCACAAGCCTGTGTACGGTATTGCCCCACAAGCGGAATTACCCACATTGACTATTTGTGACATACATACTATACTTATGTAACTTTCAACGCGGCGGTGGACCTTAATTTTAAAGGATGTAGTTAATAATAGTACCTCAACATTACTTTTGACTCGCAAAACCTTAGCGACGTAATTAATATAGAAACCCAATTATTTAATCTTAGTGCTACTCTGCCAAAATCACAGAAAACAATTGCGATTAGATAGTTAAGTACTTACTGTAATGCTGATAATGCAGTGGCTTGATTAAGTATTCGGTATCATGATTGGTGGCCTTCATCATCGGTTGGACTGTAGGAAAGGGGGGACTGTAGGTTAGGTTATTTAATTAAGTCCCAGACACGACCTTGGTACAGTGTGACCCCTTCACCTTCTGAACTATCGTTTTAGGTTAGTTAGGCGGGGTTGAGCACCTAAATATAGGCGCTGAGCGCCCATGTTTGAGTCAGTTGTCCGGCCGTCACCGATCTGTCAACACGTGCGACGTCGTCGTTATTGTGAAACATATGGCTGTGTCACTTACGCGCACGACGTTAGTCCATCAATTTATCTCTATTGCTCCTTATTCATGTTTACAGCTGTGTGTGTGGAATTTGCGAACGTAAGTGTCGCGGCCCGCATTATGTCAGTGTCTTGTACGGCGATAACGTGTCTTCCCCTTTTTGCTTTAGTCTAAGATTTCCGGTCAATAAATGGGTCGATCAACTTTTTTTTGTTTGTTAATCTGTCCCGTTGTCCAAGAGACAACAGTGACCAAGTTTCTCAAAAAAACTGAATACATGCTACTAATGTGCTTAAGAAATAACTACGTCAAAAATGTACGTTTGATGAATTTTAATCATAGAAAACGTATAGAAAATCATGGTTTTAAAGAGTTCTCCAGCGGACGTAACCATGACAACGAGGTACAAGAAAAAGTTGATTTTTATAGAGATAGTTGAATAAACCTAGGTATGGGCTCAAAAAAAAAAGATTTATCCCGAGGGAACAACACTAAAAGAAATAGGTATTCCCGAACGTAGACGCGGGTTAAAGTCTTTGTCTCCTTGCATCTTGATGATAATAATAAAAGAATATGCTAACTTATTCTTTCACCACTTTAATTATTCCACTCGGGCTTGCTATTGTTAGCGAGTCTGAGTAGTTTATCTATAGTCAAGGATGAATTGCGGAACGTCAAAGGTAGGTTGGTACAAAAATGAATCTCGCTATATTTTAAATAAGAATCTTAAACAATGTTGAAACTAATGACTCTCCAAAACATTTAAAAAACATTGTACAATTTTTTGATGTTATTCCGCTCAAACAGTGATCTCTGAGTGTTTGTGCTCTTAACATAAAACCTTGGGACTCAAAATCATTACAAGATGGGCTAAATCGTGAACCATATTCTCTGAATATACTTGTGAATCCAGCCCTCCTTATGTTACGCAAAGAGTTTTTAAAGCGCATTGTATAGTAGCTTTTTGTGTTTTTGTAACAAGCTTGCAAGTTTTTTAAGCTTGGATCTTCACTCCAATAAGTGTAGAAGAGGGCAACGCTTTTCTTTTCAGCCACAGTAAAATCAGTTGTACTCGAATAAACGTTGTTGACAATTGTGCTGCGAATTATATTTAGGTCACTTTCTGCTATTTCACCTTCTTCGGGCGTTATTGGTCTATTTACGAATTTAACACTGTCTATATCCCGTTCGTAAAATTTCTTTGTTTGCTGTGCATACCAGTCCATAGGAGGTTTAGTCTCGACACATTCCACCCACTTTATATAATGATGTCTGTTCCAGTTAAGTGAATCATAAGAGAGATCACTTACTGCCGTTGTTATTAGGGCAATATATATTTTACTTTTTAAACACTGTAAACATATTTTTAACTCGAGATTTGGATATGGATTTTTGATTATTACGAAATACGTTTTCCTCATTAAGAAAAGAGTGACTATGGCACAGCTGTTAAGCAAATAATTCAATAAGTATCCTTGACTGATATTTTGAAAATACCAGTTTTGAAGCATAAGTGCAGGGGCATTCCCGTCTTCAACTTTGGTTGCTGCTGCTAGTTTCTTACACATAGTGGCTAATGTGTTTTTAAATTGTTTACAAAGCGAATTTAATTTGTAAAGTATAATTTTCATCATTATGTATTCTCTCCGTATATCTATATAGCACACACTAGACGTGTTGTTTTCAACTGGAATTAAAGCCATTTTGTTGACATCCTTAATTATTATCAGAGAACTTTCAGAAATAATTCTGACGAAATAATCTTTGACATTATCGGAATTTATGGTTAATGTCGCCACTAATTCCAGACGACGTACAGTTTGTAAAGTTGAGGGTATCTGACATACATCGTTTCCTGCATTACAGAATATAACATTATCATTTCGCGTTTTACTGCACAACGTCCCTGTAATAAAACGGTGAACAAAGTCGGCTTCCGCTTTACCACATTTTGTATCAAATGCAATTTTTATTACGTCTTCACAATTATAAGGCACTCGTTTTATGGGTTCATTCGACAAAATTGGTTTTTTCGTGATTTCTCTACATGTATTAATATCACTGAGATGTATGAAGCGATTTACATTGAAGCATTGCATTTTGAGCATGTTGCCTTTGTTCGTTTTTCTTCTTTTTCTACGCAAAATATTCCGTTCAATGTTCGACATATTTGTTTATTGATAATCAATGGGTATGTATTAACTATTCGTTTTTATCCAACTGTAAATAGTTCACTCTAGGCGGGGTCTTTATAGTATTTTTATAACAAACCAATTTGTCTAGTCGGGGTTTTCAGTCGCTTGAATGAGTTTAAGCATAACCATTTTTTTGCTTACGTGTTTGTATTAAATTATTGTGCTAAGGATCTAAATTATTGTGTATATATTTTTAATCACATAGCAGGTCTCGATGTCCCTCTCAATGTTATAAAATAACTTCGCAATTTAAAAAAAATGGGTTCTGGGTAGTTTTCAATGTTTCTAGAGAATTATCGCATTAATATTATTGCGGCCTCGTCATCCCTGTGAACTTCGAATCTTTAGAATATAGGTCTGGGGAGATTATTCGTATTTTTCGATATAAACAATGTTGATTTGGAATTGGAACTAAATATCAAATCAACTTTAAGCAGGTTTTATTTTTTCAAGTGAAATACATCTCAAACCTGGACGGAGTCAATGTGATGCTTTATCTTCACCAAACCAAAAATTAAATCCTTTATTTACATTTTTTGATTTATTAAATTTGTTGACATTTGAAAAGGCCTCATGGAAACAGAAATGAAATGTGTCAGAAATTAATAAAAGAAAATCTTGACTTTGATCTTGACAAGCTTGCCGTTCATTCACGGGTTTGTCGGCTGGCGTAAGGGCCTTGATGGTTGACGTTGACTGCTGGGAAAGATCCTCTTTATTTATTTTTATTCAAGGATCTTATACTCAAGTATAAGGTCCTTGTTTTTATTTACTTAATTGGTATCAAAACATAAATGATGTAAACAAGATCAAGTATATAAAAGAGAGACAAGAAAATATATATTCGCGAGATTTTGAATAAGTACCTACTAGTCCCGCCTTATGTCTGATGTGTCTTAAGTACAGTAGTTGGTATGCCTAGTTCACACGTATTTAAGTTGATTAATTGGTAGCAATTGTAACTTAAATTTTAGCAAATTTTAACGTGTCACGCGTTCACACGCTCGATTTACTAAACAGTCGTTTAGTTCCAATTTAAACGAACGACGACGACGAACGAACGTGCGGGTAACTAACGTCGAACATTGTTCGTTGTCGTTGGTCTTTGATGGTGTTACCAACAATAAGCGCGCGCCGTGTAATTCGGAACGCGAGTTTATGTGACGGAACATGAACGGAACGGAACGGTTCGTAATTGACACTTGACAGACGTGACAGCTTGAAATGGTATAATCATGTTTCCCTCTCTCTTTATTTCTAAGGCTATACTACGTGCAAGAACTGATTATAAATTACCGGGAATTGCAGTCGCTAGCGTTAATCAGCGACGGCCCTTTTATCAGCGAAACTACTCTGTAACACGTATCGAAGAACCTCGTAAAATGTCCTCTGAAAAAACGTTACCAGCTCTATTTAAGTATGTAGATGATAATATTCCCGCTTATAAGAGTCTTTTAAAAGAGGCTGTTGCAATTCCTTCTGTGTCTTGTGACGTGAAGTACCGGGATGATTGTGTGCGGATGGTGCACTGGATGCAGGACAAGCTGAAAGAGGTGGGCACCCGCACTGAGCTGAGGGATGTTGGTTTTCAGACCATTGATGGAAATCAAGTCAAGTTGCCCCCGGTTTTAGTGGGAGTTTTGGGAGATGTAAGTTAACGCCCATTTTAGTATTATTATGTTATTGTTAAAGTGAGAATGTTCTTTGTTATGCTTGAAGTATTTTTTATCAATGTTATTTATTATTACAATGAACACTTACGGTCTAGCCAAAAACTTCTTATTTTTTAGGATCCTAAGAAAAACACAATATGTATTTATGGTCACCTAGATGTTCAGCCTGCTTTGAAATCTGATGGATGGGAGTCAGAGCCATTCGAGTTGGTAGAACGAAATGATAAACTTTATGGTCGTGGCTCCACTGATGACAAGGGCCCAGTTCTTGGCTGGCTTCATGCAATCAACGCATACAAGGCTATAGGGAAAGAGGTATGTAAACTTATAGGTACTTATCTGACTTTCTTAAACAAAGCTTGTTAAAAAAGTATCTGCAAATTGTTAAGTTTACAGGAGCAACAAAAAAAAATATAAGTTGATAATTAGTTTCATGAAGGACTTTGATGATAAGTAAATAATTTAACAAATATTTTAATAATTTACTCAAACACTTTAAAATTTTTTTTTTGCATTCATAAGATACAAGATTTTTGAAGTTGAATTATTATGGTACCTACAAAACTAGATGTTTTAATTATAATTCAATTAACTAAGTTAATCAGTGTTAATATAACATTTGACAATATTACCAATAACTGCTTGTCTTCATACAAGGAATGAAACTCCTTATGAAACTAAAAACACAATACTAATAATCAGTGATCAGGCTTCACAGTGTAACATGGCGGGATATCAAGTAGAAATCTTAATATGGATATGACAAAATCCCGGGATCTGTATAAAAAAAAATGCTATTGAGAGTTATGATATTTATATATAACAATAACATAAACGAAATCTTTACAAATGCAATGAATAAATCATTTTTATATTAGTATGTAAACTAATAACCCATAGGTACCTTTTATTTTTTGGTACCCATGTCTGACTTGTGATGTGATTTATTAACATTTAAAGTGTTACTATCTTCATTACCTGACTACCTGACTTGCCCAAGGACACTTTCGGATTTTCTTTTGTTAGCATTTATGACCATTTTTAATTGTGTTGTGTTGTATTTTGATTCTGCTTTAATTAAAACTTTAATTAAACGGTTTATCGTTAGTATAGGTACATAATATAATATGGTGTTTACACCATAGTATATTTTGTACCTATACTAATATTATAAACAGGTAAAGTTTGTAAATTTGTTTTTTAGGGTTCCAAAGTCAACAAGGAATCCTTATAGTTTCGCCATGTCCATCTGTCTGTCCGTCCGTCTGTCCGTCTGTCTGTCTGCGGCTTAACAAATTTGTAATTTTGCATAGTTATACATTTAAATTACGCCGACGAAGTTTTAAATAAAATCATGAAAAATTTATTTTATTGGGTACCTCCCATGTAATACAATACAATAACTCTTTATTGAACACCACATACAGCAAGGATAGGAAATATAACAAGAAAGAGAAGTGTAAACTGAGTTTAGTGAGTCAACGGGCGATCTTATCGCTAAATAGCGATCTCTTCCAGACAACCTTACAAAGAAGAGAAGATTAAAAATAAACATAAAAAATTAGCAGGCAATGCAAACTAAAAGTATTAATAATGGAGTCAATAACAAAATATACATAAACAAATAGATCTGATATAAACATAAATAAACTTAAACAATAAATATATACATAAATAAATACAAATGTACAGTCACACCACGGGATTGTTGAGCCAACATAGAACCCTGTCATAATGACAACGTCAAGTCACTCAAAAGAAATTACGTCAAAATTTACCTTCGACTTTCTGTGAGAGGGTTCTATAGTGGCTCAACAATCCCGTGTTGTGACTGTACTAATGTACATATAAAGAGCAATACTCAGGGAAAATGATAACAATTGTAACAAGGTGGTTACAACCTCCTTTATTTATTGATTGTGTTTCTGGCCACTCTTTTATGTTTCTTTTATTGATCTAAATCCTTAAAAATTCAAAATTATTATGATCAATTCGGTGATCGACCGATTTTTCATTCTCTTGAATTTGAATGAAATACATACAAAAATCTAGAATTTCTGTTCATAAATTAATAATAGTTTAATATTATATTTTATGAGATTGGATTGGTGTATTGGAGTATTAACCTATTGTAATATAAAAAATAATTAAACATTCAAGTAAAAGTTAAAAGATTTATTTATTTACTTCATCACCTACATCGTCGTCATCCTGGACATGGGTGTCAGTGATACTTACCCATTACTGTTAGAAATGGCTCTCAGTAATAGAAAAAATTCTTTGAGTACCGGTTAGGGATTTACTCATATCTGCTATGGGTCTTTACACAATGTCAGCCACAACAGTAAATGGAAACAGAAATAGGAGAAACAAAAATAAAAAAGGAAGGAAGAAGGAAGACAATTAAGGAAGTGAAAAACGATGTTCTTTAACCTCGTAAGCCCTGTGTTTTTCCTCTTAAGCATATCTGTCAAATAAATTAAGCCCTTTCCCTTTCTTACACTTGAAAATAGACAAGGAGAGGGCTATCTTTATTTGACAGATGAATTTACTGGTCGATTGTGAAACAGGTCCTAAGCCGTGGACACCTGTGGGCACCACGGCTGGATTGGAAATGTTAGTTGTCACTTGTGATTGCCACGGTCCGAACGGAACGGAATACAGTGTATTTTATGTTGGCATTCAACATGTTCAGGCACAACCCTCTCATTCCAGGGAGATATTTAGAATGGATGAGTGTTATAGAAAAGCCAACCTTATAAAAATAAACAAATCAACCAACTGGCATGTTACCATGTCATTGGAATGAATAATATCAAGCTCACCAAACTAATTAAGTCCTAGAAATATCAACTAATGATAAGTGTGTCATATTTTTAAATTTTTTCAAATTAGACTCTGTGCTCAGTATTTCACTTGGTGGAAGTCCACCAGGTACTAAAAATGGCTTCAGTTATTTGGAAATCAGCCCCATAAACCTAAACATCCGAAACGGCCTAAAAATAGCAATTAATTTTAAATATAGAGACTTACTGACTAGGTTGCCTTTGGATAACTAACAGTTCTGAATTAAGATAATTATTAGTGATCAGTGATCGGTATAGGTAGTGCCATTTCAGGTGAATTACCTTAACATTGTACATAACATGGATAAGAGTTGAGATTCCGTGACTCGTATTTTTTCATAGATTTTTTCTTGAATTGTCATTAATTGAAGTAGGTAATATAAGGCCACACTTTCATAACTCATAACAGATCGATAACTGACACACTTTATCAAATTGAATCGACATTCTTTCTTAAATAAAAATTTTCAAATAACGTCCACTTTAGATGCAGCCAGTATGCTTCACATAGCGAACCTTTACAGTAAACAATAGAAAGTTATAAAGGGCGAGTCAGGTAAAGATAATTTAAGAATGGCCTTTGAAAAACAACATGTGAATACCAAAAGATAAGACCTACGGTTATGTTTTTTTTGTGTTGGCATGAATGTCAAACTAGGTAGTGTCTTCATATTTCGTCAATGCCATATTCTATGCTAGCAAAATAATTGTAAAATTATACATTTATAACATTTCTGAACCCAACACAAACTTAGAACTTTTCATATGAAATCCCGGGGTTAAAAGCTATATCCATACTAAGCTTGTACGCACCGAAGTCCCGTGAAATGGCACTACCTAATCCGATCACTGTTAGTGACCCAACATTTAACTCAATGTGGCTGTACTTGATAGCGGGTGGCATACTTTACCTAGTGCCATTTACATTTTCTGTTTTCTTTATAGCTCCCAGTTAATTTGAAATTTATATTTGAATGCATGGAAGAGTCTGGGTCGGAAGGTCTGGATGAGCTTCTAATAGAGAAATTGAAGCCTGAGGGTTTCTTTAACACTGTGGATTATGTCTGTATATCAGACAACTACTGGTTGGGCACAACAAAGCCCTGCATCACTTATGGCCTGCGTGGAATCAGCTACTATTTCTTGGAAATTGAATGTGCCCAGATGGATCTTCACAGTGGTGTTTATGGTGGGACAGTTCACGAAGGTAATTTTATTATACCATTCATAGGTCGAGCGTTTAACTGAGTAGGTTCCTGCGGTAGTGGAGCGGTGCGGGAGGGGACACATTTGACGTAGCACAACTGTCTTGCTATATACGTGATGGATAGTAATGAAAATATCTCTTACGACATTTACAAGTGTGTACATAAATTGAATTGGTATAATTGCGTATGATATGACAAAATAAAGTGACAAAATGAGTTACTACAATATGATTTAATATACCTGTTTTGAACTGAAATTTTGAACTTTAAATCCAATTAAATTATTCTGTTTCCATATCGCTACTCGAATCGCTGTCTGTAGAGGTATGATTTGAATCGCTTTCATTATCTGATTCCCCATGTCTTAAATTTATAATAAATTGATCCATTATCTCGTCGCTAAGATGGTCATTTTTGTAGTGCTTATGAACTTGGTTTTATGTACATTAGTGTCATCTTTATGCTCAGTATAGAATTGGGATCTGATTTTCTTGCCTTAAAATATTCGTACACTTTATAAACAACTTGTTTAGTTTGAGCCCTAATCGGAGGACTCATTTTCGGTTGTAAAATCTCGTGTGCGTTTTGTTCAAAGCGGCCAGTCCAAATAACTCGTGTTGACGACAGAGATGCCGACGCCCGACTGAAATCTCGCGTCATTTGACGTAACGAAAACGCACCCTTTCCGCACCGCTCCACTACCGCAGGAACTTCCAACTTTAACTCGACGACCTCTACGAACGACCTCTAGTTGGTAGCATTTGCAATTTCATTCTCATATAAATGTCAATACAGGGTGTCCCGCGATAAAGTGCACAAACGAATAAGGGTGAAACTACGTGTGATTTTATCGCGGGAAAAAAAATAAAAAAAAATTGCATGGGGTTTACAATAATAATTATTGTAAACTCTATGCAAAATAAAAAGAAAATGTTTAGGTTTTTTTTTTTTCCGTGATAAAATCACACGTAGTTTTGCCCTTATTCGTTTGTGCACTTTATCGCGGGACACCCTGTATATTTATCCTTTCACTGATAGAAAGAAAATTACATTATGTACAAGTGACATAGGTGTAGCCGACTCCTATCACCAACCCCCAATCCTCGACATTCCTACGTAAACTTTAAAATACCAGAATTTTAATATACTTACTGGAATCCCTTAAAAAAATTAATCAAGTAGTTTATTATTTTTGCTCAATATTTCGAATGTGGTGTTTTGGGCATTTGGTACAAGGTTATCTTATACATTAAAATTCTGGTATATCGGGAATGAGCGACCCGGGATCACAGAATAAGTAATAGTAAAAGCCCGGGATTGCCTACAACTGATTATCATGATGACAATGACGGTGAATTTCGTTTGTTTGATGTTTTATCAAAATAGTAGTGAAATTCATCAGTAAGGGCCGACTAGTGCGGTTAATACTAATGTACAAATGTATTTGTACATACATAGATAATAATTATGATATGAGCATAGTAACCGCTATGAACAAAATTAAGCACATAATTTCATTATCAATCTAGGTGTTTATCATTTTCTGTAAGCATTAGTACCTATCTACATACACCTCTATCGCGGGAAGTTATCTAATCGAGTAGTTATTTTTCATTTAATCTGACATTTTATAGTTAATCACAATAATCACTGCTGCATTGTTTGCTACCAGAAACCTGAACTAATTGATTAAAAACGTGACTCAGCTGTTATGCCTGTTATGCCTGCGTTATTTGAATAAACACAATATTCTTTGTTTCAGCGATGACTGATCTTATTTACCTCATGAATCAGCTAGTCGACCAACATGGCAAAATCCAAATAACGGACATTTATAAATCCGTTGCTCCGTTAACAGAAACCGAAAAGAAGCTTTACACTTCTATTGATTTTGATCCTGAGGCATACAGGTATGGATTTCGACGATATTGTTCATATCTGCTTGGTCTAGTTGTGTAACAGCACACAGATGTATTTATTTAGCTACTTAAGCGACTTACCATGCAGCCCCAGACGCTGCGCCTTGGACGCGGAAAAGGAGCGCCAGGCGCGTGCCCGACGCTCTTCTGCGTGGCTAGAATGACGTAATTTTGCTGCGAGACTTTGACCTGTTAACATCTTAACGGAAGTACCTACTAAATTGCTCACGAGCGTCCCGAGTGCAAAAGGGGCGCGGCGGCACCGCACTGCTCCGTGTGTTATCGACTTAGTTCGCTTTGGTAATTCAGGAAAACTTAGACCAACCACACTAGATTAAAGACTTGAACTTAAAATGTGAATCTGATTATATGCTGGAATAATCTCAGAGTACAGTTTACCTTTTTATATTCGAACCGGCCCTAAATAAACTTAAAGATAATACCTCGGTGTTTTCTTTTCAGGTCTTCAATAGGTGCTCACAAACTCGCCCATAATGGTGACAAGGAACAGCTGTTGATGCACCGGTGGAGGTTCCCGAGCCTTTCGTTGCACGGAATTGAAGGTAATTCATGTTTTCTCCAATATGCTCGGGAATATTCACCTAACTGTTGCAAAGCAGCACGAAAAGTTATATTATATTCCAGGCTGACGCAAAATAAAAAAATAACTTTTCTGTATAATGCCAGCGAGTGGGAAAAATCTACGAAATTTTATAACTTCACAGTAAATTTTTTAATACCATGTCTGTATTAGGAAAACTAACTCCGAATAGCCAATTGTTCAAACAAAGTTCTCCCAACTCTATTTCACTTTTTTTAATACCTATCATAGACTAAAATTTCAGAATTAACTTGAATTAGGCAAACTAATAATTTGAATGCAAAATTCGTTTTAGATTTATTTATTTATTACACTTAAATAAGTATGTAATTTTATTTAATAGGGTAACTGAATTCGGTTAGCTCTACTACGTCGCTCCTGGCATATGATATGAGTCTTGTCGTGTTCTTTTAAAGTACTATTTTTCGTAGGCAATTTTGGGACGGGGTGGTGCTCAAATGCATCAACGAATTCGTTTTATTTTCTCGCTTTCTTGGAGCAAATCACTTTATAAGCCTCGGCCGGGAAAGGCGGTTGCAGGACTCTTATATACTCATGGTCGTCCAGCAAATGCTTGCTTCCCGGACTCTACAATGATGTACTATTAATTCAGTGCTTTTAACCGTAAATATCTGTTCCGTAAAATGGTTGGAACTTGAGGGTTGCGGTATTCGAGTGTAGTAGTCATATTGAATTCCAGTTGGGATGTCCAGGCCTCAGAGAAATAACTCAAAATAGGTGTTATAAATATTCATCCAAAGACGTTACTGCACATCTAAAGTGCCATTTGTAGCCTATTGGAGTTATCTGTCGGAGAAATCAATCTGTAAATTTCTTATCTTTGGAAAGCTCGGTTTCAACCCAAGCGACCGTCGTGCTGCCAGGTTATTTACCAGATAATTTTTTTAGGGTTCAGTCCGCGGTTTAACTCGGGGCCTCTTTGTACTACAAAGCTGTAATTTGGCATAGTTATACATTTAAATTACGCTGACAAAGTTTTAAAATAAAATCTCAAAAAAAAATTTTTTTCGCGTGTCTACCTCCCATGCATGTAAAGCAAAGGTATTTCTTTACATTTTAACATCGAGTGAGGTATCATTGGAAAGGTGTTAAAAAATCATGATGTATTTCGTATTATAAAGTAACAAAAATCTGAAAAATATTTTAATTTAAAGCACATATAACGAATTTAAA
This sequence comes from Tortrix viridana, assembly GCA_963241965.1. NCBI lineage: Eukaryota > Metazoa > Arthropoda > Insecta > Lepidoptera > Tortricidae > Tortrix > Tortrix viridana. The sequence continues at coordinate 55,151,232 of OY725171.1, read as the reverse complement.
AGGAAAACTATCACGACTAAGTAGACTTTATTGGTTCTTGAGTTAAAGACGGTTAAAATGTTTATACCTACCGAAAATCAGCTAAGATAACTTTTATTAGTAAATTTGCTAATATTTATGTTTTTCTGGAGATTGTTGTTTGTGTTTGTAAGAATGGCGACGGAACCCTACACTGAGAATGGTCCGACATGCTCTTGCACGGTTTTTTTTTATTTGCTTCAGGTGCTGCTTTTCAGCCAGGTGCTAAGACGGTGATTCCAGGAAAGGTTATTGGAAAGTTTTCAATCAGGATAGTGCCGAATCAGGAGCCTGAGGAAGTGGAGAAACTGGTCTTTGATTACATTAATAAAAAGGTACACCTTATCATTTGGTTATTAAAGGAATTGAGAAACATTATACTTTGGTGAATTGTTGTGACTGCGCAATAAAAATGTAGCTCTAAAGAGCCGCCTAGGTTTTATTGCTTTTATGTTGTACATAAGGCCTAGCACAGACTAAAGTCGCCATCAGTGAAACTTGTAAACCATCTTCGTACATTTTCACACTAGCTCTCCATTACTACTAAATCCATATGCTATTTCACCACTTGTTATTCTAAAACTCATTGAACAATATAATATCACTTAATAATCGATATTTCAGTAAAAGTTTGAAATTATTTTGCCGTTGAGGTAATTCCGACATATTGAATATTTGTTTCCTTCCAAGTCTGCAATTGTCTATGATGGCTGACTAGTGTTGGCCAAATTAAGACTATAACGAGAAGTAGTGTGTTAAAACGATTTTAATTTCGGTGGTTTTTAAAATCACGCTTGATTGTAACAGGTACAATCGTTACGATTAGACGTTACAATACAGTACGTTACGTTTCATAATTCGTCTTACTCAATCGATTCTATTGATTCTGATTAAAAAATAAATTTTAAACGATTTTTAATCTTAGTCTACTTTTCCCATCACTAGTAAACTGATCAAGCTATAGACAATATCAATATGGCGCTTTGTTTACATCGTTCACAAGTTCTATTGATGGCGATTTTATATAAACCCTTCCCTACAGTCGTCCAACGGACACGTCTAGACAGAGCAATCGTGCGGGGTTCTCGGGGCGAGAGAGGGGCGGTAGCGAGCCCAAGCTGCCTTGGACTCGCTTGGGACACGCCGCGCATTTTAGTGACGCATCTTATTACTTATGTGTTTCGGAGTTATAATAGTGCATATTGTGCTGTGAGAGACTATGTTATTACTGGTACCTTACATACAAATACTATACCACTAAAAAAATATGGATATGGAACAACTAAGTAAGTAAATAAATAAATGTGACAACCCTGCGACAATAACGAAAGGCGGCATTTCGTGAGACTTCAAAGGTGTTGTCCCACTGTAACTATTTACGCTGTGCTTAAAGCACATGAGTCATTTTGTTTAGATTTTATATAGAAATTTGGCAAATTCCTGAGGTATTTTATACGACATTTGGATGAAATTATAACTCTTAAAATTTACACTAATTATTTAATATTTTTCCTTCGCTATAAACTAATAACTATTTAGGGAAAAATGTTTATACAAAGCAAATAAATATTTTGTGTTAATTTGGGCCTTATTTTACGAAAAAAAAACGTTATGATCTTTTGCTGTCAAATCAAACGTCAATGTAGAGTACTTTTGAACAAGATTCAAATAAAGCCACAGATTCATCATTCGGATATTTGCCCCCTAGTGAATCCGTGGCTTTATTGACGTCGTTATTAACATATGCCTTTTTAGAAATCCCTTTTCTTAAACTGTACATAGTTATTTCCAGTACTTATGGGTATAACTGATTGCTCAATTTAAATATGTACAATACAACTAAGATAGTAATACGTGTAGATAATACATAATAAGATTTCCAATTATAAAACTTTAAATATACCTAACCAAATAAATGTTCAACTGGTGACAACTGACAATATTAACCGCGTGTTCGCGTTTTCAGTGGGCCGAGCGCGGGTCACCCAACAGGATGCGGATCTCCGCGCAGAGCGGGCGCGCCTGGACCGAGGACCCCGACCACCCGCACTACCAGGCCGCCGCGCGCGCCACCCGGCTCATCTACATGGTAACAACACTGCTACTCATAAATACTGGTACACTGCAATGGTGGCTAAAATGCTGCCTCATAAACATTTATTTCCTTGCTAGGGAACTGAGGAGGCTGTCATCTATTCAGTATTTTACATAGATCAGAATGTGGGTAAAACTTTAAATCAAGTCTGGTGTTAATAGTCCTCTGCGTGGATAATAATCGGACTATACTCTTACTTGATTTTACAAACATTGCAACGCCAATTTCAGAGGCGCAGCGCGACTTCGTGGGTTGAAAACACGATTTTCCTAAAACTCCAATAAAACTGTCATTACAATGATAAGTTTTTTCCTGTAAAAAGGACCATTTATTATCGTTATTTGGTTTAGTTGCGTACGTGTCCGGCCCACTGTTGTCTGCTGATACCGTTATCTTATACGAGTATATAAAATGAATCCCTATTTTCCTCGTCACGCCATAACTTGAGAACGGCTTGGCCAATTCGACAAATTTTTATTTCAAAAATTCCTTGAAGTTCGAGGAAGGTTCTTATGAAGAGAAAAATTATATATTTCAGCATTAAGGGGGGGGGGGGGGGGACGGACTTTAACCGAAGCGAAGCAAGGGCGATTTCAAAAATTCTTTCACCATTGGAATGCTACATTATCCCTGAGTAACATAGGTTATATTTATTGCTAGAAAAAATTAGGGATCCCTACTAAAACTTCAATAATGTAACCCAAGGTGTTAGCCATAAAATGTTTTTCATCGCATGCGCTGCGGAAACTATTGATGACAAACAAATGTTCTACAATATTCAAGATCATATCAATATCTACAAAAAACTTCGCGATACCATATGTCCAACTATTGTAGTCATGTCACTAACAACTTTTTTACATTTTGAAAGTTTATAGATATTATGCCGACCAAAATCAGACCTGTTATCCATACTTTTGTGTTAATCCTTATCCAAATAAATGATTTCTTGTTCAAGACTGTTTCAATACCTGCAGATAACTTTTTGAATTATTCAAATCGGATATTCCATTCAAAAGATATTACGAATTTAAAAATGTCAATTTAAAGTTAAACAAAATACTAATAGAAAAATACGGGACGGGCCGTTATGTATAAATACATTCTGATTTATGTAATACCTACGTGTTTTACATATTAATTATTATATATTTAACCGAATTCAAAAAAGGAGGAGGTTCTATGTTCCACTGTTCGTATTACTTTTTTATGTATGTTTACCGATTTCTCTGTCAATTGGGGACCGATTTTCAAAATTATTTTTTTAGCTTCCGATCACTGTTTTCACACATTTCTATCCGAAGTTTAACTAGGACATGCAAAAAGTAACGGCATCTGAATGTAATAGTAAGGACTTGTGTAGAGCTGTTGTAAAATAATCTCATGTCGGTAGACGGAGCCCGACATGTCGCGCGAGGGCGGCTCAATCCCGGTGACGATCACGCTGCAGGAGGCCAGCGGGCGCAACGTGCTGTTGCTGCCCATGGGCGCGGGCGACGACATGGCCCACTCACAGAACGAGAAGCTCAACGTCCGCAACTACATCGAGGGCGTGAGTACACACTACAACACAACTACTTAGTAACCGATCAAGTGCCGGTTCCCACTCAGGGTGTCAGACCCTTTATCAGGTGTTCTACTGTTCACATCTATCCGACACCGATTTTTTGTCTGCTACGATAAAATCGTGTCGGATCTCGCTCGCTGTTGGGTCCGGAGAGTTTCAAAAATTGCCTCCACCTTAGGCGCGGACTCTTAAATCTAAATCCGTTATTTTTAGGGTTCCGTAGCTCAAAAGAAAAAAACGGAACCCTTATAGGATCACTTTGTTGTCCGTCTGTCTGTCTGTCTGTCTGTGTGTCTGTCAAGACCCTTTTTCTCAGGAACGCGTGAAGGTATCAAGTTGAAATTCATATCAAATACTAAGGTCTGTAATCCCTTGGATCTGTGAAAAAATCAGACATCTAAGTCAACGCAATCAAAAGATACGGCTTTTTATGCCGCATATTTAAGGGAATCTCAAGGGAATCAAAACCTATAGGGTACTTCCCGTTGACTTAGAATCATGAAATTTGGCAAGAAGCAATGTCTTATAGAAAAAGTAAAGGAAAAAATCCGAAAACCGTTAATTTGTACTTACATCACATAAAAAATGAGCCCAGTATAAACTGACACTCACTAAGTACGAAAGTGCATACTTATTGTGTGTCAGTTTATACTGGACTTTGTTTCTATTGTATTACCGTGATTTACGAAATATTTACCATGCCTACACGTTTGTGCGGAACCCTCGGTGCGCGAGTCCGACTCGCACTTGACCGGCTTTTTTTTATTGACATGGCATGCATTTTTAATCTTATTTTAAGGGTTCTTTTTAATAATTTTAACTTTGTTGACAGATCAAGTTGTTCGCCGCTTACTTGTACGAGGTTGGCAAGCTGTCGAAGTAGAGGACTTATCGCATGGATTTTATGTTTTTGCATTGCGCTAGCATTTATCAAATAATTTTAATAATCCGAGCATAATATTAAATTAAAGTACACTTCAGGTATCTCCCATATTTTATGTTGTGTCTTTACCAACTACTTATATCTGCGTAATATAAATAAGATAAATGGTGAAACAGTGCCTTAACATAGTTATAGCAATAGATATAATCAGTCCCAAAATATTAAATACATCAAAGTGTCGAAGGGTATAAAATCATCGTAGGTAGGCTTTATTATTTGTGCGGCAATGCAGTACTGTTATTAGTAAGAGTGACTATTTACACTATACATGTTGTTACCGTCCGAAGATTTGTATTTATTTTGGCCCATTTTGTCAAATCCCTTTATTGTACTGTTGACTGTACATTCTAAATGAAAAAATGGAAGTCATGTCATTCTAATATCTATCTTTTGTATTGTAATAATGTAATGTTGTTTACTCTGTTTTAGTATTTACATGTATGTGCTAGCTGTTCCATCAGTATATTATTTTACACTTTAACCTTCCCTGTAGTATATTAGTCTGTTCTTAATATTCAAACCGTGGATCGATAAGGTTAGGCTACTTCGAGATATGACACTTATATGAAGTAACCTTTAACCACCGCACCGTTTGAATATTGGGAACGGGATTTCTGTGGCCGAAGTGTTGGTTGCTGCACGTGTCGATTGTTTTTGCTGAGCCGGACGCCATCTTGGGCTTCGCCGTTGAGAAGTGAAGCGCGGCGGAGCGCTCGAAGCGGGTGGCGATTGACACTCGCGCCACAGATCTCCCATTTATAAATACAAGAACCGAACAGTTCCTACAAAAACGGAACACTGTATCTCAAACACTGACATTGGCAAAATTGTCCGCATTTATGGACAGATGACATTATTAAAAAAAAAAATTGAATATTGGGAACGGGCATTAAAGGTATTAGTCAAAACCGCATTAAAATATGTTTAGTTCAATAGGGGATAAACATATGATTTATATGTATGTACAATTGACAAAATAAATGGCTTATTCATATTATGTTAATAGTTTAATTTTGATGTATTCCTTTGGTGATAGGTTAGAAATTTGATGTGTTGATGATACAAGACAGCTGATGCCTTTAAAATGATTGGGCATACTCTCGTTGAATACAGTCGGCAATATAGTTGTATAGCTTGGCAAAAAAGTGTGCGTGGGAAGTGACCAAGGGAACTACAATTTTCTCAAGTGGCAATCGGTGGCAAGCAGCCATTTGTAGGTAAAAATTTAATAAAGTAAGTTGCCAATTTCGTTTCCAACTGTCTTCTTTCCACTCTTTTGCCAATCTATGCGGTCTTTTTTTGAAGACTTTGTTTAATGCTAATTATAATGTATCTTTAAGATATAATTTTTTTCCAGCATAATATTTTGGATTTTTTTTCTTTAACGTATGTTAATTTAATATATGCTTATTATTTGAATTTGCTTTGAATATTATTTACTTAATCCAGCCAGAATCTTACCCAAACCTAGCTGTCCCGGGTTTGATTTTCAGTAAGGGAAAATAGTGTATATATACATATATTATAAATGATATAATATATGTAACAGTAAGTGCGAGCCCGATTCACACTTGGCCGGTTTTTATTAACACATGAACACAAATATATACCTACGGTCGGAACGCTCGGCGCGCGAGTCTCGACTCGGATTGTCCAGTTATTATTATTATTAGTAACATTCTATGTATGTATGTATGTATGTGACCAAAAATCGGATGTTCTCTAGCTCCTAAACTATTGGACCGATTTTAATAAGTGGGGTGTCATATGATTCGTCAAGAACGTGCGAGTGTCAGACTGCCGCACTCAGAGACGTCAATTAAGTTTTGAGGTTAGGTTATTATTATTATAAAAATATTCCAGTTTTCTGCATCCTCTAAAATTATATCAATGTAGGTATGACATACGATTGCAAAAAAGAATAAGGTCAACTGGGGAAAGACCGGCGTACTTTATTGAAAAATATGTTCAAATTAATAAAACGAATCTTTGGTAAGTTCTAGACCGATCTTTAGCATCCATGTGATGAAACACAATTATCAGTAAAATTTTGTGCTATATGAAATGAATTTTTAGGGTTCCGTACCAAAATGGTAAAAAAGGAAAACCCTTATGGTGAGACTTCGTTGTCTGTCTGTATGTCACAGCAGTTTTTTTCAGCAACTACACAAGCTATCAATTTGAAATAGTCGTGTAACTTGCTTACCCGCATCTGTTTTTAGTAAAAAAAAAATGAAACTAATTTTATAAATAATTAAAAAGGGTCTAGAATGGGGTTTTAAAAAATGAAAGTGATTTGATTTTAGCAAGTGGGGTGTCATGAAAGGGTTCAATCTGTACATTTTAAAATTATTATATTTTAGAATTATTTTTTTTATAATTTTCCTAGACGCACTTTTTGATTTAAAAACAAAAATGTAAAAAAATTACCGTTCATGCCACGCGACGCGACGCTCACGACACGCGTTTGGTGTGCCGAAAGCTTTAATGTCATGATGCATGTAGTAAATTACTATTCGCGCCCGTACTTTACTAGAGGGGTTAAGAGGGGGGATTTGTCGATAAAATTGATCGCCCTTCATGACATTAAAGGCTCCGACACCGTAACCCGGACCTTGTGTACAACTTATATCTATAAAAAATATTTGACGTTTAAATATGCACTTTAAAAGTACAGCAATAATGTTAAAAATGTTGTAAACTCCTTTCGTCTTACCCTTTTAATATAATGACGATAGTTTTTTACAGATTTGAACTTGTAACTGTTATACTTGTAACTAATAATATAAAAATATGGCGTTTGGTTGTCGTCTGCGAGACCTTTCAGGGATTGCAGAGAGGGTGAGTTATTATTTTCTAATGTTAAAATCGACTAACGTGATGATCTTTGAGAAAGACCCAGTGACATCTTTAGGCAGAAATGATGATTTGATGATACGGCATCTATTAATGTATTTATTTATGCGTACTGTAATTTTCATCTTTATCTTTAGGAAAATTGAAATAATAAAATCCATGTGATACTTACTTATATGTAAATTAGTTATTCAACGAATATGACCGATGGAAATCAATTCGTTAGTTGTCATTTTGAGATTTACAGCCTTTAAAATCATGCGAGCTATCAAAATTTGTGCAAATTTAAAAGAAAGAAAGAAAGAAAGAAAAACATTTATTCGTGACCAATATCAGCAAAGGACAAAAAAATACACACAGTAAGAATGTAGTCACGAAATGGTCCCAACTCAGCGTAATGCCGGCATTAAAGTCGAACAGTCATTTAATTTAAAACAATTTAGTCGGCCATTTTTAGCTTAACATTCACCGGGTTTTTATTTAATTTAAATTTCAAAGCAATGATGATGATGTCATCCATGCCGATTTCGGCTTGGCGTCTGCTTTTCCTTATTAATCAAATAATCAGTGGGGATTTGACGGTGGCTCTAATATGGCTAATGAAGCCAATCTTCGCAGTGAATGCGCGGGACAGTTTCTCCCACGTTAGGTGCCATTCGCGCAGTTGAAATGTGTGTTATCGGGTGGTGGTTGTTCATTTTCGAATGCATTGTGTCATACATTGTGCCTTACTAACAATAACATACAGGGTGACTGGATATTCGATACATTCCTTTTAAGGAGGCATAGTAGAGCTTATTTGGAGCAAATTAGGTCATGTAGTAATTACTTACAACTTAATTGACGTCTCTGAGTGCGGCCGTAAGTATTTTAGTTTCTAGCATGGGCTGTTGTAACAAGGGCTTCTTAAATGAGTTTGCACTGAATCTCTATTCCACTTGGTCTAAACTATACTTAGGTACTTACCATAATTATAATTATTAAGGTACCTACATTTTAGTTTTCAATTTTTTAGAGTTAACCTTAATAATCAACTTAAAAAAACACGCCGTTACACACGTTTAGGGCGGCCGCACATTGAGCCACTAGACGCAGCCACCAATCACGGCCACCGGTGGGTGGCTGAGTGGCGGCCACCAGTGGCTGCTGCTAGTGGCTATTGTTCATTGGAGAAGCCGGCGACTGTGGCCGAGTGTGCGCGCGAGGCGAGCGACAATACGCGGCCACTAGTAGCGAGCGCGGGCGACTACCGCAGCTTGTGGCTCAGACGCAGCCCTCCAACGCTCGGTGTGTGCGCCGATGCTACGAGTATACAAAATGTATGAAAAAACTTAGTGTGCGGCAGCTCTTATTCTGACATGGGGCTAAATACCAAAGAATGACTTACATACATTCAGAGAGATGGACGAAGGAATTAAACTTAAAAAGACGTTCGTTGTGAAAACAATCGTGACTCTTGACCTAGTTTTGTAATTTCCTAAAGCACTTGAAGATAGGTATTATATTTCATTTCTAAGTATTTTTATGCATACTTATAGCGAGAGATTGAGACAATATTCAGAATTTAAAATTTGGAGACAGATATTTCTGAGAATCGTTAACGTAGTGCCGGGTAAAGGTGCAACAGTAAATTTGGAATAATGTAAAGTTTGGTAGTATTTTCAATTCAACAACACGCCCCGCCACTCGATTTGACGTTGCGTGGTTGCGTCAATGTACTACGTAAGATTAAGTAGTGGGGCGGGACGTCATGGGGTGAAAACACTACACCTATGCAACACGGCCTTTTTGTACAATTTTCCTTAATCCAAAATTTCATATTTGTGTATCTACTAACAATATTACCTATAAAAATCCGTAAAATTAATGTCATTAGGCACACGCTCGTGTATTAGGGTATCGATCATAGATTTAGTACATACTAGATACACAATCAGCAGGAAAAAGTGGCTCGACAAAACTTATGCAAGATTGTCTTTGGCATAAGTTTTGCTCGTCTTGTTCCGACTGTAGACAGTGTGGCAGTTGATGATGATGGCAATGATGTTCGATAGAAAAATGCGTAAATATCAGCAATAAAACAGGAAAAAGGGATGGAATGTCTTATTTTACGTTAGTTCTATTTATAATTAAAAAATGTTCTAGTTAAACTTATAATGCTTTCATGATTTTTAGTAATTTATTTTGTATAGTAACGAACGTTAATTTGGAATCCATTTCAAAAAAATATTGTTCGGGATTGTGTATCTAGTATATACTAAATCAATGGTTCGATATAATAATTTGTGAACTACAACAACTACAGGCCCCCTAGCATGCATGAACGAGATAAAATTTGACAGATGCTAGGGAAATGAATACATCTATTCCATACTCTAACGTAAGACTTAACGCTTAAGGTTTAAAATAAAAGTGTCTCGTCTGAGTTTTATTACCTTTTATTACTAAGCTACTATAGCGATTTTCACATTTTTATAGCGATTTTACCAAGCCGGGACACTTTTATTTTAAACCTTAAGCGTTAAGGTCGGAGTTCACCAACAGTTAAACAGGCGATTAGAGTGCTGACAAAATATATTGACTAACAGCAGATTAGGATTTAACAGTCCGTTAAATTAGTTGGTGAACTCCGACCTTAGTCTTACGTTAAATTCAGGAATAGATGTATTAATTTCCCTAGCACCTGTCAAATTTTATGTCAAGCATGCATGCTAAGCCCGCCGTCGTTTGATCTATCCGACGGACAGCACCCGGACACCAAAAAGGAGTGTTACATCTACTCTTGCGCGTGCGTACGTATTCTGTGACGGCGCTACATAATGAGGATAGCGACTGGTTTCGGCCGTCCGTCAGTGCGACTCGGAGTCCCGGCGCAGAACACCGCTGCGCATCTCTACTCAAACACAAAATACTCCTCAAAAATCACTTTCCGTTGTACAACTTCTCTCCTCACCTCATCCCAAATAGTTGATAACCAGAAAGGAACAAAAGGCCAACGACGTGGAATATTTACATCGCAGGAGTCTTTCTCGTTACAAGGATTTCACTGACCGTAAGTACTCAAAGTTTCTTTATTATTTTGGTTCGCGTTCCTTCTCAGTTTCGTGCCTGTCAAACTGTAGTTTCTCTATGTTCGAGTTCCTTTGTACCTGTCTATTTCACAGTTAAGTTTTCCAATATTTCAATTATATTCTTTAGATTATAGGGCTTGTTTTTAGCTTTTCTGTTTTTTCGCAAGCGTCGAGTTTTTTTTATTTTTTAAATTATTTTTTGATTTCTCTTGTGAAGCAAGAACATAAGCTCGCTTTTCAGCTATTACTACTGTATTTTATGCGTCCAATTTTTATTCAAGGGGTTTTAGTTAAAGATATCCTTTTGAACCTGCGGTTTTATGAGGTGTTGCTCTTAGTAATCAATTTCCCCATACGATGTTAAATGCTAATCGACTGTTAGTTCATACATTTTGACAGCTCACATAATCGTCTGTTAAATGGTTGGTGAAATCCGACATTAATCCGGTATATAAGTTTAAATGTTTTTAATCAAAATCGTAAAAAAATAGCGAATAAACCAACTCATTTTTATGTGTATTAAGTTTGAATAAAAACTACTTCTAGATTTAGGAATACTTTCTATCGAATCTAGATCCTCAGTGAATAGATGATAAAACCCTTAATTTAAATAATAAAGTACTAAATGCAGACTCAGTCGGTGGAATACCTTATACTTTACACAATCAAAAATATCAACGTTTGGGGGTCCAGTCGCGTACAGAAAGATGTTTACACTTTTTCACCTTGTTCCATTATAATAAGATCCAAAAGTGTAAACATCTTTCTGTCCTCGACTGTCCATTTTGTCCATTTGGTTGGACACCCTGTATTACACTGATTCAATAAATTTAAAGCTACGAACTGAAATACTGCTAGATGCCTTCACTCTCGACTCGGTCTCAGGAAACAGGCCCAGATATTTCCTAAAACGATAGAGTACCTGCACCGAGCTCTCGCCGACCTCAGTTAGAGTCAACAAGTGGGTTTAAAAATAAATGTGGACCTGATAAAAGTCCTGTCGAGTGCCCATATCTCACCCTCTTCTCAGAATGTTGGTGACATGCATACATGGAACAAACAACGCAGATAAAAAGAAGTAAATTGTCGAATCCAACTCGAGCTGAGCAGAATGCGCAATGCCTCGATGAACATTTTTGAGTGTGTTGCCAGTGATGATATATGAGTATGGTACTAACTGCCGCACTCAGAGACGTCAATTAAGTTTTAAGTTTCACTAAAGTTGCTGCGTCTTATTCTGTTGCTATAGCAAAGAAAGTGACAGCAGCTACTTTAATGAAACTTAAAACTTAATTGACGTCTCTGAATGCGGCAGTTAGACGTGCTCCTTCTTAATGGATCTCATAAGAAAGCTCAAGGGCACCCAAAGAGCAATGGAGAGACCTATGTGTGGAGTTTCTCTGCAGGATCGAATTAGGAGTGAGGAGATCCGCAGAAGATTTAAAGTTACTGGCATAGCTCTGCGAATTGCACACCATAAGTGGCAGTGGGCGGGGCACATTGCTCGTGAACCGCCAGTAATTGCGGTGAAAAGGTTCTGGAGCAGCGACTACGTACTGAAACACGCCATGTTGGCACCATTCCCACAAGGTGGACCGACGATCAGAAAACAGCACAAATACGTATAGTTTCATTAATTAGTTATTAGGAGTATATTTATTGAAAGTTAGTTGCTCAATTCTATAACTTTTCCTATTACTAACTTGAACTAGAGTTCAGTATTTATGTATGTATATCGTATCAAGCTGTCGAACGTTTATTGGAACATCTTTAATGAAAACCCACATTGATTGTATCTGTTCATTCATTTTTTAAATGATGTGATGGCAAACAATCACATAAAAAATGTTGAAACCATTGGAATTTTCTCAGCTCTTTCGAATTCTGAGGCACCCCATATTTATACGTTCTTTCTCGATTTCAAGAAGATTGTCAGGCTGAACGTGACAATACGAAATGCGGCCATGTTTCTCTCCCTTAACCGAATCCCATTTTTACGAATTTTGAATAAGTTCTAGATATTCGATTCCGGTGGCCCTGGAAACCAGCGTCAAGGCTAGTAACCTGACACCATGCTGAGTGGCAACCGAGTCGGTGTTAATTTTACTTAAATTAAGTTTACTCCTCTTTTTTCAAATGTTTGTGTTTTGTTTTATTATTTTCCATTGTGTTATTTTTATTAGCACCGAACAAACCATTTATTTCCTTTTTTTATTTTCTTTTATTATGTTATGAAAAACTAGGTCTTCACGTTCTCCATTCCAAGAAATATTTATTGGGAAGGAACAATTAAAAAAAAGAAACGGAAATTAACAAACCTAGTTTTTCATAATACTAATAACTACAAAATATAGAAGAATTGTAGAAATCGGACTTGACTTAGGGGGTGAGAAACGTAACTGCCCGGATCAAAATTTGTACGGATTTTTTTACATCAACGCGATTTCAGCATTCCCTCACAATCCTCTATGTAGTTTTTTTGTCGTTACGTTTATGGGGGTGTTGGTTGTGTAGTCTTCTGGTCTCGTTACATTCCGATCGGCAAGTACAGTTCGGCTTGTGTAACCGGCGCGGCGGCTTCTACGGTAATTAACCAGTATTTGTTGGTTCTCGGGGTTACCGCTCGCTGCAGCCGATCATCATACACGCTTTCTAATTTACTTTGACGAATTTGTACGGCTACTAACACCATTAATACGAGTAAGTACGCAAGTAGTACGCGAGTAGGTACGCAAGTTTAACAACTACTTCAATATACATATATACATATACATATTCAATATACATATATGTCAATGTATTATTTGCTTATACTTTTTGTGCAATAAAGAGTTTACATACATACATACATACATAAGTAGGTACGTCGCCAAACGTTTATTTCGGTTATAAATATTGTACCGTGTTTCGTACACCGGCTAGGTATAATGAAATCATGTTCAACACTGTTTTCGCTTCTGTACCATTACCATGAGTTTACAGTGACCGCACTCGCTAGCGACGGCGTAAACGATTTGTATGGAGAATTGTACAGCTCCTCTAGCGGTCACTTAAAGAACTAAAGATCGCTAGTATGAGTACAACGGTAAATAACCTATCGAAATCTATTCGTTAGCGACTAACGTTTTGTAACCGTTGCCGTAGAACATCGGTACCATGAGTCGTAAATTTGACAGATGTCATCGAAAAATACCGTATCGACTGTAGTTAACTATTTCACTAGCAAATTGGTGCGTGAAAACTTAGAATTATTGTTTAATACGTTACTCCAATTATTTATCTATCCAAATAATATCGGCAAGACATTATTTAGCGTGGAATATGTAGGCTTATGAAGACGAACGACGAAAACAAGGAGGATTTCAAGCTGATATGAGAAATATTACGTTAAGAAATCCACTTCAAAATTTAACTGAGAATAAATTTTATTAAAGGATATAGGCTCAGTAAGGAAGCTTTTGAGAATTTGTGCGATTCGTTAACGTACTACACGGATTTGAAATCCACTCACAAATATAATGTTCCCGATCCTGATGACAAGGATATGTCTGAAGAAAGTCAAGGTATTTATAGTGAAAGATAATGATTATATATTAACTTTAATACTAAATATGTCCTTATCTTTATTATGTTTGTTGTAGGTACCTATTATTATCAGAACTATTTGAGGGCCAGGAGTTAGTGTTGGAAAATGAAGGCACCAGTGATTTATTAATGGAGAGAGCACCGCGGGATCAATTAGTTAGAAGACTTGCATCAATGCATTATTTCCAAATACTTGTACCATGTTTTCTGTTTTTTGTTTAATATAAAAATAAAAAGTACCCATACATCACACATAATCTTTATTTATTACACAAAATCTTTATTTATTACACAAAATCTTTATTTATTACACAAAATCTTTATTTATTTGCTAAAGTATCTACAATTATATTTCCTAATGCTAAAAATTTACCAAATAAATCTAACCACCGTTCTTGCATTCTAAACTCTGATTCCCTTAACCTATTCCTCTCCCGCTCCACTTCCTGTTTAAAAGCTCGCCATTCACTGTCAGCTCTGACAAAGGCTTGCCTTGCCAAATCTGACTGTCTGGGTGCGAGTCCTTCTGTAGACAGGAGATTAGTGGTTTTGCACCTGACATCTTCGCCACTGACGCGGTGTGGGCTGTAAGAGCTTGGGGCTCTGCCACCTGGCATTAGCAGCTGTTAATGCTGTTCTTGTGACCGCAGGCTCACCACCGTGCGTTACTCCGGTCTCACTCCCGTCCACCTCGGGCAGGGCTGTAATGGATAAAAAAACGTTTACAGTACTATTTTGAATTCTTAATTAACTAATGAAACTAGATAGGTAGGTACATTTTACTCTAAAATGTGATAATAACAGCAAAATTTATTGGAACCTATTTCTTGAAGAGCTGATGGAAATTGACTGTCATTGCAGTCACTATACCTGGGCTGTTAACTGTTTCGGGATACTCTCTGTCCACCAAGTCTTGTTCACTGCAAGTGCTGTTAGCCACAAGCAATGGTGGAAAAAAGGAGGGCTGAGCTGATGTCCCTGGTACAAGTGGTACAAGTAGATTCCAGTCTCCAACGCCTGCAGTGAAAAAAAACACATTGAAATAATCTTTCCTAGGACATGAATTAAATGAATTTTTATCTTAAATATATATAATAAATTTTTTATTTTATTTCAATAGTAACAATGATAGGGAAACTTACTGGAACAAGTTTGTTGAGCAAGTTATTCATTTAGCAGGAAAATTGATAGGCTGTCATTTGTTTCTAGTGCCACTTCAGTAACTTCTTCCTGTAAAGCATTTTTTTTAAAGAATGCCATGAGATATGAAATTAATGACTTATATGTAAGTATATTATAACTTTCGGCACATAAATAAATAAGTTTTTGTCTAATTTGACTATACACAGACGTATGAATGAACTGTCACATTGACAAAAAAATCAAAACAAATTCAAGAATCACTTACACTTACATAGTGACACTGCTCTAGGGCACTTTTTTAAATTAGCAGGGTTATTTCTATATTTTTAAATGGATGACATGGATACTTATCTTTTAGCCCAATATCATCCTTACTCTGTCTTTTTATTGTAGTTAGAAAGAGACAACTTCGTTTGGTGTGAAATTAGGCACACGTAACGATAACTACACGAACTATCGAGTTAACGTTAGCGAGAATAGTAAACGTTTATGTGACTCATGGTACGAGTTTAATCAAAAACTATTCGAAGGACGTTTACTCGCTATCGACTGTAGAACGTAACACGAGTTTTCGATAGCAACTCATGGTAGAGGTACTGATTATACAAATAACTCAGTCGAGGACTCTGCCAAGCGAAAATATTTTTATAAGCGAAGTCACAATTTAAAACACGCGAAAGCATATAACGACCCTTGGAATTTTACTCTTTTTAAAACTATTATCTTATACGTCGACTTTGCCTAGTGAACGTTTCCCGGGTTCGATTCACAGAAGCGCACGGATATTTGTTCTTGTACGAGTCTTTGATGATTTTTATTTAATTCTATTTTTAACCCCTGACGCAAAAAGAGGGGTGTTATAAGTTTGACGTGTGTATATGTGTATTTGTATATCTCTCTGTGGCATCGTAGCTCCTACACTTGATTTAGTTTTTTTGTTAGAAAGGTGACTTAGTCGAGAGCGTTCTTAGCTTTGTTTTAAGAAAATCCGTTAAGCCGTTTCTAAGTTATGAGCTCTGAAATAGAGGTCCCGCTTTAGTCGGGAGATTTTTACCTCGGTTAAGTTAGTTTAGGTTATTTATACTTAACTATATCTGTATAAAAAGTCTGCAAGACTCGCATAAGAGCGATAAGCGCGTATGAGAGAGAAGTACAAATCCGAATCCCACCTATTCTATTCTAGGCGCTCAGGCTGTACCCGTTTACCGTCTTTTACTAGGTAGTATATGTACAGTTAAGTTCATAAATATGTGTACATTTTAGTACCTTGTCTTTTTACTATTATGTTTAAACCGCCATTTATGAATGTCACAGCGATTAAAGTGACAAGGTACTAAAATGTATACATATTTATGACCTTACTGTACTTATAAGTTTATTATTTATTTGTTATGCATCTGCGAATTATTTATCGAGTTGGCTCTAGACTACAATAATGCTGTTTTTGGAGAGCTTTTTAGGGTAAGTTAAGTGCTTGAATGGATTAAGAAGTGTGCGGTGTTAGATTTCGTTAGGTCATCCTTGGTGTCATAATCTCATAATAAGGGTGACATAGTTACTGTAAGAATATAAAATATATAAGTAGGTACTTGTAACCAATTGTAGGTTCGAGTAGTCAGGAATTTGAAACTTCCTTTTTGATTAGTTAACTACGTATAAGTACTTACCAGCTACTTTCAGGAATATTAGAAGTATTTATAACACAACAACATGGTGTTCAGGTTCACATGAAGCTCATTATAATGGTAGTTTATGCAATGGCACATAATCAGGCTCTTATGATACAAGTGTTGAGGCACGGTACATGTCATAACTTTATTACCCGGCTGCCGAAGAAGGCGGCTAATGTTTTTGACCTGTATCTATTTTTGTATATACTGGGTGTTTTTTTATTCGTCGAAAGAATTTTGGGGGTTAAATCAGTAAGTCATACTGATCAAATTTCACTATGGGACCATACCCGAAATCGCTAAAAAAAAATTGACCATCCCATACATTTTGGCTAGTCAGCTGACGATGTTTTGTATGGGAGGGTTCAAATGTTTTTTTCGCGATTTCGCGTATGATAAAGTTGGTCAGTATCACTTACTGGTTTAAGCCCCAAAATTTTGTCGACGAATAAAAAAACACCCAGTATATTAAAAGCGTATTTAAAGGTATATAAAATATAAATGGTTTTTAACATACACAGAGGACAATAGCAAAATATCCAGTCGGGTATTTAAAGCTTGAATTGATTTTTATTCAACTTGTTTAACTAATATTACCTACAGTTAATCAGAAAATGTTAACAATCCGCTAATACGAAAGGCGTTAATATATTTGGGCAACTATACACTACATTGAGCAGTAGAATGAAAGATACGATTTATTATTATTATTATATATCATAGTATTAAGTAATTACACGTATTAATAAAAGCTTAGGTCAGTAAATTATCATATTTTTCAGATAATGTACGAGGAAAATCGGACTATTATTGCAAGTTAGGCTTATAGTGGTATTTTTTTTAATTTTTTTAATTTATTTATCTTAAAAACAGTTACATTTTACATTTAATATAGCATCGTTAAACCACAGAGAGGTTTGTCTCGATGCCGCCGGAGCCAATTATGTTTAAGAAAGAATAACACATACTTACTACTTAGATCTGGCTAAACTTAGTTACCTACTAGTTAAAAATTACTTTCATAAAAACACGCAGAGTTTACTCGGTAAGCTTTCTTGATAAAGATAAAAGATATTTATTGAAGTTTATTGAAGTAGCCCGCATAGGCACTTTTACACGTCAAAATCTACCAGCGCTTCCCAAGATGAGACCACTGCTGAGAAGCGCCGCAAGAAACTCAACAGTTAGTCATTTTTTAAATAAAGCTTATGAATCTTATGACACTTATTCTACTTACTCTAGCATTATATAAAATAATATAAAATATCTGCGTAGTTCAGCAGGAAAACATGTCAAAATTACTAAGAGAGAAAAAATATATACATCCAATACATAATATAAAGACATATTATACCCACACAAAAGTTATAAAATATATAACCACATAAAAGTTTCGACATGTTTTCCTACATAAATCGTGTCCCCTAGACAAGATACGCGTTTACATGATTTTTATGAATTATTTATGAGGTCGTAAGCTATTAGTTCATTTTCTACTTTTCGGGTTTAGGCCAAGCATTTTTGTCATTAATTATTATATTTCTTTTAGTGGCATTGTTTGTTCAGAACTGGTGTCGTCTGTGTGCAAAAACATTGAAAGCGTTCACTTGTCTGGTTTTCATAATACAATTGTCTTCGCGTGAACAATGCCTGAGAACTTGCGTAGAAACTTTACACTCCCGGTGCCTACATAGTGTCCAGATATTCTGGGTTTGTAAATAAATATATCGTCGGTTTAAAGGTAAAACTCATTAATTCATGTAAAAGTAAATTAAAGAGTTTTACCTTTACACCCACGATATTATTCATCCGGTGGAGTCAAGAATATCGGTTTAAAAGAAAAGGGCGTTCAATTCATTTGTTCAAAACTTAATAGAACAGGGTCGGAGCGTAAGGGATAAACCAAAGGTGGTGTACCTACACGGTGTACTGTACACCTGCACACCTGCCTGCTCATACCGCTGTCCGTAACGCAGCAATCGTACACCAGTCAATTTTACAACCGGTAAATGGCAGCGGGCTTAACATGCATGCACGAGATAACATTTGACGGGTGCTAGGGAAAAGAATACATCTATTCCATATTCTAACGTAAGACTTAACGCTTAAGGTTTAAAATAAGTGTCTCCTACTGACTTTTATTACTAAGCCACTATTGCGAATTCACATTTTTATAACATTTTATCAAAACGGGACACTTTTATTTTATACCTTAAGGAGCGTCCCCACTGAGAGCATTCGCGTGTAGCATTCGGCGTCGAATATTCGAGTGGCGTGGACGTTGAGCCGAGCGTAAAAAGCGTACAAATGATTAAAATTATTTCTCGTTTACAAATGCTCGGGTTAGAATGCTCTCAGCGAGGACGCTCCTTTAACCGTTAAGTCTTACGTTAGAATATGAAATAGATTTATTCATTTCCCTAGCACCTGTCGAATTTTATCTTGTGCTTGCATGCTAGGGGACCAGGACTTAAAACGTAGCTTCAGAGAGTTTTTTTTTCTGAAATCACCTTGTAATTCTACTAAAATGGGCGGATCAAAATTTAATGCTTGCCATGAAGCATGATCTGTGTTTTTAAATGATATAAAACTGTATGTCGGTAAACTATAGCACTAACTAGTGTTTACTTCTACAATAATGGGTATCGCCCACGTAGGATAGCTACTGCAAGCCAAACCAGAACTAATGAAATATGGCGACCTATTTGAACGCGTAGCGTGTAATCGATTACACGCTTTTTCACTGTTACGAGCATACCTGCAGTATATCATTCAATTTGTTGCCGTTTTTTTCAGTGACAAATCCGATATCGGACCGTAACAGAAGTAGGTACAAAACTCGTTGCCTTCAAACCTGAAAATGCTTTAAGACCGGTAGCACACCTCCGCCGCGAAACCGAGAAACAGTCGCGGAATCGTGATATTTAATACGAAATTGAACATTATTTCGTTGCCAGAGTTTCGTTACTACAGTTCCGCGGCGGAGGTGTGCTACCGGCGTAAGTGTCTACGCGGACAGCCGCATCTGTTTTTCCCTTCTAAACTAGACATTTGGTTAATGGCAATTGTATGATAAACAAAATCTTTGACTAATTACCAATTTCACCAAACGATGTTAAACGTTAATCGTCTGTTAACTAGTTCATACATTTTGACAGCTGTTAACACTCTAATCGTCTGTTAAGTTGTTGTTGAAATTCGACATAAGTTGTTTACTAACAACTTATATATATATACAGGGTGTTAGGTAATGAGTGAATAAACCGTGATCTACTGATAGGGGGCACTTAGGTCGTTCTAATAATGAGAAATAAGGTTTAGTAAAAGTGCCACGGTTTTCGAGATATTTGGACTTTTTTAATTTTTTTGAAAATTGACACCCTTACTCGATTTTTTGGTCGTGGTTAGTGTACTAAGATGTTTTTTTTCATTTTGTTTTTAGCTTATTATTGTTTAATAGTTGTGTTATCCGATAAACATTACCATTTTGGCGTAACTACCGCGGTTTATTTAAAGAAAAATCGCAAACTTGAATTTTGCATCTTCGATCGAACATTTACCAAATTTTGAGCTCTTGCGGTGGAAAAAAAAATTACTATCACATAGTAGCCAATGAGCTAAAAAACATGCCCATTTAATAGAGATATTAAAACCGTAAACATCTTTTTATTTAAATGTTAGAATAAAAAACAACATCAGTTTTCCGCAATCGATTCGATTATTTCATATTAAATTTGTGCTCCAGAATTCCAAACCTAATTATGACAAACTTTTCCTTGCGAAAATAAAAATACTGGCCACTAATTTTGTGAAACCTTTTATTGAGAAAAGTAAAGATTTGTGTTCTGAGCGAAGCATTACAACCTTTTTGTTGCAATAATAACAATACTGGGCAGTACTTTTTTTAATGCCATTTATACGAAAATTAAAAAATATCTCGACCGCTTTTTGTTTTCTCAGCATTTTACTCGTATGTCAAACTTTGCTGTCACTGCATAATGTGAATTAATTTGACGTGTTTTTTTTTATTAACGATGTCTCGCATACAATACACACCGATTGAATATGCTCAAATGCATTACATTTATGGTGAGTGCCAAGGCAACGCCAGTGCTGCTGCGGTTTTGTACGCCGAACGCTACCCTAACAGACGCCATTCAGACTACCGAATTTTTATCGAGTACATAATGCGTTCACTGAAGGCAGAATTCTTGGTCAGGGTGTGGGTGGAACAAGTGGAGGAAGACCCACCCGAGGAGATGACGAGAATGTTTTGGACCTAGTTGAAGCAGATCCTTCTCTATCCGTGCCATATCACGGCAAATTACCTGTGTTTATCTGTATGGAAAGTGCATACTACATTAAAAGTTCCTACACCAATTACACCCATTTCATGTCCAACGTTTGCAAGTTTTATTGCCTAGAGATTATCCCTTAAGAGTAACTTTTTGTCGAGTGATGCTGCGTCGGCTACGTGAAGACCCAGACTTTTTTAACAAGATACTGTGGTCGGACGAATCATCGTGCCGTCAAGATGGCTACATGAATCTATATAATCCTCACTTAATGAGAGAGGATAGATCTCAGTACCAATTTAAGGTAAGTCTTCTCATGATCACGGTATTCACGGTTGTTGTAATACGATAAAAACGTCAAGGTTTAATTAATTATGCTTTTTTCCGCGATGAATCCCCTATTCATTACAAATATGAATTTTAGGTAAATTTGTGGACCGGTATCTTGAATGGCGAAGTGATCGGCCCCTTCGAGCTGCCATCTAATCTAAATGGAGATAATTACTTGGAGTTTCTTCAAAATGATCTGCCTATCCTTCTGGAAGATGTGCCGGTTGCACTAAGGCAAGTAATGTGGTTACAACAAGACGGTTGTCCCGCATTACGCAGCACGAGTGCGACAGTACTTAACTGCCGCATTCCCAGAACGATGGATTGGCCGGTTAGGCCCAATACTATGGCCTCCGCGTTCACCGGATTTGAACCCCTTAGATTTTTTTATTGGGGATTTTTTAAAGAGAAAGTGTATAGCCGTCCAATTACGAGTCTTTCTGGGTTACGAGAGCGAATAAGAATTGCTGCTCAAGAAATAGGGAACTCTGGATACACCAGATTCGTCAGGCTTTCCTTTATCCGACGGTGTAGAGCTTGCATTAGGGCTGGTGGACGTCAATTTGAGCACATTATTTAACTTAACTTTATTAAAACATTTCCTTTTTTATGTTTTTTTATTTCACAGGTAGCATAAGTTAAATCATTCATTAGAAAAACAGGCTTCCTTGCTACTCCAATTTCCAATACCTACTTTTTAAAGTTTTATTTATCAAAACCAATAAATGTTTACTGTTATAAAATCTCTATTAAATAGGCATGTTTTTAAGCTTATTAAAAGAATAAAAAGCTGTCGAGATATTTTTTAAATTTCGAATAAATGGCATTAAAAAAAGTAGTGCCCAGTAACGTTATTATTGCAACAAAAAGGTTGTAATGCTTCGCTCGGAAGACAAATCTTTACTTTTCTCAATAAAAGGTTTCACAAAATTAGTGGCCAGTATTTTCATTTTCGCAGGGAAAAGTTTGTCATAATTCTGTAGCACAAATTTAATATGAAATAATCGAATCGATTGCGGAAAACTGATGTTGTTTTTTATTCTATTATTAAAATAAAAAGATGTTTACTGTTTTAAAATCTCTATTAAATGGGCATGTTTTTTAGCTCATTGGCTACCATGTGATAGTATTTTTTTTTTCCACCGCAAGAGCTCAAAATTTGGTAAATGTTCGATCGAAGATGCAAAATTCAAGTTTGCGATTTTTTTTAAATTAAACCGCGGTAGTTACGCCAAAATGGTAATGTTTATCGGATAACACTGCTATTAAACAATAATAAGCTAAAAAGAAAATAAAAAAAAAACATCTTAGTACAATAACCACGACCAAAGAATCGAGTAAGGGTGTCAATTTTCAAAAAAATTAAAAAAGTCCAAATATCTCGAAAAACGTTCTCATTATTAGAACGACCTAAGTGCCCCCTATCAGCAGATCACGGTTTATCCACTCATTATCTAACACCCTATAGGTATATATATTAAAGATCGAGTACGATCATTTCTTTTCCGTTAAAGAACAGCATGTCAGGGTTTGATAACTGCCGCCGCTGAGTGGCGTAAAGTCTCACTAGCGTTTAATATTCCGGTAACGCAGCGTTGCCGTTGAGGCTATTATGCAAACGTTACGTGTGCTTGACCTCGTTGTTTGTAAAAATCTGTCCAAAGACCGAAACATTGAAACATTTTAATACTAACTGTGACAGTCTTTAGAGGTCTAAATTTTTAATCTCAGTAAAGCGTTGTGACGTCTTAAAAATAGTAAAATTTTAGCAAATTAATAAACCGCCTTAGTTACAATATCTATAATATTTTTTTCATGTATTTATTTATTTTATCAACAAATTACTATTTGTTTTAGATAGATATAAATATTATTAATAATTGTCTCTTTGACCGATTCGTCAGTGCCTATTGCTACCTGCCGAGAACTCGGTAGCCGTGTTCATTCATTGAACGCTAGGGTAGTGTTTACCAACAATTATTTTCCCATTACCATTGCAAGTTAATAGTTAAATTGATACAACCCAAGCGCGTCGGGGTCGGAACAATAGGACATGGCAGCCGAGTCTTTGGTATGCGCTTATGAAATCTATGGCTCCCGTGTTCTCGGCATGTCGGGAATATCATAGAAAACACGGTAGCCGTGTTCTTGGTCGTGAAAGTGTAGCTAAAATAACATTGACACTGTTTACGGTCCGGGTATTGGGTAATGCGCTGACGAGGCGGGCTTTCTCTGGGGTGGGGAAAACCGCGTTTTATGATCAACATTGAACGGATGCGTTCGTTATCTGACAGTAACTGGTGTTTCCCTTGACGCATGCGTGACCGAGTCTGGGAATCGGACGGTTTCCTAACGCGAGCGGTCTGCGATCAACAGCTTCAATTGACATTTTAATAGGATTGCTCTCTCAAACAGTAATGCAGTAGGTACCATCACGGACTTTAATTGATGTGCCGCCATAGAACCTTGTCATAATGACAGCGATAAGTCACAAGAAGGAGATTTGACGTATTTTCTTTCTTGTGATTTATCGCTGTCATCATGACTCTAATAGTATAATGAATATATCTAATATAATAGTTTAAAGTATATCTGTAATTCCGAATCAAACCATTAAAAATACAGCATTAGAATTACCATAGAACCAAAGCTAATAATATCCCATCAAAAACATAAATGTGAAATGAGAACCAAGTTCAATATTAAGCATATCCGTCGTTGTTGACTTCGCCGACAAATATGTATTGAGATCTACATATATGGGTGCCAAGTTCTGTGTAGAAAATTCTGAAATTGTAGTTACAAGAACATGCATCATTCTAAAATGAATTTATGTAACAATTTCTTGTTTCTTGATACTACGACAATGTTCAAATAAGAACCAAAATCCTATAATAAGGACTAGCTCTTTCGTGTACCGTATTCATTCATTTCTACGTTTAGAAGTAAGAATCTATGCGGCGAACATTCTTACTTCTAAACGTGTGTGCGGCGGAACAAATTCTAATCGCCGCGCAGTAAGAACATGCCATATCTACCTCCTTCATAAGCTATCAGTGAATATACCAAAATATAGTCCAATCTCATTGATAGTGCTGCTATACAGCTGTGTATATTGTAATACGAGTACATATCTTTGGTATTTAGAGTTCAGGCGAGGTCGTGCGGGTTATGAAAATCTTTCGTCAGTATCTACAGTCGTTTAGCTTATAAGGCTGCCTTTCCATTGAGGCGGAGACGAACGGAGCGGTGCGAAAAGGACCAATCGGATTCCTCTAGTTTCTGTGTGCTATGCGTTAGTGTGGGTACTGTACAAGGTGATTGGTCCTTTTCGCACCGCTCCGCTCGTCTCCGCCTCAATGGAAAAGCAGGATAAAGACGATTCTTGCAAGTGACGAATTGTAGAATTTTGTCTTCTAAAAATGTCTCACATACTTTCCATAGAATAACAGGGTTCAAATCAACATAAACTGAACAATGGTCGAAACCGTTCGGTTTTTTGACAGGCAGGGGTGACTCGAAAACTGGGTTATTCATGGGGCCTTGGGGCCTACACACACACTAATCAAATCCGCAAAAATCTTAAACTTCCGGAACTGACGCACGGGTCTGATTACTGGATATACCTGCGAACTGTGAGTCACCGAAATTGCAAAATGTCCCGACTTGCTTGACAGCCGGATAACGATTTGCTAGAGCTCACAGTGAGCAGTCACACTAGAAATCCTGCTTTGACCAGGAGCTCGCCGCCGAGTCTTGGGTTTTGACCGTTGATTTTTTTTCTTAATAGATACCTTTTATCTTACTAGACAAATTTACCGTACAATAACGAGGAATCATGACAATAATAAGGTAAGGTGACATGAGATTGAGATTGTTCATAGTTTTTAAGTTCGTTTTCTTGTTTTTTTTTGTATATACCTATGCCAATGTAGGTATGTATGTGATTGAAGCATCAAATAGACGTTTTATCTATCAATCTATCTAAACAAAATTTTAATTACCAATAGTTAACAACACCTATATATTGCTAGTGCCTTACTACGTAATTATATCATATGAAATTAAATATTAACAACATCATAGTGATATTAAACCAAGATGGTGGAATAGAGGTTGCAAACGGTGAGGTCGCCGCAGAGCCGAATCGAAAGTGCCTGAGAGGCGATTCAGAGTAGGAGGACGCATGATGATCGCTCGATTGCATATTCACTGCCACTTACTAGGAATAGTGTGTACTTTTAATACAGCAGGCGTGTCACCGGCGCTGAGCGTGCTAAAGAGTCGGTCGCGGCGGTCGCCCACAGCGCACACGGAGAAAGCGAGGAGAAAAGCAATGCCCCGCCGGGCTTTGTCACTTCGGTTTCGACACTCGTGTGCCATTAGTCATTGTTGCACCCGACGGACAGGGCACGCGAGTAATATGAGCGCTGGTGCCCGTATCTGGGTCGAGTTCGTGTAAAATTACATCCGCTATCTCTCTTGTTTTCATTTTTGCCAACCGACGACGCCTACCGTTTTGTTTTGTATAGGTATGCGCTCTGTCATAAAAATCCTTTTCGACACACTTGCTGGTAAAATGGCCCTTAAACTAGCGTATTTAGCGTCATAATGCAGTACATTAAACACGCATGCTTTTTACTTTACATTACCACACTAGTATTTTTTACATTACCTAGGTACAGTTTATTTTTAAATTTCAGCAGTGTTTTTGCTAATGAATTAACTGACTTACTGCCGCATTCAGAGACGTCAATGAATTTTTAAGTTTGAATAAAGTTGCTGCGTCTTTTTCTATTGCTATAGATATACCTAGTTAGCAAAGAAAGTGACATCTGCAACTTTAATCAAACTTAAAAGTTAATTGACGTCTCTGCATACGGCTGTCAATTAAAATAGGTACCTATCTATAATAAATACCTAATCTTTTTTCATGAAATTATTTATTTTATCAACAAGTTATTAATAGTTTTTGATATAAATACATTTAAACATTAAATTTATCATATTTTTAATAATTGAGTGTAAAACTCAATAATAGTATAATAAAGCATTGCATAAAGAGCAGTGTACCTACCTTAAAATGTGCAACGTTTGTACATCTGCGGCGAATGATCAGGGTCG
This sequence comes from Tortrix viridana, assembly GCA_963241965.1. Taxonomy (NCBI): domain Eukaryota; kingdom Metazoa; phylum Arthropoda; class Insecta; order Lepidoptera; family Tortricidae; genus Tortrix; species Tortrix viridana. Next base: position 55,124,535 of record OY725171.1, on the reverse strand, counting down.
AGCGAGACACGTATTTACCTACCCGCGGGTCAAGCAAGTGAAATACGATGATTTTGTTAAAGTAACACTCCTGTATCCGCCGACGAGCTCGTGACTTGCAGCATATTTATAAACGGTTTTATACTTAGAACTTCTCCTTTGCTCAACACATACGTCCTTCTACATTATTATTATTGTAACCAACATAAATTTCAATTCATTTGTTTCAGGGTCAAGATGTTAAAAATAGTGGTACTAGGATTCTTGGTTTCGTCAACGGTGACCAGCCAGTGTTTCTACAAGGACGACGCAGCGAAGAAGCTTGACCCAGAAGCTCGGATTTCCCTATATAGGGGGCAGTTGGAGTTTACATTGAATTTGTTTAACGCTATAAATGAGGCGCTGCCGGAAGATAACATTTTCTTCTCGCCGTTCTCGGTGTACCACTCGCTGCTGCTGGCGTATTTCTCCGCCGGGGGAGAGACGGAGAAGTCGCTCAAGGAGTCGTTGCAGATATCGCCGATACTGGTGAGAATACACACACACACACACACACACACTCACGCGGCGTTAATTGTGCGTGCTCTGTATATATATGTACACGCGCGCGCTTGCGTACATAGGTTCTATAGACCGTCCCCTCCAGTTCTAGTCGACGGATTACAAGTAGTAACCTACGAACACGCGGCCACGCGGGACAATTTAAGTTCGCCAGTTAATGATTCAATGACAACCTCTACAGAGATGTTTACTGGAATCGCCACCCAGAACCATCTGTACGAAATAGTTGACGTTGCAGGACAAGATCAACCTGATGGCGGCGTACAAGGTCGACAAGCGGTCGCGGCTGGCCAACAACAACAGCGAGAGCTACGAGTTCGCGAACGCGAACGGGCTGTTCGTAGATGACACGGTCGCTGTGCGCCGCTGCCTGCAAGAAGTGTTCGGCGAGGAGCTCGAGAAACTGGTGCGTTATTCATTACAGTTGACAAGCTCAACCTTTCCAGAAATATCAACCTTTTCAGCAGATAAGGCTATACTGGAGACGGACCTGTACGACCAAATGTTGAGCCATTGAGATATTATTACTACGTAGTAATAATATCTCAATGTGTTGAGCTAGTGGATGGCGAAGTGTTCCCGCGACCTCGGTTAAGGCGAGATAGGAATCTGCCAAATGCTTATCACAAATGATTTCCTAATAGATTTGTGTGAAAATTCAGCAGATGTATGTAAAACATTTGGTGACCAGCGGCCAGCTCACCATCCGGTGGGCAGTGAGCTCGTGCCTTCTTCATGCCGTAAACAATATTTAATAGAACTGTTGTTTTTTGTAGAACTTCAAATTTAATCCGTCGGACGCGCGAGAGTACATCAATAACTGGGTCGCTCGCGCCACCAAGAACAACATTGAGGCGCTCATCCCCGAGGGGGGCGTCGGACATTCTACGAAGCTGGTGCTCGCCAACGCTGCCTACTTCAAGGGCGTCTGGGCTTCCAAGTTTCCCGCCGAAAGAACCAAGAAAGAGCCTTTCTTTGTCTCCGAAACTAGGCAGACGCTTGTGCCGTTCATGAAACAAAAGGGAACTTTCCACTTCAGTATGTTTCGTTAATCATATCAACCGAAAGTCGTCCACTGCTGGACATAGGCCTTCCCCAAGGATCTCCACGTGCTACACGGATCCATCAGCTTCCCACGATCTTTACCAGATCGTCGGTCTACCTTGTGGGAGGCCTACCAACACTTTGATTAATTTTGTTTACCCTAAAAAAACTATTTTGCTTATTATTTTTTGCTTATTGTTTCACAATCGTCAAGTAAAGCATATTTGACACGTACATTTAGCCGTTTCCCTTTCTTACACTTGGCTGTTACTGAACCAGTAAGCTACATTTTTGGCCTCATCTGCACTTTCCATCAGGTGAGATCGGGGTCAATCACTGTTCAGTTTTATGTAAAAAAAAATAGACAAGGAGAGGGCTAACTTTAACCGGCAGGTAAGTTTATTTGTCGATTGTGCAACAGACCCTTATTCTAAAGAACTGTACCGTTTCATACTATTTATGAGATAGCAAACCAGCAGAGTGATTCTGTTAAAATACAGTTCGTCGAAGAGATGTCGAATTGGATCGTCCCAGCGATCGTCCCAGAGATCGCCCTTGAAGTGTCATTTTAGCCCTGGAAAAGAATCGAGTCAAGTGGAAATTACTACACCGATCGTTCGAATGCATATTAGTACTGAACTTCTAAGATTAAGTCTGAGATTAAATGTCACATGCATTGATGGTAGCAAGTAGAGCTAATTGATTTATTTTTGCAGTGGTGAGCGACGACTTGGGCGCACAGATCCTCGAGCTTCCGTACAAGGGCAACGACATCAGCATGTACATCCTGCTGCCGCCCTACTCCATGAAGGAAGGTCAGTGTTTAGCACCGGTAGCTTTCACGTACCTAGGGGAATGCAGTGCACTGTGCGTCAAAGGCATTGAACGTTTTTACACGTTCTGTGGCTGCGTATCTTAGAATAATAATTCATAGAATGATAGTTCCGAACAGCCTACCCGTCAAAAGTGAAGCAGAAGATGGATTCATGTAGGCGTAATCAGCGCGTACCTACTTATGTTACGCACGACAACACGCACACAAGTAAACAAATAATGTGTTGCTAGCGTATTGCATTTCCTCAGAAAACATAGGAATTACTCGTAACAATAATGTTTGTTATAATATAGCATTTTATTGTCAACTAGGGTGAATTAGTATTCTGTAGCGTACCATAATATTCTCTTACTTACGAGTATATCCGTTAATTTCAATTACGGGCACCTATGCAATAAATAATAAAATAATATACCTATACATATACTACTACTACCTATCATCATCATCATCATCATCAGCCGCAAGACGTCCACTGCTGGACGATGGCGATCGCAGTTTAATGTTATAATATAATACAATGTTCAGAAGGACGCTGCTGCCCATCCCAGAGTATGATTCCCTTTGTCGCCGTCTACGACACCCACAGGATGAGATGGGGTGGTGCAATTCTTGCCCGGACACCACATGGATCTACTACTACCTATATATACTATTTATTTATAATTATTAATTTATGATTTAGTATTTACTGCTCGGTAATTCAAATTGTCCATATAAAAATGTCAATCGTACAGGAAATTGGATAGAAATCGGAAATTGTTTAAAAATGTTTTGGCAAAAATGCGAGGTTGAATTACCCAAGTGATTGAAGTTAGAATTCAGTGGAAAATATTCTGTTATACTAGCAATATTGCCGTGTAAAAAATATGATATTTTGTTGAGTGTTTTACGTAAAACGACAAGTCAAAACGAAGTGATTTCGAGTGGAATGCGGTTTTACCATGTTTATTTAATTTATGAGAAGCATTGTCGCTCCGTCAAACCGTCATTTTGTATTAAAATCCGGGAGCTGTTGACGCTGTGTGACGTGATTGCGACTGACAGATGCCGATAGCCGAGTATGCCAAAATGGTTTAGTTTAAGTGGTTACACATTTGGTGTGCGGACTAGGTTTCTATGTGTTTTTAATGTTAAGGTGGACATTCACGATCAGTTAAACTGATCAGTTAACTGACGTACATCCAGAAGCTGACCTTGAGTTCGTATAATTTCAACTTAAGATTTCACTTTCACGGTCAGTTTTTGGATGTAAGTCAGTTCAACTGATCAGTTTAAGCTTTGTATTTTTAACCCCCGACGCAAAAAGAGGGGTGTTATAAGTTTAACGTGTGCAGGTATCTTTGTATTTGTGTATCGGTGTATGGCCCCGGTCAGCATTTCCCGTGATTTTTTTTTCTAAATACCTGATTATCGCAGGCATCCATAGGGAGGGAGGCCTGAGCCCTTAGCCAAGATGCCCATCGCTAACTAGCGTTTCTATTCGTTTCATTTTTAAACCAATCGCGTCACTGGTAGATCACGTGACTCTTCTTATGACGTGATCTACCAGTGACGCGATTGGTTTAAAAAGGAAACGGATAGAAACGCTAGTTAGCAATGGGCATCTTGGCTAAGGACCCTGGCCCTGTAGTAAACGTAATACCCTTAAAACTTAAAACAGAGAGCCAGGCCTCTCGCGGTTACCCTCCCTCCGCACACCGCACTGATGCAACGTGACGGGGTTTTTTAAATCTACGGAGATATTGTAGCTTTTAGTGGTGTACGTATTCTTCTTTCCCTCTTGGTGAAAAGTTTCATGAAATAGCAGATAAAACATTGAACATTTTCTGGAACACATTTCAAATGACCCTCTCCGACCGAAATAATACAATATCCCTGGGTTATGGAAACTATTTTTTGAACATGTATCGCAACATTAGCAAGTCATAGGTTCCCGATGTTTCGTACCGCTATATACCTAATGAAAATACGTAAAGTTTAATCGAGTATTTTCATAACCAAAACGAATTGTAGGTTGCAACAGGTACTTAATTAAGATTCATTTTACTCTCGTAAACAAGAATGCGTACTAATCCGAGGACGGCCGATCAAAACCCTGCTTATCGTAGCAAGTAGGTAGGTAATATTACCGTAGTAGGTACATGCTGGCACATATCTTCTGATATTCTATATACCTTTAGAACAGGGACCGGTCCGCTATCCCCTTCAAGGGGTTTTTGAAGGGGTTTTGATAAGGCTTTACTTACTAAACCCGTTCAGCGTTAATTTGCTTTTTAAGCGCTATCCCGAAAGAATAACCCTGAATGGGTTGAGTTCGAAGGTACTTTCCTATGACGCGTTCCAACGGCTTAATTCAAACCCTTTCGTATAGGTAAGCCTTATGAAGGGGTTTTCAACTTTCAAGCAAGTGTTATTTCTGTCTTATAACGCATAAAATAGCTTTTCGTTCGTTAGCGCGCGGTCGCTTTGACTTAAATATCCGCACCGCCGCCAATGCTTACGATATATTGCGGGCTAATTAATGCCTTAACATAAACTCATAAGTTTAAAAATTATATGGGATGGGTTTGAGTGTTGGCGGGCGCTTACAAGAATACATGTAACTATACTTATGTTTACACTGTGCGCGTGCGATTCGCAAGAATGAGTTAGTTATTTAACAGGAAAGTAGTTGAGAGGGAAAGCCATTTAGGCTACATAAAATAAAAGGCTTACCCCTTCGAAAGGGCTAGTCAAATGTAAGGAATAACGTTGTAAAGTTGAATCGGTAAGTAAGCCGTTTTAGTCTGTGGTAGGGGTTCACTTAGTGTTGAAGCAGGATTGTTTTGGTGATTGATTAACTAGCCTATTTCTGTAGGAGTTTATCATGCGATCTAATTCTTCTTTCACCGCTCTCAATTTGCAAGTGATCATGTACCTAATTCCTTCGTTTTGATAAACCACGGTGCTTGTGATATGTCTCTTAGTACACTGTTTTGGAACCTTTGAAGTATTTCTAAATTGGAATGCTTGACTGACTCTCAGAGCTGAATTCCATAGGTCCATATTGGTTTCAAAGATTAATAGTTTATTGTTAATAGATAGTTTTGAGTAGTACTATTTGTATGGTAGGTTACGCAGTACTAGTTCCGAGTTCCTTCATCCGATTTCTCATACAAATAGTACCTACTAGGTACTTCTACTCGGAGTCTCAGACCGACATTTCTCGGATTCAAATCGGACGCAAACGTTCTTTTAGATTAAAATTTGCCAAGAAAGAGAGAGAGAGAGAGAGACTAAACCTTATTGTTAGCTTAAGCGCCCTCTGTGCCAATATTTTATTAACATAACGATTCACCTAAAGCGAGATAATATCATATAATATAAAGCATCGGTATTAAAATTTACCATCGATTATTGCAGGAGTGGTGAACATCATCGCCAACCTGACACCGGAGCGGCTGGCCGCCGTGGTCGAGGAGAGCTACATGGGCCGCGAGGTCATCGTCGAAATACCCAAGTTCACCGTCGAGAAGAGTCTGCCCTTGAAATCCGTAACTACCCTCATTTCTTAGTGCTTGCTATAATTACATACGTGAATAGAGATTCAACTTCCTCTTTGCCTATCTTGCTCTGGTTTATGAGGTACGTGTATCCCAAAGTGTCGAATCAAAATTTGTCGTAAGTATTTGCAAGTATATTATATAAATTGGTTTCTAGACTACTAAATATAAAATACGAGTTTTGGCGTTTTTGGTAAATCTTTGAGGATCTGATAATGGAATCCCAGGGAAATCGTCGGAACCCTTCAAAAATTCATGGGACACATACAGCGATTTTCAAACTTCTGTAACAATATTTACATTTCAAAAGCACCATTTGGTAAAGTGAAATTAATGATGAAGACCAGAGATGATCATCAGAAGTATCGGAACTCCTTAATAATAACATTTCACAAGAAGGTACTTTTACCCATCATATTAATGTGGTGAAATGGAAGTTTCGCCAAGTACCAGGAGAACTCCTCAACGATTAATGTCCCTGCATATTCTAGAAATTCTATATGGTCTAGAACTTTCATGTAATTTACTTCCTGCTAAATGTAAGCCACCGCCATTTTGAACACATTTATATGCTCCGATGCCTATTTTCCATTGGATTTCACGCCTCTACCTACTCAGTTAAGCATATATTGCGAAATAAAATACAATGAGTATAAATGATGAACACTATAGTTACTGGAACACAAATAAAACTTACCTTTTTTAAATCTGTAATTAGCACCACTAAAACAAAAAAGTCCTCCTCACACAAAAACTTTGCGGCGCGGACGCCACCTGACTAGTTCGTTCGTGCTCATGCGCCGAGAGCTTTCGTAAATTGACGAAACGGATAAAATAAAGCTATCCTTTTCTCGTAATTTGTGTCTGCGCCACTGTCCCGACTGCGCCACTGTATAACACATGATCCTTCGCACGACCCTTTGACATTCAATCATACACTGTGTGCGTATTTTTTTTTTACTGAAACCTTGTTGTATTGGGTAACACACACAACCCTGAAAAATATAGAGAACTATATTTTTCAGGGGAACTATAGAGAGCATATATAATACCGAAAGACCGTAATTCAAGTAAACCCGCGATTGTGACCAGGTCCTGCAGAAGCTGGGCGTGGGCAGCCTGTTCAACAGCTCGGCGGACTTCAGCGCGCTGACCGAGGAGCACGTCGGCTTCGACGACGCCGTGCACAAGGCCAAGATCCAGCTAGATGAAGAAGGTAAACCCCTGTAGTGACGAGTAGCTGATCAGAAGGCCTATTAGGATGCTTTCTCACCGCCACCACCAGAACGCGACGGTAACGAATCACGATGGCAGGAACGGGGAGTGATCAAAGCTTCCCGTTTCCACCAGTGCTAACCTAAGATATGAAAATAAATCCCAATTGGTGGACATCATACATATCCCTAGCTCTGCAGCTTCGTACATCTCTGGTGGAAAAGCAACTGGCCATACAATATAATTCTCTCTAACTCTGCCAAGTCCTACCTAGGCAGCGAAAGTACCGAGTTATTAGACTGCTTTAACTGTATTTTTCTTTCCACCAGTCCATTATAAACTCGTTTCACCTTTTTAGGGTTCCGTACCCGAAGGATGCCTACCCCTTAGTCTAAGCGAGTCCGTCAGCCCTTCCGTCCAACTTTAAAAAGCTGTATTTTTTGAACCGTAAAAGATAGACTGTTGATTTTTTTGCAGAATAATAATAAAAACGTCAAAAAGTTAAATAATAAGGGTATACAAGAAAGGTTTTTTTTTAACTGATTTTGTATTTTTGTTTTAAATCGTAAAAACGGTAATACATACAAGCGTCAAATTTAGTATGTTTATAGAATAAACCCTATAGATAAACAGCAAATACTAAAAACCGGCCAAGTGCGCGAGTCTCGCACTACACCGGTTTTTTCAATAGTTACCAATTTTATTTTTTTGGTATACCGATCTCTTCCTGGAGACCTTCTTCCTGGAGACTTTACTGGGTAGTTAGACTATTTAGGTAGCGAGCCTAACATGCATCACAAGAATAAACAGACAGCACGAATAAAAAGTTGCTAAAGTAATTAAACATCATGCCTAGCTTGGAGCCTGTGCACACTAGCGTTTATAGCCCTTAGTCCCCCAATCAAAACGCTAGGTGTACACAGGCTCTTAATAGATTTGAACTATTTATTTCATTATTCTAGCAATACCGGATAAAATCGCTTTGTAATAAAAGTCTGATCGTCACAGTCCGCAGCAGCTGCAGCTCGAAGCGGGCTTAGCATGCATGCACGAGATAAAATTTGACAGGTGCTAGGGAAATTAATACATCTATTCCTTATGCTAACGTAAGAATTAACACTTAAGGTTTAAAATAAAAGTGTCCCGTCCTGACTTTTATTACCTTTTATTACTAAACGACTATAGCGATTTTCACATTTTTATAGCGATTTTATCAAGACGGGACCCTTTTATTTTAAACCTTAAGCGTTGAGTCTTACGTTAGAATATGAAATAGGTGTATTAATTTCCCTAGCACCTGTAAAATTTTATCTCGTGCTGCATGCACGATGTTACGCCCGCTGGTGTGCTAATCGTCCCGTCCTGGTGGTTGCAGCTCTTATTTGGATAGGAGCGGCGCGGCGTGGGCGTGTATACAAAAATGCACCTTTTTTCTGTATTTATGCTTTATTGTTGATTTGTTTTTTTAACACGATAGGTAGGTGATAAGTACGTGCTGTAAGTTTTAAATAATTGTGCATTATGTCTGAGTAGGGTTTGAATAAAAACATCCTAAAGACTTCCGATCCAGCAGTATTTAATCATATTAATAAGTAATACATTATAATTTTTAATTACAGATATTTTTTTATATTAAGAACGTTGTCACTACTCTGATTCCAACTACATAGAAAAACTTGAATCTGTCTTCGTTCGATTTATAGCGGTAGGACCTGTATTTGATTACATTAAAGGCTTCGTCAAACAGCCGGCTTGGCGCGGCGCGACAGTAGCATGGCGCGATCTTAGCGTTAATTAACAAGGAGGTGTATGCAGGCCGTTAACATAGTAACGCCGCGCTTGGCGCGGCGTCTTTTTCACGTTGTATTTGTTTACTACAGTGTATTTGTGATCATGGATGTGGACAATTTTATATATTGTGTTAGAGAACGTCCAGTTCTATATGATTTGGGCCACAAAAGCTACAAAAATGTGTTAACTTGGATCGAGATTGCGAGAGCACGCGTCGCGCTGAAAAGGCGCCATCGCGCCGCGCTAAGCGCGGCATTTTCTTGGCGCGACGCGACGTTTTCCTGCAGTGTGACCGCCGTGCCGTGCTGGCTGTTTGACAAAGCCTTAACTGTTGTTGTTTCCAGGAACTGTGGCCGCAGCAGCCACCGCCATCTTCGGCTTCCGCTCGTCGCGGCCGGCGGAGCCCAGCCGCTTCGTCGCCAACTTCCCCTTCGTCTACCTCATCTACGAGCGCCCCACCAGCTCCATCCTCTTCATGGGAGTCTACAGAGACCCTAAAAAGTAAACAATCATTTAATGTATAGGTAGTAGGTATAGGTACTGTACTCTGGGGGTGGGGGCGTCCACTCCAAAAATTTGTGTGCGACCAGCAGTTTGTATTGTACGCGACTGAATCAATGCACAACCCTTCATCATTTTACTATTGCACTTGATAATGTGCTACTAGTAACTACTTAGATAAGAACAACATAAGTGTTATCGAGGAAGAATAGATTAACTGTCTTAGGGCCGTATTAATAAACTCATCTCGATTGAGATGGCCGTCTCAAGACACGTCAAAGTAAACGTCAATCCATAGAAAACTATAATTTTTGACGCGTCTTGTGACGGGCACCTCAGCAAAGACCAGTTTATTTATGGACCGTATTAATAAACTGATCTTGGCTGTGACGCTTGTCACAAGATGCGGTAAAGGGTCCATTTTGAACCTATTATTTATAATAAAAATTTGTCGAAAATTATGTTTTTTAAACTCCATTCTAGTCTATAAAGAATAGAGTTAACGTTTTTAAATATTATATTTAGATATCTAAATTTAGTTAAGTACCTATTACAGTTTTGAATAAGACCCAGTGTCTTCTTACAGGTGTAAATTATTTTGAAGTACCTTAAAACTGTAAAATGATGTCAGTTTTAAGTGGAATAGTTATTTAATTATTATAACTTTACTAAATCAATACAAAACGTCGAAATCGTTGAAATTAATGCAAATGTGAACAACAGTCGCTTTTTAAAGATGCTTTTACTAAGTATCTTATTTATGCCTTGCCCGTTGACAATTCTGATTCGCGTAACCAGTGTCTAGCCAAAGCAAATGAACTGACTGATCATTTTTGTTGCTTTGCAGTCAAATAATCATAACATTAATTAGGTAAATTACCCATCAAATCAGTAGAAGACCTCAAATGGTTGTAACCTTACAGTTTCGGAGAGAAACACGAAAAAACGTTCGTATATGCGCTCATAATTTTGACTTTAGAGCCCTATCGACATGTTTTTAGGGTTCCGTACTCGAAGGGTGCCTAACAAGACCCTATTTATTACTAAGACTACGCTGTGCGTCCGTCCGTCCGTGGTCCGGCCGTCCATCCGTCCATCCGAACGTCCATCTGTCCTAACTTTAAAGACCTGTATCTTTTGAACCGTAAGTGGTAGCTCGTTGATTTTTTTTGCCGAATATGTGATATATGTGTTTTTTGTCTACGTTTTCTTTTGTATTTGTTCTATTGTAAAAACGGTACTTCATACATACCAGCGCCAAAGGTAAACAAACCCTAAAGAAAAACAACAAATATTAAAAAAGGGCCAAATGCGGAAGCAACCCTCAGTGTGCGAGTCCGACTCGCACTTGACCGGTTTTTTACTTTAGTCCCGATCATTATGTAACCCTGCGACTGTACACAGGGTGGGAGCAAAGTTCATGGCAAGCCTTGTAATAAACCTGTTACAATCTATCTATAAAAACAGTTTGTATTCAATCATTATTACTTTACCTACATAAGTAAATCTGACCTAAATTTGTAATTTATTTATTTACCAGATTTATTTCTAAATAGTAAGCGAAGATTAAACGACTGTAACAAGAGTAAGAAAATAAATAAGTAAACTTAATTGCTCGTTTTATTTACATTCGTTGTGCCATGTAGGTATTAAGTTGTCAAACTACGCACATCCCCTTAGCCAAGATACCCATCGCCAACTAGCGTTTCTATCCGTTTCGTTTTGAAACCAATCGCGTCACTGGTAGATCACGTCATACGAAGAGTCACGTGATCTACCAGTGATACGATTGCTTTAAAAATGAAACGGATAGAAACGCTAGTTAGCGACAGCGTTAGCTATGGGCTCAGTTCAATCGTTTTTGTTCTTCACATAACACGACAACGCTTTCACGATACAACGTCGCCGGTCGCCGCCCTGTCCCAGCCGTCGCCATTGCAACCACACCCAGGGAGGAGCAAAACCAAACGACCGCGGTCGTGGCGACCAAGAAGACCGTTACCACTCGTAACAATTGGTGACGCTGGTTACAGATGAGAAAAATATTTCCAGTAGTTTAACTACTTTAATTCATAAAAGGCTTATACACCTTCCTAAATTTAGTCACTAACGAGAGGGACGCCGCAATACATTGAATGAGATGGAGATATCTCCATACGTGTCTAACGAATTGCGGCGTCCCTCTCGTTAGTGACTAATTTAGGAAGGTGTAATAAAATAAGCCTTTAATACCCACAAAAATATGCATTAATATTTATAGGACGGATCAAAAAAAAATTTAATATTTCGCCAAATGACTCAGTAAACTGCCTGAACCTGAACATACTTGTACATACTTATACCCCCTTACTAATAAACGTTGAGTAACGGCTGAGTAGTTATACAATGCTTTGTCCTTATCTGTCATTGTGACATTTGAATTCGACAGATAAGGACAAAGCATTGTATAACTACTCAGCCGTTACTCAACGTTTATTAGTAAGGGGGTTAGAGTATAAGACTCGCCAATTGTACCTCACGTGGTCATTTTAGCTTACTCTTTTATAACTTGCTTCAACTTCTACATATTTATCTTTATTTTATTAATAGAATATGGAAATTGATTCGGTCAACTTTCAACTATTCAGCGGCGCGGCGATGCGCCAGAATTGAGCTAGCCAGAATAGAGGAGCCTTTAATTATGTATGTAAGTTGATGTGGGTAATTCCGCCTGCGCTGCGGGGCAATACCCTACACAGGCCTATTCGCAATGGCGATGGCGCCACGCCACCATCTCTTTTAAAAACATAGAACTAAAAAGTTCCCCTACTTTATTGACAGATTTAACAACGGTGTACCGTTCAGAATGGGCACAAACGCATGTGTACGGTGTTAACCCACAGATGGAATTACCTACATTGACATAGGCAGCGAACTGTTCATTCAAATTAATCTAACGTAGTCAACGTACAAATTCCAAGATTCCAAACTATGGAATTAAAATTAAAATTGAAATACTTAAATAAAAAAGTTAAATAGCATTATACTACTTTTTTTACGTTGTGTGCCATGTTAATTTAGTAGGTACATTTTTCTGAAATAAATTTTAATCGAAACTTCCGGTAAAATGGTCAAAAATCTAAAAATCGCGGTTATTTATTTTTATCGCTACACCATTATGATAGTAAAAAAACAATCACATTCTATAGCACATTTTTGGCAACATCCTGCAAAAAACATATTTACAAAGTATTAAAATTTGCAGCCATAGCCCCCGAGAAACTGCTTCAAGCTATCAAAAAATCACGAGTTTTGTAAAAGTGCCAGTATCTTGAAAACTATGAAATTTCCATTAAGGTCAAATTCGCTTAGTCTTATAGCATATGAGCTGCTCTATCAGTCCTCTTAGTTTTGGAGTTGGTTTTAGGGACACCTGTATGTATGAAACCGATACTGTCCTGACGCGTCACGGCACAACACAGCAGACAGGTGTGAATGCGGTTTAACACACAATGAGCTTAGCAGGTAGGCAGTGTACCCTTAAGTGTAATCTATAATATAAGTTCTTGGATAAATAAGTAAGTATTTCTCACATCCAGCATCTAATTTTCGAGCGCTCTTGGTCCGTTGCGGTCTCCTAAGTTTTGAGAGCCAGTTATCTTTTAATGGCCTTTAATTATAATTTAATTTTATGTACTCAATCATCATTACCATCACTATCCCAAAAGCAAATTCAATCTACGATAAATGATGAGGCAGATTTGAAGATGATATTTAGATAAAAACCGGTCAAGTGCGAGTCGAACTTGCGCACCGAGGGTTCCAATTCCGTACTTCACCCGTAAATATACCCTAGTAAAAATAAGTTTTATTTACTATGTATTAAGGCCTTTTTTAGGTTGCATGAATTTTAATAGTCATTTTTTAAAGAATTTTGATAATATCTTGAAAACTGTTTACTTTCATAAGTTCGTTTTACTTTTCTTATAAAATATAGATAAGTGTCTATAATTGAAAATTAATTGTATGTATGTAAAAATACTCTTTCCATCTCTTTCATTTATTGCGGGGCTTTTGCTTAATATTTTATCGTGTTGTTTGATTTAATAATAAATAAATAAATAAAGCTTGAATTATTTCAGATTTTTCGGTCATAAATGGGTAGCCACGGAGCGTTCGAAACGCCCCGCTTTTAGGTAACGAAAAAAATTATGTGTAACATTACAAACAGCTTTTACTTTCGAGGTATTATGTTAGAACCTAAGCACGACTACCTATTTTCATTGAAAGTAAACGCCGTTAAAATTTATAATACACGTAATTTTTTTCGTGACATAAAAGCGGGGCGGTTAGATCGCTCCGCGGCCTTACCCAAATCCGAAACTAAATGATAAAGCACATAAACATCACTTTAAGAAACAATAGCCTTATACCAATTTCTCATCACCCTTAACAAAATGTCGCTGTCCAAGATGCAGGGCCGTTAATCATTGAGGAGTTCTCCCGGTACTTCACCATCAGTTGCACTTCACCACATGCATTATAATGGATATAAAACTAGCTTCATGTTCTTAATAAAGAAATGTCATTGCTGGCGTCAATCACTTACGACTAAGGAGTTCCGGTGGTCATCTCTGACCTTCATCATCATTTCCTTTTCACCAAGAGGTGCTTTTGTAATGTAATTTCTTAAGGTCTTGCAGGTAATACCAAAATCGCTGTATGTGTGCCTATAACTTTTGAGGATTTCCCTCGATTCCGTGATAATGGCACCACCTCAATCCACACATGGCACCTCTTTAGAATAAAAAAATAATTTTGAAAATCGGTCTACAATTGACAGAGAAATCGGTAAACATACATAAAAAAATACGAACAGTGGAACATAGAACCTCCTCCTTTTTTGAAGTCGGTTAAAAAAGGAGCTATTTCAGACGCAGTTGACATTTCTAAAATTGGGCGTATCATTATTTTCGAGCAAAATATATATTTTTAAAACAATAAACCGTGTAGCACACGCATACGCCACCGAACGAGTGATTCATGTTAATTTGTGTTTGTTTGCCTAAAGTCGGAAACGGATGTACCTACCAAGGTTTAGGTGAGTTACTTTATCCAAGAAACAAGCAACATAGGCGTTCGATGCTCAGAGTAATACTGGACTGTGTTTTAGGCTAATAAGGAAGGACAGCAGCTTCAGTTGACAAACCTGGTCGGAACCCGAACTGAGCATTTTAATGTAGATGTATAGTCGAGAATCTACGAGACTATCTAAAACTTTTACCAATATTGTAGCCTAGCTAGTGAGATGGGCCGATAATTACACTTGTCTGATAGATCGCCAGTCTTGTCTTTAGGAATAGGTACCTACTACAATAGTTTTCATCAGATCTGGTGGCAGATATGAATGACCCATGCACAGGGAATAAAACATGGACAATACTCTAGGCAGGTGGAAGCCAGCGTTCTGAATGTGCTCGATACGGAGTCCATCGTGACCCGGCGAATTTCCTCGCGATATTCACGTTATTCGATTTTTAACTTGTTTTAGAGAGAAACGAACTAAGCTGATGTCACGACGACTATGCTTAGCGTTTGTGGACTATAAGAAAGCCTTGATTCAATCGAGACATGGACTATGCTGCAAATTTCTCTAGCGGTATCAAATTGACTATATTGGTAAGTACATTGAAGAGTTTGTATGAAAATGCTACCATCCCAGTCCGTCTTATTAACCATAAAAAATAAGTTTGAAAACTAAAACCCAAGCTCAACTATATCTATTTATCATTATACGAGCTATATCTGTCATTGTCAAATCAAAGTAAACAAACGATTCAATTCAACGGCTCTTTTCTGTTTGCTTGCGTTTCATGTGATAAGCGTTTTTAGAAATATTTTTAACGAACTCCGGACTTTCGATTTTGCTGCTTGCTCTACCTTTGCACGATATTTGGGCTTGAAAATGAATTACGTATTGAATCGATTTCAACTTTTTGTTAAAATGGCGTCTGTCCATGAGGACAATTCTGCCAATGTCAAAGTTTGAGGTTGCATATGATCGGTTCTTGAAAATGTTATTAAAACATTTAGAGTGTTATATTCTCCGAGATCAGAGGCAAGAGTGTCGGCCGCCACACGCGCCGACCACTCCACCGAGCTCTTCAACACCACTGAGGCACTAAAAAACGCCACAAAACAATCGACACGTGCAGCAACCAACACTCTTGTCACAGAACTCCAGGTATTGAATCAATTCAATTAAATTTTTTGTTAAAATGGCGTCTGTCCATGAGGACAATTCTGCCAATGTCAAAGTTTCAGATTACATGTGATCGGTTCTTGAAAATGTTATTAAAACATTTAGAGTGTTATATTCTCCGAGATCAGAGGCAAGAGTGTCGGCCGCCGCTCGCGCTGACCACTCCACCGAGCTCTTCAACACCACTGAGGCACTAAAAAACGCGACAAAATAATCGACACGTGCAGCAACCAACACTCTTGTCACAGAACTCCAGGTATTGAATCGTTTGTTTACTTTGATTCGACTTGACAATGGCAGATATAGATGTGACATTTTTTTTTCTTTTTCATTAAGTACGAAGGCAACAAGTTTACAAATGTCAACTTAATATTAAAATAAATATTTTCTAAAATATTAGAGGAAATAAAAATAAAAGAGCCGCAGTTCCTTGACCTTTAGGATGAGGAATATCGAAAAAAAATATAATTTACATCTCTTCCAAAAAATTTACTTAGCCAATTGCAGTGAAGGCTGATCTAAAATCTTAGAGCAAAAGCTTACCAACAGTCTATACTTACACATTTAGGGACACATTCAATATTTCTTTACTTGCGACGTTAAGACATATCGATTGTCAAAATCCGCGTGGCCACGCCCCACGCCGGACATACAAACATACTTACAGGACAGGTTATTACCATTTCCCTTCATCTTCGGCAGCCGGGTAAAAAAGTACTTACGTAATCTTTTTTAATTTTCTTAGGGCGTTTCACAATCGATAAGTAAATTCATATGTCAGTTAAAGATAGACCTCTCCTTGTCTATTTTGAAGTGTAAGACCCTTGTGAGGGTTAAATTCATCTGTCAGATATGCTTTACTTGACAGGTGGTTAGTATTTCACCGTTACTTATTACAAAGGTTTCGTTTCGATATGCACCGCATTCCCGGCATGACGAGCTGCATGAACAAGGCTCGTGGGCTCATAACCTTGGATAACACTACGAAACGATACCCGTACACTCAGTGTATACACTGAGTGTCTCTAGTGTGAGCTCTTTTTTAAGCGCACCACAGACTAACCGTCCGCCGGCCGATCTCGGCCTGTTAAATATTGTATTAGAACACAGACAATCCGTTACTCTTACGATTCTCTTATTTAGGACTGACGATTTTTTCAAACTGCACGTGTGGGATGCATGGCGATCTGTATCGACAGATCTCGCCCGGACAGTCCTACGCCTCGCGGCAAAATGCGCCATACATAGCGGAATTGCCGGCAGACATGAGTCGTTTTAATATGAGCGATCCATAGATTTTAGCTGGCAGGCCGCCTGGCAGGCTTGAAACTGCCAGCGGACTGTTAGTCTGTGTTGCCCTTTAGACACTTTGCCACGACAATGCACGGGCACTGGTGTACCTATACACTTAATGTACCTACGGCGTATAGCGTCACAGTCCAACCTAACTGACCAAAGCCCAAAGTAACCCAGGCTTAACCCTAATTAACCAATAAAAAGTGTTAAAAAAATGTTAGCCCACTTTAATAAAATTCGTTAGGTGATGAATGACGAATGACATTCCATTTCGATAAATACGATGTTCAAATAAACAAACTGTAGGCAAGTAATGATAACGGGGAGGTAAGTCACTTAACTAAAATGTAATATGATTGACGGCCACTCAGCGAGAGAAAGTTTGAATACCCGCAATATTCACATGCTTGTCTAAATACATCAGCAAGCAATAGGTAACATATTCGTACATGACGTCTTATCGGGTTTTCTTTTGGAATCTATGCGTTGGCGCTTGATATACGAATTTATGTAAAAATATGTTTAGTACTTACTAGGTATGAAGGTACACATGTGTTTGGTACACAGCATTAATCACCCATTTAATATCATTAAAAATACCAGTCATTGGCACCTACTTAGTTATTATAGAATTATCGCCGATACTATCCTGAATTAATTAAAGTTAATGATCGGTTGATGATTATAAAAAAAACCGGGCAAAGGCATGTCGAACCACGCTCAATGTAGGGTTCCGTCGCCATTACTACAAACATAAGGCCTAGTTTAGTTTTCTTTTTCTTTAAAGCCACAGATCGCATAAAACTCTGTAAAGCGGTGTTTGCACGACGGCATTGTAAAGTTGCGTGGCATGTTTGATCTGTTTCTTTTTGTTTTATAATTGTACGGTCCGTGACGACCGTACTGTCAGGATGCAGTTTGAAGAGATGCAGGGTTGTCAGGCGTTCCCCCAGGGTGGGAAACTGTCAGAGATATGTCAATAATAACCACACGTCAGATTATAATGAGCGTTTTTAATACACTGAAATAATGTATGTCACAAGTACAGAACTAAACTAGGTTGCGCGCATAGGCACAAATTACTTACATAGGTATTGCGAAATAATCCAATGTACGTTGTTTAGCTCGTAAAATAATTATGTTTTGTAAATTTTGATTTTGTTGATGCGTGTCCCATCGTGGCGTCATTGCAGCGTGTCTTCACCAAATGGCCACAACGGAAGACCAGCGCTGGCTCTGCCAGCATCACGCTGAGTTGTGACCATTTCGTGACAAATTATGCTTTTTGTCTGTTTGTCACGAATAAACAACTTCTTTTCTTTTTCTTTTCTTTTCTTTTCTTTTTAGGGTTCCGTACCACAAAAGAAAAAAACGGATCTCTTATAGGATCACTTTGTTGTCCTTCTGTCTGTCTGTCTGTGTGTCTGTCAAGACCCTTTTTCTTGTATCAAGTTGAAATTCATATCAAATACTAAGGTCTGCAATCCCTTGTATCAGTGAAAAAATCAGACATCTAAGTCAACGCAATCAAAAGATACGGCCGTTTATGCCGCATATTGAAGGGAATCTCAAGGGAATCAAAACCTATAGGGTACTTTCCGTTGACTTAGAATCATGAAATTTGGCAAGAATAAATGTCTTATAGCACAAGTAAAGGAAAAAATCCGAAAACCGTTAATTTGTACTTACATCACATAAAAAAAGAGCCCAGTATAAACTGACACTCACTAAGTACGAAAGTGCATACTTATGGCGTATCAGTTTATACTGGACCCTTTTCTATTGTATTCCCGTGATTTACGAACTATTTACATGGCTACAAGTTTGTACGGAACCCTCGGTGCGGGAGTCCAACTCGCACTTGACCGGCTTTTTTTATGTAACTACAAATTTACAGTTTTCGGATTTACCCTTTACTTAAGCTATAAGACATTGCTTCTTGCCAAAGGACAACGCACGGAAAGTATGAAAAAGACATCGGTCAATTTTGTTAAAAAAGATTATAAGTGACGTGTTTCGATGAATAATAAAAAATTTTGTGGGACAATAAAAGCCTACGACTAGTTTTTAAGAAAAAAATTTATTAGTACTAGTACTAATTTTTTTTTTTCTTAAAAACTAGTCGTAGGCTTTTATTCTCACCACCACCGCCACCGATTATCTGAATGATTAGTCATTTAGATAATCGGTGGCGGTGGTGAGTATGAAACATTGAAAATTCACAATTTTTCTCAAACTAATTTAAAAAAAAAACACGAAAAACTAAGTAAGTTCCCAAAAATAATATTTCTTATCTAAATACTGAAGAATACGTGACTTTGATACAATACTTGTCTTAAAAAAAGATGCACAATGTATCTTTCCAGTTATTTTTACTAATGGCATTGCATTATTGCAAAGTGTACAGGTACATCCATAACATCAGTACTCGACTGCACACGTGTGTTCGTAGAGGAGCGTTTGCATTCTGCGAATGGGGAAAAGGTTCACTTTTCTTTAGTTTTTAGATAGAAGCAAATAAAACAAATCAGCGTATTATATAAAACATTTTATTAGAGAACTAACGTAGGAAAGTAAAAAAATATGAAATTTAATACAAATCTGTAAATTCTGTTAAGATAGGTATGGTACGTACGTACGTACTCTAGTATAGACCTTTGTTGGATGGATGGCGGCGCACGCGCACGCGCGGGCGCCGCCGGGGCTGCTGGACCACCATGGATTCCAGTCAAAACGTAAAAATAAGCAAAAATCACAGCTCGGGGTTGATCAAAATACAAATACGATTTTGTGTCTCTTGTGTTATCTTACCATAACTCTATAAATAAATAATCGAAGCAGAGTACTTTCCAGGACGGGTTCTATTTAAGGATGAAGTGGACGAGGAAAGTGCGCAGTACGGAGGGAATCGCGTCGCGCCGGACGCCGCGCGAGCCCGCTCCGCAGCGGCACGTGTACAGGGGCCCGGCGCCTGCGCCGGCTCCTCGCCTCCACTGCCGCACTCATCCACATCGCCCTTAAAGCTACGCTGACATCTACTGCATAAACATTACAATACTCATGCATGATTTACTTAAATTAATCGTCTTAGAAATAATAATGACTTAATTAATTATCAATAAAATCTAAAAATCAACTCAGGAACAAATGCAATAAAATAAATCAATATCATTAAAACCTCCTTTTCGAAATAAGTCTCAAAACGAAAATAATTTAATATATTACAAGAATATATTAACAACCATTTATGCACACGCATAATTTAATAAGGTAGCCATAGCTTCTTAAATATATTGGTAAATCTCTCAATGTTTCTAATCACTTATCTACTCATCTATAAATTCGCTAACTTTTCAATAAACCATCTAATGAGATACAAACTGGTAGAGTATAAATTTATGACGCAATTATGTTTTTTTGCTTTTTATCCTTTATATTTTTTAATATTTACATAAAATGAGTATTGTCGAAGGCGTTCCATCGGGCTTTATAACACTACATAAATTTAATAAAAAATAGAAAAATCCTCTAAAAGAAGCATAATTTAACTAGGCACTTTATTTTAAACAAAGTCTATCTTTAAACAGGAGCATTTTCAGGCAGTGTTTGATCGTTCAGTAAACTCGTACACACCGTACTCGTGATGTACATACATCATCCATGGGTAGGCGTTACTGTTATTGGCAAGACGAGACTGAGTAAAGTGATGGTGCACATGTAGTTTGGTTCCTGAACTGACAAGGTGCGGACGAATCAATTCCAGAGAGAACAGAAGCACTGTCGTCGTTAGACCCACGAACGGAAAACAATAATTTTACTATAACAACGACTTAGTTACTCTAAACTGAATGTTATTTCGAATAGCAAGTCCCGTGTATACCAATGCTGTTCCTTATACGGTAACAATAAGTATCGTCAACTGAACACAGATCGTGTATCGTGCTAAATAAAATTCAATTTGCTCTTACATTAACACCGCTGAGCAATCTATTAATGAACACCAAACAACGTCTGCGGTAAGTTTTTGAACATGTTTGTTATTAAAGTCACACAGTGGCTTTAGAAAGCTCTATTAGATCTTAATTTGTAAAACAGTGAAAGTTCAGAAACGAAATGGAATTGTGCTGTCTTTAATATAAAAACAGTATAAACAGTTAATAAGTATACCTGGTAGCTTTTACTTTATAAGGTATCAAGTATACCTACAATTTCAGCGTTTTGAATGCAATCTAGTTTTATTAGTGATATTACTTGCAGTTATATGATATGAGAGGTATAATGATCGGTAGGAAAGCCGTCTGGTGGCTCCAAACATTCGATACGAGACGGACAAGTGCAGGGATCGAACAAAGAAAGGAAGGCCAATTTATTAGACGAGAAAGGGAGCGCCATTTTAAAGACCATGATTGAAAAACCACTTGTAGTTCGAATTTATAGCAATCTTGGAGTAATCGGGCCTCTCTCAGTAAGAGGAGAAAGATGTAATTGGGAATGAGTAACCGCTCTCTGCGGTGTTTGATGGCGACCGTCGCTCAGATACCCGTCCTGCGCAGCCGCGCCTCGCTGGCCTTCCCTGCTCCGAAACACCCTAACTAGGCATCCTAAATTATATCGTAATTGCAGAAGTGTTCGTTCGTTGGCACTATTTTGCTTCAATAAGGAACAACAATGCAACCAAAGTTTTTGCACGGAGATAGTTGGATAATCAAAGAGGCTATTTTTATTACGCACGATTTCTATGTAACAGTGATAAGCGACAATTCTACGCTGTTTCCATAAAACAATAAAGTTCTAGCCTAGCATTGGACTTGGTAAAGGTTTCCAGGCGCACCCTCATATTTACATTTAAAGATGAATGCTGCACAACGCGAAAATATTTGCTTATTGCTTATTACGGTAATTTGTTTTCAAGGAAAACAAAATCAATCAATCAAACTGATAACGAGTATAACCCTCTTATATTATACATTACATTACATAATCGCACAATAACTAAAATATGCTTGAAGTATAGTTTGTCCTTAGCTTTCATTGTGACATTTGAATCTGACAGAAAGTGACAAAGCATACTTTTACTAAAATAGGTTTGTTGTGCGTTTATGAATAAGGGGGTAAATATTTTCCAGTCAACTGATTTTAATATTATTTCACGTCGCACAAAATACTACACATTTAAATGTATTTTTTGACTTTAAGTAATTTTACGTGTTTGAGTTGTAACATAATTTTGAGTTAGACAGTAGAAATCCATTAGATGATAACACCTAGAGCAAAAAATAGAGGGCTTTAATCCATTTATTCAAATATTCGACATATTCAGCTACGGTACTCCAAAACTAACTCCGCCCACCGAACTGAAAGAATGGCGATGAGATGTAGGTTTGATAGCCGAGCAGTGAAAGATGGTACTGAGTGCTTGATGTTTTGCTCTGCTTTTTTTTTAGAAAGTTTAGTCGGTCGAGAGAAATTACGGCGCGCCGGCGCAGTGCTCCCCGCGCTGCTCGTCGCGGCCGCCACTTATCTGATGGGGCACTTCGTTGACCAAAACTGTATTTGGACATGTACAGTCAAGGTCACAAATATGTGTACATTTTAGTACCTTGTCTATTTATTGTCATGTTTAAACTGCCATAGATGAGTGTCACAGCGATTAACGTGACAAGGTACTAAACGTGTACACCTAATTATGACCTTGAATGTACAGCGATTGCCATGCTCTGGGCTCTTTGGGCTAAGTACTAGGTTATTAAGATTTTGGTTGTGTTGTATCTAATGTTTTACGAAGCCTGCTCCTATTTACTTGTTTTGTGGTGAAAATACTTATTAATAAAGAATCTAGTATGATGACCGGTCTCTTTAGAATCTAAATATTAAAGTCAGGAACCAAACCCCATACCAAAATCGCAATCATACCGTTGTATGAATTTACTGTAAATTAATGTGTAGCTACGACTAATAAATACGAAATGTTCTTAGAGTTTAAGATAATCTCAAATAATTACACTTAATAGTACCTGTTCTTAGCTAAAGCTAGAAGAGTGTTCGGTAACGGACGGAAATACACACAAATTAACAAAACATGAAGGCTGCGGTCTTCCTTCGCATTCTTTTATAATTGCCTCGACATTATTTTATAACTGCCATACTTTGCGATAATTACTATACTTTACTTTAGCACCTTACCAAGTTCATCTGTGATGTTCAGCCTTTAGGTATTCGCTTAAAAATACAATTGTTATCACTGTGACAATGTTCTATTGACTATGAACGGTCGGGTGGCGGCGGCAGTTACCGCTGCTTGCCGGGCTTGGCCTGCCCGTTGGCGGCGGCGGCCTTCTGCGCGATGTGCGTCTGGTAGTGCTTGGCCAGGTGCGCCTTCTGCCGGAAGCTCTTGCCGCACAGCGAGCACGCGAACGGCTTCTCGCCCGTGTGCGTGCGCACGTGCACGTTCACCGAGTACTTGTCCTTGAACCCCTTGGAGCAGATGGAGCAGTAGTGCAGCGAGCGCTCCTTACGCACGCCGTTGGACGTAGAGGTGGCTGCCTGGATGGCCGTACCCGAGACGACCGGTGGCGCGGGCGGCGAGCTCTTGTTGGCGAGCCGCTTGTACTTCTTGCTGGACGACTTGGTGCTGGTGACGGCGGGTGAGGCCGCCACGATCTGCATGTGCGGCTGCAGCTGCACCTCGCCGGCTGGGATCATGGTGACGAGCTCGCCGCTTACGTGGTGAATGTTGTACACGCTGCGCGCCGCGTCCAGCGGCTCCACCGTGCAGAACGGCTGCACCGATTCGCCAAGCTCCGTCGCTATCCGCTTGAGCTTCTCGTAGTCCTCCGGGTAGTTCGCGTCTAGCTGCGATAGAATTATATCGTCCACGCTCTGTGTCGACGTAGGATTGTCCCCGTTAGTGATGACTGCCGTATTTGGATCTTCGAGTAATATAGATATGTTAACATTTCCTGTTGGTGTATGTATCAACAACTCGGCGTCTCCATCTTTGCTATCGTGATACATGGATGGAACGTCGGTCTTATTATTATTGTTAATGATAACTCCTTTTAGCTCCGTTGTAGCATCCAGTTTTGCTAGTGCATTCTTTTGTACAGTACTGTATCTAATGAAAGCTTTTCCCTGTAATGCGCTTCTTAATAGAGATTCGTTTGAATCAGTGTTCTGATCTGTTAATTTCCAATCATTGTTATTATTGTTAAATTCCACTGTGCTTTCTAATAACGGAGTTCCCATTATAGAACTTCTCGAGTCATCTCTTTTATCGCTAGACTGAAAATCACTGTCTTCGTAACTAAAGGGTTCCACTTTTACTAGATTGCTTGAGCTCAGATCTGTGTTTTGGCTTTCTGTTTCACTTTCTTCGTAACTATAGTTTTCAACTTTTGGAAGCACATTCGAGCTGAGGGAATCTTGATTAAAATCATTAGGGAATCCATTCATATTTAATATCGATTCGAGATCTAAGGAAGAGTTATTTTCTATATCGGTGGGGCTGGACATAGAGACGTCTTCTTCTTTGCCCCAGTACCTGTTCGTACTCGACTCGTGAATGTCTTGGTTGAGCACTGTGAGGGTGTATATTTGTCCGTCCGTGTTATTACTGATCAGCTTGTTGGAAATAGCCGTGTCAGTGCAGGGTGGTGCCCCGCTGATCTCGCTGTCCTGCGTCCAGTAGTACTTGTTGAGGTCCTCCAGCATCGCGGTCTCCAGGCGATCCCGGTCTCGGTCCACGTTCCAGATGGAGTCGAAGCTCTGCAGTGTGGTGGAGGCGGCGGGCGCGGGCGCGGCCAGCGCACCTGCTGGCCCTACCGCCGGCGACGCTACCGCAAGCAGGCTGTTGTTGTTCTGCTCCTTGGGGTCCTCCGACAGCAAGGGGTTGGACCGCGAGTCGGGCGATTCCATGAACACGTTCACGGAACGCATCTGTTGCTTATACTGGGCGTCAGTTACCTCGTTCGACGTCACGAAGTCAAAAAAATCTGATTTTGACAATTCTGGGGCAGTGGCCGTCATGACTACCGATTCTATTCTTGTGACCGAGGGCAACTACTCGCTTTTCGTCTGTTTGGGTTCGTTGCATAAAGCGAACGCTCGCCTCGATGGTGCAAGTTTGTCTTTGTACTACAATAAATATATCTACTTTTAAATATGTGATTATAACCAGGTATGACTTGTACTTTATTGGCAGTCGCTAGTGCGTCGGTAACTGAAGTGCGGGTGCGCGGCGTCGCGGCTACTCGAGCTCGTCCAACTTGCTCAACTTAATAGGTGGACCAATGGAGTGTGCGAACTTGATTCGTACATTCCTTTTTCCCATCATTCAATCCGACGGTGTCCTGCTCAGCAACAACTCGGTTCGCAAGGCTCGGTGAAAACGGGAGACGGCTCGATAGTATTTGCCATTATTCCAGTTCTAGTGTCGTAGAGCGAGGGCGGGATTATATCTGAAACGAAAGAATTAAATTTTGAGCAATCGCTTGCAAACATTCTAAAAGACCTACATAAATATAAAAGATAGATTTACTTGTTTATACACTTCTGAGTGGACACAAACTTAAAATAATTCATAATCCTTCACGTGTGGATATGGGCATAAAGCTTTTGTTTTTTTCTGTTTACTTGATTGATTGATGATTTCGTGCATTTTAATTTAATAGTTTCAAGCGTGACCGTGTGTTATTATGGCAAATAATCCGGCTGCGCAGTTGCCTCGTCATTAAATTGGAATATCGGTGTATCTGAATGTTTAAGAATCGCGCTCGGTGGTCATGTTTCTAGATCCTGTCTAAACCGGGACGAGCGAGTCACGCCGCGCGCCGCCTACGTCACCCCACCCGAACATTTTCCACTGAATATCGGTAGCAGAACTACATCGACGTATCTTAATATTATTCCAATATTACCAACTACCGTAATTGTACATATTACGGAACAAATGCAACATTAAATATATACCTTATATTTTCAGTATTTTCACAGGTTTATGTAACTTTAGCCATGGAGCGTATAACACATAAAAGTGACAACACGTATAACACGAAAAAAAGTGTTTCGGCCAAGAGAAACTGGAAGTTCGAACTTGTCGACAGCCTTGGCGGTTATGTTAGGGAATTACTTAAGTAGTCCATTTTAAGTGTACAATTATAAAATAATTATTTCTTCCTGTCAAAGCGGTCGTCGAACAATTCGTCTAGTTTATATGTAGATATTTGGCCGTTAAGGTGGCATAGGCAATGTATGTAAAGTGAGAAAGGCTGTCAAATGACACGAGTCGAATCGGATCCGGCCCGCGGACCGAAACAGCCGGTGTCGCCTTTCGACAGCTGATACGTGACGTGCTGCCAATTGACCAAATATTATTAACACGCAAATAAAGGCCGACATTTGAGACACTTAAGTTTTATAAAATAATGTACTAATTACAATTTAACGACTCATACAAATCGTGTTACTCTAATGTGAACTAGGGAACACTGAATGAAGACGTGGGTCGTACGAGTAGGTATGTCAGTGTAATCGCAAGCAAATTTCCACCGCCATATACATAACAGTCTCATCCAAATGATAGCAATAAAGTCTTTGAAATGAATCGTCAATTAGTGGAAATACGTTAAACTTACGACCATTAGTAATACCTCCTCAAAGCAAATCGCTAACTCATCAGAAACATAATTAAGGTGCGCATTTATAGTTGGCTCTCCACATGAAATGTGCTTTAAGCTGCCGAGGCTAATTTAAGAGAAACTCGAATCAACTTATCGGGCTTCATAGGGATTCTTTATTGTGCTATTGTTGTTTAAGCACCTTAAACACCTAAACGTAGACACTTGAATCTTTTAAGTTTGAGTTGGTATCAATTAAAACCAACAGACAAGGCCGAGGGCTTACATTTGTGCGCTTTTCAAGTGCCACTGAAATATAGCGCCGCGGTTTCACTGCGGCACAGTGCTGAGAGGGATCCTGTTCAACTTAACGTCTTCTGTTTTTTAGGATTCCGTACCTCAAATGAAAAAAAACGGAACCCTTACAGGATCACTTTGTTGTCCGTCTGTCTGTCTGTCTGTCTGTGTGTCTGTCAAGACCCTTTTTTTCAGGAATGCGTGGAGGCATCAATTTGAAATTTATATCAAATACTTAAGTCTGCAATCACTTGGATCAGTGAAAAAATCAAACATCAAAGTCAACGCAATCAAAAGATTCGGCCGTTTATGTCGCATATTGAAGGGAATCTCAAGGGAACCAAAACCTATAGGGTACTTCCCGTTGACTTAGAATCATGAAATTTGGCAAGAAGCAATGTCTATAGCACAAATAAAGGAAAAAAACCGAAAACCGTTAATTTGTATGATTCGAGAGTAGTGCAAATGACATTTAAAAAAAAAGTAGTCACATAATGTTTATTCTTTGTATCTTTTAACAAAATTACACCTAACTAATACTTTACAATACAAAACGGTTTGTTCTGATTGGTTGATTTCATTCTTTTACCTATTAGAAAACATTATTGATTGATTTTCATCGGTTCTAAGTTTGGACAACAATATTATCGGGGCGTTGTTCAAAAAAAGTGTACATTTTTAAGGAAAAAATTTAAGAAATTTTATCTTTTTCCAGTGCGTCACGAAAATTAATAATACATACAGTATCGTTAATTTTCGTGACGAACCGGAAAAAGTTAAAATTTCTTAGTTTTTGCCCTTAATGACGTACACTTTTTTTTTTAAACGCCCATCGACGAACATATTGTTGGTCTGTCCCATGACTGTTCTTAAAAGTGTTGGTTTCTAACCCCAAACTAGATCAAAAATGATAATATTTCCGAAAATCATTTTTTTTAATGGGAAAAAGCTGATACATTATTTGACCTTATTTCTCTGGCGTATTTCAAAGATTTCCCGTTTTGTTAGCTCTATGTAGAAATCACCGCTAATACCTTCGCTTCGGGCGTTACCAATATTGATTTCGTTTTTTTGTCTGAGGGTATATTTGTGAAAATAAGGATGGCAATGATATTTTCAACTGGCAAATAACATTTTTGGACTATTTAAGTGCAAAGCTATTCCTAATTGTATCTAAAAACGCATAACTAAATTTAAAGTACCTCTCTAAAACCGAATTAATGTAGGTACCTTGACACACCAAAGTTAATCTGTTTTACTTACTTTCGAATCGAGTTAAACGTTTTCTGTTGAAAGATGCAAACAAATTAAATTGCAGGCTATTTTAAAATTTAATTAAGCTCAAGCTATCTTATCTGTTTTCTAAAATACATTGACGATGTCGTTAGATTTTTACTGTTAATACCAGAAACAAAAGCAATAAGGAATAAGAAATCGTACTAAAATATATATAGGCAATATAGAGAACAATCATGCTTTAAATGAGAACGTGATCGAACAACGCGGGCGGTAGCGCAAGCACCTCCTGCGCCCGTAACGAGGTCGTCTTAGCTGTTTTTATAACTAATCCAAATCCTAAAAGCACTAACCTACTAATTCTCGTACTTAGTCGATAAATGCCGATTGAAAATTGTTTAAAGAAATAGCTACGTAGATTGTTTCAATTTAAATTAATCAAGATCGAGTTTCCAGTTGAACCTCACGCAAGGAGCGTAAATATTCTTACAGTTTAAATTAGTTCATTACGTCGAAACCATCTCACAATGTCAGCTGTCAATCTCAAAATATTTTTAGCATTAAAGTTACAATCGTCGAAAAATAAATTTAATGGTATGTTAAGGTTGAAGCCGATTTCTTCAGGTGTACTTATTGTTGGAAGTGATTGAAATAAACCTTGAGTAAAATATATTTTAATAACCCTGATTAAAATAACCAATAATCCAACGAGATACGTAATCTGACCGCTTTTACGACCGCTTAGTCGTGAATTAATGCACTACAAAAGCTCTCTGAGGTGATCGCAAATAGATCTCGTTTTGAAGTAGGTAATTTTGCCGGGCCGAATTTTCATGCGGGTGATATATAGTACTTGATTGGGCCAAGCGTGTACATACCTATAGGGTGGGATGTTCTGTTCGATATAGAAAGGTCACGTAAAACCTATTTAGTGACTGAATAGATGCGACTTAATATTAGTTAATTAATGTATTAATAAGTGCCTGATCGGGTAGGTAATCAGTACACAGGCATGCATGTGGGTTAACGAGGCGCGTTGCGCCACGGCGCGCCGGCGAGCAGCGCGAGTGCGCCGCGGCTGACTCACAATGCGCAAGCGCATCTTGCACGGGACTCGCTCAACTCGTTGCCATTACCAATTAATATTGACACTACCGCTCGCTTTTGAAATATTTTGCTTGCGTGTGCAACAGACTACTAAAGTGAAAAAAAAAATCTCAATGCATTTTACATTATTTCGAATCCAAATTAACTTGAGCATATTTTTAGAGTTCCTGAGCCAAACTGGGAACCCTTATAGTTTCACCATGTCCGTCTGTCTATATGTCACAACCACTTTTTCTCAGAAACTTTTAAAGTCACAAAGCTGAAATTTTGTATTATATACCTACGTATACCGCACACAAATACCAATAATAACTTTTAATAGAAAATTAGCCAATATCGATGGTTTAACGAACTTTATGTTATTTTTCATCGTGATAAAAGTTAGTCGGTATTGAAAACCCATGTTGGAATGTGCAAACGCCTTCTTGTATGATTCTCAATTTGAACTACGAGTAGGTACTCGTAGTAGTCCCTCTTCCTTCACCCGCTTTGAATTTCAATTTCTTAAGTAATGTTTACAACAATTTTTAATTTCAAATCAATAACTTTAGCATTTGCTGAATATAAAGTTGTGTCAGACGGACAGGCTGGCGCAGTGGCGCAGGTGGAGTGCCAACCACCCGGTTGGAGTGGCGCCATGAGGGTTCAGTCACTGATTAAATAAGAGTTACTACGTAACATATATTTCTCTTCAATTCAAAACGGCAAAGTACGTCCAATCAGTACCTACAAAGTATTGTAGAATACTTTATAGGTACTGATCGGACGTACTTTGTCGTTTTGAATAGAAGAGAAACGTATGTATGACGTGGCTCAAACGTGCCTAAACCATCCTTATTAACTCCTGTTGAAAGATTTTTTAGTCGTATTTTCCTGCGAAAGAATAGCGATACCTACGTTTGCCAGCTCGAACGGTAGGGTTGTCAACAAAATGAAAATATTAATATATTAATAAGTTATGATAAGAAAAACAGATATTTGAATAATAAAAATTGGATAAGTATTGGTTATTTTTTTCAGTATTCACTTATGAGCTAATTAAAATAAATGCTGTCGTAATTAAACGTTCTTCATGTTTTGCATTTCGGTGTATAATATGAAAGTAGGTAACATCATGTAAATTCCCATGTACAAATTCTAAACACACACAATACCTACTCCTTATCCATTTACCGAATTACATCTAGAAACTTACGTAATTCATGAATTCACTATCACTAAAGGTAAGTACATATTATATAACATGTTTGTAATAAATAATAATTTAATTCATACTTTTTTATAAAATTATACTGGTGCCCCTAATTTTTCTTGGTATTTTATGCACCGTACCTAATCAATACGTAACGTACCTAATCAACCGTACGATGTAGTAGGTAATTAAACCGTTCTAGCTAGATGAATTGTACCTATTGTATTGCATGTTCTTTACTTTAATAAATAAGTAAAAATAAATTATATTTAGGTACTGACCTTTCCTCGTTCACAGGCAAAGTGAAAAACGTTTTTAATCTTTAACGTTTCTTATATTTGTACATCCATCAATAGCACAATACTGTTTCTTCATTTTTATAATTTTACGAACACAATTCGCAACGCGTGCAGTTTTATTCACAACACATCCAACCAAACTTAACGTAATGAGTAGACTGCCGCGGCCGTAATAGTAACTAATAGTAGCACGCACACGGACCGGTCGCCACGCGCTGGCAACGTCACGCGCATCCTTGATTTATTAGGACCAATGGAATGAGGTGCCGCCGCGAGGCGGTGATTATCGGATGCACCTAACGCAGTAAAGTACGCCTCGTTCAGTTTTCAACCCTGAATTTGAAAGAATAATAGCAGCACCAAATCATAGTAAACTAATCTACTAACAGCAGTTTCTATAAACAAGAAAAGTAATAGGTGTAAAAGTGATCTTGGCTGATTTTCGGTACTCAAGAATCAATATGAAGCCTACTAAACTTGGTCGTGATAGTTTTTTGTATGTACTTTAATTAAATATATTTTCCAGATTTTTGTATTTGTAATTTAAATTACAGCAGCTACTACAGCATATGTAGGGAGCCGGGGACACGTAATTCTACAAAAATTACACTTTACAACTCAATATTTCCTAAACAGTCCCCAAGATCTAAAAAGTTATAATAACATACACATAATCGTTTTTAGGAGCTATCCAACGATAGCTCACTCAACGTTATAATTATAAGACAGAAAAATATCATCCTTGATTTACATGTTGGTTTTACTAAGTACCTAATTTAATTATTGGTATTTGTGCGCGGTAAAAATATTGCGGTAAATACGTGTACAAAATTTTAGCTTTGACGGTTGCTGAGAAAAATTAAGTGTGACAGACGGACGAACATGGCGAAACTATAAAAGTAAGTAGAAAGAGCGAAAAAGATTCAGTTTGCAAGGACTGCAAGTCTTTTCGCTAGATTTCTAGGAGATTTTTCAACATTGTGCATTGGTAGGTAAATTTAAGTTTTTCAATCATAAGTACATACCTACATATATTATATATTAAGTCTTTACTTAAGACACCCTATATTATGCCTTAATGCCTTTGCATTTAATACTGTTTTTCAAAAAGTATTCTCATTTCTTTTTCTATGCTCTTATGCCATATCGCAAAGACAAAATTAGGTTTGGAAATTTATTTTCACATCACCATCTCGGAAAGGCTTTCTTTGTCGGTCAAAATCTGCGCGCAAAAGTCTACTTTAACCGCTAGCGTGTAAAGTAATGGTGGCGCTGTGCGCGGAAGAGGCGCTGCGCGACGACGGCCTCAACTCATGTGACGCTCATACAATTGTTTTTCCAACACCAAGTGTTTTCCTCACTACATTGAGGTGTTTCGCACGGCAGCAAAGTTATTTGGGTCTCGAGGCCTTGAATCCTGCGTCACGCTCAGGATTCATTTTTTAAATCCCTCGCTAGGCTCATGGTTCAATTTTAAAATTCTTGCTAACTCGGGATTCAATACTGGCTCTCGCGCCTAATAACAACTTTGCAGCCTTGCATAACAAATAACTATTATTCGATCGTAAGCCGTTGGTCATAATTGTATCTGGTTCAATTATACTTTTGCACACGCCTACTCGTACTTGCAGTTCGATATCGGTAAACTGAATAGATACAATTCGTTATCTTTAAGTAACATGAAAATAAACGGCCTCGATATCGCAACAACAATGCTCGGCTTTATCTTTGAGAGCGATCGAACGAATAGTCTTTACAAATTGCCTTGTAGGTACAGCTAAATGAAGCGGACAATTAACGCTAAAAGTGTCGATGGCTACGATAGTACTGCGGAGCCCGCGCCGATAGCCGCCCGCAACAATGCGACCAGTCTAATTGACAGCCCTAGGACTTCACTGTTACTTGAAGTCGCTCTCGAGATACGCAGGTGTGCAATTGTCGAGACGCGTGAATGCCGTGTAAACTTTCAACTGCCTCTAATCTAACATTTGTAAATATGTAGTTACTTATTCCAAATTAGTTATTACACGAGTGCACGAGTTAATACGTATAAATAAACCTGACGCATGCGGCCGCCGATAATTTAGCCGGCGTGTAACAGAAGATGAAATGAAAGTGGTTTGTTGAATAATTTAATTGGCGATCTAGTGCCTAATAAATAGTTGTGTGTTAAACGCACACGTTGATAAAGCGTCGGCGCATACCGGAGCGCCTCGCGGCCTGGCGACCCCTGACATTTGGCGGCTGACGAGATGACCACTTGCTCGGCCAGTCTTTGATCTCTCTGTTGTAATTTTACGCCAGATTATTATGCACGTAAACCATACGTACATGTTTAAGTTCGATATGGCAAATCGTAATAGCGAAATTATAGATGACGGGCTCTCTTAGCTCTTAGCGCGGTGTACTCAACGACGACGCAGGTATCGAGAAGGCCGTTGACGGCGATGACGGTGATGATGATGATCCCGGGCGATTTCGCCGGTGGCGGCGACTGCTTCGGTTACGCGAAGCCCGGCGTTCATTTTCTGGCATCATCAAAATGTTAGTAACAAATCTAAACTCTCAATAAATTAATATTATAGGAATTATTAGTGTTATTTGATTGATTTTATTGATAAGTTTGCTGACTTTCAAACATTCCCACGCCTACGATGTAGCAGAGCCTATCTAATTGCCAATCAATTAATGATTTTACAAATTGTACTCTGGGAAACGCATAACTTTATGCACTTAAAGGGAAACCTATTTATGTTTAATTACTTATCTATTTGTCATACGTAAATGAATGTTCGCGTTGTTAATTAGAACTCGAATACGTAAGTGTAAATGTGAATGCAGGTCACTAGCAGTTTGGGTTACGGCAGCGGTGCAGCAAGGATGCACAATCTAGTCGTGACATTCGCGGCGCAGATTAACGCGCACGCTGTAAATAGAGTGCGTCGAATTCTGATGTATATATTAGTACATGCAGCCTGCGCCGACGCCGAGCGGAGCGGCGGCGGTCGCGTTCCCACGCATGCGCCGGGCTTCTCAGCTCTGCATACTTCGTAGCCATCTTTATTACCGATTCATGGAAACGTGATTACATTTCAACTTGATCACACAAATAAAAGTTCAGCTCGGTCGTTGCTAAAGATAATATTCTTCTAGCTCTATACCACAATGCAATAATGATCATTACGAATTACAAAACCACTAGGTATCTACGCGTGTGAGAGTAATAATCGCTACAATTTTAGTCCCTAGATCACTTCAATATAAAAATTGTCGCATTGAAGGATTTACTGAGTCAACTGACTAAATACCTAATGTTACTTGTTAATAGTTTTGTGTTCATGTCAATTATTTATCAATCGACTTAATTAAATAACCCTTCTTCGGGCAGTGTCGGGTCAAGAAACTGGTGGCGCTTGTGTGTGCGGTGTGCCATCTGTTGTCAAAACGTCTTATATTTAAGTAGGTACTTGTATTTTGTAAACACAATTGGTAATAAGTTTGTCCATAAACCTATCAATATGTATATTATGACTGACGTAAACATTTCTAAATACGCATGCATAAGACTTTCGCGCGTGTAATAACCTCCGAACAACAACAAAACAGTGGAAGTCAAGAGATACAAAATATCATGACCAACGCCCGGCAAGAATTGTAGGTAGAGTCACACCACGAGATAGTTGAGCCACTTGCTAACATTCTTAATTCGGACGGGTTGTCAAATCGTTAAATTTCAATAGTTTAATATAACTTGTACGATTTGACAACCCGACCGAATTTAGAATGTTAGCAAGTGGCTCAACAATCCCGTGGTGTGACTGTATCTAGTTGATAAAAACGTCAAAACTAAATTACCTAATAAGATTGTAGCTGTGTAAAATTGTGTGTGATTCTCACATGTACGAGTACCTATGGTAATACCACTAACTGGATTATTTTTACGGCGATTAATTAGGTATAAAACGACAAAAAGTTACCTCTTAATCAAAGAAGAGCGTAAAGATTTATCAATAAAAAGTACCGTATTGCTAAATTATTATTATCCGATAAGCGTCAATCACGATATAGTTTCGAAATTACAAGATTGCCCTACATCGCAGGTGCACTCACAAAAAAGAGAAACTGCGGTATTGCGGCGTGTTGGAAAAAAAATCTTATTCGACATAAGGGGCGATATTCGAGCCGGCGTGCTCCAGTTACAATAAAGTCTCCCTTCGGCTTGGATCCGGTTTGCTCTGGTTTTGAGCGAATTACCTACTTGGACTCTTGTAGAGGGTTTAATCACTGTTATTTACTCTCAGGTTTCCCTTCAAACATTGCGAAGTTTTTGAGGTCGTCGATGCTTTTTTTGACGACGCGGTTAGTTAGCCTAGTTGGTAGTGACTCTGCCTACGAAGCTAGTGGTCCTGGGTTCGAATATTTGTATAGGCAAATATTTGTGTGATGTGCACGAATATTTGTTTCTGAGTCATGGACGTTTTGTATGTATTTAAGTATGTATTTCTCTTTATGTATAAGAATGTTTAACGTTACCTAATACCCATAGTACAAGCCTAGAGCTTAGTTTGGGACTAGGTCAAGTTGTGTGAGATGGTCCCGTGATATTTATTTTAATTATTTATTTTACAACGAAAACCAGTGCATTTTAACCGATCCTAGTAGTGGTACATTTTTGGTGCCTCAACAGTTGTTGCTTTACTGTTATTTCTCTTAATAAGTATGTAACTGTGTGCAGTGTGGAATTTCAATAGGTAACTAGTAATATTAATTTCACGAATATATATTTTTGCAATTGTGTATTGTTTTATAGTTGTTCGATAAACACTATTATGAAACAATGCGTTAATATAACACGTTACCAGAGCATTCGTTTGACACAAACATATTATGTATTATGAAATGGTACTAAAAGTATTTTTAGCCTGTTTTTGTGTCCCACTGCTGGGCAAAGGCCTCCCTCCCTTTTCTCCACTCGTCCCTGTCCGGAGCGCGCTCCTGCCAATCCCTTGCAACACTGGCAAACGAAATTATTATGTGTATGATTTATCTTCTGTTTCCTGTTTGGTCTGTTACAACCTAGCTGACTTGACCCGCCGTCTCGCACATTCATTGTGCATTAAACAGTTACATCTTATTGAACAACATACAACTACCGCCACGCTACTTCTACTAACTAAAGCTTTTCCCCTTTCCTGACTAAAAAACAGCACGTATACGACAGTTATGTCTGACAATAATTTTGCCAATGTAACATAAATATAAAGTATCATCTTTAGAAAGGGCAATATAAATTGCCATCAAAATTTCTCTTGTCGTAAAATTTTGCAAATATTTGGCAATAAGTACGGAACTTTATGGCGGGTACTCGGCGCGTCCGTATTGGCAGTAATTACTTACTATAAAAGTATTACCATTTGCTAACGAGGACGGTACGAGTGGGAACAGTGTTGTGGTCCGGCTGCCGGTAATGTAAATCACTTTCTTCGTAAAGGCCAATTTCCCTCGGTTCCTATCCTGTTTGGTAGCGGGGGTAATTTAATGACCACCATGGACATTGCAGGGCGGAAACTAAATAATACTTAGCCGTAGTGATGCTTTTAATAATTTTATGAGTTGGCAAGTAATAAAAAATAATTAGCCAGCAGATTGATTTGTGCTCGATCGCCACTCAGGCGCCTACGCAGACCGATGACTCAATAATGAAAAAACATTACATTCTAGTTAGGAGTATGAAACAAACATTACATTCTAGGTTCAATTAAATAAAAGGTCATTTAAAGGTATATATAATCATTTTCATTACTTCCTGCTAACGGCACATAGTCAATAATAATAGATTTCGAACCAAGGGAGTGAGGAAAGTGATTGTTAGGCGTTCTGATCGATTGATAGAACTAGGTAATCAATGACACCGCAATTTTCATATTGTTTTTATCATTCAATTGTGTTTACGACATAAATAGAATAAAGCAAGTATTGCATATGATTCATGCCAGTTAAAATAACTGCATGTTAACGTATAAGTCAAGTCAAAGTAATACTAGAACTTATGAAACCTTTCATATGCAAGTTCTGTTGAACTGCACGTCGCGTCGCCATTCGGGAAGTAAAGATACTGCGCTGAAAGCGCATAAGGATATAGCCTTTAAATATAAACAAGTAACAGCTATTCGTATGAACAATTAGGCAGGTACGGATCAAGTCGGACAAAGAGCTGTAAACCTGGCAGTCGCCTGTTGCCCTACCTACTTTGTTCTAAACCGAACTTTACGAGCATGAGAAGTTAAAAAACCGGGCAAGTGCGTGTCGGACCATGCTCACCGTAGGGTTCTGTCGCCATTACTACCTACAAATACAAAAAAACAATCTCCAAAAACCATAAAATGGTGTAGTTTTGGTTGTGGGGGGAGGGGGAGACGACACTCGACTCTAACAAAAATTACCACTTTAAAGCTTAATATTTGACAAATGGATCCCTGAATCGAAAAATATTCTTTACATGGGGTATGTAAAGAATATTTTTCGATTCAGGGATCCGTTTGCGAAATATTTTTACTATTAATTGTCGTGCCAAGGGTCTCTGAGTTAAAAGCTGCCGACAGACAGACGGCCGGACGGATCGGACAGGCGGACAAAGTGAAACTATAAGGTTTCTCCTTATTGACTACGGAACCCTAAACACGCACAAAAATCCTCTACTGATCTAAGATCTTCAGATCAGTAGATTTCTTTTTAATAAGAGGTTATTAAAGGTTATTCTTGCATCTAAGTTACCACTTTCAAACTACATTATGAATCGGCAATTTTGCAAATGTCTAAAACTAGTTCGAGAACAAATGTTTGAGTCAACCTCCTAAACAACATATGCAAAATTTAGGTACCTATATGACTCATATAGAGACGCCTGACATACAAACGGACAGACGGATGGATAAGCGGGCAGCGGGGAAACAGTAGGTAATATGCCTTAGGGCTCCGAACTCAAATAAAACTTTTAGAGAAAATCTTAAAAGTCGCAATATACATACAAGTAATGTTTCGCAAACATAAACATATTCCGCGATTAATGGCACGCCGTTATTTCGGCGTCGTGCGGCGGCCGGCTGGTGTCGCAAGCGCAGCAGTTACGGATCATTTGCACATTAGGCGACGCAGGGCTCCGCGGGATGATCCAGATCGCGTTCCTTTCACCCGCAGCCTTGAGCGCGTCCTGGACGCTGGCCATTACCGACGCTTTGTTAATATCCAATCTATAAACCTAGATCGGTACCTAACCTGCATCTATTAACATTTTACGTTCTACAGACGTGAGATCACGTCTTTTGTGTACCGCTTGCATCGAGGTTGTCAACTGCAGAGCGATAAATTATGAACATAGAAAACCGGATCTTATTGTTCCCGTGGCCCGGAAGGACCGCGGCTCAGCGGCCGAATAATGACGCGTCTGCCAATTAAAGTTTTACCGATTTGCCGATAGCGAGGCGCGGCGCCCGAACCCGGCGGAGCGGGGGGACGCGCTCCTTTGCAATTTAAATCAATAAACATGATCGTTATTTCCATCGATATAGTTGTATTTAATTGAGCAGGTTCAGTAAGTTTACTGAGAAGCTGCGCAGAGAGAGTGAGGACGCGCCAGCCGCTGACCCTCTGCTTCTCTCCGCGCCCGCGAATATAATTAAAATGGAATGCCAGCCTTTAATAGCCCGCGACACCCCGCATTGCTTCGGTAATGGATATAGCCAAATAACAATTTACATTCAAAACGTACGAGTATAATTTGAACAACCGGTATCGTTGCCACAATTAAGGGATTCGATGAAGTTTTTATCAAGGTAAATAAGACACGTCTTAAGAGAATATTTTTCTTTCCATGTTGACGTTGGTGATCCAAAAAATTGTTATTTTTTATGTTTGTGTCATCGAATAATTCTAGTATCTAGGAACTGTGATAATAATTTTTCAACATCAGCCCTTCGGTGTCCGCAGGCCGGCGACCCCGGCAGCCGCCAACACTACGCACTACTATGCCGAAAGTCCTTTGGTCGTGCCTGGAATGATTTTAACACAGGCGTATGGCACATCGTAGGTATTTATGTCACGTTTCCTCGATCAAATCACAAACCGTATTAAGTAGTCTAAGTTAATCAGCAACCACTCCAGTTTTCGATAAACGATCAATTTATTAGATTACTAATACAATAATAATAAAATATATAAGCATTTAGCAACATTTTGTTTGTATCAACTAATAACCAATTTATAATACTTAACATTTTCGTTTTTGTTATGATTTCTTATAGTTGACTTTCAGGTTTAATATTATTTACTCGTTTGAGTAAGGTAGTTGGCACATTAACAAATGCTTAATATAAATTAAAACGAAATAATTATGTTTGTACTAAATAAGGTCGTCTAATTATAAGAGGAGTGCTAGCGGCGGCACGGGTATTACCGTAAAGCTTCGACTGGCTGCGAGTGTTGGAAGTTAGAAGCCGATCGCTGCGCCTGCGATAAATAACGTTCGCGGGCTTGCGAAACCTCTCGTAAATCCGAGCGGTGACTACCTAACTACGAACTAAACATGTTTTCTCGGATATTAACTATTAGCCCGAGATGCACCTTGTTATATCATTGGGCTGTGAAACTCGTAATGAAACGTGATGAATGCGTTATGGTGCAGTATCTTGTAACTACGAATCGCGAAACGTCGGCGTCGCCGTTGGGTTTACACGATTAACGTGCAATTCGATTCAAAGTTACGATAGAAAGGCCTTCGAGTTCAACATATGTTAATGCTGAAGTGCGGCAACGCGGCGTCACCTCTCCGTGAATAAGTTCGGGTGTTACAGAGCGCCCGAGTGGCCGAGGTTGTGTCTTTGTTTCTACGCAGTTGGACACGTACGCAAAGTTCAAACACGAAATAACAAGCGATTGTTATCACGGGAAGTCAGAACGAAAGAATTCGAACAATGCTAAAACAACACTGTTCTTGCGCGTAACAAAAACGTTGAAGGTCGCGGCAGAAATTGCTACAATTAATTAATACTGAGTAATACATAAGCGCATAAAAACCTAAACAGGATTTGCGGCAAATCCGCGTCGCGATTGCGTCGGAGAATTCCAATGACAATAGGAGACATGGTCTCAATGTCAAGTTCATAAAAACGCGCGCGTAGCCAAGCGTTACGGGGGAAGGTTTCAGAGACACTTACTTTGATTTAAAGTTAATTACGTAACCATCGACGCAAAAACACACAAATGTAATCTCTCTTCCTAAACCAGTGGAGTGGGGCTGGTGGGCTCGGTGACGCAGGCCCATGTACCGTACCGTAAACATAGTTTTTATAGGAGACATTCAAAATATGTTCATTACAGCATGAAATATAAAGTTATAATTTCCACTAAAACTATAGAAACCGACCGGTCAAAAAAACGCTTTAAAACAATATTAAACGTCCCTTCTCCCGCCCGCCGCCGCCGCACTTCGCCCTTGCATCGAACCTTTAAATTTATTAACGATTAATTCGGTTGTGGCGCACGCGCAATATCAGTGACTGAACTCGTGCGCGCGTTGAAGTCTTGTGTATTGAACGTTCGCGCTCGATGAACGGTTTCGAGAAGCTTGCAGGTCCTTATTTTACATTGTCTTTACCCCTATTGGTACCGTATTGTTTATGACTCGGACGCTTTTAATAGATATCAAGTTAATATGAGCTATCATAACTTTAATAATACGATAACAATAGGGGTGACATCAACGAAGAATACTGCCCCTGACCACAGTTATGCGTTATTATTATGTAGAGTGAAATTAAATTCAGTGTACAAACTTTGGCGGTTAAATCAGTAAGTCATACTGACCTACTTTTACTACTTATGGGACCAACGCCGAAATCGCGAAAAAATCTCGACCCTCCCATACAAAACAGTGTCGGCTGACTAGCCAAAATGTATGGGAGGGTCGATTTTTTTTTTGAGATTTCGGGGAAAGCTGGTCAGTATGACTTACTGATTTAACCCCCAAAATTTGGACACTGAATATAATTTCACTCTGTGTAAATAAATTGTTTTGTTTGCCAAATTAGAGTATTTAACTTGGAGGGAGCGAACTCGCCATGGCAATTAAATGTCAATATACTTTAAAGTGTCAGTACGAGTCAATCATCCGATTGACACTTAAAATAGCGTACCTACGAGGGATTATAACTACTAAAGCTCTACTTAGCAGATCTACATATTAATGTATTCAAGCATATGTATAAATACCTGGAAACACGCATAAGCCGAAGGTAGTTCCGTGTCGACAGACGTCCGGCAAGCCTTCGATATTTCCGAACGAAGCGCGTTGAATCATGCGGGGGAGGGGGGGATAGAGGGGGGCGTGCGAAAACATGCCACGAGGTCACGAGCTCTTTTTTATAATACTACATTCTGACATTGGAACAGGATGCCCTATTGAATTAAAGCAGAACAAACGGAATAAAATTAGGTTATCGTAACTCGAGAACAGTCCCAGAGTGGCCATCTTTGAGCTCCGCGCACCGATCCAATAAGAATTCGAAACATTCAACATACGCTCGGAAAGCCACTCGTCTCGCTCTCTCTTGTTCAGAGACAGCGCGCGGGAGAGAGACGGTTATATAAGCCGCCTATCCACGCATAGTCATTGTTCTTGAGATGGAATAAAATTAAGGCAGCAGCGGTATTCGTGACATGAGAGGCGCTGCCCGAGCGCCGGTGGTGCGACAGAGACGGCGGATAGGGTCGACGGCCGACACGACGAAAGGTACGATTGGATTTTCCGAAGAATTACCTTTAATTTAGGACGCGTCAATCACGATCGCACCACGTGGATTGAGATGTAGCACCGACTAGTGCTGTTATTCTGTTAGAAATCATCGCTCATTTTGCCAGACCATCAGAAGGGGACCGACGATCGGGTGAAGATCGGGGAAACCGACAGATGCGAGTCGCGCCAAAATTACCGTTGTGGAGATCCTTGGGGATAAGGCTTCCAGCAGTGAACGCCTTTTGACTGATAATCATAACTTGACACGAGCGTTCGTAGGAATTATGCGGTGTTATATACCCGTAGGTACCTACGGTATTAACAGGGTTTCGTTGAAACTGAAACTGTTTAAGAGCGAAGACACGCACTAAAGCGTGAATTATACCTACGCACTGACGGGTCAAGTTACAGTACAGTAAAATTAGACCAATTTCCCTCCAAACCCGTTATAATTACTAAGCGGGACCTTTTGGAATATGTTCGGCCACCTTACACGATGACGCTCAAAAAAAGTCCCACGACCTCCCTGGACGGATCTATAGCCGAGATATCCTGGGAAAACTCCTGGAGCAGGCTTGAAATCGTTATAAATATGAATAATAATAAGAAATATTTATTACCGCACACCAGTAATAGGCGCATAGATTAGAGGCGCAGGATTGATTACAACGTTTCGATGAAGATGGTAAGGGCCAGGGCGTCTTCTCCCGCACGCCAAGGTCAGGGGAAATGCAGGACACGTTTAGTCATCTAGTCATAGACGACAGGGTACCCGACATTGCCTACATCATATTGATTGTCCGCCTCGGAAGGGAAAGGCACAAACAAACCAAAGAGCAATATAAAAAATAATTCAAAAAATATATGTCATGGCAATACAGTCGATTTTTGAATCTCACTCGTTCATCTCGTTTACTTGTACGAGTGGGTGGGGCACTTGTCTTGATATCATAGCGTGAGAATTTTAATTACCTTGCCAATTAGATTCAATAATACACTTGCAGACATTTAGGGGCATTTTAGAGAGTTTTAGTCATCGATTTAAATTATAAAATTGAACCTCAGTTTATACAGCGCGCAGCATACAATAATAAAGTCAATGAATGAGAATGCGTTAGAATAATACCTAAGACCAACACCACTTGTTACCAAACTTGAAACAAAATCAAAAATTACCACAGAAACCTTGAAGTAAACCTATTCTCAAACTCCCGTATTCTGTGGTGTCAGCAGCGCGCGGGATAGCGGGACGACGGGGGGATGCGGGGGGTACCGTTACGCTGGCGTCCTTGGCTGAGTTCTTTCTTGCGCAGCAGGTCTGAACTCGTTCCGCGCACCGCGCCCGCGCACGTGTACTTACACTACGTGTGTGTGCGTCGAGACGGATATTACGGAATTAGAATGACTATTTTTAAGTTTAATATTTGAGCGTATGGATTACTCATAGTGCTAACATTTCGAGTAGTTTTTAAATTAAATGAAATAAATCAATATTGTACATTCCTGGCTTGTTCGTGCTTCTAGTTTTGGTTTGTTCCAGTACCAAATATATACTGAAAAATGGAACCTTTAGAGCGTTTACGCACCGCGTCCGATTCGTATCCGAGAATGTCGGTCCGAAGTAGAAGTACATATTACTTTTTGTGTGAGAAATCGGATCTATTTAGTGCTAAATCTAGTGCGCACCCTCTCAGACAAATAGTACTACTCCTACTTCGGGCCAAATATTTCTATATTTTATCTCGTAATCATTCTGACATGTTTTCCTGCAGAACTACGCAGAAATTTTACATTATTTTTACAGTTTTATATAATGCTAGAAGAAGTAGTATCATTGTCATAAGTATGTTTTATTTACAAAATGACTAACTGTTGAGTTTCTTGCGGCGCTTCTTCTCAGCAATGGCTATGGTCTCCTCTTGGGAAGCGCTGGTAGGTTTTGACGTGTAAAGTGCCCGTGCGGCCT
Source organism: Tortrix viridana (assembly GCA_963241965.1). Classification (NCBI taxonomy): domain Eukaryota; kingdom Metazoa; phylum Arthropoda; class Insecta; order Lepidoptera; family Tortricidae; genus Tortrix; species Tortrix viridana. The sequence goes on along the minus strand of OY725171.1, from coordinate 55,081,027 downwards.
ACTTACTGAATAAATATATTTTACCTTTTTTATGTTTTATTGTATTATTGGCCGTGACCGCGCTACCAGGCTCTTTTGACTCCTCCGCCCGAGCGCTTGATTAGAATATTGGACACCTAATTAAGTCATCTCATCGCCTAAATTTAGAGCTGAACTCACCCATACCCTTTTTAAATATGTAGAAATACCTTAACCAGTGTTGAATTCGAAACTGGTTTGATTTGGTCAAATAGCTAAGGTTACTCCACGAGTTTTGTTACCGAAACGTGGTCCAGTGATACAGGTAGTGTCGGCAGAGGTGCAAACATATATGCGCCCCGCACGATTATTTAAAATTGTAAGTTTATGATTACTTGTTTAATTAACAGGACATAATCTAGTATATCAATATGAGGGAATGCATCTTCAGAGTTCAGAATCTCAGTAAAATAAATTAATTCTGTTAATTATTACAGTTAAGGCTGTTTAACTAGTTTCTATCAAACAGTCGTTCATACCCAGCGCTGTTACGATACTATTTAATACCACCTACCACCTAGACTTGGATAAGTAAGGGCCTGCGCAAACCTGCGGAGCGCAGCGCAGATCACTTTAAATTTATCAATGTATATTCTTCCCTATTTTGATTACAATAAGGTATAAATTTGAATGCTCTGAGACCGACCTCGGAGCATCACGGGGGATTCCTACTCTGCGGCTGCGGCTCTAAATTTATATCTTATTGTAATTGAAATAGAAAAGAATATACATTGATAAATTTAAAGTGATCTGCGCTGCGCTCCGCCGGTTTGCACATATTTTTACTTAATAAACAATATATTTAAAAGTAAGAAAAGGGAGCAAGAAACTTAGTACGTCGGATGAACATCAAAAGTTCCACAAATAAAAAAAACCTTTTTTATTTTCTTCGTATTTGCTATTTTTGAATATTTATTTGCCAAAAAAATATGCTTCTTTACATAGTGACTCGTTTTTAAATGCAATCCCAAATTTTCCATCGCAATCATCAATCCTAACTGTATGTATCTTTTCCATAGAAATTATATGACACTTACTATAAATAAACTACCGGTCGGGCTTCCAAAAATAACTGCACAGCAGCGCAAAGTAAAGGTGGACATTCACGGTCAGTTAAACTGATCAGTTGATCAGTACATCCAAAAATTTACCGTGAATGTGAAATCTTAAGTTGAAATTATACGAACTCAAGGTCAGCTTCTGGATGTACGTCAGTTAACTGATCAGTTTAACTGACCGTGAATGACCACCTTAAAACATATATTTTTAGCTATACTGAGTAAAATATGCACTAATATACATACGACCAACAAACCCCAACCCAACCTTTAAAGTTATCAAATGTCCAAATTACCATACACCTAATAGATAGCAGTCACCTTTAGGAGATTTATTTGCTTATATAAAATGCACGCTCATAATTTTATTAATTAATATTCAAAAAGCAACTTCCTTGCGTCTCGTTTTGCTGCACGTCGCAGTGGGTGTGGGATTCGTTAGGACACTTGACTGAGGCTTGTCCCACCGCCGGCGCCGACGCTGAGCGAGAAGCGAGCAGAGCTAGAAACTAGATACGAGGTGGCGAGCGAAGCAAGTGTGAAGTTAGCGGAGAGTTCTTGCCGGCAGTGTGAACAGCCAGCGAGTGGAGAGAGTTCTCGCCGGCTAGTGTAAACAAAACAACCAGCGGTCATCATCATCATCATCATCATCATCATCAGCCTATAGTAGTCCACTGCTGGACATCACCTGGACCAGCGGTCAACTGTTAATAAATGTGTCTCTTTTATTATATAACACAGGATCTTTATCTTTTGTTCGTTTCTTGAGCAAGAAAATAGTCGATAGCTAATCGCTTCCTCGCCGGCGGTGGGACAGGTGCCTGAGCCATACGTATGTACTAATAACCACTTCTTTTCCTGTTTGTAAGTAGGAACCCAGAAAATGTCAACGTTCTGGAAATTAGTATAAATTTTAACACCATAAGGTCACGTAATGTTTTAGACGACTAAAAGATAACGCAATTAGTATAAGAGCAAGTGCTTTTGTGAGGAGTGTAATTGTTTCTACGTCTTGGATGTTCTCTATGTATATAAGTTTTTGTATACATACTTAAGAGGATTGAGAGTTGACGGCTTTACATACAAACGGCGATAACGTTTTCCACCCCCTAAAAGTTAACCTATTTCGACCAATTTTTGATATGTGGTCAGTCAGAACAAAAACTATGTCTGTACGTTTCGTTTTCTGAAATATTTTTTGATTATATAGAGATTATGGCCGAAATTATTTTTTTATGAAAACAATATCGGGAATAAATTGAAATTTATTGATAATATTGGAAAAAACGAAACGTACGGACATAAATAGTTTTTGTTCCGACTGACCACATATCAAAATCTGCTCAAAATCGGTTAGCATTTAAGGGGTGGAAAATGTTATCGCCGTATGGGAAGCCGTCAACTCACAATCCTCTTAATAAAAAAAAAGCGCTCAGTACCTACTGTCATCAGCCGGGCGAGCCGCCCTCGGCCGAGCTCGGGCGCCGGGGAGCGGCAGCCCGAGCGCGGCCAGTGAAATAACAGAGAGCCTAACGGAACAAAGTACTCGGTCAACAAAATAGCTTGTTTTTTTTTCAATCACATTTGAAAATGTTAAAGCACGCGCGACCTTACGCAACGCGGCCGACAATGCTCACGTGCCGACGTTGCGACACGACAAAGGTCGATCGGTAATCATATCTAGACTCCTGTGAGAAACAATTTCAATTCAGTACATATTGGTTTTTTTATATTGGGCACTTAAAAGCTTTTAATGCGACGATCGCGCACTTATCGAGCGTAGCGAGCGCAAGGACGAAGCTGCAATCGCAGTAACAGCAACTGGGTCAGGTAAATGCTCTAAAGTATGCTACAATATGGCGAATTTGGTTTTACTAAATAATAGTAGATACATGTCGGGCAGCCGGGCAGCGCCGTGGATCAGATAATACACACACCGGCGCGTGCGCCGTCTCGCTTGCTCTTACGCTTGTGCCACCCGTGCGAGCTAGGCAGTCGCGTACTAGTGTGTGTCTGTGTGCGCCCCATAGGGTATAAACTTCTGCTCCTAAACGTTACTGTGCGCACACACATTAGCAGCAATTGTTTGTTTGTGTGCATGGGGTGTCTTGTCTATACACTCCACACACACAGACGCGCGAGGTTCAACGCACCAGGCGCCGACTACGCGAGTTCCTTGTTCCACTTTACCACATACTATATTATTATCGTTCCAATGGAGGTTCCGACTCCGATAACTTTTTGTTCATAGAAACATCTAGTCCTTATACGTGGAACTCGTTTTGTGATTACTGTCGTTCCGAATCAGCCATGTGTTTCGTTTTTGTTACAAGTAACATCATAATGTATTAAAATCCGTTGTGTAGTTACATTTTCAGCAGTAGTATAAAGATAAAAGAAAACAATGCACTTGCATGGCTCGCGGCCGCGCGCCCGCGGGCCGCGCCGGCGCCGCCGCGCGGTACACAAGACTTCAACGGGCGCAGAAGCTTTGTTCATTTTCCGCAATATTCGTTCAGGCATATTAAGGTCACTAGAGTGATATTTTTATGAATAATAAAAAAAAAAATTAAATAAAAAGTAATCATATCTAATATGTATAAATTGTGACAGTAATAAAGGGTGTGGAAATATGTGAAGTAGCCACTTATGGCAAAGAGACGTGTGAGTGAAAAGTTCTAAATTAATGTAGCGGTCAGACTAGTTGGCTGGTGGAAAAAACCTACGTCCGGCCGGCGTGTTTCGGAATGGAAGCGAAATGCGCCGGCGCAGTATGCTCAGGTAGGTGGTTTTCTTAAGCGATTCACTTTTCAATCCGTTGTTGAATTATTAACCTGCAAGTCTAAGTTGTTCCGTCAGAGCATTATAAACAACTTAGTGTGCGAGGCAACTTAAGTTTGCAGGATAATACTTCGATGTCAAGTTTAAAAGTGAGCTATATTCTCAGGTCGATAATTAAGTACTGACGCTAAGTAATCGATACAGGTATAGGTAGATATAATTCACTGAAGGTTGCGGTCTTCAACCGTAGTGGTCGTAATCGAGCGGCGCTTGTAGAAATTTTGATGGTGCGATTGCCATGTTCATGTATTTACACATGTATACCTGCACACCGCATATATGAACATACTAGGTTTTGGTGTTTATTAATTAGAAATTAGTCATACAAATAGAAATTAAGAAAGGCCTCTGTTCGACTTTTATTTAAACCTTATAATTTATCTTATTGTTAAGGTTATCAAATCAAATCAAAATCATTTACTTTGTTAAATATACCATACAATCGAACATACATACTTTTAAAACATATACGCAATTTTTCTGAAAAAAAATATTTTCGCGATAAAGCAGCTCTTATTCCGTAATCATAATAAAACAATATGGTTTCTAAAGCAAAACGGGTCAAACTAAAGTCGTACATCCCAGGAATCTTTAAGGCAACAGTGTTTGTTGACGACCCCACCATAACCTAACCTGGCCAATAGTCGAGTCGGCGTCGGCATTCAATAATTCTTGCAAGTACATTTTGAACCAGTTCCCCTTTTATGGAATGAACTGAAATTTGGAAATACATACGTAAACCCGATTATAACGCAATACCTCCAATTGCCTTAAGTATTCCTAAATATGACTAAAATGTTTCATTATCGTGTACATGTAGTCCTTGGCGTGGAGCTTAAATGTGTCAGTTGGTAGCCGACTGCACGCAGCAGCAGCAGACGATGTGTCGTCGCGACACTACTGGTTTGTATGAAATTCCCTCTGTAGCTAGCGACACGTCGCTTTCAAACCAGTAGTGTCGCAGCGACACGTCGTCTGCTGCTGCCGCGTGCAGTCGGCTACCAACTGACACCAAGTAAAGTTGGTTGCACAGCAGCCTTCCTCGCGGCGTGCACCGATTTGCCTCACGAATTCATGTTAACCATTATTGAGGACTTCACATAGGCATTTGGTTTTTAACGATTTCAAAAATTTGATCCTGCTATATTTTCCTGTTAGAGTAATAATCGCTGTTGCCACTCTACTTGACAAATAACACATGATTACTGTATCAACTATGAGTATAATAATTATGAATACAGCGCTGCGCCTATAACGACAGAGTGCATGGGTTCATAAGAGCCCATAAAAATGGCAGAGCATATAGTATTGTAGCTCTTGAAAAGCCTCTCCGGTTCGGGTGAAGTCAGTTAGAACAGCATCAGAGCGTGCGAGCGAGTGAAAGAGAAGTACACACCCGAAAGTCGTTTCAAGTGCGATTGCAGTAAACTAACAGGCCTGTGCACCGACGACACTGCGCTTTAAATCCAGCAAATAAACTAATCTAAAACAAAATCAAAAACCAATAAAAAAAACGACTAAAAGGTTCAACGTCCTGATCGGGGGTCGAACCTGGACCGCTCGAGACGGTTTGAACGGCATTCAACGCGCTCGTATGTACAAAGAATTTTTTGTGCCCTACTACAGTTAGGTTCAAAGGCGACTGGTTTTAGCGGCTCGCGATTATGGACCGTATTACATAGCAATAAGGTCGAGGCAGGACACGGAAGCGGGTGGAGGTCGTCATGCGCCGCCGGGGCAGGGCTCGTTTAGGGAAATAATTTATACGGCAATAACATTATATCGTTAAGATTTAAAAAAGCCGGTCAAGTGCGAGTCGGACTCGCGCACTGAGGGTTCCACACAAGCTTGTAGGCATGTAAATAGTAAATCACGGGAATACCATATAAACAAAGTCCAGCATAAACTGACACGCAATCAGTATGCACTTTCGTACGTAGTGAGTGTCAGTTTATATTGGACCCTTTTTTATGTGTTGTAAGTACAAATTAACGGTTTTCGGAATTTTTCCTTTACTTGTGCTATAAGGCGTTGCTTCTTGCCAAATGTCATGATTCTAAGTCAACGGGAAGTACCCTATAGGTTTTGATTCCCTTGAGATTCTCTTCAATATGCGGTATAAACGGCCGTATCTTTGTTGACTTAGATGTTTGATTTTTTCACTGATCCAAGGGATTGCAGACTTTAGTATTTGATATTAATTTCAACTTGATACCTCCACACGTTGCTGAGAAAAAGGGTCTTGATAGACACACAGACAGACAGACAGACAGACAGACGGACAACAAAGTGATCCTATAAGGGTTCCGTTTTTTTTTTTTTCATTTGAGGTACGGAACCCTAAAAATAATGGGTTGGCATGTAAACTTAGCTCAATAATAACCTTCTCACTCTTTATGTTTTTGAAATTGGAGCTGCGATTACCTGAGTAGAAAAATAATAATTTAAGTTCGGAATATAATAAATTTGCTATACCATATCCTCGCCATGCGCAAGGGAGAATAAAGGAACCTAATGGGACATGGGACAAATTAAGGTCCAGACTGTCGTCCTATAGTATGTATTTTTGGCAATTTCGTGGTTTCAAATTTATTTGTACCGTGCTTATTTCTCTTTGATTGCTTATCTACGTCGACGCTAAAGCTGGCGTTTATTATTTAGTATTTCTTCTGAAATTGACAACGGATTCTTTGTGAATTATTCGCCACCATATTTGGTATTTTTACTTGGTTTCAAAAGTGTGCGAATTTTTAAATATTGCCAATGAGTTCTAGTATTCATGAGTACCGGCCAATACGACACTTGCGCGTTCCGCGAACGTGATGTCAATGTCCTTTCGGCCTTACCAGACGCCCTTGGGGATAAAACTCAATTTTACTGAGCTCCAGATATAAAACGACTCTTGAAATATATCAAAATCATTAACAGGGCGATTACCCGACCGCGGAAAGTCCTTGACTTTTACCTTTTACATGTATCTGGCATCGCATTGACCATTTTACTGTCAACAATACATATATTATACGGATCGGTATATCCAAAGAAATATGACACGAATCGATGCCCAAATATACACTTGATTGTGAACCTCTAAACACAGGACATCCAGTAACTATATACATATAGTCGCCAAACATCATACTTCGCTATACAAGTAAGTCTCGTTAAATAATATTGGCTCTAACGTACAGACAGACGGACTTGGTACGGTAGAAGCTACGATGTTGTTGTAACAGGTCTATTTTTTTGCATTTCATTTCCTTTTCTCTGCCAATCTGTTAAGCGGATGTTTATTTTACGCTATCAAACGTAGCGGATATCCGTCATTTGCGTTGAAGAGGTTAAATTGAAATCAGTCATTGCTGGTAATATTATGCAGCTATAAAATTCTCACATCAATCGGATTAGTTTCATTTGAATAGACCTTGACCCTGTGGAATGTTTTGATTAAATTACCCGTACCCCATAACCTTATTAATCACATATTCCATTAAATTAATATGCAGATTTACAAAAAAAAATTGTAAATATTGTATCGCGAATTTGGATTAGTTTGATAAACGTAAAAGAAGTCGGACTCGCGCACCGAGGGTTCCATATTTAAGTCCGTACTTCAAAAATATACCCTAGTAAAAACATGTTTTATTTACTACGTGTTGAGGTTCATTTTAGGTTGCCTAAACAGTAATTTTTAAAGAATTTTGATAATATGTATCTCAAAAACAGTTTATTCTCATACGTTTTTTTTTACTTTTGCTATAATATAAAGATAATGTCTATAAGTTTGAATTATTTCAGACATTTTTTTAAGTAAACTTCAGAGATAAGGGGGGGAGGGGACGGTTAATTTGTGTACATTTTTGGTCATAAATCCAAAAATAAATGACTAAATATAAAAAAAATACATATTTTTAAAATGTGGAAATCAAGTCCTTTCATATGATACCCCATTTGCTATAATCACTTTACTTTCATTTTTAAACCCCCCTTTTAAACCCCATTTCCAATTAATATAAAACTTTTTTCACATTTCTTTAGTTATAAATAGATGCGACCACGCACAATTATGATAAATTTCAATTTGATAGCTTCAGTAGTTGCTAAAGCTTAGAAAAACTGCTGTGACAGACAGACGGACACCAAAGTCTCACTATAGGGGTTCCTTTTTTACCATTTTGGTACGGAACCCTTTAAAGCAAGTGGGCAAGGGGTAATATTTAAAAATCCTCCAGCCATTTAGTCTACAGGAGGTATCAAAAAATATGAATACCTACATAGTTACATACTTATATACACTCGAGAAACATTACCAACTTGGGAAGCCAGATAAAAATTAATGTAAAAAATTGCTAGATTCTACATCTTCTTTATATAAAAGTACCCGGAGCAAAGCAAGGGCGGGTCGCTGGCAATTCATAAATAGCGATCAATGACATCAACTACTAAAAAAAATCAAGAGACTATTATTTCTGTTCGCCTGCTATAGCTGTACAAATATTCGACAGAAATACAAGTTAGGTGTTTTGGTGTACTTCAGTTATTAAGTTGTATTTGCATGTTAATTACTATAGGTGGGCCCACATGCGCGGTGATGTTTGCTCAGCGAGTGTGTGTGTTCACGTTAAACAAGTAAATAGAGACATTCCACATGGATCGCGGTTGCCACTGCTCACTATGGAAAATGTGGCATCTGTTATTATTTATTACATACACACACGAAAACTGAGATTGATGATTATATTGCACTTACTTATATAATAATATTGCACCTGAATAGTGTAGACTACGTCTACGTTCGATTTATTTGTCGCCGTTTCCTCGAACCTAACATATTTAGAACCTGTATTCCTAGATAAAATATGAACTTACTTCCTACTTAAAGTAAGTGTGCAAGTGACGTTATAAACATAAAATAGACAAACAAACAAGCAAACATATTTCCATATAAGTATATGAGTATTATTAGTTACTTAAGTAAATAATAACTAATAACAAGTAATACATAAGAACAAAAACTAACCCCTCGTTTGCGCGAGCCGTAGAATATACCGTCCACGGCTTATCCAGTTGCAATAGCGTCGTGGTTAGATATTAACACGAAACGTTAAATACGTTGTTACAAATGGCCGTGCAAATGCACTTGAAAGCCTTCTTTATTACGATATTAATTTTATTGCGAGTTGCACAACGTAAGTAACGAAACCATAATCGAGAAACAAAGTTGCTACGCTCGCAACGTCGCAACCATGTTTGGCGGACAGGTACCCTTGTGTAGAAATTGGAATTCGGGCTTAAAGATAATCAGTCGCTGCTGAACTGGACTGAGGCTTGCATCAAACACAGATGTGCGTGTCCCTGAAGACGGGGCCTAGACAAGGTGCATAACGCTAACTTAACGATTTTAGAAATCAAATAAAATTGACGTAAGCTAACGAACAGTAACCAGTGTCTTAACAGGTCACGGACCTTTCAACAAACATCTTTTTAATTTAGGTGTTACAGACAGTCCTCTGTGCCGTGCGTGCATGGAGACAGAAGAAACAGCCGCCCACGTCGTACTACACTGCACCGAGGTGGCGCAATACAGGGCTAAACACCTCGGTCCGATGAGGTGTCTCCCCGAGGTAACCATCGACATTAAAGGTCTGGTGGGCTTCCTCGAGGAGCTAGGATGGCTAGAGTAACATGGTAATCCCACCCACACGCAAAATAGGCGCTAGACGTCGAGTTGCGGAAACCAGCCCGCCCTCAAATACAAATACAAATAACGATCAGTATAGCGTCAGCCGCTTATGTCAATTCCATACATTTTTCCGGTTTTCATAAATCGTAATGGTACCTACCTACCTACCTACCTACCTACGAGTACATCTTGGCTCGGCTCCCGCGGCTTTTTGACCGCAGATTTTTTCGAGAGCTTTTTGAGCCCAAAACCATATACGTTCGGGCCTCGCATGCACTACGAGTATGCACTCCCTTGTTCTGTGCCAAGATGCGCGTTCAGAACACTAATTTATTTAAGTATGTAGGTCGTACAGTCCGTCCGCTGCACGATATGTAGCTAATGGCGCGACACGTGTCCGACGCGAGATGTCGTTTATCGCTATTTATTGGGAAACTGACAAATTTTCCGGGATAAAAAGTACCTTAAGTAAGTCAGTCTCAGGGCTCTGAAATAAATAATCTATCTCTTGAAGGCAAACTAAAGAATTATTTATACATATCTATAGTACACTAGCTGTTATTAGAATTCGTTCATCGCCATTTCTTCGAGAACGACTAAATTCTCCAATCTTCCTTTATATCCAACTACCTCTGATCTGAAGATCAAATCATCCCTTTACTTCGTTTTGACTAGGCAACAAACAAACAGAAACACTGTATTACGAAAAATAACCTATCATGGGATGTCAGGCAGTAACTTTTGATATGGTTGCCTACTTATAGCACCGACCACCTGTGCAGATACTTCAGGCTACATGGACTATTTGGAAAACTGCTATTGATAACACTATTTCGTAAGTTACGAGCATATTTATTAATGTCATCATCAGAAAAAGTTGACATAACGCACCAAGTACGTGATATGCTTTGAACAAAATTGACCGTGAAAGAAATTTCAAGTATTTTTTTATCATGTCAAGTAAATTTGTTAAGTAGGTAATTTGATATGACGCCTCAGTTTTTTTTTTATGTTTGGAATCTCTATTAGTTTATTAGGGAATTCTTGAACAATACGGCTTCACTTTGTTTTTCTGTATCGATATACGAAACGTGGTCACTTTGAAGTACACAATTGCATAAAAACATTACTTACATACATACATCCCTAAGCAAACAATTAGTCCACTTTGGGCTTTACAGAAGTATGAGAAATATTCTGATTATCTTATTGCCTGTTTCCGCTTGTTTGCGCAGAATTTGTTTGTCGCTTTTATTAAGAGACCTACACAGAATTCTCATGAAAGGCTATTTTAAGCCTTGGGTGTAAAAATACCTCTGCTAGAAACTTTCAATTAAACTCTTAACCTTAATCAGACGACTAGACGAAATACCTCACAGTCAATATTAAATACAATCCAGTGTGGACGCCCATAGACTTGGTGTCTCCACTAGAGCCACTCGAACGCGTTCACACACAAACTCGGGTTAAGTATATGCTGATTGGTACGACGCAGTGTCATACTCTATTGAAGATTAGTTAACGCTTGCGTGTAACAAACTTGGCCAGATTTTCGGGGTTAAAAGCAACATGTCGCTTGGCAGGCATCTCGCACAACAAAATCAGAAAAAGCTAATTTTATAAAACATATGCATGGCCAGCCTTTTAAATCACTGGTGTTAATTGAAATCAACAGCCCAGCAAAAATGAAACAAGGACCAATCTCTGTGATTTCTTATGTTGATAGTAGTTAATTAGGTAAAATTTATTCCTGTATCATTCTTGCTGACTCTGCTGAAAAGAATATGCATCACTGTTAGTATATTCGCATGGCAGCATCTTAAAACCAATACTAACAACATTGACGAAACATAAGCAATCATTCTATTTTCACCAAATTTCTCTTTCAATAGTGAAAGAACATGTTTATTAAAATCAAGCCAAGTTTCACGCATTTTATTTAGTTCGTAAAGTTAAATATCCTGTCCTATAGAGTATGTCACTTTAAACAAATTTGCCTAAAATATATGTCGTCATTTTCTTTCTGTCCGGTGCCAATAGAAAATTGATGAACATTAAAAAGTTAACGATATTTACTGGCAGTGAATCAAATAATTGCGTTTAACTTTATGGTATGCACGCATATAGTCGTCCACATACGCACACCTTGTTGCACGCAGCCACAATCGACAGACTGCGCCGTAATTAATGTATGCGGAACTATAATTAAGGCGATAATAATTCGACCGCAAAATGAGTTTTGCATGCAAATGTAGGTGTTGAGCAAATATCTCAGTTAAGAGGTTGTTCTCGTTACTTGTTGGAAACTGGTGCAAACAGAACCAGTCCCTCGACAGGAAGCGGCCTCAGCCGGGTCGCCCCCCTCCGCCCCTCCCTCCTCCCTCCCGCCGCGCCGGCGCGCCACCTGCTGCCGCTGACAATAACCAGACAAAGCGTATCCTTTGAAATACTTCAGCAACAAGGACTACCATGCGTCGTTTCACCACACTTAGTTAAGTGAGTATCGGGTATAAGTAGGTATATTTTGTGTAATTCTTAGTTACTTGCAACCGAAATGCTTGTTTTTTTAACCACTGCATACCTAAATAATAATGAAGAATCAATCAGTTAAAAAATATTGTTTATTGTGTTCATGTTATATTAATAAAAAATCATTGGATCTTTGTCACAAAAATATCACAATTCTATGGTAAAACATTTTACTAAAATAGCGATATATGTGGGTAACATATCAATTTGGCTCTTACTTGAGCGCATTTCAGAAACATTATTGGACTGGACTGTCAACGCGTCCATAATTTATTCAAATTAATAAAATTAACATGAACACAACAAACATTTTTTAACTGATGATGTTTTTATTCTCAACTATTAGGTATTTATGATGTTGTCCCGTAAATAACAATTCAACGAAACATATTGGCAATAAGTACAAGGTGTACAAGTACCTAATCACTGCCTGTCCTCCATTTTCATCAAGATAGTTTCTTTGCAGCATGCGGTTTTTGGTATTTGGACAGTTATTGAATGCTTGATTAGGGGCATTTCTTATTCCTACATATGTGTTCATCAGTTGAATCGAAGTATTCATTAACAATCAAATAAAATAAAATTACTGGCGGTCACGCCAGCATGGCATGCTCTGGCATCTAAATGTGCTACGGTCCGCATTGAATTTACATACCCGCGTCAATACGGCAATTAATAAATATATTTATTCTGAGAACAAAGTTATGTATGAATTGTGGGATACGAAATGTTTATAGAAGTGGTATAGTGGCCGGCTGTGATGGAGCGGAGTAGAGAGCGGGAGCGGGCGCGTGCGCCGGCGCGCACGACACGGCGCGGGAGCACAAAGCACTCTCGGCCGCATCACTCCGAAGAAACGATCTTATTTAAGAAAGTAGAGCAACTCTTTTATTTATTCGGTGCAGCGGCGGGTGCGAGCGAGATGGACCAGTGAAACTGGCTCATTAAAATAAAAATCCGATTTTCGAGTACAACGCGCGCGAAGTAGAATAAAAGTTTCCGTCGAAATTTGCTCGAGTTATTCCAAAAAAGGCGTGCGAAACGTCGCAATGAGATCGCGATATAAGTGGCGTGCGGAGAAACCGACGACCGCGATTGCCTCTGCCTTAAAGCGTTCAGTGCCAACAACCCGATTCCGGGCCCGTTTTGTGTGCGAATCGGGGACTGGACGTGTCGAGCTTATCAGAACGGTGCCATTCCGCCGGAAGATATCACTGGCTTCGAATCGGACGTGAGATAACACCCGATGACATGATGCGATCCCCCACACGCGTTACGCACGACACGCCACATACCTCTATTCCATATTTATAAGTCGAACAATGGCTTATTACAAATAATTGGAAAGACAACATCTTGATACTTGTCGCACTATGCTCCCCGCGCGCACTCAAAGTAGTATTCGTCACCGTATGAGTCGACGCAAGCGCTCATTTGCCGCCTGCCGCACCAATGCCGTCATTACGTACGAGTACTCATTCGTACATTGTATTTTTTATTTAAAATTTTGCATGTAATTTAGTTAATGGCGCTCCAGTTGGGGCTGTTCAATTTTGATTGCAAAAACATTACAATTATTATTGATTGAACCAGTGATCTCGTTTCGGAGACGAATGCGAGGCAGGGCTGCGCGCGCGCAGCTATCTATATCAGTCGTGGATTTTAGCCGGTTGACTTCGAGTGCACCGCGTCAATTAAAACAAACGCGAAATATCGCAAAATAATAAGTCATAAGTACTTTCACTTTTACAAGTCCTTTCTAGCGCTTATTCTCTGAATTAATTTGATGAGTTATGAGCTGAAGCTTTTTTAAGTACTTTTTTATGTACACTGAAATGAAGTTTTAAGAATATAAACTTGAAAATATAATTGAACTAAAAACAAATTCTTCCTCCACGCCAACACAAAACAGAACTACTGATCGATGCGATAAAAGTTTATACATATAAGCAAATTTTTTTCCTACCAATATGGATTTATTGCAAATCTTGGTAAACCCCGTTTTGAGTGCGTTTGTTTCAATGGAACATAAAGATAATTTCGTTAAATTAGAGCAATAAAAACTTATTAAAGTTGTTAAAAAGGTAGTTAAAATGTTGAAATTAATGTTGGAGGTACGGCTGCGGAATCGAGTTTAAATTGGGTTCAATTTATGTTGGGGTGAAGTTAGGCGCCGGCGCTGGTTCTCCTGGTCCGCAGGAGGAGTGCTCGCGCATGCGCGCCGCGGACCAGGTGGTCGCGTCACGTCAATCTCGCGGAGAAACCGACTCGCACTCTACTTACTTTTATTTTACTTATGCACTTTTTGCTTCGGTACGGGTCAGCTATATACTTTCCTACCATCAACTTCCTCAGTTAGAAAGCTACGAGTAAGTCGATTGGTGAGTCTTTTCTAAATTAATATTTCATAAATTAATGTCATATGCAGTTTCAAATAAATATTTATCAAGTTATAACTAAATTACTTCAGCCTTGCGCTTGTATAATATATTGGGTATGTATATATTAAGTAAATAGATAGGTACAGCGTTTATTTCAGGTATTGTGGTATTATTGGCCCTTACAATAATCCCTGACGAAGATACAAAAACGCGGTGCTTTTATTTAACAGATAAAAACGAGGTCTAGACTAGCAAGTGTTAACCTTCCGTGGGCAGCTTTATTCTGCGCCGAGTTCCTTATTGTACCAGCGTAGTACTTAAAGCGGCTCGAGTAAGGACGCAGGCGCACACATCCGCCAACGAGAGGTATCAGGATCAGGCCCAGTCACGGACCGGCCGGCTTTAATGTAACATTGTTATGCGTCCGGCTAGTTGCGTAATCGCTGCCTACCACAGCGTCTCGTCATCGTATCATAAGCTATTTGCACTGAACTATTACTAGCTTAATTGACTAACTGACATTTCAACACGCAGCGTACCGTTGCCGCTAGAAGTCTGGAATTTTGATAAATTTCCACAAACACTAATTTATGTAATACTAGCGACCCGCCCTCGCTTCGCTTCGGTTAAAGTTCCCTCTCCCATTTCCCCCCTTAAAGTTGAAATATCCATTTTTTTTTATGGGAACCTTCTCCTGACAATAACAAACACAACAAAAAAAGAATTAGCATAATCGGTCCAGTCGTTCACGCGTGATGCCGTGACCAAGGGAAATAGGGATTCATTTTTATATATACATAGATATGGATAAATAACTAATATCTAATTGTTGCTGAGCCACAATTAGATAATAAGAAACACCCACACTGAGCCACAATTAGATAAGAAGATCTGTGACTGAAGGTCTAAATCACATCATGATCACAATTATTAAATGTGGAAGAACTCAAAGAAAATACATTATCTTTGTATATCATGTTGTAGCCTACTGGATTACTATATTTTTGTATCAAACGACTACTCGTATAAAATACATTCGCTATAAAACTACAGCGATTAAAATTGATTAAAGGCAAATTACTGTCCAAAATGCAACGAGCTTGCGTCTTATACCACATGTGACCGGTTTTTTAGGGTTCCGTACCAACTAAAAAACGGAACCCTTATAAGATGTACCAATGACGTTGTACATCTGTCCGTCCGGCCGTCTGTATATCAAGCAAGGCCCTTTAACCCAGAAGTGGCTAAGCTATCGGGCTGATTTTGAAATAGTCGTAGCATTAAATGATCCACACATGTTATCATGATAGAGTTTTAAAATTTTAAATTATGTATTAAGGCAGCGAAAAAAATTTACTCACCGAATTTTTGAGATATTATTAGAAAGCTTTTAAGTTTAACCAAAGCCAAAGTCTAACCATACTAACCAAAAGCCAGGTTTGACAACCTAATAACTTATTTTGATATTTTCGTACATGTACTCGTAAGTACCCATGTGTTATACAACATGTAAATGAAATAACGCATAACCTGAAAGTAGTTTGTTCAGAATCGAGAGTACAACCAATTTTATACTTATTTTAAAGCAAGTTCTTTTTATGTCCTCTTTTAATCTTGCCCAGTTTAAAAGTTTTAAATGCAACAGTCGCGTTTTAGTGTAGCACGGAACGACAGCTGACGTCACGATGACGAGTGGAGTTACGAAGCGAGTGGAATTACTAAGTCAACTAAACATATGAATATCTTCTACAATAATTAACGGATATAAAATAAAAAATATATATCAATTTAAAATAGGAAACATCAGTTGGGGTGGGGTGTCTGAGCTTTTGCATTATTTCATTTACACGATGTATAATTAATTCCGGCACTTAAAAAAAAGAATATGATAAGTGTGATAAGGGGTCGGATATTTGCGGGCTACGTTTGACAGCTTGTATGACAGCGATATTATTGGACCATTGCTATCTATGGCTGCCGCCAACAAGTGTAATAAAATAACTCTTGTTGGCGGCAGGTTAATCTTCTCTGGTTATATAAAGGCATCCGCAATAGTTACTCATTTAAACGGATTAAACTTCCCGATGTTTCGAACTTTTAGTAGCTGTATTTTGTTTTATTTTATTGTACAATAAAGAGTTTACTGACTTCAAACGCTAAAAAAGTTTGTACCATCGGGAAGTTTGAGTCGATGGTAAATACATGCAAGATAATCCATTTGAAAGGTTTTATTTAATTAAGGCACAATTTTTTTTAGATATCGTTGTGTCGACAGCATCGATAAAAGCAGCGCTCTCCCTACAAGCTATCAAACACAGCCCTCAAATATCCGACCCCTAGTAATTATATCCCAGTGGCCTTTAAAATATAATGATATCAAGCTATTGCTGCAGCAGGATTTTATTAGGGTTCTAATATACAAGGTAAAGGAAATAATGCAGAACCCTCGGTGTTCGAGTCAGACTCGTGCTTAATCGGTTTTTTATGGCTGCGGCGCTAAGCAGGCGGCGCCCACGCCGGCCGCGCGGCGTGGGCGCCGGGCACCGGGGCTCGCGGCGATTTAGTCGACTGACTCGATAATCCAGCGGTAGATGACAGCAAATTATCATAGCCAATGCGGGAATCTTTAAATCTGCATAAGTTTGTGGTTATCTCGATAGTTGAAATAAAAAATTAGACTTAAATATAAAATACTGCGTTTCCATTTCAGTAAAGGTCAGTTTTGTTTTAAAGCAGCAACCTATACACTAGTGGGTCTGTGAGCTGTAGACCTGGTGATAAACGTAATTTTGCCGTTAGATAACTATTATCCCCATACATCGACATAGGTCGCGGTCAGTTCACCAACACCGCAAATAAGTTGGTAATCGGAAAAACCTCCATATCTCCGCCATTTTGAAAATTATCGTAAAACTGAATCGACAAAAAAAATCCATATAATTATCGAACCTACTCACAAAATTTCACGAGAATCGGTTGAAATGCTACCTGTAGAGGAGAACAGCCGGACAGCCGGACATAGGAAAGCATTCTTGCCCCAGCTGGAACGGAGACGCTTCGCTCGCTCGGTCAATAAGTATAAGTATTTAAATTCAAATTATTTCATCGGCCACATGAGGGTGCTTTTACACTTCGGTAATATGGAGTGAATCTACATCTATGTAACACACTCGTATTACATAGATGTCATCTATGTTCAAAGGATCATTGGGATTTAATTGTCCAATATAGGTATTATTTACTTGCTTACATAATATTCAAGGCAATGCCACTCCTAATTTCATCGGAGAGGCAAAAACAATATGATTTTTTTTTACAAAATTCACTTGTGTGAAAACGGCCCGCGTTTTCCGGATGGCCAACAAAAAATTATGTAATATTTAGGGAATAGACTTCACAGCAGCCGCATTTACATCCGGTGCCTCGTAAATTTTACGTTTTAGGAACGTCAATGTTAGGTTGCCATACAGAGGTGGATTACAACCTACAAATGGTATTTAAGACCTTTGTCTCTAGCTATATGTTCTTGCGTTTGACGAAGAGCGTAATTTTACTACTAAGAAATAAATAGTTCACGATGCCTAAACATTAATAAATGAATTCTCGCCCATATCTTCAATGTCATTCGACAGTCCAGATAAGATTTCAAGCTTTGCCCATGACTGTTTTATAGCTACTTTTTTCCAAATATTAATATTTTAAATATTTTAACGAGTTATAGAGATAACGTACATGAAATCGACGGCTATTGTTCCAAGTTTCAAGTCACCATCTTAAAGCTATAAGTCACGATCTGCATGTGTAAAATGGCAATATTTACCGTCACGTCATCAGCAGTGTCGATGTGTGGTGGTGTAATTGTAACTTGTAGCCAGTTGTAGCTTCATAAAGCAGCGCCGGCGCCGCGGGCCGCACCGTCGGCCGCGCTGCAAACGGATGTAACTCGGCAAATGCACAATCACACTAACACAAACTCTCACGAATTTTTCTCCCAACGCTTTCACGTCTTCTACTAATTATTATCCACTTTATCGGGCATCTTCAATTTGATTTACGGTCTAGCTCTCACAGAGCCCAATTGGTATACTTTTTCTTTTCGGTAAGGTGATTTAAGTGTAGGTACCATACATAGAAGTGATGCCATTACAAGCCGCTTCGACCTCCTTTGACAGAGCTCGTTACACGCGAAGAATTTTTCTACAAATGCTAACTATTCATTAGCGCTGACCGAACCGAGGCGCGCTGGCCGATCCCGCGCCGACCGCCGACCGCGACCGCCGAGGCCGAGACTGAGCGCCGACCGCCGACTCGCTCAAACCCGCGACCCCATAATAATGTGCTAAAATTCTAATGACCAGGTTCACTTTAATTGCAGCCGAACTACGCCTCTAACATCATTCGTCGTTAAGTAAATTTGATCGTAAATTTAGAAAGTTTAACAAGCAACATGCTAGTTATGGTGAATTATTGCAAATATAAATCAATTGCATTTTATCGATATACCTTTAAAGTACGTTTTCACTCTTACTGCCGCACTCAGAGACTTCAATTAATTTTTAAGTTTGATTAAAGTTGCTACGTCTTATTCTATTGCTATTGCAAAGAAAGTGACAGCAGCAACTTTAATCAATATTAAAAGTTAATTGACGTCTCTGAGTGCGGCCGTTAGTCATAAACGTCTCTAACTAAATGCACATGATTAATGTAGATAGAGGTATATGACGTCAACACTTTTCCGCGTCTATTGCCTCGGCGCATTACCTCCGCGGAACAGTCGTTAGAACTTTCAAGAAAGTCAATACAGCGTTAAAGAGGAACGTCAAGGTTAGGTTTCCATACAGAGTTGGATTAAAACCTATAAATGGTATTTAAGACCTTTGTCTCTAGCTATACGTTCTTGCGTTTGACGAAGAGCGTAATTTTACTACCGGGAAATGAGCAAATATAACGGTAATAACGATAATAAAGCTTTGGTTTATATGTATTTCAAGTTTATATTACAACACGTTTCGCAAGTAGTAAAAAAGTTTTTACGAAAAAAATGTACAGATACTTTGTTCACACACGATGCCTAAACAATTAATAAATTAATTCTCGCGTTAACATTGTTTAAACTATGAATCATATTTATTTGTACACATTTGAATACGCACATCACGAGACATCATCGTCATAATAACACATGCGTTATTATTCTATGAGACACATAATAAAACAATCATTGTACACGTGAAAACTGATAAGTTCTGAAACTTATCGAATAAAAAAGTTGTAGTAACTTCTGGAACTGATTATGATTATGACAAATGTTGGTATTTCTTAGCGCACTTATATAATTGACCCGACCATGATACTTACAAAAGTAACGTAGTAATGTTGAAACATAGTTAGGTATATACTTTAGTAACTTAGTTGCGTATGGGCATGTTTTAAGCAATTTAATATAATACCCGAATGATAAATCAGTTGTTCGGTGTTTTAGTCAAATAAACCGCCTCAATAATATATATCATTAGCCATTTTAGAATAAGTGAGCATTTCAACAACACAGGCTCGAATTAATCGATTTTAAGCATACAAATTCAATTTGATAAGAAAAATTAGGACAAAGATAGAGTTCAAAAAGATGTATTTAACAATATGGCATAACGGGGCTCGCTTGGTTGCCGGTAAATGTACTTATCAATACCTACAATATGCCAGATGCGCTGACATGAACACGTCACTCATAAAGGGGCGGAATTTTCATAGCAAAAATCAAACGTCAAGAGGGATTGACCATTTTGTTTTATCGACTATCGATGTGTAAATATCACTTAGCACGACATGTTTTAGGTAATGATTTGCCCTGCAGTGGGAAACTCTATGGCTACCAAAAAATAGACCTGTGTGTATGTAGGTAAACAAAACAATAAATTAAGAAAACAATAACTAGTTTTATTTTGTTATAATTTAAATATAAAACCAAATCGTACAAAACAGTACAACTGACAGTAGACTAACCTTCATTCAAAATAACAGAATCGAAATCTATATCTGTACTAATTATATTTTCTTCATCTTGTATGTAGTAATAAATAATCGTCATTATTTTCTCTACATTGTCATCCTTTAAAATTGGTCCTGTTTTCAGTGTAGATCCATTTATACGATGAGAAAGAGCGTTCTACCTCAGTTGAAGTAACAGAAGCATATTTGTAGTACTTGATAACGCTGTTTTGGTTGAAACTCGGCATAATCGTGAATTTTGTCATAGTCCGGAATCCTATCTAGGATTAGGATTAACCATTTTAGTTACACGGAAACTTAATAATAACTTATGCAAAGTCAAGCGACATCAATGTCATATGTGACGTTGACGTAATTTATTTAAATAAAGAGATGCAAAGAGGTCAGATGTTACAGAATAATAATAAGAAGAATAATAAGTCGGTAACATGCGAAGAGATTCTATAACATCGATAACTGGAATAGTCGATAAAACACAATGGTCGATCCCTGTTGACGTTTGATTTTTGCTATGGAAATTCCGCCCCTTGCTCGACCGAACACTTATCCGCAACGCAATGCGGGAATTATTCTGAGTAAGCCTTTTACCAATACAAAATACAAAAATGAACTGAGCTCTTAGCCAAGATGCCCATCGCTAACTAGCGTTTCTATTCGTTTCGTTTTTAAATCAATCACGTCACTGGTAGATCACGTGACTCTCCGTATGACGTGATCTACCAATGACGCGATTGGTTTAAAAACTAAACGAATAGAAACGCTAGTTAGCGATGGGCATCTTGGCTAAGGGCTAACGTCAACCACCTTTCTGAGACACTATAGACCTACATATAACCATAATAACCTTCAGTGGTTTGTCGCCGTTATATATGAGGAAGAACCCATCTAGATACAAATACTTTCCAGGTATGCAGACGTTTTATCTGATATGGTTTTGTGAACCAGTATCTTAGTATTAAGTAGAAAGCAATTATGATGTCATTACACTGTCATTGTTTACCTTTTATTGTCTACTTCATGGTTTGGAGGCATCGTTAGCCTAATTGAGTCTGAAACTAGTATAAGACGGATAACAGAGCTTATATAGTGTATTCAAGTAAACAAGGTCCGTATATTTGCCAAGTGATCTGCGTCACGTCCCGACTTTCCTCGGTTGTCTGTCTCGGCGTCATCGGCCGCGCCGCACATGTGATGCAAGGTTACATTAACCGTAACGCGCCGTGGCCGCGCGGCACGCTATCTGTGCGTCTACGCAGATAGCGAAGATTCCACCGGTGCGTGAGAGCCTATTCTATTTTGAGCGAGTTACTGCTCAGGCCTATCCCTTATTCGGTCAACCACTTTAATTAATTATTATTAAGCCGCCATAGAACCCTGTCATAAAGACAATGTCAAGTCAGGTTAGAGAAATTACGTCAGTTAAAATTAATCATTGACTTTCTGCTAATCCTGCTAATTCAATTGAGGTTCTATAATGTTAGCTCCAGCTAATCATAGTAAAACGCTGTACAACTTGTTTCGCGAAACCTCCACTGCACCACTACCGATTGCGATTTATTGAGAAAAGAAAGCGGATAAAATAATTGCCTTTAAACTTTGTCAATAGGAGCGCATGTCTCTTTCATGTCAAAAACAAAGGATAAGCTAGTAAGGAGAATAATAAAATTTGCACCAGTAGAAAATTATTTTTGCTTGATTTGATTCTCAACTTGATTTTAACGTTAATTTACATAAATAACGCGATCTTAGTAAATGAAACTTGAGAAAACCCGTAATCTAGCTTTTGATGTGTACGTGAAAAAAAAATATGGATACAAAATACTTTCTTAAAAAAGGAAAATCCTAGCTGACGATGAAGTACTACTTACTAATTAGAGCGCATTTGTGTCGAATGTTCAATAGTCAAAGCGCAATGATTGGCTTATATTGATATTTTTGGGGTTCTTCACGTCCGATGAATAGAATAACTCCCGTGCCTGCCTATCTATTTAACTTTACTTTCAAGTACCTATTATTATATGAGTAGCTACCTACGTTAACTTTATGCGGCAACGATATAGTTTAAAACAAAATGAGATAGAGGCTCTGGGCTAAAGTCAGCTGAATTCTGTTGTTCTGGGTTAATTTTGGAGGCAAGTAGAAATATATTTTGCCATGTGCATCATGTGAGCATGTGGCGTATGTATCATCAATTCCAATATATGCATTTCTTCATAATATTAAACACATAGTTAACACAATAATATGTTAATATGTATAATATAAGAAAATATACAAAAATTGAGCATTAAAAAAAACTGATAATAATAATTCGAGACTCACTAGCCTCACTAATAGTTTAAAGGAAAACTTTTACGGAAAGATTCCACGTGAACGAAAACAAATAAAGCGAGGATTTGTAATATCTACAGAACCCTCTTCACTATTCAGACTCGCATTTGACTGGTTTTTATTTAGTACTTTACTCCATACATCAATGAACAATACGCGCTAAGAGTTAGTATAGCTGTATATTGACGAAAGCAACCGCAAGAGATACTTGACCGAGATGATTCGATTTTAGTCGCATCCGCTGAAGTATTTATCCACCATCGGGAAACACGACGCAGACAACTACAGCGAGGCGGGCTCGGCAAGGTATTCAAGGATTCAGTTTTCTGTGTCGTATTACCTTGACCAATGCCGGACACCGGTCCCATTGAGTTACCATTTACCTGCCATTTGTCACCAGCTCTGCCTTTAATATTATAAATAAGTTAATCATTCATAATGTTAAATCAGAACTGAAAGGAGCAATTTCTTTTATGCAAAGAAAGGAAAGAAACAAATTTATTGCTAAGTATAACATTTTAGAGCTTAACAAAAAAAAATACAAGAATAAAACGTTTTTAGCTATTATTCCGTGTCCATCATCTGGTAATCGTTTCGGCCGGTGGCAGTGGTTCGGCTTCAAATACCGTTAAATAAAGTTCTAAACTCTCTAGTTGAACTCACTTAGTATGCTAAATTCCAATTATACGAAATGCTACTAAGACTAAAAAGGATCCAGTGAAAAAGGTATTGCAGCGATTGATCAATTTATGGAACGATAATAGAGCAAAATGACACGTGGGCGCGGTGCGGGCGGCGCGGGCGCGCCGTGAACCGGATCTAGCGCGAGATATAAAGCACGCTAGCAGCGCCGGCGCAGTCTTGTCTTGGCGCAGCTACATACAGTGCTTTTTCGTCAATTTTCATTGTTTATCTCCGGAAATACAAAGAGAAGCAAAGGGAATTCCAAAATGTCCTAAGTAGGTACTAGAGACAAAGCAATAGTTATTTACCTATTTATTTATCTATTTATTAGAGCTCCGTACCAAAATGGTATAAAAGGAACCCTTACGGTGAGACTTTGTTCTCTGTCCGTCCGTCCGTCCGTCTGTATGTCACAGCAGTTGTTCTCAGCAACTACAAATGCTATCAACTTGAAATTTGGCATAGTTGTATAACTTGCTTGCCCGCATCCGTTTTTAGTAAAAGAAAAATGAAATTAATTTTATAAATAATTGAAAACTGTTCTAGAATGGGGGGTTCAAAAATGAATGTGATTTGATTATAGCAAATGGGGTGTCATATGAAAGGGCTGAATCTGCGTAGGTACATATTTACAAACAATTTTTTTTTTCCATGACGCATTTTGTGATTTATACCCAAAAATATACAAAAGTTCCCCCCCACCTCCTCCTCGCCCAAACCAAAAAACCTGAAAGAGTTTTTGAGAACAAACTAAAAAACTTTGAAAGTTTGTGTTAAATTTAGGCAACTCAAAATAAACCTTATTGCATACGAATTAAAGTACATAAAAAGGTATATTTTGAAATACGGACTTAAATACGGAACCCTCGGTGCGCGAGTCCGACTCGCACTTAACCGGTTTTTATTTATTTATTGATATGACTTAAAACACCCCTCGTGTCAGGCATGCTCTACATGTAGTGCAACGCGCTTGCAGCACGCGTTCACACGTTGTGTGTATGTGGCTGGACTTTGCAGTGGTTTTGTAGTATTTGATGAAAACATTTGATTTGATAAGTTACATTAAGTTACAGTCCGTTAGCACTTAAAATATAAATTTAGGGTTCAGCTTCAAGTAAAGTCGGCTAGACTCGCATAAGAGCGCATGAGAGCGAGCGAGAGATAATTACAACCCCGAATCCTATTCTAAGTGCTAACGGACTGTAACTAAGCCCGAAGCAAGTACAATGAATGAAATATACTTAAATGCTTTTGTTAGAGATAAGAAACTAGATAGCCTGGTTTGTTTGTGCTTGGTCCATGCCGTGGTTAAGGTTTGGATTAGGACTAAGTTGCTCACGCGTCGTCGACTCGGGCGGGAGAGACGCGCGCCGCGGCGCGGCCACTGCACTCGCTTCGATTTCACTTTTATTAGCAATCCACTTAATTGGATACCACAGTTGCGGTTTCGTTCATTTTGCAGATTCATCCGCGACGGTTTTGTTCGTTAAAAGATTTTTTTAATTATTGTCTTAATTTTAGTATGATATAAGCTCAAATTTTCAGAACGGTACATACCTTTTCGGTAACGTTTTCCTGACGTTAAACGAGCCGCGCGGCCGGGGGGACGGCGGGCGGTTGCTCTTTGGTTGCCATCAAAGCATTACATACCTACACTAGATTACTAGCTCGTCCGCGTAAGAGTCGTTTACCGCTATATCCTCGGGACCAACGATTTTAGGGGATAAGAAGTACCCCATATCCATCTCCGGGATATAAACTATGTACCCAATTTATCGATCGGTTGAGGCGCTGACGCGTGTAAAAGTAATAAACAAAGACGGAGTTACTTTCGCATTTATAGTATTAGTACCGCGTACACGGTTACGGGTTTAGTATGGACCAGCATGGATTGGAGGGACCACTCGTACTTCATCACTACATACTTATTATAAATTAAATTTGTTTACTCGGGCTAATCTCAGAGACTACTGTATGGATTTCCATACGGTTTTCCTCAATATAATAGAGAGAGGGATTGTCTAGGAAGGTTAGGCTGTAATTTATTAATTTAGTACTACCCGTGCAAAGGGGTCGCTAGTGGAAAATAAAGGTTTATTCTGAGCTTGCCAGACCTCTGCATACACAGATCTCTTACAGATAGATATGTAATAAATGTAAAATAATGTAATATTTTGAATATGTGCAATTAAAATGCTATAAACTATACATTTAGAATCTAATAAATATCGTTGCAGTCCTGTCGACATGTCGGTTATTTCATTAAAAGGCGTATTTCTGCGCAAGTAACTAAGGTAATTAGCGCATATGCGTCTTACGTACTTAAAAAGATATCGTTAAGCAAGCGCGCCAAGTCGAGTAAAATTTTGCAAACTTCAATTTAAGCAATGACCTCATGTTAATAGCTTGCTGATAAGTTAATGAGGAAAAAAAATTATTCGCTGAGATTACCTTGAATAATAAAAACAATGTTGACATAATACAACAAAATTTTGCTAATGGGCAATCATCGATTTAATAATGTAATTATGTAATTCAAGTTATATTGTTACTGAATCTATTGCAAGCACACTCTCCACTAGCCTTCAAGCCTCTTTGGATTGTTTAGAGCCTAGAACTACTTATTACAGCGTTTAGCCAAGTCGGTTCGGTTAGACCGGACTATTTAACTGGTACGCAGTAAAAAAGCAGGTCGGTTCTGTCTGTTGTAAGGAGATATAATTATGGTTAAATGAACTAATGGCACTTACTACCAATGGAATTCGTTACCAGATAGTTAGTCCCCGGCGATTGTCGTCGAGTTCCGCCGAGCTTTTCTCAAACAATGTGAGGAAATCATTCAAATACATTATTTAAAAGTAAGTAATTTAATTAATATTAAAAATGATGTATGACATATTCGGGCAATTTGTAAATGAAAACGTTTTTTCACTGTACACTTGAGCATCTAATAAATGGCCCACAACGTAGCGTAGGCGGCATTTTGTTCTTAGATTGCTCACTAAAATATATATGCTAAAAACACATTATCAGAAAAGATATTCGCATTTTAGCTTGCTCTTCATTGCATAAATTGATCAAGTTATATTATACTTTTAGTTTGATTCAGCAATGTACGAATTTTATAGCCTGATTTTATAAGTTATTAAACTATTTTTTTCTAATCACAAGTAGACATTTTAAAAGAAAATAAAAAAAACACACGCATTGTGTCTCTTCTTGGTCTTTTCTTTTCGATTTCGTATGCAAATGATAGTATTTAAAAAAAATCGCCGCGGAATTAAATGGGTTTTCATACGTTTATTTTACTCCTAAGAAGAAAATAAGGCGCTTCGCGTCCTCATTTAAAAAATGCCATAATTTCCGAGCACGTTTAAGAAAAATACATTTTTTGCACCTGTACAGGATATCCTAATATAATATACCTACTCGTAATATTATACCTATTATATGGAGGACAAAAATGCAAGTAGAGAGACTGAAATGAACTATTGCTGTTGCTCTTAATACAACGGTGCGACAAAGACAGCTCTGTAGCTCCGACTGCAAACCCTAAAAGTATAAGTAAATTAAATACAGGGTGTCCCGCGATACAGTGCACAAACGAAGATGGGTGAAGTCAAGGTCATAAATATGTGTACATTTTAGTACCTTATCTATTTAATGTCATGTTTAAACTGACATATATGAATGTCACACCGATTAAAGTGACAAGGTACTAAAGTGTACACATATTTATGAACTTGACTGTACATGTAATTATCACGAAAAACAAAATTAAACATTTTTTTTTTTTAATTTTGCGTCGAATTTACAATACATAATTATTATTGTAAACCCCATACCTTTTTTTTGTGATAAAATCACATGTAGTTTCACCCTTATTCGTTTGTGCATTTTATCGCGGGACTCTGCATAATAATAATATGAGGTCTGGTTCATTCTAAAATTAAACTATTTCAGCGGATATTTCATAAATTAAATAGAAATGACTAGGTACCGTATTCGTACACGAAGCCTCTGTCGACAGCGGTCTAAATAGGCAATTTTGTGCATTCGTTAAGGGGTTGTAGCGCTTAAAAGCTTAGGACACACAAATAGATTCTCTCTCTATATTTCTAAAAAATCATTGCCTTAGGGTCCAGCGAGAAAACTGTTAAAAAAGCTACTCAGATTTCCTCATAAGATTAAAATGGTTGGCCACTGTGGTTGGCCATTTTATGAAGTGGGCAATTCAACGGTCGGGCCACGATATTTGTATAGATGATCCCATGATATCTGCACTACAGTTGAAACAATTTGCTAGAAGATACGTGCATTTTTTTATGAAAAGTATCCATAAAAAACTAGTTTGGCACACCAACTGCAAAAATAAGAATTTAATCGATATTTGTACCTAAAGCCTCGCTCTTAATCCCACGGTCGAGAGGTCAATCAAATACATTAATGGCGTTTTTGCTCCTTCCGTGTACAGACTTTGCGACGACTATGTCTACGCCATTTTAAGGTCACTGCTTAAAAAGTTTATTTCAACACTAAAAAAATAAACGAGATGTAAGTAAAGCAGTAAGTAGTTCACGAAATACAAGCTTAGCAACTTTATTTTACATGGGCTTCGGCATAAAACGTATACACTACTATCATTTAGCTGTAGGATATAAACTGAATAGTCTGAATACAAAGTCTCAGAGATCAGAAATCTAGCGGCCCGTCAAAATGTGTGTGGTCTATCTGCCGCACTCAGAGACGTCAATTAAGTTTTAAGTTTTCACGCAGACCCACCGAGCTGGGACTCTTTAGTTTATAATGGAGTCGGAAGGTGGCAACAGGGTCTCTGCTGCACTGCACGCAGACCCGCCGAGCTGGGACTCTTTAGTTTATAATGGAGTCGGAAGGTGGCAACAGGGTCTCCGCTGCACTGCACGCAGACCCACCGAGCTGGGACTCTTTAGTTTATAATGGAGTCGGAAGGTGGCAACAAGGTCTCTGCTGCACTGCACGCAGACCCACCGAGCTGGGACTCTTTAGTTTATAATGGAGTCGGAAGGTGGCAACAGGGTCTCTGCTGCACTGCACGCAGACCCGCCGAGCTGGGACTCTTTAGTTTATAATGGAGTCGGAAGGTGGCAACAGGGTCTCTGCTGCACTGCACGCAGACCCACCGAGCTGGGACTCTTTAGTTTATAATGGAGTCGGAAGGTGGCAACAGGGTCTCTGATGCACTGCACGCAGACCCACCGAGCTGGGACTCTTTAGTTTGGTATTGATAAGCAGATAATGACTATGCAAAAAAAAGTACAGTTGGCAACAAAAGCTTGTCCCAAAAATGATTTTTTTGACAGAATCTTATGGTTTGTCGAAATGTCAACATAACTTCTCGGGATAGTTTGGTCGTACATAGCTGTTATTAAATAGTGCTTTACAAAAACACGCATTGTGAAGTTCAAGACATGGATGAACGAATTGAGATCAACAATATAGACTTTATTTGAAATCACTTTCCATGTGACGAAGCTCTTGAAAATTCCTCGATTCCTGAATGAACTATGGAAACTGAATAATATAGACTTAACATAACTGATAGACCAAACAAGGCTTATCACCGCGCAAAAACATCTTAAATAATAATAATATTGGTCGAAATACATGATTTATTCAATTAATTGGTGTCCGTAATATTTTCCCTTCACTCTGCCACCGTTTTGCGTTTTTGTCATATATTGTGAAATAGTAGAGCACCGTAACTAGTTCTACGGTAGGTATACACTGTCGGTTTGTTTTGACCGCCGCCTACCTACACCCGTGGGGTGAGAACTGATAAACAGCGCAATAGCTAAGTACCTTTTCACCAGCGATTTAGTTTATGGTGTTAGCTTATTGTTGGTGAAAAAAGATTATTTTTTTAAATAAGACAACCAAAAGCGAATAAAATCAAATTGAAGATTTAATACGTAAGTACATTGAGGCTATAAGTGTTATAACACTAATCATACTTTCAAATCTCCCTACATTTAAAGAATTAATAATGCGCCTGAGTTGTTTTCTGCACACGGTGTACACACTAAACGGCGAACTAGGAAGTAATTATTTGTTTAATTTCCGCGTCGAAGTGTCACTAGAAGGTCGTTTGAAATGTCATTATGCACTTCGAGCTTGGTAATTAATTTGATAGTACAATTAAAATAATATGATATTAATTAGTTAGAAAAAATTTATAAAAAGCAGAGGCCATAATTCGTGTAGTTTTGTAAATTGGTACAGTTATATACCTTGAGATGTCCTGATGAACATACTAATAGTTCTGAAGAGTGGGGGGTGTGCTGAGGTTGTAGGGAGGTTGAAGGTCCTTTTTTACAGATTTTTCTTATATCTCTAATATCTATACCTGCGCATAGCATTATCACAAAAGTTTCTACATAAAGATTCCAACAAATTGGTGCTATTCATTTTTAATCTGCGATCAATACTTTAGGAGCTACAGGACAGGAGCTGATTGCCTATATTTGACTTAATTTTCCCATATTATATAGCTTTTATGTGACCAAGAAAATTCTGACATTTTGTTCTATTTTAAGGCTCATTAGCTCTGATGTCAGAAAAATTTGAATGATCCTGTTATTAGTTTGGTTTTTGCAAATGAAGTGCGGGGTGGCGGGCGACTGCAAGTTCTTATTGTCAACAAGTGCTGGATGACTTTCACTGGCACTTTATCATTGAATATTCCAAAACAAGAAACCAGTATTTTAAACTTGTTAATTTTTTGCCACGTCGCTGCTCCACGCTGCGCTGGTCAATAACAACATTATTTCATATTAATTCCTCGCCGTGTGGCTTAGGTAAATTAGTTATAGCATTTCGTATGGATATCTGTTGGACTTGCCGTGTAATTAATCACAGTTAAGAAATTACAACCGCGCTTGTTTTGCGTAACAATTTACGTAATGTTGTCAGACGTAAAATCTATTTACGAAGCAATACGCAGATTAATATTTTATAAGTTGATTAACAGCGCCCGATGAAATAAATCCAAGTCATTCTCTATCTCGCCACCGCGAACACCAATAAGCATCATCAACAACAACGCACCAGCTTAACATGACACCTGACAAACTAACCTATTTTCGCATCGCTAACAGTTGCTAAATAAAATTTCAACCTCATAAATAATATAACCTAAACAAAATCATCTATTCATTACAGATCAATAGATAAACCTTTACTGCTAGTCTAGGTAGGTATAGTTTTCAGCACGAAAGAGTAATATTACTTATAGTTGTTTGTTATTCTTACCCAGAGGTTAAACAAAAGTAAGTAAGTGCAAACTTCAAAACGGCCTGACCTCGTTTTGGGGACTGACAGCAGCCTGACTTTATAGTTGACCCACATTAAGTATACACGTACAAAAACTTCCGCGATTCGAATTGATTACTTTGTAAGATTGGTTTAACAGGTAGGTCCGCGTGTCTACCTTGCTTTTGTTTATTCATTTGGACTCTTTTTTTCTATAATCAATAAAATGCTATTGAAATAATATTTAAGGGGATTTTACTGCCCATGACTATATAACTAGCCTGCTTGGGGATAGGTCTGGATCTTATATTTCCTCGCCAGTCGATATTCAGGTGTTTTCCTCCAGCTACGGCCGGCCACCCTGCGTACGTCGGGATTCACTCAAGTAGCCGGATACGTTTCTGAAACTCAGATTTGCTTTACGGATTTTTCGATTAAGTACGTTTGTCCAAGTAATTTATTTGAATTAAACAGAATACAATGTAAATAAATAATAAAAGTACCGTAAATCGAAGTGTCACTTTCGATCAAACTACTTTCTAGCCTCAAGTAAGTAGTTAATTAGATTTTACAATTTTGAATTACGCCGCCGCTAGAATAATCGCTGATTTTAACAAGTGTCGTATATTCTGAAATGCCATTTTACATTTAATATTTACCTCTCTACCAATTCTTATTTAGTTTGCACACACGTTTATCAAAAAAGATGGTGCATAGTCCTCCCCGCTTACTAGAAATGTCACATGAGCGCCACCTATTGCAATAGTGTATGTTTGAGTCTATTTATGCAATAAAACACAAATAAGACATTTTTTAAATCATAATAATTCCTTTTAACAAACGAAGAACTAAATTAAAATTAAAGAGCTTTTAAAATTCTGTTATTTTTATTGTTGAGCCACAATAGATCTCTGTTATAATAATTTAAAGTTCTTTACTTTACTAGACTAAATAAATTGTACAATTTCTTGTAACGCTTATTCACAACACGTGACTCATCTGATTTTGCAAACCACAACATCTTTATTACGTAGGTATGTTTCATAAAAGACATATTTTCTTTACTGTCTGTTAACATTTTGTGAATGAAGTACGTAGCTAGCAACGGTGGATTTTTATCGAGAAACTGTTATAAGATCCCGTTCACCCGAACTGAAAAACCCGATAGTTTAGCTTTGTAACAAGTATTGTGTTCGTGAAGTTAACTGCATCATATTTCAGGGTGTCCAGGCTGTCAATAGGTAAACGGAACCGAACATTTTCTGAAATTTCGAAAATATGTTTTCAGTGTCTATTAGCAATTTATTAAATGTGAAATTACCGAGTATGAAATGAAGTCGTGCCGAATACATGTTAATTTGTTGCGGAATCCGAGAGCAATAACCGACTCCAGTGCTAGCGGTATTCGGCGGTTTCTTTGCCTCTAATATTCAACAAAAACAACCGTCCAGCAAACGTTACGGATGTGTGTGTGCAAACTGTGTATACACTTAAACATATGCGTACGCGCCGCCCAAAAAACGTTTAGCTATAAATTCTGTGTTTGTGTACATTTCGACATATCAAGCTAAAAGTGTACGTTAGTCACGCCTCGGCTTTTAGAGAACCGCATATCCCTTAAAAATGAATAAACTAGTACGTATGATTACTTTTCATTATTTAATTTACCTCTCCACTTCTATAAGAAATAATTTTCTTAGAAAAGTAGATTGCTACAAGACAAGGCCTGTTTAGGATGGTGATTGTAGATTATATCCAAAACTTCGACCAGGTGGAATCAATCATTTCTTATGTAATGTATATACAATTTAGTATGGAGATAGTTTGAGTCCTGGGGAAGGACATAGGTTACTTTTTGTTCCGAAAAATTGGAGTTCACGAGGGAGCAGCGATAACCGACTTCTACGTGGACGGAGTCGAGGGCAAAACCTAGTTAATTATATAATTATACTTGATTCGGACATTATTCACCTCATGGTTGTTTAGGTCTAACGAATATTTGCAATGCAATGCAGGTATAACACAAACTACGTCAAAATATAATAATAATAAATTGTTAGAATGGATTCATCACTAAATTAAAACAGACTGTAACTGCATGTTATTCAATTCAGTCTGGTAGACGGGTTGCCTCGTGGCATTATCACACTGGCAATTTGTGAGCGTGTTGCGAGCGACGCGGGAGCGCGACGAGCTCGCGCCGCAGTCTCTAGTACTGAATACATAGCGATCACGTTACGCTGTCGTGGCGATCGCATCACGCTCGCAAACCGCCAGTGTGATAAGGCCCTTAAAGTTTTTAGTTTTTGTAACAAGAGCAAGTCGTAGCAGCTCTCAAAACTAAATACTAACAAATATTAATCGAACCTCTAATGAAACCCCTCAGACTGTTTAATTGTTCGTTTAACTGCCGCACTCAGAGACGTCAATTAACTTTTAAGTTTCATTAAAGTTACTGCTGTCATTTTCTTTGCTATAGCAATAGAATAGGACGCAGCAACTTTAAAGAAACTTAACAATTAATTGACGTCTCTGAGTGCGGCAGTTTAAACCTTATAACGGACCGCCCGTTAGTAAACTGTAATATTTGTTATACAAGTATCCGTACAAATTTTATATCAAACTAATCAAAGCAACTACGAGTAAGTATAATCATCCAGTAATAGGATATTCTAAATAAAATATTAGTACAGTCAAGTACTATTCAAAACTCTATCCTACCAAGCTACTTGTGCCACTGATTGTACGAACCCTGATGGTGGTGCGTGTTTCACGGTCCAAAGGAGACCCAGGCCCATTGTTCTACGTAATGATGTGCAGTGGATTCCGGCGTTTCAATTGAGAAACGAAATTTGTATCGGATTCTGTTTGACCTTCCGTTCAAGGAAATATCGTTAGAACATTCTTGCCGCCCTTTATATCGGATTCCATGATGGAGCTCTAAGATTGCACCCATATGGCACGGTGGCGTGCCAATAATTCTTTATTTACCCTGCAGGGGACGGATGTGGACTTAAATGTTGGATACTGTCTGACTCGAAATCTGGGAGACTGGAGGATACCAAATACCAGACTCCTTAGAATTCAAGATAGTTTAGTAATCTTAACTTTGCAGTATCTATAGAAAAAACCGGGCAAGAGCATGTCGGACCATGCTCAGTGTAGGGTTCCTTTGCCATATTACTACAAACACAAACAATAATTCCAAAAAAAAAACATACATATTATTCTATTCAAAGTTATCTTAGCTGATTTTTGGTAAGTATAAACATTTTAATCGTCTGTAACTCAAGAACCAATAAAGTCTACTTAGTTGTGATAGATTTACTTTTAAATTCGTTATATTTGCTTTCATTTAAGATATTTTTCAGATTTTTATTACTTGTAGTTTTGGCTGTACGGGGGGAAGGGGGGGACGCGCAATTCTAGCGAAAATGATCCGACAGGATTTTGCTAACTGGCGATATATTTGCGTGTGTGAAGGCACTGTAGATATTTAATTTTAATATTGAACACAGCCCAGCGTCTTTATAACTATCAGTGTGAACCCAGCACCTAATCCGACGCCGCTATATTATTATTACACGGTGTCCTTGCGACATGATTAATTAAAAAACATAAGCAAAAATAAACAATACGCAGTCTGTTGGCGCTGCAGTTAAATTAGGTGTGCCTCGGGCTCTATATTAGGTCCTTTACCTTTTCCTTTCTTATTTTTGGTTTATATAAATGACTTACCACCCATAGTAGATAAACTTTGTGATATTGTGCTCTTTGCTGATGATACATCATACATTTTCAAGGTAGACCGAAAATCCGTCGAAACCAGTAGGATAAACGCCACGCTTGTTAAAGTACTTAATTGGTTTACTAGTAACAATTTACTACTCAATGCTAAGAAAACTAAATGTGTTAGGTTTGTTTTGCCTAATAACCGGTAAGTTCTAGTATTTTCCTTAATGGCGAGTAAAAATGGTAGATAAAGCTCTTTTCTTAGGCATAACTATAGACAAGAATTCGCCATGGAATCCCCATATAGCAGTACTAGCAGGCCAATTAAGTTCGGCAGCTTACGCCATTAGGAAAATTCG
The DNA here is from genome assembly GCA_963241965.1 of Tortrix viridana. Classification (NCBI taxonomy): domain Eukaryota; kingdom Metazoa; phylum Arthropoda; class Insecta; order Lepidoptera; family Tortricidae; genus Tortrix; species Tortrix viridana. The sequence continues at coordinate 55,046,112 of OY725171.1, read as the reverse complement.
ACAACTCACCAATGTTTATCATAGTTTATCATAGTTATTTTCATAGTGTTATATGTCGTACGGTATTCTGGTTTGGGGTATGTTGTCTAGGGGACACGGTTTATGTAGGAAAATATATCGAAACTCTTTTACACTTTTACACGCGTGGTTACACGTATAATATGTATAGATATACAGGGTGTCCCGCGATAAAGTGCACAAACGAATAAGGGTGAAAATACATGTGATTTTATCACGGAAAAAAATTTTGCTATGTGAATTTTAAATAGATGTCCATTACTCGTATTGAGCGTACTCGTACGCTCCACTAAAAAGAAATATTCCACCAATTAATTGTGCAAAAATGTTATTCATCCAGTGAAGAAGAATTAACGCCTAACTCCAGAATGCAGAAGAAAGCAAAAGAGGTGATATGAAAATTTTTGCCGCCGAAATCTAGTGGCATTTATTCAAAAACATACCAGACTTTTATTGATTAGAAAAATGGGAAACAAATTACATCATTTTCGGAAGGCGTATTTCTCACTTATTTTGATGAAATATCAAAAAAATATCAACCGTCATCATTTTGGAGTATTTATTCCATGCTTACAAAGTTTACAAACTTAACGTGTTTATTAAAGAGACTATCAAGTGGACATACTTCTAAAAAATCGAGAGTTCTTACGTCGCAGAATATAGAAACTTTTTTAAATGACGCACCTTACGAGATATACTTGGCAACGAAGGTATGTTAACGTTAAACTTTACCTATCTTAACAATTTGTGCTATTTCACATTTGTGATAAATGACGTTTTGTATTATGATTTAGATTTTAGGTTCCAAGGAATTTTATATTTAGGTTTTTTTTTCAATAATAATGGTTCCATCGTTTACAGGTCGCACTCATATTTGGAATCAGAGTTGCGTGCAGAGGAATAGAGCTCACAAACACAACATTACAAGATGTGGAAACTGAGGCGAGATTATAGGCCATACATATACCCAATACAAAAACTAATAAAGAGAGAAAATTCGTTATAACTACTACTACCAGAGACGTCGCCCCCCGGCCGTGGCTACTAATCGTTTTTTTTTAATAACCAGAAGGGAAAATGTACTAACTAAGTCATTCAATGTAAGTCCAACTTTTTTGAACGCAGTATTATGTAGGTAGTTATTGCTTTGACGGAGGCGGAAAAGTCGTCAAGTGTAAGTCGGACTCGCCTTCTGAGAAAGGTAAATTCTTCGTTTCGTTTCAACCGCCCTCGTTCCCCTAGTCACATTAATGTCGAAATTCTTGAAGCTTTGGATGCTATTTTCGGTTATCTTGTATAGTGTCCTGACTTCTACAAAATAACTAAAGATGCTATCCTAATTTACAGCAAATTCGATATTAATGCGACCAGGGGAAGAATCAGAATTAAGGAGAAGAGGTTCACCATCGTAGTGCGCAATGCGCCATTGGTGTACTACAAATCGCTTACTAAGGTGGAGGATTTCTGAACAACAAAAACGTTACTCTCCTTCTTGGGCAATTGAGTAAAAAGCAAAAGGGTTACATCAAAATGCTATCCGGTTTCGATCAATGTAGTGACTTCCAAAGGAATCTCGCAAAATTAAAACTAAAAACGCGTTGAAATCAATGCTTACAAAGCGACATTTGTATTTTTACCTGACTGGCAAGGATGTGATCAAACTGCGGATGTTCTATTATATTATAGCTCCTGATCTATTAAACCGATTTTAATAAATACGTTGTGTCATTGTCATACGGCTTATCAAAATATAAGGGTGCGTCATACTAGTCGTCAGTCTGTGTTAAGTTTTTAAAGGCGGACATTCACGGTCAGTCACGTGTTCCAGTTATCGATGGGCATCTTGGCTAGGGGCTCAGTTAACTGCCGTACATCCAGAAGCTGACCTTGAATTCGTATAATTTCAACTTAAGATTCCACATTCACGGTCAGTTTTTGGAAGTACGCCAGTTAACTGATCAGTTTTAACTGACCGTGAATTTCCTCTTTAAGTTTCGAATTATTGAGAGACTAATACTTATTTAAATATATGCGAGCCAACACGTGCACCTTTTAAGCTTCTACGTCAAACTGTTTCTAAGAAAATCGAGTATGACAGATAGACCTCGGAGCTGGTCTGATGATGCAGTCGACACATTGACGGTTGTGAAACAGGCGGTTAGTGTAGCCTTACTTACAATCGCTACACCGGGGCAGGGCATAGGATACTTTCTGTCCCAGAACATTTGAGTTTCCGCGGGAGCAGCGATAAAAGAGTTCTACGCAGACAAAGTCGTGTGCAAACGCTGGCATTTAATACAAATAAAAGTTAGGCGACGAACCCTCGATGCTCGAGTCTGACTCGCACTTGACCGGCTTTTTTATTTATAGATTTTTGTGAGTAAGTGAAATCAAATGAGACTAGAATTTAGTTAATTTCTTCTTTGTTTTGTATTAACAGCGATGCGAGGGTGGGTCGCTACAAATTATAAATGGGTACCTACTTAATTAAAACACTGAATGAGATAGGTATCTTTTTAAACGGCCGGTACCCGAGAAAACAGATTCCGATTCCTGATTAACTGAAAAATACACCACTCTAATTATAAAGCGCAGATTAGAGGATTAGACTAGCAAAAAAAATAAAGTTGACTACTCTAACTCTAATATACACTAACTTTTAAGTTAAAGTAAAATTTGGCTTCTTGTTCTAGTACAGAAGGTACAAGATAGCGTTAACGTCTGGATTTTTTATTGCTAGTTCTAACCCGTGCTTAAAGGCTAGGGAACGTTGCTATTACGGGTTAAAAACATTAGAAATCTATAGACGTTAGTACGAGTATAAAGGTGCGCTTACACGGGCAATTTTTTGTGCAATAATTTCCCATCAAAAAATAGCTGTCTTTCTGTAATTTCGTGAGACGCCCGTACCTATAGATTGCCGGCTAAATATTTCCGAGATAAGTTGCTCGTGTAAAGGTGCTTTTTCACCGGTGAAGCGAGGCGGGGGCGGGAGGGAATTGAAATTTGTATAGAAAAATGTTGCGTTCGGCTGCGGTGGAAATAGGCTGGATGGGCGAGGCGAGAATTGAAATATTTATTGTTAATATTGAACCGTATTACTATAACATAGAGCGTTTATTAACACTGCAACGAAAACAAAAGCGTCGCGTTTTTCCCACCTCGCCTCGCCGGTGGAAAAGTACCTTAAGTGCACCTTAATCGTAGCATTACATGTGATTACTTAAAACAAAAAAACATGCTGCTGATAGACCTTGCCGAAATACCTGCATACGTATGTGGTTGATTTAAAATCGTTACATTATGCTACTCGTTCTTCAATCTCTAAACAATTTGCAAAGCAAGTCCAACATCCAGACAATTCGCAGATCTTGGGAAACAAGACAATAGCGACAATGTGCCAGGACTTTGTCTAATAAAGTGTCTGAGTGAACCTTCTATATACCACAGATGGATACGCTCTTAGACTTTGTTAAAAATATCTATTTTTCGCAAAGCAACTACTATTTACGTTTATTCCAAGAACTCTATACTAAGCTCGCAGTCTGCGAGATTAATCTACAATGTAATCAGTCTTGATAGGAAATGGACAATAATATCTGTTTGCGAATGTAACCGACTCCCCTGCCCCGCCGTGCCGTGTCCTGTCCTAATATTTTTCTCCCTGGATTTAAAAGTCAGAGCTACATTTTTATCTTTATTGCAGAATACATAATGTAATGTATGTATATTTATTAAAATTTATGTCCGCCCGTGATGCGTTTATTGGTATTTTTAAGCAGGATATCATCTATCTTTCTTTCTTATGACGTTAATCCATTACACAGCTAATAACATGAAAAAAATGTTTCGGGCATAGTTAATTTTCTGAACTCTTTAACGTAAAATCTTCAGTATTGTTTTCATGGTGAAAACAACAGTAATATCCTCAACCTACGTCTTAAAGTGCAGTTGTCTCTTTCGCTTGCCTTAACTCGCTTACCGTCTGAGTGCGACGGCGATAGATATATTAGCAAAGTTCTTGTTTGAGCAGGTAACATTTCCTCTTTATTTTGAAAAAGTGTTAGTTTAACTATGATGTCAGGAGGCAGGATTGCCGAAGCACGTATTTTTGTTAAGACTGCAGTGTATGAGTCCCCGAAAGCCTGTGTTCATGCGCGCGTTGCCACGCGGACAGCGCGCGAGGTTCCGGGCTCCGCGCGCTCACAGATCACCAACAATGATGTGGATACGTTTAATGGTCTCTAATAAGAAACCACTAATATAACCACTATGTGGGATTATTGCATATTTAATCTTTGCAATTCACACGATTACGAGACAAAAACCTTTAAGTGATAATAAATTACAAAGCAGGATAATACACGAATGAAACTGCTTTACAACAAAAATAAACTTTTTCTGAAACTGAAGACATTAAAAAAAGCTTATAATAAAGCAGAAAGAGACGACAAATACCAGAAAAACTAGTCTTATATTTTTACACTTAACACCTCAAATGGCTGATTCATACAAAAACATAGTTTTTACAGTATATCTGGATGGTACAAGAAAGTATAATCAATCAGTATCAACAGCCAGTGTGATTTTGAACATACCTTATATTGACGAACAAAACGATCCAAGCCACAATCTGAATTAGGGTTAACACTCCAGTGACATCAGCACGAGTTTGTAACACTTGGTCTCTGGGAGCGCGAGGAGTGCGTGCACACTAGGGTCCTGGTCCCGGGCGTCCTGGGCGGCAGCAGCAGCGCCGGGCGCGAGTGTGGCGTCTGCGTCGGCCGCACGACGCGCCTCACAACGGTAAACTGACGGCCCCGGCCCGCGCCGACGCAGCCTCTCCCTCGCTTGTATGAGTGCCTTCAACCAACCTCCCTCCAAACAAATAGTACCGTACGCCGCGTTTGTGTCTTGGTAACTTTTATTATACTTTTAATGGTGTTGCCCCTCAGCTGCGCGTGTGTGCGCCGCTGCACCAACACAGGCGCGCCCGCGCCGACACGACGAAGCCGTACTGTACTCGTGTTAGTATCCGAGTGGGTAAAGTATGCGTGCTTTGATCTTACGATTCGGTATGCACGGCCGCGCGGGCGCACGTAGCTTAGTACCACGCTATATTTTACCTCTATCTACCTTGCTGACCAATAATGTGAATTGGTGTTTGTGCAATAGCCGCACATGACACGACACTAGGTCGGCCGTGCTATAACTAGGCCAGAAGCTTGCATCAAATAACTATACCATATCAAACATCCGAAAAGCTCTGAGATGTTACATGAATGACATTAGCCAGGATGTGGATGACAGTCGTGGTCACAGCCTTCTCCGGGAAGGGCTCTGTCCACCATGGAATCTTTGAGCCATGGGACCAGAACCTGGCCTACTCTTGTAGAGCCCAACAAGGCCAGTACACCGTTTACGGATCAGAGAGAGATATTTTCCACTACTATATAACACATAATTTCCCTATGGCTGACTAACTGTTGCCCTTATATCGTGAAGAAATAAATATTAAATTGTATATTACCAGTCTTACGGCCGCCCTCAAAGACGTCAATTAATTTAAAAGTTTGATTTAAGTCGCTGCTGTCACTTTCTATGCTATAGCAATAGAATAAGACAACACGTCACTTTGACAAGCATTAAATTTAATTGACGTGTCTGAGTGCGGCCCTAAATATATATATATATATTTAAATCTTCGTAATAATATAAGTATATGTGGTCTGTAAACAATTTTAACCACCTACATCCCTTCCTCGTGCGTGACGTGGCCTAATACCTACTCGTAGGTATCGAGCCGGTTTTGTTACATTATTGAAGTAAAAATATATTGGGCCGAGACTCGGATGTCCTTATTTTACGTCAGATCGAATGTAAAAATCTACATTACGAATATAACAAGCATACGGTCGCACTCAGAGACGTCAATTAACTTTTAAGTTTGATTAAAGTTGCTGCTGTCACTTTATTCACTGCAACTTTAATCAAACTTAAAAATTAATTGACGTCTCTGAATGCGGCAGTTTGCAGTGATTCAGTACAATGAGAGCTCGCAATTAGGTTTGCGGGTAAAGAGAAATTAGTTTTGGAATTGGTTTGCCGTTTAACTAGTTGTGAGTTTCAAAGTATTGTTAAACTTTATTTGTAACTAAATAAGCTACCATTTTGAAAATACAGGCATAAAAGTAATGGTATAAAAGAATTCGTTTCTTGTCCTCTTTTTTAATATCTCCCTTTATTTTATTTTTTTTATTTGTTATTTTTTTATGTTTTTTATTTGGTAATGCCAAATTTAAAGATACTTTTATTATAACGTCTAAATACCTGGGAAATGACAGCACCCTGTATGCAAAGTTTCTTTATTTTGACATCATCTGCACCCAAAGTTCAAGTCTAAGCCTATTTCTACCCGTATCCATCGAATCGTCATCATCATCGTGCTCAGCCTAGATATTGTCGCTTGTAGAGGCTTAAACTAATATTATAAAGACGAAAGATTTGATTTTTTGTTTGTTTGTACCTAATGGATAAACTCAAAAACTACTTAACTGATTTTAAAAATTATTTCACCTATAGAAAGCTACATTATCAGGAATTAAACACGGGCTGTATTTTAATGAAAAAAAATTAGAGATCCCTACGAATATAACAATAACGTAACCCAAGGTATCAAAAATTTGCCTATAAAAGTCATTATTTGGCGTGCGCTGCGAAAACTATTGATGATAGGTACATGTGATTCACGCCACACACACATCCTTTTAGTGTCCGTGTGTGGTGTTTGGAATTTTGGGTACAATGTATGGTATCTATTAAATATTTTTGGTATCTGTGTCATGTAGAGCTCGAAGGCTCGTTGATGTCTTTTACAGCGCGGCGATTGACGGCGCTTAGTCCCATTAGGCACGGCAGATAATCTAAATATATAAAACAAAGTCGGGTTAGTTACACCACTTATAACTCAAGAACGGCTCAACCGATTTTTATATTAACATAAAAAATCATTTTTCCGGAAAATTCGATTATTCACAAGGGATAAGCGAAAAATTACTACGACGCGAACGGAGTCGCGGGGAAAAGCTAGTAAGATATAAAAGTTAACAAGTTTATGAAAAAGGAAGCTTAAAATCCCGTTTGTATGATTCAGTTCATATTCAGATTCTTTATTGCTTAATATAATTCTACAGGATAAATTGTACAGCACGCTTTATTTAATATTTTCGTTTAAATATTATCGACGACAACGACGTGGACGATGCGGTTAGCCTAGTTGGTTTGGTAGTGACCCTGCCTACGAAGCTAGCTGGGTTCGAATCCCGGTATGGGCAAATATTTGTGTTATGAGCGCGAGTATTTGTTCCTGAGTCATGGATGTTTTCTTATGTATTTAAGCATGTATTTCTGTATATAAGTATGTTTATCGTTGTCTAGTACCCATAGTACAAGCCTAGAGCTTAGTTCGGGAATAGGTCAATTTGTGTGAGATTTTCCCCTGATATTAATTAATTTATTTATTATTTATGTGAGTACCTACCCCACGTGGTAAGTACATAATGTATACTTTTGGAATCGAGGTTCAAGCCCTTTATTTTGATGCCTGGCCTGGGCGCCTGGCACGATGACGTTTGTCGGTACTTGTCAAACACACCTTGTTAGTTTTAAATCCTTCGAACGATGGCAGCGGGTATGTTACAAGAGCGGGCGGCAGGCGTCATGGATGTTTGTGTTTCAATCACGCCTAAACGAGTGAACGGATTTAGATGAAGTTTGGCGCGCTGAAGGTAGTCCTTATCCTGGATTGACATATTATTATCTCGGAAAATTGTTTAGTTCCGGAAGGAAAGCGATAACAGTCTTGTTCGCGGTCGGAGTCGCGGGCAAACATACACTCAGCTACGCAGTAAGTGATCTTAAGTGTATTACAAGCTAGCGACCCGCCCCGGCTTCGCACGGGTGCAATTTACTAATGAAGATAATGAGAAGTGGATTTTCAACAAATATATTGAGAAAATGTTATTTTGTTTTAATTTAGTTTTTTACAATAAATTATTATACAATTAGATAATAGAAATAACGTCCCTTAGAGGGGTGCCTTTTACTACAGGTATTTAATACTTTCTCTTTTTATTTTTTTTATACTAACTTAGTCCTGACAAAACATTACGAACACAACAAAAAATAATCAGCTAAATCGTTTGAGCCGTTCTCAAGTGATGATCTTTCATACATGCGGCAACTGATTATTATTTATATGTATGTATAGATTTTGAACATACGAACGGAGCAAGTTAAAAGCGTGCGAATAGTTAGCAACCTACCTACAAGTATTTCGTGCACGGTAGTAGGGCTATGATCTTTTTCGTTTTAAATTTGTGGCGATACCACGGTCTTAACGTTCCAGGCCGCTAGCGTCGCTGCTATCGAGGGATACCCGGTGCGACAAAGATGACTATAGTCGCGCATGTGTGAAACACGTGCATTGAACCCTAAATGTACACAAAACCAACGTATCGCACGTCACTCGCGATGGGATGAGGACTCACAGCGTCCCATTGAAATGTTGCCCAGTTGCAAGACCTGTATGTAAGACCGTGGTCTCGACCGCGCAATGAAAATATAATTCGCTCACCGCGGCCGCCGCCGCTCAAGTAGTGGCCGAGCCGGGAGCGAGCCGTGTTCTTGGCACGACGCGACGTTGTCCTGCGTGTGACTGCCGCGCCGCCCTGGCTGTTTGACGAAGGCTTTAATCTGACCTTAATTCCCACATAACTATAACTAAAGCATAGCCATAGAGTAAAAAGCGACAAATAGATAACTCATCTTTACACTAATGGGAAATTGAATATGCTAAAAAGAGACTACTATTATGTCTGAAAAAGCAAGGTACTAGCCGGTTTGGACGAAAATTTACACATTTGTCAAAACGTCACATTACGTAAACATGGGAATTGTCGATAATATCGATATCGATACTTTATTCGATTGCGACGGGGTTCATATTAACATATGTGTAAATAAGGGTGTTTCGCGGTTCTGCTGTTTTTTTTTAAAGTCGCCAGTTAAGTCACCATAAAAAATAGTGGTACAGCAGGTACTCCATTCCAATTTGTTTAAGCCCATATTAGTCATTTTGTTGACGTTATAATAGTTCTTAATATCAAGTCAATAAGAGTTACCATTGACAGTACCATTATCTAATAAACGTTACAATCAGACAAAATTGTAATTGTTCTTACTTTATCTACGGGGGCTGTTCATTTTGGTCGTGCTACGGTAAATAGGGAATATGCATGAAATTTTTTTATCGCATTTCTTAACAAAATAGGAAAATACCGTATAAAAGATGGCAAAATGTGAAATTAAAATTAAAATCAGCCAAAAATACGGATAATATAAGCATTTAAAACCTACTAATTAGATAGAGAGATCCGACATGAACTGTGACGTCAGCTTGCACTACGGCCATATAAACACCATGTTAAATTCTGTTTTGCTAGAATAAGATAAAAACAAATCTTTTATGGCTTCTATCTTGGTATTCGGAAAATAATTCTGGGGTCGTAGTGAAAAATGGCACAAGTCTTCTAAAATTTACGTGAAAAAGGATATAAGTCTGGTGTATTCTGTATATGCTTTATAGCCTTTTTTTATTAAGAGTAAAGTTGACCCCTTTTCACTAGAAGCCCATTTTTCTCTACTGTTTGTAACATGAATGACTTTTTATAAAAGCAAAAAAAAATTCACGCCATTATCAAAATTATCAAAACGGCCATTTATCGATAGAAATTTTCAGCACTAATGTACCTATGAGAATTGGGTAGGTAAAGTTTTTGGAAGAGGTGTAAATTATATTTTTTTTCGGTAGTCGTCATCCTAAAGATCAAGGAACTGCGGCTCTTTTATTTTTATTTCCTCTAATATTCTAGAAATATTTTTTTTAGTTAGTAAGTTGACATTAGCACACTTTAATGACCGACAAACTTGTTGCCTTCGTACTTAATGAGAAAGAAAAAAAAACTGTCACTTCTATAACTGTCATTGTCAATCAAAGTAAACAAACGATTCAATTCAACGACTCTTTTCTGTTTGCTTGCGTTTCATGTGATCAGTGTTTTTAGAAATATTTTAACGACCTCAGAACGAACTCCGGACTTTCGATTTTGCCGCTTTGCTCCTGCTTTGCTCGCTTTGACCTTTACACGATATTTGGACTACGATTTATTTCCGACCCCTTTGGCACTGCTTCTTGGACACCGATTTCTTTCTTTCACGACGACTCTTGCCCTGCTTTTCGATAGCCACGAGATCACGTTTGAATCGTATACACGCAATGAATTCAAGCAATCCCACACGGACTTTGAAATGGATTATTACAAAGATTTACTTAGATGCTTGAAATAATTGAATCGTTTGTTTACTTTGAGTGACAATGACAGTTATAGAAGTGACAGTTTTTTTTTTCTTTTTCATTAAGTACGAAGGCAACAAGCTTGTCGGTCATTAAAGTGTACAAATGTCAACTTAATAACTAAAAAAAATATTTCTAAAATATTAGAGGAAATAAAAATAAAAGAGCCGCAGTTCCTTGATCTTTAGGATGACGACTATCGAAAAAAAACATAATTTACACCTCTTCCAAAAACTTTGCCTACCCAATTACACAGCCAAAAACAATACACCGTAACTTCATTGCAGTTTGATCTAATACGTCAAACATTTTAAATTAGTAGGGTTTTGGGGCCGAGCTGGCCCCTGTTTTGAACTTGATGTGACTGGAAATCTGGAACAATGCAATCTATTCAAATCAAACATCATTCAGTAGGCTACTGAACTTTCACGTATTGATAGATATCGAAATATCGATAGGTAGTTTACTTAACGATATAAATTTTGGAAGCACTATTGTTACTTATGAAAGGAAATCTGAAGGACTGTACAATATCCGACATTGACTAGAAGTACCTACAATTTTTTTTTGGATGTAGAATAGTGTCTGTAATGCATTTTCGAAAACGATAAAATCCGGAAAAGCTTGGAAAACAAACATTCGGGTCCCGGTGGGATGTGGGAGTATTAAGGTGGGAAAAAGAACGCGGAAAAATAGTGGTCAAGGTCGGAGAAAAGTCAAAAAGTGGTGGTCAAGGTCATAAAATGACTAAACGTATACGTAACGTATTGGGTCAAGGGTGAGCAGTGTGACTACTTCCTAAACTCCCCGAGTGCTGTTCGATCCACTGGTGTAGCAGACGGTGGATCCTAAAAGAGTTGCAAGTGTCGCAGGATCCACAGCAGTCGCATTTTTCCATTACAAAAATCTAATCTGACAGAGTCGACGGAGCTCCGCTTCGTGGAGCTCCTATTTCTGGGTTGTTTTGGCCCTCCGGGCCTGATATAAAAACGACCTAACCTTACATACCTACGTTATTACGATGTATTTACTATTGGGAAAGTTTTTGATAGGAAAAATAGGGAACGGAAAAAATGCAAATAGTAAAAATCACGAACATTAATAAAAAATCACAATATGAAGAGAGAAACACAAATAATAAAATTAGTGATCATGAAAGATCGCAATATAAAAATTCGCTACTATGAAAGAATGCGTTTGTGAAAATGATCTTACAAACCTATTTACTTAAATTATATTACAAACTGCGTTTCGTTTCACGCATTTTTTTTAATTGTAACATCATATTTAAGTTTAAACCGTACTCAACGGAAGTTTTAATAATAACTTTGCTTATTACAACAGATTCTCAACAAATAATTCGTGATTTCGTAATTAATTTTATTATAATCTCGTCTAAACGGCTGACCGGATATGGATAAAATTCCTGAAAAAGTCCTGATTCTGAACTATCTGTGAGCTAATTTTTATCTAAATCCGTTTAGCCGTTTAGACGAGACTGAAACCCGACTCTGGCTCGGCTCGCGCTATCACGCGTCGTCTAAATCCATCTGTATAGCTATGTCCACACCAGTGCGCTGTCATGTTCATCTTGCGCATTCATCTTTCAATTCGTCTTGCGTCAAGCGCATGCAATATTTTATTTGCAAAATGTTGCACGTCAACCCAACGGTGACGGATCAGCGTGAGCTACGGGCATGCGCTGCTGTAAAACCAGTTTGAGCACATGCGTTATTGAATGCGCTGTGGTTGCAGAGACATGCGTCAGAGGAAAACGCAAGATGAACTTGAAAGCGCACTGGTGTGGACATAGCTTATTAGTTCTGTCCAAAATGTTTTTTTTTTATAGCCGGTACAAAACAAACGCAAAGGTTGTCACACATAGGTACGCTCCGTACGCTCTTGTAGAATGAATTTTACTTCAAATTAATATTTTTATAAGAAATCATCAAGTCCTGTATTTTTGGAAAACAAAAAAATACGAGTCGTGTTCTATTATTTTTAATGCTCTTCTTAAAACACAATTTAAATATAATGGTGAGAAAAATTAAATGTTGTCTACCAGAATCTCATGACAAAAAGGGAAATTAAAATTTAGACTCTAGGGGATTTAAAGGTCACGATACTTGATTTTTCACATGACAAACAATATTTCTTCCTTGAGATCGAAAGGGTATTTTTAACAATTCCCTGATAATTAACACTTTACTTGAGTAAAAATAACAAACTGACAATGACGGAATTCGAGTTGACAAGCGTAAGTCAACATTGCCCACAGAATAAGTACTCTGCATAGAAACCGGACTATAAGAAACAGCAAAAGCATTTGATCTTTTTCTATTTATGGCATTCATAACGAGTTAGAAAAAGATGTCCTTATAGGTATCCATTCGTTTTCCTTCGTGTTGTCACAAGGATCTGTCGACGCTAGTGTTGTTGCTGAGTCGACAATAATATCGAGATCGATTCAATTTCGCAGTTGTAATTTGGTCTCATGATCAGTGATCGGAATAGGTAGAGTATATTTACCTAAACTTGACGCATGTTCATTCATGCGTGAGTGAGATGGGAACACGTTATTGAATGAACATGCATCAAGTTTAGGTAAATATACTCTACCTACCTATTCCGATCACTGCTCATGATTTAAGGGCTGATTTTTCTAATTGTCAAATAAAAACATGTGGCACTAAAAGTTACTTTCCTTTTTTTACAAGCTTTCATTTAACTTGTAATGTTGCAATGTTAATAATAATAAGTAACTTGTCCATTTCAAAATTTGCAGACAATTTTTCAACTACTTCCCGGTGTTCAATTGAACTAAAGTTTGGAATACTTATGTAAACCCGATGACAATGTAATATTATTGTGTCAATGAACAGATCTGATGATAGAACCGGAAGGTGGCAACAGGATCCTCAGCTGTACTTTAACCTAGACCCACCGAGATGGGACTCTTTAGTTTGGTCTTGATAATTTGATGACAGTGAAAAAAAATACAGTCGTCAATAAAAACTTGTCCCAAAATGAAATTTTTGACTGCAAGTTTTTTTATATGAAAGAAAAGAAAAGAGCTAAAATTTATCTTACAGAAAGTGTTATCTGGAGATTAAAAAAATCGGCCCTTAAACATTATATTTACGTTATGCTAAACTTTAGCAGCTGAAAGTTATAGGTATTTGAAGTTTTTGCTTAAAGCAGGTTAAGAATATTTCAAAAAAGTATTTTCATATTTGGACCGTATAAGTTGTAATCAAACCTCTTCGTCTATACTAAATGTACCTGGCTGGTTTTAATACCATTCAAAGTCAACATTCTGAAATACAATGAAATTAAAAAAAAAACTGGTTCCCGGCATTTTTCAATTATTTTTGAGCTATGGACGTGTGTGACGAAGAAATTCGGTACATTTTAAAGTTTTATTACAAAAAAGGCAAAAATGCGACTAATGCCGCGAATAAAATTTGGGTGGTTTATGGACCTAATGCGGTATCAATAAGAGTAGCACAATTGTGGTTTAAGCGTTTTAAGTCTGGAAATTTTATGTGTGGAAGATAAGGTTCGCTCTGGACGCCCTGTTACTGATAAAATCAATGCCATCTATGAAAAAGTGGAGCAAGATCTACATATTAGTAGTTACGACAATGCTGAAGAACTGGATATTGATCACAAAACAGTGTTACGTCATTTACAAAAGTCTGGGTACAAGAAAAAGCTCGATATTTGGGTGCCACACGATCTCACTGAAAGAAACCTAATGCAACGTGTTTCAATTTGCGATTTATTGTTAAAACAAAATGAATCCGAACCATTTCTAAAACGGTTGATTACGGGTGATGAAAAATGGATTACTTACGATATGAACGTCCGAAAAAGATCGTAGTCGAAGCATGGACAAGCTCCACCGACAGTGGCAAAGCCCGGCTTAACTCGGAACAAAGTGATGCTGTGTGTATGGTGGGATTGGAAAGGAATTGTCCACTATGAGCTTTTGCCGCCGGGTAAAACTATCGATTCTGACCTCTACTGCCTGCAACTCATGAGATTAAAAGAAGCCGTTGAGAAAAACCGGCCGGAGTTAATAAACCGAAAGGGCGTAGTCTTTCATCATGATAACGCCAGAACGCACTCATCCATAGCCACCCAGCAAAAATTGAGAGAGCTTGGCTGGGATGTGTTGATGCATCCACCGTATAGCCCCGACCTTGCTCCATCGGATTTCCACTTGTTTCGGTCACTTCAGAATTCTTTGGAAGCATAAAGTTAATATCAAGAGAACACTGTCAAAACGACCTGTCAGATTTTTTAAATCAAAAATCTTAGAATTTCTACAGCAATGGAATCATGGCACTACCCACAAGATAGCAACAAGTCATCGATCAAAACGGCATGTACATATTATAAATAAATGAAAAAATATAACTTAAAAAATTGTTTTTCCTTTGTACGAAAAATACGAAAATACTTTTGCCCCGACCTAATATGTTCAATAATTCAACAATGTTTTATTTAGAATATTGGGGCTGGAGATAGCAATCAAACAAAAAAGGGTTACTGGATCACTCGCGTGACTGTCTGTTCCTTTGCTATAGTTTGCTATATCTCTTTGGTACCAAATTTTCCCTGCCTACTCGCCGAATCCATTTGTTCTGCTATCAAGTTCTCATTTCTTGGAAATCAGAAAATATCGATATAATATATTCACAACACTGTCAAACTAATAAAGCTACTAAATGTAAAAGTCACCCTGACACAAAATTTACTATCGGTGTATCGATTTTTTAATTTGGTAGTACTGGAGGTTCGCGTAGGGGTCCAATGGCGGGCGAATAGCGGTCCATTCAAATTACCTTTTGGCAACACGAAGGAAAACGAAAGAATACCTATAAGGACATCTCTTTCTAACTCGTTATGAATACTTAAGTAGAAAAAGGTCAAATATACGTCTTTTGCTCTTTCTTATAGTCCGGTTTCTATTAAAGTACTTATTCTGTGGGCGCGGCTTATATAAAGCGTGGACAGCGTGGTCAATTATAGAAAGAGGATAGGTACATAGACAATTAAATTATACCAATTATACAATCTGGCAGCACTGCAAGTGATTTTTTAACACCCGTGCGAACACCTCGGGGTCCTAGACTTTGGCGTTGCGGTGCCAACACAACGCCTTCCAAACACTGAGTAAATAATCACTATGTGCTTGTAAAACATCCATGAGAACGTAAGCTTATGGACGCTCTTTATCGATTTTATACCTTGGATGTACGTTTTTTTTTTTGTTTAGTTCTTTTTACGTGCGTTGACTTGTACATTGAAGATCGCCAATTTTTTTTTTGTAATCTTTCCCAATTATAAAAATCAGGATTCAGTAAAAATAAAAAATAAAAATCAGTAGGTATTTTACATTTACCTATTAAGCTCTTTGTATGTAAATTGGCAATTACTGATCAGTATTAAGTTTGTTTCGGGTTTTCGTTTTCAGTAAATTTACTTGAGAAAATATCCTTTCTACATTGCTGAGGAATGTGGAAAGGATAATAATGTCAAATATAAATTTGGATAACGTTGGAAACATTGAGTCACCGTCACATTTCATGTCTTGTACTTGATTCTAAAATGTTGCTGTGTTGTCATCAAATAGTTGAATAACTTCTAAGTTATCTACGCAGGATTCTCCACCCTGTATCCAACTTTTTATTATAGGTCGTTTAAAAAAAATCAGAGGCTTTATGCGAGACCTTCACACACTCATACCCCTTCTATACGGTCGGGTGGTTGGGCCAACCGAGAGGGATGCAGCTATTTGTAGGAACGAGATGTAAATATTACTATCTCATTCTGACAGATAGCTGCGTCCTTCTCGGTTGGTCCAACCGCCCGACCGTATAGAAGGGGTATCAGTGTAGTAACTCTTATATAATCTGTAGCTCAGTTTACATATAGCCTGGCAAAAAAGAGTGTGCCAATAAATGAGGGCACTTATCGGAATGAAACCGGCAACATGATCCGAGGTTTACTCTAACCTGGTGCTGGTTGCCATTTGAAAATATTGTAGTTCCAACTGTCACTCCGATGCACTCTTTTTTGCTAAGCTATACAGATATGGTGGTTCGGAGCGGACATGTACGATCGTCTGTTGCGATTAATGTAACTCTAAGACAAATCGGTAGGTTCTTTCTCGATTTATGCCCGGTTTCTATATTCAAACTGCGGATAGATAAGGATACCTCGAGTTAAATTTGACATTTGCCACATACAACATGTGTCAAATTTAAATTTGGAGCAACCTTATCTATCCGCGGTTTGAATATAGGAACCGGACATAAGAGACGTATCGGCAGATCGGTAGAACATTAAAAAAATCGATTAAAATACTGATTTTTCGGTAGCATTGGCAACACTGCCGTGACTACGTCAAAAATTGACCAATTAGACTACCGTTCACACGTCCGGACCAACCCACAGAATAAGTACATTAATAGAAACCAAGCTATATGTGCCTTTTTTGTCGCTGGGAATATGCCTTTACGCATACCACACAGGTCCAGGGGGACCCAATACTATTAGCCATGGGCTGGAAGATTTCAACAAGGAGAAAGTCCCAACAGATGCCCAGGGTGCACCAGCCCAGATGCTGCGTTCTCTCCGGATCTCTCCAGACAGGGTTACGGGCCTTCGGCCTATCCTGCCATTGAGATCAAGAAAAGACTGTAACAACCAAGCCTACTTGGAGGAATCCGGGTTGAACCCCAAGCTATACGTGCCTAGCTGTGCCTACCTGAGATGCATTCGAATGGGTTGGCAACTTGAACTCGCCAGTTATTATTATTAATTTCTCGCATGTGACTTTATCTCGATTGACACCAGAAGGGACGCTGATTGGATGAATGTTAATGTTGTATAGTGTAACAAGCGCTTTACTCTTTTTCTCGCTGTCATCACGTAAGTAAACCTGGTATCCCTACCGGGTGTGTGTGCGACGTTCGGACTTGTGTATTTGTAATTTGCTTAATTTTAATTGTAAACAATGTGTTTAATATATTTTGCAATCGAACAATACTAAAATAATTTAATTTTGTTGCTAATGTCATGTACATGGAGTTTCGTACACTTTTTACATTGATGTGAGTTCTCGTGCTTTGTCTTCGCGTGTGACAATATACTCCAAAATGGCGCATCAACTGGCACCGTCTGTGAATTGTTCACTAGACGACATTGACCTCAGTGCTTTAAAGGTATGTACAAACGAAATTGGTATTGAACTATTAGGCACATTCATATTCATATGAGTCCCGGGTCCCTCACGCCTATGTTCATTTCTCAATTAATTATTAAAAGGGCAATGATCTCACGGGGCGTGAATCATAGCGAAGGTTCAGTAATAAGGCTTTATCTTCTATCAAACCCTGTTATATGTCATTTCAGGACCCAGCTGGTATTTTTGAGCTCATCGAGGTGGTCGGCAATGGCACTTATGGACAGGTGTATAAGGTATGTTTAGATTTATCTAGTGTAGTCTCAAAGGAGGTATTTTACATCTACCCTTGCAATCTATAAGAGACACTTCATTTTGTCAATGATTCATGTTTTTATTTTTACTTGGGAATATCTAAACTTTTTTATGCTTCTTATAGGTTCAAAAAATAGTGTAATATTTTTAACGTATATATTATATTATCTATTGTTTTAGCAAAGCGAAATATCATAATCTATATAATGCAACTCTGCTTTGTTTTAAAATATTCTGGACATGTTTAGATGGATGTTAATAATTTTCTTGTCTGCATAATATTTTGAATTATTATTGTTGTCCTATTTTTTTTTTCATTTAACTGAGAATCATATAATTGTTGTTGTTATGATCCACTTTTTTGCAATCATTTACTTTATGTTTAATTAAAAAATATGATAACAGGCATTGTACTGTCACTGACTCCTATTAGAATAATACATATGATACATAACACAATACAAATATTTGACAAAAGAAAACAAATATTTACATATTGTCCTTGTTGTCATTAGATTGTTTTAAGTTTATACTTACTCTGTCAAAGTTATTACATAAGTGTATCTGTTAATGCTCAAATATCTGTCTTAACAAAAATTTACTTGGAATAATGTAATAAAATCTTATAAGTTGATGTACTGCAATGAGATTGCAGTGTATGGAGCCCCATTTCCTTGAAGATGCTATATATGACACTATGTCTGACTGTCAACTAAAAAAAAGAGGCCACAAACATATATTTGGTTAATCACACTATCACTATGGCAGTCGTTAGTGCTGATTGTTGGCCTACTAGCCAAAAAACAATTTTATAATGCTCTTAGTATATAATAATTGAATTGGCCTCCAGGCTTTATAACATAATTCTTTGTTATTAACTTCCATTAGGCCATAAACTATAAAAAAATAATACAAATATGAAGTCACCACAGAAAGAAAGAAATTCTGCTAGTTTAAATATTTAGTAACAAGCCATAAACAATTTTGAATGTTTGGCATCTTGACTTGATAAAACATAAAAGAAGGAAGTTATTATCCCACATAGCATTCAACAATAACAGGAATGCATGAGCTTTAATCTGTTATATTTCAGATAGGTGACCAATGCTGCAATCCACAAGTTGTCCAGTTGAATAATTGACTTAGGGTCTTGACAAATTTATATAATGACAATTAGAAACAAAATAATAATTAACTTACCCACAAAAATATGAGTGTAGGATATGTGACGTGTTATGTGACTTATGTAGCTCTTATTAGTTTTAATATTTACAACTTTCAATTTTGTTATGAAAATGTATGCACTTAACATTAACTTACAGTTTCGTGATGGTCACTACACTAACTATTCTTTAACTGGACATTTGTTTTGAGAAATACTCATATACATATCTTTCTTTTATTGGTATTTCAAGGACAATAAAGGTTGCTGTATACCTTTAACTGTTGAATAGAGATTGGAACCGGCCATTTATTAGGTACTTGTGCTTGTCATTTGTTCAAACATCTTATTTAAGCCAATAATTATGTAAATATTTTAAATCAAAATTAGGTCATAAAATGAGTATTTGAGATACACAGATATACAATTCCTGAATTAAAACAACCATTTACAAAATTATCTAGCTATCAAAATTACCCTACCTTTGCTTCGCCATAGTTGGGTATAAACATACTAAAAGTATCTTCAATTTGAACTTTCAGTGATATACTGACTTATCAAGTTCTCCATAGTGCAGAGGTTTTCAAAGTGTGGGGCGTGCCCTTCCAACTGAGGCGTGACGGCATACGAAGGGGGGCGCGTACTTAATTTTTATAAAAACAGGCTTACGTAAAATGTTGGATTGAAACTATGTCAATCTAAATAATAAATAGCGAACTTATGGACTTGTGAACTATGGGGTGTAGATATTTTTCCATGACAAAGGGGGCATCATAAAGAACAAGTTTGGGAACCCCTGCCATATTGCCAAACCTTATTAGGCCATTTTGATTACTAAACAAAAGCTATACCACATACTCTATCAATTAAAAATATGGAATCAAGCATTAGAAATAGCATATTTGATCCTATCGTAGTTGTATGATAACTTCTGTGTGTCACTTTTATTAATAGAAGGCAAACACAAGTTTTTTTTTTTTTTTTTGGCCTGTTTTAGTGTCCCACTGCTGGGCAAAGGCCTCCCCTCTTTTCCGCCATTCGTCCCTATTGAGCGCATGCTCCCGCCACTCGCTCCGAAACGCGTCCAAGTCATCCCGCCATCTCCTTTTTGGTCTGCCTCTGCTCCGGTGGCCATCTAACGGGGTCCATTCGATAGCAGCTTTGGCCCACCGTTCCGGATGCATCCGTCAGACATGTCCAGCCCAGTCCCACTTGAGCTTAGCGGTCTTGGCACCCACATCTGCTATACCAGTTTTGGAGTGCAGTTCGGTGTTTCTGATCTTGTCAGTTCTACGAACACCTAGTATGCTGCGCTCCATTGCTAGTTGGCAAATCTTGAGTCTGGACTTTTGGGCTTCAGTCAATGACCAAGCCTGGGCACCGTCGGTTAGGATGGGACGAATACAAATGTCGACGTGTTTGCGCTTCAGTGATAGTGGAAGGTTGCCCTTCATTAGCGCCACACAAGTATATGAGAATAATTAAACAAACATAAATTAGTCTGATACGGAAACAAAGCAAAACAAAATTGACCCATGGTAATAGTTTTACATTTTGAGAAAAGAATTACTTCATATTTCAGTTTTGGCAAAACTCTATGCTATTTAGTTAATTGTTGGCTGAATACTAACTATGATAATTATTGGGTGTTGCATGCATGCAACACAACATAATTATAGGTCTAGTGCTTAAAGTTGGAGGTTCCTGTGGTAGTGGAGTGGTGTGGGAGGGATGTGTTTTCGTTACGTCAAATGACGCGAGACTTTAGTCGGGCGTCTGCATCGCTGTTGTCAACAAGAGTTATTTGGACTGGCCGCTTTGAACAAAACGGCCCCGAGATTTTACAACCGAAGATGAGTCCTTCCGATTAGGGCTCAAACTAAATAAGTTGTATGTAAAGTGTACGAACATTTTAGGGCAAGAAGATCAGATCCCAATTCTACTGAGCATAAAGATGACATTAATGTACATAAAACAAAGTACACAAGTACTACAAAAATGACCATCTTAGCGACAAGATAATGGATCAATTTATTATAAATTTACGACATGGGGAATCAGATAATGAAAGTGATTCAAATCGTACCTCTACAGACAGCGATTAGAGTGGCGATATGGATGCAGATTAATTTGATTGGATTAAATCCAATTATTTTCAAAATTTCTGTTCAAAAACATTTATATTAAATCATAATATTATAACTCATTTTGTCAGTTTATTTTGTCATACGCAATTATACCAATTCAATTTAGGTAAACACTTGCAAATATCGTAAGGTATATTTTTATTACTATTCATCACGTCTATAGTGAGACAGTTCTGATGGGTCACATGTATCCCTCCTGTACCGCTCCACTACAGCAGGAACCTCCAACATTAAGCAGGACACCTGTAACAGTATTCCTATCTACGCAACTTCCTTTATCTATGTTGATATATGTTGTACTGTCATGATATGATTCACACATTTTACATCCAACTGCCAAAAGTAGTTCATTTAATTGCATAAAATTTGCATATTTTTAACTCGAATAAAGTGCCTTATTTAAATATTTTTACTAAGGTTTTTGAAATGGGATATTAAGTAAATATTATGTAATGAATTAAATTTGTAATTCAATTCCACATGAATTGGTTTACGCATTGCCAATAAATTCATAGCATAGGTTAACTGGCTGCATTCCTGTTATTGCTTTCTTATCTTATTCATACTCTGGCATGAATGTTCTTGGGTCAATCAACTTTTCTTTGTACCTAGTTGCCATGCTTACGTCTCTTGGGTCACTCTTTAAAACTAACCTAACCTAACATGTTTTTTGTAGCAATTAAAAGCCGCATTATTTTGTGGGCTTTCCTCTAAGCATGTTAATATTATAAACATCTTTCTAAGAAACACTATCACTGGTGTCTGCTGGCTTACGGCACAGAATAACAAAAATAAAAAGTTTATCGACCCTCTTAACGGGTGATTAAAAAAAAATTTCAGTGTTGAGGCCTTAATTAAGAAACGTTAATTTTCTTCCATTGTGTGACGAAAATTAACCATACAATCAATCAATCAATATGGTTAACCATAATCCTCTTGTTATGTCAGCATTGTATTCTGTTGGTGTCCATATTAAATAAATAAATAAATATGGTTAACTTTTGGTACACAATGGAAGAAAATTAACGCGTTATTATTAATTAAGGCGTTAATACCATAAATATTATGAATATGAATATAACTACAAACAAATTTGTTGATAATTACCCAAACAGCAATTAGTTACATCATATTAATAGCAATACAGTCAAGAAAGGCAAAAAGTTTGTACCTTAACCAACTAGGTATAGCATTATATACTTTATTGCTTGCCATGCGATTTTTTCTGGATTAACATATTTCTTTTACTATTGCTGGTCTAATAGGTATATAAGTTGTCAAATAATTTTTCTTTTTAAGGGTAGTACAACTTTTCCAATTTCTGTATATCACCTTTGACCTTCTCAAACATTCTATTGCACTGCCTGACGGAGAAGTGTATTCTTAAAAACCAGGTTATGTGCAAAGTTTTACAATTGAGCGTAAGCCATGCCATACCTACCTGCAAACAGAAACTGCGTCCAAAAATAACCAAGGAAATAAAGGCCCAAAATTTTGTAGGACGACGGATGACGATATTGACGATGCGAAATCATGGATTAAACCGAAAACACTCATACAGATAGTATTATTGAATATGGCTTCAAATTCCCGGACCGTATTTTCTCGGGCGCAGTAAAAAAAAAATTTAGGTTTCATATCTTCATGTAGAAGTACGTCCACTGCTGAATATAGGCCTTCCCCTCGGGATTCTCGAATCTCCACATTAGGGCCTGCGCAAACCGGCGGAGCGCAGAGGAGATCACCTAGGAGGATTTACTCCGCGCAGCGCACACCGACGAGGGAAAATCCCCCGCGATACCGCGACCGCCCGTCAGTGCAGCGCCGGCGGCCGGCGCACCTGGGAGCACTTCGGCGCATACCGGGGGATGCCGCAGCATACCGCCGCCTGCCGTGGCGGTATCCTCTCCCCGCGGCGTTGAAGAGCGTCGACGATACTGCGGCGGCATGCTGCGGCATCCCCCGGTATGCGCCGAAGTGCTCCCAGGTACGGGCCTACGAAGGGAAGGTGAAGGGTGTCTGTTCTTCTTCTTCAGCTAAAATTGATATTAACACTAAATCCCAGTCCGTCATCACGAAACCTTCGACACTAACGACTCGTACAAAAACAAGTTTTCGACTGTTGGTCGCTAGTGGAACGGAATGTATAATCACCGATCATGGTATGCCGAGGGATGCCGCGGCATTGCGGAGGTGCTTGCGGTTTCAAAATTCGTGTTCTCTCTCGTCGTCCGCCGAGTTGCGCCAAGCCTTCCCCTCCCGCAGCCCCGCTACCCCGGCGCACTCGGGAGGCCTCGGTGGATAGCGGGGGATGCCGCGCTACCGCCGCGGTATCCTCTAACATACTCCTCGATGCCGCAGAGTAGAAATCCCCCGTGATGCTCCGAGGTCGGTCTCAGAGCATACAAATTTATACCTTAATGTAATTAATATAGAAAAGAATATACATTGATAAATTTAAATGTATCTGTTCTGCGCTCCGCCGGTTTGGGCAGGCCTTTAAACAGAAGTTTTATCGAATTAGTATTAGAATTCGTCAATGAGCTCTACGTCATGTCATCCTAACCTTGGGTTCGCAACTTCGCAAACACCTTTTAGCAACGCGTATCTTCTTTATGTTGGTTCGCTCTAGCACACAGGCCACCAGCATTAACGATACCTGGCGTTTTTGGTTGCTTGCGAGTCCATGGTCCGAGTTAAACTGGTAAATGTGGCGCATCTCGATCAAGCCTCGGTGGTTGCGTTGACCTGACCCTTATACGCTGATAAGCCCGATAATTACAATTCCTGAAGCTCTATCGATATTGATACGGCTTTTCTGCTATCTTTGTTATTATCACAGTGCACTCGATTTTATAACGAAATTGCTACACAGTTACAGTTCAGTATCACAGTTCACAGGAACTATGATTTTATTTTCAGTCAATGTAGCCTATGTGTTAATTTCGGGTATAAGCTTCCATTTCAATTCATTCATTTCCATTCCAAAATTCTTCCAAATCCGTTCAGCTGTTTCAGCGTGAAGGAGTAACACACTTCGGTACTAAACTCACCCTCCACTCTACTTATTTGTTTGGTGGCCTTTCGAATGTTTTTATGAAATAAATCGTACATTGCGCTCGTTAGCTAATCAACACCTGCTGCTGGCTGCGAAAGTGGTTAGGTATTACTTTCAATGTGTCATCGCCATACCTATGCGACGTCGTCAGGGCCTCCACGCATGAAAAAAAACCGGCCAAATGCGTGTCGGTCTTCGCACATTTAGGTTTCCGTACCAAATCATCAATATATCGGTAATTGACCCTTAAATTGGCAATATGCATCATAGTGCACATAACATACACTTTTTTTTTGTGTCTAATTTTTTATGCTTTTTTATTCTAATGTGGTTTGAACACTCGACTTTTTTTATTTTTGCCAATGTAAGGGTTAGTAGATATACGTATAAAACATGTGATAATGTTTGTTTAATGTTGTTTCAAGTTCATAGGTTAACAGGAAGTTAACAAATTTTTCAGATCAAAATTTTGTAAAACAAAACTGACCTTGGTGTCTTCTCTTTCCTTTGTTTTCCAATATTTTTTTAAAACATAAATACAGTATTTATCTACTCAACGACCTCTAAACAACGATTCGCCCTCCTTTAGGTGTATTGAAAAAATGATAAAAATACATTTTGACAATTTGTATGGCTTCTGGTCAACAAGATGCTTATACCTACTGTGAAAATTTGAAGACTGTAGCTCCAACCATTTGGGTGTTGGTAAAACCTGTGTGACAGACGGACAGACGGACATGTGAGTGACAGCAATAGGGCTCCGTTTTGGGCACTTCAGGTACGGAACCCTAAATATGTTCATACATAACATAATAAAATATATGTATATGCAATACGTACATACCTACAACATTGAATTGATGGTCCGTGTGTATTTCTATGTGTAATTAATTAAGTTATAAATATGTAATCTAATCAACAATTATTATATTCAACTAGCTTCGCACGGGTAGCACTAATTATCGATACCTAATATTCACCAAGTATAGCCTATCCTATAACCTTCCTAGATAATCACTCTTTCTATTGGTAAAGACCGTACCTATCAAAATCCGTGTGACATTAGCCCAAATAAACACAAACTCAGCACGGCGGGGACAATAATGTATAATATTCAGTGATGGTGTAGGTGTATAGCAAAATATCTTTGGTTACAAACAATTTTACACTCTATCACTGGACCATTTAGTTACATACCTTAATTGAGCATTTGAAAGCATTACAATTAAAGAGTTGAGTCAATTAATGTCAATGAACTTGGTTAATTTAATCAGACTATCTTTAATAAGCACAAGTGGACAGATATAGACTACTTATACATGTAAACGATGCAGCATTACTATGCTCTTAGGTTTCCCTTTTAAGCCATTGGAAAATATTAAATAGATGCGTTTGAGCAGGGCGCAATTAAGCCATTGTCTGTAAGCATAATCCAGGTCTACTGAATAAAATCAGCATCCTGTTACTGATTTCACCCTGTTATGTCATTTCTCGCAGGGCCGCCACACAAAGACTGGCCAACTTGCCGCTATCAAGGTTATGGACGTCACTGAGGATGAGGAAGAAGAGATAAAGCTGGAAATTAACGTGTTGAAGAAGTATTCCAACCATCGCAATATTGCAACGTATTATGGCGCTTTCATCAAGAAGAGTCCTCCTGGAAAGGATGACCAGCTTTGGCTGGTGATGGAATATTGTGGCGCTGGTAAGAATAGCCCTTATTGGTTAGTCAACTTGGCCGACTATGCAGCCGTCTGAATTGCCGACTTCATACTCTTATAATTCCTTTTTCTTTTGGACGACTAATGGAGCCAAATGACTAACTGTTGAGTTTCTTGCGGGGCGCTTCTTCTCGGCAGTGGCTTCATCTTGGGAAGCGCTGGTAGTTTTTGGCGTGTACAAGTGTCCGTGCGGCCTACTTACTGAATAAATATATTTTATCTTTTTAATATGGTACCTATTCAATATGGGTCCATATCATAATTTCTAAATCAAAATTGTTAAGTACGATATTCCTAACAACAAAACTCCGAAAATCAAAATTTTGAATTACTTCATTTTTGAAACATAGACGCTACCATGTAATGTTAATTTCAAAAGCGGGAGCGCCGTCGTAGTTTGTGAAAACACTATAGTATTTATTCATTAAGTGGATTCTAAAAATATACCTATTGTTGCCAAAATATATGAAGCGGGCAATCTCATAATTGGCCGACGTGGGTGCGCTAAGGTCACGATTTTTGCGTAGGACGAAAGTAACTCCCCCTACTTGTTTAAACTTTAATCTTCAAATATAGTAATTTTCAGGCTCTGTAACTGACTTGGTAAAATCAACAAAAGGTCAGTCTCTCAAGGAAGAGTGGATATCGTACATTTGCCGGGAAATCTTGAGAGGGCTCAGCTATTTACACTCCAACAAAGTCATCCACCGAGACATCAAAGGGCAAAACGTCCTGCTAACAGATAACGCCGAAGTCAAGCTTGGTAAGTAGGTGGATGATATTGATATGTTTTATTTAGTTGCGAGGAGCTTGTTTTTATAGAAATGTTTCTTCGGCAGTTGATTTCGGAGTATCGGCGCAGCTGGATAGAACGATCGGCAGAAGGAACACGTTCATCGGCACGCCGTACTGGATGGCGCCCGAGGTGATCGCCTGTGATGAGAACCCGGACGCCACCTACGACAACCGCTCCGACCTTTGGTCCCTCGGTATCACTGCACTCGAGATGGCCGAGAGTCAGCCACCTCTCTGCGATCTGCACCCTATGAGAGCTCTCTTTCTTATCCCAAGGTATTCTTGAACCACCTTATCTTATATCTTAATAAATAAGTAAACATTTATTATAAATATCATTTATGTATAAATTGAAAGTATATTTTATACAAGTGAAGTAAAGCTGCCGATTGTTGCATGAGGAAGATTAATGCAGCGAGCTAGCGAGATCGGCCGGATCGTTCATGAAACATTAAAACAAGAATGCTTGCATAATAATAATGACTGCAAAATATTGTATGTCAATTTATGCTAGCTAATTTATCCTGTAAAAATGTCCTGTATTGTTAAAATATCTTTGCAGCGTCATTATAATAGTTGTTAATATTCTCAACCGAAGTAATCACTGCTCTACCGCTAAGCTGTTGATCATCCCGGAGTCCATGAATTCGATAATATAATTCGTATTTTTTTTCTAATTCCAGAAATCCTCCGCCTCGTTTAAAGTCAAAGAAATGGGCGAAGAAATTCCACAGCTTTATTGAAACTGTCCTTGTGAAAGATTACCACCAGCGACCTTATACAGAGCAGCTTCTGAAACATCCATTTATAAGGTGAGTAGGACCTATCCATCCATCTATCCATTTGCGATACAAAATAATTATAAAATGAATTAAATTATTATTAAGCTAATAATATAATTAATAATTTAATTATTAATTTAATTAAATTATTATTAAGCTTTTATAAAAGTAATTGCCTTTTTTATAATACATATCTTGATAATGAAAATTTGTTTACTTGAAATTAGTTGCATATTATTCTAATTACAGGGACCAGCCCACCGAAAGGCAGGTGCGAATACAGCTGAAAGATCATATTGACCGATGTAAGAAGAGAAAGCAGGATAACTCTGTTCGCGAGGAGTACAAATACTCTGGTTCGGAGGGCGAGGAGGAGGAGAACGCGGTGGCGGGCGAGCCGTCCTCCATCGTGCACAACGCGGCCGCGCACCCCGGCGGGGACACGCTCCGACGCAACTTCCAGCAGATCCAGGAGGGCAGGTCGGTATTCGCGAGTTTCCCGCTTGTTTCTAACTCGTGTGACTACAGCGTAATAATCCTCTCAAATCTAACTCAGAGCCGCTGCCGAAGCGCCGCAACCGCAACCGCCGCCCAAACGCAACAGCAAGCGCGAGGAGCGGGAAGAAATACCAGGTACCATAACTGTCTAACTCCACCGATGAATGCTTGTTAATAGTGTTATTAACTTGTGACCTTTGTGCCCAGAGCCCGGCCCGCCCGCCCGGCCCTCCATTCCTCAAAGACTGATTGTAGTGCCTGATCCCCAGGCTCAGCAACCCAATAGATATAGGTAAGTTAACAACCGCTTCATACTCGTCTATTTACATGACACACCTTTAAAACAGAATCGACCTAGCCCGAGAAATGTAAAAAATACAGTTTTTTTTCCAAATATATGTTTATTTCTTATAAAAATATTAATTTGAATTAAAAGTAAGAGCTTATGTCATGATATGCCTGAATCGTTTTTCAACTCTCGCCTATATTTTGTACCGGCGATAAAAAAAAACATTCAGACATAACCAACAAGAGCGCTATTCCCAAATTATAAGTTTGATGTTATGTTACTCCTGGTTCTGTTTTTCAAATACGTACTGACTGTTGGGTGAAAGGTATAGTCAAGGTCATAAATATGTGAACATATTTAGAACCTTGTCACTATAATAGTTGTGACATTCATATATGGCAGTTTAAACATGACATTAAATAGACAAGATACTAAAATGTACACATATTTATGACCTTGACTGTACACAATGTTACGTAATAGTTTTTCGGAATAACCCTCCAAATAGGACTAATGCTGACGGATATTTGTACTTGCAGTCCGTGTTGTGCTTAATCCCCATAAGCCAAGAGAATTGGACAACATTTGACGGGTTGAATAACGACAAGAGGCCTTACTTGTTTATTGTATGACGTTTACTTTACTTTAAATCTTTTGCCCGGCGTTTAACTTCGGCATCTACGAAGGTCTATTAAATTTATATCCGTATGATAGTAGTAATTAATGTCTGTGACAACCGGAAATTCGACTAATTCTACAACCTTTTGTCTTTTTTCTCCCATGTAGGCTATAATTTGCAAGAAACATACAAGCATATCAGTGACGTTATCTGTCCGGTCTGCACATATTCCCTAATATTTACTGAACTACTGGATATTTAAAAAAAAAAAACTACAAATATTTTCGGAATTCTGGCGTTTAATTACCCAAATGGTTTTGGATTTAGCATCAGTTGCAATTTTGAAATGTCAATTGTCCGCACTTTTGACATTGCATGGTCGAGTTAAAAACTCATTAATTGCATCACAAACCGAATGTATGGCTGGTGGAGTCGCTGTAAGACTAAAATTAAAAATAGTATAACATTAGCATTTTATTACTCTTACTTTGCTAATTTTCAAAAGGTCATGTAGGTCAGTTCTGCTAAAGGTGAATCTTAATGCAGTAAAAATTTACTTTAGCTCCTAGTAATCTTCTAATTATATTTTTAAAAAGCATTGATTTTCGGCTGATACTGAATCATTTTACGTGCACAGAATTCAAAATCGGGAATCATCTTGGTTGTATTGTGTACTACAGTGCAATCATACATTCTGATGCTGCCGACCAAAACAAAACAGCAGTATGCGCATATGGACTTCATACTCTCGCTGCCTTTTACTTTTAGGCAGCAGTACGCTAGTCTAACCAATTTTACCCGAACCCGAAACACTTGTAAGCACTTTTTAAGCAGCATACTATTGCGAGAGATATGTATGTTTCATGTTAGAAATAACTGTTGACATGGGCGTTGTGCGCAGGCCCCTCCCACCGACGCCGAAGTCATCGGGCTCTTCCAACAGCTCGGGCTCCAACAATGGCACGCCGCCCGCCAGCGGCCCGCAGCCGCCGCAGCGTGGCTCACACAATATGTTCAAGCCGATGGTAAATTAATGCGCACCGGACCTACATACTACGCTACACGTCCTAACCAAGTATAACCCTATTGTAGTCAGCTATAAATGGCCATTTCTTACATTTTCTGATATTATTCAATACTACTCGTGCTGTTAGACTGATACCATCAGAAAAGTGTCCACTTACTAAAAATCATATTAAGCCCTGTAAAATTACACTTATAAGTAGTCACTGATATCAATAAATAGTACCTAAGTACTTTCTAAATTATGGATTGGAAAAAGTGAATTAATTAAGGGTGCCCACCCTTAAGAGTTTAGTGGCAACATTATCAAATTTAGACCCAATCGCTGCTGCTTTAACGGTATTTTTACCGAAGTCCTGCCTGTCATTGCGTTAAATTCTACTTTGCCAAGCTATAAATCCAACAACTACTTACAACTCTATCACCATGTTAATTGTTATGCGAGCGAACAAGATTTTATTTGCTTTTTTGTTTTTATTTTCATGTCACGCTGTATACTTTCTTTGCACATCCGATTTATACTTCAACTGCAGCTTCCACCGCGAAAACCCGAGGTTGGTTTGTACCTTTTGCATTTTAGTTATTAGAGACTTCATATGTGTTTGTCCAAATCAAAAGCGGTCAAACCGCGGCTGGCAGTTACACTGTTCATTGTCATGATTACTTGTATGAGTAATATAGCAACAATTAATCAGAAAGTCAGCCGGCAGCCGTTAGGGCTCAACCCAGCCTATGAGTCTGTACATATATAAATAAATAAAAAGTAGATGCACTGGGCGACGAGCAAGAAAATACAAGTTATGCTAGCTATTGATTTAAAAGGGCCCTTACGCAGTTGACTTGCAATAACAATGTTTTAGGACTTGGACAAGCTTGCAGCGCAGCTGAACGAACTCGGCGTCGTGTCGGGCGGGGAGCCGCCCAACAGGCCGCCGCGCGCGCCCACTAATGGTCAAGGTGGGTATCACACACATGCATAGCCTCGTAGGAACCTGTGTACATTAAGTATGTATGTATGTACAGTCGCCATATCGGAGCAGACAAAGTAATCATTAATAATAATAAGCACATTGCCTACTTCGATATATTTGATAGCGACTGTACAGTATTAGAGTAAAATTAACATCCTTATTGAAATAAACTGTTTGTTACCTTTGCTTTATCCATATTTCAATAACTTGATACATCCTCCATAGTAAGCTAGAAATTCTGACTCTGCAATATTTATGGCTACGTCAGTAACAATAACAGTAAACGGTTGCCTAAAATAGTCTTGAAAATTATACAGGTCCTCCCGTTGAAAAGAATGTCCCTGAGCCAACGTTTGATGATTCTGATAGTGACTCGGACGCAGAGGAGAGCGGCGGCCGAGTTCGTAATGACGGTACTCTTCTCGCGAGTGATCCTCCGAAACCGCTGTAAGTCACTTTGTTATGGTAAAACCTAATACATTATGTTACAATACAACTGGCCTAGCCGTGAATGAAGACACACACATTGTAGTAAATGACGTCACAATTAACGTAATATAACTTTGAATGGATGACAAATTTTGTTATACATATTGTCAGAGAAATAAATAAACATTATCTGAAAAAAAAACGTCATATAAAAAATATTTGAAGAAGTATCTTACACTCCACTGGTGGGTGTACAGATGGATAAAAAATCTTACACTCCACCGGTGGGTGTACAGACCGGATAAAAAATCGATCTGTAAAGTCGCCATCAGTTGAACTTGTAAACCATGTAAACAAACCATTTAGGCAACATTTGTTCCAAAATTTTCACACTAGCTCTCCATTACAACTAAATCCATATGCTATTTCACCACTTGTTATTCTAATCCTCATTGAATATTTCAGTAAAAGTTTGCAATTATTTTGCAGTTGAGGTTATTCCGACATATTTCAATGGCATATATCTTTCGTTTCAAGTCTGCAATTGTCTATGATGGCTGACTAGAGTTGGCCAAATCAAGACTATCACGAGTAGTGTGTTAAAACTATTTTAATTTCGTTTGTTTTAAAAAAATGCGTGGCTCATGTTATAAATGAAGAAAACAACATGAAAAGCTTAGACGGCATTATTGACAGGGCTAAGAATTGTATAACTGAACCTTTCATAATACATATTGGTGACACGTCTTCCTCAAACGATTCTAGTAATTCTGATTAAAAAATAAATTTTAAACGATTTTTAATCTTAGTCTACTTTTCCCGTCACTAGTAAACTCATCAAACTATAGACAGTATAAATATGGCGCTTTGTTTACATCGTTCACAAGTTCTATTGATGGCGACTTTAAATAAATAATTATGACATGTAATACTCGTATTCAAACAAAACTACTTGTTTTATGTCATTAAGGGTCTGTTTCACAATTGACAAGTAAATTTATCTGACAGATATGCTTTATTTGACGACTGTGAAAGAATTTGGATACTGAAGTGAATACTTAACTTACTATTAAAGAAAATAATAGTGGTTTTAATCAACTAATATCAATACTATAGTTGAGTTAGGTACTGTTCCCTTATATTACGTTCACATCACTTAAACGTTTTTTGTAATTAACTCTTCAAAAGGGAATTTGTTTTCTATTATGGCAATAATTTTTATAATTTCATAAATATAAACAGTAACGCAGACTGCGTTACTGTTGTAGCAGTTTAAAAGTTTCTAAAACTTACACAGTACATTGATTGATGCTTTGTATGATCCTTTTATTGTTTGATGAACTAATGCCGAGTATTTCGTGGTATGTTTATGTTGCCTGTTCGATTATGTTGGTCCCGTCCATTTTCCCGGCCCGTTGTGTTTGGTTCCGCTTGCCAGTCCCGAGTTCTGCTACAGGGGAGGGTTGGGCGCGGTGGCGGAGGACGGCGCGGCGGGCGGCGCGGGCGGCGCGGGGGGCGCGGGGGGCGGCGCGCCCACGCGCCCGCTCCCGCCCACGCCCGACGACGACGACGCGCACAGCGACCGCACGCTCGTCATGAAGAGAGTGAGTACTCCCACCACAACACCTACCGAAACGACGAGCCTGCTGACATATTACTGCTCCCAATATTCAATCTATCTTTTATTTACTGAAAATAAATCCTTGTTTTTGCCGACATTATTGCTCCCAAATATTGATAACGCGGATATATTTTTTTTATTATTTTGACATTTGCCACATAAAAGTGCCAAATTTTTACATGAAGTAACCAAATAAATCGGCGAAAACGAGCATCAATTAAGTTTAATGATGTAAAATAGCATATATTTAACCATGGTTTATTAAAACAAGGTCTTCTCTTCCGAAAGAAACACTGCGTCATTACAAAGTTGCCACTCCAAAAATATGGACAAATTTGATTTTAGATTAGTGTACGATTTTATTTCAAACTCATATATATCGCGAGTAATATAAATCACGAGCATAATTTACATATTTACTTTAATTTAATATTATAAATGCATTTATGCATGAAAATAATAATAATAATCCAACCTATATACGTCCCACTGCTGGGCACAGGCCTCCACTCACAATAAGAGGGTTTGGGCTATAGTTCCCACGCGGGCCCACTACGGATTGGGAACTTCGCACACACCGCCAAATTGCTTTGCAGGTGTGTGCAGGTTTCCTCACGATGTTTTCCTTCACCGAAAAGCTATATTATTATTATTTTAATCATAATGTTTATCAGAATTTTTTTAGTCATAATATTGAAAATCATAATGTTTTTAGTCATAACAATTGCAATGCATAAATTATGACAATAGGCATATAGTTGAAATTGACCTAATTTAGCAAATAATCGTAGATGCGTACGTAAACTAATTTGATAAATTAGGTCAATTTCAACTTGATAGGTTAGGTTAGAGTTGTGTCAAGGCGCGAAGCGCCTTAACTACACGGAATAAGAGCTCCGCACAGCGGAGCTCCGTCGACTTTGTCGTACATCATCTGGTTGTAACACAAAACAGTATTGGTTGTACTGCAGTCGATATTGTTAAGATAAAAAAAAAGATAAAAGATATTTATTCAGTAAGTAGGCCACACGGGCACTAAAAATATGTTATCGCATTACAGACAGTCTTCGAGTGTCTGCGGTGTAGTCGTGTTTCTAATTCATACGAAGGATTAAAAATGTTTGTCTTATATGACGTGAAAACGTTATGCGCAAAACTATTATGGCGATTGATAATTATGCGCAATAAATGTATGACAATTGTTATTTATGCTCTCAAACATTATGATTTAAAAAAATATGCGAACTAATTTATGCCTCTTTACAGTTATGCGAAGTGATCATTATGACTCAGTTATGCCATAAAACTGTATGCAACCCAATATGGACCCGAGAGGAATATAAGCGCTTCCTCTCGGGTCCATAAAGCGTTTATCAATAGTCTAGTTATCCATAGCCCTAATATTTAGACCGTATTAACTATTTTGTTATGAGTATAGTTGTATATTTACCAATCAACGTTCAACATGTAAGTGCCGGTGGTCACGGCACCGTAGAACTTATGCTCGTACCTACGTCAAAACGCAATAACTTACTGACGCTATTTTTATAGAGAACAGTAAATGGTCAAAACGTAAATACCTATATACAACGATAGTCTTAAGTTAATATATACGAGCAAATATTTTGAAATTA
This sequence comes from Tortrix viridana, assembly GCA_963241965.1. Lineage (NCBI taxonomy): Eukaryota > Metazoa > Arthropoda > Insecta > Lepidoptera > Tortricidae > Tortrix > Tortrix viridana. Next base: position 55,011,421 of record OY725171.1, on the reverse strand, counting down.
CCCCGATTTTAAAGTTTGGAAATCTGGCCGCGGGATATGACGTAGTACGTGTCCACTCACGTGACCACTGTTTCTCGGAAGAGAATACCAGACGAAGTATATTATTGTACCATGTCTTTATTAAACTATTTAATTGAATATTATAAATAAAGAGGAGAATATTAGAAACAGTTGATTACAAACAAAGCGGCTATCCGCCAAAAACTTATAGTGTAAAACATGGTAAAACTTTAGAGATTTGTTAAGGTGAAATAATAGGCAAACAAAAGCCTTTCTATACAAACTTTGTCAAAAAAATATTTGTTCTGGTACTCCTTTTTTATCGTAAGTATATATATATATTGTGCGTTAAATTGAGCTTTCAAGGGCCTGCGCAAACCGGCGGAGCGCAGCGCAGATCACTTTAAATTTATCAATATATATTCTTTCCTATTTTAATTTCAATAAGGTATAAATTTGAATGCTCTGAGACCGACCTCGGAGCATCACGGGGGATTTCCTCTCTGCGGCTGCGGCTCTAAATTTATACCTTATTGTAATTAAAATAGAAAATAATATACATTGATAAATTTAAAGTGATCTGCGCTGCGCTCCGCCGGTTTGCGCAGGCCCTTATTTAACGGCTAAAGTGAAATATTCTGTTTAGGTATAACTTTATAAAGAATTTTACAGTGGGTCATTTATACAAGCAAATAGTTTAAACAAAAAAGAAGAAAATCAACTTGTCGCGCTAATCGACGACGCGGTTAGCCTAGTTGGTAGTGACCCTGCCTACGAAGCTAGCGGTCCCGGGTTCGAATCCCGGTATGGGCAAATATTTGTGTGATGAGCGCGAGTATTTGTTCCTGAGTCATAGATGTTTTCTATATATTTAAGTAAAGTTGCCATCAATGGAACTTGTGAACCATGTAAACAAACCTTTTAGGCAACAATTCTTCGTAAACTTTCACACTAGCTCTCCATCACTACTAAATCCATATGCTATTTCACCACTTGTTTTTCTAATCCTCATTGGACAATATAATATCACTTAAAATTCGATATTTTAATAAAAGTTTGAAATTATTTTGCAGTTGAGGTTATTCCGACATATTGCAATGACATATTTGTTTCGTTTCATGTCTGCAATTGTCTATGATGGCTGACTAGTGTTGTCCAAATTAAGACTATAACGAGAAATAGTGTGTTAAAACGATTTTAATTTCGGTGGTTTTTAAAATCACGCTTGATTATACCAGGTACAATTGTTACGATTAAACATTACAGTACAGTACGTTACGTTGCATAATACATATTGGTCACACGTCATCCTCAATCGATTCTAGTGATTTTGATTAAAAAATATTTTTTAAAGGATTTTTAATCTTAATCTACTTTTCCCATCACTAGTAAACTCATCAAACTATAGACAATATCAATATGGCGCTTTGTTTACATCGTTCACAAGTTCTATAGATGGCGACTTTATGTATTTCTCTATATAAGTATGTATATCGTTGCCTAGTACCCATAGTACAAGCCTAGAGCTTAGTTTGGGACTTGGTCAATTTGTGTGAGATTGTCCCTGATATGTATTTATTTAATTAAAAAAATATATCTGCAAAAATATTTATTTTGTACAAAGTTAGTATGAAGGGCGTTGCTTACCCCTACCTACTTATTTATTGATTGACTTGATATTATGATCCTCATTGACTAGCTTCTCTTTCATGGTACTTATATTAAGATCCCAACTATTTCTCATTTAGTTATTTCATAAATTTTCACGCCAAAGTAAGATAAGTGAGCAAAATTCGCATACATAATTATTTGTTAGGAAAGCGATGTTTGTTGTTTTATCATTTGTTTCTGTAACCTTTATTTACTTGTTTTTTTGTGTGGGGCATGATGACAAACAACAGAAAGAGAATACAGACGGCAATAAAGCTCATACCGAGGTGGATGAAGCAGTTCTACTAAAAGATTGGGACTTCGCTAGATTTTTTCCTTCAAAGAATGCTGAAATTGCAAATGATAAACAAAAACAAACTAGGGAAGGAGACCAGAAACGTTTGCAGTTGCAACGACAGTCAAGGATAGAGATGGAAGACGCGTGGGCCAAGTATAAAGCCATTGCGACTCCACCGGCTCGACACAAACAGCTATTCCAAAAACCGATTGAGAAAACGACTCATGACAAATTGTCTGACATTTTAAAGTACAAAAAAGAACAAGACTCAGAGATGAGTTCTCCAAATAGATTTTTTAGGGGATTCAGAAGGGAAAACTCTGATCTTTTTCCATTACCAAGTACACGCCATTCCGCCATATACTTTCCGAAACATGAGAACCCAGTAGGACCCAACAAACAACTTAGATCGAGCGGCATTTTCAACAACTCTCGCAAGCAACAAATAATAAAACCACATGTTTCGGGTGAGCCGATACTTACTGATTTTGTTAAGATGAATGATAGTCTAAAAATGTCAGCACAAGGAGAAGTAAAAAAAAGCGACAAAGGAAAACCACTAGCCAATAACCCCATAGATGCGTTAAAGAGCGTAGCAGCGTTGATCAGACAAGACAGCACTAACTCAGGGCCGAGCCGCCAAAGCAGCGTAAACAGTGATTCCCCTTCTACGAGTATTTGTTTTACGTCAAGTGCTTCGTTCGAGAAAGCCGGCACTCCGGATTTAACTGCTGGCACTTTGGAGACGAAATCAAAACAGGAGGAGGAAGCGACTAGCCTGGTGAGACCTCGCAGAGAGAAGACTGAATCAGACATAGTATTTCGAAGAAATTCTCACTATAACCGTCACACAGACCTTATACCCAGTAGTGGGCAGGAAGCGGTACTCGCTCAGGATAAGGTAATTGTTCTCGGCTCCGGATAGCTTGTTTTCATTTATACTTACACATTGATATGAGGGGTTTGACTTCTAACTTCATAACTACAACTAACATAATTTGACGGTTGTATAAATGCTTTCGTTTAAACGACTTCAAATATGGCTCGTGATGTGATTTTCACAACTAAACAATATGTGGGAATGGTTTTATATTATGTATGTCATATTAATTTTTACTCACAGTACCTCTATTTTAAATGCCATCGGCTGTCATACTCGCCCTTCCTTTGGACTGTATATTTGTTATTTGGTTTATAAGAAACTGGAAGACATCATGGCTAATAATAATTTAGATTTACTGTGTATATTATTTCGTATTATATATTTAAAAACGGCTTTTTTACTGCATCTTTTTCAAAATACGGTTTGGGTCACTTTACTGTTTGTCGTTTATGATTACGAGGACAGCATTTATAGTTATTATTTGTACGAACTTATTTGAATCATTGCTCACACGTCTTACATTTTGGCGTGATAAGTACTTATAGAACCAAGTTTACACCAAAATGCATTTTAAGAGTTATTTATTCAACAATGTTTCAAACTAATTCTGATTAGTATTAACGGGCTCTTCGATTAACAGCTTATTATATATTAACAATTGAATTAATCGCAAGTTGGGATTACATATTTTAACTAACCACAGCGGAAACTATTTTTCTGCGCGAATACCGTCTTCCTGCCAATATCGACAAATTAGGAAGGCCCGTGTCATGAACACCATTGGAACCTAACTGTTTGGGAATGAACATCTAACGAGAAGCGGAAAAGAAGACCAGTGGTCGATTACTGTGAATGTCTCCTACTATTGCATGTTTTGGCTGCCGTGTTTGTGTTTGTCACGTATTTGTTGCTGTCGGATTAATAATAACGCTGCAAATGACATATAACTTAGGTTTGCTATTCTTAATGTAACCTGGTGTCACGTCGGCACCGCGAATGTATGCGAATAGTAGTAATGTGAACACGTGAGAATATATGATATAAGTGTTTGTTCGGGTGGGCGGCTCGGTTGATGGCTCGGTTGTGCAGGGGCGCGGCTCCGGCGCGGGCGAGGGCGGCGGCTCGCGCACGAGCTCCGTGCTGCCCGACCTGCTCAGCCAGGCCGGCCAGCCGACTACGCCGCCGCGCCATGACAAATCCACCAGCGAAGAGGTGAGACTTACACCTTTATCTCTCGCCGTACCCTTCCACTCTTCATTTTGTTCTCAATGTCCAACTTTATTCTCTATTTTTGTATTAAAACAGTTGGTAAATTTAGCGTCCAAAACAATTAAGCTTCTAATTATAAACTTTTGAGTTGTACTACCTACTTATTTTATTGTGTATCTTGTGCCAAATATAAAGATAATAATTTGCTATTGAATTCGTATCAAATTTGCTATCATGAACACCGAACATGTGGGGCTTCATCTATACTTACTACATTGTTAAAAGGCCTATTAATGTTGAATCAGTTATAACGGTGGTCCATTATTTGTATACATGTTTCCCTACTTTAATGTAACAGAAAACTTTAAAACCTCAAGTTCTTTTTACATTTCAGATAAGTTACTCCTGTCAAATTTATGTGATAAGACTGATAAGCTGTGGTCATATAGTTAAAGAAAGCAAGTTCCTATAGCAATGCTTGTTGACATATTTACCAAGTAAACGACAACTCCTACCGAATGACGTTCTGTAGTGTCCTCACTCAATTTAAAATCACTGAGAAAATCCGTATCTTTAATTATTGGCACATTCGAAGATTTTTTGTTTTTCTTTTATTCAGAAGCAAGAAGTTTCGTATCCTTTGGGAATGCACTTTGGACGTCAACTCTGAAAGTTTTGAGCAACACCGTCACTATTTGCCTCTTGATTAATTTTTTTAGAGTTGCTAGAATGATCCATTTATCAAGAACATAATTATTCTATTTGACAAATGTTTGATCAGTTTTAGAATATCTAGTGTAGTGACCAATTGGGTCATAAATTCGATAATTTCCTATGCTTTATCACATACTATGATATAACACTGAGACGAAGTATAGTGATAGAGAACTGCCCAAGTAATGAATAGGTAATTAGTTTGAATGTTGATGAAAAATTATCATTCTTATAACCGTCCATTCTGTTGTTTGACCACATAAATGCTTTTGTTTTATATGGAGTCTTTAGAAAATACTAGAGGTTTTATGGTTATTTGCTTTAACATGTTTTTGGATCGTAAAAATTCCGCTATGTTGCGATATCACCACGCTACTCCCCTAGGGGATACATGTGGGATAACAGCTTTTAGTATATCGTATTAATGTGATAATGGTTGTCGATCATGCATACACCCGGAGCCGTCGCCTACGACCGCTCTGAAGGCAGCGCTCAGACTGCGTAAGTATGAATCGCATTGACGCAACAGGAAATGCTTTCTGTAAACGTTCTCATAGATTGTTTTTGTTGAAAGTTAGAGCTGCATCACACACTTCTTCCTATTTAACTTATGCATTTTCTAGACTGCTTCCAATTATAGCAAACTTTCATACATGCAAATCATTATATGGTTAATATAAGCTTTCAGGTAGTTAAAGAGTCTATTAGGCAGCTTTATAACCTTAACACAACAGGTTACATGGGACATTCGAATAAAATATTTTCGAAATATTTATGCCTGGTGGCCGTGCGCACTGATCAGTTGTATATAAGTCGCGTCCCATAGCAGCTAAGCCGTAACATTATTTAATTCATTCGGGGCCAGCGGAAATTAACATACTTTCGACTAGAAATTTTATAAATCTAGCAATTTTTTTTAAGGAAAATTTACCTATAATAAAATTTTAAACTAAGTAAAACTGGTTCAGGTTTATTTCCCAAAAATGTTTACATGGTTAAATATCGTGAAAAACGTCAGTACATTTTTCACGATATTTAACCATATATAGTTAGCTAACATTTATTGGAATGATACTCATTTGTTGCCTGCTGTCATTGATACCATTTTACAGTCATGATCACGGGTTTCTTTATGATTTGTACATAATAGTCATCACGCTAATAACTTTCTGAAATTATTTATGTTACTTAACTAATAATTGGGATATGGAATTATTGACTAACCTATCGTTTCATACTTATTAGTAATTACGAGAAAAAACACTTGTTTTGATTGCCAAACTAAAAACACATAAACTTGTACATTATATATAACTTTTGGTTAGTCATCTAGCATAACTATTGCACTTGGTACATTTTTTATTGATGTTCAGAATTAACAAAAAGGATAAAACATAATTCAAATATGAGATAGGTTGAATAAACAAGACGTACCTAGTTATCGAAGCGTGAGGCTCTTTATGAATGTTGTAATTTGTCTATTGCAGTATAGACAGGCGATCGCAGGCGGCACCCCCGCGGCCCACCACCACCCGCTCCCGTCCTCGGTCCAGTCCACCCCGTCCAAGTCGTTCGTTTCGGGGGCGGCGTCGCCCGCGGCCGCGCACCCCGCGCACCCCGTGCACCCCCACCCCCTGCAACACTCTCCCTCCAACTCCTCCGTGGGCTCGCAGCAGCAATTCCATCCCTTGCAACAGAAGCAGCGATCGTTCCTCACGTTCGGCTTTGGCGCCGGCTCCACCGGCAGCGGCACAGGCGGCTCGGGCGGCAACGCCTCGCGTCGCGAGAGCCACGTCAACGTCAACGTCACCCCCACCGGCCACGATCTCTCCTCCGACACGCCAGAGATACGGAAGTACAAGAAGAGGTTCAACTCTGAAATTCTGTGCGCCGCTTTATGGGGTTAGTACCATTCAATCAGCATAACCAAGGCCTAATGTGACTAAAGTTAATTTTTTGACAATTAGACAGGTGAAATACCTCTATGTGTGATTTTCAACGAACATATCAAAATTCATAATACTAGTAAATTCCTACCTGTGCCTTCTGTCCATAATGCAATATTTATTATAGTGAACAAGGAGAAAAGACGATCGCAGTAACCTAAATAGTGGTAAGCTTGTAATTAGTCGAAAAAATTCCAGAAAATTGCATTAAACTAGGTGTAAGAGTTTCAAAAGTAATCGTTAGTGGTTTGATTTTTATTTATTCCTGTAGTCTATTTTGGAAATGTTTTGGTTTGACCACTGTCCAAGTGCAAGCAAAGTAAAGGGACTACTTTTAGGAATTGTTGTAAGCTTGGTGAGTTAAGGTGTTTCTCATCAATCGAATTATAATTTATAAGTTTATTTTTGTTTCAGGCGTTAACTTACTCATAGGCACGGAGAATGGTTTAATGCTATTGGACCGGTCCGGTCAAGGCAAAGTATATCAATTGATCTCTCGACGCCGCTTTCAACAAATGGAAGTGTTAGAGGGGCAAAATATTCTTGTGACGGTATCTGGAAAGAAAAATCGTGTCCGAGTGTATTATCTGAGCTGGCTCAAGTCTAAGATCTTGCGCACCGATGGACTCAGCGACGTAAGTTTAGTTGTTTAATCGGTATCTTCAATTTAAACAGAATAAATTGACCTCTTGTCTGATTGAGATTTGACTTACGTTTGCGTTGCAGCAAGTAGAAAGGAGGAACGGCTGGATCAACGTCGGCGAGCTGCAGGGAGCGGTACATTTCCGTATCGTCAAATATGAGCGCATCAAGTTCCTTGTCATCGCCTTGAAGGATTCCATTGAGATTTATGCTTGGGCACCCAAACCATATCACAAATTTATGGCTTTCAAAAACTTTGGAGAGCTCCAGCATAGGTAAAATATTCTTAAATTATTAATGCTGTATCAACAATAACTGCAGAACAAATGTGAAGTGGTCTTTTTTATTTTCCCAGGCCCCTTCTCGTCGATCTTACTATCGAAGAAGGCACAAGACTGAAAGTTATATACGGATCGGCTGATGGCTTCCATGCTGTCGATTTGGACACTGCCACAGTCTACGACATTTATATTCCAAAGCATGTGAGTTTTCGTAGTATTGTATTGTCAATTTGGAAACGTAAGCTCTTAACTTCTAGTAGAACATTATTTCATAAGGAACTACTTCTTGCTATTTAAGTTAAAAATGTATTATTTTCAGATACAGGGGGCTATAGTTCCTCACTGCATTGTTCCTCTGCCAAATTCTAACGGCGTGCAACTGTTATTGTGCTACGATAATGAGGGCGTGTACGTCAATACATACGGACGTGTCAGCAAAAACATTGTTCTTCAGGTGAGTCAAGTCCGTGCTTAGAAGAGTTACATTTCTCCTTTGTTTCTATTGGATGAATGTGCCCGAAATCAGCACTCCGGCCGTCGTCGTCATCTTGAATTTGTGGCATTTCAGTAAGAAAATAGTAATTAAAACCACACGCAAAATAGGCGCTAGACGTCGAGTTGCGGAAACCAGCCCGCCCTCAAATAGTAATTAAAATATTTACTGCTTCTCTTTCATGAAAACTTTTTAAAAAGCCGCTATAAAATAGTTTCACGTCTGTCTTATCATAAGATTGCGATGTATAAAAAGTATAACAAACGGACTTTTTTAATTTTTTGGTGGTTTGGAGCACGTTTCGTAAATATCAGAACGGCGTAAGTATAATTATTTTCCCAAAATAGCACCATATGTTGTAAAAAAGGCCATCCATAGTTTCTGAGAAACAACCCTTCAAAAATTCGAAAAAATGGGTTTTAAGCGACTTTGACGGGTTGTTTCTCAGAACGTGCCCAGCAGAAACGGATGGCATTTTTAGGGTTCCGAAGCCAAAATGGCTAGCACGGAACCCTTATAGTTTCGTCATGTCCGTCCGTCCGTCCGTATGTCACAGGCATTTTACTCAAAGACTACATAATGTATATTGATGAAATTTGGAGTATAGGTGTCTCGTATAAGCCGCTACTTAGTTTTGTAGTTATTTAATGGAAATAAATATTTCTAGGGGGGCACTAGACGTGTAACAGAAACTGAAAAAAAATGTTTTCAGCCAACTTCAACGTGTGGCACTTTTTTCGACAGTTCTTTTATAAACATTTTGAGGATTTTTAGCAATTTTTTATTAAGTGTATATTTTCAGAAATAATCGCTCCGAAAGTTGCAAAAATTGTCGTCGTCCCCCCCTATCTTTTAAACTGTAAGTCTAAAAAGTTTATGAACCAACCCCCCTCAACTCCGAAGTTTATGAACCAAAAAATCTGGAAAATCCCTGACATATTATAACTAATTATTTATATTAAACGGATAAAAAATGAAGTGTTCAAAATGTACCGTTTTTGAGAAATAACTAAAAAAACTTAAAATTCGTGTTAAATTTAGGCAACTAAATATAAACCTTATTGCATACGGATTAAAGTACATAAAAAGGTATATTTTTGAAGTACGGGCTTAAATACGGAACCCTCGGTTCGCGAGTCCGACTCGCACTTGACCGGTTTTTTTATAGTTATTCGAAAAATATTTTTTCTCTACTGTTTGTTACATAAATTATTTTTTATTAAAGCAGAAAAAAATATCATGCATAATCCCTATTGTATGTGAGCCAATATGGATCCTAATAGGCTAATGACAACAATGTTCATTACCTTGTTGCAGTGGGGCGAAATGCCAACATCCGTAGCCTACATTGGAACGGGACAAATAATGGGATGGGGCAATAAAGCTATTGAAATTCGGTCGGTGGAAAGCGGCCACCTTGATGGAGTGTTTATGCACAAGAAAGCGCAGCGACTGAAATTTTTGTGTGAGCGGAATGACAAAGTATTCTTTTCTTCTGCCAAAGGGGGTTCTTCTTGTCAAATATATTTTATGACACTCAACAAACCGGGAATGGCCAACTGGTAGTAAGATTCGCCGTGATTTAGCCGGCGGCCCAGAACATGCCAGGAATAGCTTAGTCGACGTTACGGAACCAAAACGCGCGCTTGTGGACGGTTCCGATATTAAAGACTTGATAAATTATATTGACCAGTTTAAACGATTTTTCTCGACAAGTGCTCAAAAGACAATCTGAAGAATTCTTATACGATCAACCGCGAGAAGAACCCCCATTACTTTTATTAATTATGGCGTTTTGTACTGAATATTGTAATTTCAATACAAGCTACTAAGAAATATTTAATATTAAGCAATAACCTATAGGATAAATGTTTTGATATTGACAATTATTCATAGTAAGCTAATATTGCTTAGATTTTTATTATGTTGCAATGTATAATTTCTTAAAGAAAGTGTATTTCAAATCAAAGTATCGATTAATTATTATGCCATATTATATTGTTTATAATGTTAAGTCAGTTGGGTGATAATACAAATATTAATTGGTTATTATAATTTTAACTAAGAACAATGCCATTTTGACCGACGATGATTATTATAATTATTAATAGTAATTGTTTTTTGCTTTAAAAGTCACAGAATTAGTTAATTGTAAATTATTTTCGACCTTTATGATTACATAAATCGACAAGTTACAATTCACTTTGTATAATATTATTATCACACCAAGCTTTACATTTTTATTAACGAAAATCCTAAAATTTGATACTATTTATTATTTATTTGCTGTGTACTATATAATTTACATGTATAAAGGTAACTGTGCATATTGAAAATTATATATTTGATGACTTTTTTATTTGAGTATACTTAGCCCAATAAAATACCAAAAGAAAATTTTGTTGTTTTAGAAATAATTCCACAGTATTAATAAGCACAAACGGCATCACAATAAAATCTGAATAAACAAAGTGAATTTAAATTGCATTATCTCAAACATCCCCCTAGTCGTGTAGGTTCTAATTTACGTTCGCATGCACGTATTTTTATATACATTCAGTCAACAAAGTATCGGGAATGGATGATTTGTTTATGGTTCCAAATTCAAATTTTTGTTTTTTTTGTTGTTGTTAGATTGGCACAACTGTTTTCTATTTTGGCGCGGAGTTTGAGTTGCATCTGTTATTTATATTAAATACAGTGCTGTTTTTAGTTATATCATATCTAGTGTGTATTGCGAATTTCATAATGGACAAAAACATTGAACAAAGAGTTTGTCTTAAATTTTGCATCGCCAATGGAATTTCGTGTTCGGAGTCACTGAAAATGTTACAGAAGGCTTACGGTGATTCGACTTTATCAAAAACACGTGTTTATGAGTGGTACAAAGCGTTCAAAAGCGGTCGAGATGTGATGGAAGATTTGCCTCGCTCTGGTAGGCCATCAACGTCTGCAACTGAAGTTAACATCGCAAAAGTGAAGGAAATAGTGACTGAAAATCCTCATTCAACTTTGAGAGAGATAGCCGCCGAACTTTCTGTATCTCACGAGTCGATCCGTACTATTTTAACTAATCATTTGGGTATGAAACATGTTACCGCTCGGCTAGTCCCAAAAGACCTGAATTTTCTCCAAAAACTCAATCGCATGAGAGTCGCTGAGGACATGCTAGAACGAGTCAATTCCGACCCAACATTCATGAAACGCATTGTTACTGGTGACGAGACGTGGGTTTACGAGTTTGACATGCAAACTAGTCAACAAGCTTCGGAGTGGCGCCTTCCAACTGAACCGAAACCGAAGAAACCACGCCAAAGTCGATCAAAAGTCAAAGTCATGTTGACTGTTTTCTTTGACTATCGCGGTGTTGTGCACTCGGAATTCTTGCCGGAAGGTCAAACGGTAAATAAAGAATATTATTTGAGCGTTATGCGGCATTTAAGAGAGCAAATTCGACGAAAAAGGCCAGATTTGTGGAATGAAAATTCTTGGATTTTGCACCACGATAATGCGCCTTCGCACAAGGCCATCATTGTGAAAGAATTTTTGACCAAACACTCAACAAATACCATCGAGCAACCACCATATTCACCAGATATGGCTCCTGCCGACTTCTTTCTTTTTCCTAAACTCAAATTACCACTTCGTGGCACCCGTTTTCAATCGGTAGAAGACATAAAGGAGAATTCGCGCCGAGAACTGAATTCAATTCCGGAAACAGCGTTTAAAAAATGTTTTGATGATTGGATTATTCGTTGGCGTAAGTGTATCGTTTCTGAAGGAGCATACTTTGAAGGTGATAAAATAAATTTGGATGATTAACAAACAGTTTGTGTATTATTGATCTTTTCCCGGTACTTTCTTGACAGAGTAGTATATCCCAAAAGTAAAACTATTAATCTCTTCTACATGTCTGCCTATTTGAATAAATAATATATAAACCAGCTAACAATAACTTGCAAGATGTTGGGTCCTTAATGGGTAATAGGTCCAAGGTCCTTCCTGAATGTAGCCGTTCTATAAGGCTTAGTTACTTATTCAGATAAGTGTGATGGTATTGGTCGTATGATCAGAAGCTTCCTTACTATATATACCTTTTCTCGTATTTCATCTAGGACGCCTAAATTTAGGAAGAATAGCCCCTTTAGGCATCTAGCAAGCAAAGTGTCTTACGATACCGCAGCGTACCGTGCACTGCACGATACGGTAACGTCCAATGCGTTGCGTCGTTACACGTTGACGACCGCCCTTACCTATAAGGTGCGTATGGTCCCGTTCGTTCACAATGCTACGTCTCATTCACGTCCTATCCCCTTCGCAGAACCGCACCGAACCGTTCGACGGTGTCATAATATGGAGTATTCCTGTCTGTTATTAAATTAAAGTCTGATTAGATTTTGCGTATTATTTTCTTCGTTACTAGAGGCCGTGTTTTAGTGGCGATATTAGCCACTACCAGGTTGCCGCTTGCCGCAGTTATCAACCCAGCACCGGATCAGCACTGCCTCGCCTCTTTGACTCTGCGTCAACCCTACCGCGATTTTAGTTCGTTTTAAAAAAATCCAAGGCGAGACGAGGCTTTCACACACTCAGTAGTACAAAAACAACTGGACTGTTCGATGTGCTGTAACACACTACTGAACTGATGAACCAAGTTCAAAGTAGCAACTGAGGTGTGGAAGGTTATACTGATAACATCAGGTAGGTACCTATAAAAAGTTTCCAGGAAACAAGATATTCTATATAAAAAGTAATCATTGTACAGTCACACCATGGGATTGTTGAGCCACTTGCTAAGATTCTTAATTCGGTCGGGTTGTCTTATCATACCCGGTATATTACTATTGGAATTTGACGATTTGACAACCCGACCGAATTAAAAATGTTAGCAAGTGGCTCAACAATCCCGTAGTGTGACTGTACGTTTTAATATTAAATCCACAACAGTACCATTAATTTTACCACAAACTTTTTCATTTTGTCCGACTCCAAATTCCTCTCTTGACATCAATCCTCTTCAGTCAGACCCGTACAAGTATCTCCCGACAACTCCTGTATACACTACTGTATTGTTACTTCCCCAAGGGGGCATTAGTTTCCTCTAGCAAGAGGAAAGGAAATCAAATCCCTGTTGTATAATAAAGAAGGGGTGTTAACAGGTTGGTTTTGTCCCACAGACAAAATTGCAAAGAACCACTTTGTTAATAAATAAAGCCTTATTACCTTAAAATATTTATTGAGTAATCTAATCTAAGTACATATTTAAGGAAAAATAATTATTTATTTTCTACTGTTGTTCTAAGCAAATAAAGGGTTTACCTATAAATCACTGGATGAACAACTATGATTCAGAATCAAATTGATACCTGCAGGCATGTCATGGTACATGTGCCAGATTAAATGCAGTGCAGTTATGGTACTCTCCATTTGTTTTTGTATAATTACGTATTGTACAGTCACCAGCAATAATATTTAATCCTACTAATATTATAAAGATGATAGTTGGTGAGTATGGATGTTTGTAACTCTTTCACGGAAAACTACTGAACAGATTTGGATGAAATTTGGCACACAAGTATTCATCCTGGATTAACACAGGATAATTTTAACAGTATCTATGTTGATGGAGTTGCAGGCAAAAGCTAGTTAATTATATTATTAGGAAATTTAAAAGTATTATGTGTTTTAGTTTCAGAATGAAAAGGTCCAAGACCTAACTTAACAACATTGAAACAGAGTGTCAAACCTCTTCATACCACTATACTGCCATGCTATAACTAAAGACTGGTAAGACATTATTTTTGAATTTTGACTTTTTGGCACATTCTGAAACTGTAAAAAATTCCAGTTTAGGTCTCAAAATGTGGAGTGATCTTTTAGGCACAGCACCGCAGTACTGTACATAATATATTGTACCATTGGACATGGTATCTACTAGAAGGTGTGCTTTTGACATAGCCATGATTTCATCTTGTTCTAGACTCTAGAGGCTTCAGTGTATATCCAGGGGTAACAGGTTGCATTTCTAAATCTCTTAAATTGTTTACTTTTACTTTTAGCTCACTCCTGAGTTTATTAATATCTATATCAAGTTGGGTTTGGTCTGCTTCCAAGAGTGACTTAGTTGTTTCTTTGTTATATTCAACAAGTACAGATCCTACTGTAATCCAATATGTACAAGCTGATGATTTGGCAAGCTCCCGCAAAGCTTCTCTGTTATGGTTCCTTCTCTTATCTAACATTATGATTTCATATTTATTAGCCACTATTTCTTCTGTTAACTTCTCTACAGTTTCCAAATATTTAAAAACTTTCTCCTGCTCTTTCATGTTTGCACCAATTTTTGTTTTATTCACGGTATGTCAAGTATCTGCGTTACGGATGGTAAGATGAATCTGAAACATAAAATGCTATCCTAAGTTATGCTTGAACTGTAACAATAGAAATTATTATTTTGGAGCTTAATGTAGACAAATTCTTCAGAGTAAAAAAGTAATCGACATGAATGACACTTCTATTCTACCGTAAATAATTTCAAACTTAAAGGGGGTGATCCATTGGCGAGCAAAACTATCGGTACGCCAACGAGCAGGCGAGTCAACGGTCTTAACCGCCAATGGATCACCCCAAAGTCCGCGATCTTAATATCCGGCGGATTGGCTCGCTGGCTCGTTATGCATGTTTGAAATCCTTAGTCCGCGGTATGAGAGTCTACTTTTTGCTCGCCAATGGATCACTACGAGAGTCAGCGAGCCGATGAGCTCGCCGGCTCGCAAATTGTTCGCAGAACGTTAGCCTACCCTTGCAGTCGGTTAAAAACAAGTAAAATAAAATTACTATATCAATCAATCAATTTTTGGGATAATATGGACCAAATCCCATCGATCGGTGCGATGATTCCGCCAATGTCGAGGTTGTATAAGACAAAAAGTGATACATTCTCATCGATGACATAAAGACACTGTTCACCTTTGGTCTTGTACGATGTAGTGCAAAATGATTTTCCTTCGGGAAAACTCTGAACTCAATCGGAATACGATGGCACCCGAACTGTCAATCAATGATTGTAGTGACGTTTTCATATCCTCCATGGAACTTTATCGATGGTGGAAATCTCAATTGGCGTAAGGGACAAAATACCGAAAATGACTTTTATATATAGGGAAATAGAGTTTATTTTTCTCTGTCGATTGGTATTATTGAAGTCTCAATATTCCTGTTACATTTTAAGTTACTAATTTTTTTGTTTTTTTTAAAGAACCGCTTAAGTGACATAATATTTAATATTTTTCTCGCAAAACGGTGTAACTGACAACAATTATTCATAACTGGGTTATAAGGGACGTTATTCTTTTTTGACGTCCTTTAAGACTCTGCTCATGTTTGTAAACACAAAGCGTAAAAAATATATAATAGGGCGTAAGGGTCCCGAAATGTTTTATTGGCCTTTACACCCAAATATTTTAGGACAAATAAGATAAAAAAACACGCGGTTATAGGTCGTAAAGTCATTCATTGTATTTCTTGTACCTTAAATCCAAACTTTGATCACAGCTAATTTAAAATGTGTCCCATACTACATGAAACGTAATGATCAGGTTTTAATAGTTGTAAACTTACGCTTAAATTTATATACATTATTAACCCTCTTATTCATAACCGCACAATGAGTAAAGTAATGCTTGTAGTATAGTTTATCCTTATCGTTCATTGTGACATTTGAATCTGACAGAAAGTGACAAAGCATACTTTTACTAAAATAGATTTGTTGTGCGTTTATGAATAAGGGGTTAGTGTTTACATTTGCACGTTACACCTTAGCTTTGCAACTCATTTGATCTCGCCGCCGCCTGCGTCGGCTGAATAACTGTCATAAGTATCTAACTACCTTCTACGCACCGCGCGTGTGCGCATTGCGCGGTCAGCCATTCGAGCCGATTACGTCGATGGAGTTGGTCACCTTTAGATTTTATATTGTTTCCATGCTTGTTTATGATGCCGAAAGCAAAAGAAAAAAAGAAGATGTACGATCCACTAATCGCTCGACGTCGTGCTACAAAGTATCGTAAGTCCTTCCCCAGATTTCAAAGTAGATCCTTGCTAAATTCCATTGAAATCTGTTCAGCGGTTTAGCTGTGAAAGCGTAACAGACAAACATAGTTACTTTCGCATTTATAATATTAAGTATGGCTAGTATGGCATTCCATACTGTACGTATGATACGTATGATAGTCTGTAAGGTATTTGTATGGGCCTTTGATGCCTGAAAGAAATGGTTTTATTATTACTTACTACGTCGTAAGTGGCATAAAACGACAACATATTTGAAATAAAACAAGTAGTTTTGTGGTCGTAAGGAACACTGGTGGTTAGAAATATACTAAATTGTTGGTAGTATGGGGTATTGGATGTTATTACTATAAAAAAAATTTGGACGTAAGGGACATTGGATGTTATAACTAAAGTAAAGTTGGTCGTAAGGGGAATTGGATACTAGAATTATAGAAAAATTTTGGTCTTAAGAGACATGTAAGTATGTACAAACACATTTAAACAAATAAGTACTTAGTGACTTTATGGGTATCGAAACGAATTGCTTGGATTACAACTTAAGTTATTTACTTCAGTTACCTTGTTATAAACCTTTTATTTAGTGACACATTTTATTATTGTTTTTTATTTTAAACGTATTTTTACATTAACAGGAATAAATTCACAAGCAAAACTCAAAGTAGCACTGATGGTGACAGAAGATAAACAATATCAAAATAACCCTCTGCAGTTGGGTAATATCAGTTCAATCGTCGAGAGTTATAATGAAACTTCTAGCAGCTATGCTAAGGGGTACCAACTGACTCAAAATAATGTTTTAAAGTTGATGATCAAGTAAAGGAAATCGGCCAGCAAAACACTGTTGATGACATAGCAAATTTTTCGGAAAGTGCAACACCTGTTACCATTTCCGTACCTTCAACATCTGAAAATTAAAAGGACACAATTTTAGATCCGAAAATAATACGTAAAGTGAAGCGATTTGACAAAAAGTAGATTGATTTTTTATCGGAAGACGAAAAAGAAGACTTTTCTCCGGGCAGCTCAGACGTTTGGTCTGAAAAAGAGTCTGACAGTGATACAAGTTCTGAAAAAAAAGGAAAAATCTTAACAGGAAACATCAAAAACAGGTTAAGCCACAAACTGAACCAGTGTCTAGGAAACGAATAAAGCCCCAAAATAAGACAAAATTACGTAAAAAACTACATAAAGACAACGGAGATACTCACACAACCCGATTTGGCATTGAAAAGTCTTCTAGGGGCCGTATTAATAAACTCATCTCAACTGTGATCCCCGTCACAAGATGCGTCAAAAATGACAGTTCGCTATGGTTTGACGTTTACTTTGACGTATCTTGAGACGGGGATCAGAGTTGAGATGAGTTTATTAATACGGCCCTAAGGGCCGTATTAATAAACTCGTCTCAACTGTGATCCCCGTCTCAAGATACGTCAAAGTAAACGTCAATCCACAGAAAACTGTCATTTTTGACGCATCTTGTGAAGGGAATCTCACACAAGATCAGTTTATTAATACGGCCCTAAGTCACCTGAACCTAATCCATGTCTGGGAGGCAAGTGTGGTCAAGTATGTTCATTATTACCGGAAGAGAGGCGTTTGTCACTGTTTCAGTATTTCTGGAGCCTAGACCCACAACGGAGGCGGAACTGGATTGTCAGAACTACGCAAAAAACTCCAGTTGGAGAAAAAAACCCAGGCTGCTGATAGTCGGCGTAGTGCCACCTATAAGTATTTTATTAATGAAGGAGAAGGGTGTCAACAGGTTTGACAGCAGTTCCCAAAAATATCTATTGTACACTATTTACAATGCTAATGCGGGAATGGCATCATCAGACCAGAGAAAACCTAATGCACTGGTAAAATATTTCGAAAACATAAAAAGTGAGGCGAAGAAATTTATTGATGACTTGAGCAACTTATATAGGATTTATGTTGATGAATGCATTAAAGATGCGGGAAAGAGACTAAGCGAAAAGCTTTTTAAATAGGTACCGAGTATAACATTAGTTTTCATACGCCGAAGAAGGATAAGTGCACTCTTTGTACAAAAGCAGAGTACAACAACAATGATCTTACAGAAAAATAATTGGAAGATGGAAAAAGGGGCAGTAATGAAATTGCTACCTGCCTTCACAACTATTTAAAAGACATCGACAGCAGAGGTTTTAAAAGACTATTATTGTATGTACTGCGACTCTTGTGCGGGACAAAATGGCCTACATACTTATATTGAATCCAGCAGAAAAAATCCGAGACAAAGTTCGATTTTTGGAATATCAGGATTTCTAAACTGGGAACGTTGTCTTTACAGCGTTGTCTTTACAACCAAAATAATGAAAGAATTAAAAATACAAAAAATTCGAACAGCTACATTCAAAAAGAAGGATCTTAAGAAGATGGAAGTTAAAACATCAATGAAACCGGAATCTGAAATTCAAACAATACAACGAAATTTTTGTTTATGTTCTACAATTTGTGTTATTGATTATAAAGTTTTTGTTTCTTTGTATGTTTCATGAGTTTTATTTTACTACTCAGAAACTTCAAAAAAATATGCATAATAACCATGGTAACTTTAAATACTGATTAAACTACATTGGCAGATATGATTTACTTAAAGTACTATCTTCATATAATAGTTTAAATGGTTCTACTCTGATTTTATACATTTTATTACAGGAACTTACGTCTTAATTATAAATGAATTGAAAAATTGATGTCCTTTAAGACCCTAAACCGGTTTCCACATTTTTCAGTAATTTATGATTTTTAGATGTAAGGTTCAATAAGACCCGTATTTTATGGACGTAAGGTACAGTCATTTTTTTACTTAAGCTTAGTACTAAAATGCCTTGAGTTTCATGTTAAAGAAGAAGAAAATTCAAGATATTGAGTATTTATGACTTCCCGCTAAGTAAAAAATTAACAATGTTATAAAATTTTGAAAATTAACAAAATCTTATTTTCGCTCTCCTGAAAAGTTGTGTTTTGTCCCTTACGCCAATTGAGATTTCCACCATCGTTATTGTTTAGTGTCAAATGTCAAAATGAAAAATTACAGCATATGGCAATGTATAATATAGAGATGTTATAACCACCTTAAGAAACTTCGAAATACACTCATAGGTAAGTAGGTAGTACTTTTATTGTCATTCGTAAACGAAACACTCCTTACGTTAAATGCAGCAAAAAAACCCTTTTCGTGTTTTCGGCATGGTAACCTTTTTATAAGTAAACTAAATATAATCAAAACTATATCGAATATTTTAAATTGCGTGTTAACCACTCTATATATACATTAGTCTGCTGATGCGATTTACCCCTACGGCTGTAAGATGGGTACTGAATAGTGGTGTGCCGTTACCGGTAACTTACTCAAAGCAAGTATTTTACCAGTAACATTCCCAATAAACGGTAATATACGGTAACTTTAAAATTTTGAATATATAAGCATATGTTTATACACATGTTGGAGTTATATGAGCAACAGATGAAACATTTAAGGCCCAAAATAATAATGAAGGTTTTCTCTAAAAGTATATTACCAATATTACTAGTAAAATACTCAATATTACCGGGTATTTTACCAATGTTACCGGGTATTTTACCAACGTTACCGGGAATATTACCCTCATGTATTTGAGTGAATCAACTTTTAAGGCACTCCTTTAGTGTCCCGGCAAAGTAAAACAAACCGTATAATATTATGTTCTTTTACTTATAGTGCACATATTCAAATGAGAGACATTACATTAAATTTTATCGACGAAAAAAATGTTTTTTTTTTTTGTGTTTACATGTGGTACCCAGTTGCGAAATATTATTTTCAAGTCATAAAAATATTAATAGATATATTAGTATCTCATTCTGACAGATAGCTGGTGTAATTTTAGACAGGATGCGTAAAAGAGACATAAGATACAATAATAAGTGAGATAATATGATAGGTGTAATAAGAGTATGTGCATGTACATTTCCAATATGTTCGACAAGTAAAAATGACAAGAAGTGCAAATAACAAACAACAATCTTGATCGCTACGCTTATAACTTCTGGTAATTTTACCGGTAATATTGGAAATTTACTGGGTATTTTACCAAACAGTATTATACTGGTAACGAGTAAGTTACTGTCGGAACATCACTAGTACTGAAGCTAATTGAGAGAGCACGATAAATACGAACTTTTCCGATAAAGTACGAAGGAAAATCATTTTGCACTACATCTGTACGGTAGTTATCTAAGGTAGTTATCCGTACCTAATTAAATTACGTTAAATCGTTTTGAACATCGATATCGACACGTAATTGACATTGACAATACCAAGACGGTCGGTGGTCGACGGATACGCGTAGCGTTGGGACCGACGGTAACAAATACGAAAGAAAATATATTTTAGATTTAGTTTTGTTAATTTCCGTCTTACTGAATTATTTTGGGAATTGTGAAATCATTGTCATTTAAAATAACAAATCGGAGTTGTTGAATTAATCATAGTTTTCTTTATACTTAGGTCATACTGAAAGTTTCTGGATTCTGATAAATAAGACTAGCCTCACTATTTACACTTTTTTCATTCGTTGGAACCATTGTGTGAAGCAGTGGGTCCAATCTTCGGTAGAGTAGAGACCTCTTCAACGGCTTCTTCTGGGCTTGAGAATCTTAAACCTCTAAGGGCCGTATTAATAAACTCATCTCAACTGTAATCCCCGTCTCAAGATACGTCAAAGTATACGTCAATCCATAGAAAACTGTCATTTTTGACGCATCTTGTGACGGGGATCAGAGTTGAGATGAGTTTATTAATACGGCCCTAAGTGTCTTTTATTCTTGGGAATAAAAAGAAGTCGCAAGGTGCGAGGTCCGGACTGTACGGCGGATGCGTCATCAGTTCTACATTTGAAGCCTTCTTTAATACCCCTTCTATACGGTCGGGCGGTTGGGCCAACCGAGAAGGACGCAGCTATCTGTCAGAATGAGATAGTAATATTTACATCTCGTTCCTACAAATAGCTGCATTCCTCTCGGTTGGCCCAACCACCCGACCGTATAGAAGGGGTATAAAGGGCTTATTACACCATGCTAAATTAAACCACTTCCACACGGTCGGGCGATTGGGCCAACTGAGAGGGACACAGCTATCTGTCAGAATAAGATTGTAATTAATACGTCTCTCTTACACATAGCTACGTCCCTCTCGGTTGGCCCAACCGCCCGATTGTGTATAAGGGGTATTAGTCGCTTACGCGAGGGACGCCGCAATACGTTGGAATGAAATGGAGATATCTCCATACGTATCTATCGTATTGCGGCGTCCCACTCGTAAGTGACTAATTTAGCGTGGCGTAATAAAATGAGGACTTAGGCCGGCGTTACACAGTCTGAATCAGAATCTGAATTCATTAAATCTGAGAAATTCATAATCTGAAATAATCAGAATGTGTTATCCACACACATTAGTTAAATTGTATTCAATTCAGTTCTTTCTGAATTAATAATATGAATTCAAATTATGAATTCAGATTCTGATTCAGACTGTGTAAGGCCGGCCTTAAGCGTTATAAATGATGATGACGTGTAGACGGACACGGACATGTGAATGAGAAAGAGTGAATGGAATGGCTCGCAAACAATATCTAATAGCTTCTGTACACTCTCGCCAAAGCTGGACGAGGTGAGTATGCCGTCCTTTTCTAACTTATAACATGTATGAGAAGGATGGCAAGCCTGCCTCGGAGTGTCTCGGCGAGAGTGTATAGCCGCCAAAGCTAAGGCAACTAAGCAAAACCATGCAAGCAAAGCATTCTCTCTCTTTGCTTTGGCATAAGCAAGATGGCGTAGCGTCGGCACCGACCGCGTTTAGTGAGGCGATTGGCATACGTAGGTAGTTTTTGCAGTACGTCTTCGAGTCTTTTTACCTTTGTTTCAAATTTTAACAAACTATAGTCTCAATATCAGTTAGCAAATTATTAATTCGAGTAACAGTATTATTTAGTAGGTTAATATTTCGCAATGGATGGGCCCGGGGGGCGCGGTTTTCGCGGAGGTGGTCGCGGTGGCCCACCAGGAGGTCCTAACCGAGGAGGACGTGGTGGTTTTGACATGAGAGGACGGTGAGTTAGTTATTTTAACTTAATCGATAGTATTGATTGATAATTTCATAAACATGTTATTTTACTGAGCACATTTTTTGAAGCTAGGCTAGGTTAGATTTTTCTTTTATTGGTTTTACTTCATGTAATACATTAATTACAGGATTAAATGTTATTTCTGTTGCGTTGTAGTGGTGGCGGCATGAGAGGACGCGGAGGTCCAATGGGTGGACCGCATAGAGGGGGCCCCGCCATGCGCGGGGGCCCACGTGGATTCCGCGGAGGTCCCATGCGTGGCGGCGGTGGTGATCGAGGGGGTCGTAATTTCTCATCAGGCCCACAAGGGCCTGGCCCACACCCAGTGCCTACTATCGAGACAAGGGGAGCTCCGCCACAAAGTATGTTTTATTATAGTTATGGATATAGTAACAATTGTTATATGATAGAAGTGAGATAAATATTATCTTGTTTTTGGTAGGAGGAGGTTTCAATAGAGGTGGTCCCGGTGGAATGAGAGGCCGAGGTGGCAGAGGTCGTGGTGACTTTGGTCAACGAAATGACAGAGGTGGCGGCCGTGGTGGTATGGGTATGCGAGGTAATAAATCTTGTCAAGTCAACTATATTTAAGCAAGTTATTTGTTTTAATCTTAAACCATTTAAAAAAAGGCTCACTGCTTTGAAAAATCATCTTAGCATCCCATCAATCATTTAAAAATAATATGATGGTTGTTAAGGTGGACGAGGTGGAAGAGGTCATGGGCCATCTGGACCTGGTGGTCCTGGCATCAATTCTGGACCTCATGGACCTGGGCATGGATCTGGAGGTCCCCAAATGCAACCACGATCAAACTCTGCTCCACACCAAGGACCTGGACTGCAGCAAGGCCCTCCACAAGGTGGTTCTCCATTCAAGAGAGGAGCAGGCCCACCCCATGGAGGTGGACCTCCTAAACGGGGAAGGTAATATCAAATTGTGCAAATGATAGTTTTCTCATGTTGGAGTAACTAAAAAATTCCTTATACCTATTTACATGTAATTAAATTCATACAAAGTATGTGTCATTTCAAAATCACTGATGCAATGTGTTCATAATTAGAGAGGAAAACAATTCTTTCTTGTTACTAATTTTTAAAATTGTATTTGTGTCATCTACCATAATTAGATTTAAATTAAATATAATTGTTTAATGTTGTTTAGATTTGACGGACCTCCTCCACCATCTCGAGGCGGGGGTGGCAGACCAGCTCCACAAGGAAGCTACCAGCAGACACCTCCAGTCCCAGCTGGAAATGGATATGGCCCACCATCGTATGTTACACCTTTAATATTAATCATTCTTAACTTGTTTTGATACCACATACATTAATATGGGAGTTTTCGCTTAGTCTTATGCTTAGTGAGAATAGTGAGTTTCAGAATGATCATTAGAACATAACAAAATGAAAACTATTGTTGATATGATGATCCAGAATTCTTGATAGGAATGTGCCGTCTGATACACAACTGACGCTACTCTTTTTATCTGATGTATCTTTTGCATTGTTTCTACTGGGTATGATGTGTCACATTTTTTACAAAAGCTCTATTTTGTCACAGGCACACCGGCTACCAGCCATATGAGCAGCCTCAGGCTGATCCATATGCCCAGCAATCATATAATGCACCCAGGTATGAAACCCCTAATTGTATATTTAGAACCCCTATTTGGGGGAGCAAGGGGTGTTTATTATTCTAGTGATGATCCAGAATTCTTGATAGGAATGTGCCGTCTTACACACATATGCAGATAATTTAAAACTGATAATATTATCACATTTTTTGTTTAATTTTCATTTAATTTGCAATCTATAGCATTCCTTCTATTTCTCAGTTCATACCAAAGTAACAACTACTCGTCGCCGGCGCCTGCTCAGCCCAATTCGGGCTACAATTCTGGTGGCTATGGTGCAGGCTATGGATATTCAACTGGGCAAGGAGGTTATGATGATGGCTATGGGTGAGTAATTGCGGTTAACTTAAAAAAGTTTCTATTAGGAAATGTCTGATGAAATTTCATGTAATTGTCTTGTATGATGTATGATGATGAACGCGGAAAGGGACTTTTATACTATGTAAGGATATTTAATAGTTCTTCAACAAGAGTTTATAACCTTAAAACCTGGTAAAATTTTGCAGTGTTACTGTAATATATTGTTTGTATGATAGTCATGTGTTTTGAAGCCTGATATTGTGATATTAACCATATCATTAGATAATTAACCTCCTGCGGCTTAAAGTCCTACCTATGCTATGGTATTAAATTATCTTTGTTATTCATACCCAGCTTTTTCAACAGTTGTGTAGTCATAATGTACCATGGTCCTACCAGTAGGACTTATTACAATATCCGCCATTTTGTTTTCAAATTTAAATGATGACTAATATAAAGCCCATGCTCCTCCCTGTAGCACTTGTTCAATTAAAATTAAATGGATTGAAAAGGTATCATATACTGATTATAAACACGCCCAAAAACTATTGATGCCATACAAGTACAATAAAATTTGAAAAAAATGTCCTAAGTACTTGGGTCTGAATGAGTATAAAACTACTGGTAGGTCCATGGTTCACAGTGACAATAAGCTGTATTTCCTTTGGGCCGCAGGAGGTCAACAACTTGGCATGGTCCATGAGCAGTTAAAAAGACCTTCAGGTTTGTACGTCTTTCGCACTAGCTCTCATACACCATGCAGGAACCGCTAACTATTAAAGCGGTTTTCTATAGGGTATTTGACTTGTTTTTACAAACCCCAAGGATGCGCTCAGCCTATCTTCAACTTAGTCCAATGAACAGTGCTAGCGCTGATAGATTAAAACAACATCTTGTCAATACCATGGTTGCACGGAATAAATGAATATAGAGTATTGGGATTGCCCATTACCCTCTGCTTTTTAAACTTAATCGAACGGTTTCAAGCTGTTTTAATCTCTGCGCAAATGTTTCGACTTATTATTGCACTACCTAACAATTGAATGGGTAGCGACTAGACAGATCGCCCGAATGAATGAAACCCTAATTAATGAACTTGGTAAGCTCTATGGAAGCGGTTAACGAGTTCAAAGGGGTTCCCCTAATGTTAAGGTAACACAATCATAGGGTAACCAGATCGATTGGGTAACAATATGATAGGGTTAATGAAATGAAGTGGTTTTCCGGTCCCTGCTCTTATGCTAGTCTAGCTGACTTTACCAAAATCCAAATCCTATTCTAAGTGCTCACTTTGTTATTGATTGATTTGTATTCCTATTTGTCCTCACTTTGGGACTAATCACCTTCATACCAACTAGATGGTAGAATATTATTTTTAAAGCATTTAGATGTGATATATTATTTTATGTTATGACTTATATGACTTTCTAAAAAATTTCACATGCTTAGTTACTAAAGTTAATAAAAGCTTGTAATTAATAATAAACACGTTTTCGTGACTTTATTCTCTAACAACGGGAAAATAATCCCAGTAGTTACCACTGGCAACAAAGGGGCTGGCTGGAAGGATTACTTGAGAAATTGAATATTACCTATTGGTTTATTACATTGTCTAGTCTCCAGTGCTGGATTAAGCCTCTGTGGTTCCCTAAGCATTGTCGCTTGCCGACCTTTGTTTGTCAATTTGTTGAAATCATTTTGATCTGTAATTTTGGTGCCCCTTTACCCATGATGCCCCTAAGCAGCTGCTTACTTTGTTTAATGGATAATCCGGCACTGCTAGTCAGTCTCACAAACCTCAATGCTTCCCTCACCTCGGCACTCTCTTATGCCTGAATATGGCATTATTGTGAGTTTTATTCTGCAGCGGTGGTAACGCGGCCGGTGCCGGCGACGCGGGCTATGGCGCTGCGGAGCCCGCGTACGGCGGGCCCGCGCCGTCGTACGATACGTACTCTCAGCCGGCGGCGTATAACTCGTACCAACAGACGCAACCGCATTACGACAGCAGCTATGGTAAGTACTAATACAATTGTCGAGGGAGTTACAAATATTATAATTTCTCCCGTCCTTGTGGCGCCCGTTTCTCCCGACCTTGGTGACCGTGATGGATGCAATTATATTTTAGCAGACAAAAAGTATCAGATCTGAGCTGATATTACTCAAATTCAAAAATAAGTCACTATCACTAAACTAGGTTTACAATTCAGTATTTAAGTTAATGGTATATCAGTGAGTAGTCAGTAAGAAGATTAAGCTTTTATAAAAAAAAAGAGATCTTTATGAACTCACATTGATAATCCAGAACTTATTAAAGTATCAAGCTATATCAGTGCATATGTTGAAATGAATGATTCTTATATGAATATAATAGGAAAAGCGGTTGTATTAGGTGGCACTAGACATCTGAACTTTTTTTGTTAAAAATTGATTGTAATATTGAGTAGAAATTCAAAATTATTGAGTAGTAAGGAGAGAAATAGTATAGGATTGCTATTATTAGTAAATAAACCTACCCTTTTTGAGATAACTCTTGTTTATTTATTTATTACTAGGTTGTATATTCAGATACTGGCGTTTTACTTGAAATCAAAACTTAGTAATTCCATTTATAATTATATGAAATTAATTATCAATAGAAATAAAAATGTCTATTGGTCCATGGCAGTATGAACGCTGGTATGTTGTGTTGGCAAAAGTTTTATTTGAAGTTGCAATGATAATAGTGAGCAATGTTTTGAAAAATACAAACTACATAATATTGCTTTATGTACTCTGACTAGGAACTTGTATTTTTCCTAAAGACTTCATTATTAAGGAAAAAAATATTTTTGTAGTTTTAGTATCAAAACTCCTATCACGTAATGTGACCAAATCGGATATGAATATTATTTATTACTTATTCACAATGTTCAGAATGTTAGATATATTATGATGGCCCTTCACTTGACTGATATTTGTTAAATATTGTAGTTGCATCTCTTTCATTTGAAGAGATGCAAGATAAATTTTTGGCAAATATAGCAAAGTGAAGTGCTGGCATTAGGTTACTTAACATTTGACATTTTCTACACACAAATAGTGTTGAGTTTTAACTCTAAGTAGCCAAATCTATACATGTTCTGAATATTGGCTATGAGCACTAAGTAGAATTTATTAGTATCGAGTTTCGTTTTTGAATAAAACGTCTTAACAACAAATTACCTGTTGGCTACTTTTTGAAATAATTTGATTGTTTTGAACTGCAGGCATTCTGATACTAAACCTTAATCTCGAATTATTTAGTCCAAACATTTATATGCAGTTAATATATATCAGGTAATAAAAAAAATTTGAATGTGAGAACATGTTCATGTTATTTTTTGTTAACAAAACAATTTAACAACAGGAGTGCATACCAATAACAATAGGGATAGTATTATGTGTTAGCAGTACAAATCTGTTTGATGTCTAAAGCATCCATTTAATGTTTGTATTACAGGAAGTTGGTGAACTCTTTGAATTTTAAAGGGAATAATTAGAGGTTAATGTGCCCTTCACTCAGTATAAAAGTAGCCGTATCATTGAAGCTAATGGAGATACATTTTAAATTACTTAATTATTTTTTTCATATTGTTAGGTGAAAAATGTAAAAAATAGCATAATATGTATTCAAGTAAAATTATACTGAACCTCAAAAAATGCACCAATTACAAGCATGTCGTATCTTAAGGTAACTGAGAAAATTCTGCACAGTGAATGAAAAGTACGTAATGACTAATTAATTAAATGTGTGAATTTCGGTTTTAACGTAGAAATTGTGACCATGATAGATAGGTGTCATTGTCTTAGATTTTAAGAAACTGAGTCTAAATAAAATAAAATTATGAACAAAATTGGTGTACACTTTATTTACGATTAGATTTTTGTTTTACTAGGGTTAAACATACCTAGATTGTTATGACAGGCAGTTTTAGTAGATAAAAAGCTGGAGTTTATTCGACAGCAAATAGACCAGCAAATGTGCAAACCTTGAAGTGTAATATCAATCTATTAGTATCGTATAACACGACAGAACTACATATAAGTGATAAATGGCGGCCCTATGGCTATGCTATGCCATGTTTTCACTGAATAGTGTAAGTAATAAGATCTCTATGGTAATATGACGAAATTGATTGAGAAAACGGTCACAGAAATTAAGTGAGTCTTATGAAAATTTAAGTGGCTATTGATCCCTGAAATACATAAAGCCAGTTGAGTATTTTTAAATAATAAAACTTAAATAAAAAACCCGTAAATTGAAAAGAAGTGTTAAATGCATATAGGTAGTTTCATCTCGAAGTGGTAAGTTAAATACTGCTTCAAGGTACTTTTTTTTTTGAGGACTAATCAGTTGGAAACGACGCATAGTAGCTTGCGAAGGTTCTTGCACATTGACAAAGGGAAATATGTTCATGCAATAAATTATAATGTACAATGTATTTACTGGCGCAAGCTCCTGCGCATCGTCTTCAGCAGGGCTTATTTATACCAAGACAGTTAACGCATTCAGTGCCGCGTACCCGATATCGGGTTCTCTTTCGTCGGGTTCGTAGCGAGTTTTCGCTAACGTAGCACCGTTGGCAGTGAATACGCTAAGATCAGTTAATTGAAATTAATGATTATTAACAATATTAACAACATTTCGGGTTGTTAATGAAAGATTAGCCGTTTGTTTGAACTTTACTTAAAATGCATTAAATTCCTTTGCAGTTCACCGAATCGCATTTCACCTAGATCGTGTATCGTGTATTTTCGCTTTGTGTCACAATCGTCTACTTTTTGTTCGCTAATAGATTTAGTCGCATTTCACCTCGATCGCATATTTTATTGTATCATTTTGGTCTCGAGTCTCGATCGTCTATTTTAATGTTTACTTTTAGCAAATATTTTTTGTCGCAGTTTACCTCGTTCGCATATTTTTAACCGACTTCAAAAAAGGAGGAGGTTCTCAATTCGACCGTATGTTGCTTTTTGTAATATCATTTCGTCGCGATCAATTATAATAATAATCGCTTATTTTTTTTTTAATCATAAAGATAATAATTTCAATGAGTTTGATAGCACTTAAAAAAATACTTGTTGAAGGTTGAGGTTAATTGAAAATAGCAATTACCGCGACAAATAAAAAACGGGTATGATTGAAACGGTTGGCAGAATATTGACGTTTTGGTTAGGAGAAAAATGCATTTGGTCAGCTAAAATATCAATATTTGATCAGCAATTAATGTCATATTGAGCTGCTCTAAAATCGATTAGTAAGCCATTAAAATATATTTACTGCGTTTTGTGGGACATATTTAATAAAATTTCGGTTAGCTAAAGCACAGATAGCATAATGCTTAATAAATATACTGCTTACCAGTTGTGTAATCTTGCTGACCAATTAATCATTTTGCTGATCAAATAAATATTTTGTATCGTGATTATTTATTTAGCGGACACATAATATTTTAAGCTTACCTACCAAATATTGATTAATTTGCCGATAATATTGATTTAGTTGCGGACCAAGTGTTGCGCCCGGTTATTTATTTATTGTCGACCAAAACATTAATTATATGCTGATCAATTGATTTAGCTGCTGATTTTTGATGCTGATCAAATAGAAAAACTGCAAACCAAAAAATTTACTCTCAAATAAAACAGCGTTCCATACAAAAATGTATAGCGGTAAAATGCAAATAAGGTGCTGCAAATTAAATATACTAATGTGAACAACCACACGAAAAATTGCTTCAAGTAAAAAACTATTGAGATTTTGTTCAGCTGATTCGGTTAATCACTACAAGTAATGTATGCTTTTGAGTTAAAGTTCTAACAAACAAGATAAGCGTTATTTGGTATATCTTTCAAGATATTAGGGAATTTTGTCTAGAAGAAGATGAAATGACGTTTTTGGCACATTACTCAAAGAATGAAACAAAGGTTTTTTTTATTCATCGTCACTTAACAATTTTAAATTATAAATATAGTCGCGTCGGTGGCCTAGTGGCTAGCGGTGTCGACTCGTGTTTGTGAGGTATAGTAGGACACAATTAATACGGTGCGCGAATTAAGCAATAATAGACTCTTGGACAACGGCGTAAGCGCTTTGACGCGCGCCATATAAATTGTGTCCTGCTATGCCGAGTTCGAACCCCCAAGCGGTCGACATGTACCAATGAATTTTTCTAACTTATGTACATTACCTGCACGGTAACCGATGCTCTTACGATGAGGAAAAACATCGTGAGGAAACCTGCACGTTTAGGTGGCACAATGTGTAACCATGATTCAATTGGTTTAGTTCCCTTGTCACAATGGTTACGGAGGTCAGTTAACAGTCGCTCCACTGTAATAACCAGACTGGCCGAATCTGGATCATGGTCAAGCGTGCCCCGACGAAGATCGGGAAAAAGCGCTAGGAGGATTTTTTCAGTAGAAAAAAACGGATGACTTGGTTTGCCGTGCATTGCTCTTGTTCTCTTTTAGAATGGATTGTGATGTGATAATATTGTTTCCCAAAAATAATCTTATTGGACCACGCTTTTATAAATGAAGTTTCCTACTAAAAATAATTTAATTTTTTTTTCTACAGATGGTCTTCGTTGAAGTTATATTTAGGTATACAAACAGTGACTAATGGGTTGTTTATATATTTAGTTATGAGGTTTAAGGACAAACTTGCTTGATGCACAGAAGAGCTTAGGAACAGGATTTTTCCAAATAAGTGCTCTTCAGTTTTGCACCTCTAATGACACTCTTAGCTTGAAGCCAAGAGTATACCTGCCATAATTTGTATAATTATGCATTTTCATACAGACCGTAGTTGATCACGGGATAGGCTTTCAATATTCACATAGGTTAACTGAATTATTTTAAGTCTAACTATAACAATCTCTCAAGCAGCAGCGATGGCGGCTTTCGGCGGTAAGGTCCTATTATTTTTCTAATTCTATAGGGTATAATATCCGTAAAGGTGAAATAACCAGTAAATACAGTAAACATTGAGATACAGATGCTTGAATATTGGTTGGTGCTAAGTAATTCATGCTGGATTCTGTCACAGAAATTGATTAAAAAAAATTACAGTTATTGCAGTTAAGCCAAACCAGCAGCAACATGGTGAATATGATAGGTATTCCGTGGTACAAGTACCTGGAAAATGGACCAAAATGATCTGACCATATAATTATCAAGGCAAGGGTCGTATATAATTATAAGATACATATCAAAATATAATATATTAGTCAATGGATTCTATCAAGACAAAAACACAATATGTGACGTTCTCAACATAAAGGGACCTTATGGAGGCAGGCGGTTACGCAGTTTTTAGAACTGTTACCATAGTATTCGTATTGTTACAAGAACAAGAAGAGCGTAACTGCCTTCCTTCATAAGGTCCCTTTATATTGAGAACGTCACATATAAACTTATAGTAAATCGGTAAGTAAATTTGCTGTCTACCAAGCCATTCGAAATAAATAAAAAATATGTGAAAGAGGTAAAGAGAAGGTAATTTTCTTTAAATGACGATTGTGGCCGTAAATACAATTACTCTGTAATGTATGGAAATTACAGCGGTACTGTATGAATGTGTTCATTTATGATCCAAATATGGGATGTGAACCCCTATTGAAAACTGTTTCAGTTTAAAATGAGTAAGGTGGCACAAAATATAGGCAACTACTAAACTGCGAAACTACTAATAAGTATACTTCTAGCATGTGCCCCATTACACCGAGTTAATAAGTTGACCAATTATTGGAATAAGTTTTTCCCTATATAGGCACTTCCAAGGTATTTAACGATGTATCTAAAAGGACAAGAAACATGCGCTAAAAATTACTACCTACATACTTTGAAGAATTATATGCCACATTCTTGAAATACTGATTGAGCAACAGGTAACCATTTTGTCGTTTTTGTTAGGTTAAGCAATGTATTTCTAGTTTATATTTATTTATATTAAGATTGCAATTATAATTACGAACAGTATTGATAGGAGAGATGCCATCATTTATATTCCGAACAGGATGTTTATTAGGGAATACAATTGTCTGATAAAAAGCTATCTAGTCTTAACAAGCTTTCTTGATTTTACTAATTGGAGAGCACCTAGCTAGTAAAGCTTTTAATAGCAATGATGTAATACCATTAAAATATTACACAAAATTAGTGTAATAACTATTTAATTAACGTAAGACAGATTGGACTAGGTTTTAGTTTATAAGCAAAGTTTGAATACTGAGTTGAATCAATAAGGCAATGTTCTGGATTACACATTGAAATACAATATCAATGTAAGGTTTAAATGCACTGTACCAGTGCTTAACAAACTAGCCCTATCCAAACTGCATGGACAGGAACTACATGGCGTGGAAAGTTGGGTTATATCGCTGTTCAAGCTACAATCGCAATGAATGCCATAGAATATTACTTTCATTTTTATCAGCGTACATTCGTTTCCACGTGCTGTAGTCTAGCTAAAGCCTGATCAAAAGTATGTCAATAATGCAAAGAAATGGCAATTTATACAATCTAGGATCAGGCTTTCAACATGAATTTACATTAATGCCTATATTTCACAAAAGAGATATTGGGATAATTATTACGATTGGTATATTTATTCTCTCTCGATAGTCTCGATCCTCCCTTTGTGCAAAAAAGGTTTTGCAGAAACTCCTAATGATATTGGTTATACCTAGGTATCCTATATTAAGTAAAGATAACAGCCAAGTGTCTCCTAATTAATGACCTCCCTTTCTTGCAGGTAATGGATGATTCCAATGTAATAACTTATGGATAAACAAGAAAGCAGATTGAGTTACTGAAATGACCTGTGGCCATATTATCTGGACACTCATGAAGTTGGAGAAAAGAATAATAAAAGGTAATGTTGTGTATTCGCTCCTATCCCTTTGCCCAGTATTTCCCCATTTTATACAAAGTTTGCATACTGTAAAAATGGAGTTTGTTTCGTGATATGTAATGATACATTGACGAAACCGTGTGACGTAAACTGACGGAGCGCATCGTCTTGGATTGAAAAAACTATACGCGATAAGCATATTTTATTATCAGGTAAATAAGAGTAGAGTAGTAAAAAAGAACCGGTCACCTTAGAAAACTCCTTGGAAAGATCTCCATCGGACCATATAATTAACTGTTGTTGGGGGATTTTTTTTTTGTTGTAATGACATTATTGATAGGGTAATTTAATGAAGAATATTGTTTGAATGTTTGATCAAGAATAATCATCCCTTAAGTCCCACTTTTGGTCGTATGCTATGACCACCTTTTTAAGTTAAGTTTGTTTAGGTCTAATCTTGCAAGCTGCCCAACAAGATAGCCCCCCCCTCACATTAGAATTACATATTAATATTTTCCACTTGAATTTTGATCAATTTCAAGTATTGCGTATTGTTTCTTCCGGGTGGCCACTTTCTGGAAAACCGGGAAAAGTCAGGGAAATTCGCTGGGCAGGGAAAAGTCAGGGAAATTTGCAAAAGGTCAGGGAAAAATACATTACTTACTAAAGCTATAACTTGCATTTCGTCTATTGAGAGGAAAAACTCACTAAGTACACTTTATTAAAAATAGTAGATTGTACAAGTGCATAAAACGCACCATTTTACGCGAGACGATTGTTAAATGGGCTTTATGGACGAGTTGTACACTCTACTTTTCACTACGATTGCGAGGAAATGAAACAGCAACATGATTAAAATAATAATAATAAATGCGACGAAATAAAAATTATAAGTTTATTTCATGAAGCTTTATTGTGTACTTTGGCTGTTGGTACAAAAGCAAGTTATACAACTATGCCAAATTTCAAGTTCAAAAACACTTGAAATTGATCAAATTCCATGGTTAAAAATAATAAAATGTGTAATGTAACGCCATCTTTCTTCTAATTTGATGCGTTTTGATTTTTGCTGCACGCTAACATAGCACAACAAGGTATTTTCTTGGAGCTTCTTACTCTTCGAAGACGATTTCGATAATGAGAAATAGTCGACTAAATGGGTAGTTTTTATAAATGGGCAAGATCATTTGATCTTATACCTCGGCAGAGGGCAAAGTCTGGGTAAGGCCCGTCCTGGTATAAATGGTCTAAGGCTATATCACGCCTCCGAACGGTTGGGTATTAAATACGCCGTCCACATGAGCGAACCTAAGGCGCGTCACAAACGGAGCTATAATATATTTTATAGCTGGATATATTACGATATATTTTCCGTACTAGTTGACAGAATCCACACACGCAGCTATAATATATATAAATTTTAACTGCGTGTGTGGACTCTGCCAACTATTACGGAAAATTTACGAATATACAGGTGTCCCGCGATAAAGTGCACAAACTAATAAGGGTGAAACTACATGTGGCTCTATCACGAAAAAAAAAATTTTTTTTATTTTGCATAGAGATTACAATAATTGTGACGTTCTCAGTGTAAAAGGACCTTGTGGAGGAAGGCAGTTACGCTCTTCTTGTTCTTGTTACTATACGAATACTATGGTAACAGTTCTAAAAACGGCGTAACCACCTGCGTCCTTAAGGTCCCTTTATATTGAGAACGTCACAATTATTGTTGTAAACCCCATACTTTTTTTCCCGTGATAAAATCATATGTAGTTTCACCCTTATTCGTTTGTTCACTATCGCGGGATACATCCTGTATATCGTAAGATGCCTTGCTATAAACCTACTTATTAAACGAGAAACATTTGTATATACATAATATATGTATATGTTTCTCGCGCTTAACTTGGGCCGGTGCGCATAAACCATCAGATAAGGTGATAATAATATTAATAATAATGTACGCGGACCGTCGTCCACACGATTGAACATGGCACGAACCATAGCAATGCCGTGGTTCGGAGCTATAATATATGTCAAATAGCACGGAAAATATATCGTTATACATCGTGCTATAATATATATTATAGCTCCGTATTTACGTCATGAACATGCCACTAATTAATAAGCATTTGGAACAGAGGGTCTATTGTAAGTTTTGCAACGTTTTTTACGTCTCGATCGCGTTTGCGTAAAAAAAGTGCCACTTTGTATCGAACTGTCAAATGTTTCGAATACGCGCCGCAAGGGGCGCTGTCACACTTCCATACTGCTGGGGCCACACTAACGGGAAACGCTGTTAAAAATCAACGTCAATCGCCTTATGCGTAGTATGCATAAGGCAATAGACGTTGATTATTATCGGCGTTTCCCGTTAGTGTGGCCCCAGCATAATTGAGACTAAACGCAAACGTGATCGAGACGTAAAAAACGTTGCAAAACTTACACTAGGGGCCTGTTTATCAAAAGCTTGTAGCTTGTGTTACAAGTGGAAGTCTCTTTTTATTGCATATTGTTGGAAAGAGACTTCCACTTGTAATACAAGCTACAAGCTTTTGATAAACGGGCCCCAGGCCTTTAAGTTTTTTACATGTACGCACTTGTTGATTAGTTGATTAAATGGTACACATTTTGTTTGTGCGTGACTTCAGTAGTTTTTTTTATGTTTTTAGCGGTGTGTGTGTGCGTAATAATTAATTAATTAATTTTTGCATTTGTGTTAGCGGTTTATGTGTGTTATCTCGCCTTCCCCAAAAAGATACAGACTTTTTTGCTTAGGAAATTGTTCCGATGAGTACTCCTGTACTAACTTCCCTATGGGTGGTAATCAATCGCATTTAAGTATTTGCATTATTATTCAATTATTTTATTTTGTTTTTCAGGTAAAGCAATACCACTTGGGAGAAATATAAAAGTTATTAACAGCTGTATTAGATAAAATATGGAACAGAAATAAATGCTTTTTCATTGATATTCGTTGCCTTATTTAACCTAACACATCTGGACATTAGAACTGGTGAATGTTCTGTTGATATCCCTTAAGACATCCGACCAGTTGGCTCTGTCCAGATAAATATATTTTTCATAATTTAATTTTACTTTCAATCTAGTAAAAATCCTCTCGATGCATACTGTCCAATACGCCCGATACCTCTTTCGTCCAATACTCAATTTGCCTAGTAAGTGACATGTCAAACATGTATCATGTTTTAATAAGCGTATAGTCGAATTTGATTACGCATTTTGTCCGATATGCCTTTTATCCAATACTCATTTTACGTTGAGATTCATAAATTAGGCACTTTCGAGAGGGACGCCGCAATACGTTGGTATGAGATAGATATATTTCCATACGTATCTATACCTGAATTTTTAATCTCACGGAAGAAATGTAAACAAAGGTGTTGCCGTTAACGAAAAAAATTTGAAGCATTCAAGATACTTGGCACATTTTTAAGAAATCTACTTTGTATAAATAAAATCTATATTATAATCAAGATAAAATAATTGAATCCACCCGACTCATATAAAGTTGAGGTCCGCTTAACGTGAGACATCACATAACATTCTCGAATGCTCCCATGATCCCGTAATCGCTTTCCAGTGACTGTTCTGTTACATTTTTATTATTGTTACGTTTTCTATTGTTGTTAAGTTGTTCATTGTTACGTTTTTCGTTCACTGTTGTGTGGAAGGATGGACCCTGGTCCGAGTACTTGTCGGTAATAGGAAGACTATATGTTGTCTCCTGTAAAGAAACACCACGTCTTTGCTCTTTATCGGAGACGGAGAAAAACACGGTGTTAAACACATTTAAACACGTTTATCATAATTGGCCAACCAACAATACAACAGAAACTACACCCCCGGTTCTGCTTCTGTTTACGTCATAAATTGCTGGTAGGTGTCATTAGTTTCGTCAATATATTGAAAACAGTAATGACGGCGGTTGAAACGCCCGGAAATTTACCCGCCCTTTGAGATCCCCTGAAATGTCACTTTTACAATGACGTATCTTTGTTTAAATTTTTTCCGTGAGATTAAAAATTCAGGTATAACGTATTGCGGCATTGCGGCGTAATCGCAACGTCACCCAGTCCTCATTTTGTCCAGTAAAATTAAATGTCTAACTGCAACACGAATAAGCGTATTGTCAAATTTGATTCGTCGTTTTGCCGGATACGCCTTTTGTCCAATACTCATTTTCCCCAGAGTATGTTTTTTGGCTTTCCATATCCAAATGGAATAATCTACCTACGAGCCCAGGTCTTGCTTAGTATCATATATGTTCCTGCATTTATTGTGTAAACTATGATAGAAACTGAATAATCTGGATAAAAATCAGTTCAAGACTTCAATTGCTAGAATTTATCAAATAAGTAATACTTCTAGAGTAGATGGTATGTATGTACTTTCTGTGAAGTTGTCAATTGATGTTAAACACCGGTAGAAGATGGCTTAAAACGGACTGAAAACATTTTTAGGCGCCTGAAAACAACGGCAACTTGGTCGAAATTATGATAATCTGGTATGTGATAGAGCTACCTCTGAAACGGACTGAAATGATATTTTAGTCTGCTGAAAACGCTTCTGAAGCATCAAAAATCACGATTGAAATTAAACGTCGGTAGAGGGTGGCCTAAAACGTACTGAAAACATGTTACAGGCGCCTGAAAACTGGTAACTTGTCAAAATGTTGATAATCTGATATGTGATAAAGCTGCCTCTGAAACGAACTGAAACGATATTTCAGCCTGCTGAAACGCATCCAAAGCACCAAAAATCGCGTTAGACAGCCTCTTGGATTTTTTTTATCGGTAATGATGAGAACATTATTTTATATTATGTATCGTAAAAGCTTTTGCCCGCGACTCCGTCCGCGTAGAAGTCGTTCTCCATACAAACTTTCACCCCCTTAACTCTTTCGGCGCGAGCGCCTCCTAGCGCGCTGCAATGCTGACACGCGCGGGCCTCACTGCGCGCTGCAACCCGCCCGCGCGCACATACATTTTGTTTCGTACTAAAAACCATGATGCACCCTGTGCATCATCGCGCGCCGTAGTACCACACTTTTTGCCGCCTCGAACAACAAAGGAATGGATGGCGTCATGCGCCGTTTAGAATAACCAAACACAAAGTGTTTATTTTCGGGTAAAAGAAAAAAATAACTTTTATATTTATTATTAAATTGTTTTTTTTTTTTGTGAAATGAAAAACTATGACTGTTATTTATGAATATGTGTTGGATTAGGTCCTTTTGTCAGTGTTGCAGGTGCAGATATATATGGGCACATGCATTGTTTTATTATAACCAAAATGTGGGAGCGAAAGCGGCGATGATAAAATAACCCTATCTGCGACCTATATTTACTGATAACGATTTTCAACCGGAAATGGGATTTTACCTGCAATGAAACACCTGTGCGACTCACCTTGTTTAAGTTTACTCCGGTTTAAATCATTACGTACTAATTTAATTATTTTTTGTTTTGATACCGGCATCGGCATGCAACCGTTTATTGACAGCAATTGGAACTTTTGAACTTATTTAAACTTAGCATTCTCCAAATGAATGTAAAAAAAATAATTCCGCTCACTAATTGATTTAATATTTATTGATTGGGCTCTATGCAAATTCTACAATTTACTTCAAAAATTGGGCTCTGAGAAATTATATAATGCATGATTAAAAGTTTAATTTCGACGACGCGGTTAGCCTAGTTGGTAGTGACCCTGCCTACGAAGCTAGCGGTCCTGGGTTCGAATCCCGGTATGGACAAATATTTGTGTGATGAGCGCGAGTATTTGTTCCTGAGTCATGGATGTTTTCTATGTATTTAAGTATGTATTTCTCTATATAAGTATGTTTATCGTTGTCTAGTACCCATAGTACAAGCCTAGAGCTTAGTTTGGGACTAGGTCAATTTGTGTGAGATTGTCCGCTGATATCTATATTTATTTATTTATTTATTTATTTAATTTAATAGGAAAACCTGATTTTGAATTAATTATGCTATCGAAATGGTTTTGTTATTGTTTAAGCGGCCAAACAATTGTAAAAGTTCATTATCGTTATTCTCTTTTTTTAAATTAAAATATTATTAAATAAGTAAATCTATATTCTTCTTAAAAATATAATAATAAATTAACTGTCTATAACTAAACTTGATCGATGGTTTTGTCATCAGCATATCAATTATTAAGTATAAAAATAAATAAAATAACACTTCGATAGCCTTTTCCGTTTTGAGAGAAGCTTAAGTGTAAATACGATCTGTTCCTAACTTAGTTTTTGCTATGTTTACTATCTATACTGGGTGGACGCTGGAGCAGGTAATTCGAACAATAAACATTTTTTTACCTGAACGAACCCTTTTGGCTTCGGGAATTCGGCTTGTCTGGTAGAGTGGGAGAAGGTACACTCCACCACCACGTGCATAAAATAGCGCAAAATACGACCAGTTAAGAAAATTACACAAACAAATAAGTTTTAACGAGCTGATAATAATATATTAGTATCGTCGCCTCTCCAGTGCTTATTGTTAGAAGCATTTTTATCCTTAGATAAGGCCCGTAACTTTCACTGATCAGATATATTTTGTACTCATACAAATAATCCTACCTAAATAATCAGGATCTTCTCCATTGTTCTCAAGAACAAAGGAAACCGCAACGTTGTGGTCAGGGACCGAAGATTTAATTTCACTTCATAAAATAAAAACTAATATAACGTTATAAACATTTCTTGGTTTCTCTGATTATTGTATAGTGTTATCCATGAAGACGAGAACCGCGCGTGTTAAAGAAAAATCAACCTTGAGGCAGTTGCAATAACGTCTAATATCGTACAACGCGGATACTATTTGTTACATTTTAGACTCGCTTTAAAATAAATACAGTACGCTCCGGCGCAATGAAGCACCGTGGTTATCATGGGATTTTAAAATGAAAATATGAATATAAAGTTTATTTATTTATATGAAAAAGAACTTTGAGGCCTACGCTTTCGGTTTGTCAAATAAAAAAGACAACTTTTAACCAAATACAGATAAATAATGATAGTCAAATTTCAAAGTAATATTTTTCTGTTTATACCCGGGAATAAACAAAATATATTTATGACATTACATTATTTACTTACCTATTAATCTAAATCAACGAAAAACTACTTAATTTTTGGGCAAAATAGTACATTTTCATGAACGTTTGTGATGAAGCACATGTGCATCATGCGCGCTCAAGGACCCGCAATCCCATGAAGCACATGTGCATCATGCGCGCGCGAGGGGGTGCAATCCCATGAAGCACATGTGCATCATGCGCGCCGAAAGATGTTATATCTGTGATTTCTGGGATAAAAAGTATCCTATGTCCTTCCCCGGGACTCAAACTATCTCTATAATACTAAAGTGTACGAGTATATACCTTACTTTAAGAAATGATTGATTCCCCATATAAACTTCCACCCCCTTAAGGGATGATTTTCGGGAAAAAAATATTCTATGTCCTTCCCCGGAACAATCTCCATACCAAATTTCATCTAAATCGGTTCAGCGGTTTAACCGTGAAAAGATGACAGAGAGACACGAGTTACTTTCGCATTTATAATATTAGTAAGGATATTATATTAAGATGCCGTGCTATAATATAATATTTTGGTATATTAATATACAGGGTGTTAGGTAATGAGTGGATAAACCGTGATCTGCTGATAGGGGGCACTTAGGTCGTTCTAATAATGAGAAATAAGGTTTAGTAAAAGTGCCACCGTTTTCGAGATATTTGGACTTTTTTAATTTTTTTGAAAATTGACACCTTTACTTGATTTTTTGGTCGTGGTTAGTGTACTAAGATGTTTTTTTTTATTTTCTTTTTAGCTTATTATTGTTTAATAGTTGTGTTATCCGATAAACATTACCATTTTGGCGTAACTACCGCGGTTTAATTTAAAAAAATCGCACACTTGAATTTTGCATCTTCGATCGAACTTTTACCAAATTTTGAGCTCTTGCGGTGAAAAAAAAAAACTACTATCACATGGTAGCCAATGAGCTAAAAAACATGCCCATTTAATAGAGATTTTAAAACAGTAAACATCTTTTTATTTAAATATTAGAATAAAAAACAACATCAGTTTTCCGCAATCGATTCGATTATTTCATATTAAATTTGTGCTACAGAATTATGACAAACTTTTCCCTGCGAAAATGAAAATACTGGCCACTAATTTTGTGAAACCTTTTATTGAGAAAAGTAAAGATTTGTCTTCCGAGCGAAGCATTACAACCTTTTTGTTGCAATAATAACGTTACTGGGCACTACTATTTTTAATGCCATTTATTCGAAATTTAAAAAATATCTCGACAGCTTTTTATTCTTTTAATAAGCTTAAAAACATGCCTATTTAATAGAGATTTTATAACAGTAAACATTTATTAGTTTTGATAAATAAAACTTGAAAAATTAGGTATTGGAAATTGGAGTAGCAAGGAAGCCTGTTTTTCTAATTAATGATTTAACTTATGTTATCTGTGAAATAAAAAAACATAAAAAGGAAATGTTTTAATAAAGTTAAGTTAAATAATGTGCTCAAATTGACGTCCACCAGCCCTAATGCAAGCTTTACACCGTCGGATAAAGGAACGCCTGACGAATCAGGTGTATCCAGAGTTCCCTATTTCTTGAGCAGCAATTCTTATTCGCTCTCGTAACCCAGAAAGACTCGTAATTGGACGGCTATACACTTTCTCTTTGAGACAACCCCAATAAAAAAAATCTAAGGGGTTCAAATCCGGTAAACGCGGAGGCCATAGTATTGGGTCTAACCGGCCAATCCATCGTTCTGAGAATGCGGCAGTTAAGTACTGTCGCACTCGTGCTGCGTAATGTGCGGGACAACCGTCTTGTTGTAACCACATTACTCGCCTTAGTGCAAGCGGCACATCTTCCAGAAGGATAGGCAGATCATTTTGAAGAAACTCCAAGTAATTATCTCCATTTAGAGTAGATGGCAGCTCGAAGGGCCGATCACTTCGCCATTCAAGATACCGGTTCACAAATTTACCTAAAATTCATATTTGTAATGAATAGGGGATTCATCACGGTAAAAAGCATAATTAATTAAACCTTGACGTTTTTATCGTATTACAACAACCGTGAATTCCGTGATCATGAGAAGACTTACCTTAAATTGGTACTGAGATCTATCCTCTCTCATTAAGTGAGGATTATCTAACTCTTTCGGCGCGCATGATGCACATGTGCTTCATGGGATTGCACCCCCTCGCGCGCGCATGATGCACATGTTCTTCATGGGATTGCGGGTCCTTGAGCGCGCATGATGCACATGTGCTTCATCACAAATGTTCATGAAAATGTACTATTTTGCCCAAAAATTAAGTAGTTTTTCGTTGATTTAGATTAATAGGTAAGTAAATAATGTAATGTCATAAATATATTTTGTTTATTCCCGGGTATAAACAGAAAAATATTACTTTGAAATTTGACTATCATTATTTATCTGTATTTGGTTAAAAGTTGTCTTCTTTATTTGACAAACCGAAAGCGTAGGCCTCAAAGTTCTTTTTCATATAAATAAATAAACTTTATATTCATATTTTCATTTTAAAATGCCATGATAACCACGGTGCTTCATTGCGCCGGAGCGTACTGCATTTATTTTTAAGCGAGTCTAAAATGTAACAAATAGTATCCGCGTTGTACGATATTAGACGTTATTGCAACTGCCTCAAGGTTGATTTATCTTTAACACGCGCGGTTTTCGTCTTCATGGATAACACTATACAATAATCAGAGAAACCAAGAAA
Source organism: Tortrix viridana (assembly GCA_963241965.1). NCBI lineage: Eukaryota > Metazoa > Arthropoda > Insecta > Lepidoptera > Tortricidae > Tortrix > Tortrix viridana. The sequence continues at coordinate 54,968,462 of OY725171.1, read as the reverse complement.
TGTTTATAACGTTATATTAGTTTTTATTTTATGAAGTGAAATTAAATCTTCGGTCCCTGACCACAACGTTGCGGTTTCCTTTGTTCTTGAGAACAATGGAGAAGATGTTTATTTAGGTAGGATTATTTGTATGAGTAAAAAATATATCTGATCAGTGAAAGTTACGGGCCGTATCTAAGGATAAAAATGCTTCTAACAATAAGCACTGGATTGGCGACGATACTAATATATTATTATCAGCTCGTTAAAACTTATTTGTTTGTGTAATTTTCTTAACTGGTCGTATTTTGCGCTATTTTATGCACGGGATGGTGGAGTGTACCTTCTCCCACTCTACCAGACAAGCCGACTTCCCGAAACCAAAAGGGTTCGTTCAGGTAAAAAAATGTTTATTGTTCGAATTACCTGCTCCAGCGTCCACCCAGTATAGATAGTAAACATAGCAAAAACTAAGTTAGGAACAGATCGTATTTACACTTCAATCTTCTCTCACAACGGAAAAAGCTATCGAAGTGTTATTTTATTTATTTTTATACTTAATAATTGATATGCTGATGACAAAACCATCGATCAAGTTTAGTTATAGACAGTTAATTTATTATTATATTTTTAAGAAGAATATAGATTTACTTATTTAATATTAATAATATTTGAATTTTAAAAAAGAGAATAACGATAATGAACTTTTTCAATTGTTTGGCCGCTTAAACAATAACAAAACCATTTCGATAGCATAATTAATTCAAAATCAGGTTTTCCTATTAAATTAAACTTTTAATCATGCATTATGTAATTTCTCAGAGCCCAATTTTTGAAGTAAATTGTAGAATTTGCATAGAGCCCAATCAATAAATATTAAACCAATCAGTGAGCGGAATTATTTTTTTTACATTCATTTGGAGAATGCTAAGTTTAAATAAGTTCAAAAGTTCCAATTGCTGTCAATAAACGGTTGCAAGCCGAAGCCGGTATCAAAACAAAAAATAATTAAATTAGTACGTAATTATTTAAACCGGAGTAAACTTAAACAAGGTGAGTCGCACAGGTGTTTCATTGCAGGTAAAATCCCATTTCCGGTTGAAAATCGTTATCAGTAAATATAGGTCGCAGAAAGGGTTCTTTTATCATCGCCGCTTTCGCTCCCACATTTTGGTTATAATAAAACAGTGCATGTGCCCATATATATATCTGCACCTGCAACACTGACAAAAGGACCTAATCCAACACATATTCATAAATAACAGTCATAATTTTTCATTTCACCAAAAAAAAAACAATTTAATAATAAAAATAAAAGTTATTTTTTTCTTTTACCCGAAAATAAACACTTTGTGTTGGGTTATTCTAAACGGCGCATGACGCCATCCATTCCTTTGTTGTTCGAGGCGGCAAAAAGTGTGCGGTACTACGGCGCGCGATGATGCACAGGGTGCATCATGGTTTTTAGTACGAAACAAAATGTATGTGCGCGCGGGCGGGTTGCAGCGCGCAGTGAGGCCCGCGCGTGTGAGCATTGCAGCGCGCTAGGAGGCGCTCGCACCGAAAGAGCTAACTGCCAACTGTGCAGATTGTGTAGATTCATGTAGCCATCTTGACGGCACGATGATTCGTCCGACCACAGTATCTTGTTAAAAAAGTCTGGGTCTTCACGTATCCGACGCAGCATCACTCGCCAAAAAGTTACTCTTAAGGGATAATCTCTAGGCAATAAAACTTGCACACGTTGGACGTGAAATGGGTGTAATTGGTGTACTTTTAATGTAGTATGCACTTTCCATACAGATAAACCCAGGTAATTTGCCATATCACGCACGGATAGAGAAGGATCTGCTTCAACTAGGTCCAAAACATTCTCGTCATCTCCTCGGGTGGGTCTTCCTCCACTTGTTCCACCCACACCCTGACCAAGAATTCTGCCTTCAGTGAACGCATTATGTACTCGATTAAAAATCCGGAAAAAGTCTGGATGGCGTCTGTTAGGGTAGCGTTCGGCGTACAAAAACGCAGCAGCACTGGCGTTGCCTTGGCACTCACCATAAATGTAATGCATTTGAGCATATTCAATCGGTGTGTATTGTATGCGAGACATCATTAATAAAAAACACGTCAAATTAATTCACATTATGCAGACAGACAGCAAAGTTTGACATACGAGTAAAATGCTGAGAAAACAAAAAGCTGTCGAGATATTTTTTAAATTTCGAATAATGGCATTAAAAAAAGTACTGCCCAGTATTGTTATTATTGCAACAAAAAGGTTGTAATGCTTCGCTCGGAACACAAATCTATTCTTTTTAATAAAAGGTTTCACAATATTAGTGGCCTGTATTTTTATTTTCGCAAGGAAAAGTTTGTCATAATTAGGTTAGGAATTCTGGAGCACAAATTTAATATGAAATAATCGAATCGATTGCGGAAACCTGATGTTGTTTTTTATTCTAATATTTAAATAAAAAGATGTTTACTGTTTTAAAATCTCTATTAAATGGGCATGTTTTTTAGCTCATTGGTTACCATGTGATAGTAGTTTTTTTTTCACCGCAAGAGCTCAAAATTTGGTAAATGTTCGATCGAAGATGCAAAATTCAAGTTTGCGATTTTTTTTAACAAAACCGCGGTAATTACGCCAAAATGGTAATGTTAATCGGATAACACAACTATTAAACAATAATAAACTAAAAAGAAAATAAAATAAAAACATCTTAGTACACTAACCACGACCAAAAAATCGAGTAAGGGTTTCAATTTAAAAAAAAATTAAAAAAGTACAAATATCTCGAAAACCGTGGCACTTTTACTAAACCTTATTTCTCATTATTAGAACGACCTAAGTGCCCCCTATCAGTAGATCACAGTTTATCCACTCATTACCTAACACCCTGTATATTTATAGCTTAGTGTGTGACGCGCTTTAGATTGTAGATTGCGGCCTAAACGAATTGCAACATTTTTGTGACCACCGGTCATTTTTAGGGTTCCGTACCCGACTGGTGCCAAACGGGACCCTATGACTAAGCCTCCGCTGTCCATCCGTCCGTCTGTCGCCGTGCTGTATCTCATGAACCGAAATAGCGGTAATAGACTGTTGAACTTTTCACAGAGTGTGAAAGTGTATCTCAGTTGCTACTATGACCACAAATAATTAAAAGTACATAGTATTAAATTTTGTACGCTTGTATGGAACCCTTCGTGTGCGATTCAGACTTGCACTTGGCCGGTTTTTTGTTATTTCCTGTTTTTTTTCTTTTTTTTTTTCTTCTGGACCCGCACGAATGCATCGCCATTTGTCAAGTTTTGAGGTTTTTTTAAAGTTTTATTTACGAGTTATAAAAATTAGGGAAACTGACACGGAAATATAATTATTTTAAAAGGAAAGGGAAAAAGGAATATGGATCAGTAGAGTATGATAAGAATATAACAGAATAATATACATGTAAAAAATATACGAAACAAGAAGCAATAGTCCCCAAACTCCTCTCCACAGTTACAAGCAGAACTCCTTATGATTTTCATTTTTGCCAGATGGGCAGGAGTACATGTATGGCCAAGACGCATTCGAATTATAACCGTGGTCGCTCTTTTAGTTAGATTTAATTTAAAAAACCAAGGTTTTAACGGTAAAGTCCTTTGAATATATTTGTAATGCTTTCCTTTGACTTTACTAGACTTTTCCCAATATTTAAACCAGGAATCCCTGAGGTAAATCTTAGGAAGAGAAATTATGTCATGGTTTCCTGAGGTTATTTCAAATCAAATCAATTGAAAAGCCCACTTAAAAATTAGTATGTAGATTAAATTGAAATATGTGAAAACAATGCATTTTATTCATTTTAGACATCATGTTTCATAGAGCCATTTACTGCTTAAGACCTACACAATCGATATCTAAATAGAAATAGTGTAAGGGCCTGCGCAAACCGGCGGAGCGCAGCGCAGATCACTTTAAATTTATCAATGTATATTCTTTTCTATTTTAATTACAATCCATACTAATATTATAAATGAGTCTGTCTGTCTGTCTGTCTGTCTGTTACCTTTTCACGCTTAAACCGCTGAACCGATTTAGTTGAAATTTGGTATGGAGATAGTTTGAGTCCCGGGAAAGGACATAGGATATTTTTTATCCCGGAAATCATCCCTTAAGGAGGTGAAAAGGGGGGTGGAACTTTGTATGGGGAATCAGTCATTTCTTCAGTAAGGTATATAAAATTTAGTATGGAGATAGTTTGAGTCCCGGGAAAGGACATAGGATACTATTTATCCCGGAAATCATCCCTTAAGAGAGTGAAAAGGGGGTTGGAAGTTTGTATGGGGAATCAATCATTTCTTAAGTAAGGTATATACAATTTATTAGTATGGAGATAGTTTGAGTCCCGGGGAAGGACATAGGATATTTTTATTCCGGAAAATTGGATTTCCCGAGGGAGCAGCGATAAACAACTTCTGCTTTGGAAGCGTTTTCAGCAGGCTGATACATCGTTTCAGTCGGTTTCAGAGGTAGCTCTATCACATACCAGTTTATCAAAATTTTAACCAAGTTGCCGTTGTTTTCAGGCGCCTGAAAAATGTTTTCAGGCCGTTTCAGAGGTAGCTCTATCACATACCAGTTTATCAAAATTTCAACCAAGTTGCCGTTGTTTTCAGGCGCCTGAAAAATGTTTTCAGGCCGTTTCAGAGGTAGCTCTTTCACATACCAGTTTATCAAAATGTCAACTAAGTTGCCGTTGTTTTCAGGCGCCTGAAACATGTTTTCAGGCCGTTTCAGAGGTAGCTCTATCACATATCAGATAATCAAAATTTCAACCAAGTTGCAGTTGTTTTCAGGCGCCTGAAACATGTTTTCAGTCCGTTTCAGAGGTAGCTCTATAACATACCAGTTTATCAAAATTTCAACCAAGTTGCCGTTGTTTTCAGGCGCCTGAAAAATGTTTTCAGGCCGTTTCAGAGGTAGCTCTATCACATTCCAGTTTATCAAAATTTCAACCAAGTTGCCGTTTTTTTCAGGCGCCTGAAAAATGTTTTCAGACCGTTTCAGAGGTAGCTCTATCACATACCAGTTTATCAAAATTTCAACCAAGTTTCCGTTGTTTTCAGGCGCCTGAAAAATGTTTTCAGGCCGTTTCAGAGGTAGCTCTATCACTTACCAGTTTATCAAAATTTCAACCAAGTTGCCGTTGTTTTCAGGCGCCTGAAAAATGTTTTCAGGCCGTTTCAGGCCACCCTCTACCAGATTACGCCATAACTTGAAAACCCGTTTTCAGGCGTTTTCAGGACCCCTTAAGTATGGGCCTTTGAGGTACATTTGAAAATATGGTGAATTTTCCATAAAGAGTGAAAAAGATAGCATGATTAGAAAGAGATAGCAATACTGAGAACCTTCCAGAATCGTCGCGATTTAAAAACGAGATAGAGACAGCTATAGAACATTCCAGCAACGACTACTGGAACATTCCCGACGGCGGGTCGAAGAACGTCGATTATTCTAGAAAGGCCATCTGGAATTGTCTTGGACTGGGCGATCAAAAGTCTAACTCTTAATTATCGGTTTAATTGTGCATTTCTATTAGTTACCTACCCCCACGTGCGTAACAACACTTTTTACCCGGGAAAAATTTACAAATTCCAATGGGGTACCGATAAACGACTTCTACGCAGACGGAGTCGCGGGCAAAAGCTATAAGGTATAAATTTAGAGCCGCATCCGCAGAATGGAAATCCCCCGTGATGCTCCGAGGTCGGTCTCAGAGCATTCAAATTTATACCTTATTGTAATTAAAATAGGAAAGAATATACATTGATAAATTTAAAGTGATCTGCGCTGCGCTCCGCCGGTTTGCGCAGGCCCTAAGTTTATTTTTTTCAAAACAACCGGGTTCGATTCCCGAGCTGAGTACTGGTTTTTTTTTAAATGTATGAATGCAGTTTTTCTTCTTATTAAAATCGATGACATGGTTCCTAAGAACAGATCTTCGTATGTCTTATAGTTTCAGACTTTTCCTTACTGACCGATTTAAATGAGACATCCTGTATAGGAGGATAGAGATATCACTATTCAACGGCACAACGCCATCTAACGCAAATTCCCGTAACTACTATTAGGACCATCTATTACCATACCTATAATATCAAGGACCAAAAAGTCATTTTCAGCTATTATAGCCTTTCTAAATATCGCCATCAAGTGCAAATTGACGGAACTAAAAATAGACATTGGCGTCCATACAAAACGGATTATTCGAAGTGAAAGCACCGTGGTTGATATCTGTGGTAATGTTGCCATTTAAAAAGTTCAAGTTCAAGAATAAAGGGGCACCCTCACGATACAATTTGATTGCCAGTTGAATTATCAATCTGATTGTCCGTCCACACGTACATTGAAGATCGCCAATTTAGATTGGCAATCGAATTGTGTAGTGTGGATAGAATATGAAAATGAATGTCATCCGCTGGACTCGAAATAATACCCCTTCTATAAGATCGGATGGTCGGGTCAACCGAGATGGGCTTTACTGTCATTTGGGCTAAAAGGAAAATCGTCCACTTAAAATTACCATTTTGAAGTTGGATCAAGAGTAATAGTATCCAAAATGAATTTAGTCAAAATGTAGTTGTGCTTAAAAATAACAATAGCCAAATATCATTTCGTTATATATTAATTAAGCCCGAATGGAATTTTGTCAATTAATTATTAGGTGCGAATTTAAATAAGCACAAAGTGAATGTAGTCTAATATGAATTAAGACCAAAATAATGTAGGCTCAAAATGAATTGGTTATATTTCTAAGTGTACGTAAATACAAATGGAAATATTTCTTTCGACCTATATCATATTGGACAATTTTACCATGGGGCATGATTCAATTTTAGACGTTATTTAGGTTGGACAATTTTCCTTGTCGACGTATTTCAAATTGTTATATTTCTGGTTTGACGTATAATATCGAGCAGTCGATTTTCCTTTTAGCCCAAATGACAGTAAATCCGAGATGGACGCAGCTGTCAGAATGAGATAGTAATATATACGTGTCGTTCTTAAAGATAGCTACGTCCTTCTCGGTTAACCCAATCATCGGATCGTATAGAAGGGGTATTATTTCGAGTCCAGCGGATGACCTTCAATTTCATATTCTATTCACACTAAACAATTCGATTGCCAATCTAGTCAAATTGGTCGTAAAATTGTATCGTGTGGATGCCACATAATATTGACTGTTTGATTCAATACCTAGTGATTCAATTCAATTCAATGTCTGTGTTCAATGTGGTGTGGTGTACAGCTGAAACGTCAACAATTTGTTGTTAAAATTTAAGTGAACGTAGTGATTATACTCTCTTTGGTGACCAAAATGGTTTGCTGATTATTTTTCACGTAAAGATTTAAGAGTTTATAGTCTTAAATATATTGCTTTAACTTTTTTACTTTAGATTTACCATTGTAATATTAGATAATGTCTCAAAAAAGTACGAATGTTAAGAAATCTGAACCTTCGACGGTTGGAAAATTGTATCTTATAGCATACAATACTATTCAAACTCTGGGGTAAGTAACCTATGATAATGTATTTATTTCATTTATATTATGTTTGTTTTTTCATTTTCCTAACCGTGAGAGCGTTCATATGATGGTAGTATCTAATAATAAGACATTCTTACTAAAATATTGATTTTTACCTACACAAGTGATCACAAGATCAAAATGTTAGAATACTCTAAATGTAAATCGTTTTATACTAATTGTTAATTTACTATTACAGTTTTAAATAATGCATTAGAAATAAATCCTAATTTAATAATAAAATCCGGTTGAATTATAAGAAAGCAAACAGTTTTATTGTTAGAAGACTAGTTGAAAGTAATATTTTAATAATAATATGGGGCCTTAATGTGCATTTAGCTGCTCAACTGCTAAATGCTGGACTATTTTTATATAAGAAAATATTTATTACTCTACCATTTGATACTTTTATTTGAAGCACCAATGTATGCATTACAGTTTTACATTTCAAAGATCTTTAAATACTCTGTAAAGTTAATGTTCCAGGGCTCTTAATGTAAAGATACACTGAAATATTTCATAAGCATTTGTTTGCTGAGTAAAGACAATTTTGGACATCAAATTAGGTGATAATGTTTTTTTACTGCATTTTGTTTGTACTCAAGTAATTAAATATGTAAATGTCTCATTAATATACCTGTAATATATGTTGTATTAATATTCTCTTTCTCTTAAAATTTTCACAGTGTCAACCTTTGATTTTCAGATGGTCATACTTGCTGTTGCAGTCGGCAGTGTATTTCCTGAACCGGGGTAATTTGGACAATTATTGGCAAGAAATCAAGTGGACAGTAATTATTTTCCAGAATGCTGCTATACTTGAGGTAATAATCATCTTACTTTGTAGTTTCTGCTGCAGGTTGCATAAAGCAGATATTTTTATTGGTATTTAGGTTTTTATTGAGTGGCAAGTTGTTGTAGTAATTTGAGCAGCACTGAGTTTTTGGGCTTAATCTTCTATGTAAGTAGCTGTACTTACTACAAAAGCACTTATATCTATATGGACCGCGCGGCAAATATATGTAAACATAGACCTTATTATCAGTGGCATAGGGATGTGTAGATATTATATTATTAGTAGGATGCTCCCTAACACCCTGTGTCTGTGTGTGCTGTACACCCTACACCATTCATAGGTAAAGCCGGCACTGCCATTAGGCATTTCACCGAGTTAATGTGGTGGCTTAAAATTAGTCCAGATGCAAAAACAAAAATTCAAGAGAAAATTCCAATTATTTAAAAGATATCTGGACATCACATGGAATATTTTGAATAATTATGCATTCAAAATATTCCAAATCGTCAGGAACAGTGCAATATTGTGGGGCTACCAACTAGACATGTGCGCCGATGGTCAAAAGAGAGGCGGCGGTTGATCGGCCTGAAATCGGCTATAAATATATATTTAATTTATTGAATTTAATTGCAGTGATAACAAAAATATATAATATTTTTAGAAAGTATATATTTAACTATTAAAAATCAAATAACCATATGAAAGAATAATCAATCTGCTGTGAAAGATTGGAGATTTTTTACACGCCGATTTTACGCCGATCGGCGCGGCGCACATGTCTACTACCAATCCAAGTAAGGCCCAATACTGTGTCATTTCTCTTAGACAAGTTCTTCTTTTTGTACCCTATATTAGTTAGGTACCTTATTGAATTTGCTAATTATGCGGTACTATCTTTAATCATAGACGAAATGTAGGTGTTGATTTTATGACAAATGCCTTTATCTTATTTTATTTTATCATTATCATCATCATGATGTCAATCGAAACACGTCCACTGCAGGACTTGGGTGTTGGTGTGGGCCATTTTACTGTTGTTTTTTTTTTATGTTTCTTGCTGAAACAACTTCAAAACTACTTCCTAATCAGGGCTAAGCTAACCAACAGTTGTTCTGTTGTATTTTAAGTACATTACTTGAGGTAAATCACTCCGCGGTTTCCGCACTCTGAATAGAGTGCGGAAACCGGCACTATTCATCACGAAAATTAAAAAAAAATATTAGTAAGCGAAAACTCGACTGGCGACTAGTATGGCGCACCCGCAGTCTAAGATCCGAAGACCGGTCGACCTTCACCCATCTGCTTACTGGATCAAACATATTTTTTAATTAAATCTCGAATATACTCGTAGACGATTAGGTACATCCAGAAACACTTGCCTGTTAAAATATGTTCATGGCTATCATTAACTTTTTTCTACTTACTTTTTGTAATCTATATAAATGATTTACCAAAAATTATTCATAATAACAGCATACTCTATGTAGATGACATAACTATAATTTTCCAATGTAACAATAGTGAGGATTTAAAAAAACAAATACAAGTTACTCTTGAGCAAATAACGGATTGGTTAGAGGATCATAATTTAAAATTAAACCTAGTAAAAACAAAATTAATTCAAATTAAACCGCGACAAAAAATACCTATCGAAACCAACTTTTCATATAAAAATGATGTCATAGAGACAGTCTCCTCATGTAACTTGTTAGGAGTGGAAATAGACTCAGAGTTGAACTGGAAACCGCACGTAGATAAAATAATAAATAAAATATCTAGATTCACATACGCTCTCTACGAATTAAAAAAATGCACAAATATAAAAACTGCCATAACAGCGTATTATGCCTACGCGCACGCCTGGCTTAGTTACGGAGTGATCATGTGGGGCAACAGCACCCATGCTAGAAAAATTTTCACTCTACAAAAGAAATGTATCAGGATATTAGTTAATATTAAACCAACAGATACATGCAGGCCACATTTTACTCGTTTAAATATCCTAACTCTGGTGTCTATATATATTTACGAAATATGTAAACTTGTAAGAAATCACAAAGACCTATTTGCAAAAGAAAGGGATAATTGTTGCCAGTTAAACCTCAGAAAGAGAAATAAACTACTGAGCTCTTTTACTAATTTAAAAATTGTTAGTACTGGGACACATCATATGGCTGTAAAAATTTACAATAAGTTACCTCTCACAATAAAAATTTTAAAAAAAGAGTCTATATTTTGTAGTAAGTTAAAGAGCTATTTGATATCAAAATGTTTTTATAACCTAGAAGAATTTTTAACATTTAAAGAATGATGGAAATTGTTAATTTTATTAATTTTAATGCGATATGTAATAGGTATAGTATTGAATAAGTGTTTTAAAGACGAGCGTCTCTAAATAGACATTAAGTGTCTTGTTGCGGTGCCCTTGCAGGGTTTATGTTGAAACTGCCATAAAAGCAATAAATGTATATGACTATGACTATGACTATGACTACTTTAATAGGCAAGTGTTTCATCCGGTAAGCAGATGGGTGAAGGTCGATCTCTCTTCGGATCCTGCACTATTACGATTGTTCTATAGCCTATGACACTCGCACGTTTTTGATGAATCATACGACATCCCATTTATTAAAATCGGTCCAATCTAGAGTGGGACATCCGATTTTTGGTCACATATTTACATACATACATAGACTGTTAAAATCATTACCCTTCTTTTAGCTTCGCTCAGTCGGGTAAAAACTATTTTTTTTTCAGAAACTTTACTTATATGTTTATGTGGTCCTTTTTCCGCCTTTTGCTGATTTGGATCCATTGTGTAATAGATGCATTTCTGGAACCGTTAAAATACAATAGAACGTGCCTACACTGTGCTTCCTTTTCTATAGCTTAATTCGTATTCATGCGCGTAACCCAGACCCGTCCCAGGTTCCAGCCCCCGTACAAAATCACCGATGCTGGGCGATGTAACTCGTATGCTTCGCGCGGTGCGGAGTGCGCCCGCCCTTATTTGGGACAAGTAATCGTAGTAAATATTGTTCCTCTTGGTTAGGCCTATTCAACGACACTAAAAAAATGTTTAGGAATGGATACCTAAATGCCCTGCCTGTGTCGTTAATAAAAAAATCCTCGAAACAGCCTCAAGATGCCTTAAAATAATGTCATCAGTTCATGAGTAGTCCTTAAGTCAAATAGATCGGAGTACTTAAACAAAAAATGTTTACATTAGGCATTGCGGACATTGCTTGTCATTTCCGTGAGCAATCGATGTGCTAAGTGAGAAAACCGGTTAAGCGCGCGTGGCCTGCGCAAGTAACGTACCTACCTATCCAATCCAAATATAGAGTGTGGTCAGTGCGGTTTTTTTACCGACAAAGGCAATTTTTTTTTTTTCAGAAATCGCTTTTTTATATTTTTTTTATTTTAGGCTTCTGTAACATATTTGTATCTTATCTTGAAACGTTGTTTTATATTATTACACATTAATTTAAGCCACGTATTTTACAGACGTATACATACTTTTAGGCGTTGTCTAGCAATAATTACGCTCAAATACATATAAATAACAACGCAATTCAATGGTAACTCGACAACAGTAAAGTAATGTTTAATCAAAGAATTCACAAACAATTTAATTAAATAATAGTATACATTGTGATGCAAGTGCAAGTGGGTCCACACGATCGATATACAGCTACAAGAAATACCACTTTTTGAGCAACTGTATTAAATTAATTATTTTATTTCGTGGGGACAAGTCATTGTCGGTAAAATAGAAGAACGACCAAAATGCACATAGAGTGCCTTTACTTGACCACTTTCTTAAACCTGTCTCGGACTAAACTTAGCTGCGAGGACTAACTGACTTGTTTGTGAAATATGTCATGTAGGAAAATGCCTACTTGATATTGGTAAACAGACAGACGTAAGGTGATGTGGACATGCCATGTGAAGGCTTAACTATAAAGTTAGATTAAGTAACAAGTGTGTGTTCGTCTTTGTACTTTTACTTCAGTAATTTAAATATTTGCGTAATGTACCTGGTGGTATTAGTACAATAAAGTGTTTATATAAATACATATAACAAAGTACCAATTACGGTGTGATGTTTACCCCGCATGTGTGTGTATAATTGTTGACAGGTATCGGATTATTTATGTTAAATATTCACTAACTATAAATAATGAACCGGTCTACGCGTGCTTCAACCAATTGTATTCAAATACAACATGTAAATGTATCTAGATCCGTTTGTTAAAGAATGTTAAGTAATGAATTTATTCATTTCGTTTTTGTTTGTGTAAAGTCATCACCAAATTAATATGTGAAACACTCGACCCCGGCCTTAACGCAGACGTCTAGTTCATTATTGTCACGTTTCAAGACGTCTTCATTCCGTAGCCACCGAACTGAATATGTAGGTTGTTTAGCCGGTTTTCGTCCAATTAGTGGAGTTTCCAACTTTGGAGGCTCCAAATAATATGTTCAAATAATATAATGCAAATACAAAATAATTATTTTAGTGCTAGTATAATGTTTCTTTAGTTTAAATTAAGCATTAATACTTTTCGACCACTGCAGCACTGCGTATATGAGTTACAAAGTAGTTAAAACAAAAAAAAACTGCTGAAGATAGATTTTCTTGGTAGGTACTTAAAAGCTACTAAGACAATTGAGTGGAAGAAAACTAAATGCCTAATCGAGTAACCACCAAAGATCATTTTACATAAGTTTTCCCTAAATAATATACAAGGTGAAATTAAATTCAGTGTCCAAATTTTGGGGATTAAATCAGTAATTCATACTGATCAACTTTCACTATGGGACCAACCCCCAAAATTTGGACTCTGAATTTAATTTCACCTTTAAGTTCATTATGTTCAAATTTAGGGTACAAAAAATCTAACACAACCATGCAAAAAATCTTTGAAATTTTCTTGGTAGGTATAACTATTTTTCTAGGACCGCGACGACCTACCGTATTTTTTATTACAGTTTGAACTTGTCCTATAATATGTTTATGTTTGTAGAACTAGGTTTAGAACTTGGGGCCGCAACGAGACCAAACATGCGCGGTTAGCGGTCTTTGTTTTACTATTCTAAGCTTTTGTTCAAAACTACTCAGCCTACTGGACGAAAACTGGAGGTGGACGGTAAACAGGCGAAATTACCTATAAGCTGCTTTCAAATATGGGTTTTTTTATTTGGATCACCGTTATGGAATAAATAATTTCACTTTGTATTGTACACAAGTGTTGGTTTTATATATTTTATTGTCACTTAAACTGTAACCTTATTAATTAACGTAGCGGCCCTGGGGTCATTTGTAATCAATAAAATAATAAACAGTTTGAGGCGCGTCACACACGGAGCTATAATATATATTTTGGTATATTAATATATATTATAGCAAGGCATCTTACGATATATTATATTTTCGTATAGTTTAGGTATATTTTCCGTACTAGTTGGCAGAGTCTACACAGGCAGCTATAATATGTATTAATATATATTATAGCTGCGTGTGTGGTGTTTGTCAACTAGTCTGGAAAATATATCGTAATATACCTATAATATATATTATAGCTCCGTGTGTGACGCGCTTAAAGGATACTATAACCCTACGGCCACACTACGGCGACTCGGCCTAAGGTTCGTGTTGGTGTTGGTGTCTTTCTTTCTCTATGATAATGACAGAGAGGCTAACGCGAACCTTTGCCGAATCGCCGGAGTGTGGCCGTAGGGGTAATAAAAAAAAGCGTAAGCGTAGTAAGCGTGAAGTGTAATAAAGTGCGGTGACTCGTTTTATAGCTTCTACACAGACGAAGTCGCGGGAGCAATCTGTCTGTTAATGTTATTAATAAGTTGGGTAGGTAGAGTAGGTATTTATGTATTTTCAAAATATTCATCCTGCCACGTAGCTCAAGAAAACTAGAAATTTGGCGAATTTAAAGGAGTCCTTTTCTCAATTGTGATAGGTATATGTATGTCCGTACTAGGGCAAAGTTAAAATTTATCAACTCTCTCCCTCCCACCCTCCCGGGTGAGCTTCACCCCCCAGCGCCCCGGATGTGTCCCGAAACGCGACTTTTTTCGGCTTCAAAGAATAAAAATAAAGGTTAAGACGGCTTCCTAGGAATTGCCTTTTTAGTGCCTAATAGGTACATGAAATACATCCAAACCGGTGTCAAGTAGGTACACAAATAGCAATGACACATGATTCTTGCCACCGACTTCGATATATTTCGGGTATATATCGAGTGTATCGTTGACCTAATGTATCGTTGACGGCGACGAGTATACTCGTAGTGGTCAGAGGTACCTACAGCCTAAAAGAGACTTTCTTTCGTATGAATTAAGTTGAATTTTGCAACATATATTTGACGTAAGGCGTTGGAAGGGTTAATACTGTCCTAATTCTGTGTCCAAGGTGGTGCACGCGGCGGTGGGGCTGGTGCCGTCCGGCGTGGCCACGACCTTGGCGCAGGTGTACTCGCGCGTGTTCCTCGTCTGCGGAGCCCTGCTGGCCACCACCAGCGCGCCGCGCAGCCCCGGCCTCCCGCTCGCCATCCTCGCCTGGTCCATCACGGAGATCATACGATACGCTTACTACGCCCTCAACCTAGTCAAACTAGTACCTCACTTCTTACTCGTCACCAGGTAATTGTTCATATTTTGTTGTAACACACAACACACACACACACACAATGGCGGACACAAATAAGCTGGCGCGCCGATTAGGCAATAATAATAGACTTTGTCAACAGCGCAAGCGCTTTGACGCTTTTTATTTCATGCTTAGCGAGTTTATTTATGCTGGCGGAGTTTTCCGGTTGACGTGATGATGAATTGTATGTACTTATGGGAAACTAGCGACCCGTCCCGGCTTCGCACGAGTAGCTCTAATTATCTAGGATAATAATGTTCATAAATTATAGTCTATAACCTTCCTAGATAATCTTTCTTTCTATTGGTGAAAACCGTATTAAAATCCGTACCATAGTTACTGAGAGAACTCAGCGCGACGGGGACTTTAATTTATAATATATAGCGAGGATTCCAATCCACAACTGTAGAATTTTACATATATTTAAAATTTTATCAGTAGCAATTGAACTCAAATTCAAACATAAAAATGTTCTAGTTGTTTAAGCAACAATTTTATTTAACAAATCCCCCGCAACTCTTGCCTTACCGAGACCGAGTATTTGTAATGCCAAGCCTACATTTAGTGAATGTATTAATATTGCGATTGCCGAGTCAATATACTTATTATAGAAATAAAGATGTCTAATATTAATACATTCACTAAATGTAGGCTTGGCTTTACATGAGATCTCACAACTTTTTACGGTGGAAACATTGTGCGACAAGACATTTTTGTACATTTTATGTTTTTGATGGATTAGACTATTACACGGACTGTGGCGATATGATATGTGCAAAGTGAGTTTGTATTGACTGACGTAATTATTTTTAGTCTATAAATACCGCAAGATATTAAGTAATTTTTTGGTAAAACCGTTATATAAGTATATATATTTAAAAAATCCGACAAATTTACTGTTTCAGCGATATAAACTGAACGATATAAAACAATGGGCTCCCGTACTACCCGTTACGGGCTCCCGTACTACCCGTGCAAAATAGAGGTGTTGACGTGTATGCGCGTGCGCAGGTATTCGACTTTCCTGGCGCTGTACCCGCTGGGCGTGACCGGCGAGCTGCTCTGCATGTACCACGCCCTGGCCGAGGTCGAGGAGCACCAGCTCTTCTCCGTCGCCATGCCCAACCCCTACAACTTCGTCTTCAGCTACTACCACTTCCTCGTCTTCTACATGTTCCTGTACATCCCTCTGTTCCCTGTCCTCTTCGGACACATGATGACCCAAAGAAAAAAAATGCTTGGTACAGACCCCAAGAAAACCCATTAGTTTAAAGTGGTGTCTAGAAATACAAACGCTAAAAAGGTGTAGACGGAGGATGTGTTAAAGATGTTACGAGTTCAATATGCCGTGAAAAAAAAAGCAACAGTTATTTTCTCCACTTGTGTCTTCTAATATTTAGTTACCTGTTTCGTTGTAATAACTATTAATAATATATAAGAAAGCACTTAAAGCTGCTCATATATTTTAGTAGATTTTTATCTACACCCGTATCGTAAAACCTCTATGACACGTTCAGAAACTAGGTTATAATTATTACAATATTAGTGTAGGTATCAAAATTTAAATATACATTTTTTTCGGATGTTAAGTTACTACGGATCTTGCGCTTAACTTTGGAGGTTCCTGCGGTAGTGGATTTATTATAAGATTTGTGTGACATTTTTATTGTAATTTTAATTAATTCTGGGGTTAGCATAACATAGAAACGTACTAAATGTTTCCGTCTAGGTTTTTAATGCTTCGCTTATTTTAGCGGTTCAAACTGCACATTTGAATACATTGCGTAGTCTTTGCCCCTTGTCCCTTAATTTATTCAGTTACTATTTTATTGCTACGGTCTTTAAATACTGTAGAATGTTGAGAGAACGTTTAAGAACTTACTTCTTAAGTCGGCGGTAACTTATGTGCATACCTTAGCAATACAGCTACATTTACCGAAGTAACATTTGGTGATTTCAATGTAAGTCCGCGTCGGAGTATTTGCGGTCTTTCATAGAAAGCAACGAAGAAAACTCTTAAATTAGAATATAAATGAAAGAAACTAGCGAACACAAGAATTTGGGCCCTGGCCCTCACTTGTAAATATTATCAAATGAATAAAACATTATTAACATCTCATGACAAATTTTAATGATAGAAACACACTGAGCTCATGTATGCAACGTATGCGATGCATTATGATATCTGGACTCATACATACATGCAAATTCAAGAGGCCAGATATGCATCGTATACGTTGCGTCCGTGGGCTCAGTGTGTTGTGTTTCTACCTTTACTATAATAGAGAATGTTTAATTATTTATCATTGTTCTATATTTTTGTACCTTTATATTACTGATATTAGACAAGGGAAATGATGAATCAATGTTGGGTTTCGCTTGTTGTTATTATATTGCAAAAATTTACACCAAAATAAAGGTTTAACCAAAGTTTTATTTAGACATATATTTATATGACTATTTATATATATATATATATATATAAGTAGGTGCTAAAAGTAAGTATAGGTATCGGCACCCGAGTTGAGGTCACGCACACAACACTGTTGAACTTGCTATCGGTACGATAAAAGAACACTAATTTCGAAATCTCTCTGTCATTACATGACATGTTGAATGTGTGCGTGGCCTCAACTCTCGTGGCGATACTATACCCAATATGAGGATCGAGGTTCGCGGCCAGTATCGAGTGCATAAGCAAGACAGTTGGATAATAGCAGGCTGGAATGTCGGGATACTTATCTACCATTCTTGTTCGAATAGAGGTCACTTAGCATTCTGGAATATTAATGAGCGTTCAATTGTTTTAATAGTATTAGTACCTACTTTGCTTTCCAATGCTTCAATTAACATTCCACAGGTCCGGAACATGTCATGTTGTGAATTGTATTTGGTCATTGCGAATTTTAAACTGTCTAAATCATACGACTGTCTATTAAATCAAAGTTACAATACTAATTAACTAAAGGGGGTGTAGACTATTTATTTATATTTTTATTTTATAGGTATATCGACGGGTCTCTGACTCAACCTCGTATATGAATTTTACGAAATTTCAATTTCGTACATTTTCATATACGAGGTTGAGTCAGAGACCCGTCGATATGAAATATACCCAAAAAATATATAAATTTCATTTTAAAATTTCCCGCTAAAACGCTAACTTCTGTCATGGCGTCGCTATATGACGTTACGATCCTCTAAATACTAGTTTATACTAAAGTACTCTGTTGGCTCACGCAAATCTTGTTTCTTGGCAATTGTCAAAATGTTGTTTGTTTAGAGGAACGTGACGTCACGCGCTGTTTGCGGTCACGTAATAACGAGGATGAAATATTTTTATATAATTAAATTAAAAGATTAATTTAAAAGATATTAAAAAGATATTAAGTGAGATTTTCGGTAATTGTGTATTAAAAACTACCGGAAAAAATATAATATGTATTTATTTTCGTTTAGTGTCTACACCCCTATTATCCAGGTCATTAGATTCTAAGAGTATCAATTCTTAAAAGCTAGCTGGTTAATAATAGTAGTTTATGTGACTGGTGCATAATAAGAGGCATTAAAATACGAGTGTGTGTTTATGAAACGAGCCGACAGGCGAGTTTCATAATAGCATCACACGAGTGTTTTAATGCCTAATTATGTACAGTTACATACACTATTTTATCTACATACATATTATAAGCTCTCTATGATGTGTTCAGGAACCGCATGTTACGACCGGCATAGCAGCAACCGTAGTTTTTTTTAAATTCAGAGATAATCTGGAGTCGGCCTCTACTATCATATCGTTTGATATCAAATTATCAATAACATACAAGATTTGTCAAAATTGTATGCAATTGACATTTCATTTCGAATTAAATGTCATCTCGAGTGATATTAGAATTGAGGTCAAATAAAATTGTTTTGTTTTTCAAAGATGTTCGAAATTTGAAACTCATAACTTTATCTTATAAGAACATTATGTTACTGCTACAGATAAGAAAATTATCATAGTAAAATTGATTGTTGTAATGCTGGTCATTGCCAACGGATACTGAACGCATTATAGAGGACTTATGATATGTGTGTAGATAAAGCATATTATAGGCACCGCTTGTAACGCCGAGAGTGCGGGGCGGCCGCAAACATCGGAAAGTAGGTGAAGCGTACCTATCTAACGGGTATTTCACTACGTACCTATAGACTGGCAAAAAAGTCTAGCGTGTGGTGGCAGCCGAAACTACAATAATTTAAAATGGCAACCAGCACATTTTAGAGTAAACTTTGGATCATGTTGCCAATTTCATTCCGAACAGCGCCCTCCTTTTTTTGCTCGACTTTTTTGCCAGGCTATAATTTGCAATGACGGCTATCGCGCATCACTTTTTTCACTAGATGGCACCTCTGGGAATCGAGTCTTTTTGACAGTTACGACAACGAAGCTACCTACCTACAGAATACTTCCATCAACGCTACAATTGTTCCTTCTTGTAAAGAATGTGTCTAAGTTCTACTGTTTTTGTATGAGAGAGGCTACAGTTTAAAATGTCAAACAAGTTTTTTATCAAATATAAATATCACCTGTAATTTGCGTTTAAATAAATCAAAAGATACGTGGGGTATGTACCTTTTACCTACACTGCCGCAGAAACAAGTTATCCCTTAGACTAAAGCAAAAGGGGAAGACACGTTATCGCCGTACAAGACACTGACATAATGCGTGCCGCGACACCCACATTCGCAAATTCCGCACACAGCTGTAAACATGCACAAGGAGCAATAGAGACAAATTGATGGACTAACGTCGTGCGCGGAAGTGAGGCAGTCATATGTCTCACAATAATGACGACGTCACACGTGTTGACAGATCGGTGACGGCCGGCTCAGCGCCTGGTATTTAGGTGCTCAAGCCCGCGCGCTGGTCACGTATCTTCCTCTTTTTGTTTCCATCTAAGAGTTAGGCGCGTCACACACGGAGCTATAATATATATTTTGGTATATTAATATATATTATAACAAGGCATCTTACGATGTATTTTCGTACAGTTTAGGTATATTTTCCGTACTAGTTGACAGACCACACACGCAGCTATAATATATATTAATGTATATTATAGTAGTCTATATAATAGTCTGTCAACTAGTAAGGAAAATATATCGTAATATACCGACGATAGCTCCGTGTGTGACGCGCTTTATCCATAAATTTTTGCTCATTGTCCTTTGCCATCAAACTTGTGGAAATTCCTAGTTTGTTAATAAAATGTATATTTTGGGTAATGTCATTGTTTTTTAAAGACTTCGGTTATTATTATCGAAGGACCGAAGTTGTGTTATTTCGTACAGTCAACAGCAATTATGATTTCCGCTAATATGGAAAGCAAACATTAAGTTGATACTTGAAGACGTGAGTGAATGAAGGGGTATGTCACTTTGATTCGATCTACATTTTTAAGGCATAAGTGAAGGTGTTAAGTCGCTATTTAACTCGCAGCGTCTTGAAAACAGACCACTTCCTCCACTCACGTCTTCACTTACTGCCGCACTCAGAGACATCAATTAATTTTTAAGTTTCATTAAAGTTATATAATATAATAATATAAAGAAAGTGACAGCAGTTACTTTAATGAATCAACTTAATTGACTTCTCTGAGTGCGGCCGTTATTTTGTACCTTGACGACTAAATTACTTTGTCACTGCAGCGGGCTTAGCATGCATGCAGCAGATAAAATTTGACAGGTGTCAGGGGAATTAATACATATGTTCCATATTGTAATGTAAGAGCGAAAAGGGTTAAAATAAAAGTGTCCCGTTTTGATAAAATCGCTATACCTAGTCGCTTAGTAATAAAAATCAAGGTACTGTTGTAATAATAATAATACCTAGTCGTGATAACTATTTATACTTGCGTTCTAATATCTCGTACATATTTGTTTTAAACATAGAATAGGATATTTTCATTGTAGCCTTTAAATTGCCTTGATCTATAAAAAAATAAATGAAGATGATTTATATATTTTCACTTCTCATGCTCTAAAAGTTCGTCTTTATGTCTCGTGCGTAGGCGACATAAAGTCGCTTCTTATGCTCTAGTGCATAAAGTAAAATCTTCGTCGAAGACCTAGGCAATCGGCCCAACAGCCACACGAACAACTTTAACTTCATAGAATAACCTCTTTATTTTATTTTATTTCGTTTCGTTAGTATTCTAAGATCAAGGCAAGGATACCAACAGCCAAAGTACACAATAAAGCTTCATGAAATAAACTTATAATTTTTATTTCGTCGCATTTTTCTTTTATCATGTTGCTGTTTCATTTCCTCGCAATCGAAGTGAAAAGTAGAGTGCACAACTCGTCCGTAAAACCCTTTTTTTTTTTTTTTTTTTTTGGACGGACCTACGTAGTTAGCCTCTGACGGCTTTGACTACTTCACCGGAGGGAGGGCGAGCTCCTGAGGGGAGCTCAGCGCAAAAATGGGGTTTTCACTAGCATGCCTAAGGGCGCTCCTATTGAGCCGACCTCGGACTTAGGACGCTAGGGGAGAATTTCAAACAATCGAATTTTGTACTACCAACGCTTCGGAAAGTTACGTTAGTCCAGGCTGAGAAGAAGCGTCGCAAGAAACTCAGCCCGGATGTCGATTTTGTGAGCTGACTTGTGAGGAGACGCTGTGGTGTGTAAGGAGAGAAGCTAGTGTTGCCCTGTGAGACAGATGGGCTTCGAATTTCGTTTCTGGCTGCGAGGGCAGCCGTGATTGGATCGTCGTCGTCGGTAAGTACATGTCGGGGACGCCTATTCCGAGAGGGTACGCCCACGAGCGGGACGTAGTCTACGGCAGAGCGTAGTAAAGGGTTCGGATGGTGAGGAGCGTTGTTGAAGAACCGCCGAGAGGCGTCCTTCATGAACTTGGCCACGGTTGGAAGACCGAGGTCGTGGTGAAGATCGATATTGCGCATGAACCAGGGAGCTCCCACGGCTCTGCGCAAGAAACGATTCTGCAGTACCTGAAATTGGTACAGAGCAGTCGGATTCGCATGAGCGAAGACCACACTAGCGTACGTTAGTATGGGGCGAACGCACGTTTTGTAAATTGTCAACTTATTCCTAAGCGACAGCTTACTACGCTTGTTCAATAACGGATAGAGGCGGCCTAGAATGAAGGCCGCGCGATTCCGGACGCGCTGAATGTGCTTCCGGAAAAGCAATTTTCGGTCAAGAGTGACCCCTAAGTATTTGACTTCGTTAGCCCAGGGAATGGGACTACCGTATAGTCGAATAGTGTTGAAATGTGGACCTAGCCAATCTAAACTAAGCTTCCGGCAGAAGAGCACAGCTGCGCTCTTTTCCGGGTTCACCTCGATCCTCCAGAGCCTAAACCAACGCCCTAATGCGTTGATGGCGTCCTGGAGGCGACGGTGTATGATCGAGGGACTAGCAGCAGAGGTGTAGATGGCAGTGTCATCCGCGAAAAGCGCGTAATGAACCTGCGGAACTTTCGGAATATCGTTGGTGTACAACGAAAAGAGAATTGGGGAGAGAATTGGGGGGACTCCGGCTCTTATGGGGTGGGGAGACGAATACGAGCCTTCCACTCTGTAGCGAAAACTGCGGTTCGTCAGGAAATCTTGTATCGTGAGTACAAGTCGGTCGGGTAGGCCTAGAGCATAGAGCTTGTAAATCAAGCCCTCGTGCCAGACTTTGTCGAAGGCCTTCGCCACATCGAGGAAGATCGCACCCGTCGGGGACCTAAAGCTAATCGTCCGTTGGATGTGCTCCGTAATACGGTACACCTGTTGGACGCACGAGTGTCTGGCTCGAAAACCAAACTGCTCGTCGATGAGACAACCCGAAGCGGATATATGATCCCAAATCCGGGTTTGGATGACACGCTCAAATAGCTTGCCGATTGTCTTTAGGAGACTTATGGGGCGGTAACTACCAGGCCTACTGCGGGGTTTACCCGGCTTATGGATACCGATGACGTCGGCATCTTTCCAGGCTGCTGGAAAGTGACAATTCTGTAAAGCTGCATTGAATATTACTACCAAAATGGTGAGTAATACTTCGGGAAGTAGCTTCAGGACTCTGTTAGGAATGCCGTCAGCTCCCGGAGACTTTCTAATCTTAAGGTTCCTAACCAGTTCTTTGACCTCTGACAACGTGACTTCTTCTACTGAATCTACGGGGGCAGACTGCCTACGCCTCTCGACCTCGTTCTGCACCATGTCCAGGTGGACCGGGTCGACTGGATTGAGACTAGGCGAACATTGACTTTCTAGACTAGCCGCAAGGCATTCGGCCTTTTCGGAGTCCTCGAAGGCTGGGGTCGGGTGATCAGAACGATCCAAAGGGGGCATAGAAGCTACGTTCTCCGACGTGAGGGATTTAGCCAGTTTCCAGTAGGCCAGATGACTGGGCTGAATCTCCTCGAGCAAGCTATCCCAGCGGCTATTCCGAAACTCAGTTATCCGCCGCTTCAACTCGCGTTGAAGGTAGCGAAACCGAGAACGATTTTCGTCGCTGGGATAGGAGTCGAAGGCTCTTTGTGCGGCATTCTTGGATGTCTTCAACGCTTTCAGATCCCCTGGCAAGTCCCAGCGTCGGTCGCCCTCGACCGGGACTTGTTTTGAGGACTCTCTGATGGCAGAGCTGAGATGGTTGGAGAAAGCTTCGATTGCCGCGTCTGTCTCGTCTTTCGTGGTCATTTTGTCAGGGATTGCTTTGAAGGAAGGTGACTCTAAATCTTCAAGGGCCTGTCCCACCTTTACCCAGTCTATGATAGTCTTGGTGACGGGGGGACTATTTAGAGGGAGACCGAGTTGTAAAATAACCGGCCTGTGGTCGGAGTCGAGTTCGTGAGCGACCTCTATAGAACGCAGTCTTAAGCCTACGTTCTTTAAAAGCGCAATGTCGAGTACGTCAGGTTGATGCTCGGGGTTGTGGGGGAAGTGAGTTGCCTCCATGGGCGCAATAATATCAAAGTTCAAAACTTCGACTATCCGATCTAGCCTCCTACCGTTACGGTTAGTGACCCTACAGTTCCAGCGAACGTGCTTCGCGTTGAGATCCCCGGCCAGAAGGACCGAGTCACCCATACTAAAAAGAGCTTGCAAGTCGGTCTGAAGTAAGTCTTTGTTCGGTGAAAGGTAGACTGACACGATGACGATCGGCCTGTGGCCTGACATCGCCACGCGGCAGACTGACACTTCCATGTTCGTCAGGGGCGGTGGCTCTAGAGGAATACAATGCAGTGATCGTTTGAAGTAAACTAAGGTGCCTCCAAGTGAGGTTTCCCTATCGTTCCTAACTATACTGTAATTTGCGATCCGAGGATCGCGATGAGCTGGTTTGAGAAAGGTCTCCTGAACTAATAATATGTCTAATTGGCGGTCGCGTAGAAGACATGCGACCTCGTCCCGTTGGTTACGCAGGCCATTGGCATTGAAAAAGCCAATGTCTAGCGAGCGGGGTTTCAACCTTTGAGGTATACTATCCATTAGGATAAGTTAATTTTTAGAGGTGTAGACGCGGAGAGCGTCAAAGAGACGGCGGTGCTCGAAGGCAGCGAAGAGGCACTCCTTTGGGTCCTTCGCAGATCGAAGCTTCGCGGCGAGCTGGGAGATTTCGTCAAGGTCAAAGGCATTGGCGAAATCACAGACCATCGCGAAGTCCGACGCAAAGTCCGAAAAGGCGGGAGCAGTGCGGGAAGGTGACGGTCCCGATTGCGCTTGAGGGCGCTCCCGGGGCGTCACTGGTGCGGGCTTGTGCACCAGGGGTCTGGCCCAGGCGTTGCTAGGTGCAGCCGCCGGAGCCGGGCCCTGGGACCCTAGAGCGGGGAAGTCTTGTGCAGAAGGCACAGGATGCCCCCGGGATGCGGGGGGGGGACGACGCGCCGCTGGGGCCGGGCGACTCGGGCCCGCTTTGCGCCCACTGCGGGGAGCCCTGGGACAGCCGCGATAATTCGCGGTGTGACCCACTGCTCCACACAGTACACAGCTAGGCGGATCGAGCATGCCCGGCGTGCGGTCGCAACCTTTTGTGCCATGGTTCCCCGTGCACTTGACACAACGGGGAATGGCGTTGCAGAAACGGGCAGCGTGCCCGTATAACTGGCAATTATGGCATTGCCCTGGGAAGTTACGCTTCCTAGGGACTTCCACACGAATGCCAGACATCTGGCAGATCTGCCGAATATTGAATATCTTTTTCCCCTCTGGAGAGGGGTCCAAGACGATGAGCACCAAGTCGTAAGGCTCCTTGGTGCTCGCACGGACCATGCGATGGACCTCGTGGACAGGGAAGCCCTGTGCCACCAGGTCGCTCTTAATGAACTCGGAATCGAGTTCCTTAGGAAGACCACGGACTACAACCCGAAGTCTACGCTCCTCCTCAAGTGGCACGGTGGTCGGCCGCGGACTGCGTCGACACCGAGATGCCCTTATCGGTGTTTACCGCGGAGAGGAAGTTGATACGCCTCTCGCGCAAAACACCCGAAATCTGGGACCAGGACTTTTTGTCCTGGATGACGACCGGAGGCGGGCGGAGCCGCCGAGGAATGACAGGCTGAGACGCCTGAATCAAGGATGACGGAGAGGTCGACGACGTCGACTGACGGTTGGAGCCGCCAACCGCGCGAGCCTGCTTGGGCGGAGGCGACGCTGAAACTCCCGCAGGCGCAGCCGCATCCTGAGTGCGGGACTTGCGCTTACGGGCAACGGTCTGGAATCCTGCGTTGATGTCGGCCTGAGCATCGGCAGGGTCCAAGGACTCTCCGTCCATGGACACATCGTCGCACTCAGGTAGCGGCGAGCAACGAGGTTCGGACGACGCCGGAGAGAGCGAGCGAGACGATGGAGCGGTCTCGCTCGGAGCCGATGGGGATGCCACCGGCGCATCGGAGAGGAGTGGGGAGTCGAGCGCAGAGGGCGCTCGAGAGAGAGGGGGGGGCTGCGGCAAAGTGCCGCGGGGCGATGGGGATCTACCCCGAGACGTCGGAGCTCCCGTGGGAGCAGTCCTAAGCTGCATAGCGCGGGTGCAGCCCTGGGGCTCCACCCTCACTATTCTCGCCATACTTGCCAATTCGGCGGCGACCTCCGGGTACCGCTTTGCCAAAAATGACATTACGGCACCCAAGGAAAGTTCGCCATCGAACTGCGACATGGCGAGTGCGTACGCGCGGTGTGTTCGATCGCGATTATGTATCTAGCTACTGCCTCCCCGCCGGGAACAGGCGGGGAGATGAGTGGCCTACGTGAGCCCTAATATGGGCCCCGGTAATCTTATTGCCCGGGGGTGAGTTCCTACTATCCCTAGCAGCCTCGAGTTGCAAGACGCCGACGACCCCGGGGCCGGTCGACGCCAAATACAACAGGAGGAATAGGACTGTAGGAAAGGGTAGGGTGGGAGGGAGACAGTTGGGGTCGACTATGCGATAGGCAAGGGCCGATTATCCCAACCCCGTCACAGATTGTTTTCCCCAGAAGGGGGAAAACGGGCGTCTGTGGCTCGCCCCGTACGAGTTCGTTAGCACCGTTAGGTATCCCTCGTACGACCACTACGAGCGTGGCTTTTCAAAATAGGCCGTGATTGACGCCTGTTCCGGAACGTGTTGACCGAAGTCAACGAATATTGCGCCCAGTGCGAAGACTAACCACGGGGTCCGTCCACACACTGTCGCAATAGCGGAGCCGGAGAGAGCGCCGGAGCACACGGCGTACGGAACGCACAGCGTGCGACCGTAACGCTGTGCGAGAGAGACGGAGAAATCCGAAGAGCGTCGAGGCAGCGCGGAGCAGACACAACGGACGTCTGAACGCAACGCTGGCGCGAGCGAGAATCCCCGTAAAACCCATTTTAACACTCGAGTTTATATCCATCCTCGCTCGCAAGCTCGCTTGGATGGATAAACGTCTCGCGTAAAATGGTGCGTTTTATGCACTCGTTGTACAATCTACTATTTTGTTTTACCTAATATATATTATGTGCCTACTAGCTTTTGCCCGCGACTCCGTCCGCGTAGAAGTCGCTTAACACTTTTCCCTCGGGAACTCTCAATTTCTCGGAGTAACATCCAGGATAAAAATCATCTTATATGTCACTCCGGGGTATAAACTATTAGGTACTATACCAAATTTCATCAAATTCTGTCGAGTAGTTATTGTGGAGTTCGCGAACAAATTCACAGACAGACAAAAATTATAAAAACCGTTGAAATGTATTCTGGCAACGTTTCTAAGAGTAGATTTTCTCAAATATCTTTAAAACACAGATTTTTTCTCTACTGTTTTATTATATGAAAATGAGCAGTATAGGGTTGGTATTAAATGTCGATATGTAGTCGTAATAATGATTCAATTCAATTCTTTGGTATATAGTAATAATGATTCTTTAACTTTTCAACGCCATTGACGGGTTAGCTGTCACAGTTGTCGGCGGGAAAGTAACATCCCGTAAGATGGGAATTCGCGATACTATTCAGCCAGCAGTCATTATCGCGCGTAATGTAGTAGTTAATTTGCTCTCAACAACACGAGTCAAAACTCGAAATCCACCTATCATACATAGCCTGTTTAGAACCAAGTATAAGTAAGCCGCGAGAGATAAAGCTGACAGTTACTGACTGCATACGCTTTCAGCCCACGCGACAGCCTGGCGTGTTCAAACAATAGGTAAGCACTTAGATAATGATAGTACCTAAGTGTACCTACCTACGTAATACCTATGCATGAATGATTTCCCAATAGGCAATTTAGCTGACTTTAGTGCCTGATCATAATAAATGTCAAGCTGAACATCAAATGACAAGCATGGTATAATTGACAATGATAATATTCTAAGTACCTATGCTCAAAATTTTTATTCGGTGACTAACCCTCAAATGCTTGTGGTTTTGGAGAAAATCGTATAGAAAGGAAAATTATTTTATTTTAGCCAAACTATTAATCCGATTTCAGTGTAATTTGGATAACGAACTATTTTTTCATAAGATAAATAAATCATATTTTTTTCAGGAAGTGACCTTAATAATACATACAACATATCCAAATTTATACGATTTTCTCCAAAACCACAAGCATTTGAGGGTTAAGATTTGGTGAAAGCACTAACTACATATATTATTAAGGTTAATAATCCGATAAAAGGAAAATATTTTTTTCGCTAAGGGCACATTGGCCATACTTACCCTTTCTTGTTGCAGCCTTGTGTGTTGCGTTTTATAAATCCGTGCTGATTTCTAGATTTCTTGCCACGACGAAATACCTACCTACTTACGAGTAGGTATAGTTATTAGTAGGTAAGTAAAAAAGCTTGTCAAAAAAACCATACTTTATTTTTATTAAGTAGTTCTCTACGCAGGTGACTTTCAATAGTTTTAAGTTTAAATGTTGTATTAAAAAGCCGGTCAAGTGCGAGTCAGACTCGCGCACCGAGGGTTGCGCACAAACTTGTTGGTACGTAAATAGTTCGTAAATCACATAGATCAGATAGATCAATAGAAACAAAGTCCAGTATAAACTGATACGCACTAAGTATGCACTCTATTTATTTATTTATTAAGAAGTACTTCTTAATAAATAAATACGTCCACATTACATTATATCAAACACTTACCAGACAATTAGGTATTGACAGAGTATTATCTTCTAATATACGAGACAATTACAAATACACTCTCCTGCTTAGTGATTGTCAGTTTATACTAGTCTTAAATTTTTTATGCGATGTAACTACAAATTAACGGTTTTCGGATTTTCTCCTTTAGATACTTGTGCTATAAGACATTGCTTCTTGCCAAATTTCATGATTCTAAGTCAACGGGAAGTACCCTATAGGTTTTGATTCCCTTGAATATGCGGCTTAAACGGCCGTATCTTTTGATTGCGTTGACTTAGAAATTTGATTTCTTCACAACTCCAAGCAGGGATTGCAGATTTGATATTATCTAATTTCAACTTGATACCTCCACGCATTCCTGAGAAAAAGGGTCTTGACAGACAGACAGACGGACAACGACGTGATCCTATAAGAGTTCCTTTATTCCTTTTGAGGTACCTACGGAACCCTAAAAATTACTGACTAGAAAATTACTGCTCACGCTTACCAAGCAATATACTGTCGAAGTAGTAGCATAATGCGTAAAAACGGAATAATAACTACCGATAAGATACCTATTCGTAAACAAGATCTGATCATTAGAGCAATTAACGTAAGTAAAACTAATTAATTATAATTTATAAGGATCTCAATCGCAATCAAAACTGATTTTGTAATTCTTAATCCAATGATAAGTGCATCTATATCACTAATATCTTTCCCTCCTGGGGCATATAAGTACAATTCAGAGATAATAGGGTAGTCGTTTTTTTTGTCGGCACGATGATGTACAAGAAGTATACGGCGGTGGTGTTGGCAGTCCTGGTGCTGGCGGCAGAGGCCAACCCTTCGGAGAAGCTGCTGGCTGCGCGATTCCTGAACGCAGAGTGAGTGTAGCTCCAACACGAGTGTCTTGACCTGGTGTCACCGTATACCAAAAGAAAATGACCGTTTAAAAGTATGAAATCCATACGCGCATAGTTACTGCCTTTTGGCTTTGGTCGGCCAACTAGCTCATGCTGCTCCCGCAATCGTAATTAGTATGGATTTATGACGCTACATATGCGTACCGAACGGTGATGGTAGGTAATAGGTACCTACCCAAGCGACTTTATTTGGTTGTAGTAAGTTTCGTCGTCAAAACGACTTTGCCAAGGTAGGAAGGTACCTTTGACTAACTAATGCTGGTCACACAAGGTCAGTTAAACTGATCAGTTAACTGATATACATCCAAAAGCTGACCTTGAGTTCGTATAATTTCAACTTACGATTTCACACTCACGGTCTATTTTTGGATGTATACTTACGTCAGTTTAACTGGCCGTGTGTGTCCAGCATTACTCTCATATTGCAGGACAATTGGATACGTACTACCGTTATACAGAAAACTACCAACTGACTAGAAGTTGAAACAGATACATGTATATGAGCGTTTGAAGTTTATTTTGTCTACTTCGGTAATTTTATGATGTTTAGGGAAAAGTTATGATTTAGATATTGTTAAACACAATAAAGATTTTTTTTTTAACGGAATCTCAAAAAACGTTTGGCATTTAAAGATAGGGATATTTTTAGGGTTCCAACCAAAATGGTAAAAAAGGAACCCTTATGGTGAGACTTATTCGTTGTATGTCACAGCAGTTTTTCTCAGCAATTACACAAAGCTATCAACTTGCAATTTGGCACAGTTGTATAACTTGCTTGCCCGCATCTGTTTTTAGTAAAAAAACTAGAAATTAATTTTATGAATAATTGAAAAGGGGTCTAGAATGGGGTAGAAAAATGAAAGTGATTTGATTATAGCAAATGGAGTGTCATATGAAAGGACTCAATCTGCACATTTTAAAACATTTTTTTTATAATTTTAAGTAACGTAAAGAAAAATCCTAACTTATAGATAATTACCTACTTATAAATATAAGTAGGTAATACGGGAAAAATAAAACGAAGTATTCAAAATTGATAGTTTTCGAGAAATTGACAAAAAAACTTTAAAGATCTGTACTAAAATGTAGGCAAGTCAAAATGGACCTTATTGCATACAATTAAATTCCATATAAAGGTATATTTTTTAAGTACGGACTTAAATACGGCACCCTCGGTGCGCGAGTCCGACTCGCACTTGACCGGTTTTTGTATAATGGCTAGATTCTACAGAATTAAATTCATTCGCTTAAAGCGGCCATCTTAGTTGGCTGTTTTCTCCATATTGAAAATATCGGCAATAAAATTCCTTTTAAAGCAGACAAAATTAAGAGAACACGAAAGGCCCTTTTAGGCATGTTATAGTTTAAAAATATAACGCAAATCAATGTTTCGTACCCAAAGGACCCCTTTTACTAAAGCCTCCGCTGCTGTCCGTCCGTCCGTCTGTCAGCGGGCTGTATCTCATGAACCGTAATGGTACCTAGGCGGTTGAAATTTTCTCAGAGTGTGTATTTCCATCGCCGCTACGACAACAGATAATAAATATGAAATAAAATTTAATTCAAAGTCCGCCATACAAGAAACGTGATTTTTTCGTCATTTTTTGCTCGACCTTAACCATCATGTATCTCTTGTATTGTAATTAAAACAGAAGATTATTTTTGCTACATAATTTAAAGACTTGTTTCTAATGGCGTGTTGCACTATCGACAATTAAATTTATCTTCCACTTAAAATTAGCCCTCGCCTTGTCTATTTTCAAGTATATAAAAAGGAAAGGGCTTAATTTATGTGACAGATCTGGGGGCACGGCAGTGCCCCCGCCAAGTCGAGCAAAAAAAGGCACGGCCGTACCATCCTTTTCCCGAAGCCATTCGTGCCATTTTCGACTCGTATGCTTTACTTGACGATTGTGTGACAGGCGGTAAATCTGTCAGGCTTCGCCTAATGCTACCACAAGGTAGGTATACAAATACCTACCTATAAAATAAATATGGTGTAAGATAATATGCAAAATAAATATTGGTGGGCTTCAATCATTATGACTATTTGACAGTTTATCGCGAGACAAAGCAAGTTTAACCTTGTCAGTTGTTAAAAGAGAACAAAGTCCGTGAGGTATACTTAAAAGTACCTAAATTTTCTTATGGATCAATAAATAATGTCACATTATTCGAACTATTATCGTTAATTGTTATAGGTAGGTACTTTATCTGGAATTAATGCTAGTCATATAATCATAAAAATCACTGCTTCCAGCTTGTTGCAAGTCACACTGGATCCGGGGCGAAACGGTTCTGCGTTAAGTGTGTTCTAATACTTAGGCCTTGTCTATTCCTAGTTACAACTTACAAACTATGGTAATGCTTGAATTTTAAAACAATAAAAAGATAATCTCAGATTGCGTTTATCAACGGCAATCATATTATTGCGACGTTATTCGTATTATCTCGCTTTGTAGGTAATTGCCGTTATGTAAGATTATTTTGTTTTCTAGCCTTTGGTATAATATCCATCTATAAGTAATATCAGGTCATATAATATGAATAGTATTATCATTATCTAGTAGATACCCATAGTTAAAGTCAAGAGCTTAGATTATAGATATGTTTTTATGAAATCTATTTCAACATCAGCTACAGCCCAAAGCAGCTTGGCACCAAGGTGTTTGATACGGTCAGGTAGAACGTAAACCTGGTAAAACTACAGGACCGATTCTGTTCAATAATTATTATAGCCTGAGAGTGGCCACGATTATAGAGCGATTAAACACTTCAGATGAAAATCAGGGTGCCATACCATATTTTTAGGGTTCCGTAGTCAAACTAGTTTATTACTTCGGGAGCCAGACTTTCCGTATTTAGCAGACACTGTTAAATCGCCAATTTTTTTCCTCGATGAAGATATCCAGTTCCGTGGTACTTGAAAATATATAGTAATAAATACATAGAAAATTTATTGAGTAAGCAAATGTGTAAGTATGTCAAATCAAATTAACATGTTTTATTGTTTAACAACTCTGTTAATAATTTATAATCGTCAGTCTTTTAAGGACAACATGGTACATACCTACTGGTTGACACATGTACCTGTTACTGTAGCGCAAGGATGAAAAATCCGGTCAAGTGCGAGTCGGACTCGCGCACCGACGGTTCCGTATTTCGATTACAATTGGACATACATTAAAAAAAATTATACAGCCGAACACAGAACCTCCTCCTATTTCGAAGTCATAAAATCACATTCCCCAGGTTCCTCCAGGAGTAGGACCACAAACTTGCTATATAGGAATGCTTATTACCTACACAACACAATTTTTTTTAAATCCAATTTTCCAAGGTGTCTTTTATGCGCGCTGAAAGCCTAGATAATTCCTCCCCTATTAGTAGTTTGGGCTGTGGGTTGATCGTCAGTCAGGACAAACGATTATATATATATATATATATATATATATATATATATATATATATATATATATATAAATATGACAGCCGTAAGCGGGTTAGTGTGCACATTTTGCTAGAAATGGTTTTTGAATGGTGGATGGATATACCTACTTAGGAAATGAAATGATAAATATTTAATCAATCTCAGACACATGATCTTTTATATACGAGTATGGAGTCTCTCGATTTGGGAACCGATTTTATTATTTCAGATCACTAAAATATTTTAATCATGTTCGTTTAGAGGCAAATGGGGTGACCTCGGCATAACCGCGAATGTCAACGACTATGTGGACGAGACCATCTCGATGCTGGTGCCGCTCATCCAACGCTTCGGCCTGGATCCCATGGAGCTGCCTGAGGTGATCGAGGGCTTTGAAGTGGTAAGTCACGTTTATGTGAACCCGTACTTAGTTCTTATAAATAGGGATGCTGACTGACAAGCCAAAACAGCTGCTGCAGTGCAATAGGTCATAAAACAATCTTCGGATTTGTACTTCTCTTCGCGAGTGGAAGAGAATAATAATATAATAAATCATTTATTTCAGACAAGATGGGTCCATATGGGTACTTCTACATACTCTTGTACTAGTCTTACCGACCTTACCCGGACCCAAAACACTTTTATTGCATTGCATTGTATCTACTGTAGGTACTTTTATGGACCGCTTGTACCTATTGGGATTTATATGAAGTAGGTAGGCACTAGTTAACTAGTTTCTGATGTATAATATAGCACGCTATGGTCTCCAATCTCAAATTATACCTAATATCAATCTCAAATAATCTCAAATTAGTTAATAATATTATCATACACTGAAGCTGGTTTGATAAGACTTCGTCCAGCAATTCGACAGAGTTTGATACCTACCGTAGATGTACGAGAATTAAGTTGGTTTGCTGTTTACAAGCGCGATACCGTTTCAGAGATACCTCCTGATAAAGTACAGTGCCTGGCTGAAGATCTACGACGGGTCCATGACTGGGCTGGTCAACGTGGCGCGCTCCGGCGACCAGCAAGTTAACTACTTCGCCAAGATGCTGCGTCTGCGTATCGAGCTGCAGTTCAACAATCTGGAGGTACACGATGATATTGTTTTTCATGTTAGGGCCTCTGACTAGCCAACGAGTGGTCTCTCGATCCTGATGAACACCTGCAACACCAGAAGACGAGTCGCAAATGCGTTACCGGCGTTTGAGAAAAGAATACTCGTCTCTTGAACGTCATCAAGTTGTAGCGATGGCGAATTATTGCTGATCCCTCATCAGGGACATAGGACTCGTAAGAGGGATTTCCCACGTAGGTAGGCAGTTAGGTAGGTAAGTATGTTACACGGTCTTGCGAGTCAGCTGATGCAGCCTTTTACTACAAAAAATTTAACAAAAAAATAAAACCGTCTTCAAAAACCTACTAAAAAGCGTTAAATAAAAACCAGCCTCATAGGAGTTCTATGAATAGCCTATTTAGTGCCGAATAGGTACATAGAATATATCCAAGCCGGTGTCAAGTAGATATACACAATAGCAATGACACCATGATTCTTGCCGACCTCGATATATTCTATGTACCTATTCGGCACTAAATAGGCTATTCCTAGGACTCCTATGAGGCTGGTTTTTATTTAACGCTTTTTAGTAGGTTTTTGAAGACGGTTTTATTTTTTTGTTAAAAATTTTTTTTTCGCTTTTTAGTGATGCACTGATGCACCTCTTATTATTATGTGATGAACTAAAGCACATAAACATCACATTAAGAAACAATAGCCTAATACCAATCTCTCATGTCCCTTAACAAAATGTCGCTGCCCAAGATGCAGGGCCGTTAATCATTGAGGAGTTCTCCCGGTACTTCACCATCAGTTGCACTTCACCATATGTGTTATAATGAGTATAAAACTAGCTTCATAGTCTTAATAAAGAAATCTCATTGCTGGCGTCAATCACTTACGACTAAGCCAGTTCCGGTGGTCACCTCTGGTCTTCATCATCAGTTCCTCGTCGCCAAGAGGTGCTTTTGTAATGCAATTTCTTAAGGTCTTGCAGGTAATACCAAAATCGCTGTATGTGTGCCTATAACTTTTGAGGAGTTCCCTCGATTTCTCATGGATCCCATCTGATTTCGTGATTCTGGTTTCGTGACAATGGGTCCACCTCGGAAGTATACCCTTTCAAACAAAAAAAGAATTTTCAAAATCGGTCCACAATTGACGGGACGGAGTAATCGCGTAACAAACATACAAAAAAAAAAAAAAACACAGACGAATTGAGAACTTCCTCCTTTTTTGAAGTCGGTTAAAAATTACTGTTGCGTGTTAAGCTGTACCTGTTAAGCATTAGCGTGTAACGAGCTAATTATAAAAAGAACAAGTCAGTAAAGTAATGTACACGGAGAAAAAAATATTTTACAATATTACCAGGTATAGTAGTTATGATTCTGGTGGATTTATATTTTATAAAAATATATATTTTTGTTAATACTAGAATATTATAGTACACGAAAACTCTGATATCGTTTTGGTAACCGTCTAATAGTTACCTGAGTAAAATATGCATTTAGCTTGCAACAGGTTTTGTGTACTACTTACACAAAATTTGTTCCCCACGATCGAATTTACAATATGTATTCTGTTAAAGGAAACTAGATTTTTTTCTCCTTGTAGATAAGTACATCATTTTGTGGACATTACAGTTATAATGTCCTCGTTATCTAAATAAGTAGATACCTGAATTAATAACTTGCCGGCAACGTTTGAACCTCCATATTTTTAAAGGTCCGTTTGATTTTAAATTAAAGCGTAAAAAATACATACCTATAGGTTGTCGTGCTAAAAATGAAGTACGTTGTTCCGTAATAATAATAACCTTCGCGTCAATTAGTTGAAACGAAACACCACGCCTTTTGTTAAGGAGTGTGGTCAATATCTTCGCGATGCTGTCGTTAATTTCGTCGGTACTACCTTAGTTGGGGAGCCGAGGGTACATACCATATACAGCGCGTCCCATAAGTCGTACGTCACATGACGCCGCGGAGGTAGACCACTCGGACCGAACCCGCCATCTTTTTAGGGTTCCGTACCAAAATAGTAAAAAAGGAACCCTTATGGTGAGTCTTCCTTGTCTGGTTAGGTCTTAGGTTATGGTTACATCTACCGTTGTTCTTGCGAAACAAACATAACGAAAAAAACTGCATATTAGGTAATTGACCAATTGTTCTGTTTCAGTTCGTCTACAAGTTCCTGGTGAAGGTGATGAACATCGGGCCCACGGGCGGCATCCGCGGCTCTCTGGACCGCTTCAAGGTCGTTGTCGACATCCTCATCGACTTCAACAACGATGAAGTCCACCTGCAGCAGTTCTCCTTAACTGACATTGGGTAATGTAGTTCAATTATAAGTAGAAGGCGGTGTCTCCTCCGACTCAGCCGGATTCACTTCATTCACTTTGCTCGGCTCGGCTCGGTTATTAACCAAAAGTAAAAAAAAAAAAACAGCACGGGCTTAGCATGCATGCACGCGTGCGCATGCGTGTCCCGTCCTGACCGTCATTACCTTCTATTACTAAGCGGCTATAGCGATTTTACATTTATTTTTATAGCGAATTTATCAAGACGGGACGCTTTTATTTTAAGCTGTAAGCGTTAAGTCTTACGTTATAATATGGAATAGACGTATTTATTTCCCTAGCACCTGTCAAATTTTATCTCATGCATGCATGTTAAGCCTGCAGCCTTTTAATATAGCAAATTTAATTTTATGGAAATATAAATAACTCCAAACCTGCAGAAATTGTTCCATGTTCATTGACACAAATACCTGGAGGATTCTCTTGGAAGACTATGTAATAGTAAGTAAATAGGTAGTTAGACTGGGTTATCCGAGTGACAGTCAAGTTGCGAACAGTTTGTGCTAGCCGGCCTGCCTGATCGAGCTATCCATATAATTAACGGGGCAAAGAAGTAGGTACACTCACACGCGAGGTATATTATAAATTAATAAGTACATAGTTAAAATATCTAGCATCCGGAAGCCACACAAGAGCTCACTGTAGTGAGCTGGCTGGGCCGAACCTTCTCCTACGCTTCACAAACAGGGATCTGACGACGCGGTTAATCGGGTTAGCGGCCCTGGGTTCGATCCCCGTCAAGAGTCAATATTTGTGTGATGAATGAGAACAACCTAAAGTTTATTCGGGGTTTGCATTGGTATTACACATCCCAGCGAGCCTAGCATGCATCACAAGAATAAAGTGACAGCACGAATAAAAAGTTGCTAGAGTAATTAATTAAATATTTTGCTTAGCTTAGAGCCTCTGCACTCTAGCGTTTTTAGCCCTTAGACCCCCGGTAAAAACGCTAGTGTGCACAGGCTCTTAATAGATTTGAACGATTTATTTAATTACTCTAGCAATACCGGATAACATCGCTTAGTAATTAAAGGTAATAAGTCAGGACGATACACTTATTTTAAACCTTAAGCGTTCAATGCTACGTTAGGATATATGGAATAGATGTATTAATTTACCTGGCACCTGGCAAATTTTATCTCGTGCATGCATGCTAAGCCCGCTGGATATTTTAATTTAGTGAATAGCGGTGACCGAGTGCATACCCAACAGTTTTGTTATTTTTCTACTAGATATATCTTAGCTAATTTTGATTCGCTCTTCATAATATCCACGTGTTAACAATCGGATTTTGATCAAAAAATATAACGATTGTGATATTTCAGCCGCCTGAGCGTGCGCCTGACTGGCTCCCTGCTGTACTGGCTGGTGAACCCCGTCATCACCGTGTTCGTGCGCATCTTCGACACCATCATCATGAAGGTGGTCGAGATCAACATCCGCAACGCTGTCCACGACAGCATCGCCTTGATCAACTCCAACCTGAAAACCGTAATTGGCTTTTTGGAGTCCTTCAACTAAAATACGTCTTTACGTTCATCTTGTTTAAATGGTTTATTAAATGACGTGCATAAAATTGTGTTGTTTGTCATTAAAACACGGTGAAATCGAAACATGGGTATTCGGCAGGTTCAAGAGATTACTGATCATGAGCCACGCGTCTGCGATGGCTACCCCGTTACATTGTTGTGAGGGCAAAGGCTCCAATATTAGCCAAATAATGATTTGCAAGAAGGCTTTGGACGTTTATCAATTAACATCCCTGAGATTATCTTAAGATAGATGTCCCACGAGGTACTGGCAAAGCTTTTGTCACTAAG
Organism: Tortrix viridana; assembly: GCA_963241965.1. Lineage (NCBI taxonomy): Eukaryota > Metazoa > Arthropoda > Insecta > Lepidoptera > Tortricidae > Tortrix > Tortrix viridana. Next base: position 54,930,262 of record OY725171.1, on the reverse strand, counting down.
CCTATGTTTAGACCCCGACACTATACATACCCCTTATCTAGGCGTCAAAAGGGCCATTATTTTATTTCAGTGCCTAAAATCCAAAAATCCATAAAAAAAAATCACAGATATGTTGCGAAAATTTTGAAGCAGTGCCTCGTTAAGTCTCAACCAGATCTCACTTTTTATTGTAAATTTACCCACTATTATTGTTGTTTTTGTATATAAAACACGAATTTACCGCTCAAATTACCACTGCGTTACCAGTCCCCACGTCCCCTTGCAAAAACGACCACTGCGTCACCATAATAGCCTTTTGTCACCCAGTCCCACATAATCTGCCATAAAACGTTATTTAGGAAAGTCGTCGTATATTTCTAAGATTATCCAGTTTTGTTGAAAATTATGACTTTAAATAGACGTTCGCAGTTTTATAGGCCTTTAAATAGTATAATGACCCAAAAAACTGAAACATTCCATGTGGTCAAGACGCTGTGATGGTCAAGTCGTGACGGTATTACTGCCTAGCACACCTCCGCCGCGAAACCGCGAAACTGTGGCGGAATCGTGATATTTAATACGAAATTGAACTTTATTTCGTTGCCAGAGTTTTGCTACTACAGTTCGCGGCGGAGGTGTGCTACCGGCGTATTTGACCACATTAAATTGGATGTATTAAATGCTTATATACAAGTCCTTAGACGCTGTATCTAAGTATAGGTAATTAACTCAGTATGTAGGTACCTAGAAGGCGTGGGTAGACTAAACTTAAAGATAAAAGAGCTTGGGCCAATACCAAGCTTTTGACCTTTTGGTTTTTGACCACCAGGTGTTATCTACAAAAGACTTTTATTAGAACAAACTTTTAGCTGACAGGAGATTTCTAGCCACTTTCAAGCCAATCCGGCTTGAAACGTCCAGTGTCATATGCATGTTGAGGTCAGTGACCCAAGACCTTCGGGTAGAGGTATGACCTCAACTGCTTAACAAAGTTATTGCTAATTGTGTTTGAGGGTCGTCAGTCAAATTATTGTAACTTTGAACGAAGGTTTTAGTAATAAATGTAAGTAATAAATAACTAAATTATAATAAACCGTATACATGTATGTATAAATATTACCTACAATTGACGCTAGAAGAACCTAACACGTAAATAACAACTTAAGGTAAATATCCCCTATTTCGGCATCTTAAGGCTCTTAAGACTAAGATATTTTTATTTGTTACTAAACATGATATCAGTTTTGAAGCTATTGAGTGATGAATATTGGGATTTTGCCAGCGGGTTTAACATGCATGGACACGAGATAAAATTTGACTGGTGCTAGGGAAATTTACACCTATTCCATATTCTAACGTAATACGCTTAAGGTTTAAAATAAAAGTGTTTCATATTGACTTTTATTACTAAGCGACTATTGCGATTTTTATGGCGATTTTATCAAGACGATACTTCTCCATTAGTTCCTCTTCACCAACATAATACGGAATTTAACACGGAGTTAACGTCACAGTTCAGTTCATGTCGGATCTCCCTGTCTAATTAGTAGGTTTTAAATGCTTATATTTTCCGTATTTTTCGGTAAATTTTAAATTGAATTTCAATTTTTGCTATCTCTGTTAAGTACGGTATTTTCATATTTTGTTAAGAAATGCTATAAAAAAAATTCATGCATATTCCCTATTTACCGAAGCACGACAAAAATGAATAACCCCGTAAATAAAGCAAGAACAATTAGTTACAATTTTGTCGGATTGTAAAGTTTATTAGATAATGGTATTGTCAGTGGTAACTCTTATTGACTTGATATTAAGGACTACTATAACGTCAACAAAATAACTACGATTTAAATATAATAAGATGGGCTTTAAACAAATTGGAATGCCTGCTGTACTACTATTTTCATGGTGACTTAACTGACACGACTTAAAAAAACAGCAGAACTGCGAAACACATTTACACAAAGGTTAAAGTATTGGTATCGATATTATTGATAATTCCCATGTTCACGTAATGTGACCTTTTGACCCTGGGGCCACACTAACGGGAAACGCCGATGAAAATCAACGTCTATCGCCTTATGCTGGGGCCACACTTACGAGAAACGCCGATAAAAATCAACGTCTAGTGGACGCCAGCCTTCAATTTTCGTTCAAAACCGGCTAGTACCTTACTTTTTCAGACATATAGTGGTCTCTACTTAGCATATTTAATTTTTAATTAGTGTAAAGGTGACAGCTATCTATTTGTCGCTTTTTACTCTATGGCTCCTTCTATATGCTTTAGTATACTAAAGCATATAGAAGTCTATAGACCACGGTGCTTTCACTTCGAACAATCCGTTTTGTATGGACGCCAATGTCTATTTTTAGTTCCGTCAATTTGCACTAGATGGCAAAATTTAGAAAGGCTATAATAGCTGAAAACAACTTTAAATTCTAGTTTCAAAAAAGCTGTGGCAGTAGCACAGAAGGGCTGGTATTGGTACGTGTGGTTATTGGTCCTTGATATTATAGGTATGGTAATAGATGGTCCTAATAGTAGTTACGGGAATTTGCGTTAGATGGCATTGTGCCGTTGAATAGAGTGATATCTCTAAGCTATGTTCACACCAGTGCGCTTTCAAGTTCATTTTGCGCTTTCAACTTTCACTTTTGCAATACGAGGGTGACACTGAATCTTCAATAAAATCCCGTGTTTTGACTTTATCTTCCGCCATTTTATTTGCAAAATGTTGTACGTCAACCATGCGCGCTGCGGGCATGCGCTGCTGTCAAACCAGTTTGAGCGAATGCGTTATTGCATGCGCTATGGTTACAGAGACATGCGTCAGATGAAACGCAAGATGAATGTGAAAGCGCACTGGTGTAGTCATAGCTATATAGATAGACCGTGTTTTTAATTATGCCGGCTATACACGTTACGGTCCACCGGAGAGGTTACCTGCGCAGGTAAACACACACACAAGGCACACACGCACAGGTTCACCGTACGGTGTCACTCAAAAGAATTGATTTTTGGTTTTGCTTTGGTTGCCTGCGCAGGTAACCTCTCCGGTGGACCGTAACGTGTATGGCCAGCATTATAGTTCTAGTGCACAGAACTATATATAGAAAAGCGGGAAAAGAAAAGGAAACTTCATTGACAACTGTCAAATGACTGTCATTGACTGTCAGTAATTCGGTATGGTTGTTCGCAGTCCCATTCCTAAGGAGCAGTCTGAAGGTAATGGAACTCTTGTCCGTAATGTGTTAAAACCACATGGTTTAGCATTTGCTTGTTTTCTATATATTTTTTATATGTATATTTTTATGCTTTAGGCATTACAAGGTGAAAAATGGGTAAAGTGAAGAAGATGAAGCCGTCTCAAGTCGGCAAGAATGTCGCACTTGCTGATCAAATCGAAGCAACAACCTCCGTGATGAATAAGGGTAGAATTAAGGAAAGAAACCGGCATGACGATGATGAAGAGGTAAGTGAACTGCTTGCTTTGAATATGGACAACATTTTTCATAAATTCAAGTAGGTACCTACATATAAAAAAAAAAACAAAGCTGACCTAAAACAGTTCTAAATAAGCCGAGCACTAATCACCTGCTATGCATTTTTCCCTATTTGCCTTATAATTTGTTTCTTATGAATTTGCTGTTATTATCTGACAGTTTTTGGGTGTTTTAAAAACTAGATTGACTTTGCCCTTTTCTTTTTTACTTTAGGGTACCTACCCTTAGGGTGTGTCCCTAAAACTTGTATGAAAATGTCCTGTAACTTATGAGAGTTGTATGTTTTACCTTGTGATATAGATTATTTTCCATAGACTGAGTTTGTTTGTTACATATATTGTGGGACGATCAGACGTAGGTTACATTGGGTAATTAGTTACCTAATTATTGCATAGAGAAAACCACCCTACCTACCTGAGTTTTAAAAGCAATCAGAACTGCAAACTGAAAGTTATGATTATTTAAAACTACCCTTTTCAAAAATTCTTTTTAACCGACTTAAAAAATGGGGTACTGTGTTTGATCCATACATATGTTTATATCTTATGATTATCTGAAAAGCTACTTCTACTTCTTGCAAAATTCTTTTGGGAACTTAATTCTCATACTTCTGTGCTCTATACATTGACTTTCATAGGGTATTGCTTACTTGAAGGGTGAAGTTCAAAAAAAGTGTACATAGTTAAGGACTGTTAAGGACTTAAGTGAAGAAACAGTAACTATATCAGTTTCGTAATGAAAATTAACGATACAAATGTATGACTAATTTTCGTTATGTAACTGAGAAAGTTACCATTTCTGAGGCGTCAGTCCCTAACATTCCTTAACTTTCTCAGTTTCAGTTTCATAAAGAAAATTTGTCAAACATTTGTATTGGTAATTTTTATTACGAAACTGAGAAAGTTACCGTTTCTTCACTTAAGTCCTTAACAATCTTTAACAATGTACACTTTTTTTTATTTCGTATGTACACATTAATAAAAAAATTGGCACCTACACCATGGTGTAATAACCCTCCTTTGGACAGTCGGGTAAAAATAAGCTAAGCTTAAGCCTGCCGCCATGCTATTTACCCTAGTGCCTTGTGTTCTGCATTCTTGTGAATGCCTTGTAAAGTCCAAACAGTTTGATGGCATTCAAAAAAAAACTAACAGACTTTGCACTTTTTTTTTTAATGTAGGGTAGTTAGGGTGGGTCCCTAAAACTATGTATAAAAAATGGCCTGTATGCTACAAGGGCTGAAGTTTGAGTTATTGTATAGTTACAAACCTACCTATACATTTTTGTATAATGAAAGTGCAAGGTGAAGAAGTTTTTTACAACACATTCAAATTCCTATTTATGAGTAGACTCATAAGTTTCTGCACAAAGGTGCTAGAAGGTTCCTCATAGCTAGGGGTGCAGCAATGTATTTATTTTCATTATATTATTCTACATAAATTATTAACATTAATTAATTTTAATAATGCATTTATATTTTCTTTTATCCATGTTGGATACAAATAAATTGACACTGTAAATTTGCTTTACCATGTTGTAAACATAAGCTATACTTTTTGCATACTGATGACAGTATAGTGACACTATTGCACTTCATATAATTTCCATTATTACCTGACTGTTTTCAAGCATTGAAAAAACTAGATTGATTTTTTCATTGTAGGGTAGGTAGGGTGTGTCCCAAAAACTTTTAAGAGTATTTTTTGTTATCAGCCTTCTATGAACGTGCACCCACTATACAATAAAAATAAAACGAAAGCGCAAAGTGAATACGAAATTTTTAACAACACTCATACAATTTCCTAGTTACAAGTATAGTTGTAAGGCTTTGCATTAAGATGCTATAAGTACACTTGTAGCTGGCGGGCAGGCATTGTTTTTTTTTCATCACTTCATGAATGTTCATAAACACGTAATGTTTATAATTGTACATGAACAAGAAATGTTTATTATGTATAATAATGCATTGCAAATTCCGTTTTCCCCATGATAATTGAAATAAATTGGAAATAAAACTGTTTTGCTATGACACTTTAAACTAGATTTTAACTAGATTTTGCCCGCGACGTCGTCCGCGTAGAAGTCGTTTATCGCTGCTCTCCGGGATAAAAAGTATCCTATGTCTTTTCCCTAGGCTCAAACTATCTCCATACTAATCGAAATACCAATTTAATCGAAATCGGTGCAGCGGTTTAGCCGTGAAAGCGTTAACAAACAAAAAACTGACTTTCGCATTTATTATACTAAGTTTTTGCCCGCGACTTCGTCCGCGTAGAAGTCTTTTATCGCTGCTCCCTCGGGGACTGTCCACTTTTTCGGGATAAAAAGTAGCCTATGTGCTATTCCAGACTATAATCTATCTCTGTGCTAAATTTCATCCAGATCCCTTCAGCCTATCAAACATCCATCCATCCAAATTTTCGCATTTAATAGTAGTAAGATAAGTAAGGATATGTAAGAACAGTAAAATGGGTTCATACTTCGGTTTGAATTAATTTATAACATGTTGTAAAAATAAGCAACACTTTTTGCTTTCTGCCTGCTGCTACCTTTTGCCCATGTGCCTTATTCTCTGCTTCTTGTGATTCCCTGTTATTTCGTAACAATTTGTAGGCGTTTTGAAACTCACTCTTTCCAGTTTCAATAAAAAAATTATAATTATGTAGGGTAGCAGGACGACGTGTCTTGAGTTTGCCTACATCCATACTACTTTGAATTGTTTCACTTAGAATTTGTCTTTATGCAGGGCTAAAGTCAATGTTTTTTGCAGTTTGTAAATCCAGAGCTATCAAAGAAGATTTTAGAAGTTGCCAGGAGGCAGCAAGCTGAGGTAGATGCTGGTGAGGGTGGCCCTTCTACTGCAAATCAAGTGCAACCAACTAAACTACAAGGTCAGTCACTTTTAACCAGAATAAATGTAAATTGGTATGTGTTGATTTGCAGAGCAGTACATTTTTTTCACAAAATGCTCGAATAAATAAAAAAAAAAAGTTAAAATCCCTGTGGTGGCTACTCTACTTCTTCTTATTGGTTTAGATGGTGAATCTGGTGAATCAGGGAATGAAGGAGATTCAGATCCTGATGATTTGGATGCGGACACATATTATGATGACATTGCCATTGATGAAAAAGATGAGGAAGCGCTAAAAAGATTTATGTCAGATGCACCAGAGAGAACTCGTACATTAGCAGACCTCATAAAAGACAAAATTACAGAAAAGAACACTGAACTTCAAACACAATTTTCTGATGCAGAATCAATAATGTTACTAAAGATTGATCCCAGGTATGTAAAAGATAAAATTACTGAAATCTAGATGAATACATTTTGTTGTAGGTATATTAACATTTCGTATTTTACAGAATCAAAAATATGTATGAAGCAGTGAGAAATGTAATGCAAAAATATCGCTCTGGTAAATTACCCCAAGCAATTAAAATGATCCCATTACTTCAAAATTGGGAACAAATATTGTACTTGACTGAGCCAGCAACTTGGTCAGCTGCAGCCTTGTATCAGGTAATTTCTAGATTATTTATACTAATATTATAAACAGGAAAATTTCGTTTATTCGTTATTTCTTTTATTTAACTCTGAACTCTGAAACTACCGAACTTATTTTAATAATTCTTTCACCATTAGAAAGCTACATTATCCAGAAGTATATTTATTTCATAGGCAATGTTTTATAAGTTGGTTTGCGCTTTTCCCGCGGGTACTATCAATTTCCGGAATAAAAAATATCCAGTATAAGGACTATCTGTGTGTGCGTGTGTCAAGCCAACTCTCGTCCGAGGCCGACCGGCCGTTCATGCGTTCTTGAAGGACTTGTATCCAAACTCTATACACCTATGTAATACAATAGTTGCATAAATTAATGAAAATATAAAATAATTGAATATATTTATTTATTTTCAGGCAACCAGGATATTCGCATCAAATATGAAGGAGAAAATGGCGCAAAGGTTTTACAATTTGGTCTTGCTTCCTCGCATACGAGATGATCTCCAAGAGTACAAACGCCTCAATTTTCACCTTTATCAGGCTCTGAAAAAGTCCCTTTTTAAACCTGGTGCTTTCATGAAGGGTTTTTTGCTTCCCCTCTTAGAAGTAAGTAAAGTTAAAGGAAATTGTTGTTTATTATTATGAAGTTGTACTGTCCCAGTGCTGCACAAGTCTCTCTCTCTTTTCCACACTCAAATTTCCAGTAAGTTTAATAAAAATGATGGTTCGATTAAATCTTGGAACTATTCTTGAAGTAATACTGCATTGGAGTTCCGGAGTAAAAAGAAAAATACCTAATGTAAAAACGTTATTAATAGTCTTAAATAAGAGTGGCATGCGCAAATTATTCTAAATATCTTTCCTAGAACCAATTTGAATAATAATTAATAGGGATGGGTCCTGGGTAAAAAAATAATGATTATATTTAGTCCGTCAGTTAGATTATCAAAAATATTGAACACGTATTTTTTGTTTTATCAAATCAATCAAAATTGACAAAGATAACGCGCATCAAAGTTCGGGAGTGGGGGCTCGTGACGTCACAACGTGGTAAACAGTGTGCCACGGCGAGACGTCACGCGGAACTTCAACGCATCTTCGGCATCTTTTGTTTAATTGTCAAAAGAAAAAATACATGTTCAATATTTTTTGATAATGTATTTGACGGACTAATTAATATATTTTTTTAGGACATTAGCCTATTCTGATTGCATTGAGAATGACTAATTCTATACCTAGCGTACCTAGTACGCACAGAAAATTGGTTTAAAATAATGTGATTTTAGTATGTGGGGCATACTGAAAGTTTCTGGAACTGGCCACTTACAATAAATAAATTAAAAAAAGCAATAACAGAATTTGAAAATGGAAATCTATGAACATATTAGTATTACTTTTCAATTTACGAGACTGTCATTTGTTTTTTCAATTTGGCGGGATTCAGAGAGTTGTGTGTCGCTATTATAATGAAACTATTTAACTTGTGAAAATTTTCGCTCAATGATTTTTTACGATTTTCGCTGCGGCTTAAGTCAACAAGAGAGTTGCCAGAGACTTCAACTGGCGTTTAATGATGAAGCCCCATCTCGTAGCTCTGTGTATTCGTGGTTCGGATAATTTAGACGTGGACGAGATCATCTCCATGACGATGTACGTGAAGGTCGGCCGGTGACTGCGGTTACTGAAACTAAGGTCGATACCGTACGACAACTAATTGAGACAGACAAAAAAATTACCTGTCAGCAAATTCGTACTGTATTAGGCATAGGAATGAGTCAAGTGCAAAACACTTTGCATGAGCAACTGAAGGTTCGGAAGCTTTGCACTCGATGGATACCGCATGATTTAACGGAAGACCAGAAACGACTGCGTGTAGAGTTGTGCCGGAAATTATACATAAGTTTAATGGAGGAGAATCATTGGCTGTCTATAATATTGTAACAGGTGGCGAAACCTGGGTGTATTGTTTCGAACCGGAAAGAAAAAGCCAGTCAGCAGAATGGGTCTTTCCTTTTGAAGAGTTGCCAACAAAAGTTAAGAAGAGTCGGAGCACTGGCAAAAAAATGGTTGCGTCTTTCTTCGGAAAAACTGGACATTATGTAACAGTGTCGCTTGAAAATCAAAGAACAATCACTGCAGATTGGTATGTAAACAATTGCTTGCCCAGTGTCTTAGAAAAAGTTCGTGAAAAGCGTGCTCGCAGTCATGTCATCCTTCACCACGATAACGCGTCCGCACATTCCGCTAAGAGAACGAATGCGTATTTGAAGGCTTCAAATGTGGAACTGATGACGCATCCGCCGTACAATCCGGACCTCGCACCTTGCGACTTCTTTTTATTCCCAAGAATAAAAGATAAACTTAGAGGTTTACGATTCTCAAGCCCAGAAGTGGCAGTGAATGCATTCCAAGAAGCCGTTGAAGAGGTCTCTACCGAAGATTGCACTGCTTCACACAGTGGTTCCAACAAATGAAAAAATGTGTAAATAGTGAGGGAATATACTTTGAAAAACAATAAATTAATCATAAACATCTTATCTAGTCTTATTTATCAGAATCCAGAAACTTTCAGTATGACCTAAGTACACTGCTAAGTCTTTTTTTTTAACAGACCTAGTTAAGATAATAATATTAATTTCAGTCCGGTGACTGCACTCTGCGAGAGGCCATCATCGTGGGCTCCGTGTTAGCCCGCAACTCTGTACCGGTGCTCCACTCGAGCGCAGCCATGTTGAAAATCGCCGAGATGGGCTACACTGGAGCTAACTCCATCTTTTTGCGCATATTGTTTGACAAGAAATACGCCCTTCCTTATAGAGTGGTTGACGCGGTTGTATTCCATTTTCTGAGGTAAAATATTAATATAACTTGAATGTATATATACTCTTAATTTTAGTGTGTGTTTAAGTTGGTATATTTGAGTATTTATGGACCCCTATTACTGGTGAACACATAATTATACAGGATGTCTCATAAGTCGTACGGTTTGACACCGGAGGTAGACCAGCCTAAGACGCATTGGTTCTATGCCTAACCTAACATGACCTCAGTAAAAGTCGCATGGTTTTCTAGATTTGCCAGTTTAGGTTTTTTGCCCATTTAAACTGGAAATATCTTGAAAATCGCACGACTTTTTCTTAACTGAGGTCATGTTAGGCTGGTTCGGTGTGGGGATGATGCGAATCGGATTTCCACCCGTCAAAAGGCTGGTTCGTTTTGTCTTAGGCTGGTCTACCTCCGGTGTCAATGTGACGTACGACTTGTGGGACAACCTGTATATACCCTTAATCTTTCGTCTGTGTATGTTTGGGATCCTGACCAAATTTTGAATATCTTTTTGTATTTTTTTTTACTTATTTTTTTGAACTAAGTTCATCCTAATCTGAAGAGACTAGAACTTGGTATTTTTTTCTCCTCCCACAAACAAGGGGTTAAGATTGAATGCCAGTTGCGACTGTCATCTTCGTGTACACACGTTTGCAAATGCTAGGCTGAACACATTTTGCTATTTAATTTTGGTGCCTCTAGTTCAAAGTTCTTGGTTAGATTCCAGATGGATAACCGCTCCCTCCCTGTTTTGTGGCACCAAGCTTTCCTCACATTTGTCCAGCGCTACAAGTCAGACATCTCTACAGAACAGAGAGACGCGTTGTTAGAGTTACTAAGGAAGCATTCACATCCTACCATTACACCTGAGGTGAGTAATTATAAAATAAGTTGAAATCATTTTTATGACGCATTTTCTTGCTGAATGTAATTGAGACAATAATAATAATTTAATTAATTAATTTTATTAATTCTTTTAATTACTGATTACATATTATTTATTGAAAGAAAAGTCAAAATAGTCTAAACTCGATGAACTATTAGCCCTGGAGTTGTTGTGGTCACTTCCCACTTCCCTATTATCATACCAGATTGATTAAATATACAATTAAATGAATATATATATGTGTAAGGGCCTGTCTCATTGTAAGGCTCTATTGTTACTCATTTTTGAGTTGGGGCAGAATGACCGATGCACAAAATTATCTAATAAATTGAGACACACAACTGATTTTTATTAAAGATGGTTTACTGACACGGTTAGTTAAAATGATTATAAGTGGCCGTGAATGTGTGTATTTTTAATAAATCTTGTGTTTTTTATAATGTAGATATGCTTTCTTTTCCAGATTCGAAGAGAGCTACAGGCAGCTCAGTGCAGGGATATAGAAGTCAACGAGAATGCTGCATCAAGTTCTATGGTAGTGGAGTAATAAATAATGTATAAAAGAAACGAACTTTAAAAACCCGAATGCCTTAGAACCATACTGGGTGTCTCAGAACCATATTGGGTGTCTCAGAACCATAGCAAAGCGTTTCCACAAAATTTTAAGTTTTACATTAGCTTAGTTTTACTTATTTTGTTGAAAATGTTCTATAATCAAATATGATAAAGCCAATCAATAATCTGTAATTTTTTTGACCACTAGTGTAATAATAGCCTTAATTTGCCACTGCAATTTTAGGTTTTTATTAAGTCATAAAACATTTTAACTTTTGACATGGATAGCTTAATTCAAAAATGATAAAGCCATTTGTTACTTTTATTTTTGACTACTGGAGTTTAATAAGAGCCTTTATTTGCTACATAATAAAGTGTTTCTCTTAGAAACTATATTTTTATGTTTTTGAAACTGCCATCTTGACAGTTAAATCAAGTAGGTGGGTCATACACAGTTAGGTTCAAAATTGTCCCTTCTGTTCCTAAAAGTTAACGACGTGGGAGTTGTTAACTCATATAATTTCGATACAGGCCAAAACTACACAAGACTCCCATTACGCGGATATATCCTAACCCGAAAAATTTGGTTTCAAAGTCCTTAACTTTCTGGAACGGGAGAGACAACATTTGTTTCTGTGACTGTGTATGACCCAGGTAACTAATTAGTCTAATTACCCTTAACATAAACACGTCACATATTGAGAGACTAGGTCATAAGCCGGTGCACGACCAAGTAGTCTATTCTTAAATATGTAAATTATTATTGTTGATTATGGAACTGTACAATTTGTATGATAATGTGAATTTTAAGAAATGTCTTCCAGTTTTATATAGAATGTACTGTTTTGAATGCTGCAAATGTTTACTTCACATCAAAGTTTCAACCTGCTTTTCTGCAGGTACCATAGCAAACGGTAATTTCTGGGATCACTTCATTTGATTTTTTCTGTCTCTTATATCGCATTACATTAATAATGCAAATCATTTCAGATAGTCAAATATTGCGTACCTTTATGAGACTATCTGATTTAGGTTTATTAAGTCTATATTAAGTAATAAGTAAATGAATTAAGTTAAATCTAAATAAAACAAATTACACAAGCTTATTGAATTTTATTTTACAATGCTGTGTCAATTTTGTATCATGCTCTTTATAGTATTTCTATTTTTGGATGGCCACATCTTAAGGAGAACAATGGGGATGCGGCCAACCAAAAACAGAAATACTGTTATGCAATTTTTATATGCAACCGATTTACACTCAGCTCCTCTACTGCTCCTGCCGCTGCTGGATATATTGGCCTAAATACTTCTTCAGCAACATCAACACAAAAGTGTGAACATGGGACAATATTTCCGGCAGCAACAGGAGCAGTGGAAGGGACCAAGTTTAAATTGGGTTCACTCAGCCATGTTAGGCAGAGAAGTGCCATTGATGACGCCTCTGCCATTGCCTGGGCTGAATGTAACCACTCACTCCCGCTGCCCGTCCTTTGACTTTTGCACGAAAAACTGACAATTGAGGGAGCGATGGGCAATAGCATGAGAAGTGACAGCGCGAGTGACATGTTTACATTCTTGCGCTGCCCACTTCTCTGCCCAAATGGGCCGCGTGTAAAGCGGGGCATTACACACATCCCTACATACTTATACATAGTTTAGCTGGATATTAAAAACTGTAATTAATTGGTCTATCAACTTGACTACTTATAAAATGAACCGGCCGTAACACTGATTTTCCGCACTCACATTTTCTTCCGGACACAAAGTCAAAAGATCCCACTTTATAACCACAATTTTCACAGTGTATTTTTCCTTTGGTCCATTGCTCATCTTCAACTTTTGACTTAATCCAGCTGGGAAGCTTATCTTCAATTAAGAAGATAATATTTTGGATATTGTAACTTGTGCACTCCTGTTGATTGCAACCGAAGTTATTACAGGTGTCCCTTGCATCTTCAAGTAAAACATGCCTACACTTCTGACATTTAATTGAAATATTTGGTGATGGCTTATCCATTGATGATTGTAAATTAATATCCATTAAGCGTTGATAAGTCGTAAATACGATATTTTCATAGCACTAAAAACAAAATAGCAGTCGATAGCGGTGGCAGGCAGGGGCACTCCGGGCACTCGGGGCACTCTCACATTCAATGTACTCTATGACTCTCACCACTTCACCAGTCTCACAACCACAGATTAATGTCCGGTTGACCGGTTCCTATATTCAAACCGCAGATAGATAAGGTTGCTCCAAATTCATGTTTGACAAATGTTATAAGTATGTAGCAAATGTCAAATTTTAACTAGAGGTATCCTTATCTATCCGCGGTTTAAATATAGAAACCGGGCATTAAAGGGTATGTCTAGTCTATACCCTAATATTCAATCACAGAATAAGAACCCTGCATAGAAACCGGACTGTAAGAAGCAGCAAAAGACATTATATTTGACCTTTTTCAATTTAAGGCATTCATAACGAGTTAGAAAGAGATGTCCTTATAGGTATTCATTCGTTTTCCTTCTAATTAATTTTTTCTAATGATTTAAGGGCTGATTTTTCTAATTGCCAAATAAAAGCATGTGGCAGCAAAAGTTATCACTTTCCTTTTTTTACAAGCTTTCATTTAACTTGCAATGTTCCAATGTTAATAATAATAAGTAACTTGTCCATTTCAAATTTGCAGACCGTTTTTCAACTACTTCCCGGTGTTTAATTGAATTGAAGTTTGGAATACTTATGTTAACCCGATGACTATGTAATATTATTGTGTTAATGAACACATCTGATGATAGAACCGGAATGTGGCAAATATGATCCTCAGCTGTACTTAACGTAGACCCACCGAGATGGAACTCTTTAGTTTGGTCTTGATAAATTGATAATGACAGTAAAAAAAAACAGTCGTCAATAAAAACTTCTCCCAAAATGAAATTTTTGACAACAAATTTCGTCATATGAAAGAAAAGAAGAGAGCTAAAATTTATCTTACAGAAAGTTTTATCTGGAGATTAAAAAAAATCGGCCCTTAAACATTATATTTACGTTATGCTAAACTTTAGCAGCTTAAAGTTATAGGTATTTGAAGTTTTTATTTAAAGCAGGTCAGGGATATTTCAAATATGTTCAACCTATCTCTTCGGTATCAAATTTTCCCTGCCTACTCGCCGAATCCATTCTACTATCAAGTTGGAAATCTGAAAATATCGATATAATATATTCACAACACTGTCAAACTAATAAAAAAGTAAGTAAAGTAAGTAAACTAAGTAAAAGTCACCCCGACACAAAATTAACTATTCGTGTGTCGACTTTTTAATTTGGTAATACTGGAGGTTCGTGTAGGGTTCCAATGGCGGGCCCATAGCGGTCCATTCAAATTTGACGTCTAAAACCTTTTGGCAACACGAAGGAAAACGAAAGAATACCTATAAGGACATCTCTTTCTAACTCGTTATGAATGCCGTAAATAGAAAAAGGTCAAATATATGTCTTTCGCTGTTTCTTATAGTCCGGTTTCTATGCAGGGTACTTATTCTGTGCTATATTCAAACAGCGGATAGCTAAGGTTGCTCCAAACTTAAATTTGACACATGTTGTATGTAGCAAATGTCAAATTTTAACTCGAGATATCCTTATCTATCCGCGGTTTGAATATAGAAACCGGGCATAAGCGGACATGGCAGTGCTGTAAGTGGCGGATGTCGCGTTGAGACGAATGGTTTCGCTTTGCATTTATATTCTTTCTTTTATAGATGCCACGAGTGTATTGCGTGGTATACGGCTGTGAACTCGGCTTCTTCAAAATCGGAGCTTAGAGTACCCACATCTTGAACCTTTTAGTTAGGTATTCGACCGATTGCTTCCAAACCTATTTAAGTACCCTAATTAGGTTTACAATATATCATGAACTTTGGTACTTGGTAAAAGTTTGTCACGATTGTTTAATAAAAATGTTCTTTTTTTTTCGTTGTCATCTCAACAAAGCCTAAACTTTACAGTTAAATAAAATACAGATGAATTTGGCTGGCGTGAGAAAACAGGACTTGGTTTTAAATGAAACAACATGTATGTATGTCGCATGTGCGTGATCTTTTATTAATTTCATTGAACTTTATATTCCACAATATTTTTTGCGCTGCTCAATTAAGGCCCAATTTCAGTTAACTATGTGACTAAGTAATGTGCCTTTTAAAAATGCTCTAAGTACATACACATTACACATGTTTGCATGTACGACTTGTATACTCATCATAACAATATTTATTTAATGAACAAATGTTCAACAATAATGTTGTATAAAAAGTATAAAGCATGATTTTTGTGATTTATTTGTAAATAAACTATTAAGTTATTGTTTCCAGTGACATGACAAATTAATTTAGATACTTATTGGTTGAGGGGCTACCTAAGAGCGTAGAAAAGAAATATTAAGTATGTATAGCAGGTACATAACTAGCAGTAGCTTGGCTTAGCCATAGATAACATATAAGACAAGAGCTAAGACATTGTTGCTGAGTCACTAATACACATTATGAGAGCGCGGCTCAGCAAGGTTACCCTCTTAAACGACTGTACATTTATTTATTTACTTTTCATTTCGTAATGGTTTGTGACAGCAATACTTAACAATAGATCATCGTTATGTTTAAAGCCCATTGCAGACGATGCGGAGTAGCTAGCGCAAGTACTACCTACTACTGTACATATTCATTTCGTCGTGAACATACTTTTAAAAGTGCAAACGTTTGAACGCTGGCGCAAGAACTTGTGATAAGTACTGCGCAAGCTACTGCGCATCGTCTGCAACGGGCTTTTTATTCAGATCGACAGACAAACGTTTTCTAAGATGTATGATGTGTCGAGTCACGGTCTTTCCATAATAAATAATTATTAACACTCTGAAAACCCATAAGATTACAATTAAAAAAAAATAGAAACAAAAGGACCTAAGTCCACTGTCCAGCCAGATTCTGCGAGCAAACCAGCGCATAGCAAACACCTTACATGGATCTTTTACACAACAGCAACAATTGAAACGGAAACGATTTTAACAGCAGTAGAAACCAGGAAATATATAAATGCTATTTTTGAGCTGCCGTGATGATGGTGCCTACAGGTGGCTGATAGTATCTGTGTAAACCAGTTAAGTCGACTTTGGGCTCAATTTATTTAATTATTTTCACAAGTATTCCAATCACTACCTACTTAAAAATAAGTAGGTACCTTTATTTAATCGACCTTTAATATATTAAGATAAGAATTCGCTTGAAGGGTACGCACGAAATTAATAGCGGACAAAATACACATTACAACGCTACTTCCAATTGGAATTTTAACCACGCCGCCTATAAGGTGCACGGATCCCTTGTGACATACAAATCGGGTGGAGGCACTACTGGTGACTAGCGATACTCACGAAATGAGAACAAAATTATGACCAATTCGACCGCGACTCGCGCGTTCCGTAAGGACGAGACGCCCCGCTGGGCCACACTACAGCTTATAAAACAGTAAGCAGTTAGTAGTAACACGCAACACGCTACGATAGGTACAAGTTTTTTTTTCGTAAATAACAAAATATTACATATATTCTTATTACAATAACAATAAAGAGAAATAAGATTTTTTTAAAGTATCTTCTTATAGTAAAAGTAATTATACATTTTGTAAGCCATAGAAGGAATTGGCAAGTATTGTTAGACTTTTCGCTACCCTCTACGAAAACTCTTTCGTTCTCGGGGTAAGAGCAGGCCTCGCCAACTGTGGGTGACGGTCAGAGACTACCCCAAAAAAGACGGAGAAAGCGCTAGGAGGGTAGTTTGGTATGCGATTAATGATTATGTACCTTACAAAACATCTTAAAGAATGTATATTATTATGAGCAGCATTAAAAGTAATATAACGTGTGCTTAATTTTCAGCTTAACAATATAAAATTTCGATCACAGACAAAATTACTTGTTATTATGATGCACGCATTAAATTTGCACATGCTGTTGAATTATAAAACACTTGACTTATCGTTACAATATTCTAATAAGTATAAGTAATTGTGAGATCATTCAAAGCTGAAACAACCAGTCCTCAGTGACTAAAATATTTCAAGGCAACAATTTACAAATGATTAAGCGAAGAACTACCCATAGGGTGGAATATGTGACCTAACCGTTAGATAGTATATTAACATTTATGAGTAATTACTGCATACTTCGTGTGTTTAATCTATCTGTAAGAAAGGCGACAGGTAAAGCCACATGTCTACGGGTACCTATGTGTCGGTCTATAGCTATATAATATCAACATGCTAGGATTCAGTTTATTAGGAAGATTGTTAACACTGGAATCAAAGAGATGCGTTTGCCAACCATATTTCGCTATGATAATCTACTTATACCAGGCTAAGAATGGGACTTATGTATATGTTAGCCGCTATTAACAATCTTTAGCGTTGTTGAATCCACGCCAGACGGAGTATTCTGCTGTCCTAAATTTAGATGGCTAAATCCAAAAGGCACCATTCTAACTCTAAAGATAAGCAAAGTAATGGGAACTGTTCCTTTTTGGATTTAACCACCTTTAATTATGGAATGGTGGCAGTATTTATACAAACACTACCGCACCTCCTGACAATATTATTTTGAGAAGTCTTGCACCTACACCAGACACAGTTCAGATGCTTGTGTTTTATCTACGCTGGCTGTGATGGTACCTAGAGTTGTCTAATGTTAAAATGAAATGCCTTAAAAGATGTTCTGATTTTGAATGACAACACCTAAAAGTCTTGTTCTGTATGTCTTTTTTATTTATAGTAATTGTGGCATCTGATTATACGTATACTTTAATCAGTTTTTTTTGTTAGATCGTTGTTACTTGAATTGACAGTTGCGTGCAGGGCCGCATTTGGCCTGAATCACATCTATCTATCTTCATCTTCATACAACACAGCCATTTTCTATAGCCAAAATGGCAATGGATGCTGGTAGATCTATGTGATTCAGGTCTTTAGGGGAGAGTAACCGCGGCTACAGCCCCGGAGCCTCTACAAGTCAGGGGCGACAACGAGAATAAAAAAAAATAGTTTTATCTATTTGGAAAATTATTAGAAGCCTCCACTGGGTGAAATTAAAAAAAACTGTACATAGTTAAGGACTTAAGTGAAGAAACGATAACTTTCTCAGTTTTGTAACGAAAATTAACGATACAAATGTATGACTATTTTTTGTTACGAAACTGAGAAAGTTAAGGAATGTTAGGGACTGACGCTAAGAAACAGTAAGTAACGGTATGTTTTGTAATATGTACACTTTTTTGAACTTCACCCCACTCCTATGTTGCCCCAGGGCCTCCAAACCTCTAAATCCGGCCCTGGAGCGTGTGTAAAAGGCCACACCCCCTTAATTAAGAGGGCCAAGTATTGCGCCGGGTAATTCTATCTAGGTACTTTACATTTTCGTTTCAAATCCTGTTCCATAACAGTTTCTGAGAAGAAACAGTTACAGTTCTTCCGTTAACTTTCCACTATTTAAATAGAAAACGAGTTCTTTTTCAAGTAAATTAACGGGCCATGACATCAGTAAGCAAGTTTTGCTATGAACCGACGTATACGCGTAGCACTTTTGTTTTTACATTATTTAAATACACACGATTATCTATTTCGATAAATTTATGGATACAAAAAGTGTTCCGTGCTGGAAAACTTCCTAACAATTTAGAGTCAATTTCTACTACTAGTAGTATATGTAGAATTTATCTAAGACACCTAACCACTATTCTAAAACGTAATGCTTTAAGTTTGCTTATGAAGATAAATTGAAATTGAAATTATTTATTTGCAAGAACATACACAGGTGTTATAAAGTAAATGAATAAAGTGCTATCGTCGTGGATAGCGCTAGAGGAGATCACTAAACTTCTTCTCGGCAGTGGTTCTGAAAGAACTTCGAACTTGAACACGAGTCAGAGGGATAGTATGATCAAATTTTCATTTCTGTGCTAAGGAATCGCTCTCTTTCGCTTCACCTGATTCGTGCAGTGGCGGTGTTCTCTCACTCACTCGTCCGACGATCACGACACTGACACTGGCAGTTGAACCACGCGCCCGTGAGCATCCGGCTCCATCACGGAGGAGGATGCTTTTCACCTCGTGGCAAGCCAAAGATGATGAAGATGATGATCACGTGGTAATAATGCCCCAGCGCTAAAGTTCGAACTCCGTCGCGGAAAAACTCCATAAATACTGGCTGGTTGTCGAACTGTAAAGAACGACCCACAACAAGAGAGCCAAAGAAGCACATGCCACTCACGAAAGTGCAGTGCTCTTCGTTTAATAATAATGTATATATTATATATTGTTAAAGGTAGGTACAATAGTATACCTACATGTTATGTGATAATGAACAGTCAGCTGTAATATTCTTACGTTAAATGGATTTGCGATAGTTATATATATCTAATTCATAAGCTGAAAATACCCAGATTAACCAGTTAACTATGTATGTATACCGACCCCACAAATCTGCACGTGTCAACTTCGCAACATGCCGTTATTTCTATGAAATAATCATTGTTTGTAAACCAAGGCGAACAACTTGGTTCTTTTTAAATTTAGAAGTATTGTGCACTTTTATTCTACAAAAATAAAAAAAGTCGAGTATTCAAACCTCTTTATATTTTAAAACAGCATAAATAAAGGCAACAAAAATATAAAAAAGTGTATGTTATGGTATTTTGTGATATATACAGGGTGTCCCATAAACCAACGTCAAGCCGTTAAGGGCTTTCAATGGTATCTTACATTATTTGATGCATTACGAATCAGCGATTAAGTTTTTAAAGTCATTTGTCCGTTTATTTTTTAATAAAATTTCTTTGTAATCACATAAAGTTCTTTTTTCTATACTAAGTGAAAAACAAGTTCTGGGTACACCTAGTATGAAAAAAAACAACTTTATGTGATTACTAAGAAAAAAAAACCGGGCCAATGAGTTTAAAAACTTCGCTGATTCGTAATGATTTTAATAATGTAATATATCACTGAAAAAGTTCTGAAATAAAACATGAAATTAAGGCTTTTTCGTGACATGGAAATAAGGGAAAATTACAAAAATTCAGATTAAATTGATGGATATCTCCGAAACTAGTAAAAATCGCTGAACATACATAGAAATTAAATCGATAGCTTTTTAGCTGCTCTATCAGCCCATAACAGCTTGACGTTGGTTTATGGACACCCTGTATACATTGCCCAATAAAGTTAACCCCTAATCCAAAAACGCACAAAGAATCTACCTATTTTATTAAAAGTATGCTTTGTCACTTTTTGTCAGATTCAAATGTCACAATGAAAGATAAGGCCACAGAATACTTCAAGCATACTTTAGTTATTGTGCGATTATGAATTTAAGAATAAGAGGGTAAATCTTTGGCGCATGTGAACTCCCTTTATCGAAGTACATATATTTGCTGTTAGTATATCTGACATATTCCTCATCTTCGCGAAACAGATCTATGGAGGGTTACCCGACTCAGGTTTATTTGCGAGCTTCCACTCGAGTAGTTAAATAATCAAAAAACAAAGAATGTTCGATAAGGTTGAATTGAACACAGTTTTGTTGTGATTGATTGATGACAGAGACTTGACTTGGGTAAGAACTTGATTACTTAAGTTTGCTTGGATGTCCTGTGAGAATTTGTGTACTACAAAACTGAAATTACTCGTAACATTAGTCATGGCATGAAGCAACATTAATTAAAAAAATATATATTGAAAAAATAGCTGAAACACCAAGTGGTTGCTTCTAACAAGATTGCGATTGTTGTAAATAAGCGTCTTGACTCCATTCGAGCCTGACAAGACGTCAGGTACAGCAACTAAGATGTAAGTTGATCACAAAATACCTTACTGTTGTGAAGTGACTACCAGATTTGGTTGATGTAAGTAATATTATATATATTTTATTCAATTTATGTCAACTAAGTGAAAATCTTTCGTGATTAGCTCGCATTTTTTTCACTGTAGAGTTGTAATGGACTATACTCGTACTTGAAAATTGACAAACTTACAAACCTATAAATACCTACTTAGACTAAGTACCTATTTACAAAGCTGCTGCATATGCATGCAGGTATTATATTATTTAACCACATTTTCAGAAAACTGAAGCAAGCGCGAGGGTAATTTCATCCCATTATACGCTATTTGACTATAAACACGCTTAATAAATGGTTTTTGATACGATCAGCTTGATTTCAAGAGTTAGCTCAAGTTAACAATTACAAGTTATTTACAACCAATAGTCAAATAGCTTATTAGGTACTCAAATTCTTTAGCTTTGTAAAATACGGTATAGTATACAGCAACACCTCGGTGCCGTACGTTCAATACTTAGCTCATGGATATGTCAATCCAGGGACGATAAAGACTAAAGAATTTGATTGTTAATTATATTACGCAATTACAGGGGGTTAAAGGACGGCTTATTGAAAATTGATACAGCTCTTTCAAATGTTGACATCGGGTGAATCCCAAAACTCAGGATTTTTTGTCCATTTTACTAAGTGGGTAATCTAAAAGAACGTATTATAACATGCAAAAGCTCATTTTTGAAAAACGCTTTGACCATGTTGCGGGTGCGGCGGTTTACGTTTGTAGGTACATAGCCCGGCGAAAATAAGTATTAAACGATCTTTTCAACGTCAAGTTTCCAGGTAAACTAAAGTTTCAGTTTTCAATAGACCAGCCCTTACAGCTGTTTGCTATTATAGCCAATTTAAACACTAGACAAACATAAAGACAATTCAACTGACTAGGCTACCTTTAAGCCATTCATAAATTCATATTCAAGATATGTTTTAACTGTAGCATGTTGTTTCCTTAGTTCGACGCCATTAGATTTGGCCTGAAGGGCTCTAGGAATACATAGATAGATAGAATATGTATAGCTCAGTAAATTGTACCAAAATTATATATTAATTTTTATGATTGTCCCAGTGGACTGACAAAAACAATAACGTTGCGAAATGTAGGTTTGTGTATTATGGGTGCAAGTGACACAAACGAAGACGTTTCTGAATCTCTAAAGTGTCTTACATCACGGAGTGAAGAAACCAGCGGCGGTTTTCGAAGCCATTATTGTGTAGGAAGAGAGTTTGATCAGATAAAAAAGGAATTTACGGCAGCACCGTAGTCAGTCCAACAACCACTGTTTGGGTTGGGTTATCTGCTGTCTATGGGTTGGGTTGTCTGCTGGTAGAGTCCAGTGCAGAATAGATATTTCGTGTGTATATTCGGATATCCTGAAACTTTGCTCGAGACGGATAACGCATAAGTTTGCGTTCAAAATGGAATATAGGTATGTAGTAGGAGAGTGGTGACGAACAATTATAGAAAACTAGTTTTTGCCCGCGACTCCGTCCGCGTAGAAGTCTGTTTCGTGTATCCCACGGGAACTATCAAATTTTCCGGGATAAAAAATATCCTATGTCCTTCCCGGGACTCAAACTATCATCATACCAAATTTCATCTAAATCTAGCGGCTTAAGCGTGAAGAGGTAACAGACAGACAGACAGAGTTACTTTTGTATTTATAATATTAGTAGGGATGATGGTGAAAACTATGAATTACTATCTAAAGAAGCGTTACACTCATACAAATTCTGCCTTAAAACATTCTGCCAAGGTACAGTCGAGGATCGAAAGATGTTTACACTTTTGGACCTTATTACAATGGATTAAGGTGAAAAAGTGTAAACATCTTTCTGTCCTCGAATGTACCTAGGTATTTACGAATGAAATGACACTTGTCTTGATTGTTGTTGCTTGTCGTGGCAGTGTAATTTCCACATCGTTTATACATAGGCTGCCATGTTTTACAAGTCATTTGTTTTTTGCGAGACCGGACGCGTGCGTTCGTCACGAGTGATTGGTTGGCATTAAAGTTAAAGCCGGTAAATACCTTATAGTATATGACTACGGGTGGAAGGGGTGTAACGCATCTATAGTAATATATCATAGGGTAAAAAGCAATAATTAGGAGTATTTATAATATCATAATATCATAAAATAAGTCAATGAATTGGTATTACACTGATTTTTTTTGCAGTCTTTATAGGTATAGAGTTGTACCTAAGTACATCATTATTATTTCATTTAACTTACCACTTTTTAAGAATTTTATTAATAAAAAGTGCAGAAAGTGAGCGGGGAATTTGAAATGTCAAAACGCAAAACATAAATCGTCGTACATAAAAATATTATTATGTATAAAAATATTATATATATAAAAAGACGTCAAATAAATGTTGTCATGTTAGGTGCTAAGAATAATAAATTCTGTAGACGGAGGGTTAAATAGTAACCACATAGGTTAGATTGGTAAGTATCTAATATCTATACCCAGGCCTACAATTTAGTAATATAGAAAATCTTGGGGGAATCTACATAAGATCAGATTTACTTGGTCATGATGATAGTTTTTTTAAAGAGAGGATCAAATATATCACATTTTTATTTTACGAATCCTTAGATGTGAGTTATAATATTATTCTTAGTGCAAGTGACTGTCAAGGAGTTTGTAGCTGCTAAGTTTGTATAGATTTGTCTATGCGTGTACATGTACTTTGACGTCACAGAAAGCGCGCGTTTTAACCGGCCTTTGTAAGTTTTAATATTTTTTTAATAAGAAATTAGTTAGTAGATATATTTGTAAGTAATTCTTTTTTTTTATGATAGTAAAGGGATGAAAATAATTGATTAATCTATAAAAAAATACACGCATACCCTATTTATAGCGGTAGAAAAAGTAAAAATCCTGCTCTTGAGTTTTTACCACACTGGACACGACGTGAAAGGAAGATTTAAGTTGCGGCAGTTGTCGGTAGCACAACCTTTAAGAATACAAAACAATCAAATCGAAAAAACATTTTTTAAAGAGGATCGATTATTTGGTTAATTAAATAACGAATAACGCTAAGGAAGACGAAAGGATAAAATATATTTACCTAAATATTTTCGTCGCACAACGAAAAACAGGAAAGACAAGAAATTTGTGCATTGTTGTGTTACTAAAATGCCCCAATAACATTTTTTTCTGCATGCAGACGTAACTTACCTTATAACAATATCATTACTACTCGTTAACTACTTAGGTAAAATATAGCCGTAACAAAAAGCACTACTTATCTGAATTAAAATTAAACAATGAAAGGTTTCACTTAAGATATTGATAGACGATTGATTATTGCTTAATGTCATAATGGCGATTTTTTACACATACATACACGTAACTACGATAATATACGACATAAGTAAAGAGTTTGAGCTGTCGCGGCACGCGCCGAGACGCTTCGTTCGCCCCACCTTCTTCCATGTGCCATCTGTGCTAAATTTTATTTATTGCCTCGAGAATCGAGAGACTTTAGATATTATTATGGCCAAGTAAAAAATATATTTTTAATTTTTCATAACAGGACGAAAAAGCTAGACTTTACTATGGTATCGTATCCACATAAGAAAATAAACAAATAACATCCCAGCAAATTAATCCGTCGTCTCTCTTGTTAAAACAGTTATTATATTATAAACCCCGCGACATTGCGTTATGATTTTAAATCGTGTAATCAGACCCTTATAAAAATAAGTTACTCATAAGATATTAAGTACTATCAGTATTTCGTTTTGCCTGCTCGCGGGAAACCTCACATTAAGCAGTCGAACATGGCGGGTGATAATTAAAATATCTGTGGACTACGTAGGTACGTAAGCATCCCTGAAGACATCTTCGGTTCATGCAAGTATAGGTACGTTTTAAATACATGCGAAAGGCTTTTAATTTTGCACGTAAGTTATACCATAGAGTAGTTAGTAGACATTACCTAGCTACATGTAAAGGCAAGAAGCAAGGACGGGTAGAAAGCGCTTGTAGTTCCTCGCTTCCGGAAAGTTCACAGTAGTTAGTTACGTAGTGTCTCAGTCTTATTAGCCTCATTCTGATTAGCTGAGATTTAAATTATTATTTGTATTTACCTAACCTTAAAATAATTTGATCGTTCCATAAGTTTGCTGTTAATTATTAAGCTTCGAAAATGTTAACCATATCGAAGGATTACTGTCAGATAATGCTATAATGGTACTTACGTACACAATATATATTAATATAAACCCATCCATACGCAACCGTGTAAAGAGCTTTAATTTATATAAAGCCTTTAATAATAAAATAAAAACATAAATCACTCAATATTTCCACCACTCATTGCAATCCAACACTTCTGTTACATCACATATCGGAGATATTTTAGTCAGCTCAAGTCCGCGTCATCGCATAGGTGTAGATCGAATCGAGTCCTCTCTGCTGGACACAATAGTATTCATTTATTTATCGGATTTCTGAATTCTTATACTTTATTACAAATGGACTCGGTACGGGCGGAGGGCCCACCCGCTCGCGAAATCGCGAGGACGTGTTTATTTAGCTGTAATGGAAGTACAAAATTGGTCCGTGCTGGGAGGGAGCGGCTTTAGAGGTAGCCGCGGGCGTCGTCGTGGCGCACGCGCACGATGCGCTGGCAGAAGTGGAAGCGGCCGCGCGGCGGCGTGGCGGGCGTGGGGGGCGTGCGCGGCGCGGCACCGGGCGCGCAGCCCAGCGAGCCACACGACGCCGACTCGGCGAGCGAGCGCGCCGAGCGCCGGCAGCGGGAGGCGCGCGTCTCGCCCGCCGCCCACTACCTGTAGAACGAGTGCGAGTGCGGCGGCGGCGGCAGCGCCGGCGGCAACGGCGCGTGCGGCTCCGACGCCGAGCGCTGCACGACCGGCGTGCGATCCGCGCGCGAGCCGCGCCCACTCCGCGTGCCCTTCTCACGATCCCCGTTCCAGTTCCAATCCCACTGATTCTGTTTACGTTTGAATAAATTTTGCATGATAACTTGTACCTAACATAATTAACATACCCAATTCCACCGGCTTTACTTACATCGTCACTATGTGGCACAGATAGAGAGGCTTTTTGAACGGGCTGCGAGGGTGTGTGACCCGGCTGCTGGTGCAGCAGCGGTGCGTCGCGCGCCTGCAGCAGGTGCAGGATGCGGCGCACGTCAGCCGTGAGCCCGCTCTCCAGCGTGGCCACGCGCCGGCTGAGCTCCTCCAGGCGGGTCAGCACCGTCGCCACCGACGCAGCCGTCGCCGCAGTCCCCACGTTCTGATATTGTGGTGATAGACTATCCTGTTACAAATACATGAAATACAAACAACTTAGGTAACTGATATAATGGCGAGTAACTTAAAACATTTTATTAAATCTAAAGCACTGCCATGCCACTAAGGGCAATTATACTTTATTGGTTAGCGACGTCGCATAATAAAACAATTGTAATACTAACTTGTATCGAAGCGTTTTGACGTTCAGCTGTAAAAATAAGCGCCGTCGGACGGCCGGCTTGATGAAGGTTGAGGGCGGAGTGCGGCGCGGAGCGGGACGAGGGCGCGGGCGCGGCAGGCGGCGGCGGCGCCAGGATGTCGTCACAGGAAACGTGCGCGGGCGCGGGGGCGCAGGCAGCCGCGGCGGGCGGACTGGGCGAGGCGTTCGTGTAGTAGCTGCTGGGGTTGGTGCTGAGGCTGGACACGGGCAGCGTCACGCTGTGCGCCGGCGTGCTCACCGCCTCGCCCGCGCCCACGCCCGCGCCTGCGCCGGCACCGCCCGTCAGCGGCGACGCGTCGTTCAGCGGACCCACCGATGACTGCCGTCTTACGCCCGCTCTACTTCTGTACGTTTGCGGCGTCGATTGCGCTGGAATTGGGAAGCAAGGCAGCTATTTTCACAGCTTATCGATAAGCAAAGCTTAGTTATACATAGATCAACTGCTGCTGACATCCGTTCTCTGTTTCGGTCTTGGGTATTTAAATTGGTTGTGAAATAATAGTAAAGATAAACTCGAAAAAGCACAAAAGGGTATATAGTTCTTTGTTGCAAAAGATACATAGGTCAAAATTTAAAGAGTTTCTTTAGAAACATGCACTAGAAGTCAATGCATACTCACAATACTTGTTGTGCAGCGGCTGGTGTGTTTTATGGTGGTACAGGTCTGGGAAGCTCCTTTTAAGTTGCGCTAGCATGCCTGCACACAAGGGCCGCGCTCAGAGCGAGCAAGGCGCGCGTGCGGGGCGTGCGGCGCGGTACGGGAGCCACTCGACAAGCGACAAAGACTAACTAATGAGACGCGGCTCGGCTCTGACGCTCCGCACGCCCCGTGCCCGCGTTACCAATAAACAGGAGAAAACCAAATTATAAACAAGAAAAAGCTTTAGACATGCTGCATTGAATAAAATAAAATGTTTTCATAGTTGTTTTAATAATTTTTTAGTATGCATGAATGTTGCATAAAGTTTCAGTATAGCAAGTGACAGCACTCGACGAGTATGAGATTCATTAACAATCATTAACAATCTCATAATCGTAGTCCTCAGTAACACAGCCCGGGCTGTTAAGTAGTGAGATATTATATTACCGAAGTATATGAGCAAATCAGTATTACAGTAAAACTTATTGATGTTATCACCATAATTTATTTATTTCAAGTTATAATTTTATAAAGTATGTATAGATATATATTTTTAAAACTTTTTAAATATAACAGCTATAGATGAAGTGTTTTGTCTTCGGTTTATTAAATTAAAACATAATGTATAAACTCGTAAATGACATAAACGGATGTCTTAGGAGACAGGAAAAAAATGTTGTTTTCCTAATTTATTTTATAGAAAATGTGCGTGAGAGAGCGCTGCGTTCAGATTTGCCAAGTCACGATTTCTGGAGATTTTCCTTATCAGTCTTTTGAACTGGACATCTCTAGCGCTGCGTTAGTTATTGACACGGGCTCTCGTTAGACTTTCGCAAGCAATAGAGTACCTAACATACATGTTTATTTTTCCTTATGAAAACAATGAGTTGAAAGCTACTTGCTTAGACCCTTGCTAAGGTAACACAATACAGACGGAAAAGTTAATATTTCCACCTAATACCATCTTGCTGTCTCTACTCTCTACTGAACATATTTTAATCGATTCCTAAATAATTTATAAGTATTTTAATTGCTATTTTTTTTGCTAAATGACAACAAATCAAAATTGCAACTGATGCTAAATCCAAAACCATTTAAGAGCCAGGATTCTGAAAATATTTGGAGTCTTTATATCCGGTAGTTCGGCAAATATTAGGGAATCTGTAATGTAGTCAGACCGAAAAGATGGCGTTATTTATTTATTTATTTATTTAATCTTTATTGCACAAAAACAAGTACAAATGGCGGACTTAATGCCGTTACTGATATGCCTGTATGTTCCTTGCAATCAATAGGCTGATCGGGAAAAAAAGAAAAAGTTGTAGAAATAGTTAAATTTCCGGTTGTCAAAAATAGACATAACTACCTTGAAATCAGAATTGCATATCAGAATTTTGATTTACCATACGGGTATAATTTTAACGAAACAAAACTTTCTTAGATGCCGTAATTTAAAATATTTACTGCCTGTTTCACAACCGTCAAGTAAAGCATATCTGTCAAATAAATTAAGCCCTTTCGCTTTATTACACTTGAAAACAGACATGGAGAGGGCTATCTTTATTTGACAGATGAATTTACTTGTCGATTGTGAAACAGGTTCTTAAAGTAAAGTAAACGTCATACAATAAACAAGTAAGGCCTCTTGTCGTTATTCAACCCATCAAATGTTGTCCAATTCTCTTGGCTTATGGGGATTAAGCACAACACGGACTGCAAGTACAAATATCCGTCAGCATTAGTCCTATTTGAAGGGTTATTCCGAAAAACTATTACGTAACATTGTATGCTATATTCACGTTATATTGTATTGCATAATATGCCTCCCAAATTATAAGTTTGATGTTACGTGACTCCTGTCCCTTTCTTTCAATTGCGTACTAAAGGTATACAATGCAATCATTACCTTTAGTACGTAATTAATTTTAGAATTAATTTTACTTCCAATTTGTATTATTATAAGAAATCAACATATTTTTGGAACACAAAAAAAAGTGTTCTATTGTTTTTAATGCTCTTTCTATAATGGTAAGAAAAATTAAACGTTTTCAGTAATTATTATTATTTCTGTTTTTTTCTACGTAAGTAAATTATCTACCTACTGTGGGAGTAAATAGAATTACGTGATTGGCAGTGTCACAGCAGCTGAAATACTTGTTTGGTTTTCACTGCCCCCTAGATCTATATTTTAATTATAATATTGTAGTACAACATTTGGAAAATGCTAGAAGGAGCGTGTTGGTCTCTTAAGTAAAACATTAAGGTTAGCCAATAATATTTAAAGTAAAACCTAATTTCTTAATGAGTGAATACGAATAAATGTAGACGTATGGAGATTATCGAGTCTGTCTTTGATCTGGGTGTAACCACGTGTAACTACTCTATGAAGAGAGGCATACATTGAACAGCATCACTGTCATGTGGAATAAAGATTGAATTTGGGATGGGTTATCGTGCTGGCTCAAGATGGCAGATCGTTCGTAAAGGGTTATTCATTCCAGAAGGGGGAGGTGGGGGGTTACCGGTAATGGAGTTAAGCGTGGTGGAGCGCTGTTTGCTGAAGTTGAAGTTGAGCGGCGTGACGTCTTGGCCCGCTTTCTCCGCCGAGAACTCCAGCACGCCGCGGCTGCGTGGCGACTCCGTGTCGTCATCACTGCACTGTGAATCCTACGACATGACATTCACTGTGACGACAATTCCAAAATATACTTTATTCTCTCACGACAGAGCGAGCTTGATCGAAAAGCCTAATGTGAACCGCCAAGGCTTCCATGCGTAGATTTGTGTCTTTGCCATTAGTCTAGTCTAGGCTAGGCCAAGGTAGTAGTATATTGTCACGCAATCCTAGAGCACGAGAGGGTCAACTTAAGCCAGTTCGCTCGTATTTGCTTTGTAAAAGAATAACACCCCTAAAATGTAATTACTCGTACGAGTAATACGAATAAAATTGTCCATTGACTATAGCTACCGCCGACAGTATTGAATTCCCTATAACTTATAAAAACTATATTACAAATAAATAGCAATACTGTAAAACATGCTTATGTATTATATCATGCTTATGTTTTTATCATTAAGTTTTTTTCAAAATCAAACCTATCAATAATAATAATTAAAGAAACAATTCTACTGCTATAAATGATTAAAATTTGAAGTTCCTAAGTATATCAGTGAATTACGAACTCGAGATAAGAAAGACCTTTGTTCCTCGGCAAGTTGCTCTACCTTACGTCAATTCTACCTAAGTATACATCCTTTTTCGATTTCTTCAGTTGTTAACATTTGAACGTATCGAAGTAAATCACATCAATGGATTTTCGTATCGCGGAGGCAAGTTCTGCGTTTCATACAATTTGTATTAGCATAATGACGTCCCAACGTCTGGCCGAATTAAGTACGTAAAATCGCAGTAGACTGCAGTAGCACGTACCACCTTTTCGGCGAAGGTCTCGGTGTGCGGGCGGCGCGTGGTGCGCGCATATGCCTCGCGCAAGAGGCGCGCGTCGCACGGGTTCTCGTAGCGCATGCGCCGCCGTGGCTCGATGCCGCCCAGCTCCTCCTGCGTATGTATACGCAAACTTTAGACACAGACAAGTTTCCTACTTGCTTTATTTATTTGTCAAAATAGATGCGGTATAATTTTTAAGAATTTACCGAGCGCAGCGGCTTCCTAGATAATGAGTATAAGAGAAATAAAAGTGGACTGGACCAGACTCCCTTTATTCTCAAATTAAAGAAGCTAGCTGAACAATTACTTTGAAGATGGAGCCCCATGAATATGATGATGATAAAGTTCAGAGCTGTTGCAATGGATCAGTAATGGCCGAAGTTTGTGTACTTTACGAGTATATACATATGGTATACTTTGCTTACATGCTATGGTATCCAAAAACAATAAATGTGCAAGTTTAACCCGTCAAGTGTCCGTAGAAAACATGGTTGTGGTTGTGGCACAACCACACGTTTTCTACAGACACTTGACGGGTTAAGTAATGGTCAAATGTTAGCTACTCAACGAGTCAACTGCCAAAACGAATTTAAGAAATTGCGGCTCACATACTACGAGTATAATGCTTCTAGGTACTTGTTTTGAAACGATCTTTCCAATCACTGATAAATTTAGAGTTCCTCAGGGTCTTGACTGTCTTTACGCAGATCTGTGGCAAAGCATATTTACTTATAAAACCGTTCCGGTTCCGATCCGTAACTAACAGTCAACGACAGTCTAAACGCGTACGCAAACGTTACGTGTCTGCATTCGGTTGACGTCGAGTCGAAGAGGCGAGGGGTGCCGGTCCGGTGCCCAGCTGGTCCATGTGCGACCACCATTAACGGAAAGACATGCAGGAACGTACTGTACTGGGCCCTTAGCCAAGATGCCCATCGCTAACTGGCGTTTCTATTCGTTTAGTTTTTAAACCAATCGCGTCATTGGTAGATCACGTCATACGGAGAGTCACGTGATCTACCAGTGACGCGATTGGTTTAAAAACTAAACGAATAGAAACGCTAGTTAGCGATGGGCATCTTGGCTAAGGGCTCTGAACTGAGGCTCGTGAGGGATGCGAGAGGTACTAACGTCACGCATGACATAGGTGATCTCGAGGTTGTTGACGAAGGAGGCGCGGAACTCGGGGTAGAAGTCGAGGACGTCCAGGAGGTCGTCGCGGTGCACACGGTGCAGGTCGCAGTAGGTGAGCGCGCGCACGCGGCAGCTGCTGCGACCGACCGTCGTATACACGCACGGGTTCTCGCCGAAGATGTCGTCCTTGCCTACGACAAAAGTTTACATACGTTACATTATCTTGCTCTATTTGACCTATTATATATTGTGTAAATTCCTTACCATACCAATCCTAAATCATATCCTATACTAATACGACGTATTAAGATGTGAAAATGTATGTGGATGTTTGAACGCTTGTCCCTCAAACACGCAGAACGGATGAACGGACCAGATTTGGCACACAATAGTAAATCAATTAAACAGTAGAAAAGCATTACTGGGATGTTTTTATGATTAACTGTTTTTTTGTTTGTTCAGTGTTTACGGTGAAACGCCTAGGTAACTTAATATTTATATAAACATAAATAATAAAATATCAAAACGGAAGGAAGTAGCAGTTACCCAAAATATTGTTTTGGGTTTTTTTATAACTTAACCTCCATTTTATAAGTTTTCCCGGCCGCGTAAGAAGCTGTTACAGATGACGCCCAATATTTTTACGCACATCAGTTCCATTTCTACATCTACAGACTAGCTACTGCTGCTAAAACTCACCAAGAATAGCCATAACGATGTCATCTTTGAGAATCTCAATAGAGCCTCGGGAGATGAAGTAGAGGGAAGTGAGAACGTCTCCTCGATGGACCAGGGTTTCACCGGGAGGTGCGTGGGTTGTTTTGAAACGCAAAGACAGTGCTCTGAAATACATACAAATACAGTAAAGTTTTACTATTTAATTACTAACATACACACTACACTGCACACACACTACACTACACTTACACTATAGTATTTGTGTATTGTAAAGTCATTCAAAACATCTATTTGACTTTTTCTCATACAAAAGACATCAACGAGTCGAATTCCAAACGTTGCAAAATATTTATCAGGGAAGAAAGAAATAAACTAATTGAAATGCAAATTAGACAATTTAGTTTTATAAAATAAAAAAAAAACCAGTCAAGTACGAGTCGGATTCGTGCACCGAAAGGATAAAATAATAGTTTTAAAATGTGCACATTGAGCCCTTTTATGTGACACCCCACTTGCTACGAGTTTATACTCGATTTGATTATTCAAATCATTTTCATTTTTCAACCCCCCATTCTAGACCCCTTTTCAATTATTTATAATATTTATTTCATTTTTATTTACTAAAAAGAGATTCGGGCAAGCAAGTTATATAATTATGCCAAATTTCAAGTAGCTTGAGTTGTTGCTGAAAAAAACTGCTGTGACATACAGACAGGCGGACAGACAACGAAGTCTCACCATAAGGGTTCCTTTTTTACCAGTTTTGTCCGGAACCCTAAAATCTAGGGTTAATTTTTCTAAGTGTATCGCATTGATGTATGTACTTTTTATGAGGAATGGGTAGTATACAAAAGCACTGATGAATTTTTCTAACTAGCACTATCTAATAGCAAACCCAAAGGGTCACAGAAGTACCTGAGGCACCCGGGGCCAGCCCCATCGAACGCGGAACAGTTGGCGAGAAGGTTCCGGTTGAGGTGCAGGCAGATGTCGGCCTGCAAGCACTCAGGAAACCCTTTCAGCAGGCTCGATGTGTCTATTCCGTTTGTGTAACTCCACGCGTGTTGGAAATACTCCTCAAGCCTTTGCCGAAGTGGGTTCGCGATCTTAAAAGAAAAAAAAAAGTTAATTCATGTTCGTTATTTAAACCGACACCAATTAATGTTTTACCTGATGAAACCGGATAAATTCCCTAACTCGCAATATTTGTGTGTGGTATCGAGCCGTTCCGGAGTATAAACGCTGTATGATTGCTGATACATTCCCGAAGATGCTGGCATACATGAGAGCTGTAAGAAATATCGTGAATAAGTGACAAAATTAAGTAGCGCGTTTCCATCAATAAAAAGTTAGGAAAAAGTTGTTCTACAATTTTGAGTGAAATGCCGCATTCTACAGGTACCTACTGACAACCTTTTTTAAATTGCGTTATATGAAATGACTTGTATGAACGTTATCTCATAACCGCCCAAATACAGTCGCCCTTGGTAAACGTTGAGTCATTTTATGTGAAAATGAGTTGGTTTTTAACAAAAATGTATTTTTTTGGGACAAGCTTTTCTTGCCGACTGTACTTTTTTATTGCACTGTCATCATCTGCTTACAAAGATAAATCCAACAAGTCCAAACACAGCGGTGCTATCTTGATTAATTGCGTCATCAGACCAGCTGCATGTTACCATGATATTGCATCCTCACCGAAGTTACGCAGGTATACCAAATGTCAGCTCAATCGGATAAACAAACTAACAACTAACTAACAAACATTGCGAGTTAAATAAAAGCTAATAAAAATAACCCAGCCGTGAAAGACTCGTGCCCGAGACGGGAATATTTATTTTAAATTTAAAATATTTGTTGCAATCTTTAATTACAAAATATTTACTTATTTTAACTGTATAAAAGTGGCCTACTAGGTACATTATTAGAAGCACGCAATACTAACAGCCAACCAGCATGACGAATATCGTAAATCCTTTCTCCATGTCAGTGTTCGGCGCAACGTTTCCAAATCCGACGCTCGTTAGGGATGTGCAAGTGAAATACAGTGCAGTGATGTAGCGAGATCTGGAAATCAACATTTAAGTTAGGTCACATTCTAATTTAAGTTAGGTTCGGGCTAATCCGAGTCATCGCATTTTTATTTCGGTGAAATCGCCACATATTCAGAGTGGGGCGCACAGCACACTTAGAAAAATAAGAGCCAACCAAAAGAGGCTTTCTCTCAGCGGGCGTAACATGCATGGACGAGATAAAATTTGACAGGTTCTAGGGAAATGAATACATCTATTCCATAGGCTAACGTAAAATGAAGTGTCTAGCCCTGACTTTTATTACCTTTATTTACTAAGCGACTATAGCGATTTTAACTTTTTTATAGCGATTTTATCAAGACGGGACTCTTTTATTTTAAACCTTAAGCGTTAAGTCTTACGTTAGAATATGGAATAGATGCATTCATTTCCCTAGCACTTGTCAAATTTTATCTCGTGTATGCATGCTAAGCCCGCCGTTGACGTACATTTAGTCAAATAGATATGGTGTTTGTTATACTTACACTAAAAACAAATGCAAGTTGTGTGTGTTTTAACTAATTATTCATGTTTATAAATATATCTTATGTCTTGTTAGGCTCATTTCAAGGCGCTTAAATTCGCAAAAATCATGCATATTAATAAAATCTTGTAAACTCTAATCAATTTTTTTTCAATGCACATCAGTGAAGCCTCCCTGATGGTGGAGTCAGAAGCCTCAACACCTTCCATCCTTCCACTATCATCGACACGCTACTCGTAAGACCAACCTCTCGCCACCTTAGTGAAAACTAAAAAGCCACAACACATGTCTTCCTGCAGACAAACTGTCATAAAACAGTTTTGCAGGGCTTTTGTTTATTTATAATTTTGTTGATTGGTTTAATAAATAAATAAATACTAATAATAAATGTTATCGTTTGGGGCCATAGCGGTTTTTAAGCAAGAGCTGGCCAGCGGGCGAGATGCGTGGCAAGCATTAGTGCCAAATAATCAGTTTACCTGTGCCGAAAACTGGCCGAAGGTAATGATCCTACTTCCCCGACTATTTCAAATAAGCTACCAGCTCAAATAAGGGCATACATAGATCAAATAATGTATTAATATGGTTTACCTCATAGACGGCCCTGTAGAATTGTCGTAGGTTGCTTGGACATCGTTGGCCAGGGCATCCAGCCAGCCAATAGGAGCGTGCAGCTGAGGCCGCTCCCAACTGCCTATAGCATACCTATTACAAAATAACAAACGATTAGGTGGGTGCCGCGCGGAAGCAACACGAGAAGGAAAGTTGTCCACTCAAATGTCTCACCACAGACAGGCCAGCCAGTGCGCAATGAGCACAAAGGTGGCCATAAGGAGGAGGAGGACGGCAGTGCCATATTCGGAGTACCGGTCAATTTTGCGCGCCACCCGCACGAGCCGCAGCAGGCGCGCCGTCTTCAGCAGACCGATGAGCGTCGTCGTCTGCAACCACCAAACACCCTGAGAACGCTGCGCCAGCCCGCCGCTTGCTCAGCCGCAAACCGAACTCAAGCTTTGTATGAATCGTTTGCTTATGTTACTATAAATAGCATCAACGAGGCTTCGCAGCGAAAACCACGCTAACCAAGCAAGGTGAGAATTATTGTAAACTTGCCTATGATTATGCTATGCGACTCTCTCGAGCCCAAACCAACGAATACTTAATGTTTTGCAGTATTACAAGCGATTGTTTCAAAACTATAAAATTAGCTGGCTTCATACAAAATGCAGTGCATGTAACCGTATTGTAATTAATTATTAAAAAACATATAAAATGTATCCATTAAGTTCTGATTAGTCAATTGTAATTAAGGTTTGTTGCATATAATTAGGAGGGTGGAATGTCATTGAGGCATTGAGGGTCAACTTATACTTCTGTTTCTGTAAATCTGTCAGTTCTAGAGCAGAGATGTGCATGGGTCACTCGGCATAACGTACATGTTTCTTTATCAGTGCCCCTAGACGGGTTTTGGGGTTATTAGCGGCGTGGGATCTCAAAACCATGTTTGATAAAGGCAAAACAGAATCAGAACTGAATATGAACCCGTAAGAACCTGTGCTTAACCGTACGTGTAAAACACCTGTTACATTTTCGGAAGTTATATAATCGAATAGGACGTTTGTTCTAATAACTTTGAAGTACTCTATGTGCTAAGGATATTAGAATTTTATAAAGACAGGGGAAAATAAATTATCATTTTTTTATATGAAAATAACAAGAGTTAAACTTATCCCCCTCGAGGCCGAATGACGCTTCCTAAGTTATTTGAATGTTCAGATTTTAGTGTTACACCTTCCGTATTCATATGTTATGTACGGTACAATAAAATGAGGGCGCGATTACAGTAGTACCTTGTCTCTACATAATATTCAGGTGTCTGTTTCTAGCCACAGCTTGCACATTCCAGCCGCCAGCAATAGTAAGCGTCAAGAGACATCTCCTTGCATGCAAAGTGTATTTGGATGAGTAGGTATATTATATGCAATGCGAGTTTTCATGGCATCTCTTATCTTTATAAATCTGTTAAATTATTTTTTCCGACCACAAAGAAAGAGTTTTGCTTTTTATTGAGTGTATTAATGCCAAGTTGTATCAGACTCTGTATGAGTATACTCATCAATTCACACTCAAAAACCATGCCGAAGACATCGGAAGAATCCAGTAACGTTTGAAATTTATTTTTATTATTCTAGATTTTATGTAAATGTTGACGAATAACCTAACCCAAAAATTTAATTTTTATTAACACACTTATGTTGCTGACTGTACTTCTAACGTTGATTATAAACTCGTTATAAAACGTCGAGTAAAACGACGTCCAAACTCGACGGATCTACTATTAGCCATTGAGGAGTTCCTTTAGCCACCTTCCGTCTCCAACATCATACCAGCTCAATGGTACCACATTATTTTATTGTCATCGGAATTACATAAGTATGCAAAATTTCAAGTCAATTCTATAATTAGAAGTAGGTTAAAATCGACTTCTAAAATTTGATTACATTGTACTTTGTTAGTGACAAGTGAAGCTAATATATAAAAACAAACAATATCTTTCATTACATAAATCTTGTGCTTTTTCTGGAGAAGAGTTTTTCTCGTGGAGCCGCACGGATTGTTCTTTACCTTCCGGATACTGACAACGCTTTCTCTTGTTTAAGACTACACCTACTGCTTTTAAATTAGAGGTGTAAGAAAAGGACAAGAACAGGTTTTTATTTGTTTGATTTTTTGTTTGAATGTATTTAGCTTTGTAGCAGAATTTTAAGTGTAATGTGAAATTTGTGTGAAGGTATTAAACGAGTTCTTAATTCAAGTAGCTGTAACTGGACCAACCAAATAGGTATTATACTTGTTCTGAGGCAGAACTAGCATTTGCATCCCTATATTCTTAACCTACATTTTTTTATCTAGATAAATACATTATATCTATGTTAGGACCGAATATAAGATCAGGTAAAATGTAAGTTACTAGCGACCCTTCGCTCCGGGTACTATTATACCTATACATAAAGCTTCCGTGAAAAATTATCTAACTGATGGTGAAAACCGCATCAAAATCCGTTGCGTGGTTTAGGAGGAGTTAGCGGACACACAGACAGACGCGGAAAGCGACGATATTTTACAACGATGGATTAAAAAATATAATATATAAAAGAATATTGAATTATTGACCTTCATTCTCGCTGTGAGATAAGGTCTGTAAGGTCAATGGTACAGTTGAGTTCAATAATACGTACACACTTTTGCACCTTATTTCAATGGGATGGGATGGGATGGGATATGGTGCAAAAAAGTTTACATTATTTTTGAACTCGATTGTAGTCTTGATATTTGCGAGTATACTTGCCTTAGGTATTATAAATTTAAACTGAAAAGTTGACTTGGCTTGACTTGAATTAAGTTTATGGATAGATTTTGTTTTAACTACCTAAATAACATTTTTCCGTCAACTGTTTATAACGGAATACTATAGTTACCACTAACGGTCATAAAAGAGGTTTCCATTGATATACGAGTATTATTATGGCTAGTCGCTGAGGGCGGTGTGGATGCATCCTTCTTTGATTTGTCGACATTATTTAGATACGAGTATGTCACAGTTAGCACCCGACCCACGTTATCAGTGGCGAAATGTTTACGAGTCAAAAGTAAAGCGCGTCCGGTTCGCACAGGTACTGTGTGGTGCTTGTCCACCCTCGAGGCGAGAAGAGGATTTCTTTTGTTAAAATTGTGTTCGGTCGAACGGTCTGGCTTAGCGGGGATGTGCGAGATAAGAAATGAAATAAATGTATATTGACTCTGCAACAGAAACCCAATTCTCGCGACTGCTCACGTGGCATTTCTATTGATATTACTCGCAATAGAAAAAAAACAGTGAAGTTTTAATTTAGTCTTGTCTCGTCAGAATGGAAAAGCACCTTAATACGACAAAATTGAGCTTGTAGCTCAACATTCACTTGGTGTGAGATATTACCCACCCGTAACATAATAAATACTGGTTTTCCATTTACAGTATCGCAAATAATGATAAATTAACTTATGTTACTGAATGTACTTCTAACATTGATTATAAACTCGTTATAAAAAGTCAAGTAAAACGAGCCCAAACTCGACGGGTCTACTGTTAGCCATTGAGGAGTTCCTTTAGCCACCTTCCATCTCCATCATCATGCCAGCTCGCTGGTACCATATTATTCTATTGCCATCGGAATTATATAAGTATGCAAAATTTCAAGTGAATCCTATAATTAGAAGTAGGTTAAAATCGACTTCTAAGATTTGACTACATTGTTTACAAGTGAAGCTAATATAAGTGCGTTAAAAATAAGTAAGGGGAGAAAAAAAAATAAACAAAACGATTTATTTTCAAAACATAAGTATAAGTTCTAAAATTAGGGAAATAACATTAGTTTTCTTTTTCAATTTAAAATCAAAAAATAATTAACTTGGACCTTAGTAAATATAGCTGAACTTTGCCTTAAAATATTAACTCGAAGTTAAAACATAGCTACCTACCATACATATTTTTTTAAATCTTTTTATGTAGCCCTATCACAACTTATCTTACTTAGAAGATTCGAAAAAGAAAAATAATAGTTAAATATTATAACTACTTACAAAAATAACAAAGGGTATCTTTAGGAGAATCTTTAATAATATATTTATAGACGTAAATATCCTTGAATAACAAACAAATGGCATACTGTTCTAATATTTTGGGCATTGTCGTCATCTCTCTCTTCGGAGACATACGAGTACGAATTGAAAGCCTGATATAATAAAATAAATCGGATCTTATAATTTATCGTTATTTTAAGAGAAAACTAAGAAGCGAACATACTTTTTATGTAATGGAATTAAAATCAAAACATTGGCAATTTTTGATGCAGAACTGATTGCCAAAGTAAAAATTAGATGACTGAAACTTTATTGTATATTTCCGGTGTACCGGCTTATGTTCTTATGCTCCTACTACAATACTCGTACATTAGCAACAAATGTATAGCTGCACCGTAGGTATGTAGGTAGGTGATATGCACCTGTTAATGCCTGAAAATGGGGGCTGAGGCAATAAGTATGCCCGCTGTATTCATAATAATTCGTATACGCTGCGGCGTTCAGTTTATGGCATGTAACAGAATTGTAAACGTTTCGAGTAAGCATTGATAGTGTCAGCGTACATCTAACATGGAATAGTGGTAGGAATAAATTAAAATGTGTGGTCTGAGATTGTTCTGCAAACACTGTTCGCATAACGTTCGTGCTCGGAAGTCGTGACTGCGGCGATCATTGGTTTGTACAAACGAGGTTCGTCGGGGGTGTGAGCGCAGTTGCTACAAAGCTCAGTGCATTGTGCGAACTTGCACTTTAACAAAGAGAAGCCCATGAAAATGTACGCAGTTGGTATTCATATTTTAATGTGAAGGTATAATATAAAAAATAACGCCAACTAAAAATTTAAGTCGATGCTGAAGAGTTCGAAGGGAAAGTTTTAGTTGACCTGCGATGTGAACCTGTACTAAGCGTCATCTTTGTCGTTCGAGAACGATTAGTTCGTCCTCAGCCCTAAAGCTTCAGTGAAGTTCGTCGTATGAACTGAACTATACGCGTAAGTAAAGGGAAAGGTGAAGGCCCTGCCGAGGTCACCTCGCCACGACGATCGTTACCACCAGCCGCAGCCGCTGTCAGCGCTCGGCGACAATTACTTATGTATATCACTACTCCCCGTCGGTACGTTATTTGCAGTGCCTTTGATATTTGCAAGTTTGAGCCATGCCATTTAAATGAATAAGTTATTAGAGTACGAGCTTCACACCTTTTGTGCTCACATTAGAATAGGTATGGGTTTAAACTACGCTAACTATGAACTACTCTAGGAGGTTGGAGCACAAGACATACTAGTTATGATTGTTTAGAGCAGCACTGGGGGGGGTACGCGGGACGAGGGGGCGCCGCGGCCGCGCGGGTGACTCTTTGAAACGGTTACAAACATGATGCTCAAGGGAAGCGTCCATATCTTCCATTAAAAAAATGCTCTGTGGACTTAAACGGCTAGTGGAAATTATGAATAAAAATGTCAACTAAAATAAATGTAAGAAATCGAGTGGCAGCAACAAAAAAATAATTCTTAAAGATGGTATACCTCATCATTTTCCAGCCCCTGCTGTAACAAGAAATGGTATTACAAATTCAATACGCACCCACCTTTGGGTCTCTCCTCCGAACTTAACATAGGTAGGTAACGGGAAACACTCAGAGTTCTATGTCCAAATTAAACAAATGCGTTTATAAATCAAATTTCTAATGAAAGATCAAATAAGTCACACAAATTATGCAATGTTGATTATGGAGAGAATTGATTCTGCGGTTTGATAAATAAAACTCTAGTGGCGGAATGTCTCGTTTACAATTTTGTATTGTCTAATAATTGCAATAAATCAATCAAAGTGGTGAGAAGTGGAAAACTGAAGTTTAGTTTGGTATTCGAATTGTGATTGCCTATGTGATTGTTGCAAGGTTTGCATTCCACTACAGTTACATTCGTGACAGATTATAATATCCTGAGCTCCATTTGTCCGAAAAAGTGCTATGTTATTAATGCCTACGCTTAGTTATTTAGTGTTTCAAGATGTTGACTCGAATGTTCTCAAATAAAATGTGCCACCTTGTTGACCTAGTTCCGCGCGCCTGCGAGCTGCGACCCCTTCCGCGCGCGGACCGCGTTACATTACGTTACACTACCATAATCCTATTGTTACTCGTATGGCTGCAGTTTTTAAGCAGGTGCATTTAAATTTAATTTAGAGTTGAATATTCGATTTTGCCTTAAAACCGTAGTAAGTAGCCAATATTTCGGACAAAAATAGTCTAGGAGTTGTTGCTAACTTCAGGCATTGATTCGGCAAGTCTAATTCTATGGTTGGTACGTGTGACGGGTGTTATGGAAACGAATGTGATCTTGGTGGGCGGGGCTCAGCTCACTTCGTCGGTGTCGGTGCCGAAGAGCAGCAGGTCGAAGGGGATGGCAGCCACCAGGTCGATGAGGAACCAGCCGCGCAGGTAGTGCATAGCGATCTTGGCGGGGTCCGACTCGACTTCGTCCGCTATGTCCACGTACGTCGTGCGGAAGTTTATTAAGATATCTATGATGAAGGTCACGTCCACTGCAAAAAGAAACTCAAATTATACTACTGAAAATAATTAAATACAACATTAATGTTGATGTTAACTTACCAATCATATCAATAATAACGATAGGGTCCTCGCCGAAGCTGCGCGAGCGCTTGTCAAAGTCGGGCTCGTTCAGTTGGAAGGCAGCAACATAGGGGGTGAATATAGCAGTGTAGATGACCAGTATTAGGATCAACCAATCCCAAGCGGCCTGAAAATTGTGTCAATCGGTTAAAGAAACGTAAATATTTACTTGATAAAATCAATCAAAGTTCTGATTTTAAGGATTCTTATATCACTGATATCATCACAAGCCCAGATATCACCACAAGAATTGCAATAGCCAAACAAGCTTTTAACAACACATTTTCAGATCAAAAATTTCAACTGGCATTAAAAAACATTTAATTAAATCGTACATCTGGAGCATAGCCTTATACGCTAGTGAAACGTGGACACTGATACAAAGAGATAGAGAGAGTTTAGAGGCGTTTGAAATGTGCTGGAGAAGAATGGAGGGGATAAGTTGGACGGAAAGGATATCGAATGAACAAGTGCTGAACAGAATAAAAGAGAAGAGGAATTTGCTGTCAACAATAGAAAATAGAAGAGGAATTATGATAGGACAAGTGCTACGACACGATCTTTTCCTTAAAAACATCATAGTAAAAAAAAGTTAGGTTGTTAAGTTTTTAGCCATGTAGGTAACTATTTGCTTAGGTAAGGTAAA
Source organism: Tortrix viridana (assembly GCA_963241965.1). NCBI lineage: Eukaryota > Metazoa > Arthropoda > Insecta > Lepidoptera > Tortricidae > Tortrix > Tortrix viridana. The sequence goes on along the minus strand of OY725171.1, from coordinate 54,887,229 downwards.
AACACCTATTATGAACAGTGCCCGAGTTATGAACCATCCAATAAATATAAGCTTCGATATGTATATGTTATTGTTAAAATTAGTAGTGTTAGCGTTAAAATTAGATTACATTGAAATTAGAATGAAATTTTCGGTATTGCCAAGTTTTCTATAAAAAATGGCCTTGTCCATAATACGTGATTTCACCTTAGTACGTTTTTTATTCCCGGATGTATTCCACAATTTAATACCATAAAACATAATTATCAGGGAAATCTAACTTGAGCAAACTTAAGTTATACAATGGTCAACCCTTTTTTAAGACAATGTATGCGTGATTGTCTGGATTCTGGAGCTGACTTTTTTTGTCAGATCGGTTAGAAACATCTAGCAAGTGGCCAGGAGGGTGGCGGTTGTCGCCGATGCTGGGGTTACCTTGTAAGGAGAGTGGTGGAGGATGGTGCAGGGGTGCGAGGGCTGCGTGGTGCCCTTGTGGCCCACCGTCGCGCCCAGGGACAGCACCTGCGAATAACGTTCTACTTTATCATCGGGGCTTGAACAACACTATTGCTAGTACCTAATAAGTAGTAACCGAAAATGATCGATCGAAAGTTAAAACATTCCACCTAAATTCAAAACGCGCTACAAGCTCATCTTACAGCATGCTATAATCATTCTAAGGCGGTTGATTATTTGGTGAATCTTCATTATTATTAGGGTTCCGTCCGAAAATGGTAAGTAGGAACCCTTATGGTGAGACTTCGGTATCTGCTTGATTGTGTTTATGGCACGGCTGTTTTTCTGAACAACGACTAATTCTATTGACTTCATATTTGGTGCTGTTGCAGAACTGCTCGTCCATGTCTAATTCAATAACACAAAAATAGTGTATAAATTACTAATAAAGGGGTCTAAAATTAGAGGTCTAAAATTTTAAGCATGGTAAGAACGAAAAGTGCCTTAGCTCTGTTAAGTCTTATTTATTTTATTAAATACAGGGTTATTTTTTATTCAGTGCGCAACTTTCACTAAATAAAAAATAACCATGTATATAGTGGAGAGGAATTTGAAGATGAAGAAGAATTATGTAGATCTTTTAAAAGATACTTTGTTTTTAATATATGTAAAAATGTATGTAATATGTATGTAAAAAGAAAAATCTGAAATAAATCTGACCTATTTTCTATTTTTTCGGTTCGCTCTCTACCCATTTTTTACATTCTGACCATTTTAAGAAAAATCATATTTGGTCTCGGAATTGTACTAATACCTTTACGAAATATTTAGATATTAGAATAGGTCAAGAGTATAAGTATTTTCCCCTCCCTTGTCACGACGATTTAACAACCGCTTACTACTTGCGCAATCGACGACTGCGCATCTCAAGCCTGTTAAACCATCTCGAAAATCAACAGTTGAAGCTGTTAACACGCTGCTTTCGCGCAAGGCGTCGCTCGCATTATTTCCCGATCGGTTTTAGTGCGTCCTCTTACATACGGATTTGAACTAAACAAAGCGTGCATTCGCAGCTTTAGTGGATTCCCTGACAAACTGACACTTAATAAGGTAGCATATGCAGTGTCCAAATGTAATAAAACAAGCCATTTATTACGTAGGGCCGCTGTCAATCGTACCCAGGCAGGGTTACCTGTAATCTGTAATACTAGTGCAAACGAAATTTATGAAATTCGACCGTGGAATGTACAAAGTTCATGGTGTTATTCACGCTTATTTATAGCCAAATATATTTATGCGAGTATGTGTTTAAAGGTCTATGCTGGGGATGTGATCCTGCATTTCATATACATTTTTACGACGGCTGCATACGGTATGGGGTAAGTTTAGATCATTGCCGTAATCCAAAACGGGAACGTTACCGCATATTTATCCAAAGAGTTTTTTTACCTCCTTGCCAATAGCGGGTAGTCCATTAAGGCCATTACAAGGTGGTTCGAGGCGTACGACGCTCTTGCGGGAGCCGCGGAAACTGATGTCGCGCACGCGCACCGAGGAGCGCCAGGCGGAGGGCAGCATGTCGTCGCGCGAGGCGCGCGCGGAGGCGGTGCGCCGCGAGGGGGTGAGCGCGGCGCCGGCGCCGGCGCCCGGCGGCGTGGCGAGCAGCGGCGCGTCAGGGGCGCGCGGCTCCATGGTGCGCCCGCGCCCGCGCCGGCGCTCTCACCGGAACCAGCCGTCCGAGCACGCTTCCAGATGATCACATTCCAGCACCGCGCTCTCGAATGCCGACACCGACTCCAGCAAAGCGATTGCCGTGTTTTGCATAGATGCAAGAGCCCCTCTAGATTTTTTTTAAATTCACTCGTTTATTTTTGTTTCCGATGTAGGTATGTATAATTAAATTATTAGAGTTTCTGGTATGTTAGCTTGTTAACAATCCTGCGTGAAAATAAACGTGGGTCTGACTAACCATCTGGGTATAATTAATTACATCAATATATAATCGACAGCGCCGAATATTTTCCGGAAAATAGTCCGTTTATTACCAAAACTTTATAATTTACTGCCGCACTCAGAGATGTCAATAAATTTTTAAGTTTGATTAAAGTTGCTGCGTCTTATTCTATTGCTATAGCAAAGAAAGTGACAGCAGCAACATTAATCAAACTTAAATGATTAATTGACGTCTCTGAGTGCGGCCGATAGACATAAGAACTGTTTCTTTTTTTGCAAAATATAGGATACGTATTTAAAAGTACGTAATTGTACAACCAAGTGCGTGTGGTCCGTTTACTATATGTATAGGGTAGGGTGCGTATGGGATTAGTAATGCTTATTTTCTTGAAATTGCGGTTACTAATGAAAATTGTTGCATCTGAATTCATAAATGTTTTAAAGCTTGTTCTTGTACAAAACCCCGCGGAAAATGAGTGCAGGGCGCGTGACAGTCATGTCAAACATACAAAGAAGGAACAGAAGGGCGCCTTTAGTCTGACTTTCGTTACCGAGTCATTGGGAACTTAACGAATAAGTATTATAGTTTTCTGGATGAGCTGAGTTTGCATCCGACCGATTAAAACAATCCAAAGGATTTGAAACTTTTAGTAAAAAAGCTGGTTTGAAAGAAGCATATGCTTTCCCATGACAGCAAGTTTTAGAGTGAAATCTAGACTGGATCAAAGTTGCCGAGGTCGACGCAAAGAGCCGTGCGCAAACCTCGCTCGTGATGACCGATGTTTTTAACGTCTCTGTAACCTCGTTGGCAAAGTGCCAGCGCCATGGCGCCCGGATCCACTGAGATACAAATGGAATAACACAACCCTAGAAGCCTGCATCTCTCCGGTCACTTCACGGCTTGACCTACTGCAGGGGACTTATAAATCTGCAGATTAAAAGAGTAGGAGCTGGCATGTGTACTAATGGGATAAAACTCAAACTCGTAAAATTTATTTGAAAAATACTGCAAATAACAAAAAGTACAATAAAGCAAGATTGTGGCTTTAGAAACGTTGCGCTGTAGTGTGAAGTCAAAAAGGACTCTGATTAGCGTGCGCTGCAGCCGGAGCACCATAGTTGTTATATGAGCGAGTTGAGTTTGCGTCTATGTACGTAGGTTTACGAATGAGTAACCTGTTGCAACAGGAAACCAATAATTGATGGGTTTCACTCAGCCGCATGAAACCGCGCCCGTGTGAAGTTGATCGTTAAAGCGATAATTATAAGGAGTTTACATACTGAGCTTCGCGAGCTCGGCGCCTTCGCGGGCGCATTGCAATGCAGAGCGGCTAGCACATCTTGTATTTTCTCGCGTGTCACTCGGCGCGTCGCTCTTCGTAACGGACTAGTTAGAAAGGATTACCGAGCGACAAACTTGTCGCGGACAACTTAGGTATGCTAGCCGCCCTGGACGCACTATGTATGTTTTTAGTTACCGAATATATATGTATGGACGAGGATGCTGTAAATAGTTGTATGTAGGTAGGTATTCGAAGGCGAATCTCTGAAAGCGTTATTTGTGTGAATAACCGCTAAGTGACGCAGATGAAACAAACCGAAATATCGTATCACGGCGTTTTCTAGCAAAGTTATTCGAAATTAGATATATTTTATTTATTAATTGGAAATATCGTTCTCACAGTAATAACATATATTATGTTATTGCTTTCCTACACATAAATATCATTAAGTTGTGAAATTAAGTTTTTAAAGGATTCCTTCTTTTTTCTTTACCGATTAGTTACGTCTTATTAATATTAACATTCATAAGTTGTTTCTCTAAAATGATGCTTCAGCTTGACAACTTTTTCTGTATTAAGTTGTATAAATCCCAATAATGAACGACTGATAGGACATGGCGTATGGCCACCTATGGCCTTATGACCAGATGGACGGCCCCTTCTTCCCATCACATTCACTCCACCGTTGTAGTCTCACCATGTGGGATAGTCACACACCGTTATGTGCTCATAAACGCAGGGTACAGGGTACAGGGCAAAGCGAAGCGAGGAGTGCTAGGCTGAATCGTGATAGCGCGTGAGCCGAGCGAGCCAAGCGAGCGTGCCGCGGCAGGGAGTGACTAGTGAAGCGCTATGAATAAATCATTAGCCAAATTTTATAAGGGAAACTAAATGATGACGCACTGCTTTATTATTTTAATAAAGATTTAAAAATATAAGAATATTTACATCAAATTCCAAAGATAATGAATTTATAGAAGGTTATTATAATTTTTTAACTGTTAGCACAAATCTAAAAACATGGAAAATAAATGCTCTAAATGCAATAAATAATTGAGGTCGTAAAAACTATAAATTTTAATAATTTTAAATATGATTATTTAATTATACAGGGTGTTTGGACCATGGTTGGACAAACGAAAACAGCGAAGAAGTGGGGCCATATGCTACACGATTAATAAATTATAAAATTAATTAACTGGTATTTTTTTTATTCCCTATGGCAATTGCTCTTTTCAATTTTAATACCATCTTTGCATTTTGCTAATTTTATTTTTTTCTTAAGTCTTGGGGCCTAGGCCAGATTTATAGGGCTTAGTAAGTAGCATATGGCCCCACCTCTTCGCTGTTTTTGTTTGTCCAACCATGTGCCAAACATCCTGTATTTAGTGAATTTAGTACTTTCAACGTTATGGCATATTACACAGTGGAGAAACTTCACGGGATTCATAAAGCAAAATATTACAGTAAATATATGACAATTATTATACACAAAACATGTGATACTGAAATGAGTAGCTCATAATGAATATTAGTATTTTTTGCATCGTTTGTACTAACATTTTGTTGAAATCAATCGAAAGTAATAAATATGTTTACCCCGCTGCTTTGTCTGTTTTTGTTGTTGTAAAATTATTATTAATTGAACAAAGAAAACGTTAGGAACAAGAGAGGAAAAAATTTAACGAACTAACAAGATTTTAGTTATTCACGAAGCACCAGCCTAGTGAAGTAGTTACGGAGCATTTTATATCCCGTTGGTAAGAAATTAATCCTTATTTCCTTTTAAAGATACATCACAATACCAGCATGTAGTGGATATGACTATATCTACATAGATACGCAACGTAAACTCGCTTTTAAGTTTTTTGTAAACAATCTTGCGAAATTAATTTTGTTAAGGATATTGGGTAACCTAATTTGGTATGTTTCATGAGATGAATTGTTTGATGGGTGGACGAAGAATAAATACTGGATTAAATTTACAACGGGTTATTACGAGTAGGTACAAAGAAAAAATGTACTATTTCTTGCTTTAGAGTGTTTTTATGGAGGTTGTTTTGTTTTTATTTATCAATATTTTTGATTACGTGCTATCTTTCTTTTGTTTATAATACGGATGATCATAAGCAAACATAATTTTAGTGTGGATATGTTGCGGAGTTCCACGTTTGAAATGTTAAGACGTCTAGAAAATGCAGCATATGTATAATGTGAAGAAGTTGGCACTTGACACTTGGCGGGCGGCGCGGGTCACCCCACAGGGTTGCGTAACGGCGGGCGGCGCGCCGGCCCGTCTGCGCCATAGGACCACTAGTCTACCACAAGTCAGCTACTTCCACAAACCTACACCGGACCAACTAAATAACCTTCCACATGTTAATGCAGATGACGCAGCCCACTGCAACTCCTGTGGCCCGCCAACCGCAACAATACAACCTACCCGTGCACACAACATTCCGCCTCCTACGCGATAAGCTATATGAAATGATTATGACTGACAATGTAGCATTATATTATAACAGTGCATACGGGACGCAGGTACAACAGCGGGTGAATAATGAAGTACCATTAGGAACAGGCTACGTGAGGGTGAGCGACGGTTATTGAATGTCTGTTCTCTATTATGTATACTAAACTTTAGAACCAATGTGATGTAAAAATATTTACATGAATCATATGAAATGTAATTTAAGCACTCCTACGAAATATTAAACGTTATGCATGTTAAAGAGTCTAGAATAGTTGACAAAATATGACTAAGAAAGTGCATTATGTTCTCTCGGTTTATAAAGTACCTAGTTAACATAGACAAAGAAAACCATACCATGGTAGTCATAACTCCAAGCATGGACGCGTTTTTCACAATTAAAGCAGATAAAAAATAAAGAAAGGAAAGGAAATAGCTTAAGCTCGCAAATAAAGAGACGTCAAAGAAAATAACTCTCGAGCTTTGACGCACTGAACACAGCGAGAGCTTTCCACCAAGTAAACTAAGCACGGGGTCCGCGCACTCGTGTTATTATTTTATCGGATACACTTTCGGTCGTATAAATAAAGCGAAGTGCCTGTCGCGATGCAACGGAATCCGTAAAGCTCGCCTGCAAAACGATAATAATAGTTTTTACTTTTCAATGCCGTCGATCGATTAAGCGCTAGACTATGTTACGGTACGCTGTCACATTTGAATTCGTGATGTATTAATTAGTATAAATGCGTGGTGGGGTGTCGTATAGTTCGCGGGCGGGGTCCCGGGCGGCGCTCGGCCCTGGAACGTTTCGGATAACAATCGGATGGCAGTGTGGGCTACGGCGGAGCCGGCGGCGTGATCGCCGGACGTAAACTGGAGGGCGCACGGGGGGCGCGCGAGAGGTCGCTGGCGGCGCCGCGCGGCATGCGCGCAGCCCGCCCGCCGCACCGCCCCCGCCCTCGCCCGCACGGCGCAGGCCCGCCACGCACTCGCACCTAGCCGATATCTTCACCGACACGCGTCCTAATGCCATCCCCATATTTGATATCAAGTTTAAAACTCAAACAAATATCTCGGATCAAAACTGTTTGCTGCGATGTTTTGACTCTGATTTTCAAAAATTAACAGGTACAAGGTGGGCCAAAAGAAGTCATCCGATGTTGTTTGACTCTCTTTTTTTTTCTAAATGAAAAACTTGGATTCTGTTTTTTTATTATATTAATTTAAACCTTTAGAATTTTATTGGTCAAGTCGAGAAGATTATATCGGCCAAATGGGCGCCGTCACAATTGATTGTCATACGGGCTCGTTTTATGGCATTTTTCATCACTTTGGCGAGAACTTCGGGCGACAGATTCTCGCACTCGTGTCGAATGTTGTCCTTGAGGGCTTCCAGAGTCTCGGGCTTGTTCACGTAAACACGGGACTTCAAAAAACCCCACAAAAAAAAGTCTGAAACGCTTAAATCGGGTGATCTTGCGGGCCAGTGCAAATCGCCAAAACGAGAGATGAGGCGACCCGGGAACGCCGCCTTCAGAATATCGGTTGTGGCTCGCGCAGTGTGTGCCGTTGCTCCGTCCTGTTGGAACCACATGTCGTTCGGTCCTAATTCGTCCAATTGCGGCAGAAAAAACTCGGTCAACATGGCCCTATAGCGCGCACCGTCCACTGTTGTCGTATGGCCAGCGGCATTCTCGAAAAAAAATGGCCCAATGACTCCTCCAGCGTGAACAGCGCACCATGCAGTCACTTTGAGCGGGTGTAATGGCTCCTCGTGCATCACTCGTGGATTTTCGGTGCCCCAGAAGCGATAGTTTTGCTTGTTCACGTACCCGCTGAGGTGGAAATGAGCCTCATCGCTCATTATGATTTTGGTCGAAAAATCGTCCACTTCTTCCTCGAGATTGAGAATGGCTTGGGCGTAGGTTACGCGCGTTTGGCGGTCGGCAGGCAGCTGCTGATGCACGGACTGGACTTTGTATGGGAACATGCGCAGGTCTTTGACCAAAATTCGCCTTAGGGACGTCCGTCTGATGGCTAATTGCGTGGCACGGCGTCTGGTTGATGTTTCCGCCGACAGCTCGACATCCTCGGCAACAGCGGCGATATTCTCGGCAGAACGGGCGCTCCGGGGCCGGCCACTCTTGGCAACGTCTCGTGTGGTCCCATACTCTTCAAGGTTGGTGGCCAAACGCCGCAGTGTTTGCGCAGTCGGTGTCTGACGGCCGGGGAATCGGCGACGGAATTCGCGCTGCGCCAACACCACAGACGAATTGTTACGCAAAAAAATAGACACGATTATTCCGCGTTCTTGGGGAGTGTATCGCTCCATGGCTTGTTCACTTGTATTTTGCATCTGTCAAGTCCACAAATGTCAAAACAGATTTGACATTGGCGACCATTTGCAAAAATGAGAGCATCTTCCAATAGGGTGATTTCTTTTGGCCCACCTTTTATATAATCTTAAGTAATCTATTGTCAATATTGTTATGAATTACGAACGTTTAGTCATTTAAATGTATAAATTTAGTGAAATTCACTTAGTTTAAAAAAAAAAACGAAGAAAATACCTACGATGTTCCTTACCTATTCCTTTTATGTTCCTCGGGTCCCTTATCTCAAAGAACATCCAGGCAAGGAGCTCATTCTTCGGCAACAATTTTATTTTGAAAACTTCGGGTACGAGTTACCTACCTACGTAATTTGAAGCAATTGCGAATCTCACCTTTATGGTTAATGTTCGTTACGTTACGTTTTTTGATTAACTCCATACTGCGTACAATTATTTTGAAAACCACCGATAGGTACATACATTTTCATCGTCAGTTAGAACACTTCCTTCTATCGTAGAATCCACAGTTCAACGTGTTATAATATGTTACCGCAGTCGAAGGTATGTTATGCGTTTCGTAGTACAACGGAGCATGTTGACGTAAAAGTGTATTTATTGGACAGTTGCCGAGGGACTACCGATTACCGACTTCATATAGCTGGCTTCTAAGCTAGTCGAAATATAACTGTTTATGTAGGTAGTCAGAGTCAGCAGCTGAAATGAGCGGTCAGAGGGTCGCAGAAGAGGAGAGGGCTCGACGAGCGAACGTGGCTGCGAGCGCTTCTTGAGTCGAGTCGCGATTTCCAGCGATGCATCAGTAGGTTATAACATAACTGGGCGGTGTTGAGTTAAATTTTTAATTCTAAATTAAACAAATTACTTTATAAATCTCGTTTGTTTAATGTAACTCTAATTTAAATGTAATTGCCATCGATTAGTAAGAGTAAGAGAAAAATGCTCCTGTATACCAATTAGATTTCACCGTGTATATAAAAATCGATGCGGGTGTGTATGTATGTATGTTCTCTATGGACTCCAAAACGGCTGGACAGATTTCGATGAAATTTTCAGGAAATTTCAAATTAGCCCGGCGCTTGATCCTGTGAAGTTAATTTGATGGATAAGTTTTTGTTTAGATTTTTTGTATGGGCAGCAACGCGCCGGGTGCAATATATTTTGTTAAGTAGATAAGTACCTACGCAGTTGATGAGTTTAATATATTATTATATTTCGCCTTTTTACATACGTCATCTATACAGGGTGTCCCAGAACTTGACGTAAATATTACGGCATAAGAAAGCGATCCATGATAGGTATATTTTAAAATAAAAGATATTTATTCAGTAAGGAGGCCGCAGGGGTACTTTTAAACTTCAAAATCTATCAGCGTTTCCTAAGAGGAGACCTCTGATGAGAAGAAGCGCAGCAAGAAACCCAACAGTTAGTCAAAAATATTTTTTTTTTACAATGATACTACACTGGCCCGCAAAACTAAGTATCACACTTTTAAAATTTCATTTTTTTCTAAACTATAGAAGTTAAAGATTTAAAATAAAAAACGTTTTATAGCAAATTTAACAGCTTTCTTTCCAGCTATAACTAAAATAAACAGTAATATTTCCAACTAAAAAAAGATAAAACAATAAAATAGCCATTTTTAGTTATTGCAATTTTAAAAGTGTGATGGTACTTAGTTTTGCGGGCCAGTGTATTTATTCTAGCATTATATAAAACTGTACAAATAATATAAAATAGCTGCTTAGTTCTGCAGGAAAACATGTTAAAATATACATATCTACACATATTATACGTGTAACCACATAAAAGAGTTTCGATATGTTTTCCTACATAAACCGTGTCCCCTAGACAAGATACAGCGTTTACATGAGTTTTTTGAATTATTTATGAGGTATTAGTTAATTTTCAAATTTTCGATTTAGGCCAAGCATTTTTGTCCGTTAGATAATCCTCGACCCTATAGTACGCTTTAGACATCAACGACTTTTTCAAGTAATTTTTAAGTGCTGCTGGAAGGGGTAACTCTGAAACTACGTCGGGTAATTTATTATACACTTTACGAACACGAAATTTGCTTATGGTAATTTTATTTTTATTCCTAGTATTGAAATGATGTATGTCACAATTCTTAATGAAAGAGTCTAGGTTTTTATTAACATACATAATATTTTCATAAATATATTGGGACGCTACTGTTAAAATATTAATTTGTTTAAAAAGTTATCTTAAGGAATCACAGGAATTTAAGTTATATATAGAGCGAATGGCCCTTTTTTGTAATACAAATATAGTTAGTCTGTATGTCAGCTGCTTTACCCCAATGAAAATAACTACTTATGATAAACTAAGCGCACTGTCTCAATATTGGTGAGTTGTCTAATTTTTCTAACGGCATACTCGTAAGCTGCCGAACTTAATTTGCCTGCTAGTACTGCTATAGGTATGGGGACTCCATTGCAAATTCTTGTCTATATTAAGGAAAAGAAAGGAAGGAAGATTTCAACGGTTTAAAATTAGGCAAAACGAACCTAATACATTTAGTTTTGTTAGCATTGAGGAGTAAATTGTTACTAGTAAATCATTTAACAAGCGTGGCGTTTATTTATCCTCCTTAGTCGATGGATTGGATGGAGACCAGTTTGGGCTTACAGTAATTAAATTATATTTAGATCAAATTGTATGGTTTTAAGTGCTTTAAGTGCCAAATAAATTTCATTTCATTTCATCTCATCTCATCTCATTTCAACTCATTTCCCTTCAGTCAACAAAGTATCGGGAATGGATGATTTGTTTATGGTTCCAAATTCAAATTTTTGTTTTTTTTGTTGTTGTTAGATTGGCACAACTGTTTTCTATTTTGGCGCGGAGTTTGAGTTGCATCTGTTATTTATATTAAATACAGTGCTGTTTTTAGTTATATCATATCTAGTGTGTATTGCGAATTTCATAATGGACAAAAACATTGAACAAAGAGTTTGTCTTAAATTTTGCATCGCCAATGGAATTTCGTGTTCGGAGTCACTGAAAATGTTACAGAAGGCTTACGGTGATTCGACTTTATCAAAAACACGTGTTTATGAGTGGTACAAAGCGTTCAAAAGCGGTCGAGATGTGATGGAAGATTTGCCTCGCTCTGGTAGGCCATCAACGTCTGCAACTGAAGTTAACATCGCAAAAGTGAAGGAAATAGTGACTGAAAATCCTCATTCAACTTTGAGAGAGATAGCCGCCGAACTTTCTGTATCTCACGAGTCGATCCGTACTATTTTAACTAATCATTTGGGTATGAAACATGTTACCGCTCGGCTAGTCCCAAAAGACCTGAATTTTCTCCAAAAACTCAATCGCATGAGAGTCGCTGAGGACATGCTAGAACGAGTCAATTCCGACCCAACATTCATGAAACGCATTGTTACTGGTGACGAGACGTGGGTTTACGAGTTTGACATGCAAACTAGTCAACAAGCTTCGGAGTGGCGCCTTCCAACTGAACCGAAACCGAAACGAAGAAGACATAAAGGAGAATTCGCGCCGAGAACTGAATTCAATTCCGGAAACAGCGTTTAAAAAATGTTTTGATGATTGGATTATTCGTTGGCGTAAGTGTATCGTTTCTGAAGGAGCATACTTTGAAGGTGATAAAATAAATTTGGATGATTAACAAACAGTTTGTGTATTATTGATCTTTTCCCGGTACTTTCTTGACAGAGTAGTATCATTCAACATTAAATTCTCAAAGACTTTACTCAGAAATGGTAGTATACAAATGGGTTGGAAATTCGTTAAATCACTCTTCTCGCCTGACTTAAAAAGGGGTATGACTTTACTATATTTTATTAGATTTGGAAAGACCCCCTCTGATATGAAATTATTGTAAATGAATACTAAAGTAAGTGGGATGCAATTACCTCTATGATATAATGGATAACTTTAACTGACGTTCCCCATAAATCTTCAGTTTTTTTAAATGCTAAGCTTTTCAATACGTCAAGTTATTAAGGATTTAATGATATTGGTAAACACTACCTTGCGGTATGCCTTTGGCTCTCTTAGCTAAAAATAGCTGTAATGAGTTGTTGTAAAACTTGATATCTGATTCTCAATAATGTAGCAATATACTGAATACATCATAATTCCAAAATATACACACTTTTGGAATAAAACGTACTTTTAATGTCACTCGTTTTACATCCAACAACAAGTACTAGGTAGATGGGCAAAAAATAAAGTTAGAGCTGCTTTTCTTCCAAGCGATCGAATTAAAAGGTTAAATTTCACATGAATCCCATAATGCTCAATGTTTTGATTAAACAGGTTCTGGTTCTGATCGACATAAATAGATGCCATTTGACGCAATTTAACCAAAACAGGTAAAAATAGCAATAGATGGTTGGGACCACCGAGTCACCGAATCACTAATCATAGACATTTGACAAACAAACCTGTTAAGATTGCTTAATTATATTGTTAAAACAGTCCCTTACCTTATTTTCAAATAAACCCCCAAGGCGCAATTAATCTCCGAACTAGCTTTCGTAGATTTCCCAAACCATACAATTAAATACTTAAACCGTCGGTCCTCGACAACAAACGAAGGCCACTCTGCACAAACGTTCAAGAATCGGAGCCAAGTTTCTAACAGCACCCGCCTCCTAGCGAGCTGGCTCGCAACCATTAACTTACTGCAGTAAGTATATTATAAAACCGTTGTACATTAATAGCAGACCTCGACACATATTATATCTGGCCGCCATATAGTTCACGTATTCGGACGAAGGTTGTACACGCCGCCGTGGAACATTAACTACTTAAGTATATTATAACTTCAGTCAGTAAAAATGTATTCGTGAACCACCCTTAACACAACTAGGGTTTTTATTTCATTTTGGTCGTACGCGTATTCTTATCGAACTGTTAACGTATGATAATTTTTTTTTACTTGACAGTAAGGCGACTGATTCGTAAATAATACGATTGCAATAAAGGTAAAATAGAGTTAGAGTGGTCAGCTCCAGTGTGGTGGCTCGGTGGCCAAATTCGCGCGTCGCTATGTACTGACCTTGTGCTATGGTCGTGTGGTGGTACCAGTCGCAGACTGTTCCTTGATGTTCCTGATTGCATATTGGTTTAAAAATAGTACAAAAATGTGTTAAATACTGACGGAAAGAATTTTTCATAAATAGTGGTTTTTACACACGTTTTTTTTGGTTGGCTAGATATTTAGAAGTTCCGATCTGTTTTTTTTTATTAATGGGAGACCTATGATTCATTAAACTATAGTAACAAATAAACTTTTAAAAACATTAAGAGGGACTATAAAACTGAAATGATTAAATTTACTTAACAGTAATCCGAGTTTTGGGCATGTACTACACGCTGGGATCTCGAGAAATATTCATCTAGTTTCATGCAGAGTAGGCAAGTTATGCAGCTAACGTGTACCTATAGGTTGACGATTAACTTCGTAATATCAGGCGAGGAGATCGTTATGAATATTTTTCTATTACTTTATCTGTGCTAGACCGTACCTAGTTCAATTGGAAAAATATTTACGGTTTTTGAAGTCCTATTCTTAATTATGCGCTGCTTATTCATTCTACACCGTATGTTTCCCCAGACTTAATTATAGGTAATTATTTTCATTTAATAAATGGTGCATAATGTAATTAAATAGCGAATCAAGAAGCACATTACGATACAAACCTTTTTCAGTACCTAGGTATCTGCGCAATGCGCAGTTTTTACGCAGTGCAAATTAGGTACGAGTATAATGCAGGCAATGCAGAACTTTTAAATCATTTTAAACCCAGACATATAATTATTATATGTTATAAGTTCGACCCCTTTGACTGAAGCAATGAACGGACTGTAACATGATTTATTTTGTTTGGTTGCTACTTTATAAGGATATTAGCCAGGTTCACCGAAAAAAATATTTTACTACAATACTACAAGAACGTGTAGTTGTGAAATATGTAGTTATCTCAACTAAAATCTGGTAGCGTTCATCAAAAATGTTGTATCGTGTATTATGTTGTTTGTAAACGCCACTACACGAGTCTAGTTAAACGCAGTTTTGTAGTAGGTAATTAACAATTGCATTGCTTTAATAAAGATCCAAGTGTAATAAATACAAAATGTTTTGTATTTTTATGATTATGCATCGTAATACGAACAATTGCAATGTATTAATAAAGATGCAAGTGTAATTGAACCAAAATGTCTGTTATTTGTATTGTGCGCATTGTAATGTGAACACATCAACTAGTTGCGGGTATTATGTTTTATCGTGTATTATAACTAGAACAGTCTGGTTATGTATACAAAGAGTTTTGTCGTCACATATACAGCAAGACAATACTGTACTGATAACCAGATTCTGTATTTAATATTATTTTTACAGTTTTATATAATGCTAGAATAAGTAGTGACATTGTTATATTTTTATTAAAAAAATGACTAACTGTTGAGTTTCTTCCGGCGCTTCTTCTCAGCAGCGGTCTCCTCTTGGGAAGCGCTGATAGATTTTGACGTGTAAAAGTGCCCGTGCGGCCTACTTACTGAATAAATATCTTTTATCTTTTTTTTTATCTTTTAATATTATAAACTAGCGACCCAGCCGCGGCTTTGCACGGGCACAGAAAGGTTTAACTTTCTTATGAACCACGGACGGATCCATTGGTGAAAACCGTATGAAAATCGGTTCAGTAGTTTTTGAGTTTATCGCGGACATCCAGACAGGCAGATAGACAAACGCGACGGGGGGACTGTTTTATAATATGTAGTGATGTGAGAGTTTGCATGGATGTTGGATGTTGGTGACTCAATCACGCCTATAAACGGCTGGTCGGATTTGGATGAAATTTGTCACACAGATAGTACAACACTTATCCTAGATTAACTCATAGAATACTGTTTATCCTAACAAATTTGATTTGATTTGTTTTGATTCTCGAGGGAAGTGCAATAAACGACTTCGCAGACCGAGTGGGGGGCAAAAGCCCGTGTGATAACATTCTATCAAAAAGCAGCGGGCGAACCTAGACAAGATGCATTCTTCGACAACTAACCACTTTCGAAACCTGGAAAATTTATGGAATTGACAGCTTACGTTATATACATTTTCTTTGATTTCGATCGTCGGTGACGTTACGAGAAGCAGAATGTCTCTGTCCAGGACCGCTGAAGATCCGCTTTGAAAGGTGTTCGACAACCTGTTTTTTTTGTTAACGGAGTGGAACCCTGATGATATGTTTTACGTTTTCCGAATATACTCGTTGTGCCTTTGCTGCGATCAAAACGAGGCTACCAAGAATAACCACTTTATTTGTTTTGAATATCCGTGTCAACCGCTGGTACTTATTGATTGACCTAACTAATGAGCACGGCTACGATTCCCAACAATTTGTTTTTATAATATATTACATATTTCTTCAATAAACGCAGGTACAACTAAATTTGTTCCGTACGTGGTTATGTGACGTGCTATCGCTTTGTGTCTTAGCAAATAAGAAAGTGACAAAAGTAATCCTAATGGGACATTAGTGCTAATGAGCAATTGTGCGACGGGGTGTTATTGTCTATCAAACGAGTAAGAGTGGTATGAAACGTTTTAAATTTCTACTTATGCTACGCACAATAAAAAATCTAAAAAGTAAAGTAAAGTTTATTGTTTTATTTTATGATAAGATGTAAAGTTAAAATTGCACTTGTGGAGCTTTGTTAAATAATGTTTTTTAGTATGTCTATTTGTTTTCCTGACTAAACACTCTTTTATTTATTTGAGTATCTATAACGCTGTTAAAACTTGCAGTTCTCTGGTAAAATCAACAGGGAGAGAAAGACAAAAAAGGTCATAATACTCACAATTATTAATATTATTATTTGCCTAGTTATAGCCATAGGTATTTATTTTTTCATTCACAAGGTGGGATAAGTTTATTTTCAAGTATCTGTAGCTCAATAAAAACAGTGAACGTGTAGAAACTTTCCATAAAAACATCAGAATTATTTTTTAAAACAGTTTTTAATTTCGAATTTAAAATCTATAACAGTCCGTTAAATTTTGTAAGATTCGTGTAAAGTAACATATGTACTTTCCGCACTTGCATCAAAATGTACTATTTCAACCTCCGTATTAATATGATCCGTAGGTATTATTACGACTATATTTAGACACAGGCAGGTTTCTTATATTTTGGTTAGAATTGTCAAGCGTCAAATATTTATTATTATCACGTAGTGATAAGTTGATCGGGCGATCATTAAATCCTTATCAAAGGGACCTTAATAAATTATATCGTTCGCTTATCGCGTTGCGCCATTTTACGAGTAAGTAAATACGATTCACAATAACGCTGTTTGGAGAGAACTCACTCTCGTACATAGTTTATTTCATTGTAAATGTGTACAGGCAGGATAAGAGAAGAAACTTTGTCGCAATCACGTGTTCGTGTAGGTACATAGATTAAATAATATTTGAATTCCTAAATACTAATTAAATGTAAAAGTTTTTGTCATCACCAAAACTGTTAGTTGTTATACTAGCTATGAGTGACGTGATTGTAGACATTTAAATTCTTAATTCACTGATGATTGATGGATGGGGTATGGTTATTCCCATGGTGCCTAAAGGTAGGTAAGTATCACCACTTCCCACGATCGAACACTCACCTGCAGGGCTATCGACTTCGTGATAATTACGATTACGGCATCTTCAATGCTACAAATCGCTTCGCGTCGCGTGTGCCGCGCCAGGAGCTACCTACTCGGTCATCTTTGCGTGACGACCATCGAGTTTCAAGTTAGGGTAAAAACCATTAGACTCATTTTTGCAGGGACGTTTATGTGTCCTTAGGTTCTAATAATAACCGTATTTGCTGGCTTGGTGTAGTAGAACTAAATAAATCGTAGAAAATATAATGTCAAAGCTTTTTTTTTTACAATCAATATAAAACTCGACGGGTCACGATCCTCCTGGGCGATGTTTCCATCGCGTTTGAAGTGGGCGTGCCGCGTAGCGGTAGCTGCCGGCTAAGTGCCATCCGAGTTGCTCCTAACAATGGGTCTTATTTGCTTTAAAAGTTATTAAGAGGTGCAAAATATAAGCCATTCGTTTATATTTAATAAATAAATCACAAAAATTAGAAACGAAATTTAATTTACTTTTTACAAATGTTTCACACGGCACCTAGGTGTAATTGGATTGCGTGTAATTAATATATATATCCGATTTTTAGTATCTATGAAAAGTAACGTTAGACTTATCAAATGTATTTATACTTATCTAAATATTTGTTATATGTTATTATTTAGGTAGAGGATTAATGTGACACATAAAAAAAGAAAACCGCAGTCTATGGAACAACTTTATAAAATTTACGGCTAGTTCTCTAAAGCCACAAAACAAAGATACATAGATAGATAGTTCTGTAGAACGTAGTGGTTATATTCTCTTTGCTGTGGGCTGACGTCCAACTGGACGAGTGACAAGCTGTACGTGGGTTTTGTTTACTTTTGTAATGCAAACAAGAGTACAAGTCAAGCTGTAATCGGTCTGATATGTATTTAGTTGTGAAGTGTAACATGTCTTTAAGAAATACAATAATTAAAAGTCCTAAGCTTCCTGAGCGCTTTAACTTCCCCACCAGGCGACGCCACCAACTGTACGTACCCCCGAGGCGACTGGCCAAGTCTCGCAAAACTGTTAAATCGTACAATTTACTGCCCTGCTCAATAAAAGAAGCCAAAAGTTACCATTGCTTCATAAGGAAATTAAAAGATCTTCTAATCAATATGGCCTGCTACACTGTGACGAATTTATAGAAAATATATCTCGTTTACCGACGAACACGCAATTGGTGGCGAGTAGTAGTAGAAATAATAATAATAATCATCTAAATAATAACGAAATGAATGTCTTGAATAATAATGAGTTAATGACAGACGACATTGTAGCTAGTATTTTGAATTTAATTAATACATTATTTCAATTTCAATTACGTTTGTAAATGGTACCTACTTATGTAAGTAGTTCCCGAAATTTTTAAATACATAATAATATACTTTCATCTGTTTCGGTCGGCTTCGCCTAGTTTGGCCCAAACTAGGTTCTAGGTCAAAAGCGGCACTTATTACGTAAGGTATGCAAGACAATTTTTTGTTATTGATAATTTGTGACAGAAATTGACCTATTTTTTTATTACCTGTTTTTTTAGCATTACAAAAAGAATCATAACAAACAGTTTAGTGAAAGCCAAGCAATCGATTTATTAACAAAACATGACCCACCCTTTCTCTTCTTACTTTCGACTCAAGAGAGAGAGAGGAATAAAATTGTTTAAAATATAACTATTTTGTAATGCCGTCAGCAGACGAGTGCTTTTCTTTTTGTCTCCACTTCCTACAAGTCTCCCTACAGTCCGACTCTCTCGGCTTTGTGTGTGAAGCGAAGGTACATTTCCGACGAGCTCACTGACAAGCCCAATTTGATTGGATATATGAGCGCGTCAGGACCACGTATTTGTGTGTCTCGAGGTCTCGACCTTGGTTGGTTCCTTTGATTGCTTCCTGTTACGCGGTCGTAGACACTCTTCTTCTTCTTTCTCTCATTCTTACGCGCTCACGAGCGCAGGTCAGAATATACGCTTAGTATTTATGAAGGATATACAAAATATTTCTGCGATATAGATAGATCGGAGTCGAGCTAGACCCGAGTGGCCGGCGGAGCAGTCGTTCGCATGGCAGGCAGATTAAATAAAGATTAGTCACGTTGCATGCTTTTTTCACCACACTTAATAGGGCGTGTTTTAATCAACGATGCAATACGTAACATTCAGGTTATAAGTGTGAACTTCAAAAAAGGCCATAACACTGGTTGAAATGGATATAATGCATGTGTTCGTTACCTATGAATATTCCATAATTTCATTTCCAGTTCCAGTCCAGTTTTAGTAACAAGATACAATTTCGAAAATTAGTAAATAACACTTTATCCGTATAAAATGGTTTGGGGCCTTTGAAGCTAGACAAGATGCATTCTACGAATAACACTGCATTACTGCAGTAATCAAGGGATAGTTAAGTATATAGGTATAGTGTTTCTAATTCAGGAAGTTGCTCTCCACTACCCACCTTTCCGTACATTGATGCAATTGTGCAACGTCAATTTGAGTGGCGGGGCCTTCGTGGATTAAAAACACTATATAGGATAGGATTGACGTAAGCTGCCGTGCGTTCGCTTATAAATGTAACTTTCGCAAAATGCATTTTGTCTTGCCCTACTGGCATATTTAAACGCCAAGCTTCCTGATGTTTCTTGAAATAAATAAATAAGTGTCAGGACCACAGAGTATTAGGGGACACGAGCGTCGACATTTTTCGAGCATCATAGACTTATTAATACATCGACCGAGAGAAGTAACTGTCAAGCTGGAAGGACATAGAATAATTGCGGACATGCAAGATGATGATGGTGGATGATGTAAATAAACATCACCCTCTTATTCATCAACGCGCAACAGCTAAAGAACGCTTCATTTAAGCTTTGGCCATTGTGATATTTCAAATTGACAAAAAATGACAAAGCATACTTTTAACTAAAATAGGTTTATAGTGCATTTATGATTAAGGGGCTACGTCAATCCCATACTTGCTCTCCGTGTTCTATATGCCTATTGGCCTCCATAGCAACACTGCAATTTATAGTAGTAATACATAGGCTAGCCTAATACTCCTCCGTCTTCGGTACGATGGTAGTTACTAAATAGTAAAGTGTTTGCCGTTATAAACTCAATTATTATTCATCGGATCTATTCGGATGACGCACGAAATCCCAGAATACATTTATAATTTAAAGGGACATCTATAAAAGTACCGTCTTCATAAGTTTGTGATAAAATCACATGTAGTTTCACCTTTATTCGTTTGCGCACTTTATCGCGGGGCACCCTGTATAATAAATGGGTTGATTTTTGGGATTCGAATACTTGTAACAAAACGCAAACGGTAGAAAATTAAACGGTATACGAAAGTACGTTACAACCTCAACAGCAACGGTAAATCGTCATTGCCGCTGCACGATAACAAACGTATCCAAAATAATTTGTTTAAAAGTAGAGGTATTCGTAATACCCCAATTGTCAACATAATATTTTTTTTCTCCTGTCAGTTTTACTGTCTAGTTAGATTCAGCATAGGCAAAGGGCCTTTATTTCACTTTGATTTCAAGGATATCAATATGAATTTGTTAACGTTATGATAGGCGTAACTCTTATTTAACTAAGTATCATATCAGATCGTACAGTAGGTATCATTCAAACTTAACACGGTTTCGAATACAAGATAGGCTGAAACAAAGTAGAAGAAAGAGACAATTAGGTAGTAAAATAACATTAACTTCCATAGTTTCAAGTTATTTGTGGGCAAAATTACTTTTTGTCTTGCTTTGTAAACTTACTTTTTCCGAATCACTATTTGATGCAGGGCCAATGAAAAATATGAATGTTTTCAATCCAATCGTGAACTTTAATTAATTTATTGTTCAAAGTATAACAAAGGAGGTACGGAATCATTTGTTTCGGCCAGAGAGGCTCTGCGTCGGTAACTGTGACAGGGGCGCGAAAACATTCTGCTCGTGTAACTTTCCTGAATCCTTAATGATAGCTTCATCCTGTGTATTAGAAACAATAGTGACATGAATGCGCCGGCTCTTGTTTTATGGGTGAATCATTTGAGGGTTGCTGTCTTTGTACGTAGTGGTACAGCCACAACAAAGATTCTGTACAAAATTAACGCACTCGCGGCATTCGTCACGGTGCTTGTGTGCAGTTGTCATCTATTCATACATTATTTTACCTGCGTATACAAACGCAAAGCTAAAGTAAGTGATTTAGCTATATCCCAAGTAGCACAAAAGCTGTATAAAAGCCTATACAGCTATTATAACTCTAGTTTCAGCATCTTAGGGGCTGTATAAGCTCTTATACACCTTGTGTGCTGCTTGGGACTACCTACAATACTTACAGTTTCGTTGAGCAGATGTGACGTTCTCAATATAAAGGGTCCTTATGGAGGCAGGCGGTTACGCCGTTTTTAGAACTGTGACCATAGTATTCGCATAGTTACAAGAACAAGAGCGTAACTGCCTTCCTCCATAAGGTTCCTTTATACTGAGAACGTCACATATCTTTTTTACAATTAATATAAACGAAAAGATAATCAATTCGCAAAGCAAGCAAGTTAGCATCATGACGCGTCGGGAATTAGGGGTATACAATACCGGGACTGGTTCCGGAATTAATACAAACCGATGCCGGTATTGTATACTCGATCGGGATTAGACATGTCTGCTGTTGAGAGTTATGAATAATGAAAATACTAAGTTAAAGGTGAACGTTAAACTTTACTGCGTATTTCGAATAGACAATTAGGTATGGCTATAAATCTTTTAAAGACTGCATATTTGGCGTAGAGTTACGACTCGTATTATGTAGTGTTATGTAACGTGAAGTGGTTAACGTGGATGGTCGAGCCGCGGAGTCCTTGAACTGTTGCGTGCTGATCGGCGTGGTTCACGGGGCTCATCCCTCGCCAATCGCGGCGGCCACTACGAGCGTGACGTAGCTGAGCACGTAACTATGTACAACACTTTCACTTAGGACACCCCCTATAACTGCACTATAGAGCGCTCGTGGTAAGGGGTGTCATCCTTTTAATCGCTCGTTCGACGCTCGATGTCGGCGCCAATCCTAACTACATCCGTCCGCTCGTAAGTTGCGGAAGCTCTGCGGACTTCGGTAGAGCCGCGACAAAGCGGGCGGTTGACCAAGGTCGGTCGGAGTCGCGCAGTTTATACGCTCTGACGGATAAAGTTATGGTTCTTCGACCATTTGCTTGATAATAACCCAGGTTTAATAAGGAGCGCGAGCGCATTACGGTAGTCGTTAGAAACACCCTGTGGTAATGAGACATGGTTAAAACGACCCGCGGATGGTTCCACTTGGAACGCACATTGCTTACCCATACAATACGCGTTACAAGTATGCGGAACTCCAATTTTTTTATATAAAACGCAATCCCCAGATTGCGTTCTATATAACAAATTGGAGTTCCGGCCCAGCTCCACTCGGAATTTTTCCGCTCGGAAATTGTAATTTGGACCATCCTTTCAAAAATTGTCAGCATGATTGAGCGAACCACGTTGTAATCCATCCCGTAGGCTCCGAGATAAGCGTGAACAGACATACGGATACACGCGACGGGAGGCCTTCATTTAAAATATTTACCGCCTTTAGCCCTTTCCCTTTCTTACGCTTGAAAATAGGAAAGGAGAGGGGTTATCTTAAACTGACAGATGAATTTACTTGTCGATTGTGAAACGGGCCCTTAGTAATTTATTAACTGAGAAAATCCAATTTAGTTATAGGTAGGTGGTATTATATATCATTAACATAAAAATCAATTAACGAGATCGAATCATTAACATAAAAATCAATTAACGAGATCGAATAAAGAAAAAACGCAATCATACACTAACGAACCTAAAGTGAGTATTAAGTATTATAATAACTCAGTTTAATTTATTAATTTTAATTAATTATTAATATTTTTGGTTATATAGCACCAAAGAGTTGACAAATGTTCGCGAAAATAATTAAGATTTTAGCAAAGTTTTAAACGGCTGTTTATATTCTTCTATAAACCGATTTTGAATAAAACGCACCACAGACACAAGAATATTTGTTTTTGTCTGTGACTCTGTGACGATGATTAAGTTGTTGATAAGATTTGACAGACGTGAGGCATCAAGACGACTATATTTAAAACTTACTGTGGTATTATTCTGATGAATAAATATGAACTTAAAATACCCCACAATGTATAAGATATAAGATATGTAATTATAGGCCACGGTAAATTTTTTGCATCAATATTAATCATAACGAAAAATCAACCATTACTGGAGTAAAAATAAATTATACAACTCACTTAAATCGTAGAAAATACGATACTTATAAAGTAGTGTTACGTACGGATGAGCAGCCCGTCGCTTTGCTACTACTTAACTTTATGACGGTAATTAGAATCGGTATCAGATTAACACAGAAATTGAAAACCGATTTCAAACATCATAGTTTTAGGGGTGTTCGTAAGTTGAAGTGCACCTAAAATTTAGATGGACTTATTTTTAGTTTGGTAAATTATCTACATAGTTTAGCCAATAAAGTATCGGTTTTCTGCTGTTTAATCGGTTTTCATTCCCTAGTAGGATATATACTCACCACTTTCTCCTCCGCAATCTCGTTATTGTTGTTGTTGCTCCCATATTTTAAGGCACCGTTTTCCATGACCACAACTGATCGTTGGGTTCCGTACTTATCTTATTACTGATAGCGTATTATGCTCATTTGATATTTATTTTCAGCAGTCTTTCATATTTTAGTGAAGCATTTAAGCACTACATTCGTTGCAATGATATTTAAAACCAACGTTTAAAGTCTTGTAAAAGTCACTAAACCTTATAAGTGGGCTTGGAGTTCCCGCTACAACACTTCCTACGCACTTTACCTAGAAAAAGTATAGAAGATTTAGTTTAATATACATTTGGGAAACAAATCTATATCTTGAAGGCATTATTTAGGTCAGCAAAGTTCGGTCCTCGGAAAACCAATAAAGAAAGTAAAAGATGGAGTGGAGCGATAACTCGAGGTTCCTGCCCGTGTGTGGCGGTATCGCGAGGTTCTTGTCAATATGAGCCTAATTACAGTGCGGTGCGGGTCTGCCGGCTTAGTGGAGCTCGCTGCCGTGTGCGTGGCCTTGGACTGATTCCTAACCCTTTCGAGCCTAAGGGGTAAGGGTTAAACTGGTCTTGAGAACACTAGGCTCCAAATATCAATTTAACGGAATTTTAATAGAATCAAATTATTATAATCAAACTCAGTTGGATTTTGTGCCTTTATTTTATCCATTAATAAACTATTTTTAGGCTAATCAAACTTATAATATTAAACCATCCTGTAACTTGACACATTTTACTTCGATTCCATGGTGTTACGGCTTGGATGCCATCTCATTTATCATATCATAAAAAATACTTCGTATTATGGAATCGTTGCTAAGATACTTTCTTTGTAAACAAATTTTGGTTCTTTGTTCTTCATTAGATTAATCTGGTTTATCTAACTGGTCACGTACTTTCTACTTTTTGCTAACGTCAACACAAAGGTTACTGTTTTGTTTTCCGTTGCGAAAACATGAAGGAGTCGCGGGGCGCCCCTAATACCAAATAGGTAGGTATTAACACCGCGAACAATCCAAAAACACCGCTTTCCTTTCAATTTTTAACAATCGTCTATTTTTGAATTTAAAAAAATAATTTACCGGATGTTTTTTTTAAACTGCAAGTTGATATTTATTAAAAATTACATACCAGGCGTAATTCACGGTAAACTTAACTACGAAAACGATGTGGTTTAACGAAGTGAATAATGTTTCGTTGACCGTAGTAAAGCGGCACTAAGTTTTTAGGAGGCATGCTTTATTATATTATATTATATTATATTATATTAGTTGGTGTTCGGTATATGTATATGTGCAGCAACGCGCGGCGAGGGCGGGCGGGCGCGTCGCGGGCCGCGTCATACTGCGGCGGGCGCCGCGCGGTCCGCCGCCTCGCCGCAGTACCGGCACCGCCGCCCTTCCCTGCGCGACACACCGCTACCTCACTACTGCACTCTCACTAAATCTCATACACAATACGATATCCTTTATTTTATTATTCTTTGAGTATAATATCCTTACTAATCCTTACTAATATTAAAGATACGAAAGTTTGTTTGTTAGTTGGTTCCGTCTTCACGGTTTAGCGCCTTGACCGATCGACGTACCTACATGTTGTACCTACAGAGGTAGTTTATACGCCGGAGACAGTAATGGTTAACTTTTATCCCGGGAAGTTGGACAGCCCCCGAAGGCATAGCGATAATCGATTTCTACGCGGGCGAAGTCATAATAACATAAATGGCGAAATCAGGCAAAACTGTATTTACATTTTTTGAGTATTTATTTCATGTCATAAAGAAGGAAAGTGGGCCACGTGGTGGCGAGAGGCGCTCTGAGACCTTTACACATTTTCAATTTTAAGGTAAGGTGTGGGTCACTTCACTGTCTCACCCTCTAACATCGCAACACGACAATAAGATCCCCCGCGAGATATTGCTCGAAAGAACCTCAATTTTTATCCACAAAGCAGAGCCCGTTGTACTATTTGCTAGTGACCGAAAGAGGTTAAGAATTTAATTTCCTGGCTTTAGTCCAAGAAAGTAAAGCGGTTGTCCAGTCATAGCGTGCCGCATGGACACTGCGCCGCGCCTAGCGCGACCCCAACACCGGCGCCCTCACGCGCTCATAGACAACTCGGGAGAATGTACTCGTAAAAAATAAATTACACAAAAATAATTAGTGTTAGAAACATGTCCCGCGTATCGTCAAAAACGGTTTTACAAACCGTCGCTGCTCCTGCCAAATTCGCTATGTGTTATTTTGCATAACGACCATTTTAAACCTAAAGGTGGACATTCACGGTCTGACCGTGAATGTGAAATCTTAAGTTGAAATTATATGAACTCAAGGTCAGCTTCTGGATGTACGTCAGTTAACTGATCAGTTTAACTGACCGTGAATGTCCACCTTTAGACAGTTATACAAGGTGGGCCAAAAGAAATCACCCTATTGGAAGATGCTCTCATTTTTGCAAATGGTCGCCAATGTCAAATCTGTTTTGACATTTGTGGACTTGACAGATGCAAAATACAAGTGAACAAGCCATGGAGCGATACACTCCCCAAGAACGCGGAATAATCGTGTCTATTTTTTTGCGTAACAATTCGTCTGTGGTGTTGGCGCAGCGCGAATTCCGTCGCCGATTCCCCGGCCGTCAGACACCGACTGCGCAAACACTGCGCCGTTTGGCCACCAACCTTGAAGAGTATGGGACCACACGAGACGTTGCCAAGAGTGGCCGGCCCCGGAGCGCCCGTTCTGCCGAGAATATCGCCGCTGTTGCCGAGGATGTCGAGCTGTCGGCGGAAACATCAACCAGACGCCGTGCCACGCAATTAGCCATCAGACGGACGTCCCTAAGGCGAATTTTGGTCAAAGACCTGCGCATGTTCCCATACAAAGTCCAGTCCGTGCATCAGCAGCTGCCTGCCGACCGCCAAACGCGCGTAACCTACGCCCAAGCCATTCTCAATCTCGAGGAAGAAGTGGACGATTTTTCGACCAAAATCATAATGAGCGATGAGGCTCATTTCCACCTCAGCGGGTACGTGAACAAGCAAAACTATCGCTTCTGGGGCACCGAAAATCCACGAGTGATGCACGAGGAGCCATTACACCCGCTTAAAGTGACTGCATGGTGCGCTGTTCACGCTGGAGGAGTCATTGGGCCATTTTTTTTCGAGAATGCCGCTGGCCATACGACAACAGTGGACGGTGCGCGCTATAGGGCCATGTTGACCGAGTTTTTTCTGCCGCAATTGGACGAATTAGGACCGAACGACATGTGGTTCCAACAGGACGGAGCAACGGCACACACTGCGCGAGCCACAACCGATATTCTGAAGGCGGCGTTCCCGGGTCGCCTCATCTCTCGTTTTGGCGATTTGCACTGGCCCGCAAGATCACCCGATTTAAGCGTTCCAGACTTTTTTTTGTGGGGTTTTTTGAAGTCCCGTGTTTACGTGAACAAGCCCGAGACTCTGGAAGCCCTCAAGGACAACATTCGACACGAGTGCGAGAATCTGTCGCCCGAAGTTCTCGCCAAAGTGATGAAAAATGCCATAAAACGAGCCCGTATGACAATCAATTGTGACGGCGCCCATTTGGCCGATATAATCTTCTCGACTTGACCAATAAAATTCTAAAGGTTTAAATTAATATAATAAAAAAACAGAATCCAAGTTTTTCATTTAGAAAAAAAAAGAGAGTCAAACAACATCGGATGACTTCTTTTGGCCCACCTTGTAGTAGTTTATGTGACTGGTGCATAATGAGAGACAATAAAATAAGAGTGTGTGTCTATGAAACGAGCCGATTGGCGAGTTTCATAATAACCTCACACGAGTGTTTTAATGCCTAGTTATGTACAGTTACATACACTATTTTATCTACATACATATTATAAGCTCTCTATGATGATGTGTTCAGGAACCGCATGTTACGACCGGCATAGCGGCATTAATCAATTATTAGAACGTCAAAAATGGCGGCAACCGTAGTTTTCTTTTAAATTCAGAGACAATCTGGAGTCGGCCTCTACTAACATATCGTTCGGTATCAAACAACATGGGAGATTTGTCAAAATTGTATGCAAGTGACATTTAATTTCGAATTAAATGTCATCTCGAGTGATATTAGAATTGAGGACAAATAAAATTGTTTTGTTTTTCAAAGATGTTCGAAATTTGTGATATCTAGTTTGGTGTTATTATGAACCAATAATAACATTTTCACAGAAAAGAAATTTGTTCTAACAAAATAGTTCATCATTATGCTACTCATAATTTGCGGTTTTTGAACGCATTATAGAGGGTTTATGATATGTGTGTAAATTAAAACATTGATCGAAATCCTTTATGTGAAAAGAAACACAGCGAATTTGGCAGGCGCAGCATTTAAACGTAGGTAAAGTTGGCCCATGTATATGGTCCTATGTAAGCGTACTTTCTTTCTTAAAAAAGATTATGAATAAAGAACATTGCACAAAGGTGTTCCAAAAATCGGTCAAGTGCAAGTCAGACTCTTGCACCGAGGGTTCCGTACACATTGGGCCGGTTTTTCGTATTGTTCGTTTTTCTATAGGGTTTGTTCTATAATCATGCCAAATTTGGCGCTTGTATTACCGTTTTTGGGTAAATTTCCGGGCGTTTTAACCGCCGTCATTAGTGTTTTCAATATATTGACAAAATCAATGACACCTACCAACAATTTCTGATGTAAACAGAAGCAGAACCGGGGGTGTAGTTTCTGTTAGCAACAAAAGTTGCTGTAGTGTCATTGGTTTCGTCAATATATTGAAAACACTAATGACGGCGGTTGAAACGCCCGAAAATTTACCCTTTTACGATAGAACAAATACAAAAACTTTGAACTTCGCTTGTATGGGGACTGCCCTTATTATTATTTTTTTGACTTTTTTTATTATTTATTAGGAAAATCGATCGAAAAGGAAGTCGATCGGCAAATCTTTGTAGATTTCTCGTAAAAGCCGTGACGAGCGTTCCAATTGTTCCGTTCCCCAAAACAATTCAATTCATTTCATAAATGCCGATTTCCTCAACCTCCTTGCGTTATATTTGTGTATGTAGGCTGCATTTGTGCGTGTCGGTACCACAGAATAAGTATTTGCATAGAAACCGCACCATAAGATGAACTTTGTACCAGCTATCTTTCTCTACTTTTTAGATTACGTATTCCATAAGAGAAAGTGAAATAAAAAGTAGGCTGTTTTTCTTCTTTAACTGTCATTGCCAAAAGGTTTCAAGACGTAAACATTTAATGAACCGCGATGAGCCCGCCAATTAACCCCCACATGAACCTCCATTACCACAAAATAAAAAAATCGATATGCGAATAGTTAATTTTGTGTCTGGGTGACTTCTTAATTTAGTAGCTTTATTAGTTTGACAGTGATGTGAAAATATGTCGATATTTTCAGATTTCCAAAAGATAAAAACTTGATAGCAGAATGGATTCGTCGAGTAGGCAGGGAAAATTGGATACCAAAGAGATACAGCAAACTATGGCAAAGGAAATATCCCTGACCTGCTAAAGTTTAGCATAACAATTGTAATATTTTAGGGTTGATTTTTTAAAATCTCCAGATTACATTTTCTGTCAGATAAATTTTAGCTCTCCCCTTTTCTTTCATATGACATAAAGCTTCTGTCAAAAATTTCATTCTGGGACCAGATGTTATTGACAACTGCACTTTATTTTGCACTATCATCATCAAATTATCAAGACCAAACTAACGAGATTTGATACCGAAGTAGATATGAGCGCCGATGGGTGGAAGGTCGGCGGCGGCGCGCCGACTTTTTGGAGTCGGCGGCGGCGGCGTCGCCGGTGGCGTGACATCCGAAGGATTTTTTTGACGTTGCCAGTATAAAAATAAAATAATCACGTAGCTTATCGATAAAAATACTTTTATATACAGGGTGACTGGTAACTTGACCTAAGTATTCCTTAAAAAGGGTTATACTAGGGCTTCTTTGCAATGTTTTTAGCCCAGTCAACCAGGGGTCGAAATTCGGTACTTTCGAGTTATTCCAGTTTTATAGTTATAATTATGTCCCTGACTTACTGTGTGTATGTGTGCGTGTGTGTATGTGTGCGTGTGTGTATGTGTGTGTGTGTGTTTTTTTAAATATGTAAAAAACTGAATACTCGTATAACTCGAAAACTACCGAATTTCGACTCCTGATTGACTGGGCGAAATACATTGCAAATAAGCTCTTTCAAGTATAACCTCTTTCAAGGAATAGGTCGAATTACAGTAGTAGTATTAGGTGAATTACAGACGAACCCTGTATTTAGTCTTTTTCCTTTGTATTTCTTAAACATGCTTCACAAAACACTTGATCGTTGAGAACTGTTCTTTTTTTCTATCTACATTTACAATTACGTGTCCAAAATACTTCCAGTAGTAACTGCTTTGATTTCACACGGGCTAGCGTAGTCACTGTAATTTTTTCTATTTTGGTTTTATAAACGTCCACATTTTCAAGAACCAACTACGCAGCCATTTTTCGTAGCTGACAACTGACTGCGTAACGCGTCCTACGGCAACAACGAGACGTTCATACAGTCAGTATTAGTCAAGTGACCGATTCAATTATCTCTCTCGCTCACTCGGCGCGCCGTTACCTTTTCGCGGCGGCGGCGGCGCGGCGAAATCAGCGGCGGCGGCGGCGCGCCGGCGCGGCGCTCATATCTATACCGAAGAGATAGGTTGAACATATTTGAAATATCCCTGACCTGCTTTAAACAAAAATTTCAAATACCTATAACTTTAAGCTGCTAAAGTTTAGCATAACGTAAATATAATGTTTAAGGGCCGATTTTTTTTTAATCTCCAGATAAAACTTTCTGTAAGATAAATTTTAGCTCTCTTCTTTTCTTTCATATGACAAAAGTTGTTGTCAAAAATTTCATTTTGGGGGAAGTTTTTATTGACGACTGTTTTTTTTTACTGTCATTATCAATTTATCAAGACCAAACTAAAAAGTTCCATCTCGGTAGGTCTACGTTAAGTACAGCTGAGGATCCTGTTGCCACCTTCCTACTCTATCATCAGATCTGCTCATTGACACCATAATATTACATTGTCATTGGGTTTACATACCTATTCCAAATTTCAGTTCAATGAAACATCGAGAAGTCGTTGAAAAATGGTCTGCAAATTTTGAAATTGACGTTACTTATTATTATGAACAATGAAACATTGCAAGTTAAACGAAAGCTTGTAAAAAAAGGAAAGTGATAACTTTTACTGCCAGATGCTTTTATTTAGCAATTAGAAAAATCAGCCCTTAAATCATTAGAACAAATGACAACTGCGAAATTGAACCGATATCGATATTATTGTCAACTCGGCAACAACTCTGGATCCAATTCAGACCTTGTGACAACATGGAGGAAAACGAAACAAAACCTATAATGACATATCTTTCTAACTCGTTATGAATGCCATATATAAAAAAGGTCATACATACGTCTTTTGTTGTTTCTTATAGTCCGGTTTCTATGCAAGTACTTATTCTGTGGTCGGTACTGCGCCGAGGCGTGCTGCGGAGGGCGAGCGGGGTCGCGAGGCGGGGGGCTGCCGCACTCGCCGCTCAAGCCGTCGTCGCACGGACCATCACTTTTTCGTATCGACACACAACCTTGGACTATATTTTTCATATTAATTTATTCTCACTTACCTGCCGTAAATGAACCCTCCCAACTTTCGGAGTTGTTGTTGGGAAGTTGACTTACGAACTCGAGATTAAGCGGCTATACAGCTGATTTCAAAGCGCTTATATCTGTGGCCTATATTAGTTAAGTAAGTTAAGTAGCTATTTTATTTCATTTACGAACGAAAGATATTAAAAAAAAAAGTAAAAGGGTGATTCCACGACCGTTTCAATCGCTGTCAGTCCCTTGATCGCAATACTTCAAAACTTCTGTAGCTTTGGATGCCATTTTCGGTTATTTTATAGAGTGCCCTGACTTATACAAAATAACCGAAAATGGGATCCAAAGGTACAGAAACTTTGATTTTAACGCGATTAAGGGACTGACGGTGGTTGAAACGCTCGTGGAATCACCCAAAACTATTTGGGACACTATTAAAGTAAATAAATTAAGTACATTTGACGACACGGTTAGCCTAGTTGGTAGTGGCCCTGCCGGTTCCGGGTTCGAATCCCGGTATGGGCAAATATTTGTGTGCTGAGCGCGAGTATTAGTTCCTGAGTCATGGATGTTTTCTATATATTTAAGTATATCGTTGCCTGGTACCCATAGTACGTACAAGCCTAGAGATTAGTTTGGGACTAGGTCAATTTGTTGATATTTATTTATTATTATATTTTTCGCGACGCTGCTACCCGACAGAAATGCCTTTTTGTTTTTATTTTGCGTTGGCCTGGAACGAATAACTTCGCGTTCTGCTTTTGCAACAGTAAGGTGGAAATTTCCGAGCATATTGGAGAAAAGTAGTTTTTTTCGCCAACTGCAGCTGGCAAGACGCAATTGGACTATGCGTATAGCGTAGATTGCACTACACATACAAAGGGCCTTTAATTCCACATTGTTTTTACACTTATCGCAATCATATTGTCTATGACTCGGCCACCTGTATTGTCATGTATATAAGAGCTATCGTGACGATAACAATACGAAAACAATAGGACAAAATATATTTCTAAGGTAAGGTAAAAATTTCTAAGGGAAATACCGTGAAAAAATATATAAATGCTACCATTCCAAACGCAACGCATAGTGACACGGTTATTAGATGTGATATAACACATTTGTCATGATCAGTAGAGACTGCGTTTTGGTGCATCCAAACGTTTGTAACGAGTGTTACGTGGTAACCATCCGGCACTCTGATCTTCATTTGTCACCCAGCTAGCAAAACGAACTATTATACAGCTTATTTTAGTGATATAAGCAGTCGTATATCCATGATAGAAACGTTTCTATCATTGGGAAGTGGCCCCAGTTTTACAGCTGTTTGATGATATATTGTGTGTATTTTAGCACCACCTATCACAATGTTGTTATAAATCCGTGATATATAAGTGACATTAAGTATTTTTAGTGTTATAGCAATGATTTTTTGATGACAATATCTCTAAATAATTATATAATAGTTGCCACGACGCTGATATAGAGCTATTTGTTGCTATTTTGGCGATTGTGATTCTGAAATATTACATTAAACTTAACCTCACTTCAGTGCTCCAACTGTTGTGCGTATTTTGTGAGATAAAAATTGTTCAAGAGAGTCTTTAACGAAACGGAGTACAAAATATGGTAGGTAATATTTTAATCTCGCTGTTCACGTGTATTTGAGGTAAAATTCACTTGCGCTCACAATTTTATAGATGAAATAATATGTCATTATACAACAACGCTGACGGAAGCAGTCGCCGCGTTGCTTTTAAATGACTTTTATAACACTCTTTAGTGATAAAAAAAATATTTTATCATTATTTTGCTAGCTGGGCAGTTACTATCTAACGTCAAACCTACGGATAGGATAAGGATAAGTTATCTAAACAGCTATCAGAATAGCTAGCTATAGCTATCTATCTATCTTTGGTTTATATGTAGTTGGATAGTTGAGTAAGTAATTAATGTTGCGGTAAAAAATATTTGCAATTTTCAGGAGTAGAAAGAATTTATTAACTAATTCCGTAGACGAAAAATTCAAATTAATAAAGGAGCCAAATTTTTTTTTACTACAAACGAATGAGCAACCTGGGCTTATTACAGTATCGTGCAAAAATGTATGAATTAAGTAAACTAACTACATTAAGTTCAGTATATATACCAATGAAGGCGGCAACAGTGCTTTAGCGCGTGTGTAAATTTCTATGCTTCCGTTTTGTGTATGTTTACTGCATGCTAATTTACAGAGTTTCTTTGCACAGTAAGATTCAGGTAATTGAAATTGGCAATAAAGATTTACTTATGATGAAATTTTTTCTGTATGTGCTTAAATACATACCTATAATTAAATCTTAGGGGAGAAAAATCTGTGCATTGAACATATGGACGTAAAAATGCTATAGGGGCATCAGAATAGTCAGCAAGAGACGTTCCAAAGATTTTTGAAATTCATGTCTGCGTGTGCTTGTTTCTCCCCGATGCAAACCTAGCTGTGTGATTATAAAAAATTAAGATAAGAAAATTTTAAGAGGGCAAAAGAAACAGATATCCGTAATGAGCATAATCATGACAATAACAATGCTTTAATGGTTATTATAAAACTGTTATCATCATGAAAATATTTTTGTTAAAGTGGTAACGATATTAAACTAAGTGGTTTATGGTATAAAACAAATAAATAATATGTATGTAGCTGTAGATATTTTTCGTGCACATACTTAATTTTTTCACCAACGAATGTAACGGTGTGAATTTGTTGGTAAGTACTAATAATTACCTAGTACTAATACATCAACGCAAATGTCAATCTTTATTCTTAAGTCTTTACATATGGATGTAGCTGTAACTGCTGAAAGGCTAAAGCTCATCTTTAATATCTTTTATTGCCCGTCTCTTTACAGTCTTTTCTTTTTATAGCTGTGTCTCTCCCCGCCTTTCCTCATGCACTATCTTCAGAATATGGTTGGTTTTCAAGAACATACAATCGTTAAAAAGTGACGCGTGCTCACATTCCTCGGAAAACTTTTTAAGAATCTTAAAACATTCCCTCATAGACATCTTCAAATGATTTAATATCTCAATATCCTTACCGTAAACCTTTCTATTGGCATTCATATATTTCTCCGCGTCTATCTTATTATTTTTCATAATGCCAGTTTTTTTCAAAACGCAAGCCACAAAGCATTTGCCCTGGTGAGTGTACTGAGGTTCTAAGTTTTCTAAGGAATAAGGTTTCTAAGGAATTTGTTGATATCGTCCATGGTCGCTTCGGTTTGTTCCGCGCAATCCATTAGGGCGTATTTATGAGGTTCCATATCTCCGTTAAAACCTTCTTGTATCTCTTTGAATAACTCAGAGTATATCTTCGACTGAGGTGTATCTGACAGAACAATCGTCACCTGAGCCGAAACGAGGAATATTGTGACAAAAGCTGTTACAGGCCGGTGCGTTGTCGTGAGTCCTGCAGGATTCCAAGGATTTTCTATTTTCTTTGTTCTTGACTCCATATTGTCTCTTGACACCATTATGTGTAGGAGCTAACCTATATGGATGGCCAAAGATATAAACAAACTACTGCTAATATTTTACACAACATAACCCCGTCATGTCACCAAAAGAATGTTTATTTAAAATACATACATACGCTCGAAAAACATAACCCTCCTTCGGACAGTCGGGTTAAAAACGTATAATTACTTACCTGATAGTTATTTACAGTTATAAAATGAATATGAAAATAATGATGAAGTGTATAACTTTTTGAATCAGATTTCTTTATTACGGAGTAATGATGGTAAATTGGTTTGTTTACATGTTTGACCATGTCTATTGATCGACATTTTACCTATTTTGTTATTTTTCTACTCGACTAGAAACAGGTAGTATAACGTGTTGTTACGGGTGGGATACACAGTAAAGTTCTAAAATTGGAAATGCATAATAAAGATTCAATCATGATTACATGCTTTATTGGTTATTAAATGCTATACCAATAACATTATTAAATGAATTTAATTAGTAATAAGATGAAGATACTATAAAAACAAGGGCCTCGGCGCACAATATAACTTTGTTCCTTTCGGCGTCGAGGCCCTTGGTCCGCGGGGTCCCATCGCCATTGGCCTTCTTAGGAAGTTTCCAAAAGGCTCATGGATACTACCGGAGATCACAGAGCTGGCAGCTTCCCCGGGCAACGTATAAGCATTGCTATACAACGAGGAAATGCCGCCAGCATCTGTGGTACTTTGCCACGGGGCTCTTTCTTTTATAACTCTTATTTAGTTTTCGTATAAGTATAGTTTGAATTTGTAGCATAGTTTTATGAGCTCTGATTTTGTCGGGGGTTTTTATCTATTATTTAGTCATAAAACAAAACTGAGAAAAATAACCAAGAAAAAACCTATAGAGTACCGCTGGATGCACGATGCCTTATAATATAACTATAAGAGTCGGTCTATAATCAAACTGTCCTGTCCCGCGAGACAAACTGTCGAAATCGGGCATGCGGAACTCCTACTTCTAGCTAGGCTATTTGTTGTTCTGGCATCAAAACTTCCTCGTGAAACTAGAGTGTGTGGTAAGTATAGGACAATGTGAACGTGGCGGATGACCCACTGATCGGTAGCTACTTAATTCGAGCGTTGACCGAGAGTGTAAATTACAATTTGATTGTACCTACTTATTTTCAACGTCTGATGTGAAACTGATCGATCGTACCTACTCGTAGCCGTGTTATGTGCCTCTCACGTGATTCATTAGTCTAACTGGTAGTGACCCTGCCTACGAAACTATCGGTCCAAGGTTTGATTTTCGGTAAGCGCAAATACTTAACCGATGAACGCCACTATTTGCTTCTGAGTCTTGGATTATCTTTAATGTAAAGTATTTACATCTAACTTTAAGTTTCATTAAAGTTGCTGCGTCTTATTCTATTGCTATAGCAAAGAAAGTGACAGCAGCTACTTTAATGAAACTTAAAACTTAATTGACGTCTCTGAGTGCGGCAGTTAGAATGTTTATGTGGTCTAGTACCCATAGAACAAGCCCTAAGCTTACTTTGGACTTGGTAATTTTTTGTAAATTGTCCGCTAAATTGTAAAACATGTCGTTTAAAACCTACTAGTAATTTCATAAAGTCAGAAAACGCAAATTCACCATCTCTAGAGATTTGAAAATTATATGTAAGAAATTACCAACGCAGTTTTAATCGCAAAGCATCATGAGCTCAAGTTTCACCTAGACTAAGGTTAAAAGGCTTGTCAACTCATTAACAGTTCTAACGTGTGGTGTTGGCTCGGTTGCTCCAGGCCCGGCGAACTATGCGGCCGCAGCCTGCCGACTACTCCAATTATATTTCCCAGTCAGTGGCCGTGGAGACGGACATTTCGAGTAGATGACGCATAATTCTTACGAGACACCGTGCTCACAGATCAGATTAAGTGATAGCCAAATTGGCACTAATATTAGAAAGAGCTAAAGTTCTAAGTACCTATGTAAGTTTGGCTGTAGGAGGTAATCACAAAACGATTCTTATAAATATTTAGAATGAACTTTTAGTGTGGACATGGCTATATTTCATAACTTACCTATATTATTAACCGATGCGAAGCGAGGTGGGGTTGCTAGTCTATACTAATAAGTGTTATAAAGAGGAAAGATTTGTATTTTTGTATGTTTGTAACGAATAAACTGAAAAACTACTGGACCGATTTCAACAATTCTTTCACCAACATCTAGAATGGACTTTCAGGGTGGACATAGGCTATATTTTAACTTACGAATGTACTGACTCACCGCAGACAAAGTTGCGGGCGGAAAGCTATTAGAGATATTTTCTGAAATATTTCCAAGAGTTTCCTAACTCTTCCATTGAAATACTGACTCTTATTATACACGTGATACCTAAAAGAGCTTCCCTTCAGAAATAGCGGTGGCGATTCTAGAATTTTATTTACTGAATGCTATAGTATTTTATAAATTAGCACTATCCTTTGCAGTTGTCCATTTGTATTAAACTTATGATTTACTCAGCTGTCGTGTTTAGAGAGTAACCACCCTAAACTCACTCACTCGATATTCTTGCATCGCGTTCATTGCAGTTTCGGGGAGGGAGCATTACGCGGCGTCCGTGACCTATTATACTCGCGGGAGACCGCGAGTATAATAGAACGCCGGTAGCAAAACGATGTGCTTATTCTATTTTATTTTTTACGTAACGCGTCGCTAAATTACTTTTTATTTTGATTTTCCCAGTTGTGTTTGTTAACGCTTTGACTGCGGGAATGATCTTGGCTGACTCTCTGCTCTTGCTGTTGGCTCATATAAGGTCGTATCGAAGTTTACCGCGGGCCTTTACTTTTAACGGCTATTATTTTATATCATATTAGACGCGCTTTTTTTGGTGAAAATTAATTTGGTACTAAGTAAATTTACCTTAAAGATTATCAGGCTTCCGTCGCCCCGGACACGGGCGGTTCTGGGCACGTTGTACGAGTAATCACATCAAGAAGCTTGAGAAATTGATAGCTTGTAGATAATAGCTTCTAGATAAGCTCTTACGGGCAATTAATTTAAAATTGGACGAACAAGAGTTAAATAAGAGTTGTAAATAGGTATATAATAAGTTTTGGTTTAGTTGTAAGATTTTCACCTTCACCTACATGACCTTTGCAATATAACTTATGGGTCACTTAATTATGACTTTAGTTCTTCAGCCGCCAGAGACAGCTCCCTGGTCGTTCCATGGTTTTTACAGTATGCGACGTCAAAGACCTGAGTGTGAACAATAAGTACTGTAGGTACTTGTGTCTCACTCTTATGCGTAACTTCGGTACGGTTAGTGTTAAAAGAGACTATCAACTGCAATTAACAACAACCTTATCATTGACATTAGCGACACCTATAATCGGCATTGTCTAGCGATAATGCCGGTAATGACATGTAAACAGCCACTAACTAAGTAAATAAGTAGCTAGATTTGGTCCCGATCCTCTTTCCTCTATCTTGACAAAGGTATTTATATGAAGACAAAACAAAGATATCACTGGTAGCTTTATTTATTTTATTTATTTATGGAATGGACATTATTTATGAACTCGTATGGAATGAACAATCACAAATTACAAAAGCTTATCGAAATAAGTAAACACAATATGTCACAAGTTGATATCCAAGTTTCTTAGCCATAGTTTAACACTCGGCGCTACAGTCACAACGGGGGGAGTCAGTCCAACCGCAAAGGTGTTTAAAATGCGCGCTTCATCCAAACTCTTTGTGCAGCCTGTTCAGTTTGCACCATTCGTGTCGAGGGACACTGCAGCCTCTATTTTAGTGCCTGGCGAAACGAGATTACTCACAGTTCCTTTTGTTTTTGACAGCCACCCAGAACTCCGTTTTACTTTGAAGCTATTCCCGGTTTCAGTGGGTGATTTTGCCAGTTTACTGGGCGGACGTCGTGATTTAAGGCGGTGTAAGGCAGGGCTAAGGAACTCGCGGCGTCCAGGCTGTTCTACTTTATTCACCCATTTTCAGTCTCATTCATTAGCGCCTCCTCTCTCTCTACGAAGGTGTGGGGGTGCGATGTTACAGAGAACTGAAAGCCAGTGGGTTGGAATAGGCATTATTATACCAGAAATGCATCTCATTGACTTGTTTAACTCCTCGTCGACGCGGTCAGCGAGCTTTCCAGCCAGACCAGAGCGCAGCCAGACTGGTAGCTAAGAACATAGATATGGTAGCTGAAAAAGAAATACGAACGCGCTACGAATCTCTTAACAATCGTGTGGACATATTCTTGAACCTTATTTCATATTTTTTAACTTGGTTGTATCATATCGGGGTTTAAAAAGCACGTTGAGCCACCATAATTGCAGTGTCAATTCACTGAAAAAAAAAGAAATTAATCATTGGCTGTCTGCGACGGGTTCAATAGTGGCTCAACAATTAAAAATTACTATCATTGTCGAATACAGAACTAAATGATTCATTCGGTGTTTTCGTGTGAGAAATATTGACCTGAATACTTGCTAATAGACACATACGGTACACACACAACTAATCGTTTTCCCTTTTATTGGAACATAAATTTAAAACTTAACGTTATCGTTATCAGTATATAGTAACATAAATGTAACATCTAAGATAATGTACAAGCATATAACTTTAATCAAGGGATCTCGTCCATTTAAACTCATGCGTTGATAACGAAGTAATAAAAAACCGAATAGCCATTTGTACTGGTGGTATTGATTTCTAAATGGTATGCGTTATTGAATTTTGCTTGTACGAGTAACTACAGTTGGTCAGAATATTCAGGCTGCTTTTTCCTGAAGATCGTTGAGACTAGGCAGCTGATTATAGAGCAAACTCTAAAGGAAATAACAAATAATGAGAACCCGCCAATCGTGAGTCGGGCTCGCGTAAGTGGTTACGAGCAATATTACGGAACCCTCGGTGCGTGAGTCATACTCGCACTTGACCGGATGTTGTTATAGGCCAAAGGTTAATTAATT
Source organism: Tortrix viridana (assembly GCA_963241965.1). Lineage (NCBI taxonomy): Eukaryota > Metazoa > Arthropoda > Insecta > Lepidoptera > Tortricidae > Tortrix > Tortrix viridana. The sequence continues at coordinate 54,847,278 of OY725171.1, read as the reverse complement.
TGCAAATACCTTAATAATTTATAATATGAATACCTTAAACCCTTATAATATTAAACATAGAAAACTTATACGATCCTAATTAAACTACTTATATCGTAAACTGTGTGTGTTTATACAGGATGTCCTAAAACTCGGCGTAAATATTGCAGCATAAGAAAGCCCCTCTTATAAATGTACAGAATATGTTTGGGAGGTACAGTCAAGGTCATATATATGTATACATTTTAGTACCTTGTCTTTTTACTGTCATGTTTAAACTGCCATATATAAAAGTCACAGCGATTAAAGTGACAAGGTAATAAAATGTATACATATTTATGACCTTGACTGTACTAGCTTTCAAGCGCGGCTCCGGCTGCTTAATAAGCGCTTATCGCTATTCCCTCGAGAACTGTCCAATTTTCGGAGATAAAACCCCTGTCCGACTCCGAGCTATAGACCATTCTGTACCAAACTTCACGTCGATCGGTTGAGGCGTCGAGCCGTGAAGACGGAACAAACAAACAAACAGCAGTTTAGCCTTTATAATGTAAGAAAAACAACAAGAAGAATTAACATTTTATTAACGCACGTAAAGAACAACTACTTTGTGGTACACATTTCGGCCCCTTAGCTGAAAACTGCTGTAACTTACGATTCTTCAGTAAATCGTAGGTAGGTACGTATAAAATAGAATGAAGTAAATGTTTCTTCACTGAATGCACCCGAATGCACAATCGAAGTTTATTACCGGAACTAAACCTTTTATTTCAGTAAGTCGATAGCATTTCGATAACATAATATGTATAATAATTGCAGCAGTATGAAATATAAATGATTTAATGGACGAGCGAGCAAGCGTTCTGTTTGGAGATTCTCTTGAACAACTTCTTTCTTTCTTTCAATTCATCCGTGTTGTCCCACCATATTATTAATATAACGAACGATGTTAAATATTAAACATTACATTAATTATCTTACCAAAGCGGTAGGTACTTAACTTTTGTACCTTGTCGCTGTACAGCCACATTAGCAATGTCAAACAAGATTGTCAAATATGTTAATGCGATAAAGTACAAAAGTGAGTATCTACTTTTGACGTTGACTCTACGTGGTTACGAGCGCACTGGTTCACTTTAGTTTGGCGGTTAATACATCCACGGCCAGCCATAAATGGGAAGTGAAACACCCTTGAAAGTTTCTCGTGAAGCAGGTGATAGTGACAGCGCGTCAAGCCGTGTTTGTAGTATTCAGCGCGGATAATATCGCTGATACGCGGGCATTTTCATTAACTGTGACGTACGAGTAAGACTTTTATAACCTCTAAATAAAATTACAATAGCAGCGAACCGATTGGCGCCGGGGGCAGACGTGCTGAGCTCGTGGACGAAGATTGCAAACTCGCACGCGGCGCGGTGTTTACAATTGTGATGAAGTTAATTAGTGACAGTTAAAATAAATTAAAAAATATATAGGTAATTAAATAAATAAATATGGGAAGAAAACAAAAGAATATAAACAACAATGATGTACCAAAGAAAGTGCAGGAGTCAACCTCCATAAAGGATACTCCCGGCCTTTTCTCTAGGCTGTGGTTCCTTTGGATGTTTCCAACTTTCTACAACGGCAACCGCAGAGATCTGGAGGAGTACGATTTGGTAGCAGCAAAAAGTATTTATGACTCAAAGACAGTTGGAGATGAATTAGAACGGTGAGTAGCTGCGTAAAGTGGATTATTTTTGTGCAAAATGCGTGTAAGTCTATCGACCGGTAAATCGTATAGGAAGTAAAATTCAGGGGTGGTTTAGCTCATTATGCGAATGCATTTGTTTTAGATTAAGTCGATAGGACGCCTGAAATCTAGCGCCTTTGTTACCTTACCCTTGTACATTTTGTTTTATTAGTTTTATTACCTTTGCAAGGTAAATCTAAAATTTTGAATCGAAATCTTTCTAGTTTAATGAAGTTAACAAAACTTAGGTAATGTAATAATCGATTCATCTGAGTTAATTGAGCAATTATACCTATTATAAATGAATTTGAGCCACGCTGGTACGTTTTATCTTTTTGCATGCGAATTGCGATTTAGAATTGAATAGAATATAATAGGTATCATTTACTTATTCACTGAACGACTTCAGTTTTTGTCGATGCCTTATAATTGTGGATTCATTAGATCAGGTTAAGAGCTGTAGGTATAGAGCCCCCGTGGCCGACTAATTCTTCCATGATATATGCGCGTGCGCGCGTCAGGCGGCCCGCGACCACGTCGTTCTGCCGCGCGGCCAGCAGATATATCTGAATGCCACCCTAGGGATGTGTTAACTGTTAACTAGCAGGTAAGTAGTTGCAGATAAGACTTTAATGGATAGGACTGTGATCGCTTCATTTTTAGGGTTCCGTACCCAAAGGGTGCCAACGGAACCCTATTACTAGGCCTCCGCTGTCTGTCCGTCCATCCGTCTGTCTGTCAGCGGGCTTTATCTCATGAACCATAATCGGTAGACAGTTGAATTTTTTACAGAGTGTGCATTTATATTGCTGTTACAACAACAGATAATAAAAATAAAATACAGTTAAAAATTAAAGGGGGCCCCCATACAAGAAACGTTTTTTGTTAATGTTATTTTGTTGTATCGTAAAAACGGCAATATGTACAAGATACATGGTATTATTTTAGTACGCACCCTAAAGAAAAACAACAAATAATAAAAACCGCCCAAGTGCGAGTTGAGCGGTACGGAACCCTCGGTGTGCGAGCCCGACTCGCGCTTGACCGGTTTTTACTGTTATCACCATTATCAGTAATATCAGTACGAGCTGCAGATTTAAGTCCTGTTTGTCAAATAAGTACGATGCAATACGAAACATTTAAAATTATTTGTTTAAATTCATATAAGTATAATTTATTTGCTTTTAAACACGGGAGGTACTATTTGGACGACATTGTAAAAAAAACAATATCAAATTCATAGCCTGTGAAGGCTTGCTTGTAGTTTTGCGTGTGTTGAATATTGGGAATAATTATTTTAATTATGTTTATAATAGGACTTATCTATGATAGTCACTACTATTTTTTTAACGGAAATTAAGTTTGTGTAGGTGTTTGGATATGTGGTTATTTGTTTTAAGTCACGCGTATATGGCTAAACGGATTTGGATGAAATTTGACACATTAAATAATAAAATAATTTAAAATATCAAAATACCCGACAGCTTATTATATATATTATATACATTATAACACTTTGGTGATACCATTTTAATAAAAACTAAAAAGTATGAAATAAATATAAATCGATTTAAAAAAAAAACAAAATACCCTACTGCTTTAAAAATATCAATTGAAAAGCTAAAAATATAACTTAAATTTTTGAAATGGTATGGCGGGGGACAAGCAAATAATTGGAGAATTTAAGTTGCACAAATTTAAATATTTTCACTTAAAGAGCACCACTTGGACTATTTGCTTGTCCCCGCCTGCGATACCTTTTCCAAAATTTAAGTTATATTCCTTAGATTACAGGGCTTATTTTTAGCTTTTCAGTTGATATTTTTAAAGCATTCGGGTAAGTATTTTGATTTTTTTATATATGTTAATTATAATTATTATGTACACAGTTATAATTGAGTTGCAAGCTTACAGTTACAACTTTATCTTATCTGCTTGAGACTTATTACTGAGCCTCATATAGAAATAAATGCCTCGAAGATTTAACAGCGTGTTAATTTGGTTGGTGAAATCTAAAAAAAAGGTCCATTATTACCGTAAATGTTAGATTATATATAATTTAATAAGTAATAATTTAATTTTAATAAATTTTAATAACGACTTAATATACCTATTAATATACCTAAGCAATTTGACGGTGTGTGCGAAGTTCCCAATCCGCACTGGGCCCGCGTGGGAACTATAGCCCAAACCCCTCTCATTGTGAGTGGAGGCCTGTGCCCAGCAGTGGGACGTATATAGGCTGGATTATTATTATATTATTATTATACCTATTTGGTATCCCGGGCCATAAACTTTGTATAAAAAGCGACACCTACCCAATCGCACGAGCAGCGTGGGCCACCGATCCCGTTGCGGATGTTCCGTAAAAGAAGCTGCTGCGTGCTGCTGCACTGTTCGATGCAGCAGTTGACTCGCCACAGCTGTTATCGTTCTAATCTATTCCTATTTAATATGTCCTTGAAACAAGGTGTTCAATGTTTCGCTTTGTTACCTTTACTATGTTAAGAACACTTTACAATGTTTATATTGTCGCCCGCAGTTTTCCTCGAGTCTGTGCATGGGCGAGCTGATAACAATCGTTAGTTAATTAATAGTTTTAAAGTAAGTATCTCAATACTTACTCCTAAAACGATTAATAAATTATCTTACAAAATAAATTCATATGACACCAATTTCAATAGATAATTATAATTTAATACCGATTTTTATCGCCTTTTATGTGTATTCTACTCGTAATGTGTACAAAAATTATTGTTTTACTTTTTTAAAATATGCATTTACTTTATTGTTTGTACTCATTTGGTGCAATGTAATATTATGATACAAGCTGGTAGGTACAGCCCTAGCGACGAGCGAAGTTAGCGGAGCATTAGGATTCGTTGAATTTGAAACTATTTTTTTTTTAATGGTCAGTTTCCAACCTTTGAATTATACATAATACACATGGCTAAATTGACAATAACTCACCGAAAAAGTAGAATATAATAACGGACCAAGATAGATTAATACCGTTCGTATAAATGGCTCTGAAAAACCAGTTCGTCGCAAACCTATAGTTGTAAACCTGTAACGGTTGTAGTAATAAATAGTTTCTGCTGCAGAGAAACTCAGTGCAGGTGTTTGCCCCATTACATTACGAGTATACATGCCGTAACTTATGAGATCAGGTGTTACCACAAAAACAAGATGAATGTACATTTCAAAATATGCTAAGTGCCGCCGTCCGGGTCCTTGAGTGAGATTGACATTTCATTCGATTCATTTAATAAACCCATCTTCGTCACGCGTAGCTATGGATACTTTGTCACTTTCTGTCGAATTCAAATATCATAATAAACTATAAGGCCAAAACATACTTTAACTCTATTTTAGCTATTGCGGGTTTATGAAAATTATATAATAACACACAATAGCTGAAGTAGGTATGCTATTTAGGATTCCGTACCCGAGGGTACCCAAAGGGACCCTATTAATATCCGTCCGTCAGTTTGTCTGTCTGTTTGTCCTAACTATAAAGAGCTGTATCTTTTGAACCGCAATATGTAGATAGCGGGTTGTTTTTTTTTACATAATATGTGTTATTACGGCGGATTTACTAACAAATAAAGTAATAATAATAAAGTGAAATAACAAAGGTGGTCCCCATACAATTAATGTTTTTTTTCAACGTATTTTTATTTTTGTTGTATCGTAAAAACGGTAAAACATACAAGCGTCAAATTTGGTATGAATATAGAAAAAACCCTATAGAATAACAACAAATACTTAAGTGTTTACTTATTTGAGATTTTATTATTTCTTCCTCGCAATTGCGTTGAAAAGCGTCGTATGAAACGCGTGAGCATTGGTCATGACACTCACGGATCTATTACACCCTCGCTTTCAGCTCGGGCTGCAATCCCGCCTCGACTTTTATGACCAACGTAGCACACTCGTATCTGTACTAATACCTCATAGTATTATAATAATATCTATTTATTTCAGATAAGATAATGAATAGTCCGTCTCAATAGGTATAAAATAAATACAAAACTCGTTTAGGCCTCTGCACTCAGCCCTATCAAAATTTAATAAGTTTCTAAATACGGCAGGCAATTACTTATTTATAGAGCCGATCTGACAGAAATTAAACAGGGATGCAGTTCCAGGTAGAGCTGGAAATTAATAACTCAAACGTAACGCACACAAGTAAATCCAAAAGCGTGACGCAGACACTGTTGCGAACAGGTTACGCACACACTGGCATCTTGACTGACACGCGACGCGCAAATGAGATCGTGAGCTCCACAGTATTCTAGCCCAGCTGTTCCATTATAGGATCGGAATTGAGGCGTCGGACCTTGACAACCAATCATCTGATTAACACGCTATACTAATTTTAAAACAAAATATTCTAAAGTCTCAAGAATAAGAAGGCAATTAGCGCTGCATCCACGCTGTGCCACAGTAAGGCGACAGAACACAGATGGAACTCGAATCTAGGTTTTGTTCGCCTGTCATAAAATTATCAATTTGTATTTCATATTGTCTATTTTAAGAAGTTTCATACATTTAATGACTTTTAATGTATTATTTCCTAGTAAATATTCATCGAATTTCCGACATATTGAAGTCTGAATTTGCAAAAAATACGAATGTCTATTAAATGACAGAAAAATACAACCAACTCATTTTTGAAAATCTGACTAGTTAATAAAGTAAATAATCCTCCAAATAATTTTTGAACGACCACCTAGTAATATACACCGTGCCCGGGAGGTACCCGAAGAATTTTAACAGTAGATTCCTGAGGTCATAAGAAGTAAAAAATGTTATTTATATGAACATAGATCCCATTTGCTTTTTTTTAATTATCAATTTTTTTATACAAAACAAATCAAATATTTTTGCTTCTCTAGGAAACAATGCTTTAGGACGAGCTGGCAACGCTTTTTACTGCATTACTTACGTATTATAGGGATTCCCCTTGACATTTAATGAATGTTATTTTGTTTCCATTTCTAACCAGTAATGTTAGAAAAGTCAAGTGGGAGAAAGATACAAACCCATGTCATGAAAAAGAAGATGATTGCGTAATAGGCATAGATTATTACCAAGTAGAATCTATTCACTTTTACTCATAAATCCTTTTTAACATAATGATTAATCGTAAGGCATGCCCTTAAGCAACGGTAGCCTGTTTTTCAGAAAAGAGTTATATCATTACAAAATGAAATAAATAATGCGTGGACTGTAAGGCTGACTGAACCCTCCTGTGATGGTTAATGAGAAAAGTGACAGAAGGTGGTCCAATGTAACATTAGTGCTTATAAACGTTTGTGCCACTGGATAACTTAGTCGTGAAATTATCTGTTTAACCGACTTTAAAAAAAGAAGATTCTGTTTATATGTTTGTACAGTCAGCCCATAAAAATACTCAGTCATTGTGACTGTCATTATCATTGTTATGCTTGTCATTTGATTTTCAGTTTGAAGTTTATTATGACAAGGCACTGAAGTGCTCAACATTTTCATTGGCCAACTGTATCTTCGCGGTTATCTCAAAAACTACTGAACCGATTTCCAAGACTCTTTCAGGAATATAATTCCGGTACTTTCGAGATAGTTCTTAGATATAATAAATACACTATGACTTTCACATGGCGTTACTTGTGGCAAGCTTAAAACAGAGTCCGCGTGATTCAGCCTATTTTCGCGATTATTTCAATAAGTACGACACCGATTTGAATGACCATATAATTCTGATACTTTCTTCATTCTTTCACAAGCTTGTTGCCTTCGTACTTATGAAAAAGAAAAAAAAACCGTCACTTCTATATCTGTCATTGTCAAATCAAAGTAAACAAACGATTCAATTCAACGGCTCTTTTCTGTTTGCTTGCGTTTCTTGTGATCAGTGTTTTTAGAAATATTTTTAACGAACTCCGGACTTTCGATTTTGCCGCTTGCTCTACGACCTTTGCACGATATTTGGACTTGAATAATGAATTAGTATTGAATCGTTTGTTTACTTTGATTTGACTTGACAATTGACAGATATAGATGTGACAGTTTTTTTTCTTTTTCATTAAGTAAGAAGGCAACAAGCTTGTCGGTCATTAAAGTTTACAAATGTCAACTTAATAACTAAAAAAAATCTAAAATATTAGAGGAAATAAAAATAAAAGAGCCGCAGTTCCTTGATCTTTAGGATGAGGACTATCGAAAAAAATATATAATTTACATCTCTTCCAAAAACTTTACTTAGCCAATTAAGGCTGCTAGGCCCAGGCTTCGCTCCCTTTTTACTTAGTCATAATTATCCTGGATAATATTCCACCAGTCTTAATCGAAGGTATCAAGTTTATTCTGATATCACTTTGGTCGGCTGCGACGCCGGCTTTATTGTGCGGGACTTCGTATCCACTTTTGCCCACAATTCCTTCGGCATGGTTCATTAAATTTAAATAATAAATATTATACGTCCATTTTGGGCACAATTCGTTGTTGTACTTAAGCCACTTCAGTACGGAAACTGTTGTTGTCTGAGGGTTAAGTGGACAAGTTACCGATATGATATAAATGACGCATTGATGCTTAGATTGTATAAAAACTTGCATTTTTGCATTCTCTGAGAATATAAATTTTCCTAAACGATTGACATATAAACAATTACAATGACACAAGCGTTCTTGTCAATCTTGTCATATTCATTCATTCTCATATTGTGTCATATCAAAGGCAACTAAATCTAGGGCATGGCGTAGACAAATATAAAGTGTATTCTGTAAAGGTTATAGATACATTTTGCGTGTGGTCTTCCGTAGATTCAGTTGCTTTATTGCTTTATAAGAGCGGCAACGTTGCAATTATAAGGGTTTGTTGCACCTAAGTTTTCGTAAAAAGATTTTTTCACAAAAATTGATATATATCTCAGAAACTAGACCAAATCCAGCCTACTTTATACGACATTTTTAAATCCAGATTAATTTGGGAACATGCTGTTAAAATCCTTTGGGTACCTCCCGGGCACGGTGTACCTACAATAATATAAGTCAATGACTACTACACATTACAAAAAAAAACCGTCTTTAAAAACCCACTGAAAACGGTTTAACAAAGACCGGCCTCCTTGTAATTGCCTATTTAGTGCCTAATAGAGAGCTACATGAAATATATCCAAGCCGGTGTCAGTAGGTATATCTACACAATAGCAATTACAACACAGTGACAAGAATCATATGTAATTGCTATTGTGTATATATACCTACTGCCACTGACTTCGATATGTTTCATGTAAATATTAGGCACTAAATTGGAAATTCCTAGGAGGCCGGTCTTTACTTAACCCTTTTCAGTGGGTTTTTGAATCCTTATAAAATAAAGCACATATACATCATATTAAGAAACAATAGCCTAATACCGATTTCTCATCACCCTTAACAAAATGTCGCTGTCCAAGATGCAAAGCCGTTATTCATTGAGGAGTTCTCCTGGTACTTCACCATCAGATGCACTTCACCACATGTAATATAATGAGTATAAAAGTAGCTTCATATTCTTAATAAAGATATCTCATTGCTGGCGTCAATCACTTACGACTTCATCATCAGTTCCTTTTCACCAAGAAGTTTTTTTGGAATGCAGAATCTTAAGGTGTTACAGATAATACCAAATTCGCTGTATGTGTTCCTTTAACTACTAAACTAACTATATTGTGACATTGTAATACCCTTACAGGGTGCCATGTACCTGCCTACTGTAGAATTATATTATAGCTACGTGAAGCGGCACTTCTATGCTTATGTTAATTCTTTGCCATTGACAACCTTTTTATGGTTGTAACATTTTCCTTGACCGTTTTGCCTGTTTGATACATGGCAGGTTATTTGTTTTCTTTTAATTTGAATTTCAAATTTCATGATGGGTTCGCGAGAATAATGAAGTTGTGTCATTATCTAACTGATCGCAAATGAATTCGGAGTAAAATCCATATTTAAGTTCATAAATTTTGGTTGAAATTATCTTCGTGTACAACACCATTGATTGATTAATGATACCGATCCTAGTAACAGTGTTTATAAAAATGTATTGGTGTTAAATGCCGATCTCCGTCAAAATCGGCAAGCCCGTACCGGCTAACAATTTTTCCTACTTCATGAAAATCTGATTGTACGAGCGCGGTATGAAGTCCGTCTACGATTAACATCACGACGCTAGAAGCGTGTCGTCGGCAGCGGTGTCATACGCGGTATATAAGAGGAAATTCTACATTACGCCGTTCCAGGATTTTTCAAGATAACCTTTTAAAATTATTTCTTTAAATCACTTCAAACCAACTAAAATGAATTCAGCCACGTCTTAAAACCTGAAGTATGATAATAGTAGTATTTGTTACGTTAGGTTTTCAAATGAGTGAAAGTGCTTTCCTTCATAGGGACCTTAACTAGAGTAGTTTTAAATACAGTATTTTCATAGTCTCCGGTTAGAATTGTCTTTAGAGGTCGGTTAACCAAGTTTTTGACTAAACTAAACGATTATTGTTTTGATTATTAAACCACAAAATTTATAGCTTTAGAGTCTGTGATCAGGAAGATAATACTTTTTTTATATTTCTTTGCGATACCATCATATTGTTTTTGTTACAGAATTTGTTGCTTATATTTAAAATATTAGACAATATAAACTTTACCCTTTAAAACCCCTTTTAATCTATGCCTAAATTGTACGTTTGCATTTCTTTTCTGAAAAATGCCTAATAATGTTATCAGCCGGTAATTACATTTATTATCGGTTCATTACATTACACTACACATTGTACCTTCAACAACTTGCAATACTGTATTGTACATGAAACAATGAATAAATAAATAAATAACTTTTAAGGAGTTCCCTCGACTTCTCATGGATTCCATCATCAGATTCTGACTTGGTGACAATAGGACTACCTCGAGAGTATACCCTTTCAAACAAAAAAAAAAAGGAATTTAACAGGCTGAAAAAAAGGAGGTTCTGTGTTTGACCGTATACGTGTGTATGTACTTTTGTTTGTACGTTTGTATCAACTTCGCGATTATCTTCAAAAACTACTGCACCGATTTCCAACATTCTTTTGAGAACATAATTCTCATACTTGAGCTGGTTTTAGTATACAATACACTGGGAATTTCACGCGGCGTTGCCTGAAGCAAGCTTAAAACGTCGCAGAGTCTGCGTGATTCTGCATTATTTTAGCGATTATATCAATAAGTACGTCACCGATTTGAATAATTCTTTGAACAATATGATTCTGATACTTCTGTGATTGTTTAAAAAAATAGTACGCTATGATTTTCACGTGGCGTTGCTTACGACAAGCTTCAAAATGTCCTAGAGTCCACGTAATTCACTTTTCATGCGACGATCTTGTCATTTGAGATGTTAGTACCACATAACAACATATTACTTATTAAACACTAAAAAGTAAAAAATAAAAATAAAATTTTGGTTCTTAATATTATTGGATACGACTTTAGTCCGACTGACCTAGGATGATTTGAAAAGGTGTTATTTATTGCTTTTTTGGAGTCTGATCATTGTTAAAAAAATATATGTATTGAATTTTTACTGATTATTATGGTGACAAAAGAATTACTTGCTTGTACTTTTTTTTGTAAATTATAAACATTATTCTTGCAGAGCATGGAAAGCAGAACAAGTGAGAGCAAAAGCTACTGGGGGGAAACCGTCATTCATAAGAGCTCTAGTGAGAGCTTTTGGCTGGTCCTTTATACCTGGTGGGATAATGCAGGTCTGCGGAGTTACTATAAGGTAATCTTGATCATCAAAAGATCCAGTAAGTTGAAGTTTCAAAGTTGTCATTTTACAGGATGCTCTGCCATGAGTCGCGGATCCGAATCAGTCAAGGGGTAAAAAAAATTACAATTTGTATTGATTATAGGCACCTGTCAGGGTACATACCTGTTTTGAAACCCGAGCTACTAGTTTTAGTTTTATAATTTACAAAATGATGCGAATGTTTTAATTTAATACCATACATTTTGTCGATTTCCTAAAATCGTTAAGTTAGACGCTAATGCTTTTATAAGGCTAGTCCCCTTGGTGCTTATTATGAACAATTAATAAGTACTATCACAGGACACACCCCAAAACACGTTTTAATTAAGGACTATTTATTTAATCTAAAAATAATGAAACTAGTTCCAAACAATTTTGCTCTTTATTTAATAAATAAGTAGCTTTAGTCGTACAGTCGAGTTCAAAGATATAAACACTTTTGCGCCTTATCCCATTGAAAAAAGGTGCAAAAGTGTGTAAGTACATATTTTTGAACTCGACTGTACGACTTAATTGATAGCCGGGGTAAGCATGAGGTGCGGGAGGGAGCAAAGGTGACAGTGATAACGATGTCAATGTATCAATTTTTTTTATCGAGTAGTCGATTGACATACATTTAAATACATTCCAATTAATAACTAATTAGACAAGTTGAACGACAAATCGAATTGAAATTGAACGGATTTGGTACAGTTGTAATAGAAAGTGAATTGCTTCTGTGTTTTTTATATAGGTAGATAAAGTAAGTTAATGTCCGCAAAATAAGAGGAATGTATTTTTTTGCTTAAAATGTGAGTATGTTTTATTATAAATCAGTTGATTACTGAGCTCGTTTATTTATTAATAACTTTCCCAACCAATAGCGATCTTGGCCGAGATTTATTTCACATTTTGTACAAATTATTTTGTGATTATTATTTTTTCATTTATTTTCACGTTTTATTTTGCAAATTATTAATAATTACCTACAGATTCAAATAAGAAAAACGATAAACAATTATTGAATGAATGCCATTCATGGCAGATTTGATATTCATCATCCGATATCAAAGTTCTCTAGCCGGTAGGTAATACCTAATACTAATAACGCACTCAAAATTACAATGAATTGCAGCAGGATAAATCTCACAATCTTACTTAGTCAAATAACACATTCATTAGTGTATTATACGTATCTGTATCTCGACTGTTTGCGGGGGGGAGAACCCCCCCGCAAACCGTCTTCGTTCCGAGTTAAGTTGTACGACTATTATAATATTATGAACTCATATTTTTTTACCAAACCCAATAAGTTCTAAATTCAAAATTCATTCACTGTCGCGTTCCGTCCTTGTGACCTGCGTAATATAATACATAGTACATTACCCGGAAAGTAGGGGATTCCCGACGAGGTGGTTAGCGGGCCGAGGCCTAGCGAGTTCGATGTGCCTAGAGTTATAAACTATTATGGAGATAGAACGTTAAAAAAACGCGTGCCATATATTCTCAACAGCTTACCCGAAGACATCCGTCTCGAGCAAAATAAACGGATATTTAAAAGAAAACTGAAGAAACATTTTTTAGATACACTGCCATAGATTTATATTATAGTATAATGGTACCTATTGCGTATATAGTGTCGAACAAAACCATGTAAAATATATACTGTACTCTTAAAGTCTTCCTGCAGACAAACTGTCATAAAACAGTTTTGCAGGGCTTTTGTTTATTTATAATTTTGTTGATTGGTTTAATAAATAAATAATAATAAATAATACGAGTCAAGCAATCTCCGTTTCCGCCGAGGCATGTATAATGATTTTCTCAAACATGCGAGAAAATAATACAAATAAATTTGTAAAAAAATCCGCCAAATAGAGAAATAAATAGATCCATTTCTAAAGTCAGCTAAAAAGAAACTAGCATAATTTCACGCACAGTGACCCGCCCCATTCTATCCATAGACAACGCCTTAGCTGTATGGGATTTTTGTCTTGGTCCTTTCGATTTTGTATACGGTTGACAGCTTTAAAAAAAAATATCGCATCGGACAAAAATGGGTTTTCATACGTTTATTTTACCCCTAGGAAGAAAACGACGAGCTCCGCGTAATCGTTTTTAGGGTTTCATAGTCAAACTCGGAACCCTAATAGTTTCGCCATGTCCGTCTGTCTGTAAGTCACACTTACTCTTTCTCAGAAACTATAAGTACCTATCACAAAGTTTTAATTTTGTATACGTACCTATATACATTTTTACCGCGCAGATCAATAATAAAATTTGTAAGAAAAATGTCAAGCAACCCGTAAAGGTAAAAATATTTATCTTATAACGTCGAATGAGGTATAATTGGATAGCTCTTAAAAAACATTATGTGTAGTATGTCACCATCAATTTTTAGATTAGGGGACCGTTTAGGAAATATTGAACTCGAAAAGGGTCATTTTCGCTAGAGTTGGGTATCCCCACCCCCTATAGCCAAAACTACAAGTACTAAAAATCAGGAAAATATTTTAATGATAGTATATAATAACGAATTTAAAAGGAAAACTATCACGACTAGATAGACTTTATTGGTTTTTGAGTTACAGACGACTAAAATGTTAATACCTACCGAAAATCGGCTAAGATAACTTTGAATAAAAAATTTGTAATATTTATGGTTTTGGGAAATTGTTTTTTTGTTGTATTTGTAGTAATGGTAACGGAACCCTGCACTGAGCATGGCCCGACATGCGCTTGCCTGTTTTTTTTTAAAGAAATGCTGTAATTTCCGAGCATGTTTGAGAGAAAGATATTTGCAATGTCACTAACTAACTAACCTGGTACTGGTTGACAGAACAGTGAGCCCGCTGGTGTTCGCTCAGCTGCTCACGCACTGGGAGGTGGGCACCACCATGAGTCGGCAGACGGCGGCCTACTACGCGGCTGGGCTGGTCCTGATGAACTGGTGCTCGGCCTTCCTTAATCACCACGGAAATCTCTTTTGCCAACAGTTCGGAATGAAACTCAGAGTCGCTTCTGGTTCGTTGATGTTCAGAAAGGTGTGTTATTTAGTTAAAGTATTCAGTTCAGCATCAGATTTGGCCTTTAAATCAGACTAGGTAAATAAAACCAAAGTGACAGTTCAAGACTCGCTGAATGTCACATTCGTTCATTAGTGATTCGATGCGAGTGATTTTGTCGAGATGCCGCCGTCTTATCGACGAATAATCAGTAGCATTGGAGCGACTTCTATTAGTCACGGCACTTTGTTGCAAGGTGTTATGTTCATATAATGTAGCACTTTATTAAAGTAAAATATCACTCACCAAATAAGTTAGCAAGTTTTTTCATTACCTAAAATATGTTAAAAGAGTTATTGCTTTTGCTCTAGCTCCATGTTCTTTTAAGCTCAAGACTTTGTAAAGACTCAAGTCCACGAATAACATATCAATAAACAATTATCGAACTTTTAGATAATGGTCATGAACAACGGCGCTCTGGGAGGAACAACGGTTGGGAAAGTGGTCAATATCCTGGCGAATGACTTGCAGCGTTTCGACATGGCGTTCCTGTTTCTGCACTTTCTCTGGATAATTCCCGCGCAGCTGGCCGCGGTGTGCTACTTGGGTTTCGTGCAGGCAGGCTACGCGGCACTGGTCGGCATATTCGCTCTGATCGTTATTGCCCTTCCAATACAAAGTTAGTAGTTACTAATAGATGGCCAGTTAGAAAGAGGTCTGCGGTGGTGCGTTCCCACGTAGACGTAAAAACGACCAATTAAGAGTCGCATACGCAGATTGTTCGGACAATATGATTAGACATTTTCGCTTCTCTTCACTCCGGCTGCTCCGGCTCCGCATCGTTTGAGTGGAAACGCACCCTGACGATCAGTGGCGATTAAGCTGAGCTTGTGTTTTCTTTAAAAATATCACAGAGGCATAGCTACTTTAGTTGATGCCTGTGCAAACAAGTTTATTTACCCAGTTAATCAAACATTATTTTATTCGCAGGCGGCCTTAGTCGACTTATTGCCAAGGTCAGGTTCCGTACAGCTGAAAAAACGGATGAAAGAGTTAAAACAATGAGTGAAGTTATTAATGGTATACAGGTGAGTTGGTATTACAAAAACCTTCGTCTCGAATTGAATAATGATAATTTAAATAAAGGTCGGTGGCAACATTAACATAAATGGTTATTTAAGCTACACTGTGCTGATCTCCAATCCAGCAGCCGGTTGTAGAAACTTATTCTGTGCGTACGGAAATCCCCTATAGTCATAAGTAAGTGTAAAGGCTTCTGCCCACTATACCGGATCATACAAATGACCGTGTCACCGACCGTCACTTTCGATAGCAGTGAGCATTTGTGCTTGATACGTTAATAGTACGATCATGGTATGATACGGTGTAGTGGGCAGAGAACTTAATGCTAATTAACCGCCGTACGGTGAGCGTGCAATAAAAAGTGAATTCGCTCGCTGCCTTTGCCACCGCTCAAAGTCGTGGGTAGTTCACAAAGTCATAAAATACACTATAAAAGTGTGATGGAAATGCACACCATTTTCCTACAATGTTGTTCGTTTGACTTTGCCGATTTGTTTCTTGTGTTTGGCTTATGGAAATGGGAAAAGAAGGTTAACAACTTCTGCAGGTAGAAATAATGTTGAATTCGTATCGCGCTTCGGTAAACAAATAAAATATATTACGTAGTCGTTACAATATTTATATGTATCAATATTGTTAAGTGATACGAAGAGTCACGTGATCTACCAGTGACGCGATTGGTTTAAAAACGAAACGAATAGAAACGCTAGTTAGCGTAATGCATCTTGGCTAAGGGCCCCAAGATGCCCATCGATAACTAGCGTTTCTATTCGTTTCGTTTTTAAACCAATCGCGTCACAGGTAGATCACGTGACTCTCCGTATGACGTGATCTACCAATGACGCGATTGGTTTAAAAACTAAACGAATAGAAACGTTAGTTAGCGATGGGCATCTTGGCTAAGGGCTCTGGCCGGTCCAAAATGCATTATAAGGCTAAAACAAATTCATAGGATTTGATTAAAGAACGCCAATAATAATAAACTCAAATTTCAGGTAATAAAAATGTATGCTTGGGAAATACCATTTGAAAAAGCAGTGAGTGAAAAAAGAAGGCTCGAGTTAAAAGAAGTAAGAATAGCAACAGTTCTGAAGACAGTGTTTATAGGATTCATGATGTTCACCGAGAGAACCGCCCTGTTCATTACGATCCTGGTGTACATTTTGTTCGGGAACATGCTGTCAGCGAGTGTGGTAAGGATATTTTTTATTTACAGTCACCGAAAAGTACGTGTGAAATGGTCACGAATCCATTTTATTAAATAATAATATAATAATAATAATCCAGCATATATTCGTCCCACTGCTGGGCACAGGCCTCCACTCACAATGAGAGGGTTTGGGATATAGTTCCCACGCGGGCCCAGTGCGGCTTGGAAACTTCGGAAACACCGTCAAATTGCTTTGCAGGTGTGTGCAGGTTTCCTCACGATGTTTTCCTTCACCGAAAAGCTCATAGTAAATTTACAAATTATATTTCGCACATCAATTTCGAAAAACTTAGAGGTGCGAGCCCGGGTTCGAACCCCCCCTCTGCTTAACCCGTCAGGCGTCCCGATGACAGACGGTGGGCACTAAAGATTTTTGGCGGGTAGCGTCCGGATGACAGACGGTGGTCCCTAACTTAGTGCGTTGTCTTTGGTAATTTTTCTTGATGATTATATTTGTGATTGGCACACCTGCAAATATTTTTTCAACCTGTCACAGCTATTGCTTTTTACGAATTCGATTTTTAACCAATAGAAATTGAGTATTAAAAAATATAAATAAATAAAAACCGGCGGATTGCGCCCGTTGAACGGCCATTGATAAATGTCATTGTTGCGCATATAAATAATGATTGTGAAGTAATTATGTGTTTTCTTAAAGTAATATTATGTAAAATCAACGCATTAACAACCAAGCTTCAATTTAGTATATGTGAAACGTGGTTTTTGTGCAAAATTTAGTGTTATTTGTGTGCGTGAAATGTGAGTGGCGGAATAATAAAAAAAATATTTGTTAAGAAAACAATAATTCTAATTACAAGTAAGTGACGTCATTACGCTATATAAAATCGGATATAAAATTTATCAACTTTTCTAACAACATATAACACATTAAGTTACGTTAAACTAAAGGAAGGTAGAATTTCAAGGTTCTGCGAGAAATCGGGTATTTTTCGTTTTGTATGGTGACATTTCGCAGACGTAATGTGCAACCCTGCGAGAGGCCGGACGCTTGACGGGTTAAGAGTCGGCAGGTCAAACCATTAGGCTACCACGGCTTTTTTTGATACCACGTTTTTTATATATCCATTTTATTATTTATTTATTATTATTATTTATTTAATTTTTCTCGATGACGATACGATAACGTTACTAGGAAGTTCGAAAGAAGGGAAGAGTTCGTGATCGAGCCACTGTTCAGTAAAGAGTTTTTAAGTTACCAAGAATTATACAACTTCTACTGTGCTTAAGTTAAACATGCCGTAGCATAACTTAAGACCGAGTTCCGAGAGTTCCGGTACTTATTGACGTCACACTGTTCTATCAAGAGCTCCGGTTAAAGTGCTTTCGAGTTTCATATCTGTCCGTCGGGATGACAATCGATAGATATTTAAATATCTCGTTTCGCTGGGGCTGTGACTCAGATTATCTACGATTATTATCAATCTTACTTACAGTATTTATCTTATTTTCACGGTTACATGTACATGTATATCGCTATTTATCAGTTACTTAATACGGTACTTCTTGAATAACAGGATGCCGGCGTAGATTCGTTAAAACGCCTTCTACTGCTAGAGTGCATAATATGATAAAAAAAAATATGTCTAATATTTTTAGAAAAATTGAAGCCTTATAAGCGTGTATCTTTAATTATTTATGGTTAATGAACTTTATTTCTGAAAAGAAATTATACATTTCATTTGTTGAGATCATGCTGTAATATAAATATTTATCTGTGAGCACCTACCCTACCCATAAAAAGGATGCAAAATATAGACTGCAACTTATATAATTATCGTATAAGTATCGGTAATAAAAATAAAAGTACTCGTAAATAAAGTTACCTACGTTTTAACTTACAGTTCATCCGATTACGCTACATTTACTATACCTAGACGACAAATAAGATGTTTGAAGTTTGCTAATTAATTATTATAAACCAAATAGAGGTGGTGGTAGATATGGCCTGTGAGAAGAATAATAATATTATAAGAAAAAAACTAAAGTAATAGTTACTGAAATGACGGCTGATGGTTGTGTTACACTGTGTCAGTACGGATTCCTTTTTGTGTGAGTCCTCCTGTTTGCTGTTAGCTGGTTGTTTTTCATTCAATTACTTACGAAGATATTAAAAACCGTATACATTAGAACATTTTGAACGTCAACAATTTTTTTTAAATTTATTTAGATGAACCAAAATTAAATATTCCGTGCGATGTAATCAAGTCGTTCATTTTGGTCAGCACTATTGGTTATTGGTGCAAAGTATTAAGAAGTTATTGGATTTGTTTTTTTAGTAGTATATGCTACCAAAAAGATATACATAATAATTGTATTAGCAAGAGTTTGGAATGGCATATGTAGTGGAATTTGTAAGTTTTCAGGAATTCCACTTTGTTTTTCTTGTACTATCAGCAATACGAGTAAACGAGGTTAGTAAAGTTTTGAAGAAGTTAAAACCATGGATAACTATGATAATACAAACAACAATCAATGTCAAAGTCATATAAAAATTATTCGTGCTTCTCAAGTAGGTACTTGTTTTGGTTCATATACTCGTATATGCCAACGGTATACCACAACATACGCCATTCCGAGCTCTCACTAATTTGTCTAACCTAACCTAACTATGATATATTGGAGTCATCTTTACTTGATCTGTAGTCGCCACACGTATTTTATTAAATCATCGCACACGTCCTCAGATCTACCCGGTGCAGCAGTACATGAATGCAGCGCACATCAACATCACCCTGGTGCTGCCACTGCTCCTGACCTTTACCGCAGAGCTCCGCGTCACGCTGAAGAGGGTGGAGGAGTTCCTATCCGTCGGTAAGCAGCTCCCTTCAAACGCTTTCGATTATAGCCATTGCCATCGCAACCGGAAGACACATCTGGACGTAATTTCCCCAACCACCAACATAGAGTTTGATAGAGGATGCCAGACACCCTGTACATATTCATATCATATATAAGTACTCTTAAAGTTTCCGATGTTGGTTCCTAGATACACTGTATAAGTATTTGTAGAAAGTAGAAGCTAGAGTTCCCTTCGGGAACGCGAACCATTTTAACCTTTACATGAAATTTTAAAGTAACGTGCGTCCACGGAATACATTTTATAACCTTTGTGCGACAAAATACATCCATCTGTAGCCGTAAATTCGGTTGATTGCTCGTTTGCCGGTAACTGGGCGCTAGAAATATCGTGTACTAGATTCGGAGCCTTAATCCAATCCACCGCGAGGCCGGCATCAAAATTGTAAATTGGACTCTGGTGAGACTTTCGTGGCCGTCTGTATGACACATCTGTTTATTTCCCGTGATAAACAGATCAACAGTCCAGACAGCTAACCGATTTAGTTTATAGTTATAAAAACGTTTTAGGCGCTTTCGAAAAAATCCATGTTAAGTCATTTTTTAAAAACATTTTTCAAAAACATTAAAAATGGGTTTTATTTTTAACTTAACAATTTAACCAGAATTTTTTTTCTTCTTAAAAATGAGCTTTTATATTTGTATACAGTAAACGCTTGTATCTTCTAATAGTCTATAGTATTAACAAACAATTAAGCAAGCTGTATGAGTAATTGGATCCTCGACAGTGATCACCGACTAATTCGCTGCGTGCTACTGAAAAGCAAGCTACAATAAACGGTTTCTATCGCGCATTAGCTTATAGTTTGAAGAGTAAGTAAGTAGGTAGTTAACTATATATGTAACTGTAACACGAAAAATAATGTTCGGGAAGTAAAGAAGGCTTGCCAGATGAACGTTATGCACTTTATTAAGAAAAAGATAGTGTGGTGGCAGGGCTGTCATATTTAAAAGTATAACTCTGACTGGACAAAGTAATCAAGAAAAAAACCTTGGAAATTAGGTTTAGTTTAATCGGTATGCGATTGAACGATCCTTGATATTTTTTTCAAGTTTATTTATACCTTTTTAAGAATGCTGTGACATGGCCAAAGTCGACAGAAAAATTAACATTAGGTAATTATTCTATGAAGAAGTACCACTAGCGTAGGTTTTGAAAACGAGAAACCTAACAATGGAGCAAATCCTATCGTATCTGAATTTAATCCGTAAGATCCGAACGCTCTCAGAACGTACGCATGACAGCATTGGCAGCCCTATGTGGCGGCGACCTCTTGTGCAGTTGCCAAAGCTAGTATTTGTTGCAGAGGAACGGGCCGACTTGGTGGCGGGCCAGCCGGCGGGGCACCCCTTCGGGCCCCGACGCGCGGCGCCCCGGCCCGCTGTGAGCGCGCTCGCCTATCGACCCACCGGCGAGGACTTCCAGACCAAAGGTACGCACTACTACTAGTCTAACTGACAGCTTCCTTCACTACTTAACAACATGTTACCAACTGATAAGCAATCAGTCGCCCTAGACAAACTAAGCTCAAACATGAAGTGTGCCGTGAGTGATACAGGATGCTATACAGCCCGTGAGCACTGGAGAATAGGATTTGTACTTCTCTCTCACTCGCTCTCATATGCTCCTATGCGAGTCTAGCCAACCTTATCTGAACCCGAATCCTATTTAAAGTGCTCACGGGCTGCAAGGCAATAAGGACGGACAGAGCGTATGCACACATAGTCGCAACTTTAGGGTAAAGCCAACAGAATATTGTACTGTCATGAAATATTGGAAGTGATCCCAAAACCAATCAAAAAATGTTGAACCGAAGGATCACTTAACCGCGAGGCGATCTTTGCCACATAATTCATTATTAACATTGTAGCTACCACGTTGTACAATGTTTATATTTTGTTTTATTTGCGTATGTATGTATAGTGTTTTCAAACCACGAAGACGCGGCCTGCTATTTAATTTTACATACATTGATTTAATTGTGCAACATCAAATTAAGTTGGGGCCGTGTGACACCATGGTGACACCTTGTTTTACTGAAATAAGAAAGATTGAAAACACTGTATTTTTATCACATATCGCGTAGCTCAGTAAAGCCTCAGCATAATCAAGTACCGCCATATTTATATTTTAGGTGTTCTCCCATTCGCCCGGACGCGCTTACGACGCAGTATTTCGCACCACGGCGATATAGTGATCGACACACAAGACGTCAGCGCAAGCTGGACGGCTGACCCCAACATGCTGGCTCTCAAAAACATTACTCTACAGTTACGCAGGGGAAAGCTGTGCGCCATCATTGGATCCGTTGGTTGCGGAAAGGTGTGACTTTAAAATTTAACATGAAAAGAATTTTGTGTTATTAGTATGTGTTATTATGTAGTATTTTTTTTTTATGTTCCTCTCATGTTATTCTCCTAATTCTGTCTTAGAACTTTGACTTGGAACGTTTACGGTGCAATGTCGACAATTAATTTGTTTACAGAGTATAAGATGTGCTGACGGATTCTGTTCTAACCACCTATGAACCTACTAGCATTTGCCCGCGACTCCGTCCGCGTAGAAGTCGTTTATCACTGCTCCCTCGGGAACTGTCCAATTTTCGGGATAAAAAGTAGCCAATGTGCTATTCCAGACTATAATCTATCTATGTGACAAATTTCATCCAGATGAGTTTAGCCGTTCTGGCGTGATTGAGTAACACCCATTCATCCATCTATCCATCCATCCATTCATCCAAGCAAACTATTTTATATTATATTATATAATAGTAGTAAGATTTCTAAGTAAGTTGATACGGAATTAATTTGCAACGCAGTTGTTCTTCCATTGTTCGTTCGCTTTTGAACGGATTCAGCGCTAGTCACAAATCTATCTCAATTGTAAAGTCAGCCGTATTCAATTAGGTGGAGGGTTTGTTCGAGACGCGAGCACGGGGCGGCTCAGGCGGTCAGGCGGGCGCGTGGCCTATCACGCGGCGCCGGGCATGAGACTCGAAGTTGATTGAGCGCCCTTTGTGCTCAACGTCAACGGCTCCACATGCTTACATTATTACCTCTTATAACAACCAATTAAAATGTATGTTCAGACTAACACTTATTATTATTAGTATCCGCATTTCATTTAGATTCTACAGCAACCCGGCCATTTAGCGGGGTGTGGGAGTTGTCTGAATTTGAGCATTTTATGTGTTCATCTGGACGGCCATGTTAACGGCCGCCCCTTCGTGGTTATGGCCCGAGTGGCCGCCGCGGGCGGAGTGTAATGAAGCGCCTCATTAACACATTACATTACGCTCGCTCTCGCTTTACGACATTGTTAACAATATGACGGTGGTATTCGCTTAACTGTATGTTTTTGTGTTCATAATATGAAGTATGTATACCAGTGTGTTATTTTCAGTCGTCGTTCCTGCAACTGCTGCTTAAAGAGCTCAGCCCGTCTTCGGGTTCGGTGATCGTGAACGGCACCATATCGTATGCGAGCCAAGAGGCTTGGCTGTTTCCGTCCACCGTGCGAGAGAACATACTGTTCGGCTTGCCATTTGACCCAGTCAAGTATAAAAATGTAAGTTATATTCTAAAGCGGGCCACACACGATAGATTATGAGTGTTGGTTTTGCATGTGCAAGGAAAAAAACCATCAGGCTCGACTGAAAAATATCAATTTGCATATTTCAAATTTTGCTTGCGAAAGCAAGGAGTTATCTCATACACGTACGTTTATTTAATTTGATTTAACTTGATTTAATTTGATTTATTTTGATTTAATTTGATTTATGTCAATTTAATTTGATTTAATTAAATTTGATTTAATTAGATCTGATTTAATTTAATTTAATTTTATAAATTTTAGATAATTTAAATGTAAGTAGGATATAAGTTTTATTTGTTTTATTATATGATATGGAGCTGGTCTGAATTTTTTTTTAATTTGAATTTGAATTGCACTACTCATATACCTAATTCACCCAACTCCCTCAAGAGCTACGGCAGATTTCAATACGATATAGGTGCAAAAGTCATAACGTCCATACATACAAGGTCGGGAAGCGACCAGCTGATTTCCATAACAATAATTGGTCAAGTGCGAATTGGATTCACGAATCGAGAGTTCTCAAAGTTGCGAAGAAAGTACGAATAAACGAACGAAATTGTGTGACTGCAAATTGGATTCTGCAACTCAATGTTAATATCTTACTGCGACCAGATACGCTACCTGAAAGTTTACACTTTTGTTATTTTAGGTGTGTAAGGTGTGTGCCCTGGAGAAGGACTTCAAGCAGTTCCCGTACGCAGACCAGACCCTGGTGGGGGAGCGCGGCGTGTCGCTGTCCGGGGGACAGCGCGCGCGCATTAACCTGGCGCGGGCCATCTACCGAGAGGTAATAATAACTCATTTTTAGAATTTCAAATTTATTTTGTCTTCCTTTGTGCTAGGAGCTCGGGGTCAGTGAACATACAAATGCTTTTAAGGGTTCCGTAGTCAAATTAGGAACCCTTATAGTTTCGCCATGTCCGTCTGTCTCCTAGAAAGCTGTTATATAGTAGTGTGTATATATTATTATATTAGTCACGTCGATAATGTGGTAAATACATCTTGAAATTTTTTTAGGGTATCTCCACTACATCTAAAGTGAGGATGGTTTATGGTTGGATATGTCTTTCAAACATATTGCGGGTTTGTGAATAAAAATTTCGATTAAGGCATTCGTTTGTCAAATATTAAGCTTTAAGTGCTATTTTTTTTAGAGTCAAGTGAGAGTTTTTGTCGGACCATGCTCAGTGTAGGGTTCCGTCACCATTCTTACAAACACAAACAACAATTTTCTATTTAAAGTTACATATCATAGGTGATTTTCAGTAGGTATAAACATTTTAGTCGTCTGTAACTCAAGAACCAATAATGTCTACCTAGTCGTGATAGTTTAGCCTTTGAAATTCGTTGTATGTGCTTTGTATTTCATATTTTTCAGGTTTTAGGTCCTTGCAGTTTTGGCTGTAGGGGGTGGGGACACGCAACTCTAGCGAAAATCTAAAAATCTTAGGCCTGGGGGCAATGGTCAATTTTCGACTGTATAAATTACAACGATATATCACACAATATAATTTGCAACCCCCAAAAGTATACAATATGTAGTAATAAGTATATAATAAAATCTATACAAATTATTTATTTACGTTACACGTTCGTGTTTGAGTCACTGATGTACATTATGTGTACCAAATTTCTACTCAATCGGTCCAGTAGTTTCGGAGAAAATTGGCTGTGACAGACGGACAGACAGACACACGAGTGATCCTGTAAGGGTTCCGTTTTTTTCCTTTTGAGGTCCGGAACCCTAAAAATAAAGAAAAACTGAGTAGTCGCGGTATATACCTGCAGGAAGGAGGGGGGAGGGAGGGCTGGCGCATGCGGATCAATGGACAATCTGGCGTCTATCGAGAAATAATTGGTTTCCTGTTTGTTACCTGCGGACTATATTAGTACCATCGGATGTTGTTGACGACAGAACTCTCTGTTTGGTTGACCTGAACGAACATGCTTTGCTGTTGACGTTGATTGTTTACTTTATTTTCACATTCTTCAATGACCGAGTGATTTCAGTTGTGATTGTTATTTAATGTGCCTGCTAACACGCATACAATGCTAAAGAAAATTTTACAAAGTCTGACCGACCTTTCAAGCCAACATACTTTCCAAAACATTATTGTGACATTTCAAACTTTTGTATTCGTAACGTTTCGTGTACGAAGTTCACTTTAACTCTCAGTTGCGATATCATCACGGTATACATTGACTGCTAACTTCTTTCAAAAACCCCGGTCCATCCTGTTTCAACGTCAATGTTTTTCATTTTACAAGTATAAATGCAGCGCGCTTATTAGTCTCATGCATGAAGACTGCAGGTTTAATGCGTTCGCTTCGACGCTTCACGTCCGGGCCAGTAGAGCAGAGAATGTCGTCTCGTTCACCTGCACACAGTCCAGTTTGTTAAAATGTGCACACTTGTGCATTTAATTTAGTTGTATTACTGTCGTGAAGCGTGTACGTCGAATTGAAGTAAATAGACTGTATACGCTAGTTGTTGTAATAAAATCGGGATATTCCATTTTGCAAAGTATCATAGCCAATTTTTTTAATGGATGGAAGCCCTAGCTTTAAAACCATTCTAACATTGAAACAAAATGTCGGTTTAACCTTTGTTTGACCTTAGTTTCGACTTAAGACTCGTTGGCGTTTCTTTTAGGTTAGACAAAACTGTTTGGAGAAGGCTTAAATATATATTATATTACTTCCCTCTCACTTTATTGTTTTATTTATTTCACTGGTCATTACCATACGAGATCTCGAATAATGATGTCACCCATAAAGTGCACACTAAACAACTAAAAATAAAATGGAACTATTCCATCGAATACAAAATTAACGAGACTCATATCTTAAAACAGGTAACTTATTATTTCAAATATAGAACTAATCATCATCGCTGCGCCTGCCAAATTCTATGTGTTTTTTTTTATTAATTATTTAATTAAAAAAAAACACGTGGAACTTAGCTGGCGCAGTGACGTTATAAAATGTCTAATAAAAGGCTTCTGTGGAATTGTGACGAAATTATAGTATATATAACTATTATATGGCGGTTTTCAATTCACTCACGTACATAAGTTACGAGAGTACGACTCAATATATGCCACGATTTAACTTTGTGTAATCGTAGTTTTTACCATAATAAATGAAAGTCGGTGTTTTGCACTACCACGATCGTCTCAAATCTAAAATTGTTACGCAAACAAACACAGTGTGCAAATTCTCGTAGTATACTAACCTAAAGTTAGATTGGTCCGAGTGCTACGAATGGATGCATTAAAAATGCAAAAAGTGCTACGCCGTAGGCGTTTCGAGCTGTTATTTCTGTTTGCGTACTTAGTTAAGTCACGCCCTCACGCCTCACGGACAGCAGAGGTGAAAGATTGTTGTTAAATTGTGTTCGTTCCCAATATTTTAAACCGCTTATAAATAGAATATAGCGAGTTAAATTTGTATTTTTTTAAATACCTAACCTTTTATCTCGCCGCGATTCGAATATTACCCATGGGCATAAAACAGTATATGGCATAAAACTATAAAATAAACAAAGAAGTGGGATGGGACTTATTTATTGCAAAGTCAATGTCAATATGACTTGACAAAAACAATACAAAGAGTTAGTGGAACTTATTAATCTTATTATAGTCTTATAAATTGAAGAAAAGAACACTTTAAATGTTTGAAATCGCACATCGGTCTAAGATCAATAACAAATGCTAGAAAACTGGAGAAGCTCTGTTATACGATGCTTTATTAACTTGTAATGCATCACTTTTGCTCTGACGCTAGGATAACTGGTTTCATTTCATTATTTAGACTGTGAGCTTAGCATACATGCACGTGATAAAATTTGACAGGTGCTATAGGGAAATTAATACATCTATTCCATATTCTAACATAAGACTTAACGCTTAAGGTTTAAAATAGATATGTTTACAGGCAGACATTTACCTGCTGGATGACCCTTTGTCGGCGGTGGACGCCAACGTGGGCCGGCAGCTGTTCGAGGGCTGCATCAACGGGTACCTGCGCGGACGCACGCGCGTGCTCGTTACGCACCAGGTGCACTTCCTCAAGGCCGCAGACTACATCGTCAGCTTGAACGAGGTTAGCCTACTAGTTAACTGACATCAGTTTTTCTTCAGTGGACAGTGGACACTGGGCAAAAGCCTCCCATCGCCCTTGCTTGAAACTATACTTATTATTATATTACCTATTAGCTTTTGCCTACGGATTTATTAGTCCTACTCCCTCGGAAAGTGACCAATTTTCGGCAAATAAAGTACCCTTCGTTCGTGTCCGAGCACACGTTTTAATTCCCCTAACCAGAGACGTTTGATATAGGTGTAGTAAGTAATATAACTACGTACAGCATTTTTTTTTCTCAGGGACGAGTGGAAGACATGGGAACATTCAACGAACTAGTGAAATCAGGCAAAGATTTCGTGAAAATTTTGTCGCCACCAGATGATAAGGACAAGGATTCGCTCAGTATACATTCTGTAAGCTAATTGACTTGCACTTTCACTTTATACTTTTTTAATATCTTCCAAAAGATGTAAATTTTTCTTATTCGAGTAAGAAGCCAACAATTCTCGTCCCACCTTAGATTAAGTTACAAGCGAGATTTCATCTCTGATGAACCTAATCTCAGCTAGCTTGAGGATTGGGCCCTGGAGGTAGACAGTCAGCTCCACATACATTTGCCTGCATTTCTCACTAAGTACAACTGTGGCTAAGCTACAATCCTTGATGTACGAGCTCTTACATCCTGGATCTACCGGCGCCGTTTTGAGACGTATATTATTTACAGAAAACTGACGATAACGCTAAAAGGATAACGAGAAGTGTGTCGACGGCGAGTGATGCCGAGGAGAAGCCAGAGTTCGAAGCACAAAAAATCGTCGCCGAGGAGAGGCAGTCCGGGAACTTACGCTGGGAAGTCATTTCCTCGTACTTCTTATCTGGCAACAGTTACTGTTACATTATGTTCACCGTAACGGCTATTTTAATGGGCACAGTCTCGGCGGGGTCGATCGACTACTGGGTCAGCTACTGGTAATTATTTGTGTTCTAACACACTAAATATTTTTATCGAACTTATTACAGTAATAGTTTCTAGAACTTTTTAGGTCTCCGTAACCAGATAGCAAAAATGTCACCCTTATGTGTGTATGACTCAACCGGAAAATATATAGCAAAGAGCGTGGGTGCCAGAACGCATCCCTGTTTGACCCCGCTTGTGACAATAGGCAAAGTCCATTTTAGTCCATAGTTTCTAGCAAAGGGTCGCCGTCATCGAAATCGATGAGGAGGACTATATATATATATATATATATATATATATATGACTCAACCATTTTACGCAAAAATCATAAGGACCACTTAACGTTGTGATATGCTACACGATATTTGTCACATGTGACAACAGTTGTGCAATGTCAGTTGACAAACTGGTTCGTTGAATTATGATATAGTACTCTAATCTGGTTAATAGTGTGTGTACCCATATATCAGTAATCATAATAATCACCATATACTTTATCCCAAGGTCCAATCAGATGGCCGTGTACGAGGAAGAAACCGGCGGAATTGATCCTGGTAAGTAACGCGTATTGATTTCGTGCGCCCGATAAGGCTTATCGTACGTAAGACGATACGCGTTATCGCACTACCTAATCAGCTGTAAAATGACATTCGCCGATTCATTGTAATATGTACAATTTTATCGCTAAAGAAAAGAGGTCTATGTAACTTGCACTCAAATGTTTCTAACACATCGACGACGGTTGAAATCATAGTTAGGTATATAAGGTGCAACAAAAACCCTGTTCAATAAAACCGTTAGTAGAGTCACTTTACCCCAGCACGATGCAAGAGGAATTCGAAATTCGAAAGACAATATTGTATGGTGTACATACAAGAATTCGATTTTCTCCATATAAAACGAACAATCTTTCTGTGCGCTTGGTCAATGATCCTAAAAATGTTTTTTTTTTATTGAAAGAGGCTTTTGTTACATATCGTATACATCCCCAAGACGTTACAAATATTTACACGCCTCTATGTTATTGACAATAAGGTCTATGTATACAATACGAGTATGTACAGACCTATATTAGACGCATTGGCTGTTGTTTATATACTAGTGACATCGACTGTTCATATTATTTACTTGTTACTTATTTAATGTATTTACGTACAGTCGCCAGTAATAATATGTCTTCATTATCCAAATTTGGCTCAAACATCTGACACGCTCTAAAATGCCTTTAGTAGGTAACGTATCCGTGTAGATGTCTTTGGTAATAAGTCGTCGTAAGACATTGTTGATGGCTGTACAAATAAATGATGGGCGGGTAAACTTATGTTATAATTTTATCTTTTAAGTTACTTAAGGGTGCTTTTGCAATTATTAATTTATACTTAGGTACATTAAGCTTTCTAACATTTTTAATGTTGCAGTTCAGAAAAGGAATGGTAAGGTAAATAAAAACCCCTTTATAACAAAGCATGAAACGATATTAAATATACTTCCTAGACTTTTGTACTCACTTAGTAAGAAAGACGTAGCTTGTAAATGAGCTAATAAAAGCGTGTTAATTAAAAATGTAAGACTTTCATAAAATTCTAAATATATATAAAATAAAGTCGGGTTATTGTAACTCAAGAACGACTCGACCGATTTTACTGAAATTTGGCACACAGATAGTTTATTACCTCAATTAACACATACAATACTTCTTATCTCAGAAAATTTGATAGTTCCCGAGGGATAAGCGAAAAGTGACTACTACCATCTCAAAGAACGAAAAGTTAAAAGTAACACTTTAAAATTAATTCAAAATTTTTCCTCTACAAAGGCATGCTCAGAATATTAATTAATTAAAAACAAGTAAGTTTACTGTATTTTTCACAGCATCCTACCGAAATTAGAAATACATTTCATACTTATCCTGAGATGTTATTAATTAAGGGCAATGACAGGTTTCAGTCCACAAACAATAGAGTGAAAGCTTTTTGTGTGAAAATGAGGAATGCAGACCACAATTAACTATCTAGTACAACTTGCCCGCGACTTGTTTGCCCCTCGGAAATCCCATTCTAACTAATCCGTTACGATAGAGACGCACTGAGCGACAAGCGAGAAAATACAAGATGTGCTAGCGGTACAGATGCGACTACTATTATACTACCACGAGTTCCTGCCAGAGTAGTAATGCTGGGAATTATACATACAGACAGACAGACAGAGATACTTTCGCATTTATAATATTAGTAGATAAGGATAAATATGACTGCGGGCACCTTACGACGTACATCGTCTAAAGACTCGAATGGACCTTAAGTACTTAATCCTTACATAAGTCGGTACCTACTTAATGTTTTTACATAAAGCTAGATTTGATGCTCAGTTAAGTTGACTAACGTGTATTTATTTATTTTAAAATGAATGTACCTACCCACACTACACGTTAACACCATTCGATACATAAGAATAATAAAACAATATTAATTTAACTACAGTAAATTTAGCTTTCGCTTGTATAAAAAAAATTAAAGCAGATTAATTTATAACGCTTTCTAAATATATACATATTATATATCTAGTTGCACAAACGTTCCCATTAGAACACCCTTAAAAAATTTAAAATTTATTTATTACGGATAACACAAGATCTATATTTGTTTGGTGCATACAATAAAGTCCCATTTACAGAAAATAAAATAAATAGCATTAATTAACTCGCAAAGGCAGAAAGTGACAGCACGCGACTTAAGGCGACGTTAAATTTAATGAACGTTACTGCAACTGGGCAGTAGGGTTTTCCATCAAATAGACATTAAAGGGTTGCGCCAATGTGTGTCAAGGCGTCAAGGCGTGACTTTGTGGATTGTAAACACTGTAGGTGTGCTTGTAACAATGCACACGAGGAACGACAAATAATATTTTTTTATCAAATTGTCATGACATACCTACTTGTTTAAGTTTATCTATTGATTGAAACGACCTTATGTCAATTGTTTCACGGATTACGATTATGAAGAGCTTGTGTATCCCTAGACGCCGGGATGGACGAACAGATGGGCCGGTTCACGACGTCCCAATACCTCCTGATCCATGGCTGCCTAGTGGCCAGTTGCATCTTCCTCGTCAACTTCAGAGTGCTGCCTTTCGTGCAACTTTGCGTCTCCTCATCCAAGAAACTTCACAACCGAATGTTCTCCGTCATACTGAAAGGCATCATGAGATTCTTTGATACCAGCTCTTCGGGTAAGTCATCGTTTTTTTCAAGAGAGTAAATAAGAGAAAAAGATATCTCTTGGCGACTGAATTAGAAAATTCACGAGATTTGATATATTGAGGATTTTATTGCGGAAGCATAAAATCAAACATTTTTAAAATGTTGTACCTACTTTAGGGCGCATCCTGAACCGCTTCACCAAAGACATCGGGGCGCTGGACGAGGTGCTCCCGCGCACGCTGCTCGACGTGTTCCAGATCTACGGCACGCTGGCCGCCATCCTCATCCTCAACGCCATCGCCCTCTACTGGACGATCATCCCTTCCGCCATCCTCATGTTCATCTTCTTCTTAATAGTCAGAGTCTACATGAAAGCTGCTCAAGGCATCAAGCGTCTCGAAGGCACAAGTCAGTATTAATAAACTGATTATATGTAATTAAGCAAAGTTACTAACTTACATTTGCAGATCGATAATCATTAATTATACGTTTTTAGCAAAAAGTCCGGTGTTTGGCCAAGTAACATCTTCACTTTCTGGCATCGCCACCATCAGATCGTGCGGAGCTCAACAAAAACTTATCGAGGAATTCGATCGTCATCAGGTTCGTATTTCAATAACAAGTTTAGTTCAATTAATAATATATCAGAATCAGCTGTAGGTAAGTGGCCATTTCAAAAGTAATCAATAAGGATTTTCTTTGAGCGTCTAACGAAGATGCTGTGAACGTTGCGCTGCTCAGCAATAAGTCGATGTAATGCTTGGAATGGCTGCACTAAGCTTCAATTACTTGTGCAGCGAAACTCACGCTGGAAGAGGAGCCGACTGAACATTCCATTTAAAATACTTTACGGGAAAAGCACGTAGAGAACCTCTACAAAGGCAAGAAAATATGAACCGTAAATTCCTGTGACCACTTTGTCTGAGTACCGAGTGCAGAGACACTAACATATTTTAACCGTAGGTTTTAACCGTAGTGTGAGTTAAATTCTAATACTGTCTGATATACATATTATCGACTTGGCTTGGTCCGACATGCTCTTGCCCAGTTTTTTTTTTTATGTTGCAGTGATACTAAAATTGTTAAGTGTTTTGAAAATGTACCTATTACAACAGCGAGCTCCCTCTCCAAGTGTTACGGTTATTCCCGAGTATTTTTTATTCAAATCACTCTGTAAACTGCAAAGCGTAATATTTAATGATCAAGTCCGAGCCGGCTTTATTGGCTGCTGCCCTTTTGTTTCGGAATACTGTTGGTCTGTTTATTATTATCACCAAATATATTTGTACATACATATATTCATCTACATATTATTGATTACAAAATTACAAGGGATACATTTAGATACATTACTACATTTTTGTTAGAGACGAAAATGCAACATGTATACGTATGCATTACGTCCATCGGTAGGTAGCTAATATCTCAGTGTTTTGCCCGACTCTGCAAAGTCAAAAGAGGGTACGTACTGGTGTTAAGACTGACGGTCTACTCGTTTGTATATTATTATTCAAATAAACAGAAACATGTTCAAAAATTTCCGAATTCGATTGTGTTGTACACTGAACTTAATTAAATAATAGAGAAAATTCGAAAATAGAATCGAAATTGTGACACATTTGGGTCACATTTAACCATTATTGGTACGATTTTTAACGAGGTAAGTACTCCAGAAAAAAACACGCTCTAAGTACCTATCATACGAATAATTATAATTGTTGCTTCATTGTGGTTATGAAAAGTAATACGGCTTTTTAAGCTGAGATTAAAACGGAGTAGGTACTTACTTCCCGTCGACCTAAAAAGCTTAAGGTGCTTACACGAGAAACTTTTCTCGACAATTTTTAGCCGGCAATCAATGGGCGTCTCGTTTTATCTCACGAAATTAGAGTAAGACAGCTATTGTTGACAGGCAATTATTGCTCAATAAGTAAATTGTCAGTGTACCTACTCGTAAGCGCACCTTTGAGACGTGGCAAGAAACAAGATCTTTGACATTCTAGTACAGATAATGTGCTCTAGAATGTACAGCTCGTTAGAATGTACAGCTCGTAGAATGTACAGTACACGGAGAAAAAAACATTTTACAATATTACCAGATTGTATAGTAGTTATGATTCTGGCTGGTGTAGGAAAACAGATTTCAGCTATGGTTAACAGATTTTTTTTTATGCCAACAAATCATATTTTTGTTAATACTAAAATATTCTAGTTAAAATATTTTAGTACACGAAAACTCTGATACCGTTTTGGTTACCATCTAATAGTTAGGTACAGAGTAAAATATGCATTTAGCTTGCAACAGGTTTTGTATACTACACAAAGTTTATTTCCTATGATACTAGGTAAGTAGGTAATAGGTACTAGAAATGGTGTTGTACAGAAGTATAATTTTTTATTAATGTGTAAAAAAGTATAGTTGTCACATTATAATACAATAAAATCAAGTCGAATTTACAATATTCTGTTACAGGAAACTAGTTTTTTTTCTCCGTGTAGAATAGAATTCGGGTTCGGGTAAAGTCGGCTAGACTCGCATAAGAACGTATGAGAGCTAGTGAGAGAGAAATTCAAACCCGAATCCTATTCTAAATGCTCGCGGGCTGTAATTTCAAACTCTAAGGGCGCACTCGCACTTGACTTTTAATCTCATGACTGCTGTGCGATTGTTCTTAAGATAAATATAAGCACTAATTGTTAGCAAATGCCGGAACAACAGATAGTCAGTTTTCTGTTATTTTTATAGGATCTGCACACGGCAGCTTGGAACGGGTTCCTGGCCGGCGGCTCCACCTTCGGCTTCTACCTGGACACGTTGTGCTTGATTTATCTCGCTACAGTGATATTTGTCTTCATATTCATCGATTTTGGTAAATTACTTATAAACAAATTGTTTAAAAAAACATAAGGTGCTCAAAAATTATGTTAACTCGACTCTATATTGTTCAAAATGTTAGAGCGTATTCATGTGTTTTGGATTTCGACATTCGGAAAG
This sequence comes from Tortrix viridana, assembly GCA_963241965.1. Taxonomy (NCBI): domain Eukaryota; kingdom Metazoa; phylum Arthropoda; class Insecta; order Lepidoptera; family Tortricidae; genus Tortrix; species Tortrix viridana. The sequence continues at coordinate 54,812,758 of OY725171.1, read as the reverse complement.
TTTTGCGGGACATCTTTTGCCAGTAAATTGCTGTCAGGTATTGTTTAAGAACTATCCACGAAGACGCATCCCACTACTTAATTTTACGTCCAACTATGCAATCGTGCAACCTCAAATTAAGTGGTGGATTTATAACACTATGTATAGAACGCTGTCCTCATAACAGAGCCTCTGTTATATTTTATTTAAAAATATCGTTTTCTTCATGGTCTATTATTCACTTCAGTATCGCAAAGTACAACAAGGTTTCAAAAGCAAAACACGTTAAAAAAGTGCAACGTGGGTGCAGAGGCAGTGGCGTTAGTTTTCATTTATATTGGGACAGAGGTCAACAGGTGTCCCAAAAATGGCACGTCACATTGACACCGGAGGAACTTTCACACACAGCTTTCTTTAAATGTACAGTTACCAGTAATAATTATGTTATCCAACATTGGATTCAAAAATATCTGACGTCTTTATTACTAGTGGCATAAGGGAATAAGAGATTGCTAGTGATTCACCGTTAAATATTTTGAAACATACATGGTGTTCCGAAATGTCTTAATTCGACTTCATTTATAAGGTGTTGTAGCGTGTTTAGATATTTTTGACCAACTCGTATGCGCCTTTTATTGCTCCAATGTAATGCCGCCGGCGACTGAATGCATCTAAAAATCATCATTTATAGCTGTAACGGTCTAATGATTGATATATCGACTGAACAGGGGACATGATCGCGATCGGCAGCGTGGGGCTGGCCGTGACGCAGAGCATGACGTTGACGATGATGCTGCAGCATGGCGCGCGGATGCTGGTGGAGTTCCTTGCGCAGCTGACCAGCGTGGAACGTGTGCTAGAGTACAGCCGCATCGAGACCGAGCAAAACCTGTTCCAAGGCAGTGAGTTACCCCCAACCGATACATAGTCTATGCGAGTAGCACAATGCCGACCGCCATGGAGATCTCGTGATCCACAGTAATCTTGGCAGAGATGCACTCTCAAGACACTTCAGAAATGGCAGTTTTCTATAAGTTGACGTTTACTTCTCTCTCTTTCACTCTTCAGCTTATTCATCAAGATCAGTTTATTACGAAGTTTGATTTGGCCCTATGTTGCCACATCAAATCGCGGGAAACCAAATGGATACGAGTAGCGCAAAACTGACCGTCGCGGAAATCCTAAGGAAAGGCCTTCAGTGGAGGTCCAGCAGTGGACGTCTTGTGATGCGATGCTGATAGAACCTTAAATTAAAATTTGAGAAACGCAATAACAAGTGTTTTACTGATTCTTAAGTTCTTAATGTAAAAGTACAAAGGAAATTTAACGATAAAAAAATTCAACTCTTTTACCCCTTTAGGACTGAATTTCGGAAAATCGTGGGAAAGTCCCTTGTTATGTCGATTTCACAAAAGCAAGTTAAATTCCAAATTTCTACTTTCATTAGGCTGTGCTCTAGAAGTTTTGATAAGCGCGAATTTTTTTGCAGAAACACGGAAATCTCACATTTACATATCCAAAAGCTGTTGTACAGTCGAGGACATAAAGATGTATACGCTTTTGGACCTTATTACAATGGAATAACATCTTTCTGTCCTCGACTGTACTTGCAGAAAAACGTCGTGAGGAACTAGACCTTAACACTTTAAACAGTTATTAGTTCTTCGAAAATGTGGATCTACGTCTTTATATAGGTTTGCTTATCATTATCCTGACCTTTTATAAGCATTCCACTGGCGTAAATATGTATATATTATATGTTATTGTTTATATTTGCAGAAGTCCCTACTCCGAACCTATGGCCATCTCAAGGCAAGATTGTGTTCAGCAACGTGAACATGCGGTATGCGCCAGATGAAGCCCCCGTTCTGAAAAACTTGAACATTTTAATCGAAAGTGGCTGGAAGGTAATTATAGTGAACGCAGCGGTTTATCCGATATTTTTGTGATGTACAATATGTAATATCCTCAAAGTTGTATTCCACCCCACGATACGCATAACAAGCATGTTTTGTACAATCTCACAGGTCGGTGTCGTGGGAAGGACAGGCGCAGGCAAATCATCCCTGATATCAGCTCTATTTAGGTTCGCGTATCTGGAAGGATCGGTGACCATCGACGGTATAGATACGTCCCTTATATCCAAGCAGGTAAGTCAAACCCTACCTAGTGGTAAAACTGCTTTTAGCATTGATAATGCGAACATGTTTTCTTGTTGTGAAGGCAAATTTAAATTACTAAAATATATACACTTCGTAACAAAGGCCCTCCTTGTTTCAGGATCTTCGAATGAAAATTTCAATCATACCTCAAGAACCAGTATTGTTTTCTGCAACTATCCGATACAATCTCGATCCGTTCAATATTTACAGTGACGATGACATCTGGAGAGCACTTGAACAGGTACTTACTTCACAGAGTAAATGGAACCTATGTTGTTTCAGATGTATCAACGTTCATTGATAGTTTAAACATATCTAGTTCTCAATGTAAGTACGTATTTCATAATGAATCGTTATTAAAATAGGAAGGTAAAGTGTTACTTTCTTTTGATGAGAATTAAACCGAGCTGTTAGTGTGTTAGATGTTGAACTAAAACAAGAGGTTATTTATAAAACTGATTATATAATGATGAGAGTATATAAAAATTGGGGTGCTTTTTATTTATCAACAGGTAGATATGAAATCGTCAGTACCTTCTCTAGATTACAAGGTAACAGAAGGCGGAGCAAATTTTTCTGTGGGTCAGAGACAATTGATGTGTTTGGCTCGCGCTGTTCTTCGCTCGAATCAGATTTTAATTATGGACGAAGCTACCGCAAATGTGGATCCCCAGTGAGTACATAATTAATTAAATTGGAATTGAAATGAAACAGTCATTTTGGATAGCTTATAGAGTATATTTTATTTTCAGGACTGATAATTTTATTCAGCAAACAATTCGGAGTCAGTTCGCGACGTGCACCGTTTTGACGATCGCCCACCGGCTGAACACCATCATGGACTCGGACCGCGTGCTGGTGATGGAGAGCGGCGCGGTGGCGGAGTTCGACCACCCCTACCACCTGCTGTCCGACCCCAACAGCCGGCTCTCCTCCATGGTCCGGGAGACCGGCGACAGAAACAGCGCACAGCTGTTCCGGTTAGCAAAGGAAGCCTACTTTCAGAGTAACCTGAAAGAAAACGGCAAATAAACAACAGGCAAAGATTCATTAATATATAAACTAGAGATTGTAATACCGTACTGCAGAGGCCAATAAGCAGTTGCAGAATGAGTAAGAGTAAAGTAAGTGTAAGGTGTAAGAACAGGCGAAGAAATCAATTATAATTTACGCGTAAGTTAAATTAGGTTAAAACTTACAATATACATATAAAATAAACAGCTATACCTAGCTTATTATAAAGTTACAGGAATTATTTTAAAAACTAAACGATACTATTTGTATCAATTCATCGACGGTGGAAAGGCATACATAAATAAAGTACATACTTTTACTTAAAATCAACGTTATTATGTTTAGCACGTGTACGTAACTTCAAAGAATCCTTCGGCAACTGTTTTTCCGGAATTTGCCATTTCAGTTAAATGACATCGTGACATTATTTCAAATGCGAATATCAATGTAAATAACTTATTTATACAATCACTATTTGATACAAAAAAGTAATAATGCCTATACAAGACGATCTTCCTCCGTCGATATGCACTACGCATATCATATGCGTAGTCAAGTTCATAAATATGTGTACATTTTAGTAGTACCGTGTCTATTTAAGCCTGGGCCACACCGGATGCGTGGCGTAGACGTGCACGTGCGCGTTCGCGTTCCACTGCGTTGTATAGCTGCGTCCTCATGTGAGGATTCATCCTGAATACCACTGTGACATTGTCACAGCGATTAAAGTGACAAGGCACTAAACGTGTACACATATTTATGACCTAAGCTTGACTGTACTAAACAACTTTATTTAGTAAATATGTAAAATATGACTCTGACAATGCCTGGTTCCGCCAAGGCTTATAATTATATTATAATAAATACCTTTCATAAACAATGCGAGGATTACACAATTTCGTTATTAAAGGAACAAGTAAGTTATTCCAAACGGCACAAATATATTTACAACAAAAAAAGCAATTTAATTAATAGTACCTTCACTGAACAACTAACGCTATAAGTATATGATTGTTGTGAATAAGAGTGTTGATTCCAATACCAGTCTAATATACCTATACGTTACGGTACTACATCAACTGAGATGAAAGTTAAATTACAAATGAATTTGCTGTTGTTACTATCAGCTTTTATTGATTAGCTAATGCTATAAGCTGTAGTATTCAATGTATGCTAACCAAGCTAAATCTCGTTATTTAGGGCTTTTTAAGTGTGCCTTTACACTATACTGTTCGCACTGTACCTATTATTGATATAATAAATTGTCCGAAGATGAGAGTTTTTATTTACTTACCTACTTATAGATTGTACACTAAAACGACAAAAAAATGCTAACCAGTTCGGCTTCATGCCAGGCAGTGCCTGCGCGCTAGAAGGGCATGTTCGACTAGGCTTTAAGCCCACCCTACACTGCAAGTGGAGCGGACCCCGTATGGACTCCGTTTAGCTTATAACGGTGAATTCACGTGCTTCTACCGCGAGCAAGTCTCTTGAAGCCTCCGTTGTAAACTAAACGGAGTCCGTACGGGGCCCACTTACTATACACACACGTAGTTAACTTACTTACTTGGTAAATAAAATTGAGACATTTCTTAAAACAAAAGTACATTATGATACGAGTGTGCTAAGTTGGTTATTAAAGTCGAGGCGGGATTGTAGCCCGAGCTGCAAGCGAGGCCGTAAGTGAGCCGAGAGTTTAATGACCAATGCTCACGCGTTTCATACGACGTTTATTGACACAATTGCGAGAATAAAATAGTAAAAACACTTATCCTTGAAACATTGCGGCGGACATTTTGTTTTTGTCGCGCGCCGTAGTTTTGGTGGTTAGATTACACGCGCTCTGGTGGAAATAGAGGCACTAACGAATCCGCCGCAAAGCCAATTATTAAAAATATGATAAACTAAATGTTGATGTATTTATATAACAATAACTAATATTATTTGCTGATAAAGTAAATAATTTCATTTAATAAAGCTCATTAGACAATATTTATTATTAGTTATTTTAACTAAGGCCGAATTCGACCAAACTTCTTATACCGGGTATAACGCTTACTCTGAGATTAAAATGAGAGATTCATGACAGATTACTATGGCACTTTGACATTTAAACCCCAGAGTAAGCGTCACCCCCGTGTAAAAAGTTTGGTCGAACCGGGCCTAAGACAGTTAATTAATTTGCAAAACTTTTACTATATTATAAGACGTCACAATTCTTTGCTGAGATAAAAAAAAAACTATAATGCAAAAAACACAAGTAAAGTAAAAAACACGCGTGTTTAATATGCTGCATTATGACCCTAAATACGCTGGAATAAGGGCCACTTTACAAGCAAGTGTGTTGAAAAGTTAAATAATAAAAAATAGAACCGTCTTCAAAAAAAAACCCACTAAAAACAAGACTAAATAATGACCGGCTTCCTAGGAATTGCCTATTTGATGGGTGCCTAATAGGTACATGGAATATATCTAAGCCGGTGTCAAGTAGGTTTACACAATAGCAATATCACATGATTCTTGCCACCGACTTCGATATATTCCATGTACCTATTAGGCACCCATTAAATAGGCAATTCCTAGGAAGCCGGTCATTATTTAGTCTTGTTTAGTGGGTTTTTTTTTGAAGACGGTTCTATTTTTTATTAAAATTTTTTTTTCGTCTTTTTTAATTACATATTTTTTTCGCTTTTTAGTGATACGAGTATAACTATCACTAAAAAAATCGCGTCAACACAAAATCGGTCGGGTTAAACTAATATATCGCTTAATAACGGATTCATGCGGATGACGTCACGTGGTATCCATTATTCTTGTATACCAAAACCTTCTCCAGAATGTAACAAATACTTTGCTGAAAACCGCATCTAAATCGGTTCAGCCAAACGCGAGATAATCGTGGACAAACATACATACATACATACATACATACATACATACATACATACATACAAACATACAGGTCAAACTGAGAACCTCCTTTTTTTTTTGAAGTCGGTTAAAAAAATGTTTTTGGTACTAAGTACGAGTATGATATTGCATTGTCGTCTAGTTCTGAGCTTTGTTTAAAGTTTTAAGTCTCTTGCTCAACGGAAAGTTAATCTAAGCTAATCTATACTAATATTATAAATGTGAAAATAACTGTCTGTTTGTCTATCTGTTTGTTACGGTTTCACGGCTAAACCACTGAACCGATTTCAATGAAATTTGGTACGGAGTTAGTTTGAGTCTCGAGTAATGACATAAAATACTTTTTATTCCGGGAAATTGGACAGTTTTTGAGGGAGCAGTGATAAATGCTTACAACGGGGACAAAGTCGCGGGCAAAAAATAGTTTAAAATAGTTGCCAATTTTGTACCGAATAGACTAACAAACCAACAAACAAACAGATAGACATGCAAGCGAGCTTAATAACGCGGTACTGAGTTGGAAATAAGCGAAATGTCTTAACTGGTTCACAGCCACCACCAGCCTCCATCGCCAGCAACCATCAGATTTTAATAGTTTTTAATTTATTCCATTTTATGACTTATGCCTGCAAAAAATAACTTTAATTACTCGCTTTTGTAAACTAACGTGAATACCTATTTACAAGCATGTTTGAGAAATAGTACATTATTGTAGACTACAATGTAGAGGCCCGGAATACAGAGGATTGCCTGACGAGGTGGTGGACACGCGTCGGGCAATATCCGTTTCCGCCGAGGCCTATAACATATAATATTTTTCTCAAAACATGTGAGGAAATGGTACAAATATATTTGTAATAAACATTCCGACGAATTGAGACTACGCCTTTTTTAAAGTCGGTCGGTTCATGCACATAGCGTAAGATGAAGATTGACTATTTTTTTACCCATAACAAAATATACCTTGGAAAAATTCAGTGCCCTGTTTTATACTTACTTATAAATAGTTAATAATAATTAGCACAGGAGGGATCTCCTAGGGTGGTGGCAACGGAACAACTTGTAGCTCAAAAACAACGCGACGAGAACAAGTCCCAGAAAGAAATATTCCACCTGGTGATCTTGAAAGTGTACTTCCCACGTTTGATTTGTACAGTTATCTTCACAACAAGCCATTCTGTTTAGGATTCACGTGATTATCAGCCCATTTTTTCTAATTAGTACACTCTTATCGCCGCTACATTGTTATTTTGTATGGATCCCCATTCTTGCAAATAAAATTTTATGATCGGCTGATGATTTCCCAAAGTGAAGACAAATGTCACTCATTGTCATTTTCAGTCATTTTATCAATAGACATTTTTTTAATAATATACTCTACCTACTCTACATTCGTTCCTTTTTAAGCATCAAACCGATGGCTCGAAAAATCTTGACCGGCAGCCGCGCGGCATCACAGGACGGCTAGTACAAGTTGTCTGCGATGTGATAGCCACACAGGCACAATTTTAGTTAAGCGTGTCACACACGCAGCTATAATATATATTTTGGTATATTCATTTTTATTTAAAAAGCCGTGGTAGCCTAATGGTTTGACCTGCCGACTCTTAAGCAGAGGGTCGTGGGTTCGAACCCGGGCTCGCACCTCTAAGTTTTTCGGAATTTATGTGCGAAATATAATTTGTAAATTTACCATAAGCTTTTCGGTGAAGGAAAACATCGTGAGGAAACCTGCACACACCTGCAAAGCAATTTGACGGTGTGTGCGAAGTTCCCAATCCGCACTGGGCCCGCGTGGGAACTATAGCCCAAACCCTCTCATTGTGAGTGGAGGCCTGTGCCCAGCAGTGGGGCGTATATAGGCTGGATTATTATTATTATTATTAATTTATATTATAGCAAGGCATCTTACGATATATTTTCGTATTATTTAGGTATATTTTCCATAATAGTTGACAGAGTCCACACACGCAGCTAATATATATTAATATATTATATATTAATATATATTATAGCTGCATGTGTGACGCGCTTTATGCTTTAGCATAGAACGAGCTATAGAAAAAAAGCGATAAATAAATAACTGTCAACTCTACACCACGAAACGAATGGCAGCCCGTACACAGTCAATCTCGATCGCGATATTTGATCAAAATCAACGATAGAGGTCTATATTGATAATGTGTGAAGTAGAATGACGGATTAATGCATCGGATCACAAAATATTTTTGTAGATTGAAAGTGTAAGCGCAGTATCGCATCAGTCTCACTGTACGCTTCTATGGAGTTATCATTTGTCATCCATCGTATCACCCATCGAAACATTTTCCCCCATCCTGAAGTAGTCTTTATAATCGTCAGCTTTAGCAGTGAGTTGAATTTCTTTTTAACCGACTTCAAAAAAAGGAGGTTCTCAGTTTGACATGTATGTATGTATGTATGTATGTATGTATGTATGTATGTATGTATGTATGTATGTATGTATGTATGTATGTATGTATGTATGTATGTATGTATGTATGTATGTATGTATGTATGTATGTATGTATGTATGTATGTATGTATGTATGTATGTATGTATGTATGTATGTATGTATGTATGTATGTATGTATGTATGTATGTATGTATGTATGTATGTATGTATGTATGTATGTATGTATGTATGTATGTATGTATGTATGTATGTATGTATGTATGTATGTATGTATGTATGTATGTATGTATGTATGTATGTATGTATGTATGTATGTATGTATGTATGTATGTATGTATGTATGTATGTATGTATGTATGTATGTATGTATGTATGTATGTATGTATGTATGTATGTATGTATGTATGTATGTATGTATGTATGTATGTATGTATGTATGTATGTATGTATGTATGTATGTATGTATGTATGTATGTATGTATGTATGTATGTATGTATGTATGTATGTATGTATGTATGTATGTATGTATGTATGTATGTATGTATGTATGTATGTATGTATGTATGTATGTATGTATGTATGTATGTATGTATGTATGTATGTATGTATGTATGTATGTATGTATGTATGTATGTATGTATGTATGTATGTATGTATGTATGTATGTATGTATGTATGTATGTATGTATGTATGTATGTATGTATGTATGTATGTATGTATGTATGTATGTATGTATGTATGTATGTATGTATGTATGTATGTATGTATGTATGTATGTATGTATGTATGTATGTATGTATGTATGTATGTATGTATGTATGTATGTATGTATGTATGTATGTATGTATGTATGTATGTATGTATGTATGTATGTATGTATGTATGTATGTATGTATGTATGTATGTATGTATGTATGTATGTATGTATGTATGTATGTATGTATGTATGTATGTATGTATGTATGTATGTATGTATGTATGTATGTATGTATGTATGTATGTATGTATGTATGTATGTATGTATGTATGTATGTATGTATGTATGTATGTATGTATGTATGTATGTATGTATGTATGTATGTATGTATGTATGTATGTATGTATGTATGTATGTATGTATGTATGTATGTATGTATGTATGTATGTATGTTTGTCCACGATTATCTCGCGTTTGGCTGAACCGATTTAGATGCGGTTTTCAGCAAAGTATTTGTTACATTCTGGAGAAGGTTTTGGTATACAAGAAATTGATACCCCGTGACGTCATCTGCATGGATCCGTTATTAAGCGATATATTAGTTCAACTCGACCGATTTTGTGTTGACGCGATTTTTTTAGTGTAGTTGTAGTTAGTGTATAGTTATACTCGTATCACTAAAAAGCGAAAAAAAATGTAATAAAAAAAGACGAAAAATTTTTTTTTATAAAAAATAGAACCGTCTTCAAAAAAAACCCACTAAACAAGACTAAATAATGACCGGCTTCCTAGGAATTGCCTATTTGATGGGTGCCTAATACGTACATATGGAATATATCGAAGTCGGTGGCAAGAATCATGTGACATTGCTACTGTGTAAACCTACTTGACAACGGCTTAGATATATTCCATGTACCTATTAGGCACCCATCAAATAGGCAATTCCTAGGAAGCCGGTCATTATTTAGTCTTGTTTAGTGGGTTTTTTTCGAAGACGGTTCTATTTTTTAGTAGATTTAAATGAGTGTACAATTCTCTCTTGAGTAACCACTGTTTACCCAGCGCCTTCTCTGAATCCTTTTCTTCAAAGTTAGGGCCAAAACAAGTGATACTACAGCTTTAACTTTATGTAAATACATGACAACAGGTATTAACGCGGCGGTTACGATACACGGACTGATGAAATCAAGATTGAATGTGTAATGTTATGGCGCGACCCCGCAGTCCGTGATCGCGATCAGAGCTATATGATCGCGATCGAGATTGACTGTGTACGGGCTGCCAATAAGTACTCAATTCAAGTATCTGGAATAAATGCGAAAATGCGTTGGCCTGTGCCTTCACGACAAATCGGTTTGATAAGTCTTTATCCCAAAATATTTGTTAGTTCCGAATAAAGAAATTAATAAATAACATCCGTTTGGGAGCTACGATGCCCAGACAGATACACAAATACACAGACACACACGTTAACCTTACACTTAACACCGCTCTTTTTGCGTCGGGGCGGGGTTACTTATCGGTCCACTGCGCAACGGGGCTGCGTTGAAATTGTTATTGAAATAATTATGTAAACTTAGTTAGCATACACGTCAGTTATCAGGTATTCGTAATAAAATTCAGTGTTTAGGTATTTTGAGTATTATGTTAATTGAACTTTATGACTGATTTATTGGTAGTTACATGTTTAAATCGATGGTGATTTACTTCAATGTAGGTAGGTACTTAAATTACTTTGTCTATATGTTTTCCTCCACGATTTTTTACATGTACCTACTAGTTTACTCAATGTACTTACTGAATATAGGTCAACTTCAATCTGGAACGCCGTCACGCTAAGATAAAACGCTAAGATATTGTTCTGGTAAAATGGATTTGAGGAGGATTGCTCTGGTAAAACGTTTACTCCTACAAGATTGCATGTTAATTGTTATTTTACGTATCGTGCGTTGTCCTCCCTCACTCATTAATTTCAAGGTTATCTGTTATCGATCTCTAATTTCGCCTTTGAACATACATCATATTTCACACATGTAAATCAAATTATTTTTATGCCGTAATGAGTTTACTTACTTAATAATTGACTTGCTTTTCGAATACATTATAATTTATATTGAATGTACCTCATAGTTTAAGTCTTGCGGTTGGAGATTGGTTAACATCGTGCGCGGCACCTTCTGCACTTGAAGAGACGGTATGCGAGGTACACGATGATCACCGTCATCACCGAGGCGAAGATCAGGACCGTGGGGTCCAGGAACTTCGACTGCATGCAGACTGCTTCTTTGCAGCACGACATTATGCCCGATTACCTTCTTCATATAATAACTGAGGCATTACAATGCGGAATCCGCTCATTTTTTTAGCTTCATTGAAGAATTGGTAGTTCAGAGCTACATTTTTTATTTATTTGGATCTATTTTATTTACCATGATGTTTTTTTGACAAGTATTTTTGCACAGAGTACTTTAGTATATACTCGTAAGAAATTTCAACCAAATAGATAATCTAGACGTTTGATTTGAGGTTTGACTATGAGTCTCGTCCAAGGACCCATTTATTATGAAAAGCTTGTACTTAACTTGTATTACAAGCGGAAGTCTCTCTCGACAATATGCATTAAAAAGAGACTTCCACTTGCGTGTCTCCTTCTTTTGCAGACACTCATTTCATCGAATGTGTCGTTTCACTGAATGTTATTTAATCGAAAGCAAATTTCTGCTGAAACCTTATTATTATTATCAGGTTATCTTAAGCATGGGTTACGTAGGTTAGGTTGGACCTGTGACCACCAAAAAATTATAACTCCTGCACGTGGAAATGCCTGCCAATGAAATGAAAATTCGGCGAAGTAAAACATTCTATGAAATGAGTGTCGGTGATTGAAGGCTTTCACTTGTAATACAAGTTACAAGCTTTTGATAATGGGCCCCATGTTTGCACCAAAAGGACCGTACGTTGGTTGCGAAACTTTAGTCGGGTGCGACGGTTCAAAAATCGCGTTCTCTCGGCCGGTGTGGGTAACATTTAATTAGGTTCTACAGAAAGTTTAAAAGAGATAGCTATATAATTGTGAATACCACTTTTGTTTTCACCGAATAAATAGTGAGGAAAAAAACTTACGTGAAAATATTGGTCCACCAGAATCTCATACAAAAGGGGAAATGAAAATGTATAGCTATAGCAGCACTGGGGTGATAGGATTTAGTGACGGTACTTTACAGGTGCATTGTGTCTACATATTATTAGAACACATTTCTTTCAGGGTTCCTTGTCTCCTCTCACGTTCCAAACCTATTTTTAGTATCCCACCCTGTGGCACAAATTATGCACAAAATTCATTCTTCAGGCGCTCGTGTACTCTTTTTAATAAATCGCTTAACGAAGTTGATCTACTTGCACATAGTATGTCGACTTTTAAAAATAAAGTTCAACAAGTTCTTTTTTCTCTGTAGTAATTATAGTATTGTATTTTATTTCTCAGTAGTTTTGAGCTGTACCTAGACCACACGTAGTTTAACTTTTGTTTTGTATGTTGAACACTTATGTAGAACATAACTTAGTGAATGTTTAAGAATAGTTAGTAATATAGGAAACTTTAGGCCTTATTCAAGTAATTTTCTTTCTGAAATGTAATTTACATTAAACGGCTGTTTGTTTTCTGAATAAATTAAAAAAAAAAAAAAAAGTATGCTGTACTGCTGAAATAGTTTTTCACTCTAGCTCCTAAAGTAATGGACCGATTACAATAAATGGAGGTCATAGGCTATACATTATAAAAGCAGTCTGGTTTATGTTTGCTATTTTTGAATTATAGCTTTTTAATTTGTCTTGATATTACGGTAGACCTTATAATTTTCGTAACGCCCGCACCACCATGCAAGCCTTGCACTGGTGCGGTGAGCCAATGTCATGCCCACCAAAAACAAATGTAAAATATAGGCTGAGTTCTCATGTGTCACCAAAAGTAGTAGGTGATAACTAAAAAGGCGCTAAGGTTGAGACTAGGTTGTTGACAGACAAACCAATTTATTGCGACTAACAAATTTTAAAACTAATCTTGGCAATTATCAGTAGAGTAATGTTTAATAACTGTTAGTTGTTTCAAGATAAAACATTGTACGTTAATTGTAAAAGGGTTTTACTTCAAAATACGTGACAGTTTACACCAACATAATGAAAGCAACGATCGTTTTGGTTACGCTATAGGTAGATGGTATCCAAGCATAGTGAATCTTTGCTGCACGCCATTTTGCCTGGTTTCTGGTTCCTTCACATAATATATTGAGCATTAAAATGAGGGCTTATCGTTCTATCGGTCCATTGGTGTTGTCGTAGTCTGAGTCTATATTTTTATTTATTTCAATGTTATTTACCGTATTTTTTGTGACATATTTTTGAAAGGCATTTCTTCCAAAGATAATAATCTAGACCTTTGACCGAACGGCCCTATATAAGTAGATAGAAGATCTTCATAGAAAAAAACTCAGCACGCGCACATGCGCACCTACGCCCTGACAGATTAATTATTGCTCGTTTTTACGTTACGTTATAACGTGATTTGTCACATTATACAACAAAAAAGTCCAAACATGGCACAGCATCTTATTTCACCATATGAAGCTTCGACTGGCTCCGTCTATACTATACATTGCCGTTGACACACCAGTATTTTAAAATGTCGGTCATTAAAGTCATTAATTAATGTATAACAATTATGCAGTCGAAGCTACGTATGTTGATTTTAGAAGCTGACTGCCTGACTGGAACAAGGTAACAGTGGAGCAGAAACGGGCTGTTTAATTTTAGGGTTCCGAACCTGAAGAGGAAAAACTGATTCCTTATAAGTTCACTCAATGTCTGTCCGTCTGTCACAGTCGATTTTTTATTTATTTATAATACTTTTTTTTATTTTAACTCAAAGTAACTTAATCTATCCGTGGTTTGAATATTGGGAACGGACATAAGCTATCTGGGACTAAAATAAAATTCACCCGAATAAAAAGTGATTTGCATTTATTTTCTACATTTATTGCACATAATTATGTTCTAAGTGGCACATGTAAAATTGTATAAATATGTAATTACGTACTAAACAACCTGAAGTCATGCCGGTTGCACACCTCCGCCGCGAAACCGCGAAACTGTGGCGGAATCGTGATATTTAATATGAAATTGAACTTTATTTCGTTGCCAGAGTTTCGCTACTACAGTTCCGCGGCGGAGGTGTGCTACCGGAGTCAAGGTGGAAATTCTAACTAAACGAGCGTATGTGCTCGATAAAAATAAATAATAAAAATTGATTTACTGCCTTAAAAACAGAACAGACTAACCGCCTGTTTCACAATCGTCAAGTAAAGCATGTCTGTTAAATAAATTTAGCCCTTACCCTTTCTTGCACTTGAAAATAGACAAGGAGTGGGCATCTTTATTTGACAGATGAATTTACTTGTCGCTTGTGAAACAGGCCCTTATACTCGTTACACAACAAACAAGAGACTTATTAAAATATTAGAAACCCTGACATAAATCATCACACATTCTGTAATACGTCTGTCATTCAATCGCCCTAAAAAGAATGTGCCTGTATAACTAAGGGTTAACTACAAACTAACTAGGTCCTAACCACTTTCATTACCTATGCACTCCAATAATGAGTAGACACACTAGGCACTCGTTACTAAACAAGTTATACATACCCCCAACCTCTGATAAAATGAGAGAACAGCAGTTATGGCACAAGTTATGTTAGGTTTAGTTAAAATTTCAAGCTTAGCGTTTCAAATCTGATTGAATATACGTGAAAAGTTACTTGCTCTGAAATTAATTCCCAATATGTAAATAACTTGGATATGTAGCCTTTGGGTTTGTATTTTTCTCTCACACACTCTCATACGTTCTTAGCAAGTCTGGCCGATTTCAAATAAACACTAATTCTTTTTTAAAATTGCGCTGTAGATCGTAATGAAGCCTAGCGCACAGGTGAAGGGGACGGGCGGTCGCTATCATATTTTGTCTTCGCAATTTCGAAGAGTGATTTTCCCATGTTGTCGCCAGTTTCTTTGACCATGAAGTTCAGTAGACTGTTGGGGTTACACAGTAACACGTATGGGTAGTCAAACTCGGCCACACGACCTTTGTCCATGACCAGCACTCGGTCGGAGTCCATGATTGTGTTCAGGCGATGCGCAATGGTGATCACTGTACAATCGGCAAACTGACGACGAATCGTCTTCTGGATTAAAGCGTCGGTTCTGAAACAGTGAAAACCTTATCAAGAAGTTGTCCTATCTTTAAAAGAAGAACATGTTGTCATTACTATTGTAAATCTTTTTTAACTTAAGAGCCATATTAATTATTCGTGCCGGTAATTTATTCCCCAGTTTTGTTCCTCAACATATGTCTTCGGTTGCTATTTTTTGCATGTGTAATTTGTAATTAGTGTAGGTACACACGTGTTGATTACATATTTTGTTTGTTTGCGTGCGTGATAAGTTAGTGTTTATGTTTTTAAGTGGTGCAAGTGCGTAGGAATAAGAGTAATTTTTGCATTTGTGTGTTAGTGGTTTATATGACAGACTTTTGTGGTTAGGAAATTGCGCGTAAGGCATCTTCTGGTGTATACCTATACTCAATGGCAATATAACATTACCGTAGTTTACATACTTTATAATTAAATAAATATCAGGGGACAATCTTACATAATTAAACCTAATCCCGTTTAGGCTTGCGGACAATTCACTAGACAATAGTTTGTAAATATTTTTTCAAGAGAAATGTAGACCTATTCATTCTCACTCATGAGTATCACTTTAAGCGAGACAGTTTGCTATAACGGTGCAATCATCATTTATTATGAGCCGTGGTTAGAAGGCCTGGCAGGACTTACTGCGGGTCCACGTTGGCGGTGGCCTCGTCCATGACGAGCAGCCTGTTGGAGCGCAGCACGGCGCGCGCCAGGCAGACCAGCTGCCGCTGTCCCACTGAAAAGTTGCCGCCTCCTTCAGAGACCTTCATGTCTAGCGCGGACACCGAATCTTTCAGCTCCACCTGACGAAACAAATCATATATCACATTAACCAAAACAGAAACACATGTGATTGATTATATTGGTTATATTGGGACTAGGTATACATGAAATTATGCAATAGACAAAGCACCGGCATGGTTTCAATTTATAGATCAATAAAACCCCTCTAATCGAGATGCCGCACTATCATTATACATTGCTCTGTTACTCAGAAAATAACTATTTCTTAAAAACGTTATTGAATTAAACGTCCCGAAGTAACTAAAACCTACACCTATTTAAAAGTAAAGATAAGATAAGGTAGGATAAAGTAGTTAACTTAACTAAAGTACTTTCTCAATAGGGCAGCCTTAAGTATTTCAAAATGAATGTAACGCACGGATCATACCTGCTCCAAAGCTCTCCAAATGTCCTCGTCACTATACGAGTCGAAGGGGTCCAAATTGTAGCGTAGTGTTGCCGAAAATAGAACAGGTTCTTGGGGAATAATGGACAGCTTCGACCTCAGTGCCTGCCAGGGATTATTATAACGTCGGTGTAAATGTAAAACTCATTAAGTAACATTTACATTTACATGAATTAATGAGAGTATTATAGGAATTATTATTACAATAACCATCATTCATCGAAAAAAGGAGTCGAGGAGTCGAAGACTCGTGTTCCACAAACATTTTACTAATAAAATAATTACTGCCGTAGAACCTAATTATAATTATTTAGCAGGTATTTTTTACCTGTTTGGATAATCCCTTGATATCGATTCCGTCAATTTTGATCGAGCCTTCAATCCCATAAAGTTGAAACAGAGCTGATATTAACGATGATTTGCCCGCCCCAGTTCTGCCAACAACACCCACCTAAAATCAAAAGTTGATCAGTTTAACTTGCTCATATATTTGAAGTATTATTTGTTTATTTATATTTTATATTGCTCCACTCGCCTTCCAGCCACTGTTAATTTGGAAATTCAAATTTCTCAAAACAGGGTCGTCTTCTGCTCCATATTTCATAGATACATCTTCAAAGTTAATTTGACCATGCGTGGGCCAAATAGCTGGTACCTGGATTGCTGAAACGAAATGAATTATAATATAATGAATATAATTATTTCATTATTTAATTTGGTATTCAAATACTTACTTACTTAAATAGATTACTTACTACATTTTGTTTTATTTTATTAATAATGGCTTTGCTTTTCGGGATTTTATCGTTATTAAGTAGCCTTGTTTATTTTATTGGATTTTCATAAATAAATATGATACATTCCGAAAAACGTTCGCCAGAGTCGCCTCTCAGAATATTATACTCACGGCTATCGTAAATTCTCTCTTCTTTGGGCAGTTCACTGTACTCAACGATTCTTTCCACGGATGTCATCTGCGCTAGGAAGTCCGCAGTAAACCGAGCGGCCATTTGCAACATCATCGTCAGCACCATTGACTGACTGATAGCCAAACCCACGCTGCCCACTGGGATTATATCCCCTAAAAGTTAAATTGCAATTGGATCATCTTAATTTACGTTTGTTTTTACGATCTCTATAATATGTAGGGTTTACTAATTGCTTATTCGCAACCATACGTTTCGCAAACTGATTAATTTCACAACCATTTCATTTGGCTAAATGCTTTTTTTTTTTCTGAAACTGTAAATATTTCAGGATTTTTATAAAACTAACCTAACCTATACGGTTCTACACGATGGTCCTGAAATAAATCCTGAAATATTTACAGTTTTGGAAAAAAAGCCAAATGAAACGGTTGCTAATACCCCTTCTATACGGTCGGGTGGTTGGGCCAACCGAGAGGGATGCAGCTATTTGTAGGAACGAGATGTAAATATTACTATCTCATTCTGACAGATAGCTGCGTCCTTCTTGGTTGGCCCAACCGCCCGACCGTATAGAAGGGGTATAAATGAAACAGTTTGCCAAACATTTTTCGCCCAAATGGAAGGAATCCAATAATTAGGTTATCTCTATATAGGTAGGAGATCATTTGTTAGAACTATGTATACCTCAAAAGCATACATTTCTTGTAGCGATTCACCGAATCGCATTACACATCGATCGTTATTTTATTTTCGCTTTGTGTAACAATCGTCTATTTTTTTGTACAGTCAAGGTTATAAATATAGATACGTTTTAAGTGTCAAAAATATGTAACTATGTTTATAACCTTGACTGTACGCTAGCATTAGTCGCATTTCACCTCAAGGGCATATTTTATTGTATCATTTGGACGCGATTGTCTATGTTACTTCTAGCAAATATTTTAGCCGCAGGTTACCTCGTTCGCATAGATTGATAACAATTAAGACATAAAACGCTTTAAAAATGAATTAAGGCGTCAAATAAAACAGCGTTCCCATGAGCGTTCCAAACAAAAATCGATCGCAGTGAAATGCGACTAGGGTAAAACCTCTGATAACCCCCAAGGTAAAACACTACTCCGAAAATAAGATGCTACGAGTTAAATACATATAGTAGTAGTAAATAACCGTAAAAAGTAAACAGCCACGCGAAAAATGTCTTCAAGTAAAAAAAGCTATTGAGATTTTGTTCAGCCGAGGTGAAATAAGATTTGGTGAATCGCTACAAGAAATTTATGCTTTTGAGGCAAAGTTCTAACAAATGATAGAGATGTGTGGGAGAATACAAGATGCTGTACTGAACCCGGATAAATGGACAAGAAAACGATGATGAAGCCTTCGTTATCTTTAGCATAGCGTCTTCGGTTGCTCGGCAAAATTAAAGGCTAATTGTCTCATATGAGCTGGTTTAAAATTAGTACTTTAACCAAATCTATTTTTATGCGAGTAGTGAAAAGGTCACTTTAATTTTGTGGATAGCTTCAGTATATAGTTGTAGATTTTTTTTTTTAATCACTCTACTTATGTTGTACTTTTGCTTCTACAAATAAAAACTATCATTCACCCACCACCCTATTTATTTGAAATCTTGTGAAGTGCCGTAAATATTCAGAGTTATACAGACAATAACCCGCAATAAACTCAATAAGAATACATACGAGTATATTCCATTTTTGGAAGTGAAACGTACCAAAATCAATAAAAAGAAAGATAGCAATAACGGTGCCAAGGTACACAAGGCAGAGGACGTCCAAATACATTCCAAACGCAGCAGAACCTCCGAGGAAAGTGTAGAATGCACTTGAATGCAGATCCTAAAACAGGAAAAATGGTATTAGCTGAAATGTCAAGTAAAATATTTGAAATGTCTATAGACTGCTTTTTAGGTTATGTTTTTCGAGTGTATGTATGTATGTACATAGGTATGTCTGTTTCTTTAGCACGCACTGTAGCCGAATCGGTTCAAGGGATTTCATCATTATGAGGTGTCGTTAGATTCGTATAAGTCTAGTGTATTGACTAATTTAGTCTAATTACATACTTATTTTGCCTTCACGTCGGAATACTGAATTCTGCCCCAACACGTATGACCTCGAATGCGCTTTTAAAATCCTTCCGGTAGGTATGTAGGTGGAGTTCGAAAAGTTGGGTATGATGACTTATACCCAATTAAATTTTCTATAAAACTTTCCGTTGTGCGACGAAAATTACCCGTAAAATTGTAAGAATACCTTTTGTCGCACAACGGAACTTTGTTTGCCTTCGTTATTTGTATGGTTAACTACGATTAACTATTTGCTAATTGGATCCAACTTTTTGAGCCTCCGTTTACATTTTACGTTCGAGGTGCTGGACGCCAAGTGAATAGAACTGCACGACATGCGTGGTTTTTATTGTTCTAGTCACGGTGTTGCAGAATCCATTTGCAAAATTATTTATTACTAATCAATACGCAGACACAAGTATACTCCGACATTATCTTTTTAATTTCGGGCTACTTTTATTTTATTTTAACAAAACTATAATTACTTGAACGCTTTCTTAAAAGATTGGCCGGAGGATGAATTAGATAGAGAATTATGGAAATCCAGAAAGGAGGCCTTTGCACAACAGTGGGACACAATAATAGGCAGATAAAAAACTGTAATAATGGCTACCTGTAATAAAAAGAAGGAATATCGGTGTCTTGAATTACCTGTGCGTCATCAAAATTCTTGTTGAGTCGTTGCTCCGAGCTCGAGCTTCTGATTGTCGACAGCCCCGAAATTGTAGAGGAAATCATGCCAAAAACGGGACTCTTCGCTGTTAAAACCAAAAAAATAGGTAAATATTACGTTTCAGCACATTAACAAACTTTTTATATAGGCGAAACATTCTAGCATTTGGGTGCGCATATTTCAGTTTACAATGTAAGCTTTGAAACTGTGTTAAGTTATTAAAACTTTTGAAAAACTTGGTTAAAAAAATATTTTTTATGTTTACATCAACCACATATATTATATACATAAAACAACATTTTTATGTTTAAAAAGTCCCCCCGCCACGTCTGTCTGTCTGTCTGGATGTCTGCGATAAACTCAAAAACTACTGAACGGATTTTCATACAGTTTTCACCAAAAAACGGTAATACATACAATCGTCTTTGGTATGATTATAGAACCCCTATAGAAAAACAACAAATACTAAAACGCGGCCAAATGTGTAAGTCCGACTCGCACTTGACTAATAACCTTTTCAAGCTATGCTAAATTTAAAAGTCATCACTCGCCACGCCAATGATGTGTAAATATGTGTACACTTTAGTACCTTGTCACTATAATCGCTGTGACATTCATATATGGCAGTTTAAACATGACATTAAATAGACAAGATACTAAAATGTACACATATTTATGACTGTACAGTACAAGTCTAATACGAATATTGCTAAACCTATAACCAGCAACAGCCTGTGTACTATTTCCAAGTAAGAGAAAACAGTATTTAAATTGACAATGTTTGACATAGTTTTGTAATTTTACGCATTTTTATCAATAATATACGTATCAGTACTAAATGAATTTTTAATATTTTATTATATTAACTTAAGTACTAAAACACTAATCGCTGAACAAAGTTCTAACCTAAAATTTGCATCCTGCGAAAACAACCAAGCATTATTTTCTGATATGAAGCCGCCCGAAACAAATAAAAAAAAATTACCCTAATTTTTGCAGCGCAGCGTGTATTTTAACTTAAGGCTACAAATGCAGATCTATTTTGCACTGCCTTGACAGATTTATTCATCGTCGGCTTTGAACCTGTGTACGCGAATATAAGTTAAAGGCTTTGAAAAGGTTAAATCAAAAGATATTTTACTTACTAGTGCTCTCCAATCTTTTCACGGCCTGCGCCGCATTCAAATACCACCTCAGGAGGAACACAAAGATGAAGACTAAGAAGGCGGTGGGTATGAGCGTCCAAGGAAGCGCCAGAGCGTTCAGCACGAGGATGCTCATCATCGACATGTACATCTGGATAGCCTCCAGCATGGCCCGCGGCAGCAGTTCGTCCATTGCGCCCATGTCCTTCGAGAACCTGTTCAGGACACGCCCTGGAATAGCGGAGGTTAGATTAGTCGATTGATGGATGCAGGCTCTGGTTGAGGTGGTAAAATCAAAACAACAATGATTCAGAACAATATTGACAAACAGACGTCGCGAAGCTGGTGTGAGATTGAACGTCATGTACAAGTAGGACATAATAACCATGAATATTAATTTTCATGAAAACTATTGTCTAGAAGTATGGGTTAAAACCAATTGGAAATAAAGGTCCTGAACACACATGTATGCAAATGAGAAGAGAATGCTTTTGCAGTGAGAGAAAACATCGAAAAGTCATTTAAGCAACCGATTGTGTAACAGTGATCTAATCGGTCTGGCTTCTCTGTCAGAAAGGTTACCAAAAAAATGAGTACTTACCAGATGGGTTAGTATCAAAAAACCTCATTACAGCGTTCAGAAGATTCGTAAAAACCATATTGTGAAGATTCCTTGAAGCCCTCATGGTCAAGGTGACGTAAGCATAAATTCGAGCATGCAGGAGTATGATGACCCCCAATATCAATCCGCCGTATGTCGCAAGGAACTGCCCGGTTGTGAAAAATCCAACTTGAGTGTCAAAACTGGGATCTGGAACGAAATAAACAAATCAGTCACTTACATTCTGACCTTATTTATTTTGTCTTTGGGGACGTTTTGTCACATTATTTCAGTTCAATTTAAAACGATGCGCTATAAAACTTACCAGGCTCTTGTCCGTCCTGTAAAGACTGTTCGTATTCATCAACTTGATTTGTCCTGTAACAAATTTGTATATTATACGTTATTCGCCATTTAATTTTATTGGATAAATAAATACTTATACAGGTCTTTAAATTTGTTGCATAAAAATTAGTCATCGTTGGTAATGAATGTGTCTAGTTATCAATGACATATGCAGATAATCTAGATGTAAAGACATACGTAAAACAGGAGTAAATACATTTTTTTATCAATAATAATCATAGTGATATCTAGTAAAGTTACCAAAGGCTGAGCCAGTAGTCGGAACAGGTGGCGGCGGCCTGGGTGGCGACCAGCGCGATGATGGTGATGACCAGCAGGGGCCACGACTCCACGGAGCGCAGGTACGCCAGCAGCACTGTCCACTTCAGGCTACCCTTCGCCCTCTCTTCCGCCAACAACACTTGCTCCTTTTGCACTTCACTCTCATTACTCTTTACTGATACCCTCGAGGTACCTCGTTTTATCGACGGTCGCTTGACATCCTGAAAAGATAATAATGCCAATAGGTACGCACAATCGCACTGTGACAGTAAAGCTTACTAGTACACATAAACAAATATATTACTACCTATATTTGTTTCAATTTAAATAAACGCAAAAGTTTTTACGTAGGTACATTTAAAACTTTTGTCAATTTCAAATATCGCGTGCTTCTATATGTTTCAAAAGAAGTTTACAGGACTACGAGTACTTATCATTTGAACCGTAATACGAGTAAGTAGCCAAATAAAATTCATACATAACACGTGTTACTATGACCTAATACCGTAACAAATAATAAAAATATTATTAAACATGTTTGACAATGTACAAACAGCATCACTGTGAACTGACCACTAGTGAGCCTTATTGTAAAGTGACAAGTATCACAAGTGGTCAGTTAACTGTATTGCTGATTGGTATGATAATGATCATGATTAAATGCACTAATACAATACTAATACTACTACTAGTACTAGTACTAATACAATGAACTTCTAAAAAGTAAAGGTTACTTTAATATTAAGATTAGAATTATAATCTGACTATGATACCCACCTCTGATGCACCTTCATCTTCTTTAGGGCCTTCTTCGGAATTTGCCAGAAGCAAGGAAAACTCTTTTCCAGATTTGCTCAGTTCATCATAAGTACCAATATTTTCAACAGCACCCTGAAAATAAAGAACCAATACCGATTTTACATAACCTTTTAGAGCTCAACCAAAATAATGTGCAACTGAAAATTTATTATTTACATTGTTCAACACAACTATCTTGTCGGCAGCCTTGAGGAAGTGTATTTGATGCGTGACTAGGATCACCGTGTGCCGGCGCAGATAGCCCTTTATGCAGTCTTCAAACAACAGTCTACCCACGTTTGCGTCTACCGCTGACAATGGATCATCCAGTAAATATATATCCGCCTGAAAGAAAATACTCTTATTGATATCAGAAATCCTCCGATAGGTGATACGACTATCATCTAAATTTAAGTACAAGTACCGCAGTCTCGTATTACGTATTAAATAAGAAAACTTACCTCACGATAAATTGCCCGAGCTAAGTTAATACGCGCCTTTTGCCCTCCAGAAAGAGACACTCCGCGCTCGCCCACCAACGAGAGGTCACCATACGGAAACTGTTTGAAGTCTGGCAAAAGACAGCAAACTCTGCATACCTGATATAATATAAATGACTTTTATTGTTACAGTCAAAGGTTCAGAAAGTATGTAAATATCTTAAGAGGTATGGACCAATATTTTCAACAACCCCCCTTTAAGTATATTTATGATTAATTCAAACAAAGGCCAACCTTTTCCGGATTTATGCGAATCAATAACATGCATATAGTTATCTTCATAAATATTCCAACTCGTATTATATATGTCTAATTAGATTAGATGCCTGAGATGAGAGATGCGTGAACGGGTGCTTGAAGTAGAAACCTCGTCGTGTTGTTCTCATACTTACTATTTCTAATTAAAATTTATTGATATAGGTACCTGTTGATATTGCAGCAGACATTTTGATTTTTTTGTTTGTAATGTTTTACTTTGTGTTACTGTTAATGATTAATATTTTGTAATACTTTATTATCTTGACGTTACTTACTTTTAAGTATTATTATTGTACCTAAATGATTGAAAAAATGACCGTGTACTAGAGTTTCTTGCGGCGCTTCTTCTCTGCAATGCAATGATGGTCTTGTCCGAAGGGCTAGTAGATTCATTCCATGTTACCGACGTGTAAAAGAGCCCGCACGTCGCCAATTTACTATATAAATATTTTGAATGTTTGAATTTAGACAAAAATAATTCAAACAATTTAGGGATTGTTGTGTCATGGCTTAATATTACTTTTTATCAATGAATATTTAGTACCTGGGAGACTGAGCGTCGTCGCTCGGGTCGAAACCGAATTTTCATCGATTTGTATATAAAAACAAGAAAACAATAACAAAAGATTTACCCAAAAAGGAACAAAAAGAAGACAAAGAAAACCGGTCCATAGCTGGGGTTTGAACCCGCATTCTTGGCGTAGTAGGCCAATGCGATATTTTAGTAATTTTTCATTTTTGAGGAAACTATGAGGCCTAGAGGCACCATTTTAGAATTGAATGGAAGTTAATTTAATTTTCTTCAAATCATTCTCTCTGAAATATTGTTTCAGTCCGTTTCAGGCCGCCCTCTACCAGATTACACCATAACTTGAAAACCCGTTTTCAGGCGTTTTCAGGACCCCTTATGGGCCTTTGAAGTACATTTCAGTATATGGCGAGTTTTCCAGAAAAGGTAAAAGAGATAGCACGAATAGAAAGAGACAGCTATACTGAGATGAGAACCTTCCAGAAGCATGGGAAAGAGATAACCCGTTTAGGAAAGAGACAGCAATACGTGGAGCGTGTGCAATTATTGTTTATAACGGTTTAATCATTGATTTAGTATGTTTATACTACGAGTAGATACACAATCCCGAACAAAAATCTGATATAAACTGGCTGAAAATTACATTGACAGGTATATTCAGATACATGCTAATACCGCTAATTTTTATCTTGTAATGCGAAAAGTTTTTCATGCAAAATAGAACTCAATGTTGGGTAAAGTCATCGAATTCCGTAATTCACTCAATCCCGTGGTAGCAGTTCTATAATCCGCCATAGAACCCTGCTAATACAATCTAGGAACTAAATAAAATACAACCTTACGGCCGCACTCAGAGACGTCAATTAACTTTTAAGTTTGATTAAAGTTGCTGCTGTCACTTTCTTTGCTATAACAATAGAATAAGACGCAAACTTAAAAATTAATTGACGTTTCTGAATGCGGCAGTTAGACTTTTAAATTGGCTAAGGCAAATAAATAAAGGGTGTATTTTAGGTCCTAGGTCCAACCTGCAGGGTCCCATGGTGGATTGCTACCACAGAATTGAGCTAGTCACGGAATTCGACTAAATGTCAAGCGTCAAATTTGCAAACTAACGTTTTAAAATATTGAACCCTTTTTAGTTAAGTGGTAATTGTCGTAATATTTACCAATTTTACATAAAAAGAGAACATGAGAATTCATAATTTGTACGTACAAAATAGATGACTAGATATAATGAAAGCATTATATGTTCAACAAGAATATGTTTAATTATAAATAAAACTAACGTAAGACATTCCATTCCTTTTTCTGTTTTATTGCTGTTATTTACGCATTTTTTATCGAACATATACTTAACCATTACTGACGACTGCCACTGTCTACGGTCGGAACAAGACTAAGAGCAAAACTTATGCCAAAGTCGATTCGGCATAAGTTTTGTCGTGCCGCTTTTTCCTGTTGATTGTGTATCTAGTATATAATATATACTAAATTAATAGGTTTAATTGTGCATTTATATCAGTCACCTAGACCCCACGTATGTAACAATATTGACTTGACGCTCATCCTCGTTGCTCCTATGGGGGATGCTGACGTCATTATGAAAGTTTTATGGTATCAACAACGACAACAACATTAAATATTGAGATTTAATGTTGTTGATGGTACGAGTACTATCAATGTCGAACCTACCTCTTACCTCTTTGTACTTAGTAGAGTCGTAGGGTAAACCAAATAGAATATTTTCTCTGACTGTCGCTGGGAACAACCATGACTCCTGGCAGGCGTATGATATCCTGCCCCTTAGATTTATGCTGCCCTGACATACCGGCAGCTCTTTCAGCAGCACTTGCAACAAAGACGACTGAAATGAAAGGACGACGATTATATATAAATTAACGTGTTAGACTACAGATCTAGCACTTAACTGAGGAGATTTCTGCGGTAGTGGATCGGTGCGGGAGGGGTGTGTTTTCGTTACGTTTTTATAAAGTGTACAAATATTTCAAGGCAAGAAAATCAGATTCTACTGAGCATAAATATGATATTAATATACATAAAATCAAGGGTAGGTACTACAAAAATTACAATCTTACCCCCTTACTAATAAACGTTGAGTAACGGCTGAGTAGTTATACAATGCTTTGTCCTTATCTGTCGAATTCAAATGTCACAATGACAGATAAGGACAAAGCAT
The DNA here is from genome assembly GCA_963241965.1 of Tortrix viridana. NCBI lineage: Eukaryota > Metazoa > Arthropoda > Insecta > Lepidoptera > Tortricidae > Tortrix > Tortrix viridana. Next base: position 54,785,780 of record OY725171.1, on the reverse strand, counting down.
TGTATAACTACTCAGCCGTTACTCAACGCTTATTAGTAAGGGGGTTAGTGAAGAGATAATGGGTCAATTTATTATAAATTTATGATATGGGGGAATCAGATAATGATAGCGATTCCAATCATACCTCTACAGACAGCGATGTCGAGAAGCGATACACTTGTAAATATCGTAAGAGATATTTTCTTACTATCATCAGGGACCTACTCAGTTAAAAGCTATAAAAAAGTTAGTCTTATTGATCTTGGCTGAGATGCCCGTCACAAGATGCGTCAAAAATGACAGTTTGAGACGGGTGTCACAGCTGAGATGAGTTTATTAATGGGGCCCTTAGACTAATAGTCTAACAGGTCAATTCGATAATAGGGATACATTGCTTAATTTAAGTAGGTTACCTATAGGTTTTATTTTGATTTTAAATAACATTTATCAAACCGCATTGCCGAATTCGGTATACCTGAGACATACACCGCAGTGGACACACTCCTCCACCGCCCGAAACATTTGGACCGTTCCCGGATTATAATCGTGAGTTGATACCACTTTTTTCCATCAATGTACCTTATTGTTAGTTTTAATCAATTAACATAAACGTAATCAGTAAACTAAATAAAAACTATATCTAAAGTAGATAATTTTTTAAAGTAGATAATTTCTCAAATAAATATATTTTTCAGTATATCAGGTAATGTAAATTCGTTAGGAACGTACTTTGCCGGAGCCGACTGGGCCGATAACAGCACAGAGCTTGCCTTTACGGATTCTCATCGATACATGCTTGAGGGTTAGGTCTTCAGGCTTCTTGGAGTCGGAATCTGACCAAGAGGCACTGACTCCGGCTAGTTCCACAGCGTAGTCGCCAACAACAGACGGACGGCTAGCCACCGGCTCTGAAACCCAACAACATTACAATTATTATATTATTTTCTACTCCCTTTATAGCGTTTACATGCAGTCGCAGTGAACATGAAAGTGGGCAGGAAACAGGTAGGTATGTTATTCTGTTAACGCATTGTCCATCACTTCTACTGAGTCGCAGAGTAACGGGCTAATTTACGTCGTCTGTCATTTATGCGTAAATATATTTAACTGCCTCCACTTTCATTTAGTCGCCGGTTTCAAGCGACAAAATGAAAATGCAGGCAGCCAAACATCATTTACACACCAAGGTGTGTCAAGACGTAAATTCGCCGGTTTTATTCGACTCAGTCGATGTGAAGGTGAGACGATTAACAAAATCACACCCCTGGGCAGCGCGGGTACGTATTGCATAAAATCAAAATAATATAAGTTTACAATTTATACTTTCAAAATATATAAAATCAGAAAATATAATAGTTGGAAGGTAAAACAATAAAAATTCATAAAATACGTTGTCCATAATAGTCAAAATACATACTAAATGCATAATTATGTTTCAAATTTATACGTTCAAAATGTATACTATCGGAAAATATAATACTTAGTTACAAGGAATAACAATCAAAATCCAAAAAGTATACGTTTATCATAATGATTAAAATTATTACCATAAATATGATGATAGGTTTAGGTTATATTAGCTTTTCAGCTGGCTCGAAGGGCCAAAACACTCAGAAATAGGACGCTGCCGCGGAGCTTCGTCGACTTAGTTAAATTTGATATTCAAATAGAAATTATTGGTCAGTTAAACATAGCAGATGTACCACGGGTCGGGACGAGTTTAGAACCATTATGCAGTTTAACTGTTATATATTTTGACCATTATGCATTCCAATCTTATGAGTTTAGAACTTACATATGTAATAGCTTTATATATTTTGATACGTATATTATGATTTTCGTTATTTTAACTTTATGTATTCCAACCGTTTGAACCATTTTAAATTTATATATTATGATACCGTACCCGGGCAGCGCGTATGTGAACGGGTCACTGCTTATACTCCTTCCGCAGCTACGCGCGCTGCCCGGCGCCCTCTCGTGGGAGCAGCACGTAAATACCCACACACAGCCTTCGGAAGAATGATTGCCGGCGGCAGCGCGAGTAGCAGCGACAGTGGCTGCGTGTAAACGCGGCATATAGGGTCACGAACAGTCGTTCGGATTTCAAATGTCAACATTGTTTTTATAGATTATTTATACAACTTACCGGCCGCGACCGCTCCAGTAAATCTATCATTTTTCGACGGAATAATGCCCGGCAAGTCGGATCCTTTTTTAGAGTTGAACGTCACTGAACTGGTAGTTCTATTCTTCTGACCCGGTAAAAGAGACAGATCTGCTCTTTCCTCTGTAATATGTATTAATAATTTAATCTGGATTTATGTTAATTGTAAATCACTAAAGAACAAGTAGGTATTGTTTTCGACCCACGATGGCGCGCCCCACTACTTAATTTTACGTACATTACGTACACAACCGTGCAACGTCAAATTAAATGGCTCGGCACGGGGAATTACAACACTATAGTTCTTACCCATTACTAAAAATTCTTGAATACGTTCTAGAGACACCATCATTTCGGATATACTTGCGATAGCAAACGGAAGTATAATCGTCAAATTCATCTGTATAATTGAGAAATATTGTTGAATTGGATAAATCTGAAAAGAAGATTAGTATCTGAAGTACTTAAATAATGAAAAATATAAGAATATGATTAAAATAAATGAACCTCGAACATACCGTAGTTGCCGTAATCATTGAACCAGTGAGAATAAGCGTCAATATCGTGAAAAACATAGTACTTCTTTCTGTAAATAGCATAAACCCTAAGAAGACGCTACGAATCATCATAGCTTTCCTGACGGCAAGCATTTCGTATGCTCTGGCCGCTTTCACAACCGCTTGGAAGGGTATTTCCCAGGCATACATCTTTATAACCTGTAACAAAAGTTCATTACCCACATCATTTTTTTATAATTTGTTTTACCTCCCATATTATCCCACTCAATGGTACATTTTATGAGATCTTTCTCAATCCGCGTATGCAATCATATAAATTATCAGTCTCAAACCAACCTGAATCCCATTAATTATTTCATTCATCAGTTTTATTCTCTTATCGGTCCTACCGGCCGTCTGACGTCTTATAACTGCAGTCAGCTTGGTTAGCCCAGCTGGAAACAAACGATGAATGACCTATATCGCATTCTTTCTATAAACTAAAGTGAGTATATACATTTCTGAACAGTTTCTGAAATTATTTCAGTTTTTGAAACTAGGTATTTTTTTCGCAATAGCCAATGATCAAGCGGATCACGTGATGAAGCAATCTCTGCACATAAACAATAAAAGAAAGGGAAAAAGTAGCTTAGTCGGAGTAGGAGGAAAATTAGTTCCTTCGATTTTTACCTTGAAGTGGTAAGATTAACATAATGACTCCAAAAAATCCCACAAACGGAGCCCATCCTGCGGCGTAGTACAAGAAGTAAAGCACAAAAGCGGCCTGCACGGGGATCACCCACAGCTGGTGCAGGAACATGAAGGAGTAGTCGAACCGGGCCACGTCATTCGACATCAGATTCACCAGCTTCCCGGTAGCTACGTCGCCCAGGGACACTTGATTCATGCGAAGTAACTAAAAATGTACCCACTGTTAGGACCTATTTTGAATCTGAAGCTAAATACTATACAGGGTGTCCCGCGATAAAGTGCACAAACGAATATGGGTGCTAAAAAATAAGAAATTAAACAAAAATTTTATTTTAAAATGTTGCATAGAGTTTACAATAAGTAATTATTATTGTAAACCCCATACATTTTTTATTTTGTTTTATTATTTGTTTTAATTTTTTTCCATGATAAAATCACATTTAGTTTCACCCTTATTCAATTCAATTCAATTCAATTTTTTGTTAAAATGGCGTCTGTCCATGAGGACAATTCTGCCAATGTCAAAGTTTCAGATTACATGTGATCGGTTCTTGAAAATGTTATTAAAACATTTAGAGTGTTATATTCTCCGAGATCAGAGGCAAGAGTGTCGGCCGCCGCTCGCGCTGACCACTCCACCGAGCTCTTCAACACCACTGAGGCACTAAAAAACGCGACAAAATAATCGACACGTGCAGCAACCAACACTCTTGTCACAGAACTCCTCACCCTTATTCGTTTGTGCACTTTATCGCGGGACACCCTGTATATCAGAGACAAACAGGAGCTGTCTAGCAGAACGGATCACGCAATAATAAATCTTAACGTATTTCTGATGTTGTTTTATCTGTAAAAACGCCCTTAATAAACGATGTAACTTCGCAAGAAAAGTCATTAAACATACAACTCATCACAATAAATAAGATATCAGCCATCGTTGGTGAAATAATAATATCAGGTCGGTAGATAACAAGCGGTATATACTAATCGAAACAAATAATTAAATCATTTTGCAACTAAGATTGTTCAATTTATGAACAAACATGTAATTCTAAACAATAAGCACCTTTCTATAGAGTAGGGATGTGCAGGCCACTTTGACCTTTAAGCTGAACCGCTGGACGAATAGGTTGTTATGATGGTGGCACATCATGCCGACGAAGTTGAGACCCAGCATGCCGAGCGCGTAGTAGCCCGCCTCCGTGCGCGAGATGGTGGCGTCCACCGCCCAGTAGGACAGCAGCTGTGTGAACAGCAGCGGCTGGCTCATTCTGGAACACGAGTTCCAGAATGAGGTTAGGTTAGGTTATAACTGGTTGAGGGTGCTGTAGAACCTGCAGCCCTCGCTAATATTATAACGGCGTGGAGGGAGAAACGCTGGGTTTTTAGTGGGTACTTATTCCAGGCGCTCTCGATCGATCGATATATTCTCTAAAAACAATAGTTTTTATCGTCTGTCAAAAGGTGCGACCTGCGACTCTGACGATCATACTAGTCATCTTAGGGTCCCTTCCCACTTAGCGTCTTTGGAGCGTCGGCGTCCCCGCCACCGCAGGGCGTCCCCGGCACCGCAGGCGTTGCGGAAACGCCGACGCTCGAAAGACGCTAAGTGGGAAGGGCCCCTGAGAATAATAACACATAGAATTATAGTTTCCAACAGCCAACCCGTCAAAAGTGAAGCACTAAATGGATTCATGTAGGCGTAATCAGCGTGTACTTACGCACGACAAAACGCACACAAGTAAACAAATAATGTTGCTATCGGGTTGCATTTCCCTAGAAAACATAACATTTAATTTAATATAGTATTTTACTGTCGACATTCACGACATAATATACCCTAGGTACATTAGTATTCTGTAGCGTACCTACTATAACATTCTCTTACTAATATCCATTAATTTAAATAACGGACACCTATTTAATTTATAAATTATACCTACATTTGATTTAGTATTAGTACTCACTGCCCGGTAATTCAAATAAGTCCGTATAAAATGTCAATCGTGCAGAAAATTGGACAGAAATCGGAAGTTGTTTAAATTTTTAATTTGGCAAAAATGCGAGGTTAAAAAACCCAAGTGATTCAAGTTAGAATTCACTGGAAAATATTTTGTTATAATGGCGTTTGTAAAAAAATTGATATTTGATTTTATCATGTTTATTTAATTTATGAGAAGCATTGTCACACCCATTTATTGCACATTCCTCCATTTTGAATTATAATCCGGGAGCTTTTGACGCTGTATGGCGTGATTGCTTGCTACTGCTAGCCGAGTATGCCAAAATTGTTTTGTTTAAGTGGTTACATATTTGGTTCGTGAACTAGGATTCTATGTGTTATTATTCTAAGCTAGTCATACTAAAATTAAGCCCGCGCAAACCTGTTCTTACCCCAACCGAGCGCACGTTAAATCGTAGGTGGGGTGGGAGCCACGAATGTATGTAGCTTGTTCTCTGTATGAATATATGCAGCCGCTTGTACGTAGCTTGTTCTCTGTATGAATATATACTCATTATGTCCCCGTCATTGTCATTTATTTTTTACATCTCTAACCAACCCAGTGGTTTTGTTTATGGCATAGAAAGGGAACACGCAGGCTACCTGTTAGAGAGTGGGTTCTTAAGTCCGTGGACATTAGCAATCTCAACATTGCAAATGCGTTGCCAACCCTTAGAGGGATAGTTGGTAAGAATAGTACCTACAGTTAGTGAGCACTTAGAATAATGCGCGTCACACACGGAGCTATAATATACTGGGTGTTTTTTTATTCGTCTACAAAATTTTGGGGCTTAAATCAGTAAGTCATACTGACCAACTTTCACTATGGGACCAACCCCGAAATAGCGAAAAAAAATTTGACCCTCCCATACAAAACATCGTCAGCTGACTAGCCAAAATGTATGGGATGGACAATTTTTTTTTTCGCGATTTCGAGGTTAGTCCCATAGTGAAAGTTGATCAGTATGCCTTACTGATTTAACCCCCAAAATTTTGTAGACGAATAAACAAACACCCAGTATATTATAGGTCGGTATATTACGATATATTTTCCGTAATATATATTAATTTAAATTATAGCTGCGTGTGTGGACTCTGTCAACTAGTACGGAAAATATACCTAAAATATACGAAAATATATCTTAAGATTCCTTGCTATAATATATATTATTATTAATATACCAAAATATGTATTATAGCTCCGTGTGTGACCCGCTTAACAGATATTTCGGGTATTGGAGGTAACACGCCAAGGTGTGTCTGCTGTTCTGCTTTCTTATTAACTCGAAAACTTTTTAAACATACCCCAAAAAGTTAAGGAGACAATAGGTATCAATGTAAAACAAACCGTAATTTAATGGCATTATGCTTAATATACGGCTGATAACTATATTGCGATTTTACTTTTTGTCAAAATCTAAATAAAATAGAATCGGAATAAAATGTGAAATTCGTCCGAAGGTAATTTGAAAACAGAATGTCACATCTTCATTTACTACTTCTGGCAGAAATTACATAGAGCTGTTGCATATTTCAATTTATAATAAAAAAAATATACGATTGGAAAATTGTTATTATTGTAATTTTTAATACTGTAGCGTGAGCCTATTCAACCACAGTCATTTGTATTAATTATAAATCGGTCACTGTAATTGTCTATTATAATATAGTATATACGGAAGTCTTCTTCACATTTAATTGCGTGTTGACAAACTTTATTCCAATCTTCTAGACCAATCATATTGACCTTCTCTTGCAGTAGATTCTTTACGCTTGTCAACATTACGCTGGGCTAAGTATTGTTTTAATTACTATATATTCTTTACGATATACCCATATGCTCTCAATAGGATTAAAGTCAGGGTGGTACGAAGGTAAACGCAGAACAGAATGACCATGTTCAGCCAGTATTTTATCTATGGAATATCGTATATGTTCTTGTGTGTTTTGCAAGTTTTTTGATTATCATTTGTTTTACAATACCAAAATCCCATTTTTCGTAGAATGTTTACAATTATCACTTTCCTTAAAGTTTCCGCTTTCTTTGAAAAATATCTATATACATTATATATATGTTCCCGTGATTGACTATTTACAGAAATACCCTTTTTGAGACGTATCCCCATTAAAATCAATTGTCGAAAAATATCAAATGAAATATTACCTAATAGATATGGTGGTATTAACTACTCTATACCTATAGTTTAAGGCCAAAAATACGACTGCACTCTTTGGGTGTTGGACTGCAAGTAAATCCGTAAGACATTGTCATTTTCTATTACACGATTACGTCCGATTTTATCCGAAACCTGAATGTTATTCTAAGTGCTCACGGACTGTAATATAGGTAGGTAGTATGTATGCCTCCATGGTCGTCATTCACCAACATCGAAACACTACAACGCAAACAATGCTGCTTTTTGGAAGGTTATCACTTATCAGATAAGATAGTGATATCGATCTGAACATACCGAGCACAAGTTCCCACCACCACTAGTCTTCCGTTCAATCTTCAAAGTATTACTTACCAAGTCATGTTTAATATGCAAATAATGGTATGACTCAAGTATTTTTATCGCACGGCATATTTGCACTGATAATTGTCACTATAGCATACACACGAATTTGTACAATCTTAATAATATCAATCTCGTTATCGCCAGGCAGGCCGATTCATATTACTCGAAAAAAAATATTTTAAAATTATTTAAACAATTAATTTAATAATTAATATTACCTGGAAATCGCATTGACAGTCAGGAAAAGGGCGCCCGGCATGTACGCGACCCAGTAGGCTCGCCACACCGCCCCCCATAACGATGGGCTCCTGTTCTGTGACACCGCGTTCTCGTACTCTCTTAACCAATATCTAGATGGAATTAAAGGGTATCCACTGTTTACTCATGATTATTTATATGAATGTAGTTTAGGTACATAATTTTACTTTAGTTGTTAGATTACAATACCTATACTATGAAATATAATACGAACAGGGGGGATCACTCCGCAACTTATATTATAATCGAAGCAGTTTGTCACACGCAGCCATTGATTTAGTTTATACTAGATACACAATCAGCAGGGCGGCTAGCACAAGTTGCCCGCGACTCGTTTGTCGCTAGGTAATCCCTCTCTACCTAGTTTGTAACGAAAGAGATGCACTGAACGACAAACGAGTCGCGGGCAACTTGTGCTACCCGTCCAGGAAAAAGTGGCACGACAAAACTGATGCCGAATCTTACTTATGCTCTTATATGCCCGGTTCCTATATCCAAACCGCGGATAGATAAGGACACCTCGAGTTAAAATTTAACATTTGCCACGTACAACATGTGTCAAATTTGAATTTGAAGTAACCTTATCTATCCGCGGTTTGAATATAGGAACCGGGCATTAGTCTTGTTCCGACCGTAGACAGTGGCAGTTGTCAATAATGATGATTAAGTGTTCGATAAAAAAATGCGTAAATAACAGCAATAAAACAGAAAAAAGGATGGAATGTCTTATTTTACGTTACTTCTATTTATAATTAACAGATTCTACTTAAACTTATAATGCTTTCACGATTTTTAGAGCTATGTCGGTGACTTTGGTTCTCGTGCGGATCTGCTCATTTCTGATTCAATCACGCAGATATATTCCGAGCATATGGCTCTCCCTGGCTATGCGTGAAATATGGGGGAATGGGCAGGGTCGCTCAAAGTGACCTTGAGCTTTCTTATAAAGCCCTTCGCTAGCGCCCACGTCTCAGTACCATAAGTCATCCTGGCAACACACTGGTCGAAGACATTTGACGGAGCTCCATCAACTCCTTTAAATTAGACTATACGTTGAAAAATACGTACAACAACAAAATAAAATATTTAATTAGTTCTTAAGATGTCACAATCACAACCATCAATCCATGAGGAAAACTAGTTTTTCAAAATTAAAACTCTTGTACACGAAAATGTGATTTCCTTCGAAACCAAAATAATAGTTTCACTAAAATAGTGGAGGAGTTTTTAATTCAAATATTAGCCACAAAACATAATACAATTGTAAATTGTTTAACAAGAGACACTGGTTTAGGAACCGGACGTGTATAATCAAACCGCGATTAGAATACGATTCGAATGTACTGTTAGCACAACAGTGCTTATTATAATTAATAAATATAATCATACGTCAGTCTATGATATCTTCATAAATATGCTTTACCATAAACCGTCACTACATATTTCAAATGTATTTTTATAAAACAAATGTTGTGTCATTGGTTTTATAAAAAATATTAATATAATATTTGACAAATGTGTCATTATTTTTCACTTCATTTTAACGTTATCGAATCGCGGTACCTATAAAAAATACATGTTTATAAAATATTAATGAAATCGTGGTAATGTATTAAACGGTCGGCGCCGAGAAATTATCTTCAATGTATTAACATAAAGCATAGTTCATATAGAATTGGCACGCGGTTTTGGCAAAATTAAAAAATCTTAGACGTCAAAAATAAAAAACAGACGACCGCAATCTAAAATCAATATTTTGAAGTCTTTGTGCAAAAAATTTGGCTTCGATAGGTTCATGTATTTTTTATTTGAAGACGATGGAAGTTGAAAGATAAAAACTGATAGTGGACAAATACCTACTTAGCAAACCCATCTTAGTCCGGATCGAAGTCGTTAAATCGTTAAATTTACCAAAAACCACGGTATGTAGGGTCTTAAAAAATACTAGGAATCTCTGTCACTCGATAGAAAGCCCCAACAAAACCGAAGGTCTGGGACTATGAACAAAAACTTGAAGAAGAAAGTGTTAAGGGCGATCGAACAAAATCCAGGTATGTCGAATTATGACCTAGCTCGAAAATTCAAAAAGAGTCGTAGTACTAAGAGTCGTAGTACGTAGGAGTAAGACGTATTCAGGGTTCGAGCTGGGTATAAGAGCTATAAGCCATAAAACAACCAAATAGAACCGTGAAACAGAACAAAACCGCAAAGACACGTGCTCGTCTCTTATACGACCGAATCCTGACAAAATTCGAAGGCTGCCTATTATTAGACAATGAAACGTAAGTATGTCAAGTAAGATTTTAACCAACTACCGGGTAACAAGTTTTACATGGCCAAAGCTAGAGGGAATGTTGAGGAAAAATATAAGTTTATAAAACTTGAAAAATTTGCCAAGAAACATATGATATGGCAAGGAATCTGCAGTTGCAGCCTCAAGACCTACGCGTTCATTACCTCAACGACAATGACGTCCAAGGTTTACATGAAAGAGTGCTTACAAAAACGACTATTGCCTTTCATTAGAAAGCACAAGGGCCCAGTAAAGTTTTGGCCTGATCTGGCTAGCTACCACTATTCAAAAAGGGTTCTGCAGTGGTATGCTACAAATAACATCGATTTTATACCCCGTCACATGAATCCTCCTGACTGTCCTCGGTTTCGTCCTATCTACTACTAACTACTGGGCAATAATGAAAGGCAAATTAAATAAAACTGGTAAAACGGTACAGGACATCAAGGCTCTGCGTTCCGCGTGGAATCAACAAGCTAAGAAAGTCGAAAAAAGCCTTGTGCAAAACATGATGACTTCGATTAAGAAAAAAGTTCGAGATTTCGCACGAAATAGTACCTACTCGTACTAAATGTATATAATATCTGTAAAAACTGTAACATACGAGTAAATAAATATTCTTTGATTTTTATTGCTTAAAAACCATGTGTCTTCGATTGCGTACCATTTCTATGTGAACTATGCTTTATTTTAATAACGATAATAAAACGAAGGTTCTTCTAAAAATCTTTAATGGTCAATTTAAATGTAAAAATGTAATCTTTTCTGAACTAAGTATTTTCATTTATCTGCACACTCTACCATTGACAATGTCATTTCAAAAACTTTATATGTGCTCGATCCTATTGTAATCGCGGTTTGATAATACCTTTATTTTGAGTGTCAGGCTGGCTTTTTAGTCACTTGTTAACCATTTTACTTTTTATTTCGACAGCATGAAAAAAAAACTACAGTTCTTACAATTTCTTAGACATACTATATATGCCATATTCTTGAGTCTATTAAAACTATAAACCAAAATAACATGGTTACATTTTTTTTTAAAGTGAAAATAGGTGCAGCGCTCTTGGAGTAAAATTAATAAATTGAATTCGCTTAGCTAGTTAAAAATTCTAATAGGTAAGTGTATTTATATTATAAAGTACACACGTTAAATTATATAATACTTAAAATACATAGGCTAATAAATCTCAGTTTAAATCTCTCAATGCATTTTATAATTAAAACTGTCAGGAACCGGCGCGATTTATGATTGTATATGAATACGTCAAAGTAATTTACTCAAAACATAAATAATTTCAGGATTTCCGTGTAAAAACTGCTAGAACACGATACGCTCTAGCAAAAGATTGCTTGATTACTTACTGTTCAAATCGTTCGCCCTGTCGAATAGAATCATATTTTTTTCCAGGTATGATCAAATCTTCTTCTTCCACGTCCCTTTTATTTCCTTTAAAAAGCACGGGACAAACCCAGCATATGAAAATTTGTGAGATTAAATTGGGTTTACTTCTTTTCTTCTCTGTTCCACCATGTTTTGGTGATTTATTAATGTTCTCCATGGCGAACACTCTTCAAACGATTTCAATTCACACACGTAGACATTAAGTTAGCAGTTACAAAACTCAGATATAAATTAAAGCGTTTATCTGAAACCTCCAAATAATGAAGGCGATCGAAGCTCACTAATCGATGTACCGATTTATATTTGTTGATATCGCGTTTCATTTGATAACATATCTCATGAGTCTCATGACGCAATTAGCGAGTGGGTTAACTACCTGTTGATAGCCAATTTAAAACGTGTGAGATTTTATAGTACATACCACCGATTACACTTATAGGGGAGAGTAGGGTAATGGCGAACACTAAAAGCAGAACTAAAATAAAACAAAACTGAACGAACGAACAGTTACAAACTGTGTAAGATATTGCGTGAAGCACTTTATTTTCAGATATTTGACGGTGTGTGCGAAGTTCCCAATCCGCACTGGGCCCACGTGGGAACTATAGCCCAAACCCTCACATTGTGAGAGGAGGCCTGTGCCCAGTAGTGGGACGTATTTATATAGGCTGGATTATTATTATTTATTTATTTATACTTCTGAACTATTGGCCACTTAGGTACTTAAATCACCTATGAAATATTTATCTGTAATAAGTAGTATTTAAAGAAACATTTAGTTTATTTTTGTTTCCTGTAAAATCATATCTAGTGTAGTTATGTTGTTTTTGTAAACATCCCTTCAAATATCTGAAACTTCTTTTCTCTCAATTTTGCTTTCTTACAAAGTACATTCGAGATTACCGTTCGCCCTAAGCCCATGTCATTTTTATGTCATTTTTAGTTATAAGTATTATATGATTGTAAATTTCTGTATTACAGCTGGATTTTTTTCACCTCTACGCAAATTTACTCAGAAAATACACTACATTGCAAGAAAAAATCTCAATGACCTACTAGCACTACGAGCACTAGGCTTGATTGAGTAATTCAAATCCTCCTACTCCTTTCTAGGATACAGAAACTGCCACATGTGGAATCACCAGCCATTCGTCATTAATTATTACTCTAACGGCCGCCCTCAGAGACATCAATTAAGTTTTAAGTTTCATTAAAGTAGCTGCTGTCACTTTCTTTGCTATAGCAATAGAATAAGACGCAGCAAATTTAATGAAACTTGAAAAATAATTGACGTCTCTGAGTGCGGCAGTAAGCTCTTCTATTGTTTCTAATCCACGACGACGACGACGCACCTTAACTTACATTTCCGCGATCGTGCAAGGTCAAAATAAGTGGTGCGATGTGTGTTTGATAGAAATTGTTAATAATTTGCTCCGCTTATCAAATAATAACACGTCCTTTTCAGCAATAAGCTATGTCTACACCTGTGCGCTTTCATTTTCAACTTGCGCTTTCCTCTGACAAATGCCTCTGCAACCACAGCGCATGCAATAACGCATGCGCTGAAACTGGTTTGATATCAGCGCATACCCGTAGCGCACGCTGATCCGTCACCGGTGGGTTGACGTGCAACATTTTGCAAATAAAATGGCGGAAGATAAAGTCAAAACATTGGATTTTATTGAAGATTCAGTGTCACCCTCGTATTGCATGCGCTTGACGCAATACGAATTCCAAGTTGAAAGCGCAAGTTGAACATGAGAGCGCACAGGTGTGGACATAGCTATAGTTGTCTTTAGCAAGTTTGCCGCAGAATAAACTACCTTTTTATTGATGATGATGATGATTATTAACCTGTTAACCTCTTTTTAAAATTTCTCTTTATAAATCCTGGTACGGGATCTTTATTCCAGTTTCGCCAAAAAAAAAATACACCCCTTTTTGTTATACGTAATGCAATAACATTTACAACACAACAATTTATTACACAATGCTCTACCTAAATAATTGATCAAGACACCGTTATTAACAGAAACTAGTCAGCATGAACCATCAAAAATGATATCAGCATAGATATAGGGGCTGATAAATGAGTCAATTATATTGAACGCCCAATGATATTATAAAAACAAGTAACTAAATGAATAACACAAGTTACGCACATTTTGACGACGCGATTAGCCTAGTTGGTAGTGATCTACGAAGCTAGTGGTCCTGGGTTCAAATCCCGGTGTGGGCAAATATTTGTGAGATGAACATGAGTATTTGTTCCTGAGTCATGGATGTTTTCTATGTATTTAAGTATATACTTCTCTATATATAGATATTTTATGGTTGTGTAGTACCCATAGTACAAGCCTTAGAGCTGAGTTTGGGACTAGGTCAATTTGTGTGAGATTGTCCTATGATATCTGATATTATTTTAATCACCTTCAATATTTTATCAGGTACTAGTGGCCCCGGCAGACGTCGTCCTGCCCGATCGCAGAGCCACCTACCGGGTCCAATTGTAAATGTAAACCACCCCTGTATTAAATTTAATATTCAAATCGGTCAAGCCGTTTTTGAGTTAAGCGAGACTAACGAACAGCAATTCATTTATATATATATATAGATTCGAATAGAATAACCCCCTTATTCATAAACGGACAAAAATCTATTTTAGTAATATATGCTTCGTCACTTTCTGTCATATTCAAATGTCACAATGAGAGATAAGGCCACCGCATACTTCAAACATACTTTACTTCTTGTACGATTATGAATAATCGGATATTATATTGTAATTTGGATAACGCGAGCCTGACCGCACTTGGCCATTTTGACTCACTTTTATTTAACTTGCAATGTTTTTGAGTTTGTTTGTTTAGGTCAAATCTTGCAACTGAATTTTGAACCACTTCCGGTGTCCGACTGAGCTGAACTTTGGTATGCCAACGTAACTTCGGTGACAATGCAATGGTACCATGGAGCTGGTTTGATGTTGCAGTCGGAAGGTGGCCAAGGGACTCCCGCAACGAAACAAGATAGCCCTGCCGTGTTTGGACTCGTTGGATTTTTCTTGATAAGCAAATGATGACTGTGTAAAAAAAACAGTCGGCAAGAAAAGCTTGTCCAAAAAATATTTTTGACAGAAACTTATCATTTGTTTTTTTGTTATAGACTTTGACGGGACCGTAAGTTATCCTACGTCATCAAAGACACGAAATATGCCACTTGGTAGCGAGAGGAGTGGCCTATTAGACCCATAAAACTTTGGTCTGCCAATGCGCAACCTGGCAGGTTCGGTACAGTCGGAGAGAAAAGTTGATATTTTTTCGGCGTAATCTACGTCATAGAGTACACGAATGAAATGTTTTCGTAGCAATAGAAGTTACTTATAAAAGTAAAAAAAACGGGTCTGCCTTACATCCTCTTGGCAGTTTCGCTAATCGGACCGCATTATGATCACCAAAAAGTACGACGGAACTACGACATCGAGTAGTCGAAAAAATACCAACTTTTCTCTTCGATTGTACCGAACCTGCCAGGTTGCGCATTGGCAGACCAAAGTTTTGTGGGTCTATTAGTTCACTCCTTTCGCTACAAAGTGGCATATTTCGTGTACTCGATGACGTAGGATAACTTACGGTCCCCTAAAAGTCTATTAGGGTTTGCACCTAATCCCACACAATTTATATATTACTATTTTAATTAATGCATTACCATCGGCGCAGCACCAACACCATATTAAGTAAGTATATATTACAAATAATACATTGACAGAGCGACGTCATAATAGGCCGCGCATTTCATTTAAATTTTCCAATAAATACTGGCGTCGTCGGTGATTGCCTTAACCTTTCAAAATCCAACACTTACAAGAAAAACAACTGAATCGGTTTTAATGCCTTAAGACAGAACTCAATGTAATTTTGACACTGGCTCCCTAGGTAGCCATCGAGTATCGAGAAGTTAAGCGCGATTTTTCCTTCTTCTTCTGTAGCGCGCTTCTGTTTCACGCAGGCGCGCGACCCCGAGGACTCCCTGTTTTAAGCGCAAATTGTTTTTAATACGCAAGAGTATGAGGATAAAAAATAATGTAGTTTTGTTAAAATAAAAATGAAACGTAAATCAAACGAATTATTATATTTATTTGTTACCAACCATACCTCCTCCTTAAATTAAGGTTCAGAATCACAAAATCTCGTTCAACTTATATGACATTCTGTAAGCATAAGTATACAGCAAGTAAACACAAGTAAAGACTTAAAATAAGAATGTTCAGGAATGAACAGGACATACTTTTGGGCTTAGTGAATCGCACGTACATTGGGCATTTGCTAACTTATCTTCAATATTCGCCACAAGCATTTTAACATGACAGATAGGAACCATTTTGCAATCGCAGTTTGTGGAGCGAGAATCCGATTTTTCGAATGCCATGTCACTGTTGTCAGATAGTTTGAAATTTTCTCCCGGAAAGTAGATATCATCTAATTTATTTTGTTTTAATATACCTAAACTGTTATTTTCACGTCTAACCGGTTTTGAAATAAGGCCACAGTTTTCGAGTAAATCATCCACATTATGATCTGATTTATAATTGTTAATACGTTTTTGTGTATTTGTCGCTTCGTTAACCGTATCTCTATTTTTTTTTGTTTTGTTATCTACAGTTTCACACAGATTGATCTTGGTTATCTGAACTGATCTGGTGTGTTGGATATTTTTTTTGTAGCAATCTCCTGCAATCTGGATGTGGTTCATGTCTTTTGACAATTTATCAGGTGTATTATCCAACATATAAGAAAGATTTTTTGAAACGGCCTCTTCAATTGTTAGATTTTTCCTAATATTATTAATGTGCTTATCTGCTCTAAATTTTGATTTAGTACAAACACAACCAAGATCACGATTACAACAACAATTCAATGTGTATCCAATATACGGCAAAGGCACATCACAAAATTCTTTGTTTGGTTTGTCTATGTTATGTGTCATTTCTTCGCTCAGTGATTGTTTAATTTTAACAAGAGTACCACTTCTATGTTTACTTGTTTTTAATGATTTAGTTTCCCTAATAGTACGATCAACCTCGGGCGCCTCATTATTTTGAAGAACAAAATCACTTTTTACGCTACTATATTCGTCTATACATAGTTTTATTTCGTCTACTGTCTGCACTTCTATATACTTATGTTCTGTTGTCATAGCAGTACATGATTTCGCTTGCATTGACTTACCAGTCAGCTCTGATTTACATTTGCAAATTGATTTAATTCGTTGCATGTCATTTTCGATCAACAAGCTAATTTTATTTAAAACTTTTGGTAAATCATTTACCCCTTTAAATTTACTGTCTGCACCACATTGACATCTAGCACGTTCCATTTTAGTTTTAAGGTATTCTTGCAGTAAAACGTGAGCTCTGTTCCAACTTCCATTTACTTGATTATTATTATTATTCGCACATATACAAGTCGCAGGAGGCCGAGTGTTCTCAGCTATTAGTAGTTTGATTCTTTGTAAAATAGTCATAAATAGTTTTTCTTCTTCGGCAGTTGGTATACACGATGAATTACAGAAATTGTTTTTAAACTCTTCAAATTTGCCTTTTACGTGTTCTTCTAATAACTGGAAAGTGTTGACTTCCAAATCTTTAGAATTTTCTGTATCGATATTTTGGCAGCAAATACACATTTCGCTATTACACAATTTTTTAGATTTATGGGAACCTATGCTACTTGCAGACTCATTTCCTTTAATATGATTTATATTTGTAAAAGAACTTCTGTTTTTAACAGACTTCTGATTATATACATACGATTGTGCCAGAGGATTTTTTTTATTATAAATTATTTCATAAAAATCATTTTTTTTCACCGTTTTTTTGGCATGTATTTTTGAGTTGGTTTTAATTTTCAGTGACTTCTTTGAAGTACCGTTAGTAAGTGTCACTCCTAAACATTTAATGTCATTTTGATATCCAATTTCAGTGTTTTTCGAACTTTCTATAACATTACTTAAAGCAGAATTTGCACTATCACCTAATTCATTATTAATTGTTTTAATACTTGGTACATTATTAGAATTACGTTTAGACTGTTGACAGCTTGGAATTAAATCGAGTATAAATGATTGCGCGTCAAGCCCCTGTTCATGACAAACTGGAACTGAAAAGCAATCTCTGCACGGACGATTCGTAGAATCTATGCATTTATACGGGATTTGAGCAGGGTACTTATTACATGTGTTACGTGTTTCTTTAATATGTTTTTCTTTCTCACAGCTAATGGAGCTTTTTTCTAAATTTATTGCTCCCATATATTCTGATTCTATTGATATAGGTAATATGGGAATTACAGCACTAAAATAATCTTTAACCTGCACAGATGATTTATTTGTTTCAATTTTCTCATCGTTCATTGTTGGTTCTATTTTCTGAGTACTTAATTTAGACACTACCAGTTTACTAATACCCTTTTTAGCTACCATGTTTGATTCGTTTTGTACTTGAATACTTTTACTACTATTATTACTACAGCATTTGTTACTAGATGAGTTGTGTTGAGTTGACTTCACGCTACGTTTTTCTTGAGATTCAATTGAATCTTCTTTCCATTTTGACAAAGTTTCTAAAAGCTTGTCTATAGACGTATTTGATGGTTTCTTGTGAAAACAATTGCCCACTTCTGTGCAAAATTTACTACAGCCGAAATCACTACTTTTAGGAGCAGTTTTTTCTGGTTTTTTACTGGAGTCAGGTTGAGTAAGAATTTTTATTAACCCACTTTGATAACTTTTTGACTTAGAGGCACCTTGAATTCGTTTAGAAAGTTTACTTGGTACACAAAGCTCTTTTTGAGGCTCAATTAAACACATGTTGACTGAGATTTGTGGTTGCCTGCTTCTGGTCTTTTTTGATTCAGTTTTATTGATTTTCGGTAATATTTTATTATTACTCGATGGTATCCTTTTCTTTATGGGCTTCTCTATAACAAATGTATCAACAGTGCTGCGTTTAGTAACGGCTTTCTTCGTAATTTTGTCTGATGAATTTAAGGCTTTCCATGTGGAAGCTGGAGGTTTGATCTAAAACATTCCAAACTTTTTGTTTATAACAATGCTATGAAATAGATATCATCTTGTTGAAACTATAATTTAACTGCGAAAACTAACCGTGGCATAGTTTACCATATTCACTAATTTTTTTTCCATCATATTTAGATCTTCACGTTTAATGGTATCCTGAAAAATAGTTATAACTAACGTAAACCAAACAAAACCACAAATTTATTATTTACGGTATTATTACTCACCTTTTGTAAATTTTCGATTTGCGTCTTTAACTTAGTGACGTCTTGAAGCGCTTGACGCACGTACATATTAGGTGCCGGTGGTACCGGGCTGCGTTTTCTAGGGGGCTTAACCAAACATTGGTACACCGCTTAAACAAAACGTTACGTAATTTAGTATTATTAATAATACATTGTGCTCATAGATTAACTTAGTCCAAGGAATGTTTATTACCTCTTGTATTAGAGATACACTTATCCGGGTGACACTCGCACGGTGGACGACCAGATTTCGCCAGTATTTCTTTAGCCTGGTCCGCCAGTTGTTGTGCTTTCTGCTCAAACATTTCCTCGGCTATCCTTTCGGCCATTTGTTTCGCCTTGTACTCAAGCGCATGTTCTTGCCAAGTGTCACTGTGACTGACACCGCAAGGAATAGCCTTGCGGGCGCGTGCCTTGTCTGCACAACATTCTCCAACCCACTGCAAATGTTACGAATCAATGATAATATTGACGATGATACGCTGATTTACAATCAAAATTTTAGGAAACTTACTTAGTATGTTTTTGTGAAAAGTTACAGTTACATTGTCTACTATATTAGACGTATCAAACTAATATGTTAATTTCAAAAGTGTGTGTGTGTGTATATGTGTATGTGGGAGTCAATATGTTTGTTACTCCTTCACGCTGAAACAGCTGAAAGGATATTGATTAAATTTAAAAGGGAGATACCTAGTGTATTATATCCTGAATTAACATATACTTAGTCTACCTTTTATCCCGAAAACAAACACTTTTGGTGTGGGATGTTCAATGAAATGGGAGGTGTAACGCATATTTTTTATAATAACGTAATTTGATTAATTTACGTGTGATATGACGCCGTTTTAGTCGCGGGCAGAAGCTAGTCATATAAGTATATATGACTTACATTTAGTATTTGAACATTTTGCCCTTCAAAAAGTGGTTTATTGCATTTGTAGGTATGTATAAAACTATTCGCCTTAATAGGATCTCGTGCTCAATCTTATAGGTTTTCAGAATGTCAATACAAAAAAAGTTTACATTTTACATAAATCATTACATACGACAGTTTTGAAGGCAGTTAATAATATAATCAGAAATCAAAGATCTAATTTGACCTATCAAATTGTTTGGAGCCTGGAATCTCAAAGGCTCTCAGTTCATTGTGGCCACCACCTTCTTCCTAGCGATAAATGTATTCCAACCACAACCAAGTTTTCCAAACTCTTGTATATATTCATTAATAAATGAAGCAGGTAAGAATTATATAAGTCACAGAACCCTCAGCAAAACTCTTTTAAATTCACAACTTTGGTGGCACCTTTTCCGTAATTTAAAAGTTAAAATTAAAAAAAAAAGTATATACTTAAAAAGTTCTTGACTCAAACATTAAAATGTCCAAATTTCTGCATCAATCCATTTCGTTCAAGCAAAAAAAACCTACATTTGAAAACTTAAACTCCTATGTCTATGGGAGCCGATCATCAGCCCACTGTGCGGCCGGTCCACGACTTTGTAGGGCCGGCGGCGCGGGGAGCGATTTCCGAATACATTGCGTGTAATGCCAATTAACCGCTGCAGCGCTGAGGTGAGCGCCTCCGCCGTGCATTCAAGCGAAAATTTGCTCGCCACCGCCGCTGCCGCTCAAAGCAGCGGCCATGCTTTAGCGAACTTTGTTGTTGACTCTGGGACCTAAGTATCTCAATCTAAAGACTGCACATACGTCGCTAACCTTAAGAACGAAGAAGTATTTCACTTTACGATACGACAATTTATAAACTTAATCAAACAAATTATTTTAATAGCGGTATATAATATATATACGACCTCGTGTACAAAACTGCTGAACAAATAATATCTACCTTGACATGATAGTTTTCTATGGAAATAGCAATCGCGATGTCAAGCTCTCCGAGCAGCAGTTTTGAGAAGTAATTCCGAAGGCTTGTCTTCACGTCGCTGGCACCATCCCATTTGTGTTTGTCTTCGAGGCATTTCAGCAATTGGCATGGCATGACTGTATCGTGGCACATCTGGGATTGCAGGCCTCGGAACAAATCGAACAACAAGTCCGACAGAAGCCGACCCCTCATGGACGTACATGAACATCCCGACTGATAGAGAAAACAGACGTTTAATGTATACAAATATACAAATTTTTCTAGTTTAATAGTATAAGATAACGTGAGGGCTACTTGCAGAAAATAAATTTATCTAAATTTAGGCTAAAGCTCAGTAAAGTTTAGTCGTGTCGAAATGTATGAAATGTCAGTGTTAAATCCTGATTTGGGTGGAGTTCAAAAATATGGGCATGCTAATTCACACAATTAAATTTTATATGAAACTTTCTGTTATAATAATAATAATAAAAATAAATATTTCATTCAGATAACTAGATCCATGTGTTAGTACATACAATTTTTTTAATTTAAGTTAGTCAATATACTCGTAATAAAAGAAAGAAAGATACACAATAGTAATTTTACTTAGGGCACAATCGACAAGTAAATTCATCTGTCAAATAAAGATAGCACTTTCATTGTCTATTCTCAAGTGTAAGAAAGGGAAAGGGCTTCATTTATTTGACAGATTCCCTGCTGATTGTGTATCTAGTAGATACTAAATCAATGGTAATAAGCCAATAACTCAAAAAACGGTATCTCCGATCATGTTGAAATGGCCTGGCCACGAATTTGAGCGGCGGCGAGCGAATTTTTAGCGTGAATTGACGTCACACGCAATGTATAAAAATTCGCCCGCCGCCGCTCAGCCGGTCGCACAAAATCGTGGCCAGGCCCTGACTGTGCGTTATCCCAGTCGGATCCCCCATACTCCACCGATCACCGAAACAGATCTCTTGATCTGAATTAAAATGAAAACAGTAAATTAGACGGGAATTAAAATATGAAAATATAACAGGGATCTATGGGGATCAGATATTTTACAGTAAACTACTATTTTACTGTGCTAACCTTTTGAACATCCGCGACGTCACATTGACAGAGAGCCGCAAGCGAAGCCGTTCGTTTCACCGACACACACTTGTCGACTGGCCTCATACACCGGCATTCCATCTCTTCTTCTCTGACATGAATAAGTTCTTCTCTTCTGTTCTTTATTTCTTCCAATGTTTTTTGCATTGGGACGTCACACTTGGTCTGACACTGTTCCAGATCGTTCGATAGGTCATCTCTCTCCTGACGCAGTTCAGCCAGCTACAACAACAGTGTTTTTACCACAGGGCAGATTTAACACTATCGGTCAGATATACAGTTAGGTGTAAAAGTGAGTCAATAACATCATCTTAGTAGAACGTGAATAACTTGATGACAATCAAAGGTATTTTTAAATGCTTAATACAGAATAGTACTCCTTGAAATTTGCTACAAATCCGCCTATCAAAAAATTATTTAAATTATAACCATTATAGCATTGCTATTACCATGGTTACGGTAATACGGGATATATGGATAATATGGATATCAACAATGGCGTTTCATTTAGTATTATGATAAATTGTTAGAACTGTTTTAGAAACTATTTAAATTAGAATTAAATTTGTACTCGTAAACATATAACAGTAAAATTCACAAACTATTAACGCCAATCGAAATAATGAAAATGACTTTACTGACAAGTAATTTGTTAGCAGAAAAATCAAGGAAAGTACACAAGAAAAGGTAGCCATTGTTTATTTTTGACATTATCATTTTAAGCTTGTTGAAAAACTTATATATGCATCCAATGGTGCATAATTAGCTCTAAAGATACTCGTGCCTGTCATTAGAGCTCTAACCCCGGCACTCGTACCTTTAGAGACCTCATCATGTGCCAGTTGCATAAATAACTATTTACTATATTGATAAGTTTAATTATTTTTAACCCTTCCGTACGACCGCCATCCAAACCGACAGATTAACATACCTCCGCCCGTCATCAGAGACGCGTCAACAGAGACCCTATCAATATGGAAATACTAAAATTTGACTGTTTTTTTTTTACATTTTTGAAAGCCTGTAGACGCGCCCCCCGCCGGTGAAAGGGTAAAACATCATATTACCTTTTTTCTGTCTACCGTCTAATCTTTAAAATCGAATAGGTCCCCACAACGTTCGACTTAATTCCTATTTCGCACTGCGTGCTCCCCTAGTATTATACAGGGTGTCCCATAAGACGCACGTCACAGTGACACCGCAGGTAGACCAGCCTAAGACGATTCGAACTAGCCTAACATGATTTCAGTAAAAGACGCATGGTTTTCAAGATATGCCAGTTTAAAGTTTCTACTGGCAAAGAAATTTAAACTGGCTGATCTTGAAAACCATGTGATTTTACTGCGGTAATGTAAGGCTGGTTCGGTGTGGGGATGATGCGTAACGCATTTCCACTCCGTTAAAAAAAAGTATTTAAAAAAAGGCTGGTTCGGTCGGTCTTGTTCGGTACGATGAAGGACGAGTTCCCTCGATTCCTCATAGATCCCATCATCAGATTCTGACTTGGTGACAATGGAACCATCTCAGGAGTATACCCTTTTAAACAAAATAAGAATTCTCAAAATCGGTCTACAATTGACGGAGAAATCGGTGGACATTGTACATAAAAAAACGTAGATACAGCCGAACATAGAACCTCTTTTTTGAAGTCGGTTAAAAATGTATGCCAAGTCCTTGTTATACGAGTATATATAATACGCGTATTAAAAATATTGCGTATTCAATATGAATTATGCGGATTTACTATATTATTATGCGTATAATTGTTATGCAACATTGCATTAGGATAATTTAACCCATACGACGTATAATATGTTACTGCGAGTAGGTGTACTGCGATAACAGCTCTACCAGGGGTCCTGGGCGAGATGCAAAACGCTAAATTGTCGATTTTCTAAATCGCTGCAGCTGAGAGCTTACGTCACACTGGAAGCGGCAGCTGTCCTTGTCCTCAGCCAGGAGGTCGCGTGCCACCTGCTGCACCTGGTCCAGCAGCCCCAGCAGCTCGCCACGCATGGCGCGGTCCGCCTCTAGCGTCAGCGCCATCGCCGCCTCCACTTCGCTTTCCAATGCCTGCTGCTTCCGCAACAATTGCTGTTCCCTGAACTGAAAAGGGAATAAATGGATATAATGTTTGTTGGTTCCATCTTTACTGTTCAACGTCTCATTTGATCGATGAGAAATTTGGTAAGTGGGCGTTTTTCAAAAAAAGTATACATGGTTAAGGAAAACTTAAGAAATGTTTACTTTTTCCGGTTCGTCGGATAGTTTATAACACGGAGACGGACAAAGGATATTTTATTTCGGAAAATCGAACACTAAGCGTACTGTGATGTCTCTGTCAAGTTGTGCGATTTTGCAGAGCATGTCAGCCAGATCCCCGTCGGTGGCGGCGGCGCGCTCCAACAACTGCGCACGCTGCACGGCTCCCGCGCACACCTCTTTCTCCAGAGAGTCTAGCTGGGACTTCTCCGACTCCGTCGTCTTGGTCTCCGACTCTAACTGAATCATAAGCGCAGTGCAAGTCGACTTTTGAACGTTCCTATCTGATGCAATCTTCTCGTTCTGAAAGATTTGTATCCAGATTAGTCTAGAAGGCGAAAATAAAGTCGTCAGTATATAGAAACAAATCATGTTGTTGCCTTCAAGCTATTCCAGTTGCCGAGTCAGCCGCCCAGCTCTTGTTAAGCGGTTATTTAGTTCCAGAGTTTTATTATGTTGGTACATACGAGGGTCGAGTTCAAAAAGCTGGACCAAATTAGCAAATAGTAAACGTTAACCTAAGCAACGAAGGCGAAAAAGTTCAGTTGGGCGACGAAAAGTATCCTTACAATAATTGTATGATTAATTTTTGTCGCACAACGGAAAGTTTTATAAATTTAATTGCGTGAGTTAGCATGCCCAAATTTTTGAACTCCACCCACGCACAGTCACCAACAATATTATTAGAGAGTGATGCTAATTGGCGAGTGCCAGCCGGCACTGAAAGGCGGCCCCTAGGTCACGCCAGGCGGCCTCGGCGCACCCGGCCTCGCACCGCGCTATCTGCACGGCGATGTTGGAACCGACCTGACGTAGTATTTCTTCCTCTTTCTCGTTGGCGAGACTTAGCCGGTGCTGGTAGCCAGACTCCAGGTCACGCCAGGCGGTCTCGGCGCGCTCCAGTAGAGCGGCTCGCTCGGCCTCGCGATGCGCCAGCTGCGTGGCGCGCTTGCGGAGGTCCGCTGTCGTTTTGTCCATTTTATCCAGCGTTTGCACGCACTCGGAATCCAAGCAACACATCTGAAGAACAACATTATATCTCACGAAAATTACATTGCAATGTGTGGAAAATTGGGCAAATTTAAAGGAGTCCTTTTCTCAATTGGGATAGCTATGTCCGTACTAGGGCGAAGTTTAAATTTATCAACCTGACATTCAGTGTATGATTTTAAAACAGCATAAAAAATAGCAACAAAAAATATATAAAAAAGTGAATGTTATGGTATATACATTGTGATAAATATACATTGCCACTTTTAGGGTTAACTTCGCCGTAGTACGGATATATCCCAAGTGAGAAAAGGACTCCTATAAATTTGCCAAAATGATATCTAGAATGCTTGAACTAATATGCGTTAGAAAGACAAGTATAGGTACAGTCAAGGGCATTAATATCTATACAGGCATCGCGTCAAGTATATGTACACGTGGACCTTATTACTAGTGGCATAAAGGCGTATAGATATTTTTGAGGTCTTGGGAACGTATATATATTTATGCCCTTGACTGTACATAATCCCACCAAAACCATAAAAGGGTAAGGACGCGGAGCGTTCCAACCGCCCCGCTTTTATGTCACGAAAAAAATTACATGTAACAAATAGCTTTTACTTTCGAGGTATTATGTTAGAACCTAAGCACGACTACCTATTTCCATTGAAAGTAAACGCTGTTTATTATAATACCCTTATTTTTTTTCGTGACAAAATCGGGGCGGTTCGAACGCTCCGCGGCCTTACCCAAAATGTACAAAAATGTCAAGTCTCGCAACGTAATGCTTCCACCGTAAAAAGTTGTGAGATCTCATGTAAAGCCAAGCCTACATTTAGTGTTAGACGTCTTTATTTCTATAATAAGTATATTGACGATTCGTTCTTATGAAACTACCTAAATGCCTCCCTGCCACGATGGATCCTACGTTAACTATGCGCGCAAGCAAGCGCGCCTTGGCGCTTCGATGCGTACTAAGAAGAATAGGCGACGATTCTACTCAACTATTGAGCCCGTAAGATAAGTACGATCCCTCAAAACAATATCTCCACTGCCCTTTTTCTACAACGACCTGCATGTGAAATATTAAAATACGAGGGCAGTATAAAAGTTTGAAATGCTCTATTTGGAATATTAACAACTTGGACGTTAGGAGTTCTTATTGATCAAAAAGCGTCTGATTTTCAAGAAAGCTTCCTTGTATCACCGTAAGAAATGGTTTTCCTTTTTATTTAGACCCCCTCGAAAGTATTCTCGTTAGTAATAATACTTATGATACATATTTTTGAAAAAAATAAAACTGATCCTTCTGATTTTGGACTTGGTTTCCTAAAAACTTCGTAAGAAATCGGTGAAATTGGTGATACCGGGTATCATGTCCAAGTGGATTTTGTAAGGTTTATATATTACAAATTTCCCGATTTTTTGAACCCCATAACTTCCAAGAGGTTCCTAGAAATTTGAAATTTGGCTTCTGTAGATATAGGTCTACACCACTATACATGTCTCCAAGGCTAGTTCTATCTATGATACAATTTTTGTAGCCCTGGGACGTCGGTCTGTATTAGGTACCTATTCTGATTTGTATAATTTATTGGACTTGTAGGAACTAGCTACTAAATTTTCCTTCTCGGACAAAAATATCTAAGATGGTCTAACAAACTAGAAACGGGCAAAGCTTGCCATGTTGATGAACAGAAAATATTTGAAAAATGTTTTATATGTAATTCGTATATTGCTAAGACGCTAGTGACACTAATGCCGAGACTTGTGTTGAACGTCTGTCTGTCTGAATGCCTGTTCCGTGTCGCCATGGATATTTACTTACATTTATAAAGTTTGTCTGCGTTAATCAGTCTAACAGACTTATGTGTGAAATTAGTACTAAGTACAAATCTCACCATACGATGTTAAATGTTAATCGACAGTTAGTGACAGCTGTTAACAATCTAATCGTCTGCTAAGTGGTTGGTGAAATCTGACATTAACTGCCTTGGTTCAGCCAACCACGTTTAAAAACCAAACATGTTACCACCTCAAACCGAACTCATTGTTGGTATAACATGCCATGAGGTATTCGGTCAGTAAATAAATGTTGCTTTATATTGCGTTCGTTCTGCCCAAAACCTATTACAGCTTGACAAAACGAGTTTGATGCTATGACCACCGAGCAGCGGCATTATTTTTTCAATCAATTATTTGCCGAGTTACCCGATGATGAAATCTTCGCCTAAAAAGAAACAGTACTAACGCCATCCATTTTGTCGTCCTCTTGACTCTTGCCCGCTTTACATGGTTTATCGGAATTTTTTTGTTTATTATTTTTGATCTGAATCGAAGCGTCTTCTATTCTCATCACTGTATTTAAAACCGAGGGAATCTTGAGCACAGGGCCGAGTGAGCCGGCACCGATACTGGTGGAGGCACCCATTCTCCACATGTCGGCTTGGGCAAGGTACTCCGGTCTGTTTTGAAAGAGACTCGAGTCACGGCTGCTATCAACTGACCCCGTTGAGCCAGGTCTACCGGCGGGCTCGGCTTTTGCCGCCTGCTCATTGCTATTAGTTTCGTTCCGATTTAATGCAACAAAACTGTAACAGAAAGAAACATTATTCGTTTCTACAGTAGTTATCATATTATAGGGGAAAATTAAGTCGAATATGGGCAATCAGCGGAAACATGTCGTGTAGTTTTGTAAATTGGCACACTTATACCTTGAGGTGTCCTAACCTGATGACCTGCATACTATACATAAACGTCCACAAGGGTGGGGGGTGCGCTGCGGGTGTAGAGTGGGGTTGAAGGTCCTTTTTTTCAGGTTTTTGCTCATACCTCGAATATCTGAATGAATTTGGTTACTTCTGACAAAAGTTTGTACATAAAACTTTCTATTTTTTTCCGAATAGGTATTCATTTAACCGAATTTTAATTTTTCCGAAATCCATGTTATGTAAATCCATTTTATATAAAATTAAAAACATATTTAAATTGCTATACGTAAGGTTAGGTTTGGTTTATGTGCGATATATGCCACATAAACTTAATAGACCGGGAGATGGTGACACAAAATATTAGATGATTTGTACCAGTATGGCGGTTCTTCAGGGGTCTAATTACGTAATGACAAAAAGAAAAATTATGGTCATAGCGCTGGTACCGGCGGCCCAATCGCGTGGGCGTTAGTCGAACGTGTCGGATAAATTACGAGTGTCGAACGATTTGTTCCACAAAAATTCTTGTATTTTCCGATAGTCCATAAAAAAAGAAGTAGGCGGTAGCGTAATGCCATACTTCTCCGGTGTGACTTACAGCCCGCCATACCGACGCGAACACATTAATTAAAAAAAAACAATTTGTACCAGGCTAATTTTTGCACAGCTAATCATCGTCGAGAAGCCATTTACAAACATCACCATGCCATACTTTTCAGACGGTTCCAAATGGCCGCCATACCGCCCGCAAGGGAGTCAAATCACCTAATATTTTGTGTCACCTAATAGAACAAATCACCTAATATTTTGTGTCACCATCTCCCGGTCTATAAGGCATGCCGATAAATCTCATTAAGTGAAATATTATTTCTTTTGAAATAATAAATCTTTAACCTGATATCAAAAAATAAAGCATACACATTTTACCATGGAACGGTATCTACATGATTTATATTTTGTTTTTTTCTCCATACTTTCCGTGCGGTGTCCTTTTATGTAGAAACTTTTGTCCGAAATAGTCATAAAGATATTCGAGATATGAGCAAACCCCCCCCCCCCCCCCCCCCCCCCTTACAACCTCAGCACGCCCCCACCCTTAAGGACACTTCAAGGTAACCTTGCCAATTTATACAACTACGCGAATTATTGCTGATTTTGATTAATTTGCTCGAACTACATGACTAATTGTGTACTTAAATTAACATAGATTGTCTCACGGCCTTTGACCCGCATCAATTTTCAGCAACTAGCGCCCATTAAACGTTATCGCAGGGTCACCCCAGCACCCCTGCTGCCCACCACTCGTGCAGTGAGGGTCATTATAAATCAAGATCAGTATTTGTCCTTAATTTACTTCAATGACCCACTTATGTCCAATTAAGTGCACACTACCTCGAACTGCGTTGGATCATCGCGTGTTATCATTACTAGCCCGCCCGGCGGCGCTGAGTTTTGAGGTTTCAACAATAGTACCTGGGAGCGTCGTCGCTCGGGTTGAAACCGAATTTTCATCCATTTTCTATACAAAAACAAAAATAAAATAAAAATAGATTTCCCAGATATGACACCTAGCTAGATCGATTTTTCGCCCCCATAAACCTGCACCCATAAATACTGCAAATTTCATTGAAATCGTTAGAGCCGTTTTCGAGAACGTGATATATATTTATATACTCGTATATACAAATATTTCTCCACCAGATACAACGAAAGGGCGTAAAATTTGGTGAAAACATAGTAACAGGTGACGAAACATGGATCTATTGCTACGATCCCAAAACAAAGCAGCAATCGAGCGAATGGGTATTTCAAGATGAGCCGAAACCAACCAAAGCGGCACGCATGAAAAGTGCCTCTAAGCGGATGATAATTGCGTCTTTTTTTTTAACCGACTTCAAAAAGGAGGAGGTTCTATGTTCCACTATTCGTAATTTTTTTTTATGTATGTTTACCGATTTCTCTGTCAATTGTGGACCGATTTTCAAAATTATTGTTTTATTCGAAAGGGTATACTCCTGAGGTGGTCCCATCATCACGAAATCAGAATCTGATGATGGGATCCATGAGGAATCGAGGGAAATCCTCAAAAGTTATAGGCACACAGCGATTTTGGTATTACCTGCGAGACCTTAAGAAATTGCATTACAAAAGCACCTCTTGGTGAAGAGGAACTGATGATGAAGACCAGAGATGACCACCGGAACTCCTTCGTCGTAAGTGATTGACGCCGCAGCAATGACATTTCTTTATTAAGAACATGAAGCTACTTTTATATTAATTATAATGCATGTGGTGAAGTGTAACTGATGGTGAAGTACCGGGAGAACTCCTCAATGATTAACGTCCCTGCATCTTGAACAGCGACATTTTGTTAAGGGTGATGAGAAATTGGTATAAGGCTATTGTTTCTTAACGTGATGTTTATGTGCTTTATCACATAATAATATTAGGTGCATCACTATATGCAAGCGAAAAAAAAATTTTTAACAAAAAAATAAAACCGTCTTCAAAAACCCAATAAAAAGGGTTAAATAAAGACCGGCCTCCTAGGAGTCCTAGGAATTGCCTATTTAGTACCTAATAGGTACATGAAATATATCGAAGTCGGTGGCAAGAATCATGGTGTCGTCATTGCTATTGTGTATACCAACTTGACACCGGCTTGGATATATTTCATGTACCTATTAGGTACTAAATAGGCAATTCCTAGGACTCCTAGGAGGCCGGTCTTTATTTAACCCTTTTTATTGGGTTTTTGAAGACGGTTGTATTTTTTATAAAACTGGACACGTGGCTACTGTTGCTTTAGAGAATCGTCGTACCGTGAATAGTGACTGGTACACGACCATTTGTTTGCCGAAAATTATTGACAAACTCCGTAAAAATAACCTTAAACGCCGTATCATCTCATCTTGCACCACGACAGTGCCAGTTCCCACAAGACCAGACAGACAAACGAATTTTCGACCTTGAAAAACTTAGAACTTATGAGCCATCCTGCATACAGTCCTGACCTGGCAACTTGTGACTTTTGTCTGTTCCCAAAAATTAACCAATTACGTGGTAAACGATTTTCATCACCAGAAGAGGCTGTCAGAGAGTATGAAAAACATGTTTCTGAGGTCACCACGGAGGAGTGGCATGAAAGTTTTCAAAATTGGTTGAATCGTATGAAAAAGTGCATTTACGCAAAGAGGTTTTGAGAATCAATAAATTCATTTTTTACCATTAATAGTATTTTTTTCTTATTCATTCCGGAAACTTTCAATGCGCCTCACGTAACTCTAATTTATTTTGTGGGTTGATCCCGTACTCCGTAGTTTTATTTGAAAAACCCAGAGTCATAACTTCATGCCTAAGGTGCGGAGTGTGCCGGGCCTTGGGTTACCTGTAGAGGCTGTCGGCGTCGTTGTGTCCAAGCCGCTGCCAAGCAAGCAGTGCGCAGGCCAGGTACCGCTCCTCCGGCAGCCGCGACGACTCTTCCAGCGCCAGCGTCGCGCCAGAGTCCTCCAGACGCTCCTGTGCACACTTTATTGCTACCTGCACACACATATATGGTTAATCAGCATTAATTACAGTTGGACAATAAGCCGAAACGATAGAAAAAAATTCCCGTTTTTTTTAATTTCTTCGTAGAAAGCTTTTACTTAAGCGGAGAGTACAAACTAACACACGTAGGTACATGTGATCTGATGTTAAACTAGGCTCCGATGCCAATATATAATATTTACAATCTCAAGTCTGTAAATCATCGACAAACTTATACATCGTCAGTGCTGGGGAGTGAAGTCTAGTTACTCTGTACATGATTTTAATAGTAGTTTACGTGACGGCTGCGTAATGTCAATTACGCAGCCGTCATGTACCTACAATACTTTATCTACGCTCATATTGTAAATCCTCTATTATAAAATAAAAAAAATATGTATATATATATGTACATCTATACGTAATTATATGTTGTTGACATTTCATCTTGATTGATGATTCATCTCGAGTGACATGAGAAATTGTCGCTGAATCAAATTGTATCGTGATTCGAATAAATTCGAAATTCAAAAACCATAACAGTATCTGCAGCGAACACGTAAAGTGAACTTTACATTACAACCACAGGACAGCTAGCACAAGTGGTCCGCGACTTGTTTGTCGCTAGGATCTCCCTTTCTAACGTGTCTGAAATGATAAAGACGCACTGAGTGACAAGCGAGAAAATACAAAATGTGGTAACTGCTCAGAGCGGTTACCACATTTTGTACATAGGAGAAGTGAAAAGAAGAGTGTAAGTTCGGTGACAATGCAATAAAATGATACGATGGACACCTAGTCTGACGATGCAGTCGAAAGGTAGCCAAAGGAACTCCGCAACGAAACAAGATAGCCCCTACGTGTTGGCCTCGTTGGATTTGTCTTGCTTGATAAGCAGGTGATGACTGTCCCAAACATTAAGTTTTTGACAAAAACCTTTTTATTACGAGCTAAGTCGTAATAACATTGACCAGACTGTCCTTACCCTCAAATCAAGACGCGGGTTGTGCTCGAGGGCTTTAGAAACATTCCAAGAAACCAAAGTTGTCATGGAAGGTTTTTTGGTTGTTAGCTCGAAGCCCCGCCGGCCGGCCTTGCCTTCTTCGTTGTTAGTGTTCTGTAAAATTAAATTACCTTTCTTATGCATAAAAGTTTATATGTAGATATACAGTTAGGTGCAAAACTGAGTCAATATTAGCACCTTAGTAGAATGTGATGACAATCATTAGTACAAGTAGCGAATTTCAAGTACAAATACTATTCTGTATTAAGAATGTAAAAATATCTTTGATTGTCATCAACTTATTAACATTCTAGTAAGGTGCTAATCTGCCCTGCTAAGGTAAAGGGCAGTATTTTGCACAAAAGTACTGTAGTACTCGCAATCTCAGTAGCAATTGCTACAGTAGTTTTGTGCAAAATACTGCATTTTACCTTAGCAGGGCAGTAATATTGACTCAGTTTTGCACCTAACTGTATAACATATAGTGTTTTCAATCCACGACACGGTGTGCCCCACGATTTTATTTAATGAACAGCAACCGTGCAACGTCAATCTGAGCGGTGGAGCGCACCGATGTACATATATTAAAAACTCGATATTATTACGTATAATATCTTATTATGGTTAATAATGCGTGAGGCACACCGTCTCATGGATAGAAAACACATATCTTACAAGATACTGTTGGTTAAAGAGGTAGTTTTTCAATTTTGATACAACTTCGTATCAAATGTAGTTAAGTCGAAACTCTAAATTGACTAACCCATCTTATAGACCTTGTAATGCCGACTGTACGAAGTAAGAAGCAAATTATCTTATCTATTCCGATCACTAGCTATAACCCTTTTGGGGAACGATTAAAAATATACCAAAATATTGATTAATACTATGACTTCAACAAGTCTAATAAAAAGTAAGCTTTGAAAACCACCACCCCTGCAGCATCAAGACTACCGATCCAACATTACCACGCACTTTAAAATCTGTCATGGCGTTTAACCTTCAGATATATGGACACGTACATACATACATACAAACATACATTACCCTCCTTTCCGGTAGTTGGGTAATAAAAATAATCAAGTGTTTATCATCGCATCATTATCATTATTATCAACAGCTGGACTTGGGGTTTGTTACGTTCTCCACGACGATGGGACGTGGTCCCTGCTGACACACGCACCCATCGGATTCCCGCGCCCTACCAGATCTTCGGTCCACTGGTGGGAGGCCTGTCAAATTTACGCGTTCCATACTTGGCCACCACTATGCTAACAGTGCTAACACAAATAGTCAGGCAGTGGATTAGTAAGTCGAAAAGAAATTCTTTCGATAACCTTGATAAAACTACAAAAAAAGATGTTACAGTCATAGTCATTACACAATCATGATTCCGCTTTATTACTCTATCGCTCTCTTTACAATTTGTGTGCCAGTTTCAAATTACGTTATACATATACTACGTAGGTATGCAGCTTCATAATCACGTTTACTAATTTTTAGTCACTGTATAAAGGTTAATTTAAAAATAAATTTATAAACAATGCGTATAATAGTAACCTTTGCATAATGTTACATAGTTTATGCATATAAACGGTTTTTTTGGAGTTATTAGAAAACAGTTGCATGCACTGCTTTTCAACAAACTTTAAATCGCTTACCTTTTTAGTGTTAATCATGTTATTGTGACCGTTGATGTCGTTTATTATTATAAGTATTAGAAAATTATTTGAGGCAGAATATTAGGCATCAGTAAGTCATTTGTGCAATATATGTAGGTATTTATTTTTATTTGCTTATTTTTTTAACCACATTTTGCATGCAACTTGAAATTTGATTGTCCAGTCCAATTTTTCTTCTTTGGGTATGACATTTCTGACGTCCAGTCTTTCCAGCCTGTGCGTCTCTCCTTTAGATACAAACTATTTCCTAAATTATGCATGTGCGATGTACGCGCTGGAGCCCCGGGTACTTACTCAACCACTTGGTCTTCAATTAAAGCCGTTTTATCATTGTGAAAGTATGCGCAGTCAGCGACTACATACTCGGTAATCCTGAGATAAAAAGCAAAAGAGAAGGGTCGATACACCCCGGCCGCCGGCGGCGCGGGCGCCGGCGCCGCCAGCCGGTTCCCACCGCTAACGGTCCGAGCCTTCCAAGTATAGCCAGCATTAGCTCCGGTGCGCACTATTTTTAGCACTAGCTCCGTGTCAACACTTGCGGCGACGAGAGCGTCCCATCCTACTAATGCGCAGCGTTACAAGCTGTCGGGCGAAGCGATTTGTCGTCTGTGCTCTATGACAACCAAACATATTTTGGTCAAGACCATAATTAGGGAACCCTGAGCAAGTTATCATATCCTACGGCAAAATAAAACAGCTGGGATAATCATACTAAATTGCATTCTACGAAAGTTAACGACTGCGACGAAATAAGTCAGAGTACTCAAAAAAGAACTATCACGGTTTCAATCGTGTTAGCCTTTGTCAATTACATACAATATCTATTAGATTCCTGCAGTCGTCATTGCTCACGCTGGTGCTCAAATTAGGTTAAGTCCTTAAAATATAAAGGCTCCAGTTCAACCCTTAAAACCTCATGAATTAAAACGGAAGTTGCCTGTTGTGCTAGACTAAGAGGTCGTTTGTTAAAGATGGACTAGTCGCTTCTACAACACCAATTCGCATTTTGCACCGAGATGCGTACGGTGCATGCTTAAGCAGAATTGATGCGTAGGCATCTTCATACAAAACAGCCATTTTCTATAGACAAAATGCGAATCGATGCTGATAGATGTGATTCAGGCCTTTAATAGAACAAAGGGTCGTATTCATAAATTATCTAAATAAAAATAAGATAAGAAATAAATAAAAAACGACGTCAAGATCAGGTTATTAACACAGCTTAGTCCGAGTCCTATCTTGACCTGATGGCACGTCATAATGCGAAAGGTCGGTGCATAAAGTTAGGAACACCTGAGCCCACGTATGCAATGCATTATGATATCTGGACTCTTGAATTTGTATGAATGTATGAATAGAAACACAATTATCATACGCAACGCTACGTATGATAAGTGTGTTTCTATTCATACAAATTCAAGGGTCCAGATATCATAATGCATGGCATACGTTGCGTACGTGGGCTCAGTGTGTTCCTACCTTAAGACATCTTACTCAATACCACACCAACCCCTTCTCGTCCCCAACCTTCGGATTAGTGGAGCGCCTGGGGTATTGACCTCGGGCATTTGATACAGTGAATGAAATTTAAAAATTCAAAATGGAATGTTTAGCTAGTAATAATAGTTACTTATATTTAAAAAAAGTTTACCGATTAATTAAATGTGATCTCGATTTGAAAAAAAAAGAAAATTGCAACAATTCAAATAGTAAGCATAACGATGGCTGCTACGAATAAGGCCCTAAGTGAAAAATCTTAATGTTTTAATCTTAACGGGCTCTTAAAGTTAGAAAAAGGCGTTACTCAGTGATTTACTTTAAATTTTAATAATTGAACAAAAATTTTTAGATCGAGATTTAGGCTTTTTAACACCTAGTCAAAGATAAAACTTTTATAAAAACGAATAGGATTTTAAACGGTATTTTTTAGCAATGTGTATTATTATTATTTTAAGAATAAATTTCGGCATTAAAACTTTTAAAACTTACTTAAACAATGCAGTTTATAAAATTGAAGATGAACATTTTCAATACACTTGTCGTAATAAAATTCAATGACAATTCAAACTGAGGTAAGGTAAAATGAAATAATCACTTACGTTTTCTTTCTTCTTATAATTACGAGTACGACATTTTGTTTAATTTCATGTTATACGTAATTAGTTATTTTATTTTTCTATTTATTTTGATCTTAACAATTATTAGCAAATTTCTTAATAATTAATTATTTTAGAGGAAAAAGTAAACTTAATGGACTTATAGCCTCGAAAGTTGGAGTTTACTGAGATACCTACTTCATGTATTATTCTGTAACTAAAAACTGGTAATCTTTTAACCTCAACGTTAATTGGATACCCAAGCCCAACTACTTATTTGACCACCTACGAAACAAAGATCATAGCTGTAGACTTAACTACTAACTGAAGATTGAATAAACGACATTAAGTGGAAACTGAATATGTCTGTGAAATATAACAATTAAATGAAATAACTATCGAAAATAGAACAATCACTGAACATACATGGGAATGAAGTCGATAGGTCTTGACGTCTTCAATTTAATCAACCCCTCGAGTCACATCGTGTACATAATTTTCTTCAAAACCGTAGCCTTCTTCGGACTCAGAATGATCATCAACATCAAATATTATTTGATCCAATGTACGTACGTAAATATGTTTTCTAATATTTATCTAACTGGGACCAGAAGACAACTGAATTTAATCAAAAGTAATACGACTATGAAACTGGAGTAAAGCCAGCAGAAATGTATAAAATAAATAAGGACGAACTGCAAGAAAATAATAAACCGTAAAAACGAGTCCATGAATGTCCGTGCTTTAAAAGCGGAGCGGTGCTTAAAGAGGTGCAAAATTAAGCGGGGGCTGAAGGAAAAACTAATTCAGAAGTTAGTTTGTTTTCTGTTTTTAGGTATATATAAGGAATTAAATATGATTTAAATGTAAACTGTTTGTTTTCAGGACCTTACTCTACAGTGGCGCCAACGAAGCACTAAAACGCCCTCATTGGATTTTAGAGCTTTACTAATTTTAAGGTGAAAAGCTTAGGAGATATCAAACCACCATATCTTATTACCCTCCATTCCGTTCCAACCCCTAATCCTCCATCAGCTTATCCACAGCATATCAACCCATCTAAATAAATTGATGTAGGTACCCTCGGTACATACCAGTGATTAAATAAAATTATTAACATTGGTGCTAGTTCATTTAAATAATTTGATACTTACGTATTTTCCAGAGAACGTTATAACAAACAGGGTTGAAAGCCTTGGGGTAGATAAAAAACAAACTCGGATTGGCGTGGGTTATCGGGTGAAACAGCTATATTGAGTGTTAAGTAGACTGAACACTCAATATGGCTGTTACACCCGATAACCCATGCGGTAAACCGAAATAGTAGTCATTCAGCTGCACATTATCTGTCAAACACCTTAAATAAATGAGCTTCAAAGTTTGCGTGCAGTGCTGGTATAAGATTTAATTTAAATAGCAATTTTCATATACATGTTTGGGCGCGACGCACACGAATGCAAATGCACGCATTATAGTCTAAGCTAAGTCTTACAACAAATATGTCATGGATGACATACATTTCTTAGTACTTACAGCGCCCGATCCGGATTGAGCCGCTATTTTTTTTGTCCTTATACGAGAGCGTATTATGTCAGAGCCATTATATTGCTTTTTGGATCTTCTTATGGACTTTCAAAAATATGGGTTTTGTAAACCATTTTTTGATTTCATGGTAATATTCGGTTTTAGCTTCCGTAGGCAAGGATCGTTGCTTAACATAATAATTATGGCTGGCTTGGTCTGATTAAAAGTACCTATACATTGAAAGGAACGACGTACATTCAGCCAATAGGTATATATTTTTTAAAGTTACTTAGAACCTTGACATTGAATATCTCATTGTCACTGTCGCATGCTTGACAATATTTTCAGTTTGATTTTATACAAGGCAGTAAAGTGATCAACATTTCCGTTGGCTAAGCTGCCAGGCGCCCTTGTTGCCGCGAGGCACGCGAGTTCGCTGAACGCTGGATCAACAATTAAGCACGTGCCACTGAATACGCTTACTTTTTTCACCTTTCAGGTAAATTTTGTGCATATTATGAAAAATAATATATTAATTCAATGAGGATTATCGCGTGTGAATTCGCCGCTAGAGGCGCTTGTGTAGCGTGATGTCTCCGAAACGTCAAATGTTAATTATAACAAATTCATAATCTACATTTATGTATGCTACCTGTGAACATCACTTATTTGGTGACAATAACCTTAAGTCGGTGATACGTACTAAGTTACGCTAATTAGACAATAACCAAATTAAATTACATTTTTTTCATTCTTTTTATCGCTTAATTAGGGATAATGAAGTGTAATTAAAATATATTTAGAAAACAATATCAATTAGTATGAAATTAAATTGCACGTATATTTTGCAATAAACTTTAAAGGCTTTCTTTGTCGGTCAAAATCTGCGAGCAAAAGTCCATTTTATTCGCTAGCGTGGCAAAGTAATGTAGCTGTCGCGGCACTGCGCGTGTAGTATCTAGCTGTACGACAGCTGATGTGGCGCTCGTGGAATTGTTTTTCTAACGCCTAGTGTTTTCCCTAGTGGTGAGGTAAAAATTGTGTGTTTTGCACGGCAGCAACATTGGGTCTCGATGCCTTGAATCCCTTGTTGTTCAGGATTCTATTTTTGAACCTCTTTATTCGGTGTTCGGAATTCTGGTGCCAATGTGACTTACGAGTCTTACGATTTATGGGACACCCTGTATATCACCTAGGTCCATTCTCATTTTTGGTTGATACTTATGTCTTGACTTACCACCCATACACAGTAGACCAACTTTGGGATATGGCTCTATTTACTGATGATAAATCATTAATTTTTGAGGTTGAGGGTAAACGCCACGCTATAACCCTGGCCACGTTAACAAGCTAGTATAGCATTGTCTCTTCTGCACTTTTGTATGCAAATGAAAGGACCGATAACAACCATCGAAGGTCAGTGGGCGTGAACAAGTATACCTAAAGGCACGCTTAATATTTAAAGCAGCGATCAGACCGCCCTTTCCCTAACCCTAACGAGAGGGACGCCGCAATACGTTGGAACGAGATGGAGATATCTCTATACGTATCTAACGTATTGCGGCGTCCCTCTCGTTTGGGTTAGGGAAAGGATGGTGTAAATAGGGCTATAAGTACTACTTACCTTTTTTCCTGATTTGACTAATAATTATTTTACTTGATTTTATTTTTATAAAGGCAAATAATTAGTTAAATTTATTCATATTCTCTAAGGTTTACCAACAGGTGCTACTTACCTTCATCAATAAAAGTGGGAAGTATATGAAATAGTTTTTTTTATCTTTCTTAGTAAAATAGTTATGAAGCTGAATTTGTTTAGTCGGATAGGATTTTTTAAATGAAGCTATGTGTTTGTGTTAAGCATTTATTATTTCATTTTCAGATTCACTAAACTCATCTTTTTGTACATTTATTACAAATTGATTATTATTGCTTCCGTCTAATACATTAATTTTTACTGAGATTTTAAGTAACAAAATAAACGGAAATCAGTCCAATAAACGAGCCAGGCAAACTTAAAAAACAACACATAAAAGGATAGCAACCCTAGGTACAAGAGACAGATGTTGACTGATTACTTGCCGCCATGTAAACACATCCTTTCCATTGATGTTACCGCTATCGCTGACCAATAGCGACCTTTCTTACTTTTCTGGTACTACCTTGTTAACGTGATCAGGGTATAGTTAAATTACTTAAGGTAAACGCAGGTATGAAGGACCCTTTATTTATTTTATTTTCTTATTTTTATATGTTAATATTGAGTATTTAGGGTGAGTCTAGATAAAGTGCACATATTAAAATGAGGTACTTTAAATTAAATTTTACTGACGAAAAATTTTTTATTTTTTTTGATATTTATTTTTTTATGACTCTTGAAAAAAGTATTTCGCAACTGTGTAGCACATTTAAACACAAAAAAAATTAAACATTTTTTTGTCGATAAAATTTAATTGAATGTCCCTCATTTTAATATGTGCACTTTATCAAGACTCACTCTGTATTTGCTGATGTTAAATGCTTTTATAAAAGTAAATAGTAAAAAAAGTAAAAAAGTAAAATAATAATTAATATGGTGGGTAAGTCGATTTTTAGGGTTCCGTTCCCGAAGGGTGCCCAACGGGACCCTTTTAATATGCCTACGCTGTCCGTCCGTCCATCCATCTGTCTGTCTGTCTGTCTGTCTGTATTTCTGTCCTAACTATAAAGAGCTGTATCTTTTGAACCGTAATAGATAGTGGGTTGTTTTTAGGGTTCCGTACCTCAAATGAAAAAAAAAGGAACCCTTATAGGATCACTTTGTTATCCGTATGTCTGTCTGTCTGTCTGTGTGTCTGTCAAGACCCTTTTTCTCAGAAACGCGTGGAGGTATCAAGTTGAAATTAAAATCAAATACTTAAGTCTGCAATCCCTTGGATCAGTGTAAAAATCAAACATCTAAGTCAACGCAATCAAAAGATACGGCCGTTTATGCCGCATATTGAAGGGAATCTCAAGGGAATCAAAACCTATAGGGTACTTCCCGTTGACTTAGAATCATGAAATTTGGCAAGAAGCAATGTCTTATAGCACAAGTAAAGGGAAATATCCGAAAGCCGTTAATTTGTAGTTACATCACCGAAAAAAAAAGATCCACTATAAACTGACACTCACTAAGTACTGAAGTGCATACTTATTGCGTGTCAGTTTATACTGGACTTTTTTATATTGTATTCTTGTGATTTACGAACTATTTACATACCTACAAGTAGTGTTCCATAGGACTCGAGCTTTTTTAGCCATTAGAGCTTATTGAACGACACCCCACACCATGAGGTAGACGAGAAAAAAAAACGTCCCCACTTTATGTGTAGGGGAGGCACCCTAAAAAAATATTTTTCAAGATTTTATTTACCACCACTTTGTCAGCGTGACTAATATGTATATTCATGCCAAATAACAGCTTTCTAGTACTAAGAGTTTCTGAGCTAAGCTGCGAACGGACGGACACGGCGAAACTGTAAGGGTTTCTATTTTGCCAACGGAACCCTCAAAACTAACCCACTTCCAGATAACCTAGAAAGTTGAAATTGAAAAGTGTAAGGTTAGTGTCTGTATACAAAGGAAAAAATCAGAAAACGGTGAATTTTTACGATGTGAAATATTTTCCAGGCAATCGATTTTTATTAACTCCTGGCGCCTTACAAAATTATAATAGCAAAAAAAAATGTTTCGTAGGATATAGAATACGAGTATTTTCCATGATGAAAGGTCGCTTATATCGTTTTGTACGAGTACTTATACCAGATTGTTTATAAAATGTAGAAAACCAATAATAACTAAGCAGGTGCTGGGAGAACAGGAAAAAAGATTTACCTGACTGCGCGAAGCAAAAAGAAGGGTACTGTAGTTAACAGTATATGTATGTAGGTATGTGACCGAAAATCAGATATTCCACTCTAGGTCCTAAACTATTTGACCGATTTCAATAAATGGGGTGTCAAATGATCAGATTCGTAAAAACGTGCGAGTATCACAGCTATATAAAAATAATAAATGTTTTTGAAGTTACTAACGTGAAAATTGGCATTAAAGCAACGGTCCTTAAATAAAAAAAGCCGGTCAAGTGCGAGTCGGACTCGCGCTCCGAGGGTTCCGCACAAACTTGTAGGTAGTGTTCCAAAGGACTCTACTTTTAACCCGACCTTTAACTCTTTTTTTTTAAGGCTGGCCTTGTGAAAGTATTGAGACTTAAAAATATTTAATAAACTCGACGCTTTTTTGGTGTGGTGTTTTACCTCTAGTATGCCGTGACATATACATATGTATTGAAATATCAATTTTATTTCCATTTATATATGTATGTAAATGTCACGGTAAGGATACGGAACATGGCATACCAAAGGGTTAAATTAACTTAAACCATTTTATATTTGAAACCGGCAAAAATAACACCAATAAAATACGTATTTCGTAGCTTTAAAATTTGGGCTAAAAAGGCTCGAGTCCTATGGAACACTACTTGTAGGTATGTAAAAAGTTCGTAAATCACGGGAATACAATATAAACAAGTCCATTATACACTGAAACGCAATAAGTATGCACTTTAGTATTTAGTGAGTGCCAGCTTATACTGGACCTTTTTTTTATGTGATGTAACTACAAATTCACGGTTTTCGGATTTTTTTCCTTTATTTGTGCTATAAGACATTGCTTCTTGCCAAATTTCATGATTCTAAGTCAACAGGAAGTACCCTATAGGTTTTGATTCCCTTGAGATTCCCTTCAATATGCGGCATAAACGGCTGTATCTTTTGATTGCGTTGACGTATATATTTGATTTTTTCACTGATCCAAGGGATTGTAAACTTAAGTATTTGATATTAATTTCAACTTGATACCTCTACGCGTTCCTGAGAAAAAGGGTCTTGACAGACACACAGACAGACAGACGGACAACAAAGTGATCCTATAAGGGTTCCGTTTTTTTCCTTTGAGGTACGGAACCCTAAAAATACATTTCATAGAAACATTTAGAATGCAAACTCTTAAGGTCATACAGGAAATACTACAATCGCTGTATGTGTGCCTGTAACTTTTGAGGAGTTCCCTCAATTTCTCCAGGATCGCATCATCAGGTTCCTAACTTGATGGAAATGAGACCAATATGAAAGTATACGGTTCATAAATGACGAAGTTCTGAGGTAACAAACAATTAAAAAAAAGTTCAACAGAATTGAGAACCTCCTCCTTATTTTTAAGTCGGTGAAAACGCTTCTGATTTTCAAGAAAGCTTCCCAGTACCACCGTAAAAAATGGTTTTCCTATTTTATTTAAATCCTCCCCTAACCCCGGATAGTACTCAAAACTTTGGCCCTTCTGATTTCGTACGGCTTCCTGAAAACTTCGTAAGAAATGGTTTTTTGGGTTATTGGTGGTACCGGGCATCTTGTGATAGTACTCTCGTAACTTAGTAATTTTTTTTTTTTTTGCAAATTTCCTGATTTTTCGGACCCCATAACATCTAAGAGCTTCCTAGTTGATGCGTAAGAATGGATATTTGGCTTCTGTCGGTATAGGTCTACACCACTATACATGTCTCCAAGGCTATAATATAGTTCTATTTTACACTTTTCTAGCCCTGGGACGGGGCGGTCTAAACGTTATATCGGTCCGTAGCGTAGTCCAAGCAAAATTTAGATACTCCGCAGTTACACAGCCAAGTATAAAATGTATGAATAGTTAGTGAGTCAATAATGGTCTACTTAACGGAGTAAAACTGCGCGTCAAATATAAACATCGGCGGAATGTTGGATTATGTCAATAACACCTCGTAACGTAAGATGGGTTTAGCACCAAATTGCGAGTAATTCGCAAATACTGTGCTAGTAGAATGAACACAGTTATTGACGTCTCCGAACAAATAAACACAGTTATTGAGGGCAAATTAAAAATCCGTTATGAGAGACAGGCACTTGTTCTTTTCCAATCGCAGCGAATAAACCTTACGCACACAAACGTAATGCTGTAGATCGAAGACGCGTCCGTCTCGATGCGCAAGCTCAACACTCGGCGACGGCGGGCGCGGGCCAAAAACGCGCACTTGACTGGCCACACAAATTATGAAGGTCTCGCGACATTTCATCATATTCATGAATCATAT
Organism: Tortrix viridana; assembly: GCA_963241965.1. Taxonomy (NCBI): domain Eukaryota; kingdom Metazoa; phylum Arthropoda; class Insecta; order Lepidoptera; family Tortricidae; genus Tortrix; species Tortrix viridana. Next base: position 54,741,714 of record OY725171.1, on the reverse strand, counting down.
TCAGTATAATCAATGGAGGAAAATCAAAATACATACTAACTAGTTACGTGATTTATAAAACAGAACTAGCGCAGGGCTCGGGCTAATTCCATTACCTAAATACCGCCTTTACGGGTTATCGTCGAATTAAAATAACTTTAATTGTGCGTAAAGATCTCGCTGGAAGGGTGCCCTGCAGGTTCTCCGCTCCGTGGTCAGGGGCCGCGGCAGGACACTCGAAGGGCGGCAGCGACAGCGCGGTCGCGGACCTGCTGTCGGAGCCGACGACCTCTTCTTGTCTCTAACCCACCAAAATAAGGTAATTACCTAGCACCATGAATTTGATTGTAGAACGTATCTAACCAACATCTTGATTTTCACATCATACTGAAATACATACAGTATCTAGGTTTTTTTAAACTTCCGTGAAAATTCGGATTAAGGTAAACTTTCCTAGCGTTGTTGGTACATATAATATCGACAAAAATATTTTCAAATTGTGAAACTCTCCTTTGAGAACATCTTGGTATATTCTAAGATTTTCCTCGTTTTTCTACGGAAAGATGGCCTTAACTGTTTCCGAGACTCTTTTCAGTAATGTCTTGCGATTTTTCTGTAACTTGAATATTGCTACATCTAACTTTTGTATGTATCTACTTAAATTATACTTGTCGTATTTAGGCAATATACCTTTACCTACTTAATTGAGGGATTTAAATGAGGATGTGATCTGAAACATGAAGTAAGTAAGTAGTTTGTAATGAAGGAGGTCCGTGGTCGAGCGGCCTGGGTCGTCACGCGGGCTGTCAATAGCCCGTATTGTGCCGCGGTACGTATTGTCGCGTCAATGCAACAATAGCGGCTCAATGCGGAGATCATATGCCATGCCACCGGAACACACACCTATTTATTTATTCCATCAATCAGACAACTCGACGGCTATTGGGATTTTTTATCTACGACGAACTTCAAACGCTTTGAGAACGGTCTGCGAATAGCCGCGCTGCAACTTGTCTCTATATGTATTTACATATTTTCATCAGTTCATGTACAGCATAAATCACCTGTTTATAACATGAAGGTACTTGAATGCTGTTTATAAGATACCTTCCCTTCAAACAAGGTGTAGAGATGTTGAACTTTAAGCTAAGAAGTTGCATAACAGCTTTGTAGATACCGATAAGATTAACTCATTTTATTAAACGTGATGTTTTCTCAGCAAGCCTTGACTAAGGTACGTAGAAAATGCTATTTAAGGTAGTTGAGGGTCGGTTTTACAACCAACGACCCGTAGATTTCTCGTTAACTTTTCAAATCCAGTATTATTAAAATTACGCAGATATCTTTAGTGCTACGTCAATAAAATAAAATACTTTATATTACGCATAACAGCAATCAGGTTTAATATAAGCCCTATAGCAAAAATGTTTTCTATTCTCTGACGGGTATGTCGTTGATTGACGGAGTCCTTTGGAGTACCCATCAGGAAAGTAGGCATTTGTCTAAATAAACCCGTCCCCATATATCTTGCTTCTCGCTACTCGTTTTTGAAATTTTGAATTGATGTAGTATTTAGTGGTCCGCACAAGGCCTCATTATTAGAATTTATAAAAAAGTTATATAGTAATTGTAAATGGGGTCTAAAAGGGGGTTTTAAAAATAAAACTAAAGCGATTATAGCTAATGGGGTATCATATTAAAGGGTTTTTAATATTTAGTCGTTTTGTTTGAAAAATGACCTATCTCCTCCCCTTATCTCTGAAGTTTACGGACCGAAAAATCTGAAATAATTCAGACTTAAGTATAGACGTTTATCTATATTTTATAGAAACAATCAAACGAAGTTATAAAAGTCAACAGTTTTCGAGATATTAACAAAATTATTTGCAAATGACTGTTAAAATGTCGGCACCCTAAAATTGACCTTAACACGTAATAAACAAAACTTATTTTTACTATTTATTTTATTAATGGCCCCGACTCGTTGCGTCGTAATATTAATAAGTACTTATATAAACGGGTAAATGGAAATAGTCATCATTCATCATTTCAGCCACACCCAGCAGAGTAAAGACCTCTTCATTTTCATGCCAGTCTGCCCGACGTCTGCCCGGATAAACTTATTCAAAAGTTATTAAGAGGACTGTGAACCAACTGCAAAATCTAGCATTTTCATACAAACGGCGATAACGTTTTCCATCCCCTAAATGTTAACCGAATTCGACCAATTTTTGATATGTGGTCAGTCGGAACAAAAACTATGTCCATACGTTTCGTTTTTTTAAATATTGATTAGTTATAAAGATATTATGGCCGAAAATACTTTTGTATGAAAACGATAAAGCGGGAATAAATCGAAATTTATTAATAATATTGAAAAAAACTAAACGTACGGTCATAGTTTTTGTTCCGACTGACACCGTATCAAAAATTGGTCGAAATCGGTTAACATTTAGGGGGTGGAAAACGTTATCGCCGTTTGTATGGAAAGCCGTCACCTCACAATCCTCTTAATCTTATTGAGATGTTTATCCAAAAACAAATTGGATACAGGCATTTTACATTGGGTACTGCCACGGTTTTTTACTACTGTCCCTAATCATTTTGGCCACCAACGCTGCAATGGTAGAGCTTGCAAACTTAAACCACATAATAAATCACAAATATATGAGTGAGTAATTTTAAAACGCAATTGCATGTTACGAATACATGTCACGACAGTGATTCCTCACTCTTGAATCTCTAACATTTGTCAAAGTGATTAAGGGATGTGCTAAAAGGGTCCCTAAGTACCAAGTTAATGGTGTTATTACACTATTATTTTAGAAGCTCGCTGAAGATGTAGGCCGGCCGGGCGGTCGCCGGCAGGCCGTCGCATGCGCCGGCGCCTGCCCGCCGCGCACCGACGCCCGCGGCTTCATATAAGCCTGGCCGCCGCGCGCGCACTCAGTACAAGGGAGGTCAGCGCTCGCTGTGTTGATTGCTTCTCAGGCGCTCCGCGCACGCGCTTCTCGGCCCAGTGCCAGCCCCGCGCCGCGACCACTGTTCGACCGACAAACATGTTGGTTTTCACACTGCACTGATATTGGGCAAACAAAATAACGCGGACTGCCACATTATTCCCGCGCGAACTCTTTTTCTCCTTTTGTTTTTTATTTAAATATCAAAATGGTCAGTAGCAACAAAGACGTAAACGATCCCAAGAAAGTGCCACCAAAGAATCGTGAAAAGAAAAGCAATAACTATTTACGGGCAAACTTGGTATCGCGAGCATGGTTTGTGTGGATGATGCCGACGTTCTGGCGGGGCTACAAGCGGGACCTCTACGACGCCGACCTCACCAAGCCCAAAGACAGCCACCTCTCCGACAAGCTCGGCGACCGCCTCGAGAAGTGAGTACTAACGCTTTCCTCCCCGCGCGCACCAGGGACCCATTACCGAGGACCGAGCGAACAAAGTACCCGCGTAAAATAAATTTACAAACTGACCTTTACTTTACAAGGTGATGCGCAAAAGATAAAAATAAAACCTTCTTTGGCTGCGTGCATGTGTAATGCAACTCAGCTTTGTTCCAGCGGTCAGGGTCGAATGCACAACATTCAATGTTGTAAAGGTAGGGTTTTAAATGCTTCCTACATTCTTAATGAGGATTATCATCAGTAAGTATATTAGCTCGTACAGGATACGAATATATATATACGAAGTTGTCATACATCAATAAGTAATGTATACTTAATGTTGCTTAATACAACATAAAAACGTACGCAGTTTGTATGGTCTAAGCTTTGCTATTAATTTACTTCTGTTTTTTATTATTCAGTTATTCGTGTTATGATTACTTATTGATTAGAAATATAAATTATACTTAGTTAAGTAAGTCACGACAGAGCGTAACATTTTCTACCAATCTGTGTTATGATTATGACTTTTTTTGCTAAATGCGAAAACTATCATATATGATTTCATATAACAGGAAGATATTATTTATTGTATTGGGCATCTATGTTTTTTGTCATAAACAATATTTTTATAAAGGCGGTGGTGGTTTTTGTATCTAACAAAACAGTATGGTTTTGAAAACCAGATGTGTTAAAACAAAGAATATAGGGCCAGATCTTAAACAAGTGTAAAACTAAAAAAGGAAAATTTTGTTAATTAGGTAATTTTTTACTTTTGGAAAATCAACTCTCTTCATTTAAAAAAATAAGGATTGGAGATTTGAAACGATATCTTGTCTTAATCATTTTGAGTAACACATTAAGCCTATGTTGCGGAGTAGGAGACAACGCAATAAGGATGAACTTAAAATAGTTAGAATAACAGGAATTATGAAAATAGAATTTATATGGAATTACAGGGAATGAACATTCGTGATTCCTATCAAAGTTCTGAAAAAGTTGTTTATTAAGTATATAGAAAATCAATCCATATTGATATACCCTGTAGAGTGTCAGAAGCCCTGGACGACGGATCGGTGACAGGTCCTGGCGGGGTCCGGGCGGAGCCGGGTCGGTTGTGTTGTATGTGGGACTCGATGGTTGGAAAGTTTACTCCAGCGTCGGTTGTCGTTACTCGACTTGCCTGGCGGTTAAAAGCCGACATTAGTACCTAAATATAGTTTGTGGTGTAAACGAGTGAGACGAGCAGAGAGGGCTTCGACATGCATTTTAATGAAAAAAAATGGATAAGAAAAATAATGGAGCCCATGTATGCGTTAAAAATGTATTGTGTGAATCCAATGACTTTCAAACCCTTTACGTATTCAATGCATCTCATTAGTCATTGTACTGGACACTTTCTACTATATTTATTACATTTTAGCTGCAGTCTGAATATACCAAAATTCCTAACTCCTGCAAAAATAAAATACAATGCTACAATATATTGCACTTTATAAAACAATTTATTATTATTATTCCAAACATTTATATTATGTACGTTTACGGTTACGTTTTTTACAATAAATATTTCAGTACAAAAGAAAAATAACAATACTAATACAAAAATAAACATTATAAAAACCTAACCTGTATTCATGTATAGGTTAATAATAATAATTTATCATATTATTTCAAACATTTGTTTTATTTACAGTAGGTTACCTTTTTTACATGCATCAGGGATGTTTGCAGAAGCGCACGTAGACTGTTTTTATGCAAATATGCGCAAAAGAGCAGCATTCCTGGTGCACCGCGTGTGGGCCAGCCCCAACAACATTAAAATAATGTATGTACTAATCATAGTTTTTAAATTTATTTATTTATTTTATTTACAATAAATATTTGTATTATTATTAATATATCATTGAGCGTGACGGATTATTAGTCATTACAAATGACTGCAAGTCCGCGGGCATTGTTACAAAATAGGTATTGTTTTTCTTTAGTTACGCCATTAGTGATGGCCTTTTGTAATTATTATTTCCAAAATAGGAAACTTCTCATTGAAACATTTCTCAGAACGGTAATATTTTTTTTGTAATTACCTATCTCTAGATAAAATGTAGTTTTCAGACTTCCACGCGGACAGACCCGCCGACACTATCTACAACACTACGCAAAAATTTTGGCGATTTCCATTTTTTGATGCCAAATATCATAGAAGTGGATTCTGCACATACCTAATCCTATTTTTATTTTTTCATAATCGATAAAAATAACAAAGTTACCAAACGTGAACAGCGTTAAGTTCATGTATTTTTTTAATCGAACCATGTACATCCCGCTAATTCGACATAGCCGTTTGTTTTGTACGCGGAGAGGCGGGAAGGGTGGCTCGTTTGTTTGTTGTCGTCTAATACTCCAGGAAAGATACGGTTTTTAAAACATTAATTTATAATAGCCTGATTTTTTTTTTACTCCATTTTTATAAGATATTCTAAGACACTATATTCATGAATCCAATAAACTTTCCACCCGGAAGTAGATATATAAATATACTGCCAAAAAAATCCTTTTTCTTTTAAATTAAAAATCGTAATTGTAATTTTTGTGTCTAAGCATAATAATATTATTGTCTATAATGAATAGAAGGTGAAATTTCACAAAATATTTACATGGAAAGCCACTAAATCAGCAAAATACACGGCTCCTACCCATATATACCCTTAAATTATAGAAAAAGTTAGTAATAAGTAGTGCTTTGATAAAAATTACATAAAACTATTTATAACTGTTAAAATACACTGATCAATTTGTATTTTTTTATAAGGAATTATTATTTACCACCATAAAATCCACCATCCGGTATTATTTTGTGTATGATTTGCTTGCAACGTTTATATTTATTGTAATCAACAAGGAATTAAGAAAACTATAGCCAGTTACGATTTATAAATACAGAAATATGCAAAATGAAAACAATATTCTAGCTAATCGAATATAAATGAGACATCCTTAATTATTTTTTGTGCGATTCATCTTGAATATTATAGATCAAATATTATGTAAGCAATATGAAAAAAAAATGTTTATAATTATTTTTAACAAAATTTTCAGGATTTTTTTAAATTGATTTTTTTTAAATACCTTATTGACTCATATTTAGTTGGATTATGTTTTTACCTAATTACTACAATTATAATATATCCGATACACAAGAAAAATCAGCTATTATAAATTATTTCCGCTTCACCATACTAGCGACCGTAACTTTCCTGGAGTATAAGGGCCTGGCCACGACTTTGCGCGACTAGCGGCGCGGCGAGCGATTTCGTAATATATTGCGTTAACCGTTGTGTGGGAGTGCGTCTCGACCGTACAATGATGATAGAATTCGCTCGCCGCGGCCGCCGCGCGCGCAGGTGCTGTGCGTTCAGCGTCGAGATAGCGTCGACAATAAACATTGATTATTTAGGATATTGTTAAAATAATCATCTCAAGATAAATAAGTTTGTAGAAATGTATGTTTTATATTATTTGAGAGTGTATGTTCCTTAAACTGAATGTGGAATATATTGTATTTTTCATGATCATGACGATTTAACCAGTTCGCCCCGAGCGGAGCTCTCACGACTTTCCTCCATAACTCAGTAACCCCTGACCAATCCTGCCCATGCTCAAACTTAAAAATTGTATTTACCTTAAGTAATCTTCTATCAAAGTTGAATTAACGATACTGAACTTATTGTCGAAGAAACATACTTACAAACATGCAGACACGCGAATGCCCACCGAGTTGACTCTAGTTAAGACCTCACGACGTTCGGTCGAATTCCTACTTACTTAAATAAATCTCAAGGCAATTTCCAAGACAAGCTCCACCCGCCAGCGCCCCGAACTTGTACCAAAACGCGGTTTTTTTTTCAGTTTCAAAGAAAACCGTACACGTTACATGAAAATTGTGCAACAAAAAACTAATCCATGATAAATTAACTATAAACCGTTAATACTTACCAAAGCGATATTACTTTTGGTTTTCGCGCAATCAAACGCTGAATATGAACGTCTTTCGTCATTTACCTTTTTTCTTTGCTTAAACCGAAAATTTTCATATTCGTGTCTGATTGCGCGAAAACTATGAATAATTAAAAACTGGCGTGAGTAAATAGAATATACCAGTAAATTAAGTAGGTAACTATTTAGCTATCATATCATTAACTTGTTCGAAGATGTTGTCGAATATCCATACAACTAATTCGTATAATACTAAGTGTTTTTTATTCGTCTACAAAATTTTGGGGGTTAAATCAGTAAGTCATACTGATCAACTTTCACTATGGGACCAACCCCGATATCGCGAAAAAAAAATTGACCGTTCCATACATTTTGGCTAGTCAGCTGACGATGTTTTGTATGGGAGGGTCAAATTTTTTTTCGCGATTTCGGGGTTGGTCCCATAGTGAAAGTTGGTCAGTATGATTTACTGATTTAAGCCCCAAAATTTTGTAGACGAATAAAAAAACACCCAGTATAATACCGAGCATAATACCGAGCCAAGTGCCACACGCTCCGTAGCGTTTCTGTTCGTTTCGTCTCTAGTCCAATCGCGTCATTGGCAAACCACCTGACTTATCGTATCACGTGATCTACCAGTGACGCGATTGGTTTAAAAACGAAACGAATAGAAACGCTAGTTAGCATAATGCATCTTGGCTAACGGCCCTGGGAAAGTTATAAAAGCATATTGTGTATAGCATCATTAAAAAAAAAACTTCCCTTGCCTTTTTTTCTTATTTTACCAAAACGAAACTAAGTTTTGCGATTGTTACTTTAGTTTCAGACTCCGATAATTTAATCATACTGTATCGAGGAATGAACAAGGTATTATAAGGGTATTAGTCATTTCCAAGTAAAGCACAAGTCCGTATCGATTATTGCACCTTTTCCAAGTTTCCTTTGCATTTGTAATTGTTATAAGCGGAAAAATTGCGAATTAATTAATAGATTGTAGGATGTTAACTGTGAATGAAATAATAAATAACATCGATTGATCATTCTTGACGTCCACGGGTTGAATATAAGTAAATAAAATTAAATCTTTATCTCCACACATAAAAAACAGAAGAAACATCTAAATGTGTCAGTCTGTGTACACCATAGTAAACATATTTACAAGGAAGTTAATATGAATATAGACCAGGACCCTGATCATTATTTAAGCTACTTTTTATTGTAAATACTCATAAGAGGGGCCAAAGGGAAGCAAATCGGAGAAAAAGTTACCGGATTGAGGTACACGCATAAAACTTTATACATATAAACTCCTAATGATAAAATAAACCTTATGGAATTTAGGTTTTATTTATTATTTATTAAGTTCATCTTTGGAATAAACAGTTATATTACTTGTGTTATTTATTAGACGATGCTCTAGAGTTATCGACTGTAAAAAAATGTGTGGAATTCACAAAGTCAAAGGCACGACAGCGTGCGGCGATGCCGTACGTACTTACTCTTAGAAATCGTCGTTTACGTTCGTAGAACGCAACTAACTACTACATATTCTCTCCCCACGGCTGCGTAAAATCGAACCAATATTTAAAGGTCTCGCAGTGCCGACCGCGCCTCCGAAACGCTGACGTCGTACGGCAATATTCTCATTGATTTAGGGGACGGAAACAAGGCCAAGGCTTCTTTAAGATACGGCCAAAACGATATAGCTTTCAATAACGAATATTTTGGTAACAATATTGTTACTCGAATGTCTTTTGATAATATTTACTTTCTGGCAATATGTCGCATTGATTGTACAAAAGGATGTAATGTCATCCCAGTATATCAATATTGAAAAGTGCAACGAAACTTGTAAGACTCAAAAGAAAATAATATTTGAGTTTGGAAAAGTTTGTCTTCATCAGAATATATTGTTATAAATTAAAGTCCCCCGAGTGTTTGTCCGGGCTAATAATCTGAACAAGTACTGCACGGATCTTCATACGGTTTCCACCAATATAAGGAAGAACTATCCAGACAGAACAGACCAGACTTTATGAACATTAACCCGTGCGAAGCCGTAGCGATGCGCTAGAGTTACAAAAAAAAAAAAAACAACCTGTACAATTTTTTCCTATTATCATAATCAAATTGGCTTAAAAATACCTAGGTGTTTAGACGCGATAATAAATTATAATGAAATATAGTTCACAAAAGAGCGTGCCTTGAAAACTCACTCAATATTCGGTTATATGTATAAATGTAGTGAAATTACCCATCAAAATGTTGTCGAGGGCGCGAATTCGAACGCCCTTTAAATTTAGTAATATGTCGTTATACTTTATTGGTTACTTTAACAGCCAAGTTAACGCTGTCTTTTACATAAATATAATAATAGTTTAATAGACGATAATAACTTCATAGTCACGAGTTTTAACATCACGCACCGTAAACTCTGGGTACTGCGCTCTTATTATTTTCCATTAGTCCAGAATTTGTTCTTCTTATTAACCCTAAATTGCCAAGAACCCACGTGAAGGGTGTGCAAATCAAAAAACGTGGTGCTGAATATGGAAATAGACTAAATCTGACTAAACCCCTTATTCATAAACGCACATTAACTAGAGTATCCCTTAAATATTCTCCTTTATATGTACTACCTTAGCTTTCATGGTAGCATTTGACGTCGAACTTCACCAACAACTTAACAGACGATTAGAATGTTAATAGCTGTCAAAATGTATGAACTAACAGTCGATTAACACTTAACATTGTTTGGTGAAACTGGTACTGAATATGACAGAAAGAAACAAACCATTTGAACACGTGCGTAACTATATTAATAAAGGGGGTTAGGTTGGTTGTTTGTACTGCAGTCCCTGTGTTATTGGTCGCCTTCATTGCGTGGATAATAGCTCAAGAAAATTAAGTTGCAATGTATGGAAAATTTGGCAAAATTAAAGGAGTCCTTTTCTAAATTGGGAGATGTCCGTACTAGGACGAAGTTAAAATTTATCAACTCTCCCCAAGGGTGTTTCACCCCCCAGCGCCCCGAACCTGTCCCGAAACGCGTTTTGTTGTCAAGTTTCAAAGAAAACCGTAAACATTACATGAAAACTGTGTAGCAAAGAAATAATTCTTGATAAATTTACTATAAACCGTTAATACTTACCAAAGCGATATCACTTTTGGTTTTCCTCCAGGGTGAGTATCACCCACCAACGCCCTGAATGTGTCCCGAAATGTGTTTTTTCCAGTCTCAAACCTTACACGATATAAGAAAAGTGCGAAGGCAAAAATTAATCCTTGACACGTTTGCCTTTCGCGCAATCAGACACTGAATATGAAATTTTCCGTAATTTTTTTGTCCTTTTTTCCTTAATGTTTATTTTGTTAAAAAGAGCTCACTTTACGAGTTTAATACGCAAAAATAAAATAGGGAAATGTTATCTTTACAAGGAGGTCAAGTATGCGTAAACTCCTTTTTTTTCGCTTTGCTATGCTATTTCTATGACGACGAAGAAAAGGATCCGTCGCTCTCGCACTTACAGGAAATGTCAGATGTTTTATCCACGTCGATAAACACGACCATTACAGGCCCGCAGGTAGACTATACTATAACTTATCTTATTTTAGTGTAAATAGTCCTGAGCCCTTTATAATAAAAAAAAGAACAGATTAACTCGGACAATCATTCAACAATTGCATGGCCATAATGCAATAAGCTTACAATAAGTATCAAAAAAGCTGGCGGAGGTCGCCGAATCTCGTAAAGTCGTAAGCAGAGAAAGAGGCCTTCGCCCTGCGGCGGGTATAATCGTAAATAACTACATAAGTGTGAGCATAGAAGGAAAAACGTGATTGCGTAAATGATACGTGTCATGAATATTTAACACCATAATTTATTGACGGTAAAGTCTTATTAACAAAGTATTTTCACGTCTTATAAGCGGTACGTGGAAAATCAAACATGTGAAATCGATTCTTGAGTTATAATAAAATTAAACTGTTTCATAATAAATGGCTACTTACCTACACAAATAAATTCTTAACGGAGGCAACCTCTGACAAATTGATCAATAAGTTTCCAACAGCAGTTAGAAGAACCAATCGGTGCACACATTTCGTCGATCATTCAGCGAACGCTCAACTATAGATTACTAGAACAGAGTGAACCTTGGGAACCCATCGTGTCTCAGTAGTAACGCGTGTTTATAGAAAGAGAAAATTACAACTAAAATCATTGCAGTTCGTGAACACGATTGGAATCTAATGTGGCAGTTTAATTTATTGTCTGTCAACAATTTGCCTACTAGCTACTGAAAGTATAGAGTATAATATAAGAATAGTGCCCGCCTACGTACCTACGTATACACAAATCTCGTGTACTTAGTTTTTATTATTATTATTACCGTACCGTGCTTAGATCTTCATGGTGTGTTATTTATTGTAGCTATTATTAAATCAACGCTTTATGGCGACCCGTCTAACAGGTACATAAAATACTCGTGTTGTGCCTATCTCTGTGTCGTGGAGCATGAGTACTTGTCTCATAAATAATTAATCAGTCTAAACACAATGCGCACTTCGAGCGGCGAATAAAAACTAGACCGAAACCCTTATCCTCGTCTATTTATAAGCTCGAGTATGGCGGGCGTGTATCAGTGATCCCGGCCGGGGTGCGTTTACCCCGGGAGACGTGTTTATGCTACATTTTTTATGGTTTCGCAGCGATGAACTATTTATAGCTACCTCATTAGCCGGGAACTAGTCTTCGAGCTGGCCTAGGGCTTTTTACTTGAGACGCTAAGCTCGCCGTCAGATTTATCCCTAGAGTTAATAGCCGACCGGCGCCCGCGGCGGCCGGTACAGCTGCCGCCGCCGCGTGCGACACTGTGTGCGTTCCAAAATTCTAAATGTTATGTACCCTGTAACGTACCTTCTCGTATATCTAATCAAATGATATCTACTTATTATTGAAATTATTTTTAAAGTGAAAAAAAAAAAACAATTACTTACAACAAAATTATGTTACATAGTAAGCATGACCTAGACGCTTAGGCACAATATACTCATTATATATAATATAATTTGTAATGGGACTAATCTATAAAAATTACGTAAGTAGGTACACAATTTCAAATGGATAAAGAACATACAGAAGTATGAAAAGAAGTATAAGCTTGCCTTTAAAACAAACCAACGTGTATCGTTTACTAACATAAAAATATTTTTATTGTGAAAAAGCAGATCCTCCCAAGAGCAGAATGTGGCCAGTTCGCATGGTTTCGGATCAATCCGACCGGCGTCGTGCCAGATACCAGAACCGGATACGCGAGCAATCAGAGCGGGCGAGTCGAGGCGCGAGTATCCGCGCCCGCGGCGGCGCCGGCGCATTGCCGGTTTTATCAGCCATTCTAGTAATCTAATTCATAATAGTAGATTGTACAACAAGTGCATAAAACGCACCATTTTACGCGAGACGTTTATCCATCCAAGCGAGCTTGCGAGCGAGGATGGATATAAAGTCGAGTGTTAAATGGCTTTTATGGACGAGTTGTACCTACACTCTACTTTTCACTTCGATTGCGAGGAAATGAAACAGCAACATGATAATAATAATAATGATAATAAATGCGAAGAAATAAAAATGATAAGTTTATTTCATGAAATTTTATTGTGAACTTTGGCTGTTGGTATCCTTGCCTTGATCTTAGAATACTAACGAAACGAAATAAAATAAAGAGGTTATTCTATGAAGTTAAAGTTGTTCGTGTGGCTGTTGGACCGATTGCCTAGGTCTTCGACGAAGATTTTACTTTATGCACTAGAGCATAAGAAGCGACTTTATGTCGCCTACGCACGACATAAAGACGAACTTTTAGAGCATGAGAAGTGAAAAATTTATTTTTAGTTCCTAATGCTAGGTAAATGGTTAAAGCGTTTAAAAACATATCACTAGCCCGTGGCACGTCCGATTACGAATCACGAAACATATTAATTCGTAATAATAAACATATTAAACTAATGACATTTTAACGCTTCTCAATATTTGTTTTTAATTTGGTACGTGTTGCATAATGCATATATAGATTTGGAAATGAAAATGAGAAACATAATCGTAGATCACTTTCTAAGAACTATCGTGTCGACCTCAATAGATAGCTAAAAATCCCTGTCTGACATCGGTCGAAGAGGATGCTGCGCACAAAACAACGCCTACGCACGTCGTTACACCATTTGACGTTCTACTTAATGTTAATGTCCTAAAGTAGTAATTATTAAACCTTAAAATACGGAAACACTTGTTCAAAATACTTGTTGTTGAACGGCAACGAGCCCTTAAGAATTGGAGAAGAAGATTGATACTAAGTCTACTATCTATACCAATAAAATAATGAATGACAGGTAGCGAAAGCGGTTAAGAACTACCGGTAGATATAAATTACTTGAGAAATTAATTTGATATGATGTTATTGTTGGTGGGAGGGAGCCCAGAGGGTTTGGTTCACGGAATAAATAGTAGTAAAAAAATGAAAAAAAATACGAACAGTGAAACATAGAACCTCCTCCTTTTTTGAAGTCGGTTAAAAGGTGATAGAGCGGGCTTAACATGCATGGACGAGATAAAATTTGACACGTAATTTCTAACGTAAGACTGACGCTTAAGGATTAAAATAAAAGTGTCTCGTCTTGACTTTTATTACCTTTTATTACTAAGCGAATATAGCGATTTTCACTTTTTTATAGCGATTTTATCAAGACGGGAAAATGTTATTTTAAACCTTAAGCGTTAAGTCTTACGTTAGAATATGGAATTGATGGATTCATTTTTATCTCGTGCAGTATGTTACATGCTAAGCCCGCTGGGTGGATGGGGGTTGATGAGAGATTACTGAAAAAAGATATGAGAAGTTCTGGATCGTCATTTCTTCGTCGAGGAGGACAAAAAACTAATGATTTTTGCATCATCGGGTTGACCCATAATGACATAATAAAACAAATCTGCTTAGCTTGTTACATATTTTTGCATACTTTCGTGAATTTTTCTTGTTAATACCAACATGTTGGCGGGGGCACTGCCGTGCTCCCAGGTCGGAATAGACAAGGGCCATATAAATATCGTAGGGCTAAACAAGTTGCATTCGGTTAACGTTACCGTTTACACGTTGCTAAAAAACTGGTCAAGTGCGAGTCGGACTCGCGCATCGAGGGTTCCGTATTTAAGTCCGTACTTCAAAAATATACCTTTTTATGTACTTTAATTGTATGCGATAAGGTCTATTTTAACTTGCCTAAATTTTTGTACAGATCTTTAAAGTTTTTTGTGAATTTCTCGAAAACTATAAATTTTGAAAGCTTCGTTTTATTTTTCCTATAAACTGTTTTTTCAGATTTTTCGGTTCATAAACTTCGGAAATAAGGGGGGAACGGTCATTTTATTAACATTTGATGACACCCCACTTGCTATAATCAAATGACTTTCATTTTTCAACGCCCCATGCTAGACCCCTTTTCAATTATTAATAAAATGTATTTCTAGTTTTTTTTACCAAAAACAGATGCGGGCAAGCAAGTTATAGAACTATGCCTTTCAAGTTGATAGCTTGTGTAGTTGCTGAGAAAAACTGCCGTGACATACAGACAGACAGAAAGACAACGAAGTCTCACCATAAGGGTTCCTTTTTTATCATTATGATACGGAACCCTAAAAATGTATGGAATTGACATTAGCGGCCGACGCGAAACGGCGAAAGATTGGCAATTTACGTCAGTCCTACACATATTTTGACAGTTTTCGAATATATCGTTATCGTTAGCATAACGCCATGGTTACACTGCGCCCACGCCGCGTGTCGCCAGCAGCGCCACGCGCCAGTGACGCGATTGGTTTAAAAACGAAACGAATAGAAACGCTAGTTAGCGATGAGCATCTTGGCTAAGGGCTCTGGTCTGCTCCGATATGTTTGACGGCGACTGTACGTAGCGTCAGGCCATAGGTATCCCAATTCAGAAAAGGTCTCCTTTAAATTTGCCAAATTTTCCATACATTGCAGTCTAATATTCTTGAGCTATACGAGTCATGGCTCAAATTTATTCAGTCAATCCACAAAGATCATCTTGGCAGTTGCGTCAAACATCTTCCTAATACAAGGAAAGGAATCTCACGTGGATCCTGTATTGATTGGGGACTTCACATGCAACGTTGAACTCCCTACCCCGTGACGAAATACAAATACAAAGTACATAAAAAGAAAAAAAAATCCGCGCTACTTTATAGGCACAAACTGAGTTTTAAACTCACGATCTACTGCTTGAGTACTTGTTTAGGTAATCTAGCTCTATTTCAGTCCACACACTGCTCAAATACGAGTAAGTACCAAAAATAGTTGTATATGCCAAAAAGGAGCCCAAATAAGTCATTCAAAGTTTTGTTGGGCTCGATTCCTTCCTGAATACAGCCTATGTACGTACGTACGTCACACTACGGGATTGTTGAGCCGCTTGCTAACATTTTTAATATGGTCGGGTTGTCATATCGTACACATGTTACTATTGAAATGTGACAACCCGACAGAATTAGGAATATTAGCAAGTGGCTCAACAATCCCGTGGTGTGACTGTACGTGTACTGATGTGTGTCGAGATGATATCATTGTCAGTATGTTATTGGTTTTCTCGGAAATATAACGTAAACAATCTCGAATATTTCAAGGTGTACACATACATCTGGTTTTTTACGTAAACCAAATACGTGGTGAATGAAAATGGCAAAATGGATATGTTTAAACAAAGCATTACGAAACTCTGTGCATGTGGAGAACCTGTAAGAAAATCCATTATAGTTAAATTCAGATGGGATTTGACAGAAGACATTTTAGGTTTCGTGTGCACCGGTTTGTATACTTGTATACCTATTTGTCAGCAAACGTCTCGTTTCAAAGTTGACACGGGCACTTAAAGTTTTACATAGGTACATAAATTACTTAACTATAGTAATTTTAAGAAGAACTAAAATAATAATATAGCTCGTCTGTTGCAATTGGTTGCAATAAAGCCAAGACAGTCGAAAGAAAACGACTTAATCACAAACTATTCTGAATTATTGCATTATTACGACATGCTTTGTCATATTTGCAACCCCTAATTTACTTCTATGCCCTTCTAGAATCTTCATTTACGTATAGTCGCGGAATGAAAAGGTTCGTCACTTTTACACCTTACCTGCTATGTTATTCTGTTAACACATCGTCGTTCAGTTCTACTCAGTCGATGTATAGCCGGCGAATTTACGTCGTCCGTCAAGGTGGGTAAATGACATTCAACTGCCTGCATATTCATTTAGTCGCTGGTTTCACAGACGACCAGCTGTCAAACCAGCGACTAAATGAACGTGCAGGCAGTTGAATGTCATTTACCCACCTTGACGGACGACGTAAATTCGCCGGCTATTCATCGACTGAGTAGAACTGAATGACGTAGCGTTAACAGAATAACATAGCTGCATTGCAGTTGAAAAATGACGAACCTATTAATTCCGCGACTGTACATAGTGTAGGCACTCGCGAGCATATACCTTAAATTAACCGGCCGGTGTCATTGCTCATCGTTGTCAATTCCGAGAAATACTTTACAGGTATCCAATAAAAACCTACTAAAACAATGGAAATAATCAAATCACGTAAGTCATAACCCAAACAAGTCAATTATCGACTGCCAAATAAAATAAGACGACCGAACCGCCAATTGCGCGCAAATAACAGACAACCGTGGTTAACCATCACCGTCCCTCCTATGACATGCTCATATATTTTAAAATTTTAAACTAAAAACGACACCGAAGATTTATACCTCATAAAGGCCTGTCTGTGATAAAGTTAAAACTAAAAAAGGTCCAGT
This sequence comes from Tortrix viridana, assembly GCA_963241965.1. Classification (NCBI taxonomy): domain Eukaryota; kingdom Metazoa; phylum Arthropoda; class Insecta; order Lepidoptera; family Tortricidae; genus Tortrix; species Tortrix viridana. The sequence continues at coordinate 54,724,462 of OY725171.1, read as the reverse complement.
ATACGCTGACACTCACTAAGTATGAGTTTGTATACTTAGTGCGTGTCAGTTTATACGGGACTATTTTTTTTATGTGATGTAACTACAAATTAACGGCATTAGGATTATTTTCCTTTAGTTGTTCTCAGAGACATTGCTTCTTGCTAAATTTCATTATTGTAAGTCAACGGGAAGTACCCTATAGGTTTTGATTCCCTTGAATATGCGGCATAAAGCGGCCGTAACTTTCTTTTTGATTGCGTTGAGTTAGATGATTGATTTTTTCACTGATCCAAGCAAGGGACGTATTTGATATTAATTTCAACTTGATACCTCCACGCGTTCCTGAGAAAAAGGGTCTTGACAGACACACAGACAGACAGACCGACGGACAACAAAGTGATCCTATAAGGGTTCATTTTTTCCTTCTGAGGTACGGAACCCTAAAAATGAATGAAATGAATGAATGTACAGATCTTTAAAGTTTTGTGTCAATTTCTCGAAAATGTGCAGATTGAGTTTTTTCGTATGACATTCCATTTGCTATAATCCCCACCCATTCTAGACCCCTTTTCAATTATTTATAAAATTAATTTCATATTTATTTTTACTAAAAACAGATGCGTGCAAGCAAGTTATACAACTATGCCAAATTTCAAGTTGATAGCTTGTGTAGTTGCTGAGAAAAACTGCTGTGACATACAGGCAGACAGACAGACAGACAACGAAGTCTGACCATAATAGTTCCTTTTTACCATTTTGGTACGGAACCCTATAAACGGCTGCTACTATTACGACTACGAACTCGTAATATCGAATCGACACAAACTGGCGGCGTATTTTGATTTTTCGTGAACGCGACCATGGCCATAGCGCATAGCATACTCGTAGGTAATAAATACGTTTTTGTTTCCTGTGTTATTCAGCAAACGTTCCGGGTAATTGTGATTACCCAGATGTCTTCTCATTGGTTAATACGATGGCAGCGGCGCGCCGATAACTGCCTGTACGCAGGAACCGGACTCTCATTAACCAATTCAACATGGTACTTTGGACCCGTTTGACATAGCGCGTCAAAACATAACCGACTCAAAACTACGAGTACCTAGCTGCCTCCATTCATATCATGCTATTAATCTAACGAACCGATGAATTTTAGCCGTTTCCGTAAATTGTTTGTCAATATTTAAAAGCGTTATTAATGTAAGGTCGTAAATCCTATACTATTAAACGAGAAACCTTTGATATATACATATATACATATATTTGTGTGAGATTGTCCCCTGATATTTATTTATTTATTTATATGTGGTGGTTTACGGGGGCGAAAAACCGATCTAGCTACGTCTCATATCTGGGAAAATCGTTTTCCCCGTATTTTCACGCAAAAAGATTTCCCACGCAATATAACTATACTACGTAATTATTGGATTTTAACATATGAGGTAGGTATATAATATTTCAATATGGCGTCCGCGAAAAAAATGTGAGGGGGAATAAAAAAAAAAAAAATTGTATTTTTATTCATGAAACTCGCACAAAGATGACGTTTCTCTGAAATCAATTTGTCGGTAGAAACGTCCGATACACGGTAAAGACGAGTATTTCAAAAATCATTAAATGGTCACTTTAGTCACTGTCAAATATGACTTGGTACAGTATAAAGGTGGACATTCACGGTCAGTTAAACTGATCCGTTGAACTGACGTATATCCAAAAATAGACCGTGAATTATACGAACTCAAGGTCAGCTTCTGGATGTATGTCAGTTAACTGATCAGTTTAACTGACCGTGAATGTCCACCTTAACTTGAAGCCGTTTTAGCTACATATTTAGACGTATATTACCTAATTAACCAATAAGTTTAAACTTTGATTCGGTGAACTGTTTTACTTGATGTTTCCCGAATATGGTGCTGAAATTTTATTTCTAAGCCAACTGCCATTATAAAGTGTGTAACTGGCCAAATAGTTATAAAATAAATAAGTTATAACATAAGCTTCCACATACAGCCAAACTCGACCCGGTTCTCTTCAATTGAGTCCACCAACATGTTGGTCCGTCCGCACTTCAGATGCAGACAGTATGCCGGTCGAACTGTAAACACGATGTTTATTGTGTGATAGAGAGTGTTATTGAGAGTAGTGGTTATTTGGCGTGCGCCGCGGCCGCGACCGAATTCTCAGCGTGTGGGAGGTTTGTGCGACACTTGACCAAGGCTTGAATTTTGTGCTAAAATGGTACGTCACCCAAAAACTGGCTTAAATTTACTATCAAATATCACTTAAGTTGCTATGACATTATTTTTATCGGTTAACACATTCGCCGCCGCCTGACCTCCACATGTATGTAATTTTGACACACCAGGTGCGGTGGTGCCGAATGTGTTAAGTACCTACCTCTATTAGAATTTCATTCAAGTACCTATTTAACGCGATAACTGTTCAAACAACTTTCTTGTTTGTACTTTTCTCTCCCTCGCTCTTATGCTAGTCTAACCGCCTTCGCCTGAATCCGAAAGACTCTTTTAGAGCTCTTGCACTTTAATTTATTACATGTACTTCACTTTTAATTTAAGCATCCAAACATGGTTGGCGTATCATACAAATGCACGCATAGTTTTAAAAAATCGAAGCGTGTCCTTGCTAAAAGCGTATTAACAATAACTAAGTAATAAACAATGTGACAAGTGTGAATGTCGTTTCGCGACTACGTCCCAGGCTCCCAGCTCGCAGCGTCCGCCGCGCGGAGCCGCCTCTAATGGGAAGTGTTAATAACTCCGACGGACGAGCGACGAGCGCCTTGTGCGGCGGCTTGTTAACGCTTTATGTCAATACAATTACACTTCTTACGGCTTACTCACGCTTAACTCAGCTCCTAATTCCAATTTTCCTATTGAAACCAATTGGACAATTCTCTAAACGTTGATAACGTTGACATGAAGTAAGCATGATTTCATGCGGCTGGGATGCATGTAGTTAACATTCGTCCGCGGTTGTTCCCCATCAGGACCTAGTAAACGGAATACCTATACATATAGGAATGTCAGCCTGATACATCTCGACCAGCGGTTTTATGCCGAAGGAACCCTTTTAAAACAGTAAACATTTTACGGAGATCCTAAATAAATAAAATCAGGTTTTATATTAGGTAGTTCTTAAATGAGAAAAAAGTTACTTTAGATAACATTGTTCATTAGGTTGAGTTTTCAGCGGAGCCCTTGCAAATAACTTACGCACACTTTATTTATTTATTTATTTATTTAATCTTTATTGCACACAAGAATACACTTCGTATACAAAAGGCGAACTTAATGCCATAAGGCATTCTCAACTTTATAATTATAACTGGTCTGAACTCTTAATCGTAGAAGCAGTTAAACTGATAGTATATATAGAGTTTATGGGAAGGTTTTTATACTTAGTTACGTATCCAAGGCCTCTATTCCAGTTTGTTTTAAACGGTATGGGTATTATATTGTTAAAGCGGCCGTATCGTTAACGATATGAATTTATACAAAGGTCAATAGAGGCCCAGCGCGGCTCGTCTTGAGACCCCTAAGTACACAAACATATGTATTATTTATAAGCAAGATTATTGGTTTAAAACAATAAGTCCTTCAAAGTGACAGTACAAATATGACATTAATGCCTTAGATTTACGCAATTCCACTAAGCAGCGTGGTTTCCTCATTTCTATACAGACCATAGGGTTACAGCTTGAGTGTGAACATCTAGGAAGTATGGCGTAGTTCGCTTCCGTGTCGATAGTGTCGTTTTATAGTCGCACAGTAAATCAGTTGGTGCGGATTAGTGAGTCATCGACGCGAGGTTGCCATCGCCAGCATTGTGCTGTGCAATGTGCATGACCCAGTTAAAGGTATCCTTCGTATCACAAATTCGTGTTTACATTTTCAATTATGCGTTTTGTGCTAAGCTGCTGGTTTACGTACAATATGAACTTGATATGAACCTTTAAATTAAACTTAAAAACTCAAACTCACAAAATTAGTTTGAGAAACACACACTGCAACACGGCGGACTTTATGTCAAAAAACATTACATCATATCATATTTATATACTACTCAATAACCATTATTTACCTCTCTTATCTAAATATACACACTTATGGTTTTACAGCTTAGCTTACACAACGGATTTTACTGCGGTCTTCACTAACTTTTAGAGATTTTTACGTGTGTAAATACGTATTCTTTTTTGTAAAAAAAAATAGAGAAAACTCGATGTTGGTACAGACACAGACTTTAAATAACTTTGAAGTTATTTCTAGAAACTTTGTCGCAAAATTGCAATCCGTCCATAAGTGGTTCTACAATATAAGGCCGTGATGGTGGCGGGCCGGGTCGTGCGCGGCCGCGGCCGGCAGCGGACGCGCGCCGCCCGCCCCCCGCGCGCCGCCCTCCCCGCAGCGCGGGCGCATCTCTTTGCGTAACAAACGAGTCGTGACACCCATAGCGACCCGTGGCCCTGCCTCGACAAATCAACACTTCAACACATAATCAATTCACACTGTTTACAGTAGGTACTTATCGAATTTCTAGATACTGATAAAATTCACTTCGAGATGGATTCTGATACAGAACTTTAACACAAGCAGCGACGCCATCAAGGGCCTCTGCAATATACTACTTATGATTTATGATACTGCTGGACTAACAAATTAAAAAAAAAAAAGATAAAAAAGATAAAAGATATTTATTCAGTAAGTAGGCCGCACGGGCACTTTTACACGTCAAAATCTACCAGCGCTTCCCAAGAGGAGACCACTGCTGAGAAGAAGCGCCGCAAGAAACTCAACAGTTAGTCATTTTTTAAAGTCTTCCTACATAAACCGTGTCCCCTAGACAAGATACAGCGTTTACATGATTTTTATGAGGTATGTACGAGTAGTAGGTAAGCTATTGACCATTAAACATTAGTTAATTTTCTGGTTTAGGCCAAGCATTTTTGTCCGTTAGATAGTCCTCGACCCTATAGTACGCCTTTGACATCAACGACTTTTTCAAGTAATTTTTAAGTGCTGGAAGGGGTAACTCTAAAACTACGTCGGGTAATTTATTATAAAAATGAATGCATTGACCTACAAATGATTTATATACTTTACGGACACGAAACTTTTTTAGGCAATTTTATTTTTATTCCTAGTATTTATATTATGTATATCAGAATTTTGAACGAAAGAGTCTAGGTTCTTAATAACATACATAATATTTTCATAAATATATTGGGATGCTACTGTTAAAATATTAATTTGTTTAAAAAGTTCTCTTAATGAATCACGGGAATTTAAGTTATATATAGAGCGAATGGCCCTTTTTTGTAACACAAATATAGTTTGTATGTCAGCTGCTTTTCCCCAAACCAGAATACCGTATGACATAACACTATGAAAATAACTATGATAAACTAAGCGAGCTGTCTCAACATTGGTAAGTTGTCTAATTTTCCTAACGGCGTAAGCGGCCTTACTTAATTTGCCTGCTAGAACTGCTATATGGGGACTCCATTGCAAATTATTGTCTATAGTTATGCCTAAGAAAAGTGCCTTATCTACAATTTCTAAACACTCGCCATTAAGAAAAATACTAGAATTTACCGGTTTAACATTAGGCAAAACGAACCTAACACATTTAGTTTTCTTAGCATTGAGTAGTAAGTTGTTACTCGTAAACCAATTAAGTACTTTAACAAGCGCGGCGTTTATCCTACTGTAGTCGACGGATTTTCGGTCTACCTTGAAAATGAGTGATGTATCATCAGCAAATAGTACAATATCACAAAGTGTATCTACTATGGGTGGTAAGTCATTTATATAAACCAAAAATAAGAAAGGACCTAATATAGAGCCCTGGGGCACACCTAATTTAACTGCAGCGCCAGCAGACTGCGTATTGTTTACAACAACCGTTTGTGTTCTATCACTGAGGTAAGAAGACATAAGTCTTAGAGCATTATTTGATAGACCATAATGTTCCAATTTTAAAATAAGGGTCGCATGATCAACGCAATCAAAAGCTTTCGAAAGGTCACAAAATATTCCTACTGCATCACAAGATGTCTCCCAGATATTATATATATATTTGATAAGAACAGATGCTGCATCAGTAGTGGATCGTCCCTTGGTGAAGCCGAACTGATTACTGTTAAGCAGTTTATTTCTATTGAAGTGACCTAACATATCATTCAACATTAACTTCTCAAAGACTTTACTTAGAACTGGTAGTATAGAAATGGGGCGGAAATTCGTTAAATCACTCTTCTCGCCCGACTTAAAAAGGGGTATGACTTTACTATATTTCATTAGATTTCGAAAAACCCCCTCAGATATGCAATTATTGTAAATTAATGCTAAGTGGGGTGCAATTACCTCTATGATATGATGGATAACTTTAACTGACGTTCCCCATAAATCCTCGGTTTTTTTTAAACTCAGAGATTTAAATGCCTTTACAATAGCAACAGAATCTACTTGACTAAATTCAAAGTTTATATTACATTTACTGACATTATTACAAAGTAAAGATTGAGCGTCAATCGCGGATGATTGAAGACATTTAGTTGTATTAATTGCTATGTTAGAAAAAAAATCTTCGAAAGCTGTATTTGTCTGTAGCGTCTGTATTTGACGTGATTTGTTTACTTATCACGGATCGGTTGTGAGTCCGGAGGATAATACCGTACCGTCGTCGACGTACCGCATTATCTAGAGACTAACATACTGATACTGACTTGAGACAGCAGCGAGCCAAGGGCCAAGATTCTTGGCTGAGATGCTGCAGTTTATCAATGCGGCTCTTCTTAGGGCCAACCTAGCCATAGAAAACTGTCATTTTGACGCGTTTTGAGATTTGCATCTTAGTCTAGATTACTTTATTATTACCATTCTAAGATACTTACAAGTTGTCTTAGCTTGTTAGTACAAGCTTGATATATCTTTTGCCAGCCATGCGAAATAATGCGAATAATGTGTAAATCAATAAAAATGGCCAGAGATATATTCAAATGAATATTATTAAATACAACCGCTTTGGTGGAAAAACCTGCGGGGTGATTTTTGACTTTCGAGCAGCGGTCGAAATCAGTTGTGTTTGTCAACAACGGAGGATGTCAACTGATGAAAGATAGCAATGAAAACTAATGGCGTGACCACTTGTTTTTAAATTATTTATTTCTCGTATATTTCAAATATACCGTTTCACTATTTTTGCTCACTTTCGAGTGAAACTTTCGAGCGCTCGAAATTCAAAAATCGCCCACCTGTTTCGAGTCAAATAGTCATACTAGTTTGTTGATATCATTAACCATGTATATTGATGTAATCATGTGAAAACAAAGTATCTACAAAGCGAATGCTGAGCCACCTTAGTAACCTATCTATTCGGGTGTGTTAGACACATTATGGCTAGTGAATGTCCGTTCCATATTGATTTGATACTTCAGGTTAAAATTTCATACATTGTCTACGTGGCAAATGTCAAATTTTAGCCCGAAGTAACCATACCTATCCACGGACAACGGACATAAAACGACACATTAAATTAGGCATCACACGACCAAACTAAATTAGACCTAACATTCACTTTGTTTGAAGCTGTACTAATATACTTCATTTATGACGTAAATAATTTTCTATATTATTAATTTTATGAGAATGTTGCAACTGTTCGTCCTTCTCGTGCTTCTTGGGGCTTTGTTTTAATTAACCAATTATGTTTTTGAAATCTTATTGTCGCTTTACCGTCATGCTGCCTTCTTTACTATCAAGTGATTAAGGAGTACGATAGCAATTAGTGGCAATTACATTACAATATAGTTTAAAACAAAGTGGAATAAAGGCCACGGCGATATTATGAAGTCAGATATGATCGCTAACTCCATATGCAATCTCCTTCAGTAATAATGTAAACAATAATTAAATGACTATGCAAATAAGTGTAATTGAATCACTATTGTCGATCGTTCTCATAATTCTAAGCTTTATTTATTTGCCCGCCAAGCGAATTTACTTATTAATAATTAGTAGATATTATTACTGGTGGCTTATTTAGCGCATTTGTGGTAGAGGAATGTCCTGCACGTTATTATATTTATTACTTTAGGCAATAATGTAAAAATGTCAACCCTCATTCGACTCGAAAAATAGATTCTCGAAGAATTAGCGTTAAATGCAAGTGCTACCCTGACCCCGCTGAATCTCGTCGTTTCTTTTTCCTCGGTCTCTCTTTCTCTCTCACTGTCTATCACGTGGTATCACCAAGCCGCTTGGTTGACTTGAACATGAAAGTTCTGATGTTGGCTCAGGTTGAACATCATTAGTGGTAGGACCTTCTGCAGCGGGTCTTGGGGTTTGAAAAATGTTTATGGGCCTCAGTTACCACCCGGTTCCTTTGTGCTTCGTTTGCCGTCTCGATGCCAATGAGGGCAGAAACATCGTCGTGAGACACCGTGGTGCGCACTAAAGACAAGTAAGCAAGCTTGAGCTTGTGTTAAGTAATAAGTTGTCGTATTCTTAGTGCAGTCGCTTGTATCACTTAATCAGTAGGACTAAGTTGCGGTTTATGCAGTGCCGGCATACCTAAATGTAGTGCCCCCATAAGGTAAAGAGCAGAGACAACGCTTGAAGTTATAAATCGGGCCCCTATCAAACATTTTCTTAAACCACATTGTTTTCGAAAGTAAAACTGTACAGATTTCTAACGAAACTGGCTTGGCACCTAGATAGAATGATCCAAAAAACATATTTACATATCGGATATCCCACGACACCTCTCATTTTTTTTGATTAAAAATGACGTAAGAAATAAAGTTTAGTTATTTTAATATTTTTGTTTGTAGGCCATTGTAAACTGAAACGATTGTAGGAATGCAGTGCAGTGAGTAATACGAGTAATAATCACCTAGCGCTGTGGTCTGTGATTGATTAGCGACCGCACGTCGCCTTCGGACAAGTCCGCGACGTCCTCTTGCCGCGGTCCACCGCCAATTACAAACAAACTACTATTATTAATCTTTATCCAACCGATCAGCCCCACCTACGGCAGAAGACTTGACCTCACCAATCGGGTGTTATTTTCTTACGAAGCAAATGCGAGCCAGCTCGAACAACTGACCTGGTTAGGATTCTTAGCATCCATATCTACTACCTTGGTACAGCTAGCCTTGACTTATGTATGTTTGTATAGATGTAGTGAATAATCAAGCGAAATCTTATTTTGTCGGGTAAGTTCATACCTGTTTTTGCTTTCTCAGCGTGACTAATTTTTTATGCTTTTTTTTATTCTAAAGAGGTTTGAACATCCGACTTTTTTTATTTTTGCCCAATTAAGGGTTAAGCTTACAGAGAAAACAAGATAAATACTAATTTTTCTGACAAATTACAATGTTATTGGATTATTTACTACATCTGAAAACAATTTACTGTACATACATAAACAACATTGAAGATAAAAAACCGGTCAAGTGTGAGTCAGACTCGCGCACCGAGGTTTCCGTATTTAGGTCCTTATTTCAACATTATACCTTTTTATGTCCTGTACATCGTACCTATTCAATAAGGTCCATTTTGACTTGCCTAAATATTAGTACAGATCTTCAAAGCTTTTTGTGAATTTCTCTAATACTGTAAATTGTGAATACTTTGTTTTAATTTTCCCATAAAATATTAGTAATTATCTATAAGTTACGAATTTTTCAGATTTTTCGGTTCATTAACTTCGGAGAAAGGGGAACGCTCAATTTTTTGAACATTTTTGGTTATAAATCAAAAAGTACGTCAGGGAAAATTATAAAAACAATTGTTTTGAAATGTGCAGATTAAGTTCTTTTATATGACACCCCATTTGCTACTCGTATAATCAAATCACTTTCGTTTTTCAACCCCCCATTCTAGACCCGTTTTCAATTATTTATAAAATTAATTTCATATTTTTTTTACTAAAAACAAATGCCGGCAAGCAAGTTATACAACTATGCCAAATTTCAAGCTGATAGCTTGTGTAGTTGCTGAGAAAAACTGCTGTGACCGACAGACAGACAACGAAGTCTCACCATAAGGGTTCCTTTTTTACCATTTTGGTACGGAACCCTAAAAACATTCAACCAAATTGAGAACCTCCTTCTTTTTTTGAAGTCGGGTAAAAAGAATGTTCTTCTCTTCTCGCGTGCGGCTTTATTTTGCATGGCACGGTACGACACCGAAACGTGAAATAAAGATCTCAATTCACAGCCCATAAGAGTCCCGTCTCGATTGCGAACTGAATATCTATGTGTACATCGAGTGATTTAAGTACATATTATGGATTAGGATGGTGCATGGTAGAGTCAGTCACGGCCCAACTCAAGTTTTTCGAAAACTGTCAAAATGTATAGGAATGCCGTCAACTAACGATCAGTCGCGTCAACCACTTATATCAATTCCATACATTTTGTCGGTTTTCGAAAATCGTAAAGTTAGCGTTATGCATCTTGGCTATGGCCCCAGTTCGGTTAAAGAATACCACAAATATGTGTACATTTTCGTACCTTGTATATTTAATGTCATGTTTAAACTGCCTTATGAATGTCACATCGATTAAAGGGACAAGGTACTAAACGTGTACACACAGTTATGACCTTGACTGTACCTCTCGTACTTGCACGAGTGCGGACCCAACACGAACCGTTGATTATCTAGTAATGTTCGCGCTCATAAATTAATGTCAAACATAATTAGCGAGACATGCCGCACAAACAACGTGTGGATTTTTTTGTGTTATTTTGATGTCATAAGCATTCTGCATCAAGTAATGCTCAAATCACGCTTTGTCTGACGCACTACCTGGAACAAATTTCAAAGCAGCCTTCTGAATGGATTAAGTGGGTACTTAGTCTTAGTGGCCAGTCACCCTTTGATTAGCCATTGTCGTTCCGCGTTGTCAACTTGCAGAGCCTTGACACATCTACCTTTTGCGTAGTAAAACTGTTTTTTTTTATTAAAACTTTCCATTGTATAGTCAACGTCAAATGCAGATACTCATTTTGTACTTTATCGCATTAACACATTTGGCAATCTTGTTTGACATTGCTAACGTGGCTGGTACAAAAGTATATCTACTTTTGATGTTGACTGTACTTATGTAGGTAATTAGGGAGGGCGCTTTAGCACAGCATCCTGTTTGGGAGTTTATGGCAATGGGTTGTCACCTCTCTCAGGATCTCTACGACACCTAGCTTCTATATACGAGTAGCTTGTATATCGTATTCATATATGTACTTTAAATTGTAGACGAACTACCATAAAATCAACAATATTACTACTCAGAAGCAAGAACGGCTAGAACAAAGTAGAATACAAACCCTGTGCAAGTGTGCAATCTCGATCACTCGCCAAGTATTCAGCAGCAGCTTCGTGTACAATCTTGGATTGCAGAATCTATTTTCTCTGATCCGAATAAGACTCAACGCAAAAACGCTTTTTCCTTTCGTGACGCTCGTTATTAACTAAGTTGTCTATTAAATATAGCCAATTATAACCAGCAATAAATAGCCCTAATCAAATTGCAACAGATAAGGTTCTGTCGGTAATTGTCCGCGATGCAACCAGAATGTGTCAATCGGACACGCAAAGGATGTAAATCACGTCATCAGTAATCGACAAATAACTAAATTAAATCTGTGTACGAATTACGAAACAGGGACAAGGCTACCGTCACGTTTAATACGTTACTTTTATTTAAATCAATGCGAAATACATAGGTACCTGTACATTCCAACTTTATAATAACCTCACGTCATCTTCTTTTTTTTTTTTTTATATCAGGGACAATCTCACACAAATTGACCTAGTCCCAAACTAAGCTCTAGGCTTGTACTATGGGTACTAGGCAACGATATACATACTTATATAGAGAAATACATACTTAAATATATAGAAAACATCCATGACTCAGGAACAAATACTCGCGCTCATCACACAACTATTTGCCCATACCGGGTTTCGAACCCGAGACCGCTAGCTTCGTAGGCAGGGTCACTACCAACTAGGCTAACCGCGTCGTCTTCCTTTTTATTCCCGTCGGCGTTGTGTTACGTGTTTGGTTATAGCCTAGAGGCTGATTTCAATGTGTTTTTTTTTCGTTTCGGATTTCGTTTTTCGAACCTGGTTCTAACTAAGTTCCTTGACTGACTAAGGTACGCACAACAATAAAATCACATTACAGTTAAACCCTCTTATTCATAATCGCAAAAGAGAAGAAGTATGGTTTGTCCTTATCTTTCATTGTGACATTTGAATCTGACTGAAAGTGACAAAGCATACTTTTACTAAGATAGGTTTGTTGTGCGTTTTTGAATAAGGGGGTAAACCTTTATTATTCTAAATTTGGATTTATAATAGTTTTTTCACTTAATATGCATGGACGAGAAAAATTTTTACAGGTGATAGGGAAATTAATGCATCGATTTCATATTCTAACGTAAGGCACTTAACGCCTAAGGTTTAAAATAAAAGTGTCTCGTCCTGACTTTTATTACCTTTTATTACTAAGCGACTATAGCGATTTTCACTTTTTTTTTATAGAGATTTTATCAAGATGGGACACTTTTATTTTAAACCTTATGCATTAACTGCCGCACGCAGAGACATCAATTAATTTTTGAGTTTCATTAAAGTTGCTGCGTCTTATTCTATTGCTATTGCAAAGAAAGTGATAGCAGCAAATTTAATGAAACTTAAAAACTTATTGATGTCTCTGAGTGCGGCAGTAAGTCTTACGTTAGAATATGGAATAGATGTATTTATTCATTTCCCTAGCACCTGTCAAATTATATCTCGTGTATGTATGCTAAGCCGCCAGCTCGAAAAAGCCTTCTTTGGCGCTCAAAATCTGCGTGCAAAAGTCCACTTTAACCGCTAGCGTGGAAAGTAATGGTGGTGCTGTGCGCGGAGGGCGATGCGCGACGACGGCCTCAACTGATGTGACGCTCTTGCAATAGGGAATATACATAATTTTTTTATCGCATTTCTTAACAAAATATGAAAATACTGTAAAAGAGATGGCAAAAAGTGAAATTAAGTGAACTGTGACGTCAGCGTGCACTACGGCCATATAAACTCCATGTTAAATTCTGTTTGGCTAGAAAGAGGTAGAAACAAATCTTTAATGACTTATATCTTGGTTTAATTTTTTTAGTTATTCGAAAAATATTTTTTCTCTACTGTTTGTTACATGAATTACTTTTTATTAAAGTAGAAAAAAATCATGCATGTTCCCTATTGTTTTTTAACACCAAGTGTTTTCCTCGCTACGGTGAGGTGAAAAATTGTGTGTTTCACACGGCAGCAAAGTTATTTGGGTCTCGAGGCCTTGAATCCCTCGTTACGCTCAGGATTCTATTTTTGAAGCACTCGAGCCTAGCTCGTGTTTTAATTTTAGAGTCCATCTCGCTAACTCCGATTCAATACTGGCTCTCGCGCCCCCTTCCAATCCCTCGGGAACTGTCCCATTTGCTGGAATAAAAAGTATTGTATATCCTTCCCCGGGACTAAAACTATATCCATACCAAATTTCATCAAAATCGGTTCAGCGATTTAGCCGTAAAAGCGTAACAAACAGACAGAGTTACTTTCACATTTATATACTCGTATATTATTAGAACTCCTACACATATAATTATCACGCAAACGACGACGACAGGAGGCGAAGCGGAGTTTTCCTTGTTTGTCAAAAAAACAAAAACCTTAGTGCTAAATCTCAATCGAGACGCCTTGGCCCCAACGTGTAACCATTAAGCGGCCTTTACACGTAACACGCGCGTGGCATTTTCCGCGGATCGAACTTTACGTGTAAAGACTGCTTTAAAGTTTATACTGTATTCTTATGAATGCATTTTTTCTTGCTTTCAAGGCTCGAATTAGAATAGCTAATTTAAGTTGATTGCTGTTACTTTAACTAAAATAGCATAATTGTGGTTCTTGCGCTATCACAGTAGACAGTAGTCAACATTTGCAATTTTTATTGCTTGTTAAATCAGCGTTTTACAATAGAATTTTGTAACAAAAAATATGTCAATTAGCTTAGATTAACTAATTAACATCCGTTTTCCTTAGTCGTAGTAACCGACGCGACGGTAGTGTCGTCTAAACGATTACCGGTACTTACTATAAACTATCTTTTAACTATAATTAAAATATTGGTTACGACACTCAACGAGTTGTACAAAACGTTCCCGCGCGGCGAGGACCGGACGCAAACATCGAAACATTAGGGACCACTAGGGATGCATAATTGGGTGTAGTGGTGGCAACATTTTATTATTGTTCGGAACATTACGTATAAATTAAAACAATTAATCTCGTATGATAAGGATAACTCTTGAATGGCCTAGCCGAGTAATGTATTATTAAACTTATCTATAAATAACAACCTTTTAGGCCCAAGGGATGACAGACATCAGACACACTTACGAGGATTGTGAGTCGACGGCTTTCGGCGACGACGTACGGACTGACCTCATATCAAAAATTTGTCGAAGTCGGTTAACATTTAGGGGGTGGAAAACGTTATCTTTGTTTGTATGGAAACACCTTTTTCCATTGTAATAAGGTCCAAAAGTGTATACATATTTATGTCCTCGACTGTACATAAAGACAGTAAAAGGCTTTAAACACAAAACCCCCCTGTTTTGATAGTGGCAAATTCTATTCGTACTGCCACACACTTTATTACACTCACTGCCACGCACAATAAATCATTGACTTTCTGCGAAAACGTACTGTAATGGTTCAACAATTTAAGCCTGTGACAATGTATGCATCCAAAACATATTATAAATCAAACCGCGTTTGACGTTTGATTGAATATGACGTTTTTGATTTAATACATGAAATGACATTGTCAATGGTAGAGTGTGCAGATAAATGAAAATACTTATTTCAGAAACGATTACATTTTACACTTAAAATGACCATTAAATGTTTTCAGAAGAACCTTCGTTTTATAATTATCGTTATTAAAATATGTTAATACATTGAAGATAATTTCTCGGCGCCGACCGTTTAATACTATATCTACCATGATTTCATGATTAATATTTTATAAACATGTATTTTTTGATAGGTACCGTGATTCGATAACGTAAAAATGATGTGAAAAATAATGACACATTTGTCAAATATGTATTAATATTTTTTATAAAACAAAGGACACAACATTTACCAAGAATACAGTTGAAATATGTAGTGACTGTTTATGGTAAAGCATACTTTGTACATAACAATCAGAGGTCGGAATTTTCACGGCAAAACATAAGACTGTCGCAATCTTGCTAGTGTTAGAAACTATTTTATCGATATCGAGTATTATAATTTAAAAAAATAGTCGAGCCAATATATTTACATTATTTTATAATCATTCGTGACAGTTAATTTAAAATATGCAAAAGAAGTGGTAAGTTACGGGATATTATATTATTCCATCTAAACCTTAACTATACTTTATCATAATAACCCGTCATTTTGGCTTTGACGTAGTCGGGTAACAAAAAGGTAAAACTTTTAATGAAGAACCACCTCATTGAAAATAATAGACACTTCAGAAAATGAGACATAATATATTGAATGTCATTTCATTACGTATGACAGTGATAAAATATAAATTGCGTCTAGATAATATTTGTATCTTAAAACGCTTTGAAACGGATGTGGTTGATATATAATACTTTAGTATTATAGTTTTTATTTAAAAATGAGTAGATATGGGCAAGATCAGATCAAAACGTGGAGCACACAAATATCACAACTATCGATATCGATAAAAAAAAAGTTTCTAACACTAGCAAGGTTGCGACAGTCTTATGTTTTGCCGTAAAAATTCCGACCTCTGATAATAATCTATAAGGGTCTGCACCTAAAGAATGAAGATATCATAGATTGATTGACGTATGATTATATTTATTAATTATAAGCACTGTTGTGTTAACGGTACTTTCGAATCGTATTCTAATCGCGGTTTGATAATACACGTGTTGTATTGAATCCGTTGGCACTACAGTGTGTACTTTACTTAGTGGGTTGAGAACGACCATCAAAGCGATCATTCGAGTGGGATGGAACGACATGTGGCGGTGTGCAACAGGAAGGACCTGCCTAAAAATGGCGCTTTGTAGGGTTCCGAGCCAATATTTTAAAATAATTTAATATAATTCACGTTTTTCCATCTTCGCCTTTGATTTTTTTAACTGACTGTCTAAAAGGAGGGTAATAAATAAACCCAACTGGAAGAGATAAGACAAGGGTATAATGGGCGTAACACACGGCGAATATAAGTACTATTTATCTTAAGATAAATATCATTTGCCATACAAGATGAAAATACATAATATTATCTTCGCCGGGAGACGCGCTTTAAAGTATTAAAATATGTTATATCTTACATAGCCCACGAGGCTAGTTGACAGCCAAAATGAACATAAACATACAAAAGCTTTATAAAAAAAAAATTTGTATTAACACACCTTATGTTGCCAACTGTATTTGTAACATTGATTATAAACTCGTTATAAAAAGACGAGTGAAACGCGTCCAAATACGACGGATTTACTATTAGCCATTGAAGAGTTTCTATGGCCACCTTCTGACTCCATCATCATACCAGCTCGATGGTACCATATTATTGAATTGTCATCGGAATTACAAATCAACCCGAAAACTGGAAGTAAGTTAAAATTGACTTCTAAGATTTGTACATTGTTAGTTTCTTACTGCCGCACTGTCAGAGACGACCTCAATTAATTTGTAAGTTACATTAAAGTGGCTGCGTCTTATTCTATTGCTATAGCAAAGAAAGTGACAGCAGCAACTTTAATGAAACTTGAAAGTTAGTTGACGTCTCTGAGTGCGGCCGTTAGTTTCTTAGGGCCGTCTTAATAAACTGATCTTGGCTGAGATGCCCGTCACAAGATGCGTCTAAAATGACAGTTTTCTATGGGTTGACGTGTACCTTCATGTATCTTGAGACGGGCATCACAGTTGAGATGAGTTTATTAATACGGCCCTTAGAGCCGTATTAATAAACTCTGTTTATTGTCTTAAGACACGTCAACACAAGATCAGCTTATTAATACGGCCCATAGTTTGTTACTTAGTTACAGTGAAGCTAATATAAGTGAGCCAAAAACAACCAAAAAATCAATATTAATATAATATAGCAGAACAGCGTCAACAATAACAATAATTTTAAAACCGCCAGCCAAAGACAACCACCACAATGATATTCTCGTTATAAGTAGAAGCTACTCTATGGTAACAAGTCTTTTGTTGTCCCCGGCCATGTCTGCGGCACGCTGCGGTGAACCGTAAGCCGTATTTAACAGGCTGTCCGAATTGCATATTAGAATTTTGATTTACCTTACGGGTATATTTTTAATGAAATATATTTTTTAGATGTCTCAGTTGAACGCCGGTCAAAATAGTTAACTTAAAGTAAACATCATACAATAAATGTTGTTCAATGCTATTGACGGACTATAACACGGACTGCAAGTGAAAATAATTATCCGTCAGGGTGATACTGATAACTCATATTTGGAGGGTTATTCCGAAAAACTAATTACAAAACATCAAGTTTTACCTATACCTTTCACTCTACAGGCAGTACGTAATTGAAAGAAAGGGACAGGGGTAACATAATATGAAACTTAACATTTGGGAATAGCGGTCTATCTTTTTGATTCCGTCAAAATGTTTTCTTATTGCCGGTACAAATCAAAGGCAAAGGTTTGACACTCGATTCAGGCATATTATATTAGACATAATAATATATCACATAGCTCTTTTAGAACGACTTTTACATCAAATATGTATATTTTTAACAAATAATATATTTTTGTTAAACAAAACAATACGTGTGATATTATTTTTAATGCTGTTTTTAAAGTGCACGTAAAATAATATAATGGTGAAAAAAAATGTTATCAATAAAATTGTGTATGAAGAAATGTTGACAATTTGAACGTCAATCGAAGTGTTTTCAATTCGCTACTCTTTAGGTGCATGCGTAAACCGCTTCGATCAACAATACTAACTAGAATAAAAGCTAGATGATCGGTCGATCAACAATAATAACTAGATGACCGGTCACAGAACGAAAAAACGCACGAGCGAATAAGACCTCACTTTAAAATGGGATCTTATTTGAAGTTAGTTCGCTTGCAACTACGCCAACAGTGTCACGTGACACAATGCCTCAGTGTGTTATCAAAAACTGTAGAAATATTAACGTAAGAAGATGAATGTCTCGGGCGGAATATCATACTTTCGGTAAGTAAATATAAATCAATAATGAATATTTCTAACAAAATTATTATTTTTTGTTTCGGACCAACCACTGGACCAACAATTGCCAATATTTGGTCGTTGCAGAACAGTGCGTCAAATTTTTTTGTTAGCCTGTTTTTGTGTCTCGGCTTTATTTTTTGTAAAAAAAAATTATATCACCGTTTACAAGCCCACAATATTATACAGGGTGTCCCGCGATAAATTGCACAAACGAATAAGGGTGACCCTTAAGTAAGATCATAAATTGTTTCAAACATAATTAGGAATTGCGTCAATAAGATACCATTTAAATTAAAAAGTTTTAGTTTGACAATGAGAAGTTTATATTTATAGGTTGCCCTAGGACACTTTTCTAAGAGGAATTTGTATTGAACCCAGCGTCTATTGGTTCGTACGTCAATCAGACAATGACTCAACTAATAAGTACCTACCTACAATATAAAAATGAAAAATGCGATTCCATTCGTCCGATGTTTACTATTGACGTAAAGTATTGGTGGATATTACGACAGTGACCACTTAACTAAAAAGTATTCAGTATTTTAAAACGCAAGTTTGCAGATTTGACACTTGATGCTTAGTACATTGAGTTCTTTTTTGCATGAAATGAATTTCGCATTCCGAGGTATACTCGTATATTAGCGGTATTAGCATGTATCAGAATACTGCTGTCAATGTCATTTTGGGCCAGTTTATGCAAGAGTTTTTGTTCGGGATTTCTTGTGTATCTAATTAGTATTGTTGATCGAAGGTAAATCGGAACCGACTGCTCTGAAACCGTCACGTGTACCTACTCGTACCTACGACGGGCCTCGTACATGCTCATTTTTATAAACGTAAATACTTAATCTGAATCTTCACTTCTCATGCTCTAAAATGACTCTTACGGACGCACTCAGAGACGTCAATTAAGTTTGATTAAAGTTGTTGCGTCTTATTCTGTTGCTTAAGCAAAGAAAGTGACAGCAGCAAATTTAGTCAAACTTAAAAGTTAATTGACGTCTCTGAGTGCGGCCGTTAATAGCCATGTATAGGCGGACTTAAGTGATACATTTAATCTCTAGGGACTAAAGTACTTTCTTTTATTAATTTTCTTATAAAAGCCTTGGAAAACCACAAACAGCCAGATACAAATGTTGCCATTCAAGTTGTTCTCTTTCTGCATAACAGTGGCGGGTTGAGAGTAAAAAAGATATCGCTATTAAGTTGTAATTTTTTACGTATCTGTCTTATGGCCGCACTCAGAGACGTCAATTAACTTTTAAGTTTCATTAAAGTTGTCACTTTTTTTGCTATAGCAATAGAATAAGACGCAGCAACTTTAATGAAACTTTAAAATTAATTGACGTCTCTGCAGTTAAAGTTATTTTAATTTAAGATTTAATTTGTCGCAATCTAAGTGAAAAGTGGAGTGTTTAACTCAGGACTGAAAAGCCATAATGACACTAGAACTTTATCCAACCAAAAATCTCGTGTCACGATGTCTTGCTATAAGATATAGTGACACTATTGAGATTGGAAATATAATAACTACATTATATTCCCAATAAGCCAAGTCTGTTTTTTATTATTATTTTTAAATTTGAGCTGATTAGGGTAAGAAAATTAAAAACTAAACAAAGAATTCTTGTTATTGTATTGACTTATTTTTGGAATCTTCATTTCTTAACTGACCACAACATGAAAGTAAGTGTAACTGTTTGAAAATGAAACCCTTTGGCAGAAATTCCAAATTTCTCTGGCGATAAACCGGTTGGCGCATCTTGCTTGAACTTGTTGGCATTCCTGCGGCCTCCTCGTATATCCTTAATAAAATTATCTTAAGATATAAACTAATTTCTAATTTGAAAGTTTAAATTGTTAAAATTAAAGATGTATGTATTCTTTTTTAAATATTTGATAACTTTCGTCTGTGGTTGCTTTATTCGATGACAATATAGCTACTTATAGCCCGACTATTTTTCCGGGCTAAAATTGCTATTTTAGGTCAACATATTATTTACTAGTTACAATGAGCAAGGCTGGATCGATTTTAGTCTTAATTCAAGGTGACTTCGGATCGGAAGCTGCCCGGCGGCGGTAACGGGGTCTCTCGTAAATGTACCGTACGCTGTCCTGCGCGGGCGCCGCGGATCCGTGAGTCAATTTTTTGACCCACTGTTTTTGTTACTTAATAACGAACTTTCAGATATATTTGTGCTAATAAATAGACCGCATTTTTTAACGTATAGTTTAGTGTCATAAAAAAGATTCCTATCCTATCCTATTGCACTAAGAGCTAAACTTGTGTCAGCAGGTAATGGTAAGGCCGCTGATGGTAAGAGTCGTGATGGTAGGGTTTACCAAATGGCCGGGTGGCATTCTAAATAATTCACCTCGTTTATAAAACATTATTCATTTAAAGAAAGTAATGATTTTTTTTCTAAAGATGTCTTCGTTTGTACAAAGTTCCTCAATAAGAGGTTGACGTCACTTTGACGTGACTTTTTATTATAAACTAAAATAAAATATGTATGTACCGACTACCCGCGCTAGCGGGCGATTCTTCGGCGTTTTAACCGCCGTCATTGTCGTTTTCGCATGTATTGACAAAAATAACGATTACTATCAACAATTTCCGATGTAAATAGAAGAAGCACCGGGAGCAGTTCTCATTGCATTCAAAATTAAAATAAACTTGTTAGTTTTATTTGTAATAATATGCGAAGACGACAATGACGGCGGTTAAAACGCCGAAGAATGGCCCTAGCCTAATAAACAGACCGCTGTAAAAACTGCTGCCATCTATTTTACGTATCGTTTTACACTGCAAGTTGCAAGCGAATTATTTTTTCATTTATAGCAAATATTTTACGATGATGTGCCCGTTGATGTCTTTTGGTTCAAAGGCCTTGAACTTTAGCCTCGAAAAATTCATTGCAATTTTGGGCCTACTCAGACAGGTATCCAAACAGGACTGTCTGAATTAGGTTTACACGCTGATATCTCGGACACTTGTCCTTTTTTAATGATACTAAATTTATACTTGTATGTAGTAATTTTTAGGTACCTGTATAATACCAAACTTTATTATATTATACTAACTTTCAAGTCACCAACAGAATAAATATAAAATAGAATAGAATCCACCATGCATGTTGAAATCTAATAAATGGGTATGTGTAGGAGGTTGAAAATAATAATAAATTATTAGTTTCGTCATAATTTATTCGGAGAGAAAACCCATGCAGTAACTTTTCGTTTATAAAACTGTTCATATAATGTAACATCAAAATTTTCTTCGTCGTAAGTAAATTAAAAAAACTTCCAAAGGATACTTATATCCTCAGAAAGTAATTATAAAATCAAGTGGACTAAGGTCACGGAAACATCACCACGGCGCGGCGTCATCACACGTTTGAACACGATTATTCTACGGCGCGGTTAACACGCCGTACCGTTAGAAAACCGTGCCGTGAACAAGCGGCCATATACACGAAGCGCGGCCAGGCCATTCTTATTTTATTAGTCAATACTTGCATGCTCGCAGCAATACATTGACAAGTCGGTATTCGCGTTATTAACTCGGTAGTTATTGCACTGCCACTGGCAGGCCTTCGCCGACGAGAAATAGCGTGACTGACTGCGGCGACCGCCACCGGCCAGCCCGCAGATATTGCCGCATAATATTCCATCACATTTGCGCTTTATTGCAATATAATTAGTAGTCATTTTATTTTACTTTTCACATTTTCGTGATTACGGATTTATTCACTCCATCCAACATTTGGCACAATACAAAAACCGCGAACCCTCCGGTACAATTTCTTATGAATATTTCCGAGATCCACATGACCCGGTGGCCATTAGCGACGCGGAATGTATTGCATACACATTATACCGGTTATTATTTTATTCACGAGTACCTTACCCACTCGCAGCGCTTTCACTCACATTTTATTTGCATATCAATTTGTAGTGTTGTCCATCTTCGGCTATTTATAAAATATCTACTCGGAGACTAAACTTAACAGGTTGAATAAAGGTGAGTCACACGGACTCGTGTGGATTTCTAAATCTCCGAGGAGGCACGATTGGAATTTAAACACGATTAAGTACACGCATTAATTAACTATGAAATCGTCTGGCGAATTTAAATAATCTCGGCAGCTCACGAGCCGTGTGGCGAGATAAACACTTCGGGAGGACCTTTGTCGTGACCAGCTAAGTGATTTCCAACACACTTTAGCATTGATATTACTTAAATAATTTTTAAATATTTATTTCCTTAAATTTTATTAGTTTGGATGTAACTATGGTACTTAGATAGTTTAAATTTGACAAACTTTATAAGAGCAATTAATTAAGTTACCAATCATCCATCATTATCAGCCGCAAGACGTCCACTGCTGGACAAAGGCCTTCCCCAAGTTTTTCCACAACGATCGGTCCTCTGCTGCTGTCATCCAGCGGTTTCCCGCGATCTTTATCAGATCGTCGGTCCACCTTGTGGAAGGCCTGCCGACACTCCGTCTCCCGGTTCGCGGTCGCCACTCTAGAACCTTTCCGCTCCAACGGGCATCGGTTCTACGAGCGATGTGCCCCGCCCACTGCCACTTAAGGTTTGCTATTCGGTGAGCTATATCAGTTACTTTAGTTCTCCTGCGGATCTCCTCATTCCTGATTACCAATAATGAAGTAGAAATATTATGTATTATAGTAGTTGTAGTGACTACTCGTATTGAGATTCAGGTGGGGCTAAACCTAAAGTGGCTTTAACCGGCGCGTGTGAAGAATGGTCCGCGTGCGTGCGCCGGTCTCCTTGAACTTGGGCCGAGCCCCGCCGTGCGCGTGCGCCTTGATTCTGTGCTAGGCTACTTGTACTATTGAGTATTCTGTGGTGTGCGTTCACCGTTTTTCATTCATAAAACGTTGTTGGTAGGTAAATCTTTTGAGAGACGCGGTCGTGTAAGATTTAATATACAAAAACATGAAATTTTATGTACGAATAGGTATCATTTAATTTTCATTTTTATTAAATCAGTTGCGATTGGTATTGATTTATATTTACACTAGCTTTTGCCCGCGACTCCGTCCGCGTAGTAGTCGTTTATCGAAATCGGTTCAGCGGTTTAGCTGTGAAAGCATAACAAACTAACTTTCGCATTTAAATATAATATTAGTAATGATTTACCAACAAATATATCGGGACATGTAAGGTGCTAAAAATATCTGACCGAGGCTTTATTGTTGGTCCAACACCAACGGTCGTAATGTACAGACAGAATATACAGTAAAGTCTTCGGAAATTCGAAGACCATATTCTGTACAATATGATTTTTACCATTACGAATTGGTTTTAACGAATTTACTTCAGATTCCGTATCTACGAGTTGCCATACATTAAACGGCATTGTCCGGTGGCTGATTATACATTGTTTGTGCGTGTGCGCTTCGCAAAATCGTGTCAGTGCGCGTATTTTATATACAATTCGTCGCGACACGTTGCGCCGAGCCGGCTTATTAGTAGGCGTCGGATGACGGGGCGACGCGCCCGTCGAGGAAGGGCCTAACTCGCTCCGTCCAACAACTCCGACCCCTCACATCCTCATCTAACTTACAACACTTTGGAATTAAATCCGTTTTAATATGTTAATAAGTACCTCGATTCACGATATTTCTGATAAACGCTTAAGAATTCAAGCTTACTAGGAAGCGTGTTAGCGACGGCCGTGAGATGGCTATGTTCGACTCTAACGTTAAAAACCGGTTAGGTGCATGTCAGGCCTTGCTCAATACTGGCTCCCAGAACCATGTTTTTTATTTGGCATGAGGAAGGCAAACGAACACACAAATTACCTGACGTACTACATGGGCACCGTGGTCAATGGACATTCATAGAATAGCGAATGCTGAGAACTAAAATCCTACCCTAAGGAATAGGATTGCAAGCATACAGCTCGTGAGCACTTAGAATAGGATTCTGGTTCGGGTAAAGTCGGCTAGACTCGCATAAGAGCGAATGAGAGCGAATGAGAGAGGAGTACAAACCCGAATCCTTTTCTAAGTGCTCGCGGGCTGTGTGCCTCAACGTTTCTTTTCAGTGTCACATGACTTATCTGAGCCCTTAGCCAAGATGCCCATCGCTAACTAGCGTTTCTATTCGTTTCGTTTTTATACCAATCGCGTCACTGGTAGATCACGTGACTCTCCGTATGACGTGATCTACCAATGACGCGATTGGTTTAAAAACTAAACGAATAGAAACGCTAGTTAGCGATGGGCATCTTGGCTAAGGGCTCTGGTAAATTAGTATTAACAAATTAACTTAAGTACTGTCAAAATTTGCGGTGCAGTAAATAGGTGCCGGAGATAGGTATGAAAATTATACAAACGATTACTTACTCATTTATATTATTTATATTTATAGTTTCATGTATATTATTTCCAGACCCTAATTTACAGCACGATACAAGATGCTCGTGACCTTGTGAATACTCGAACCTGCTCATTTCTAGACCGAGCTGCAAAACAGACTGAAAATACATTGTATGTACAGTGGAGTTCATAAATATGTGTACATTTCAGTACCTTATCTCTTTAATGTCATGTTTCAACTGCGATATATGAATTGTCACAGCGATTAAAGTGACAAGGTAGTAACGTGTATACATATTTATGAACTCGACTGTATATATACCCAAACTAAGCTCAAAAATCACTAATCACTTGGCTATATGTAAACTCTTTACAAAAAGTATAAGTAAATAATACAATTAAAGTTAAAGTACAAAGGCGAAGTTATCCCTAAATGGGATCTCTTCCAGCTAACCTTGAAGTAGATGAGTAATGACAATGCATGGGGTGAGACACATAGGTACAAGTTCCTCATATTTGCCTCTATTTAGTGCATAACCGAGCAGGCCTATTAATATATCGATTATTATTCTTTAAAACAAGCTTTTGCCCGCAGCTCCATCCGCGTTGAAGTCGTTGTTCATTTATTTCTTCGGGAACTGTCTGATTTCCAGGAAAACCACTACCCTAAGCCCGTTGTTGGGCTATAGCTTATAAGCTACCTCTGTACCAAATACACGTCGATAGGTGGAGGCGTTGAACCGTAAAGGCAGAACAAATAAAACCACGTTCACATTTTATTATAATAGTTTAGTAATAAGGATATGGGTGAATTATTTTTTGAATTTTGGGTAAAAATGGCACGCAAACTGTTTTGCTTGCTATTTGTTTTTTTTTTTGTTGAATTTGTAAATTTTCACATAGGAGCTATGAGCTAGAGCTAGACGTTAATATTGCATTACACCAACTCGCCAGCTCCCCCTGCACATCGCCAGCGACTGCGCTCGCGCACCCGTGGGCACGTTATTTGCCATCCTACTGAATTAATTCGTTAACATTGTTCTCCTTTACTTCCAGGAAATGGCTGGAAGAAATAGCATTAGCAAACAAACATGGCCGGAAACCATCGCTCCTACGTGCTATGACGAAAACGTTTTGGATGAGTTTCGCACCTTCCGGAGTCACGTTCCTCATTCAGGCCCTCCTGCTCAAGTGAGTATCCCTGATGATCTTAAATTCGGCAAGTTAGTGACCACAGCGTTTTAGTGATAAAGCCTAGCGTGCCGTAGCCCACTATGTCCGGCCAACTCGAACTCGCAGCAGCAGCAGCTAGGGGGAAGTGTTTTCCGCGTGTCGCCCGCGCTACATATATGTAACTACACCGACATATCAACCTACCTTCTCTTAATAAGACGTAAGAAATAACTATATTTACTTTATATACTGCATATATTTACGTAAGCACCTGCGATTAAAATGTTAGGCCATATTATTCTTCAGTCAATAATATCTTCTATTTATAATTATACTCAAATATATAATTGTAAATATTTGGCAGACCCTTCCAGCCAGTGGCGTTGAGCATGATGCTGTCGTACTGGGAGCCAGGGTCGGACATGTCCTACGAGCAGGCCGTGTACTGCGCCTCGGCCGTCATCATCATGTCGCTGTTCATCGCCTTCCTCAATCACCACGGCGCCTACTCTACGCAGCAGTTCGGCATGAAAGTCCGGATCGCCGCTTGCTCCCTTATTTACAGAAAGGTCAGTATTTATCCTACAATTAGAAGAGGCACGCAAATTATTTGCTTCCCGTTTCATTTATTTTCATTTTCTAACCCAATCCAAGTAAAGTTTAGTAAAGTGTATATAGTACTTAGTGCTGAAATCGAGATAAACAGGGACCCTAATCCAACAATTTAACCAGTTCATGGGTGAATTTCAGGGCGTTTTAAACGCCGTCATTAGCGTCACCAAATATATTAACGAAATCAATGACACTTACCAGCAACTCCTGATGTAAACAGAAGCACAACCGGGGATGTAGTTTCTATCAGCATCAGAAGTTGCTATAGTGTCATTGATTTCGTCAATATATTTGGTGACACTAATGACGGTGGTTGAAACGCCCTGAAATTCACCCTCATGCGGGACGGCCACGGAAAAGCAGACATCGGGGGAGGCGAGGAAACTATCAGCTATGTTATTCTGTTAACGCATCGTCGTTCAGTTCTACGCCGACGATCGTCTGTAAAACCAGCGACTAAATGAATGTGCAGGCAGTTGAATGTCATTTACCCACCTTGACGGACGACGTAAATTCGCTGGCTATTCATCGACTGAGTAGAACTGAACGACGATGTGTCAACGGAATAACATAGCAGTGCGTGGCGCGCACAACCCGCCTCCGCTAATGACTAGATGCGTCGTCCCCGCCAAAGGCTGTCACTCATTGTCCACTACTACTATACTTAGCTTATTTTTCTTGAGTATGAATAAAGAGTGAAAGGCGCGTTCGGAGGATCAAATTTAGTAGTTAATAATCAAAGACCCTTTGTCTGTTACCGACAGGTAATGCGCATGAGCTCGGGTGCACTGGCGCAGACGACGGCTGGGCAGGTGGTCAACCTGCTCTCCAACGACGTGAACCGGTTCGACTACGCGTTCATCTACTCGCACTTTATCTGGCTGCTGCCACTGCAGGTCGTGCTCATCTGTTACCTAATCTATATCAAGATCGGATACGCCGCCATCGTCGGTGTCATTGGCATCGTTCTGCAAACCATCCCGGTGCAATGTACGTAGTTTATATAGTTACATTTGCGGGTAAAGCTTTGTGCGGG
This sequence comes from Tortrix viridana, assembly GCA_963241965.1. Classification (NCBI taxonomy): domain Eukaryota; kingdom Metazoa; phylum Arthropoda; class Insecta; order Lepidoptera; family Tortricidae; genus Tortrix; species Tortrix viridana. The sequence goes on along the minus strand of OY725171.1, from coordinate 54,696,970 downwards.
AACTTCTTTTCTGTTACGTATTCTAGTCGTACTTCGATGAAATTAATACTGACTAGCATAGAGGCATTCCGTCTTGTGATTTCCAATGTTACTGGTGATATGTGGTCCACCTTCCCGTGGTTTAGCTTATCCTTGCTTAAAATATACTACATATCAATCTAACTCCAATTCTTACTTTATTTAAAAAAAAACCTTGTCTTGATACAGTAAAAGTTTAATTTATTTTGCAGCTTATATGAGCAAATTGGCTGCAAGGTTACGAATGAAGACTGCGCATAGAACCGACGAGCGTGTACGCATTATGGACGAAATTATTAACGGCATGCAGGTAAAGACGATCATTACATATTCCTAACAACAATGCAAACAAAGCGTGTTTTTTTCAGAAATATGCTATTCATACTAGTGGACATTATCAAATTAACTTTGATGCACATTTCAAATTACCTGATGATTACCTCGTGACATAAATTATTGGTTCATTATTTCAGGTTATAAAAATGTATGCATGGGAAAAACCTTTTGAGAAAGTGGTAGCAATGGCTAGGAAAAATGAGATAAGTAGCATAACCCAGGCTTCGTACCTGCGCGGAGTGTACCTGAGCTTCATGGTGTTCACTGAGCGGCTAACGCTCTACATAACGCTGCTCTCCTACTCGCTGTTCGGCTTCCAGGTGACAGCGGACATTGTGAGTAGCTCAAACCTTTTGGTCACCTGTCCTATAGTCACAGTAAGTTATTTATTTGCGACGCTATGGAAATTTTTACTCCTAGTCCCGCTACTTAGTGGAGCACAAGTTGCAACAACGAGCCCAGGACGAGCCGAGCGAGCAAAGCAATCGTTAAGCTGCGGCAAGCGCCACATGGGTGTGATTAAGAGTAAAAAATGTAAATTTTCACACTAGTATGATAACTTGAAATGTCTAAGTGGCTGCGTCGCTCGATTCGGTATTTTTGCCTCAACCCAGATATTCCGTGTAGCATTCTAATCAGATACATTTCAGGTTTTCCCACTGGCGCAATTCTACAATACGCTGCAAGGCACGCTCTCAATAATCATGTCAAACGCGGTATCGTTTCTGGCAGAGGCGCTGATTTCCGTCCAGCGCCTCGAGGCGTTCATGTTGTTCGGTACGTGGGGCTCCGGCCTCGGCATGCCCGACACGCTGCATGACACACTTTGAATACATATCTATTTACTAAACTTAAAGCATTCCTTTCTACGAGTCCAAATTATAGCGGTGACTCGATAACACTTGCAAGAGTAATTTCACTTTTAAAGTTAGTCATAAGAAGTAGGGGTGGTGATTAATTTAAATTTACTTTGCATGAGTTGCATGTATGCATGTATTTTTTTATTAGCGACTAGTTTTAAACAAACTCTAATTAACATATACAAACAATTGATGGATCCGTAAATTATATGTGATAAGTGCTAAGTTTAATTTTAGTAGTTTAGACACTGGTATTATACAATAAATTACCTTTAAGTGAAACGAAGACAGAGTAATTACTCGTATTTTTCTTATTTACAAATATTAGAATGTAAATAAATCTGTGACTACTCACAGAGCCTGTTCTGTGGTATTTAAGGGGAAGAATACAGTAAGTAGGTTTCTTCACCCTTTGTGGGTTTGTACAAAAAGGTACCATTTTGGTTGTAGCTGTTTTGTCTCTGAACTCGGTAAAATGTAACAGAAGTAGTAGTATGAAGATAAAACATGTACGATTGCGTAAATATGGTTTCCACAGGCGTTCCCGATGGCGCAAATGTTCAACATTCTACAAATGACTTTAGTCAACACGGTTCTGGCATCAATATCTCAAATATTGGAAGCATATACTTCTGTGCGCCGTATACAATCGTTGTTGATTTTGGGTACGAGCTGGCATATGTGACGTTCTCAATATAAAGGGACCTTATGGAGGAAAGTAGTTACGCTCTTCTTATTCTTGTAACTATACGAATACTATGGTAACAATTCTAAAAACGGCGTAACCGCCTGCCTGCATAAGGTCCCTTTATATTGAGAACATCACATATAGTGTTGTGCACCCGTTATTGTTTCACTGTTCGATTTGGAGGCAGTAAAAATAAAAGCAGTTCGTAACGAAATTCATGTGCCTAAAACTGTTTCTTTCCCCCGGCCCAAAAAGATGTTGTGTTTGAATTCGTCTGGCTGTCGGTCTGTCATCGCCTAAAGCTGTTTTGTTTATCTGAGGCGTTGTATTCTGGCGGTGGATCTTAACTAAGTTTCATAAAACTCTGGTGACCCAATTAATCATCAGCTTTGAAACGAATTCGCGTGGAGCCACGTCGGTGTTTCTTTCCGTCCGCGCAATGTTTTTTATCAATATAAGTTATTTATGCCCGTCCATGGATTATAAACTGTAACCTATGTAAGAACCATTTGATCCTAATAATTACATCACCATAATTACATTGACCGCAAAATCCGTGGACTGAATTTTAGTTTATTATTACAAGAAGTACTTAGTTGAAAGTTTTTTCTTCGATAAGTACTTATCATAAACCAAGTTAATTACAACCAAAGCTAAATATATGAAGAGGCACAAGATTTTCGAAAGGAAATAAGTATTTACTATGGTTTTCTACTGCCTCTTAGATCACGTCGTACATTTGTGTCTTATGGATTACAATTCCATGTTTGAGGTTTCGTGCACATTTATAATACTAATCAATAATGACTAACTTTATGTGGAAGGCATTAACCGTTCTTTGTTGTGTTCTTAATTTTTGTCATTAATGGGTTTGGTCTCGGTAGCATGCTCGTAATAAGTTGTTGATATTACGTGTTTTAGGGTTCCGAACCAAATTCTGAAAATGGAACCCTTCATCAAAGTCATCTTGACTTTGTTGTCCGTCTGTCTGGTTCTTAACATCAATCCATCGACATTGATCTTGTTAAATTTGTCTTGATAAGCAGTTGACGACTACGCAGGAAAAAAGTACAGTCGGCAAGCGAATATTGTCTCATGAATCATCTTTTGACCAAAACCGTTTTTCTCTTATCATTGTGATACAAGTTTTTGCGCCGAACTGTAGTTTTTCCTGCATAGTCGTCAACGGCTCATCAAACCAATCTAACAAGATCAATGTCAATGGATTTACGTTTGGCCCTCGACCCAAGTTACACCCTGTATAAGGACTTTGGATTTAGTTAAACAAGAATCGTTTAATTTTGTTAATTTAATTTAATCGACGATTTACGTCAAATACAGATGTGTCACTCACACGCCAAACATGTTTCAAAAGTTATGCTGCATAGCAATGCAAATTCAACTTAATTCATACAATAGAAAGCCTCTTTAAAGCTGTATCTACGACAAACATAAGCTTCGGTGGCGTGGTAGACACGACAGCAGACGACACCTTTAGGCGTTCTTGGCGTTCAAAGGGTAATGTCTGCCGCCGTAAAAAGTTATCAGTACCCGTTGTGAGTTGAGAAGAACGCGCTCCCTATATATCCATCTCGTGAATTTCTCCTTTACCGGTACGATAGTTCAGGAGCTATTTTGAGTGTAACATCCGAATTTTGATCACATACAGACAGTTAAGTATCCATCATAACCCTGCGTTTGGTCTCGCAATCGGATAATAATAAGAAACTTGTAAAGGCCGCAAATTAATTAAAGTAAGTAGGTATGTACAGTCAAGGGCATAAATATATATACGTTCCCAAGATCTCAAAAATATCTATACACCTGGCAATAAGGTCCATGTATACATATATTTGACGCGATGGCTGTATAGATATTAATGCCCTTGACTGTACCTAATACATTTTTTGGAAGACTTTATCTTAAAAATAGAAAGGTACGGAACCCTCGGTGCTCGAGACCGGTTTTTAAGTTGATTATATTAAAGTGAAGCTTTTGTATATAATACCTTTTCCAACATTTTTTTATCTACACGGACAGCCCGGTTTGTAGTGACGTTTGTTATGTATTTAAGTATATATATTTGTAAGTATACATGTTGGTTCATCGCCTAGTTCCCTAACCTAGAACTCGTAGAAGGGTTAAGATGTATGTATGGTTTTATTATTCAAAAGATCAGTTAGTGAATAATTAATTGTAACGTACAGACGAGCGCGAGGACCTGCGCAGCGTGCCCGACGTGGACATCGCCAAACTGGTGCAGAGTGTGGAGAACAAGCGAAACAATCTGTGTGAAGTCGACCTTCGGCCCAACACTTTCAAGAAGATTGACGACGAAGGCATTTTCAACCCTGGTAACTAGCGCAATCAGTTTTACGCTAATGATAATTTAATTATTTCCTTTCATAAATTCTCACACAAATCACAGAGTGAGCATATTTCTCTACCTCTTTTAGTTTCCGACGTTACCATACTGACCACTTTAGATTTGCTCACTGTATATGAGAGCTCTCACTGGATATTGGGCATAGAGGCATTCTATCTGGAACTGTTTAAAAATTGACTAACTGTTGAGTTTCTTGCGGCGCTTCTTCTCAGCAGTGGTCTCCTCTTGGGAAGCGCTGGTAGATTTTGACGTGTAAAAGTGCCCGTGCGGCCTACTTATTGAATAAATATATTTTATCTTTTATTAGGTATTCCCGTAGGTTATTTATATACGATTCGATTTGCGCAGGATTCGTGTGCAACGAGAAGAGCACGCCAGCGCCGGCGCCGACCGCGGACGCGGGCGTGCAGCTGGTGGAGGTGTGCGCGCGCTGGACCGACGACGGCCCATTAACACTGCGCAACCTCAGCCTCACCGTGCCGCGCGGGAAGCTCTGCGCCATCATTGGCTCTGTGGGCTCTGGGAAGGTTCGTTTCAAAATCCAATAGGGTACGACATTTCTTCCCTTTAGGGTTCCCAAGGTATTATCTATCCTGTAAACCTACTGTCAATCAGTAGTGTTCACATTTTTGTGTTCCAGTGTGGGGATAAGACAGTCGGTAAAATGACTAGCATATGCTAGTCATATGCCTCTATAGGCATTCCATCTTTAGTATTCAGAGTTGGCAACGCATTGGCAGTCTGAGGATTGCAGTCTTGAGATTGCAAATGAGCAGTTTACTCAATCGAGCATCTTGACCGTTATGTTCAACATACACGTCACCAATTTCTACACATAATAAACCTAATCGAGTTGATGATGTTATGTATCTCAGAGCTCGGTGCTGCAACTGCTTCTGAACGAGCTCCGCTCCACGAGCGGCCGCGTCTACCTCTCGGGCCCGCTGTCCTACGCCTGCCAGGAGCCGTGGCTCTTCGTGGCGACCGTCCGCCAAAACATACTCTTTGGACTACCTTACAATTCAAAGAAATATAAAGAAGTAAGTGGTAAAAGAAAGATAAATTGACGTTAACCCTTTGAACGTCACTGAATTTTGACGTGCTCCAGATGCTTGGACATCACGTCAAGTAAGTATCAGGCACAGTGACTTGGCGGCTGTGGTGGTAAAGAGTGTTCATTACTAACCATTTCTTTACATAATTACGACAACGTTTAAAATGTATGTACTTATTTCAAAGTTTTATTTTTTCGTGAATTTTCTCTGGAATCTTTTTTACTGCAAGGTACTTATTGTAAATCACAGTTTACAAAAACCTTATTTTACATTAAAACGCAGTATTTTGCTTGCATTCGATACAGTTCTAAGAATATTACCTAAGTCCGTATATTAATACCTACATTCAGTTGATAAAATTAAAGTTGGAATCATATTAAATACGCTAACCATATGCAAGTTGAAAAATATGACACCCGCTTTATAATTCCAGGTGGTGAGAGTATGTGCGTTGCAAAAGGACTTCCAGCAATTCCCTCACGGAGACCAGACGCTTGTCGGCGAAAGAGGGGCCTCGCTGTCCGGAGGGCAGCGCGCGCGCATCAACCTCGCCAGGGCGGTCTACAGACAGGTACTTAAGCGGCAGGCAGCGTCAAAGGACCTGGCCCTTGTTACGTTGAAACTATCAACAAGATACCATGATATAGGGGACTACGATACAATTCTGTCCACTAAAATTCCTCGGCGGCCAGCATCCGTGCTGGTTGCAGGTTTCGGGATCTTCATAAGATTGGCACTGGAACTCTGATCACTTTCTGGACAATCACTTTGGGTGACCTGAAAAACACCATCCTTCCTAAATTTGATCCACCTTTCTTGGCAATTCAAGATTAGAAAACCATCGGAAACAATATTAGAAACCCCGCAGTATCTTCGCTCGGCGACAAGTGTTAAAAATTGTGATGGAAAAGCACCATAGGATTGTAATGAAGGCGCCCAGTTTGCTCCACGGTATCATACCAGTCGATCGTGTACGTATTTGAATATATTGGTTGGTCCGAGCCTGGTTAGTGTAGTGGTATTCTAATTGTAAGCTAGTTTTTATTGATCGATTTGGAATAAATGACTCTTTCCAGGCGGACATTTACCTCCTCGACGACCCGCTGTCGGCAGTGGACGCGCACGTCGGCCGGCAGTTGTTCGACGAGTGCATCAACGGGTACCTGCGCCACGCCACGCGCGTGCTCGTCACCCACCAGCTGCATTACCTGAAGGCAGCCGACTACATCCTCATCATGAACAACGTATGTTCTAGCATCAACGGCTACCTGTACAAGAAGCTTGACCATTAAAATTATTAGAAACTAGCGGCCCGCCCTGGCAATAAAAAAAACTTACATACAAACCTTAAATTAACCAAATCGGTCGAGTCGTTGTCAAGTTATGCGCACATTCGGCAATTGATTTTTACTTATAGTATAGATATTTGACTTTCCTGAAGGTGGTAAACAGGCTACATATTTCTGCAATGAATAACCGGCAGCAATAGCCAGCTATAAATTCCAGGAAGGTACGGCTTGATTAGTCAGTTTTTTTTATCACTTGTTTACTTTTAAAGGGATCTGTGGAAGCTAAAGGCACTTACGATGAGCTGTTGAATTATGGAAAGGACTTTGCAAAACTGTTGAGCGCTTCCCAAGACGATGACGAAAAAGTAGAGGAGATTCCGAAACCCATGTCTAGACGGACATCTGCCAGAGTAAGTTCTTAATGTATTTTACTCGTATTCGTACTGACTTTGGTTCGTAAAATAATAAAATTAGGAGCAAACTTTCGGATCGATCGAGATCGGATGTTGGTACTTATAGTTTTCTGTTTTTGGTTGGCGGTATCTTTTTAAGGCGAACGAAGTGGGATGGGGCCAGTCAAAAACAGAAATACCATATAGTACCATATACCATGTTTTAAACCTTTTTAAATGCCACACAGTCACCAGATTTCGTGCCGCGAAATTCAAAATCGTTCCAGATCGTTCGGATCGTTTCTAAAATTCAAATAATATAATAATATAATGGCATAATATTATGGTGGTCAAATATTAAAATATGTACAAAAGTACATAATTAGTATTGTTCTTTCAAACTACGTTACTACGCTCTTACTCGTAAGATTAATTTCGTTATCTAACATTTTTAAATCAGCTATCGACGGCACGCCGTCCATCCCTGACCGAGTCGACGACCGGGGCCGAGGTGCCGGCGCAGGAGATGGAGGAGGAGGAGCGAGAGTCGGGCTCCATGGGCTGGCACGTGTACAACGCGTACTTGCGCGCCGGCGGCCGTGCGCCGCGACTGCTGTTCATGGTGCTGCTACTGCTGGTTGGCCAACTCTCGGCTACGCTATGTGACTACTGGGTCACGTTTTGGTGAGTTAAACACCATTTGGTGTAAATAGAGACGGGGTTTAGCCCCAGTCTCGAATCTAGTGGGCACACCGGAAAACATGACTGTCAGCGTAGAGGTCAACATACTTATGTATTTAAAGAAACGAGCCTCACTAAAGCGCCTAACGTCCATGGGCATGAAGCGTAGGGGAGGCATTGTCCAGTGTTGGCACAGATTTAGAAAAATAGTAGATCCAAAACCAGTCCCAGAATTAATAAATAAATACAAATGGACAAATACGGCTCACTAATAATGTAGCAAATTTCTGATGCAAAAAATAGAAGTAAATAAAATACTATGTTTAACTATACCTATGTAATTGTTTCACAGGACTAATGAAGTAACGCGCTTAAAAGAAAGAGAAACCAACAGCACTATCAAGGATTACGACCGCAATATGTTGACTCCGACGAACAGCTCGTTCAGTTTAGAGAGCTATTTCTCCGGGATAGTTTTACAGCCAGGTTTGTGTTCAATAAAATCAAATCTAAAGCTGCCAACGCACTGAAACGCAATGTTATCCCTAATATTCGTTTTTTGATTCGATGGAAGACACTAGATGAAACTTTCTTCGTACTGCACAACTACTTGCAGTTTTAGATATATCGATGTAGTAATTGAGAAATTCTCGTGCAGAAAGTCGGATTGATCGGATAACAAGAAACTATGTTTTAGATCTGAACATCCATGCATACATCGGCCCGCTGGACACGGCCCAGTACCTGTACGTGTACTCGGCCTTGATCGTGTGCTGTATCTTCTTCATCACTGCGCGCGCTTACATGTTCTTCAAGGTGTGCATGACGTCCTCGCGCAACCTACACAACGATATGTTCCACTCCATGCTGCGCGGCGTCATGCGCTTTTTCGATAACAACTCCTCAGGTAAGCTTTAACTCTTCATCCTTTTATTTTCTTTTTATTTTGATTGCCCCAAGCAACGAGAAATGTCAACGGATTTTCGTGCCACGAACGCTATGAATGCACGCGTCTATGGTGGTTGCGCCGCCAAATCCGTTGCGCAACCAAGTGGACACCAATGAGATACTTACCCTCCATAGAGCTGTATACATTTTGTTGGTGGCGGCGACTGGTTGCGCCGCCATGGCTTCCCGGTGAGCTAGGGCCCTAAACTATCGCGAGTTGTTCTACGTTTCATACTATGACGTTCAAAAAAATAGACTTTTATCAAACATGCTTGAAATGTATTTGTATGATTTCCTCACATTGTTTGAGAAAACATTATATATGCCTCGGCGGAAACGGGGATTGCCTGGCTCGTATTTTAGCAGGCCTCGCCAATGCGCGGCAATGACTTTTATTATTATTTTTTGCGTTGACCTGCAACGAGTAACTTCCCATACTTACTTACTGCTTTTGTAACAGTAAGGTGAATATTTCTAAAATTGGAAAATAATTTGGGGTCTTCACTCCAGACCTCTAAATACGGCACTGCAAAATAGAAATATTAAAATTATAAGGGACAATCGGATTATAATTGGTGTCCTTTTACTTCGACATTTTACTTATTAAAGGAAAAACATATTACGCTACTATTTAGGTGATTGCAAAAAAGATCAAGGTCGAGCCATCGTTGCGGTTAGCCTAGTTGGTATAGACCCTGCCTACGATGCTTGCGGCCCCGGGCTCTAATCCCGGTATGAGCAAATATTTGTATGAAGAGCGTAATTGTTCCTGAGTCATGGATGCTTTCTATATACATTCAGTCAACAAAGTATCGGGAATGGATGATTTGTTTATGGTTCCAAATTCAAATTTTTGTTTTTTTTGTTGTTGTTAGATTGGCACAACTGTTTTCTATTTTGGCGCGGAGTTTGAGTTGCATCTGTTATTTATATTAAATACAGTGCTGTTTTTAGTTATATCATATCTAGTGTGTATTGCGAATTTCATAATGGACAAAAACATTGAACAAAGAGTTTGTCTTAAATTTTGCATCGCCAATGGAATTTCGTGTTCGGAGTCACTGAAAATGTTACAGAAGGCTTACGGTGATTCGACTTTATCAAAAACACGTGTTTATGAGTGGTACAAAGCGTTCAAAAGCGGTCGAGATGTGATGGAAGATTTGCCTCGCTCTGGTAGGCCATCAACGTCTGCAACTGAAGTTAACATCGCAAAAGTGAAGGAAATAGTGACTGAAAATCCTCATTCAACTTTGAGAGAGATAGCCGCCGAACTTTCTGTATCTCACGAGTCGATCCGTACTATTTTAACTAATCATTTGGGTATGAAACATGTTACCGCTCGGCTAGTCCCAAAAGACCTGAATTTTCTCCAAAACCTCAATCGCATGAGAGTCGCTGAGGACATGCTAGAACGAGTCAATTCCGACCCAACATTCATGAAACGCATTGTTACTGGTGACGAGACGTGGGTTTACGAGTTTGACATGCAAACTAGTCAACAAGCTTCGGAGTGGCGCTTCGTGGCACCCGTTTTCAATCGGTAGAAGACATAAAGGAGAATTCGCGCCGAGAACTGAATTCAATTCCGGAAACAGCGTTTAAAAAATGTTTTGATGATTGGATTATTCGTTGGCGTAAGTGTATCGTTTCTGAAGGAGCATACTTTGAAGGTGATAAAATAAATTTGGATGATTAACAAACAGTTTGTGTATTATTGATCTTTTCCCGGTACTTTCTTGACAGAGTAGTATTTAAGTATGTAATACTCTGTACATATAAGTACGTATATCGTTGCCTAGTACCCATAGTAAAAGTCTAGAGCTTAGTTTGGGACAAGGTCAATTTGTGTGAGATTGTCCCTTGATATTATATTATTTATTTATTTATCGAAGCGTTTGTACCTACTTATCAGATAGTGCGTATCTGTGCAAGATGCTAAAGCTTACCCTTCCCCTACAGGTCGCATATTAAATAGATTCTCGAAAGACATCGGTGCCTTGGACGAGCTGCTCCCCCGCTTCCTGCTGGAATGCATCCAGATCTACCTGGTGATGTTCAGTATCCTGGCCCTGAACGCGGCCGCGCTGGTGTGGACGCTACTGCCCACTACGATAATTTTGCTCTTGTTTTACATTATACTCCAAATTTATCTCAAGTCCGCGCAATCCATCAAACGTTTGGAAGGAACAAGTGAGTTTAAATGCATGAATAAAATTATTTTTTCACTTCTCATGTGTGTCATATTATGCTTATCAAGCGGGAATAAAGTAGTACATTTAGTCCCTAGGGAAAATATGAATGGAACGTTGGGTTATTTTTTGGTACATATACTTACTGTTTAACTAATTTAACTCTTTAAAAAACTTTATATTTGGTATCAACCAACCAAAATACAGCTATATTAAAATCGACAAAACAGGAAACAGAATTCATTTCTCAAAACATTAGGTGTTTTAGTCCCTATTTCACAATCATAAAAAAATATTTTTAATTCCCTTCTTAATGCCTTGGAAAATCACAAACAGCCAGATACATCTTGTCATTTGATGATGTTGCCCTTATCGTCGGAGTGCGCGGTGGAGAGCGGGCTAGCCGTACAACGTCTTCATTTCGGAAATGTTATCTATGGACTATATGTTCTAACCCCAAAAACAACCTTGTTGTTGTCTCTTTCTGCATAACAGTGACGGGTTGAGAGTAAAAAGTTAGTAGTAGTAGTAGAGTAGTGCTATTAAGTTGTAATTTTAAGGGTGCCGTAACAACAAAATGCGCGTTTTCAAAGAGCATAATTATGTCGAAAAGCCTAGCCTGCTTCTGTTTTTGCTTGGCCATCTTCTTAAGGAGAACAATAGGGGATGAAGCTAACAAAAAACAGGAACACTTACTTAGCTACTAAGCTGTTGTTATTTATATGTCCTAATAATTTATTAAGTTAATGTAGTAGTCTGTGTGTGTTACTTCAAAAGTCCGAACTGCGGTAGGTACATCTTAAGATTAACCGGAAAAGCTAATTAATTACGTAACAAAACAAATATTTGTTTTCTAGCCCGAAGCCCCGTGTTCTCTCATATGTCGGCTACCCTAAACGGCATCAGTACCATTCGATCGGCAGGAGCCCAAGGACGATTGATCAAAGAATTTGATCGGTTCCAGGTAAATACAAGGACCGTAATAGGGGTAAAGAACCCATTTGTTGGCACCCAAAGTACTAGCTATAGTTTTTTGCCTATTCGCTATTGATCGTGCCTACAACTGGAGGCCCACTGCCAACAATAGGGTAGTTTACCCTATATATTTCTATACACTTTTTTTATTAATTAATGGTTTCTAATGTGGCGTTGTTGTTTCAGGATATTCATACGTCTACGTGGAGTAGCTACCTGGCCAGTGGAGTGACGCTCGGCTTTTGGCTCGATTTTATCTGTGTATTGTATCTAGCTATCGTCATCGTAGCGTTCCTTGTAATTGATAGTAGTAAGTTTCCACTTAATAAGTCTTAACTTTATTTTTAGGGTTCCGTGGGTAGGTACTTACTAGAATGGTTAGAAAGGAAGCCTTACGGTAAAACTTCGATGTTTATCTGTAGAAACAGCCCAGCTAAGTTATACTCTCCGAATAGCTACCAATGGCTGAAGAAATCTTTATTAAGAGTGCACGATAACTTAAATCAATCCTAGACATTTTATCTTGTTTTTACTGTAATTCGTAGAATGCAACTCGGCTAGGAAACTTCCACGCCCGTATATAATGTAAAGGGTGAATTTCAGGGCGTTTCAACCGCCGTCATTAGTGTCACCAAATATATTGACGAAATCAATGACTCTACAGCAACTTCTGCTGCTGATAGAAACTACATCCCCAGTTCTGATTCTATTTATATCAGGAGTTGCTGGTAGGTGTCATTGATTTCGTCAATATAATTGGTGACACTAATGACGGCGGTTGAAACACCCTAAAATTCATCCAAAAATGTAAAATGAACTACAACGATACATTTATTTTAATTGAAAATTAAATTTTATTGCGTGCTTTGATGTCTCCCTCGGAACCCTCGGTGTACCTACTTGAGCGATTCTTGCCCAAGTTCTAATGTAAATCATGTTTAACCTTCAAGAGACCATATTCTCGGGCAACGTGGGCCTGGCGATATCGCAGACGCTGATCTTGACCGGAATGCTGCAGTTCGGAGTGCGACAGACGGCGGAGGTGATCTCGCAGATGACGAGCGTCGAGCGCATTCTGCAGTACACGCACATTGAGCGCGAGGCGCAGTGGGACAAAGCAGGTACAATTCATAAACATAACCACTTGATAACGAATATAACGATAAAAGATAATTTAGAGTATATTATAATACAGTCATTACAGTCGACGTGGGATTGCACGTAATGGAGCTGCGAGTGTAAAAACCAATGCTCACGCGTTTCATTCAGGTTCATACGACGTTTTTCAACACAATTGCGAGGACAAAATTATAAAATCTCATATTATCACTTATCCGTGAAAAATGGCGGCAGAGATCTGCGGATATTTTGTTTTTAACCGACTTCAAAAAAAAAGGAGGTTCTCAGTTTGACCTGTATGTTTGTATGTATGTATGTTTGTCCACGATTATCTCGCGTTTGGCTGAACCGATTTAGATGCGGTTTTCAGCAAAGTATTTGTTACATTCTGGAGAAGGTTTTGGTATACAAGAATAATGGATACCACGTGACGTCATCCGCATGGATCCGTTATTAAGCGATATATTAGTTCAACTCGACCGATTTTGTGTTGACGCGATTTTTTTAGTGATAGTTATAAAGTATCACTAAAAAGCGAAAAAAAAATGTAATCAAAAAAGACGAAAAAAAAATTTTTAATAAAAAATAGAACCGTCTTCAAAAAAACCTACTAAACAAGACTAAATAATGACCGGCTTCCTAGGAATTGCCTATTTGATGGGTGCCTAATTAGGTACATGGAATATATCGAAGTCGGTGGCAAGAATCATGTGACATTGCTATTGTGTAAACCTACTTGACACCGGCTTAGATATATTCCATGTACCTATTAGGCACCCATCAAATAGGCAATTCCTAGGAAGCCGGTCATTATTTAGTCTTGTTTAGTGGGTTTTTTTTGAAGACGGTTCTATTTTTTATTAAAAATTTTTAGTAGATAGTGTCGGAAGGGTATGGCAATCTAAATTATGCGCACGCAAATGAAAATACTTAAAGGCGCTGACGAATCCGCCAAACTGCCTATTATTAAAAATATGATAAACTTAATGTTTAGGTAGGTATGTATTTATAACAAAAACTCATATTAATTTGTTGATAAATCATTTCATAAGGAAAAGATCAATCCCTTACTTTTTATTGGTATTTTAACTAAGACAGTTTATGCATTCGAAAAATAAGAATCTTTTTTAAGACGTACCTAATGTAAAATAGTGTGGTAATGTAAAGTAAAAAGCACGCGTGTTTTATATGCTGCATTATGACACTAAAAGACGCTGGAAAAAGGGCTACTCAGAGACTCGACAGATCCTTTTACTCACTGCTTCTCACCACGGACCCTATCTTGACCCGTCAGTGCATATAAATTACATGTCGTTACCGTGCCTCGACCTTGGTCACCTGGATTAAATTACCTTAAGTACCAATTGCATTAAGTACCTACCTGCAAGGGGGTCGTGTTATAATTGTCATGCGAAATTAGAGACATAATTTTTACCAACACTGTATATTCAAAGATGTATATTGTTTGTTTTTAATTATAGCTAAGGAGACTCCGAAGGGCTGGCCGTGGCGTGGTCGCATTGAATTCCGGAACTGCTTCATGAAGTACAATGCCGAAGATCTGCCGGTGCTAAAGAATCTCAATGTAGTGATAGAAAACGGTTGGAAGGTACATAAGCTTATTTGACCGCAAACTTTAAAATTTTAATTTATTACAGCTATAGTATACTCGTAATAACACCGCTGCTTACTGAGCATCATGCGTTTAAGGAACCTCGACTCGAAAGAAGAAGAAGAAGCTATAATATTGGGACTAGTGGGTCGATTTTTGAATCTCTTAAACGAGATTGCGTGACATAATTTCATTATTACATACAAATCGCCAGTAAGATTCAAAAATCGACTCCTAGGTCTATCTGTACACTCTGCGAGCCTAACATGCATCACATGAATAAAGTGACAGCAGGAATAAAATATTGCTAGAGTAATTAAATACATGCTTAGTTTAGAGCCTGTGTACACTAGCATTATTAGCCCTTAGACCCTCGGTCAAAAACGCTGGTGTGCACAGGCTCTCAATAGATTTGAACCATTCATTTAATTAATCTAGCAATACCGGATAAAATCGCTTAGTAATAAAAGAAAAGGTAATAAAATTCAGGACGAGACTCTTTTATTTTAAACTTTTGTTCAGTCTTACGTTAGAATATGGAATAGATGTATGTAATTCCCTGGCACCTGTCAAATTTTATCTCGTGCATGCATACTAAGCCCGCTGTACAGTATCATGAGAGGGATGGTATAACTTCAGGTGGGAGTGGTCGGGCGCACCGGCGCCGGGAAGTCTTCACTCATCTCGTCGCTGTTCCGCCTCGCCATGGTGGAGGGTGAGGTGCTGATCGACGACGTGGACACGTCGCAACTGGCGCTTCAGGCGAGTATCTAACACATCCCTAAATTTCCTGATTATTGAAGTAAAATTGGGGTCGATACTTTTTTGTTCATAAATTTTTATTACTACCAACGGCAGACAGTTGTCATATTCTTTTATTAATACTGTCATTACTAAGACCATGTTTGAACTCATATTTTGTTTTTTCATAACTGTTTCCTTCATAACAGACATTAGTTAAAAAACTCTACCTAACACTCCTTCTCGCTTCGCTCGTCGTCGTACCTGACGGAGACCATCGTTATGAATTAGAATGATTAGGAGTTTCGATCGTTAGTATAAGAAAATATATGAAAACAAATATTAGTATAAATAAGGTGTGATATTATGAATTCTGATGGTTAGGAGCTTCGATCGTTAGTATTAAATATTTTTATGAAGAGTGATCATTATGATGTAAAGTATGAGAAATATTTTCGGACTTCCGATAATAGGACTTAAAAAGTTATGGGAAAAAAAAATTGCAATGTTTGTAGCTAATATTGTTTTATAAGAGACACAAATAAATGCATAGCTAACCGTTACATAACCTTCATTCATAAGACATTCCAACAATATTGAAAAATATAAAAGCAAAGATTTTTCAACAGGATTTGCGGTCGAAGATCTCTATCATACCGCAGGAGCCGGTTTTATTCTCAGCCACCGTGCGGTACAACCTGGACCCCTTCAACAACTACGACGACGAACAGCTCTGGCAGGCGCTTGAAGCTGTAAGATTTGATACAGTTAAACACATAAGACCGTGCTTCACAATCAGGCTGACCACACGGCAACGGTCCCTTTTGTTTAAAATATAATATTGTACATTTTATTCGCAGGTGGATTTGAAATCGGCGATACAGTCATTAGATTTCAAAGTGTCGGAGGGCGGATCAAACTTTTCACTGGGGCAACGGCAGCTGGTGTGCCTGGCGCGCGCCATCCTGCGCGGCAACCGCATCCTCGTGCTGGACGAAGCCACCGCTAACGTCGACCCTAAGTGAGTATCTACATAGACACTAATCAGATTCATTGACATCAGTCCGCGTCAACCCACCCTATTTCTCACGATATTTTCCTTTACTGAAAAGCGCATGAAAAACTCCCAGATATGGGAGCCAGAGAACTCACCACCACAGCCTGAGAAAGGACGTCCTGGCGACTAGGCTACTAGGTACAGCTTTAACTTCCTTCTACGTTAACATTTTTCAACTTTGTTTAGAACGGACGAGTTTATTCAAAGAACCATCCGCAAGCGGTTCGCCGACTGCACCGTACTGACGGTGGCGCACCGGCTGAACACCATTATGGACTCGGACCGCGTCATGGTGATGGACTCGGGCCGCCTCGTCGAGTTCGACCACCCCTACAAGCTGCTCAGCAACCCCGAAGGCTACTTCACCAAGATGGTCAAAGAAACCAGTGACAAAATGTCAGAGCAACTGTTCCAAATCGCGAAGACCACGTTCCTCAACAATGGCGGAGTGATAGAGTAGCGTTTAGGTTTATGCCAGCGTCATAAGTTGTTAAGTTTTAAATTAATGTTAAAACCTACTTCATTTTAAGGGGTACTGTTGAAACACGACCTCATTTCAAATGGATAGCTTTTTCATACCTAATCGACAGGCGGCGCCCCGCTCACACGCGACTGGCAGAACGAGCCTTGTATTTGTAATGTTTTCTTTAGACTTTATTTATTTTATTTAAGATTTGATTTCTTCAATAACTATGCCTAATACACCTAATAAATTTAGGTTATATTTAATAGGTTCAGTATAGGAAAGTTTTAGATCGTTTCATTGAATTATCATTAAGTGTAAATGTAAGTAAGAACGTCACTGTGTTATTTTAGTCTAAACTGTATTATAATGATTATCAATGTAGCTTAATTTTATTTAGTATACAATTCATCTCCTTAGATAATGTTTCATACTGAAAACCGACCATTGTGAATGCCATAGAGGTTATCCTCGAACAAATATTAAATAAGCTTTATACCTAAAAGTCGTTTTTAATTCATAGGTCTTATCTTATCTTGTACACCCCACCCTGTAGGATCATCCTACAGGGTCGAAGCGAAGTGAATCCGAAAAGGCCCATCTGCATCTGTACAAACCAAAGGGTAAGTACAAATCACCCCTATGAACCTCTTACACACTCGGTTCGAATGTTTTCCTCACGATGTTTTCCTGAAGTAAGCATCAGATAGGTCTACCGGGTCTACCGAATTCTCAAAACAAATTTAAAAGTAATAAAAAGAAAACTATTTTCATATGGTAATGCGGTTTTCATTTACGCTTGTCAATTCAAATTCCGAGGCTTGTCACTTAGAGCCCTGTCCACATGAGGCGATTTACGCGCGAAAGGACTCGTATGATTGCGACGTATAGAGCCTGTCCATGTTACGCGTTTTACGCGCAAGTAATTGAGGACGGATTCAGTTGATAGAATGCGACAACATGTCCACTCGCCACGGACTCGTGCATACTACTGGACGCAGAAAAGGCGCCCGACTATCTCAACTTTATATTATACTAGCATTTCACCGAGGCTCCATCCGCGTAGTAGTAATATTTCGCTATTTTCTGGGATAAAAAGTATCTAATTGGGTGATAAAATGGAAATTTGAATAAAAGTCCACGTTATTATCAATGATCGTCTTTACTATTAATAGGAACTGCAGACAAGTCTAACTATAAGTATAATCAGTCATTTAAATGTTAAATTATAAATACTGTGATTATAACAAATAATACTGTTCATAATCTATATTTAAGGTTTCGTAAAACAGCCGGCTTGGCGCGGCTCGACAAGGAGTTGTATTATACAGGCCGCCACACATAGTCACGCCACGCTTGGCGCGGGGTGATTTCCACGTTTTATTTGTTTACAAATTTAAAGTGTACCTATTTATGTAGAAAAATTTATAGATTGTGTTAGAGAACGTCCAGTTTTATATGATTTGGGCCATAAACGCTACAAAAATGTATTAACTTGGATAGAGATTTCTGCTGCCTGAACATCGCTAATTAGGTGACAATAACTTTAAGTCGGTGATACCTACTACTCTAATTAGACTATAACCAAATTACACAAGTTTTAATTTTTTATCACTTACGAGTAATAAGGGATAATGAAGTTTAATTAAAACATATTTAGAAAACAATATAAATTAGCGTGAAATTATATTGTATGTTACTTATGAGGTTGTAGTCATGGGGATGTTGATTGAAAACCGAAACTGGTAGGTAAATGAGCGAATGAATGAGATTTGATCAAAAAAAGTTAATACAAGTACGGAAAACAATAGATAATACAAAGTGGGGTCGTTAGTCCCTAATATCACTAGATTAATGCGTGGGCTACACTGTTTCAAATAACGGTTTAAAACAGGTGGTTGGAAACCGTGTAGACAGAGGTTTTAAACCAAATTTCGCATGACTTTAAAGGGCGTTTTAAGGGCGTTTTTAAGGGCGTTTAGGGTGGTTAGATGTCAAACAAATGGGCTTGTTTGAAACCGTGTAGCCGCCGCTCGCTTCTACCAAGGTTACTTGGTTCACAACGGATGTCGACCGGTTCATAAAATTTGATAATCGTATGACAACAGCCAAATGAAAAATTCCAACATCCCTTGCTATGCGAATGGGACATAAAATTCAGGTTTGTACAGATACATGTGATAAAAACATCCTTCATATTCCGCTGGAGTCATACTTTAGTGATCCCATGTTTCTTGCGGTTATCGCACTTTTTTTTTAATTTAAAACTATTGTACATTTTGCAGGTTTCTAACTGGCAGTGGGATGTTGTTGCAGCATTTAGTCGCCGAGGCGGCTAATGCCCGGTCCCTATGTTCAGACCGTAGATAGATAAGGATACCTCGAGTTAAAATTCGGCATCCGCCATGTGTCAAATTTAAATCTGGAGTAACGTTATCTATCCGCGGTTTGAATATAGGGTCCGGCCGTAAGGCGGCTGAGCTATGACGAGGCGTTAACAGCGCCTCGGTGCTCGCGCATTGCCGAGTTCCCCGCGACCTATTGCAAGGCACACACGTTGTATGAGCCTTTTCGTATTTGCAAGCAGACGTCGTCTAAAAACTGCGTAAAACATAGCACGAGCAACAATCATTATCTACTACTTAACTAAGTATCATAATATAAGTATACAATAACGCAAAATGTAAATAAATAAGTAAGCGATGCATAACCCGAAGTCATTCCTACCTGGGAAGTTGGGTTATTTGAATTATTTTTCCAATACCTATTTTTGAAAATTTGGTAGGTCTCTGTTTTTTAGCCGTTCAATGTCGACTGCTTTGAGAATTTTGTTAATGATGTTGCACCAATTGTACAGTCAAGGTTATAAATATAGATACGTTTAGAGTGTCAAGAATATGTAACCACGACTTTATTACGGCGACATAAGATCACATATTTTTGAGGCCTACAACCTGAATATTATTGTTATCAGCACAAAATAGTCGTTAATAAAGCCCTGGTGCTCAGTACAATTAACCAAATCCACATCAAGCGCATTCGCAGATAAAACTTTCCCTTTTATTTTGTAAATGATATCTTCCCATATAAGCATTTAATTCATTTATTTGTTAAATCTAAGACTGTACCGAAACACCTGACTACTTTCTCTGTTGGGTAGCAAAGTTTCATTTGCTTTTTACGGAATTTGACAAAGCATGCTCTAAAAGATGGCAAAGCCTGCGGGTTAGACGAAATTTGGGTTGAACGGATTAAAAAATTTGGGCCGTTGGCTAAAACATGGCTCACAGACATGTTCAATATTTACATTACCGACTCAATTTAATATGGGCCCAAGTAAAACGTTACGTCGGGCGCTACTTCCAACTGTGGAACCATATATTGGCAGCATTGATTTAGCATATACCTACTAGAATACTAGATACACAATCCCGAACAAAAATCTTGTATAAACAGGCTGAAAATGTTATTGACAGGTATATTCAGATTAAGGACCTTTTACTCAAACTGGACTGATTACTGCTAGAAAAAAGTGTGACCGACTGAGAAACCCAACGTGGGGGGGTTTTATCTCTTTTTATTAGGGTGACCAACTTTATCTGCGGACATAAATATTTTTTTCTTAATCTACGCATACAAATAATGTAACAAAATGGGTACTGAAAAATGAAATATTTATTACTAGCTTCTGCCCGCGACTTCGTCTGCATTGACCGTCCCACGTGAACAGTGTGGATGAAAGATAACCTGTGTTAAGTTAGGTAATATTATAAGCTATCTCCACTCAAATTTAATTCAAATCTGTCCAGGTATTAAGCGTGAAGGAATAACAAACATCCATCCATCCACACAAATTTTCGTGTACCACGACACCATTATTTATAGAAAACACTAGTTCTTGCCCGCGACTCCGACTGAGAAAACACTAGTTTTTGCCCTCGACTCCGTCCGCGTAGAAGTCGTTTATCGCTGTTCCCTCGAGAACTGTCCATTATTCCTGGATAAAAATTATGTCTGTCATCGGGCTATAAACTATATCTGTAGGTACCAAATTTCACATCAATCGGTTGAGGCATTGAACCGTGAAGGCGGAACCAACAAACAAACACACTATCATAAACAGCCCACATTAGCAGCATAGATTTTAGTAATTTAATAGAATCACAATATAATCACTATAATCAAAATATTTTAATACTGTGAAACACATTAATGAGGAAATTTTCAAGGGCGGGGGCTATGGATAATTTACTGTGTTCCAAGTGGTGTCTTTATTGGGTGTGTTCGGTACTTGCCCCCTTTCTGCTTTTGCCTACTAACTAAGCGTGAGGCCCATACTATTTCTAGAGATTTGCCCCCTTTTTGGAAATCCCTACTTTTTATTCTTAATTCACCCCCTTTAGGAGTTTGCCCCCTTTTTTGACTTATCCGCAAAAGCAGAAAGGGGCAAGTAGTAGGCAAAAGCAGAAAGGGGCAAGTACCGAACACGCCCTTTATTTTTGTATGTCTATTGGTCACCAGCCGTGTATTCAATCTACCTGCTACGTAGGTTCAATATTTAAAACCAATAATTATTTCCAAAAACTAAATCATCCTGGCCCCCTATCATGCAAGCACGAGATAAAATTTGACAGGTGCTAGGGAAATGAATACAATGTCCCGTCTTGATAAAATCGCTATAAAAATGTAAATCGCAATAGTCGCTAAGTAATAAAAGGTAATAAAAGTCTGGACGAGACACTTTTAATTTACACCTTAAGCGTTAAGTCTTACGTTAGAATATGGAATAGATGTATTCATTTCCGTAGCACCTGTCAAATTTTATCTCGTGTATGCATGTTAAGCCCGCTGGGCTAGAGCTATTGACATGCTACGCCAGCTATTTGCATTCGTAAACCAAATACGTGGAAAAAATATTATTTACATACAATTTCTGAAAAAAGCTTTTCATGACCACCCTAGTGCTTTCGGGATGGGTATTTTCTTTTTGTCGTAAAATATAAATAATTTTCCATTACCTGTGAAAGGATATCCCGCTATGTAAATAGCTTTCGCTCCTACAGCCTTTAACTGAGCACGATTTAACCATTTTAAATTTTTTTCGTGCGAAAAGACCATACCTCTTAGTAGTCTGTGGAAAAGACATTTGAAATAGGCACAGACTACTAAGAAAGAAATACCACAGATCATAAGGGATAGGAAATAAGCATGTTTGAAACTCGATGACATATCATGTAAACAACAGGGTTACCAGTCAATATTTAAAATTTGCTACCGTAAATCCACACACATGGATGTACGCACACGGACGTTTTCGTCGGTCTATATTATTATTTGCATTAACACTTAAGTTTATTTTAATGTAACAGATTTTTATCGATTTTTAACCTTGGGTTATAGACTTGTACAATGGTTCATTTATTCACATGTACTTTTATTAACGCGTGTTGAAAAAACGCTTATGTGAATGAGATTTTATTCAGACCTACCAAGTTTCACAATGCACCAATAAAAAATAAAATAATTTAACGAAACATTTACATTATAATTAGAAACTAAACGATCTACACAAAAAAAATAGTGCTAGCTGTATAAGTGAATATTTTTTTAGTTTTGTATATTATACCATTACGATAATATATCTTGCAATGGCAAGTGTGCAAGTGAGACACAATCCCCCAATTGGTACTTCTACGAGCTACGAATTACGATCCCTAGTTACCTACCTATCGTCAGATAATTTGTAACTATGTTAAGGTATAATTTTGAATAGCTATTTAATAGTTAGTAATCAATCCATCAGGCTTATTGCCTAACGCACTCGCAATCGCGATCGTTTTCATTTTTGACAGTCGAAGGCAAGTCTGCCTTCAAAATTAAAACAATTGTTTCACGTAACGTCATCGCATTCGAAAGCGATAGCGAGCTATTTTTCAAACCAAGTGAATGAATGATTTTCCAAAAATTGGTTTTACGTAAGTAAAATGACAATTTGTACTTGGATTCAAGCCGATTGCGAGCCGTCAAACGAAAGCGGAGACTCTATTGTAACCATATTCAGTGGAGTGAGTGATCGTAAGTTTGATTTTTCTATAATTTAAAGTATAATATAATAATAATTGACTTAAATAGGCACCTTGGTAATTAAAAATACCTCTAGTATGTTTTCCTTTGAACAGAGAGATTCAAAATGGCACGCAGTTATTTGCTGGCGATTGCGGAGGAGGAGCGCCTAAAAACGCAAGTGAGGGTGTCGAGGCGGCTTCTGAGGCTCAACAGCAACCCTCTGAAGATGCCCGACAACTATTTTAGGGCAAATTTCAGGCTCACAAAACCACAATCTGTTAGGTTGAGCAACGAAATTTGCCCTATCCTCAAGAGTTGGCGGCGCAATACAGGCGCACAGCCGGAGCTGAAGGTACCTATTTTATAACAGACTTCAAAAAAGGAGGAGGTTCTATGTTCCACTGTTCGTATTTTTTTATGTATGTTCACTGATTTCTCCGTCAATTGTGGACCGATTTTAAAAATTATTATTTTGTTTGTAAGGGTATACTTTCAAGGTGTTTCCATTGTCACCACGTTAGAATTTGATGATGGGATCCATGAGGAATCGAGGGAACTCCTCAAAAGTTATAGGCACACATACAGCGATTGCGATATTTCCTGTAATACCTTAAGAATTTGCATCCTAAAAGAACATCTTGGTGAAGAGGAAGTGATGATGAAGACCAGAGATGACCACGGAACTCCTTAGTCGTAAGTGAAGCAATGAGATTTATTTCAGATAAATGCTAATATCGCTAATTTTTACCTTGTAATGCGAACAATTTTCATGCAAAATAGAACTCAGTGTACTAAACGTCAAGTGTCAAATTTACAAACTTACGTTTAAAAACAATGAAAACTTTTTATACTCCTTCGACACGATCGGGCGGTTGGGCAAGTCACTTTGACACCAAATTAACTACTCGTGTATCGACTTTTTAATTTGGTAGTACTGGAGGTTCGTGTAGCGGTCCAATGGCGGGCCCATAGCAGTCCATTAAAATTTGACGTTAAAAACCTCTTGGCAACACGAAGGAAAACGAAAGAATACCTATAATGACATATCTTTCTAACTCGTTATGAATATCATAAGTAGAAAAAGGTCAAATATACGTCTTTTGCTCTTTCTTATAGTTCGGTTTCTATGAAAGTACTTATTCTGTGGTTGGGCCAACCGTGAGGGACGCAGCTATCTGTCGTATAGTCATATATACGTCTCGTTCTTACAGATAGCTGCGTCCCTCTCGGAGAAATCTCTGATTTATAATTAGATTTTATTATTCGTAAAACTTTAGAAGATATTAAGAATAATAATTTGAGCTGACCACCTGAATTTAATTAACGTGCCACCTAAATTGAAACGCGACCGCGCACCTGAATTTGTTTTTTACAACATAATTTAACTTTGGATATTATTAACTACTAACCAATACCAAACCAAATTATTACTAAAATAATTCTAATAAATCGAAACAAATTTCAGTAATTAGCTTTTGTTTTTATTGATAATGTGCAAAATGAAAATGAAACTATCGTGTAGGTACTCAGTAATGAATTCTCTTCTTTTAAATCAAAATTTATACGTAATTATACAACCTAATATAAACTCAGCTTAACTCTCTACAAAATAATAAACAAGTGAAAAATAATAATATTTAAATTCTATAAAATATTCCTTTTTGCGTTGAAATACAGCATTTTTCCCTTGCGTCGTCGGCTTCTTTTTAGACGTCATTCTAAACAATAAATAATACTCATTAATTAATACCTATGCGCAAAACTTTTTTGTAATTTATAATATTGTAATAAAATTTAAAAATAATGGCAATAAACGTTAATTAATAATTTAGGTTGCGCAAAATAAGCCAAAAAGATGAATGCCCGCCTTAAATTGCCCCACCGAAATTGGAAATATGATAAAGTGATGCTCTAAAACAAATAATCCTTGTTTTACAATTTTAAAATATATGGTATTGGAGAAAGACAACAAAAGACTGTCCTAAACGTTCATCTTTCAATGAAAACCTTATTAGAATAAACATAGTTTAGTAAACGCTTAGTTTATCATAGTTATTTTCATAGTGTTATGTCATACGGTATTCTGGTTTGGGGAAAAGCAGCTGACATACAAACTATATTTGTGTTACAAAAAAGGGCCATTCGCTCTATATATAACTTAAATTCCCGTGATTCATTAAGAGAACTTTTTAAACAAATTGATATTTTAACAGTAGCTTCCCAATATATTTATGAAAATATTATGTATGTTATTAAGAACCTAGACTCTTTCGTTAAAAATTCTGATATACATAATATAAATACTAGGAATAAAAATAAAATTGCCATAAAAAAGTTTCGTGTCCGTAAAGTATATAAATCATTTGTAGGTCAATCCATTCATTTTTATAATAAATTACCCGACGTAGTTTTAGAGTTACCCCTTCCAGCACTTAAAAATTACTTGAAAAAGTCGTTGATGTCAAAGGCGTACTATAGGGTCGAGGACTATCTAACGGACAAAAATGCTTGGCCTAAACCAGAAAATTAACTAATGTTTAATGTTCAATAGCTTACCTACTACTCGTACATACCTCATAAAAATCATGTAAACGCTGTATCTTGTCTAGGGGACACGGTTTATGTAGGAAGACATGTCAAAACTGTTTTGTGTGATATATATATAAATTTTCTCGTAGTCATTCTGACATGTTTTCCTGCAAAACTACGCAGATATTTAATATTATTTTTACAGTTTTATATAATGCTAGA
Organism: Tortrix viridana; assembly: GCA_963241965.1. Taxonomy (NCBI): domain Eukaryota; kingdom Metazoa; phylum Arthropoda; class Insecta; order Lepidoptera; family Tortricidae; genus Tortrix; species Tortrix viridana. The sequence goes on along the minus strand of OY725171.1, from coordinate 54,671,341 downwards.
ATAAGTAGTGACATTGTTATATTTTTATTTAAAAAATGACTAACTGTTGAGTTTCTTGCGGCGCTTCTTCTCAGCAGTGGTCTCCTCTTGGGAAGCGCTGGTAGATTTTGACGTGTAAAAGTGCCCGTGCGGCCTACTTACTGAATAAATATCTTTTATCTTTTTTTTTTATCTTTATCATATAAATGAGTCAACAAAATTGGAAAAAACGTTGACCCCACGCCAGCGAAGATTAGTACTTACATGATTTCCTGGAACTGGGTAGAGTGTTAGATGGCAACCTAAGTGACCAGGAAGGGAGATGTGGCGGTGATCAAAGCGTTACGAGTGAAGTTATAAAGGTTTAAAATTTTCCCACCCGAATGGGTCCTCGCGCGCGGACAAAATTTAGGCATCGGTTACGACTTATACCCCCTTACTAATAAACGTTGAGTAACGGCTGAGTAGTTATACAATGCTTTGTCCTTATCTGTCATTGTGACATTTGAATTCGACAGATAAGGACAAAGCATTGTATAACTACTCAGCCGTTACTCAACGTTTATTAGTAAGGGGGTTATAGTACAAATAAATAATCGGTACATGTTACCAAATACGCTATATCTTATACAGATTTAAGATATAGTAACCAAATAACGCGACCGTAAATCTGTTACTCAAAATGTTTTTTTTTAAATTACCAAACCAGCACTAGGATGCGCCACCGAGTCTTGGTTTTAGCGATTTAAATATTTTTTTGAGTTATTTAAATTTAACACAATTAGGTAGTTTTACTGGAATGCGGTGGGGAATAATGAGCTTTATAACATAAAAAAATAATTTAATTATATTTATCATATATCACCTCGATTTTCAGTAAAAAACGCGCTCAGAAATTGACCGAATAAATAATTATTTTTTGTAACAAACCTGGCAACACTGGTGGATAAAAATAATAAGCAGTATTCTCTGTGGATTTAGGTTATATGTGGTCTGTACCAATTTTTTTTAGATCATTTATGTGGTCCTTTTTAACCTGTAAATCTTATTAAAAGTGATTATGAGCACTTCCAAAGGAAATACCAAGAGAACGAGGCCTCAAAAACATCAAAATAAAACAGCCTACAAGAATGACTTACACGACAAAACAGAAAAAACTAAATTCCTTAACTCTTTAGCGATAACAGGAGTATGTAATCGTTGCAAAGACATATTAGACTGGAAGATTAAATATAAAAAGTATAAACCCTTGACAGCGCCAAGAAAATGTGTAGGATGTGAGGGCAAAACTGTTAAGCATGCCTACCACATACTTTGTGGCAAATGCTCTGCAGATAGAAACGTCTGCCCCAAGTGCTGTGCTGCGGTCGATGCGAGTTCAGTGGTATGGGACTCTCCTTAATCGTCCAACTAATACCTGATCCAATTACACACTCTCCTAACCTAACCTAACTCCAGTTAAGCTAAGCTTTGTTTTCTGATCCTTCTATATTTGCATACAAATGCTTTGGGTTAAATTTGAACAACTTGTAATCATTTTCATTATGACTTGGCGTATATTGGTGGGTAAGGTTCATTGTCAAGTGTTCAGATTGATTTGATTACCATTTTATTATATAAAAACGTAATAGTTACAAAGATATTGCAGGTTTCAGGCACTAGGGGAATAGTATATTTGGAACAGCTTCCTGCTATGAAAACAAGCAATTAATTAATCTGCGTATAATATTATATGTCTTTTGCATATAAAGACTTGAATCCTGAGATATGATATTGCAGACATCATCCAAGTAAATCTGACATTCTGTACAATACCAGTATTAAATATTCCTGAATTGCTTGAGATGAAAGTCCATAAATAATGTGGTTCTTGTAGCCTGTCTATGAAGTCATAGCACTCGAGCATTAGGTTGGTGACCAAATGCATCAGCTACATTTAGTATGAAATAACAGTCTACAATTCTACATAGTTGGTTATCGCAAATGGGTTGCTGTGGAATATGGCCAAACTGAATAATGTTAAAACTTTAGGTTAGCTGGCAGTTATTTCCCCACATTAGTAATGTGATTTTTCAACAATTATTTTTCTTTTGTTTTATTTTATAGTCATTAAAATGTTTTCACTCATTTGTTTGTCTCACTTAAATAATTTTGATTCAAGACTAATGAAGCAGGACAAGGAAACTCCCAAAATTATGATGTACAGTCAATGCTGAAAACCTTGCCTGAAAGGAAGCGCCGCACTGTCATGAGGTAAAGCTAAATTATATGTCAGTGAATTAATTGTAACTTTTGGTTGCAAGTCAACTGTTAACACATTCAACTCCGGAGACGCAACAACTATGGACTTTCAATGAGTCTATTATTTACGCCGAAGACGCCGCGTCCAAAATGACTCTAAAATGTATGGTGGCATGTCAGGTATTGTTCATGCACAAGGCGCCGGAGTCGAATGTGTTAATGAGTATTTGTCTAATTAAGTGTATATGAGTATTTCTCAAAATAAGTGTACAAGACGGCAATTAAGTGTCACTTTAATAATGTTTAACTTACAATTTCATTACCGAAATGCACCTATGCATTTGACATTAGGCTGGAATTACACTTGTAAGCTTTACTCACGTAAGTCATTAACTTATGATAAATTTTCAAATGTAAACACTGTTGTGAGTAACTTATTGTAGTTTGTCTTTGTAACTTATTGTAAGTTATTTACGTGAGTAAAACTTACTAGTGTAATTACAGTTTGTGATGGTCACAAACTATTCTTTAACTGAACATTATGAGAAATACTTACATTAAAGCAGAATTTTACATTTAGCTTGCGATTTTAGAATTAATTTGTAAGAATTTAACATTAATTTACAGTTTTGTGGTGGTCATTAACTATTCTTTAACAGAACATTTATTTTGAGAAATATTGTAATATATTTCTCATTCATAATTCATAATACATTTAAGTATTTAATATTATAATTTGCTTACCTGTTCAAGCAGCATACATGTCAAGAGGCAATGACATATTGTTGAAATACATATGAGCTACTTCATTGTATTACTTCCCAATAGCCATTATGAAAAGGTCACCTTTTATTCAGATTTTTGAAACTTACTGGTTTAATAACCATACTGTTAAGATTGATTGGTGTAATTCAATGCCCAAAGCATTGTTTCATGTAAAAAACATTGTTCTCCAAATTGCGAATTTGAATTGCTAATAGCTAATATTATTATGGTGCTAATTATCAGCAAGCTGTTGATTAATCTTTGAATTGCATTGCCAACATATATTTCTGAACCCTCTTAACAAAATGCAGATTAAGCAATATTAGACTCTTGGTCAAAGGCATAAGCGCTTTGACGCACACCATATTAATTGTGTCCTGCTTTATGTTTGTTAAAACTGCATAATAATATAATGATTAAAAAGTGGCAGGGCTAAGTCCGCATAGAAATCGTTTATCGCTTTTCCCTAGAAAACGAACAATTTATCCATGATAAAAGTACCCTAATGTGTCTATCCAGGAAAAGGACTATCTGTGTGCCAAATTTCATCCAAATCCGTTCAGCCAATCAGGCGTGATTCCAACACAAACATCCATACCAAGTTTCACATTAGTAAGGTTAGGAAATGAATTTGTCATTGCTATCACTTTTTTATTATGGTCCTTATAGATAGAAGGTAATTAGTAATGTAACGCATTCCTTTAACCCTTTACAAGGCAATTATAAAATGACCACTTAAAAGGTGTACACATTTTTGTGTAAATAGACAAAATCTATTGTAATGAGACTGGAATCCACTCCACAGCGCCATAATTTGTATTATATCCCTGATTTTTTAAATCTTTTATACCTCATTCGATCGCTGATATACCGAGGATATAATTTAAAATACATACCAGCTAATCTTTTGTTAAAAATTCATAAAAATTTTAAAAATTAAATGTTCAGTATCTTGAAAACTCAATATCCAGATAGGACACTTCATGGCCTTTTTTTACTGCAAATGAGCTGTACTATACGCTCCTCAAAGGTATGCGTCACATTTATCCCTGTATAATTTTGCTTAAATTATCAATAAAATAAAAAAAATATGCCTGCTGCTTTTGCAAAGATGTATTTAGTACCTACCTAATTATAATTATAAATGTTATAATCCTGCTTGCCTTGCCTTGCCTCACCTTCAATAAATATTTGTTTTTTATCTCTTTAAGGTAGGTATAACGTAACTCTTACCTCGATCTTGAGGTGCAGTGGTACAGCGAAGTCTTTTTTGTCAAGTTAACATTTTCATACACACACTTCACTCATAGTGCTCTGTGAGATTGAATGGCAGTTGTGATAGTATTTTGTTTGTATCTGCTTGTATGCTTACATTTAACACAAGGCCTAAACGATTTAAGTAACACTTTAAAATCTAAGAATAGGTATATAGTTTCTTTTTTTATTGATACTGTCAAGTAATATAGTGTTTTAGTGTGTATCTGTAACGCTATAGCTACGCATTCTATGTTATCGTTTATCATGTTCGCCTATCACAATATCACAACAGAAGCTAGTGTGCCATATAAATAGTGAACCGAATCGTGATAAAAATATTTGTTTACCATTCAAAGCTGTTCGATATACTCGTTGATATATTGTGCGACGCGAATTGACGAGATGTATTAGATACGAGCATAAGAGCCTTGGACCAATGTATACGGGCTATTAAGGAGCATCGCGTTCTACTTAGTTCATCGGAACGGAACAACTTAAGCTTTCGGCACACCAAACGCGTGTCAGGCGCGTCGCGCTTTAAACGCGGGCCCGCGCATGTTGTAAAACAACAAATCAAATTGAACCCGGCACACCAAAAAGTAACGCGTGCCTGCGGCGGGCACGCGATCGAGCTGCGACGCGCCGCAGTCGCCGCAGACAACTCGGGCAGCGCGTCGCGTGGCGTGTGCGAAGCAGGCGCGTCGCGCGCGCTGGCACGCGTCGCGTCAGCACGGCGTCGGCGCGGGTACTAGTCGTTGTATTTTTTTACAAACGTGTGATGGGGGTACGCGCGCGCCGCGCAGCATGTCACACCGAACGCAGTCGCGAGGCGTGCACAGCGCTGGCACGCGTTCGAAACGCGTTGAAGCTGCCGCCTGCCTGCGGTGTGCCGGGTGCTGCGTCGCTCACGCCACGCGACGCGCCTGACACGCGTTTGGTGTGCCGAAAGCTTTATGCGACTTTGTCCGATTATCAGCTGATTTTCTTACAATTTTTACCCACTATGGCAAAGCCAAAAGGAAGGGTTAAAACGTAATTGAAAAAGGATAAAATAATTTAAAAACCCAAGAAAATCCGTCGACGCTGCAATCACTATTTTATATTTCTACATAAATATAAATAAGTACCTATGGCCATGAAATATTTCCAATTATTCACGTTACTATAAAACTGCAAAACTAGTTCATTTAATGGCAGCCCTGGACGGATTTTTTTGGGTTTTTAAATTATTTTATCCTTTTTCAATTACATTTTAACCGTCGTGGGTTTTTTCAAAAATTTTAATTTCACTTTTTATTTTACCACTTTGGTATGGAACCCTAATTACAAATTTTTTAAATTCACTTCTATCAAACATATTACCAGCTTTTATCCGAGACTCAATCCGCGTAGAAGTCATTTATTAGGTTTCCCGCGGAACTATAAAACATAACGAAACAAAAAGTATTGTGTTAATCCAATATAAGAACTATCTTTGTACCAAATTTCATTTAAATCTGTGAAGCCGTTCAGCCGTGATTTAATCACGAGCATCCCAAAATACATACAAACTTTCACATTTATATTATTAGTAGAATTAGCACATTTTGTCTGTACATGTACTTACTACCTACCCAGTTTGTGAGCCCGCTCTATACTGTCTGCTTAGAGAAAAATAATAAATTTCAAGTTATCCCTTATTTTTCAGGCTCATTAATAAAACGGCTAATCCGGATCCAGACAACAAGGTGCCACCAGAAACGATGCCGCATATTGAAGATCTTATAAAGCAACTGGGTAAAAATAATGTACACGAAGATTACTCGGACGAGTATGCATCTGAAGATTTTGACGATTCCCAAAGCGATGAGGATTAGAAAATAAAAATCAGTGTATCATAAAATGTTTTATTGGCTTATGTCACGAAATAAACCATTATTACGTTCCTTCTATAAAAGTCTCGTATTCAGGTAAAATAAGTAAATAAAATAATGAAAGATCTTACAAATTACAAAAAAAAAAACAAGATGAGGTGGTAATAAAGTACTATATTGTTTACAACCTAAATATATGCTTATGAAGTAGGTAAGCGTTATGTTAATAAATAAGTCAATTGATTAAAGTTTATTTCTTTTTAAACCAGTAACAATAAAATAAATACAAGTCGACAAGTTAATATCTCTATAAGTTAGACATTACACCTTTTTAAATTTGTGGTAAAATAAGAATATAGAGCGAACCAAATCCACAAGCCACAAACTAATATTATCTCAAAAACTACTGGAGCGATTTCAAACATTCTTTCACCAACACTTAGAATGTAATTTCAGGGTGGACGTAGGCTATATTTAACTTACGAAAGTGCCGACTCATCGCAGAAAAAGTCGCGGGCGGACGGCTAATTAAAATATAAATAACTCTCAATTTTAACCCAACTGAGCGAAGCCTAAAGCCGGGTAGGGCTATTCCAAAATTTTTAACTTTTTTAGAAACGAAAAAAATGTTGAGGTAAGTGTCTAATACCGTTTTAAACCGAAAAAGATGTCAAAACAATGCCTAATATGTAATTGTACACCAGAAGTTTCTTGGTCACTGAAATATTTACAGTTGTTTAACGGAGTGGACACCTAAAGCGCGGTAATGTCACGAAAAAATAAAAATAATATCGACGGTGGAAATTTCAAATGTCGTAAGGGACAGGTAAGCCTTTGTGCCTTACGACATTTGAAATTTCCACCGTCGATATATTTTGTTTATTTTTAGGTCAGTGGCCGGGGATATTTCCGTGTGTGTCCATCTTTTTGCTTCTAAAAGCAAAGTAGCCTCTATCAAAGCTACTACAATACCGCGACTTGAACTGCGGGGCTTTATTGGGAGCAAGATTGTGTGCTAAGGTTCTTGAATCACTCACTCAAAAACCAAAAACCTGTTTTGGTGCGACTCAATGATCGTTCTTGGTTGGCTGTCATCTAATCCGGCTCAAAGGACCATATGTTACATCTAGTGCCCTAATATACGCGAGAGGGATCTCTAGATGAATAAGAAATATTAGTGGACTGTAAATTAATTATAATAAAAACAAATCGAACGTTAACAATAATTATTATTGTGGCGCGCACAAATAAAGGTAGCGTAGCGACCGGCGATCCGAAGTTAAGTCCATCCCCGTGGGGCTGGCGAGGGGGCGCTAAGCTCCCCGCGCCCCCGCTTCATGCAGGTGAGGCGACAGGGTCGGCAACAGTCAGCAGCCCACTCATATACTTTTTCTAAACTAAAATGTTTACCCATTTATTTTTGCCGATCTCCATTTTTTTATTAATATGAATGACAATATTTTTTTCTATAAATCTAGTTTTTTTTTATTAATGCAGTATATTTTACCTTTTTTTGTATCTTTGGTTCGATACATACGATTTTGAGAATACTCCCTTATTATTATTTTTTTCTGTAAATTTGTTATTTTTAAACTAAAAAATTATAAACTAATATTAAATTTACTATACACATATTAATCATATTATTTACCGTATATAAAATTGAAATCTGGTGACCTAAATTTGAATTCATATTTTTCTTATTTTTCAGTTAATTTTAGTTAATTTGTAATGGAGATCGGCATTGATAGGTACTTTAACTTAATTTATATATATAATAACTTTTTTATTTAAGGTTTTACGAAAATCCATTTAGCGGGACCGGGTTTTTTTTGTCTTACGGCTGATTAGCCGAGCAGGATTCTGCTCGGCGTTGCCGGACGCCATGCAGGCAACATTCACAATCCTGCATTAAGCGGCGGACGGCAAGGCGGAGTGAATGGGGGCGCGGCATGGCTAAAGCATTGGACAAGGCAAGCGTTCGGTCTGACGAGTAGATCTGTTCTACCACGAAGGAAGACTTCAGGCTCCTAATTCTCGTGCTAATACAGATAAAAGTTCAGGTAGCCTAGCCAAGATGCATTACGCTAACTTAACGATTTTCGAAAATCGACAACATGAATGGAATTGAGATAAGCGAAGTCGGCGTTTGGTAGTATTTTTTAGGCATTCTATAGGTACCTATTTTCGACCAATCTCAAGTGATTTGATCTATCTCGAAATATGGAGGCAGCACAAACAGATTCATATTTCAAGGCACCAGAAACGGATTATATTAACATTATGATTGCGGAATAAATTATTTTGCGTTATAACTTATAATATTCTACATTAAATGTTAAAGGATAATATTAATTTAGTTAAAAAAAATCAAATTTTCTAATAACAGGCATATACCTACCAAGGCTGGCCCCACACTACCGTCTTTTGAGCGTCGGCGTCCTGCCAGCGCCTAGTGCATAACGCAATCCCGCCCCGCTACGCGAGCGCTGGCAAGGACGCCAACGCTCAAAAGACGCTAGTGTGTGGGGGGGCTCTTAATAACAAGCAACGAATCCACGTGAAGTAGGGAAACATCTCGCGTTTAAATTATTAATTAGGATTAAGTTTTTATGTTACAAGCAACAATTGCTTAAAAAATTAAGGAATTTTGAAAAGTGGAAAACATTCCCTTCACACATTCAGTAGCAAGAACTTGGATTTTCTAGAACTATAAATGACATGGCAATGTACATTTGACACGACACGACAAAAGTAACATAGTCGAATTGAGAACCTCCTCCTTTTTTGAAGTCGGTTAAAAAGAGTGGAGGCCCCTAAATATTTTCCAAATAGATTAAAAGATTTTTTTAAATTGGATGCTTTTTCTTTTTTTAGCAATTATCATTGTGGAGAAGAAGATACAATACGTAGTATAACTTATAAGCACTATTCGTGATCCAAAATAGCAAGTTCTTGCCACTAATTTCCTTAGTATTGTTGATAAAATATATTAAGTTTTATGTTTACATGTAATTCCACTAGCATTTTATTCAAATTTTCTTGTTTTTCCACGTTGATATCATAGAAGACCGAGCTGTCGTAACTGTAAAATAGAAACATAAATCAATGATATTTTTAACACGCTGCGTAAGAATAAAACATGTCACATTTATTCAATACATAACAAAGTTATTGATTTTATAGCAATACTTTGTTGCATTTATACGTACCTATGTTATTATATATATTTTTAACTACTCAAAGATATACAGCGTAGCCTTAGTAATATGTATGTTTTATTAAAAAATGAAATACATTCAGTCAACAAAGTATCGGGAATGGATGATTTGTTTATGGTTCCAAATTCAAATTTTTGTTTTTTTTGTTGTTGTTAGATTGGCACAACTGTTTTCTATTTTGGCGCGGAGTTTGAGTTGCATCTGTTATTTATATTAAATACAGTGCTGTTTTTAGTTATATCATATCTAGTGTGTATTGCGAATTTCATAATGGACAAAAACATTGAACAAAGAGTTTGTCTTAAATTTTGCATCGCCAATGGAATTTCGTGTTCGGAGTCACTGAAAATGTTACAGAAGGCTTACGGTGATTCGACTTTATCAAAAACACGTGTTTATGAGTGGTACAAAGCGTTCAAAAGCGGTCGAGATGTGATGGAAGATTTGCCTCGCTCTGGTAGGCCATCAACGTCTGCAACTGAAGTTAACATCGCAAAAGTGAAGGAAATAGTGACTGAAAATCCTCATTCAACTTTGAGAGAGATAGCCGCCGAACTTTCTGTATCTCACGAGTCGATCCGTACTATTTTAACTAATCATTTGGGTATGAAACATGTTACCGCTCGGCTAGTCCCAAAAGACCTGAATTTTCTCCAAAAACTCAATCGCATGAGAGTCGCTGAGGACATGCTAGAACGAGTCAATTCCGACCCAACATTCATGAAACGCATTGTTACTGGTGACGAGACGTGGGTTTACGAGTTTGACATGCAAACTAGTCAACAAGCTTCGGAGTGGCGCTTCGTGGCACCCGTTTTCAATCGGTAGAAGACATAAAGGAGAATTCGCGCCGAGAACTGAATTCAATTCCGGAAACAGCGTTTAAAAAATGTTTTGATGATTGGATTATTCGTTGGCGTAAGTGTATCGTTTCTGAAGGAGCATACTTTGAAGGTGATAAAATAAATTTGGATGATTAACAAACAGTTTGTGTATTATTGATCTTTTCCCGGTACTTTCTTGACAGAGTAGTATATGCTGTAGCTTATTGTAGAGCCTATTATTGGTGAAAAAATAGTAGGTGTCTCTAACGTGGAAGTAAATAAATAAAATCAGTATGGCCTGTAGTTTGTGTCATGTAATCATCTTTCGTAAATTTATAACATATGTGACCTACACAGGAATCGTAAGGCTAGAAAAAATACTAAAGAAAAATCATTTATTGCTTTTTTTTACCAAAAACTATAAAGTTTTGATATCTGAAATTTTGCATATCTGTTACTAATGTGGAGCCACATCCTTCATAAAAATTACAAACACAAACTCCCGGGGGGCACAATAATTTAAGCGTGTGCTAGACGGTTTGAAACCACGGTTTCAAACCAAGTGACCTCGGTAGTTTGAAACCATGTAGACAGTGGTTTCAAACCAAATTTCGCATAATTTGGTTTGAAACCACTGTCTACATGGTTTCAAACTACCGAGGTCACTTGGTTTCAAACCGTCTAGCACACGCTTTAGCTTATCCAGGGACGGCTTCTGACTTAGGACCTGTACACAAAACTGCGATGCGACGTCGCATCGCAAAAATCTACGAGCTTTCTGCGCACTTTATTATACATTTCATTAGTAAATTTTAGAAGTTATTTGATTTATTATAATTGTATAATTGTATGTGTTTAGTTCAGGGACCGGCCCGCTATCCCTTTCAATGGGTTTTGTATGGGTTTTTCGTTAGGATTTACTTACCAAACCCTCTGCCCGTCAAAACCCTTTAAATGTGCTTTTAAAGCGCTATTTCCAAACGATAGCTCATTCTATTAAGCGCTAACCAATACCCTTACTAAACCCTTTAAAAAAGGTTACTAGTTTATACGCAATTTTGGACCTTTTGTAGACTTCATAAAACACACGTTACCTTGCGTCCCGTTCGAACCAAGTAAACAGCCCATTCAACTAAGCGCTAACCCAATACCCTTATAAAACCCTTATTATTTTACACGTTACCGACGGCGTATCGTTTGAAGTTACCGCGCGGAGCGGCAAAAGATCTATACGGTTCGATTTTCTATGGCACACGTTTGTGATTGGCTGGTACAAAAGGGAAAGCTTTATAATAAGCGCTTAAATCGTTAGGGAAACCCTTTCATACGGATATCAAGGTGAATCAGTTACCAGTTACCAATTTCAAAGGGCTACCCTTATCGTTGGGTCTTCATTCGATAAGGGAAAGTCAATCGTATTGGTTGCCAATTGGAATGGGTGAGCAAATCCACTGGGCTAGCTATTTCAAAGGGAAGCCCTTTGAAAGGCTTTTCCCGATGAAAGGGTTGTCCGGTCCCTGGTTTAGTTATAGCCGAATAAATGTTTCTCTCTCTCTCTCTCTCTCTCATTACATTTGCGTCGTAGATTTTTGCGATGCGACGTCGCATCGCAGTTTTGTGTACAGGCCCTTAATAGGAAAATGCATAGTGAAAAAATCGAGTTAAATATATTTATTCGGGACGATACCGGTATGTATATGTGCTAAATGCATCAAAATCCTCATCGCCTTAAATTATTTGTTTGAACTAGCGACCCGCCCTCGCTTCGCTCTGGGTACTATTATATACATAAACTTTCCGTGAAAAATTATCTACCTGATGGTGAAAACCGCATTATAATCCGTTGCGGAGTTTGAAAGATACGTACACGTAACATACAAAGGGACAGACGGCTGGAAGCGACTTTGTTTAATCTATGTAGTGGTAACTAACATACCGAAACATTTTAATTATAAGATGTTTCGATTTCATCCATAAAGGGAATTAAATAATGGGAAGGTATGTTCTATCTGAATTACAAAATGTCTACAAACACTTACCAAGCCTTGGCGTTCCTTTTCCTTTTGTAGAATAGTATTAGTTTGCATTTCGTCAAACTTCACAACGGCAGCTAACACTTTTGCTAGTGTAATGGAATGTGTGCCAGACCCAGTCAAGTATTCATAAAGTATATTCCTTAAATATTCTAATTCAGTGTTTTCTTGCAAAGAATGTAAATGTCTAAGACTAACAAGAGCTTCATCCAGCCGCCTCTCCAATTTTTCATTTGAAAGACGTAATTTTTCGTTATTTTCTTGCGTACTCTGCATATTTACATTCACAGACCTATTGATATATTCCAAGTCTGCCATTTGTTTTTCATATTTACTTTTTGTAGCCAATAAATTGTTGTATTTCTCCTTCAACATTTCCAACTCAGATTCGTTTTTAAGTCCTTGTTTTGAATTGTTATTAGGTTGTCCATCAAAGGTTTGTAAGCGTAGTTGGTCTTTGAGCTCCAGATTTTCTTCTGCGAGCAAAGTATTCTCTCTAAGCAAATCATTCAATTTATCAGAACACGATTCACCATTTTGCAAGTCGGCAAAGTCTCGAGAAGTATTTTCATGTTCACTTGATGCTATTAACTCCCGGAGTTTATCATTTAAGGAACTGTTTTCTTTTGATATTTTCGCGAGATAACTCTGCAACCCTTCAATATCTGAAGTTAAGCGTTTGTTTTCATCCTTTAGGTTGTCATAATCTGTTTTCATCAAGACAAACTTGTCTGCCAAATCCAAATCATTCTTCGTTTTTAGCTCTGATTCGTCACAAATCTTCTCGAATTCTGATAACTGTGTTAAAAGTTCCGAATTACTCAGCTTGAGGAATTTATTTTCCTCTCCATATTCAGTATTTAGGCTTGCTACTTCAGAAAGCAGAGTCTCTTTTTCATTTTCCACACTTATACATTTTTCATGTAATATTTCTTTCTCTTGTTTAAATTGCTCACATTTGTCCTTTAGGATTTTATTTTCTTCAACGATCAACTCAAAATCATAATTTTTTTCGTCCGTTTGCGCATGTACAGCGCATGTATCTTTTTTAGCGTTTTCATTTTCTTCAAGTTTTTTTATTATAGAATTTAAATTATCTTTTTCTCTTTCAATTTCAGCGTGAGATTTTCGTACGTCATTAATTTCTGTTTCCAGGGTTTTTAAGCTCGTAGCAATAGTTTGTGACTGATTCTTTAATGAAGTATTTTCCTGTGATAAACCATCCAAATTTTCTTCCAATTTTTTAATATAAACCTCTTTCTCTTCAAAATCTTTATTTTTAGTTAGCAATGTTTCGTGCTTAGATTTTACTATTTCTAATTCAGCAAGTGTAGTTTGATATTGAACTCTCTCAGCTTCAACATCTTTGAGTTTTTGTAACAACTTTTGTTGCTTCTGTTCTAACAACGGCATCTTAGCATTTAAGGAAGAAAACTCTTCTCGCTCGCGGCTGAGCGTACTTTGGAGTGACTCATTAACACTTTCTAATTCTTTTAACTTTGCTAAGAAGGCCGTTTTCTCTCCGCTTGATTCATTTAACGTTATTTCGTATTCTTTTTCTCTGTTTTTGGACTCTTCCTTTAAAATAACATTTTCAGAAGCTGCACTATCCACTTTAGCTATTAACTGTTTATTGTATTCTTGATATTCAATTAATTCACTGGAAGTCGATTCAAGCATTTGTTTTACGTTCATAAGAGCTTTTTGTGAATCACTGAAATCTAGTTTCATCTTATCTAATTCCGCCTTTAAAGTATCTACTTGATCATCTTTTGGGATGCTAATCAGTTCTAATACTTTGTCTCTCAAATTATATATCATTTCGTCATTGTTTTTTTTTAACAATCTTGCCTCTTCGGATGTAACGCAAATCATATTTTTTATTATTTTTACAAAGTTCACTAGCTCAAGACCCGCTTTTTTTATCTGATCGCTACTCTGTTTAATCTTTGTATTCTCGTCAGTCAGTTCTGAAACAGAGAGAAGCAATTGCGTATTTCTTGTTTGCAAAACTTCATGATTTTGTAAAAGTTTCTCTATTTCCGACTGTAATTTAACCAATTCCTCTCTTTCGTCTTGGATTTCAGATTCCATCGTGTAGTATTTGTTTCGCCAAGATTCAAGTTCTTCGAGAGTTTTGTCTCGGTCAAATGATTCTTTCATAACATTTTCGTTACATTCTTCACTTTCTTTCTTGAGGAGAAGCAACTGATTTTCCAACTTATTTACTTGAGACCCTTTTTTCAAAATTTCTTCAGTTAATTGTGTATTTTTCGCTTCCAAATAAACATTTCTATCAATCATGGCCAATTTTTCTGCAGTCTCTTGTTTATTTTGTAATTGAAGACATTTATACTCCTCGTCAAATTTGGTTTTGGACTGTTGGAAGGATTTACACTTTTGCATTAGGTCTTTGATTAGTGATTCTTTTTCTGTTATTTTTATTTTAATGTTGTTTAATTCATTCAATTCAACTTTAATTTTCGAATTTTCCTCTTCCATAGCTGCCAAACTTTTTTTATAGTCACTAATAACAATGTTCAAAGACTGTACTTCATTTTTACATATAGTTATGTTATCTTTAAGAGATTTTATTTCAGTTTCTTTACTTTCCAATTCCTTGTGAATACTTAACTTATTTTCGGCCAAAGATATAGCATATTCCTCTTCTCTTTTGTTAAATATTCCAATTTTGCCTTGTAATTCGACTATTTCTTCTGACGCTTTTTGTAAATCTAATTCAAGAGTTGACTTTTCTTTCGTTTTATTGAACTCGTAAGTATTAAGTTCATTTTGCAACTGTTCGTTAGTTTCGTGTAATTCAGAAACTTTTCTTTCTAATTCCAACAATTGTGAATTGCTGCTTTTAAGTTGCTCACTCTCCTTGTTTTTGTTTTCAATTTCTTGAGACAAAATATGTAGCTCAGCCGTCAACTGCGCATTTTTTTCTTTCATAGCTTTAAATGACTCTTTATATTTGTTTATTAACTGTTCTAATTTTTCGGTTTTATTAGTCGAAACAGTATCTGTGTTATCATCACCAGACGGTTTTTTATCATTGCTTCCTGAAAAATCTATTAATTGTAATTCTGGAACCATTTCATTAGGAACTTCTTCATCCTTCTGACTGTTTTGACTGGTATTGTTCATTTCTGTACTGTTTTGGATACATTTAATTTTGGTGTTCAATGCGTCTATTTTCATATTTCTTTCATCAATTTCTAATCGAAGAGCTTTTTCTAAATGAGCCTGTAATATAATAACCTTATAACTATTACACATTACAAATTTAGATAAAGTTAATTTTTGTTTAACGATTAGGCCTTACCTTTGCACTTTGTTCAAGCGTGCACTGTTCTCTCAATTCCGATATTCGCCTGAGAGCTTTATCTTGAGTTTCTACTAATACACTCTGAAAAAGATAATCTTTGAATACGAATTCCACAAAATTAGATCTGGTAAATTAATGTCATGACTTCTTACCCGTGCCTTAGCGTTATCCCGCTCTAAAAACTTGTAATGTCGAGCAAGATCTGCGTATTGAGTCCTGTATTTTTCATATCGTTGCTGTGTACGCTTATAAGCTGTGTAAAGCTGTTCCTTGGTAACACGGTCTAGGGTCGCAGGGCCGCTAGAAAACCCCCGTTCTTCAGCTTCACTCGCTGATACTTCAATGTCAGACTAAAAACAATTTCTTAAATCAGGTTTTTGTCATGCGTTAATGTACAAAATATTTCAAACAAGATTACAGGAGCATATTACCTGTAAGTGGTAAAGAGAAGGGCTCTCATAGCTTGGTAATCTGAATGAAACGTCGCTAGAGAACGAACTGTTTGACAATCTCCTCTGGCGGCCTTCCTATTAAAATCACAAATAATAATAAATATTTGTTCATTTTGCGTCTGTTCCTGATAATGCGGCCAACTCGTACGCCAAGCTTTTACAAGAGATAAACTGAAAGTTCTGGGACAGGAAAAATATGTAGCAAAACCAAGTGGTGAAATCCTAATTTGACTTAAAAATGGACCAGTTCTGAAACGAAAGCGTTAGTTGGCCACAAAACTTATTCTCGAAGATGAAAAAAACTAAACCTGATTTTTTTTATTGCAAATATGTGTCCTAAATTAAGCCCGTACGTATTCGATTCCTAAAAACCGTTGCGGCGTGCATGGCCTCCTTTTCTACATTGTTCAAACCAAACGCACTTGAGAAAAACCGGCAACTTCCTCCGCATAAATCTCTTTAATTTTTTTCGTAAAAATAATTACATTATTATTAATGATGATGATGATTTGGGTACGTAAGTATGTATATTTGTATGTCTTTCGTACCCTTTTAGAGGCTTATCGAATGAATAATTTCGTCAAACGAAATGTTGTTAGGATCATCTTAGCAACACGAAATACAAAATGGACGATTTAAAACTTAATAATGTGCGTCATGTGTACAACCGAATAAAGATAATTTGATAAAGCTCACCATGTGAAGTATCAACATAAAGAGCGTTAAACGTTAATTTCAGGGTTTTCAAGTTGTGACCGGATATACTTCAAATTGAAATACTTACGTTTTGATCGAGCCTAGGCGGGTAGTCAATTTCCTCAGTGCTGGCTTGCAGTGGTGACGACTGCATGAGCGACACATCTTGAAAAGTGTTTTGTTCAGTAGACTTTGGCAGTGAAGTAGGAGTTCTTAGTGAACGACTCTGGGAATGGTCTGAAGTAAAATGTATGTAAAAGCAACGGATTAATAAAAAATATATAAAAGGGTGTATGCCCGCGTGTTCTAGTTCTGGTCTGGTGTGTCGCTTTAAAGTTTTGGTTTGCGAGCAATACGTTCGACCTCGCGGCTTTCAAATTTTTACAAATAATATTTATGGTATTTTTATTGACATAAAAAATTTGGCGTTTTCCTGCTTAGTAGATGGGCGTTTTTCAAAAACGTACGCATAGTTAAGGACTAAAAGTAACTACGGTAATTGTTTCCATCACGTCACGAAAATTAGTCATACATTTATATACCGCCCTCATATGCCAATAGGCGGTATCTCAAATTCAATAACCGAAGCAGATTCAATCATCGCCCGTTAGTACAACCATATTAGCACTTGCTACAGGAGTTTTGTCTGAGATACCACCATTTGTCTTTTGTGTTTGTTAATTGTCGTGGCGTAATTATAGCAATTACCGTTGTTAATTTTAGTCCTTAACTATGCGTACTTTTTTTGGAAAACGCCCAGATATAAATAAGAATAACGAAAAGTCAGATAAAATTCAAAAATTACTTACCAATGTCCCCAATGGAAAACAAGTCGTTGTTTGTAATGTCTGAAATGCTGCTGGATGCGGACGTGACTGCGGCCTGTGAACGTGTAGGTCCAAGTCAAATCAATAACAACAACTCACAACGCTCTGCAGTATACAAGGCGCAATTAAAATGTATGTATAGTTTTTCCAATACACAAAGTCGCACCTCACTTAATTTTAAATAAACCAGAAACGTTCAATGTCAATTTAAGCGGCGCTTTCGTGGTTGGAAAACACTATAATAACTAAAGCAAAATTCAAGGTCTATGCAAGGTCGCATTCGCATACGCATTGACGACGTGGTTAGCCTAGTTGGTAGGGACCCTGCCTACGAAGCTAGCAACGGTCCCGGGTTCGAATCCCGGTATGGGCAAATATTTGCGTGATGAGCGAGAGTATTTTGTTTCTGAGTCATTAATGTTTTCGATATATTTAAGTATTTAAGGTATGTATATAAGTATGTACTTGACTGTATACCGATAACCGGGATATAGGGGTATTTAAAAAAAATCGATACTTCCCGAATATATCGATAATTGGCTAAGTAAAGTGTTTGGAAGAGATGTAAATTATATTTTTTTTCGATAGTCATCATACTAAAGATCAAGGAACTGCGGCTCTTTGAATTTGACAATGACAGATATAGAAGAGACAGTTTTTTTTTTCTTTTTCATTAAGTACGAAGGCAACAAGCTTGTCGGTCCTAAAAGTTTACAAATGTCAACTTAATAACTAAAAAAAATATTTCTAAAATATTAGAAGAAATAAAAATATAAGAGCCGCATTTCCTTGATCTTTAGGAAGACGACTATCGAAAAAAAATATAATTTACATCTCTTCCAAAAACTTTACTTAGCCAATTGTATCGGTAAACTTAAATATCAATACTTTTATCAATACTTGGTATGTATGTTGCCTGACTGAATAAAAAAATTCAAATCGGATCATAAATGACAGAGTTCTGTCAAAATATTGATATTTTGACAGAACGCCATCATTTATTAATGTACCAAAAAATATTTATCGATATCCATATCAATAAAAAGATACTTAAATTAGTATAGCCTGACAAAAGTCAAGCATGTGGTGACAACTGGATGTCCCTACCCAATACAACCTTTTAAGTAAAATTATTAGTTAATATATGTATAAGCAAAAGAATACACAATAAGACTGATAGAAACATTATAGCCTACAAAGGACTATTCTAATTCCAATCCATGTTAATTTAGAAAGAGTACCCTTAGACCATTTATACCAGGACGGGCCTTACCCAGACTTTCCCCTCTGCCGAGGTATAAGATCAAATTATCTTGCATATTTATAAAAACTACCCATTTAGTTGATTATTATGCATTATGAAAATCATCTTCGGAGAGTGAGAAGCTCCAACAAAGCTTGTTGTGCTATGTTAGAGTAATCAAATTCAAGAACAAATTTAAAAAAAAATTGCATAACATTATACATTTGGGTCATTCTCACGAGCGTTTTAGCCGCCGTCACAACTGTGGTCGCATTATTGAAGGCTTAGGACTTCCCTGTAGATTCGAATGTCATTTGCGGCTATTCTGTGCATTTCAGAGCCGCCGCTAACAATTCTTATCAAAAGCTTTTCCTTAGAAAATCGTCAATATTGTAGCCACGGCTGTGACGGGCGGTTGAAACGATATGAGAATTACCCATTTGATTATTTTTCACCATGAATTTTGATTTATTTCAAGTGTTTTTCTGAAATATTTCTTATGTAAAATCATTTGGTAACTTATATATAATCTGTGAAAGAAAGCCTTTGTGCACATCACAACTCAATATTAAAGCCATAAATAAGAAAAGGTCAAACATGTATGCACATGTTGATTACATATTTTGTTTGTTTGCATGAGTAATTTCAAGTTATGTTTATGTTTTTTAGTGGTGTAAGTGTGTAGGAATAAGAGCAATTTTTGGATTTGTGTGTTAGTGGTTTATACCTGTGTGTATTACCTCGCCTCCCCGAGAAAACGACAGACTTTCTGTGGTTAAGAAATTGTAAGAGTAAGGCATCTAGCTTTCTCCTGGTTTATGAACTCAATGAGAGTAGTAGTAGTTTATTACACATTCATTAAAATTACATAATTTAGTAAGTACCTATTAAGTGCAAGCACGGTTTACAGACATTACGTGTACATTACGAATGAATGGAAGTAGGACTGACCTACAATTAAATTAGTAGGTGAGTTAAACAATTTAAGGATGGTTACTTTAGTAAATCAGTCTCGTTTTAAGGATTAGGTTATTAAATAATTGCATTATTACCTGTGCAGCCTGCGCGAATTGTTGAATTCTTTGTGGTGACGACTTCACTTCTTCTGCTAATTTATCTTTAAGTTTCTTGAACATTTTCACGGACTCTAATAACTAATCTACTTAGTCAAATCAAACGCACCAAATTTTAATACCATAATGTAAACAAAATCTTCCTGACAGCCATTTCCGATAATGGTTCAGAACTAAACTGGGTACTTTTCTTCGGGAATTACGTTATCTCCTAATCACTCTGTCCTCTCACTACTCCACTTGCTTTGCTTGACATGACATGACATGCTATCGCACAGTGATGGCACAGATCACGCACAGATTGTAAACACAGATCATAGAGTAACTTTTTAATACTGAGATTGAGTTTGTATTATTTTTTTTCGATTTTATAGCCTGGTTGCAGAGACCTATAAGCGCGTCACACACGGAGCTATAATATATATTATAAGTCGGTATATAACGATATATTTTCCATATATAGCTGCGTGTGTAGACTCTGTCAACTAATACGGAAAATATACCTAAACTATACAAAATATATCGTAAGATGCCTTGCTATAATATATATTAATATAACAAAATATATATTATAGCTCCATGTGTGACGCGCCTTAAGCCACGATTGTGTTTGTCGTAATATGGCCGATTAAATAATACACACCTATTACGTTACACATAGAAGAAATATGGAAATTGGCAACCTGATTCAATTTTTACACAAAAACATCCGAGTTAAAAAATAATAAAATAAAACCAAAAAAAAATACAAACAGAAAAAACTTAGTTTTGCTCTTTGTGTAAAAATGGGCTCATGTTGCTAATTTCAATCCTAACTGCGCCCTAATTATTTCCAAACTTTTTCCTCCTGTCATTCCAATATGATCAACCACAGAATAAGTACTTGCATAGAAACCGCACTATAAGGTGAAATTTGCACCAGCTATCTTTCTCTACTTTTTGGATAACGTGTTCCATAAGAGGAAGTGAAAAAACAGTAAGCATTTTTTCTTTTTAACTGTCATTGCCAAAAGGTTGTGATGAGCCCGCCAATAGAGTTCTGTGACAAGTGTTGGTTGCTGCACGTGTCGATTGTTTTGTCGCGTTTGAACCTTCAATACTACAAAATTAAAAAGTCGACATGCAAATAGTTAATTTTGTGTCAGGGTGACTACTTCATTGAGTAGCTTTATTAGTTTGGCATTGATGTGAAAATATATCGATATTTTCAGATTTTCAATAGATGAAAACTTGATAGCAGAATGGGTTCGGCGAGTAGGCAGGGTAAATTGAATACCGAACAGATACAGCAAACTATAACCCTTTTTGGATTGGTTGAATATTTTTAATAAAACATTGTTGAATTATTGAACATATTTGAAATACCCTTGACTTACTGTGAAAAAAAACTTCAAATACCGTTAACTTTAAGCTGCTAAAATTAAGCATAACATAATTATAATGTTTTAGGGCCAATTTTTTTTTATCTCCAGATAACACTCTGTCAGACAAATTTTAGCTCTCTCCTTTTCTTTCATATGACAAAAGCTTCTGTCAAAATTTAATTTCGGGACATGTTTTTATTGACAACTGTACTATTTTTTGCGCTGTCATTATCAAATTATCAAGACAAAAGTAACAAATCCCATCTCGATGACACCATAATAATACAAAGTCATCGGATTTACATATGTATTCCAAATCTCAGTTCAACCAAAACTCGGGAAGTCGTTGAAAAATGGTCTGCAAATTTTTAAATGGACAAGTTACTTGTTATTATGAACATTGGAACATAGCTAGTTAAATGAAAGCTTGTAAAAAAAATAAAGTGATAAATTTTACTGCCAGATGCTTTTATTTGGTAATTGACATTTCATTTTTCTCACCCTTGTATTTTACGTGTTCTTTGGAAAGAGCATTAAAAATAACAGAACACATATTTTTTGTTATCCAAAAGTATATTAATTTCTCATAAAAATTCTTTTGAAGTAAAAGTCATTCTAAGAGAGCGTATGTGACATGATATGCCTGAATCGAGTGTCAACCTTTGCCTGTTTAAACCGGCGATTTAAAAAAAACGTTTGGACAGAACCAATAAGAGTGCTATTGCCAAATTACGGATACATTAACTTGAAGTATCCCACTGGACAGTAGCCATATTTATCAAAGAATTGAATTGAACTTGAAGTAGGTACCTACTTGTGCTTAATTCCCATAAACAAAGAGAATTGAACAACAATTTATGGGTTGGATAACAACAAGGGACTTAACTTATTTATTTTATGATATTTACTTTATTTGAATTATTTTATCCGATGTTTAACTGAGAAAAATATATAAATCCGTAAGTTAGATCAAAATTTTGCATCAGTTGCAATTTTGAATTGTTGTCAATTAGAAAAATCAGCCCTTAAATCATTAGAACAAATTACAATAGCGAAATTGAACCGATATCGACACTATTGTCGACTCAGCAACAACACTGACGTTCACATATCCAATTCAAACCTTGTGACAACATGAAGGAAAACGAAAGAATAACTATAAGAACATACCTATTTTTCTAACCCGTTATGAATGCCATAAATAGAAAAAAGGGAGTCCTGTGGTGGGAGTGTTGGCTGCTGCACGTGTCGATCGCTTCTGCTGAGCCGGTCGCCATCTTGGGCTTCTCTTTGGAGAAGTGAAGCGTGGCGGTGTTGTGCGCGGCGGAGTGGTTGGAGCGTGAGGCGATTGACACTTTCGCCACAGTTCTCCAAATTACCGAACAATACCAATTTTATAAATATATTTTAACCGTACATTGACATTGGCAAAATTGTCTACATAAGTGGACAGAGGCCATTTTTTTTTTTTTTAAAGAGAAGAAGAAGAATAGAAAAAAGTCAAACATACGTCTATTGCCGTTTCTTATATTCTGGCTTCTATGCAAGTACTTATTTTGTGCTATCAATTATGACAGCAAGATTTTAAATAATACTAGCTCTTCATCTAATCTTATGTAAAGTATGACTGTTATTCAAGGCAATGGCACTTTACTCCAGGAAATTTACGGACGCTAGGTAGTATGGTGAAACGGAAATAATTTATATTAAAATTTTGTTAAAAATAATTATAAACATTTTTTTTTCATATTGCTATCTTAATATTTGATCTATAATATTCAAGATAAATCGCACAAAAAATAATTAAAGATGTCTCATTTATATTCTGATAGTTTTATAGATTCTCTAAGGACTCATTTAGAAACTCTTGATTCGGGCAATACTTTAATAATCGCGGGAGATATCAATATCAATATAAAACCAAAACCGCTAGAACCATTACATGAATATAAAAACAGAACCAATTATTTGAATATGTTATCATCATTTGGGCTTCTAGCTGGACACACTATACCGACCAGAGAAAAGAATTGTTTGGATCATTTTATCCTAAAGTTAAACAAAAATAAATATGCCCCTACTATAGCTATTCTAAAGACCACTATAACGACCATTTTACTACATTTCTCTCAATGTCCAAACTTAAAACAATTAAAACAATGTCTGCTATAAATAAGACTAAAACAACAATAGACTACGAAAATGCTTTAAAATACCTTCAAGAAAAAAACCTACCTGAGTTAATGTTTTGCAATGACCCCGACGTTTTAACTGACCGTTTGATAAACATGTTAATTGAATCCATTAAAGTTAATACTAAGGTTTCCGTAATACCAAGTGCGAAGCGTATCATAAAACAGTGGATATCTCCCGGGATGTTACGCTGCATAAGAAATCGAAATAAACTACAAATAGATGTACATAACAAACCTGATGATGCAATCTTAAAAATAACATATTCGTTACAGAAACTATTGCAATAATCTGATAAAGAAACTCAAAAGAAAATATGAAAAAGAACTCCTAGCTGATTCTGTTACTAATAATAAATTACTGTAGAGAAACATAAAAACCCGGACTTTTACAAATAAATCAAACAAACTTCACACTGAATTATTAAACATCAAAGCCACTTGCACTGAATCAGCAAATTTCATTAACCATTATTTTGCTAACATTGGGAAAGAGCTCGCTGAACAAATTCCCACAACCTCTCAAAACGACTTGAAACTATTTTTAAGTAGTCTCCCCACACGGTCTGGATCTTATGTACTATCACCTGTTAGTGAAGAAGAAGTAAAAAATATACTATTAAATCTCAAGTCTAGTAGTGCTCCTGGCTGGGATAGTATTCCAACAATTTTTTTAAAATATATAACAAAAGAGATTGTCCCTATCATAACACATCTCGCAAATTTATGCTTTAACCAAGGAATATTTCCAAATTTATTAAAACAATCTCTAATTACCCCTGTGTACAAGAGTGGGGAGAGAGGCGACGTCAGTAACTATAGGCCAATCTCAGTTCTACCAGTCATATCAAAAATTTTGGAAAAACTACTCAACACCAGACTGCTAAGCTACTTAAATAAATTCAATCTCTTATCTAGTTCACAATTTGGATTTAGGCACGGAACTTCTACGGAAGACGCTATAACAGCTCTTACTTCACTTGTCACAGAAAATCTTGATAACAACAAGAAGTGCTTAGCTGTCTTTCTTGACCTGAAAAAAGCCTTTGACACCGTCTCTCTTCCTATTCTTGTAACTGCTGCTTCTAACTGCTGCAAAAACTGGAAAAAAAAGGTGTTAGGGGAACCCCACTCTCTCTGTTTGAAAGTAACAAAAATTACAATTACGATTTTTAATTTAAAAGAAAAAAGATTTTTTTGGACAGTATATTTATATACCTACTTCCGGGTGGAAAGTTTGTTGGATTCATGAATAGTGTCTTAGAATATCTTATAAACTGGAGTAAAAAAAATCAAGGTATTATAAATTGATGTTTTAAAAACCGTATCTTTACTGGAGTACTTGAAATTTCATCGAAGCGGCAACCGGATGGCGAATGGTAATTTGGGTCTTGAAGTGAACCGGCGGTTGAAACGCCCTGAAATTCATCCCCACCCTTATCTGGGTGAATTTCAGGGCGTTTCAACCGCCGTCATTAGTGTCACCAAATGTATTGACGATATCAATGATACCTACCAGCAACTCCTGATGTAAACAGAAGCAGAACCGGGGATGTAGTTTCTATCAGCATCAGAAGTTGCTGTAGTGTCATTGATTTCGTCAATATATTTGGTGACACTAATGACGGCGGTTGAAACGCCCTGAAATTCACCCATCTACGAAGTTTACGGGTCGAAAAATCTGAAAGACTCATACTCATAGACTTATAGACGTTTGTCTATATTTTATAAAAATACTTAATACAAAAAAGTAATGAAAATCAATAGTTTTTGAAAATTATTTGAAAATGACGTTATAACATAGGAACCTAAAATGGACCTTAACACATTTATTTTCCTATTTATGTATTTATTTATTTGCCATATGTTGTATGTGCCAAATGTGTTGTTGTTGTGGATGCCAAATGTACATGTGTACATTTGGCATCCATTTTAAACGATAGTTAATAAAATTTAGCATAGGCACCTAGTACCTAAATATAACTTATTTTTACTATTTATTCCCCGACTCGTTGCGTCGGAATATTAATACATACCTATATAATATTTAACATTCAAAATTGGGAAATAGTTTTGATGCGAACCAAATTTAATAGGTACGGAACCCTCGGTGTGCGAGTGCGACTCACACTTTTTTAAAGTATGATGTACCAATTATAGCAAAACTTTTTTCCGTGGTAATAGCCTAATACTACGAGTAATTATTTGTATTTCATACGATTATTCCGTATGTATGTGTACGAGTACCTACCTTTGCAAAAACTACCTACTTGAAAATAAATGTCAAAAAATTAATTGTCATTTATTTCAGTAGTTTTACAAGCAAATAAATTTACGTAGGCGAGACTGTTTCATTGCTTTAGCGGCTATAGTTGTGGAGAAAAATGTGTTTGAAAAAAATGTTCATGTACCTATGACATGTTTGACATTAACTTAGAGACGACGAAATTAATAAATAAATGCGAAAAAGATACAAAACTCAAACCCGTTGCTGAATGTCTAAAGATGTCTAGTTCAAAGCGAGGCGCGGTGGATCAATTGACTTTAATCCGATTTTTGGGCGGTTTTCAATAAAAGTGTACATCGTTAAGGACAGAAATAGAGAAATTTTAACTTTTCCAGTGCGTCACGAAAACATAGTATCGTTAATTTTCGCGATGAACCGGAAAAGTTGCCTTTCTTAATTTTCGTAACTATGTACCTAGACTTACTTTGAAAAACGCCCTTTTACCACTTACCTACTTACGCGATGGGGTAAAAACCGGTCGTTTTGGCCGAAATTTATTCAAAAACTTTTTAGAATGCCAACCAGGATTAGGATTACTGACAAAAAGAAGAATATATATAATTTATCCAATGTCCTGTAATCGTCGGTCGGGTGTCACCGGCAACGAGAGGTTCTTCTTCTGGCACGGCGCACGCGGGGCACGCACTGGCAACGGAGCCATTTGCACAGCAGGGTAATCAGCAGAAGTAGCAGCAGGCCGCCCAAAACAATCGTCTGCATTTTAGGATCCGTTGCATTTGTTGACTCTTGTTGATTCATTCTTGGATCGAACTGTGACCTTTCTGGCAGAGACATTCCGGAACAATTTGGATTATGTCCGGCTGGTCCGTTAGTTTCTTGGGAAGGTGCTATTACGGGAGGGTTGCAGGGAATTTCTACGGAAGGCCTGATTGTTTTAGTAGAGCTTGACTTTTTAAAAAAACGCTTTGGTTTTGCCTTTTCTTCGGAAAGCTTGGGTTTTAAATGGGTCTTATGATTAGACATTTTGTGACAAACCGTGGCTGTGATGAGTGAGCGACACTAAACTTGATCGGTGAATCTCCAGTTACCTTTGGTAGTTTTCCTCGTAAAATTTTCTTTTGCTTTGTTGCACTCTGAAAGTTTGTAACATTTCCTCTTCAATTTGGTAAATATGAATAATTCATTATTTCAAAAACGTTCTTAGAGTGTACATCTTTTAAGAGTTTCGTAAGAAAGTGTCAAAAAGGGCTCATTGGCAAGAGCAGCTCAGACGACGACGATACGAGAAGCGACTGGCGCATTTGTAGAACACAAACAGCAACGCCACAGTCACCACTAGCAGGGCGGCAAATACTGCCAATCGCGAGTCATCGCCAAAACCTACATTTAATTGGACCGAGTATGTACTTGAAGGCGTTGCATCCACATCAGCGGTTTTATTAGGTTTGCTTTGAGCCATATCAAAACTTCCTTGTTGATTTTATTTGTATGTCTTCGTATCAACATTTCAAATCTATACGGATGGACTGAGCAAAGTTAGTACCAATGCGTTGAGTCTATATATTCTATTTAAGCTAACAGTCAAAAATTCTTAGCTATTGCATCAAATTCGATTCCTTATTGTGGTATTAATGTTACCCTCTTCTCAAATCTTTTTCTCCATTTCTGGGAGTCTTGTGAACAGATAAACGTGGACCAACGTAGGTACTACTAGCAGTAAGAAGTGCTTGCTCGACGGGGCCGTCGTCCTTGGCGAAACCTTCGGCATCGGAACCAGTAAAATAACGCCAAAGCCAACACGATGACTATTAAGATGGCCGCTTTGTATAGGTCAATAAAGCTCGCATTTCCTGCTTTGCTTGCTCGTTTTGATGTTCCTTGTACTGCTTTTGCAACTATTACACTAGGGGTTCGTTTTTGATTACTGCCCCAGAACAAATATGACTCCGCTTCCTTGATATTATAATTATTTTTGTTGACCAAAGTCCCACTCATACTAAAAATATCCAGATATTTATTACAGAACTATAATTTAGCAAAACTAGCTGTCTAAATTGCATATGTTTAAGGTTAAAAACACGTCTTAAACCACTGTTAAGTGTATTATAATGTGCAGGGTGGGAAATTGGCTCTCTAGCCATCATTGGGGTAAACATTATATTATTTTTCTGGAGCTTACTGTTGTACAACTTGAAGATCTTTAGGATTGGCGACAATTCCTGCGCTACCGTGAACAATAACTCCTGCTTGCGCGCCGACTAGACCGCCGTCCGAAGCAACCGCTCCTGCGCCCGTACCAAAACGACACTATCAGAGCTATAAAGATACCCGCTATGAGAGCCGCTTTCACTTTGGGGTCTTGCAAATTGAAACTAGTCGGTATTAGGCTACTCAAAGAAGAAGACTGGGATCCCTTTTTTCCCATATTCCTGTAAGTGTATGGCGATTAGTCCGTTAAATCAAAACTAAAATTTAATGTAGACATATTTGGTAAAAGATTTCTTTTTGTACTTGATAATTTAAAATATTTTTAATGATTACATTGTTTGGATATGGTTTGGAATGGCGTTTACCGAGTCCGCAATTGACAGCCTCTCACTGACTTAAGTAAACTCCAAATTTATACTGCATGTAAGTTCCTACTAAGAAGGAAGTGTTTTATATTAAACCGAGGTAGGTTGGCAACAAGTAGGTAGTGTCCGACCGAGACTAGTTGAGCAATTCTGAAAAAGTTTTAAAAACAAGCACTGATTTCCGAAAAAATACTTGTTAGATTGGGTGTATGATACTTGATGATA
This sequence comes from Tortrix viridana, assembly GCA_963241965.1. Taxonomy (NCBI): domain Eukaryota; kingdom Metazoa; phylum Arthropoda; class Insecta; order Lepidoptera; family Tortricidae; genus Tortrix; species Tortrix viridana. The sequence continues at coordinate 54,642,944 of OY725171.1, read as the reverse complement.
CCTACTGACTATGCAATTTTAACATATACTTTCCCAAAATGTTTCAAAAAATGTAAACTTCCTATTTTGTTATCAAAACTACATACATGTATAGTTGTATGAGTTTTGGTAACAAAAAATAGGAAAATTTAATGCAATTTTTTGAGACGTTTTGGAATATTATGTTAAAATTGCATACTTTTATACACCCAACCTATACCTACCCATTTTTAGGGTTCCGTACCAAAATGGTAAAAAAGGAACCCTTAGGGTGAGACTTAGTTGTATGTCAGATCTGTACTTAATAAAATTTAGGCAAGTCAAAATAGACCTTATTGCATACAATTAAAGTACATAAAAGGTATATTTTTGAAGTATGGACTTAAATACCCTCGGTGCGCGAGTCCGACTCGCACTTGACCGGACTTGATAAAAAAGAAGGGGCCTACGTAGTTATTCTCTGACCTCTGAGCTGACGGCTTTGACTACTTCACCGGAGGGAGGGCGCTCTCCTGAGGGAGCTCAACGCAAAAGTGAGGTTTTTCACTAGCATGCCTAAGGGCGCTCCTATTGAGCCGACCTCGGACTTAGGACGCTAGGGGAGAATTTCAAAACAAATCGATTTTGTGCTACCAACGCTTCGGAAAGTTACGTTAGGCCACGAGAAGAGGCGTCGCAAGAAACTCAGTCCGGATGTCGATTTTGTAAGCTATCCGGTACCGGTACCGGAGCAATGTGGGCTCGCCCACGCGCGCTCTTTTCCGGACTCACCATTATCCTCCACCAACGCCCTAATGCGTCGATGGCGTCTGGATGACACCGGCATCTTTCCGGGCTGCTGGAAAGTGATAAATCTGTAAGGCTGTATTGAATATTACTACCAAAATGATGAGTAAGTATATCAATATCATATCATATCATTCATTTATAATAATTCATATTACCTACATGTAGGAAGGTTATAAGTCAAGTCAATATTTCCTTAAGTATTATTTATATTATAATTATAATGCAAAAGCGTAATAGACTATAAGGGCATGGTAAGTTATCCTACGTCATCGAGTACACGAAATATGCCACTTTGTAGCGAGAGGAGTCGCCTATTAGACCCACAAAACTTTGATCTGCCAATGCGCAACCTGCGGCAGGTTCGATACAGAAAAGTTGTTATTTTTTCGGCGTTAGTCTACGTCATAGAGTACACGAATGAAACGTTTTCGTAGCAATAGAAGTCACTTATAAAAGTAAAAAATCGCGTCTGCCTTACATCCTCTTGGCAGTTTCGCTAGTCCGACCGCATTACGATCACCTAAAAGTACGACGAAACTACGTCATCAAGTACACGAGTGGGATTACCGGGACATTGTAGTCTAGACCACCCTATTAACAATACACCAAGTCTGCCAGCGATCAGCCTGGCATAGCCTTCTCGGAGTCCTTTAAGGGTTGGGGATGGGTGATCAGAACGATCCAAAGGGATCATAGAAGCTACGTTCTCCGATCTAGACAGTTTCCAGTAAGCTAGATGACTGGACTGTATCTCCTCGAGTAAGCTATCTCAACGGCTATTTCGAGACTCGGATATCCGCCGCTTTAACTCATGTTGATGGTAGCGAAACTGAGAACAATTTTCGTCGTTGGGATAGGAGTCAATGAAAGGCTCTTTGTGCGGCATTCTTGGATGTCTTTAACGCTCTCAGTTCCTCTGACAAGTCCCAGCGTGCGTCACACTCGACCGGGACCCCTTGTTCACCCCTTGTTCGGTGAAAGGTAGACTGACGCGATGACGATCGGCCTGTGGCCTGACATCACCACGCGGCAGACTTACACTTCCATGTTCGTCAGGGGCGGCGGCTCAAGAGGAATGCAATGCAAGGATCGTTTAAAGTAAACATAGGTGCCTCCAAGTGAGGATTCCCTATCGTTCCTGACTATACTGTAATTTGCGACCCGAGGGCCGCCGTGAGCTGGCTTGAGAAAGGTCTCTGATGTCAAGAGAAAATATATTTTATATTTCCTTGTACGAAATACAACCTACCATGTACATATTATGACTACCTACAATGTAGGTATTATTTTATCACGTAACACAGGCAAAGCTTGACACGCGATTCAGAATAAGTATATCTGGGGGCACGGTAGTTCCCCCGCCAAGACGAGCCAAGCGAAGCGCAAGAGCACTACCTAGGTACCTACATTTTCTCAAAACGCTTCGTCGTCGTTTTGTTAACTCTCACAACATGGGTTTGGATTATGCCAGATAAGATTACACGTAAATAAAATACAATAGTGAGAAAAATTAAATGTTGTCAATTCACACCTTAATTGTTAATACCAATCTACCTTTTACAATTAGGTATACACATATCGACGGGTCTCTGACTCAACCTCGTATGTGAAAATTTATTAAATTGGAATATCTACTTTAGGACGTGTACCTAAAGTGGATATTCGGATTTCGTAAATTTTCATATACGAGGTTGAGCCAGAAACCCGTCGATATTATGTTATTGTATATCATGTTGATGTGTTTAGAACATATACATACATTCTCGCGCTGCCCACTTCCCTGCCCAAATGGGCTGAGTGTAACCGGGGCACAAACATGTCACTCGCACTGTCACTTCTAATGCCGCTGCCATTGCCCGACGCTCCCTCAATTGTCGGTTTTTCGTGCCGAAGTCAAAGGATGGGCAGCGCGAGTGACATGTTTACATTCCCGCGCTGCCCGCTTCCCTGCCCAACATGGCAGAGTGAACCCTATTTACACTCGGCCCCTTCCACTGCTCCTGCTGCTGCCGGAAATATTGCCGTGTTCACACTCAGCCAGCCTTCATACTTCTATGAAGGCTGAGTGTGAATACTCACTCGCGTCGATGCTGCCGTAGAAGTAGGTACCTATTTACCTAGGACAATATTTCCGGCAGCGGCAGGAGCAGTGGAAGGGGTCGAGTGTAAACGGGGTAATACCAATATTTATATAGCCAAAGTAAAAGGCGTATTACATTACGCTATCGATAGGGCCCTATCTCCTAGGTAGGGTAAATGTAATAGCAAATAGTGTGGCGCTGGTTAGATAATTTCTCCGAAATATTTTTTTTCCGATAGCGTATTTTCCAAGCGCGTTTTTCCCTATGCTTTAATTTTACCACACGCATTTAAGTATTCTATTCTTTTTTTTCATTCGAAATTTTCTCCATTTTAAAATTTTACTCAATCGCATTTTTCCCCATTCTGGTTTTTTCCGTCGCAAATTTTACCGTTGTGATTAGGTCGAAATAGATAGGTATATAGGTTTAGGTTATGATAGTTTAATCAGGCCCGAAAAGCCAAAGCACCCAGAAATAGGAGCTGCGACGACTCTTGTGGAAATGATATTTAGAATGGGCAAACATGCGACTGGGAAAAATCCAGAATGCCCAGAATGGAAAAAAATGCGATCGAGTAAAAAATAAAATGGGAAAAAATGCCAATGGAAAAGAAGGGTACAATAAATGCGTGTGATAAAATTAAAGAACGGGGAAAAACGCGATTGGGAAATTCCTTATCGAAAAAGAAATATTTCGGAGAAATTATCAAACCAATAATTATCAGTGATCGGAATAGCTTGTTCATTCATGCGTTAGTGAGATGGGAACACATTATTGAATGAACATGCATCAAGTTTAGGTAAATATACTCTACCTATTCCGATCACTGGTAATTATAAACCGAATAAAAAAACTGTTTCGATTGCAGCCTCAAAAACCTGTGAAGAGGTTGGTGAAATCCGACATTATGCTACCATTTTGACAGGAAAATCAAAAAAGTACGTAAATGCTAAGTAGGTAATAATTGTTTATTGTTGAGCTGTACAATGCCTAAAATCTACCTATGTACAAACCAATATGTAGTGTTAAGTATGTCAAATTCACTAAACATCTCATTTATTAATAAAAACTAAAAAGTGTGAAATAAACTAAATTATAAAAAAAACCGACTGCAGTAAAAAAGATCAACTGAAAAGCGAAAAACAGGCAGCATAATCTATAGAAAATTGTAAGAGCAATGTATAATGCACCAGGCAATGATTATTTTTGTTTGATACATCTTTAACAAATAATACTATTTATACTTATATTATGTCGGATTTCACCAACCTGTCGGCCTAATCGGCTGTTAGTCAATATATTTTGACAGCCGTCAAACTTTTAATCGCCTGTTTAACTGTTGGTGAACTCCGACCTTATACAGGGTTATTGGTTATTGCATCCATTCCCGTTAGGAGGTTATAGTAGAGGTCATTTGCTTCATTTTGACCCTACAATGCATTATGCAAAAGTGAACTATTTTCTAGATAATTATCTTTTTCACTTCTCATGCTCTAAAAGATCGTTTTTATGTCGTGCGTAGACGACATAAAGTCGCTTCTTATGCTCTAGTGCATAAAGTAAAATCTTCGTCGAAGACCTAGGCAATCGGTCCAACAGCCACACGAACAACTTTAACTTCATAGAATAACCTCTTTATTTTATTTTGTTTCGTTAGTATTCTAAGACCAAGGCAAGGATACCAACAGCCAAAGTACACAATAGTTTCATGAAATAAACTTATAATTTTTATTTCGTCGCATTTATTATTATTATTTTTATCATGTTGCTGTTTCATTTCCTCGCAATCGAAGTGAAAAGTAGAGTGTACAACTCATCCATAAAACCCATTTAACACTCGACTTTATATCCATCCTCGCTCGCAAGCTCGCTTGGATGGATAAACGTCTCGCGTAAAATGGTGCGTTTTATGCACTTGTGGTACAATATACTATTATGTGTTACTTTTAAGCTTATCTAACTTAAAAGAGAATTATCTCGAAAATAGTTCACTTTTGCATAATGCATTAGTCAAAATGATTGCAATGACCTCTACTATAACCTCTTAACGGGAATGGATGCAATAACCAATAACCCTATATAAATATAACTTGAATATGGGAAAAAGTATTGCAGGCGGGGACAAATAAGGAATTACGCCTCAACAAATTGTGAAAATTATAAAGGCACTCAAAAACACTAAAAGTGCAGGAATTGATGACATATATACACATGTAATCAAATGGTGTGCTGAAATAATATCTGAGCCATTGACATACATCTTTAACCCCTAAGCAGACCCCACCAATCTAGCCACTATAACTACAAATAAAATACATATTCGAGTTAGTTATGTATTGGGGAGTAATTTTAGAACAAGTAAATTTTCACATAAATGCAATCTTATTTAAACTTAATATCAAGGTACTAAGACTGATATTTCAACCAACCATATGTGGTTGATAAAAAGCCTCTGGCTTGATAAGGGTTAATCTGATGCTTAAAACAAACAAATCTGTAAAAAACACCTAAAGGCTCTGCCCACTACACTGGATCATACCATGATCGTAATAGGGATGTTTTAGGCAAAAATATATTCTTTGTATTGAAAAGTATGAGACTATGCCCACTAGACCAGTCCGTCACCATTTCAGTTGATTTTATTTTTTTAAAATAATTTGTCAGCAACAGACGGGCCAAACATTTTGCTAATGTTGTGTGAATAAAAGTATAAGAATCGCATGTATAGAACAATAACAATGTTTTACACAACAGCCCATAAAATTATGTTTTTGCTGTCAAAAATAAATAATTTAAAAGTTATGTTTTGGTGTAAGGTCTCTTTCAATCCAATTTGTTAATAATATAAACAAACCGTTTTTATTAATATTCCAACACAATCATTCATTTAATTGAACTAGTAACATGTAACATGGAACATGTATTTCGAAGGTTTCAACTTGATATCTCATCACTTTTTCCAGCAATATTTGTTTGATTAATATTTTTAAGTTTGATAACATCAACATTAAACAGTGATTATTATGATTGAAAAATGGAATTTGATGAATCAAGTATTTCATAAAATTAATTGATTTGTAATTGGACGTAGTTACACGAAAAGGATCCAATCCACAATCCAAATGTATTTAAATTTGAATTATATTTCTGTCAATATAATGTCAAATTCTACAAGTGTGAAATGGATCGATTGGATCCTTTTCATGTAACTACGTCCAATTTGCTCTTGGATTTGGCATCATTAATCAGTTGATAGTAGAGTTGATAATACATTTGTTTACATTATTAACAAATTGGATTGGAACAGACTATAGGTGTTTATATAAAGGTACAAAATAGAGAACAAACAAAACATGAAAATTAAAAATGCCAACTTTCCAGTATTTTGTAGTGCAATAATAAAATTTACCAGGTGAATTTAATGCTTTTTGCATACAATTCAAGCAATACTGTACTAATTAGTTGCATTATTTACAATACTTATAATAGGTACCTACAGCATAATCAGAAATAATTTCCTGCATGGAATCTGACCTAACTGTCATAGTCACAGTAATATGAATAGACACTACATTCGTCTTTACTAATACTAATAAAAACTACCACTCCATTTCTTAGTAAAAAAGCAAAAGTATTACAATATTTCTAAATACCTAGATGGTTTTAATAGCTATGGAAATTTGAGATTATTCATTCTACGTCGGGAAGATCTTCTTCAGCAGAGCTAGAGTCATCTTTTTCAACTTCATCACCAAAAGGACCCATTTTGTCTGAAAACATGTCATTCATTTCGAGCAAGTCGTCATCTCCTTCATCCTCATCTTGCCAGCGATTGAAATCAACCTTAAGCCAGTGATGTTTCTTCTTATCACTTGTCAGCGTAGGCCAGAACCCTTCATCACTCTTCTCTTTCATTAAGACAACTTCAACATATCTACCTTTGTTAACTTGCGTACTCTTTTCTGCATCTATCTCGGCATACAATGGTATGTCTATCTGAAGTAGTTTTCGATCTGGGGAACATAATCCTTTGAAAGAAACCGTCTTCTTTTCTATCTTGATTTCTGGTTTTTCACATTCAACGTTGAATGTCAAAAACACACGAGTGCTTCTCTGAGCCCACGAAACTGACGGAGGAGTAGTGATAGTTTCTGATGTCATGGTGACTGAAATTAAATTGAAAATCTAGTATCTTAATGCTAAACTTTCGAGTGATAAATGGTTTTTTTTTAAATGCAACTAAAACTCACAATTCGAAATTCGGCACGTCGTCACTCCTAAACACAGTCACAGACAAAGAGTACATTATAGGAGGATAGAGATATCACTCTATTCAACGGCACAACGCCATCTAACGCAAATTCCCGTAACTACTATTAGGACCATCTATTACCATACCTATAATATCAAGGACCAATAACCACACGTACCAATACCAGCCCTGCTGTGCTACTGCCACAGCTTTTTTGAAACTAGAATTTAAAGTTGTTTTCAGCTATTTATAGCCTTTCTAAATATCGCCATCTAGTAGTGCAAATTGACGGAACTAAAAATAGACATTGGCGTCCATACAAAACGGATTGTTCGAAGTGAAAGCACCGTGGTCACAGAAAGTCACAGATTATGGCTGTTCTGTTTGTGCACTAACCGCGTTTTTCCGAATCGGAGGCTCCATTCACAGAATAAGTACTTGCATAGAAACCGGAATATAAGAAACAGCAAAAGACGTATTAAAATGTTTGACCTTTTTCTATTTATGGCATTCATAACGAGTTAGAAAGAGATGTCCTTATACATATTCTTTAGTTATCCTTCATGTGGTCACAAGGTTTTAAGACGTCAAATGGCCTGCGATATATTAATGTCAGCGAAGGTACCCCCACACGTACTCGTGGACGGTAAACTGGTTTCCCCGGTCCAGCGCTCGGTGAGGGAAGATAACGCGGGCTCTGATGCACATGTAATAATTATTAATTATCAACTACTCAATTTGTTTGCATTGCGTGTTTTTATGCAAGTAATTTTTAACTAGTAGGTAACTAAGTTTAGCCAGATCTAAGTAGTATGTGTTATTCTTTCTTAAACATAATTGGCTCCGGCGGCATCGAGACAAACCTCTCTGTGGTTTAACGATGCTATTAAATGTAAAATGTGATTGTTTTTAAGATAAATAAATTAAAAAAAAAAAAATACGTCACATGAACCTCCAGTACTCCAAAATCAAAAAGTCGGTAGGCACTGCGAATAGTAAATTTCATGTCAGGGTGACTTGGTGTTCGGGGTACTTTGGCGGGCTCAACGCGGTCCATTCAAATTTGCCGTCTTAAAACATTTTGACAATGACAGTTAAAGAAGAAAAATTGCCTTCTTTTTGTTTCTCTTCCTCCTACAGAATACGTAGGTAATTCAAAAATTAAAGAAAGATAGCTGGTACAAAGTTCATCTTGTAGTGCGGTTTCTATACAAGTACTTATTTTGTGGTTTCAGCTGTCACCACTGCTCAACTTTTTTGCCAGTCTATACACGGCACGGCATGAATGAATGTGAATGCTTAATATTGTAGAAAGTTATTCCTTTTTTATTTGGTAATTATTCTCTAAATAGTAATCACCAAGAAAAAAAAAAAGACTGCTAACCATGAATACTGCAAAAATACTACATTCTGAACCCAACGCTTTTTTATAAAAATTAAAAAGTATAGGTGTCAATTTTTTAGTGACATCAAGCAAGAGGACATCAATCGGTAGAATTATATAAAATGAATCAAATCATCGCGGTTAAGTTTCTTCTTATCTTATCGTTTGAGTAAAAGGTCCTTGCGGAAACGACCAACTATAAGACTATTATTGTTCCTACCCGCGTGCTTGCTTATTCTTCTGAACCGAGCGATCAAATAGAACTGGTAGGTAATATGCCTTTATCAAATAGAACCCTGGTTCAAATCGCGGCTTGGGGTGGCGTCATCGTCAGCACTACTGGATTTTATTTACAACATCGACTGATCGACAAGGTTCGAGGCAACAATTATTACAGAAACGCTTTAAAACACTTGAGATCTCATCCTGGCGCAGTTTTCTATTTAGGAGAACCGATAAAAGATAAACGTTTTAAAATTACGGACCCCGAAAATAATTTCGTAGATGATTCAAATGCTAGATTCAGAATACCTGTATCGGGTCCGAAAGATAGAGGATTTTATAGTATCTGGGCTGAAAAAAAAAATGATGAGGACTGGAAACTCACCCGTGCAGAACTCGAACTAAAATCAAAGCCAGATTCTAAATTGCTAATTGTAAAATAAACATTGTTAAGAAAAGATACTTAGCATTACGTAATAATAATAAATAACAACACAAAACTTAATCTATTAAAAAGTAAATAAATGTCTAAATATTTTGTTAACTAGCATATTTCACTTTTACTACAATGTTATTATTATTTTGAGAACATTGCTTAAAAATTGTCAAGAATGTTAAATTTGGAAATCCATATTATTAGTGAGCAGTTTTATTTATATATTTATTTATTTATTGTGATGATAAAATATTGATAAAATAATTAAGAGAATTTCTTAATCTTGTTACGCAATATCAATTTTGACAAAAGTAACATCCATAGAGGTAGCAAAAAAGACATATTATTGAATTGTATATCTTCTATTAACATATGGTGTAATTCAGTAAATGTACAATCCACATTCATACTGCAGAAGAAATGCCTACAAATTATATATTAACTTGGAAATATGGAATCATTACGGACTGTTGTTAAAACAAACAAAATATTAACCCTGATGTGTATTTATATTCTAGAAATTTGTTTATTTGTAAAAGAAAATAATGACTATTTTAGGAAAAAAAGTGACCTTAAGAATAACCTAAGATCTCAATACAAAAATAATTTATCAACTAACTGTTCTTCTTCTATTTGTTTATGCACTTTATCGTGGGACACCCTGTATAGTGTCCTGCGATAAAGTGCACAAACGATTAAGGGTGAAACCACATGTGATTTTATCATGGAAAAAAAGAAAAGAAAAAAATAAACAAACATTTTTTTAAATTTTGCATAGAGTTTACAATAATTATTATTGTAAAGTTACTCACTCATTTGTGCACTTTATCGCAGGACAACCTGTATACTTTAAAAAAATCACTTATGTTACTGGAATTAGAATATTTAATAATTGGCCAGAATGTCACTAAATTGAATGGAATTTAAAAGGAAAATTAAGGAATGGCTACTTAGCAAAAGTTTTTATGATTATAATGAATATTCCTCTATAACTTGCAAAATTTTTTTTTAAATTATTATTGTACATCTGAAATGGATAAACTGTTGAGACTATTGTAATGCATGCCATCTTATTATAATATAATGTACACAGCTTTGACAATAAATGATTATCATATCTTATCTTATCTTTTGAGTGTTAAAAAATGTGTTATAATAAATAATAAAACAATGCCATAATATTATTTATTTTGTCAATTAGACAATGATGATCTTTCCAAATATCATATGTATTTCTTGAAAAACGCATAGGTAAGCAGCATCCTACCCACCCGGGGGGTGGAGGAGGAGAGTTGATAAAGTTTAACTTCGCCCTGGTGCAGACATATCCCAATTGAGAAAATAACTCCTTTAATTTTGACAAATTTCCCATACATAAATGTGAAAGTTAGTGAGGCTGTTTGGATGCTTGTATGTCAATTACGCATGGACCAATTGCTAATCTGTTTTACATACAATTTGGTGAGTACTCAGAGTGCCCTGGATAACATTTACATGGTAATCTTTTACTAAAACAACAAATTTGCTTGTGTTCATGTAAGCATGTATAGTGGACCAAGAATTTCCTTTACTAATTTTGGACCTTAACATCCTACAAATACGTACCTAGTTGGAAAGTGGAAAAGAAGTTTCTCAGTCAACTATACCTAGTACTCATACAAATTGATGACAAACACAACTGACGTTCAATCGTGGTGGTGACCGTGGTCGGTTCGTCCGTCAATTTTGTTCTTAATGAATTATTATTGTTGTGACATTACCACTACACTGAAATCCCACCCTTAAGTCTATTGCTATTACCCATACATACATATATCGGTACAACTGCTTGCTCTTCCTTTTCAGGATAGCAATGTCTAAACACTTTATCGGAACGGCAAGAGAACAGTTCTTTTATCATAATACATTGCTGTGTTTAGTTAAAGCTCTTGAAGGCAGAAATGTAACCGTTGACCTGCGCAATGAAGCCACTGTTTGTGGTGAAGTACAGGTTGTTGACGGGTATGTATAACGTTTTTTATTTCGGTAGCTATCAGAATATTCAGAATACCCTCACAACAAAATGACAATATCGCCAAAACGGTTATGGTAGTTTACGTGACGGCTGCCTAATGTCAGGCATTACAACCCGAGTGTGGTTTAGCATCACACGAGTGTTGTAATGCCAATTACGCAGTCGCGTACAATACTTTATCTACTCATATTGTAAATCCTCTATGATATAAATATCATCTTGATTGATGCTTCGTCTCGAGTGACATGTGAAATTGTCGCCGAGTCAAATTGTATCGTGATTCGAATAAATTCGAAAACCATTACAGTATCGGCAGCGAACACGTAAAGTGAACTTTACATTACAACCACTAGATAAGATTTGATAGTTATAACCTAGTTTCTGAACGCGTCGTAGAGGTTTTATTATAAGGGTGTCTTTTATTAAAGACGTATCTTTATGTCTAACAGCCGCACTCGGAGACGTCAATTAACTTTTAAGTTTGTTTAAAGTTCCTGCTGTCACTTTCTTTGCTATTGCAATAGAATAAAACGCAGCAGCTTTAATGACACTTAAAAATTAATTGACGTCTCTGAGTGCGGCAGTTAGTTACTATAAAGGCATGCTAATTGCCTCAATAGCAAAACGTCTGGATCTTAGAATGTTACAATTTAAAATATCCCAGTAGCCAAATGTCTGGCTCTTATAATGTATAAATTCCCTTTGTATAATATTGTAGTATTAGTAGTGTAATTGTATATTATTCAGTATTTGATTTGAACAAATTTTATAACAATATTTATAAAAGATATAAAATGAGGTATGGCCGAGTAGCAGCTTTTTTTGCATTATTTCTTGTGTTTCATTTGCAACAAAATTGTATTTACTTGAAAGGTTCACTGTTTCAGATACATGAATATTTCATTTGGTACCTGCGTGTTCTGTGACGCCAGCGGGAACGAGTTCATGTACGGTAATCTATTTGTTCAGGGACGTAACATCAGATATGTTCATATACCACAAACTGTAAGTATTTACATAAAGTCAACCCACTATTCTACTTATTAATGCAAAAGTATGTATGGATTTGGTATCTTTATTACAACTGTAAAGCTCTATGCATTTTTATACTTATGAAACAATTTTAACAGTAGGTATGGGCGATCTGTAAAATTTGCTCAATTGCAATAAAACTCTGTATACTCTACTTTCATGTATGGCCAGTAGGGCTTCTAATCTTCAAACTGCGAATAAGTTGGGTTACTTCAGGCTATAATATGAAGATCGAGTTATCGCTCGATAAATTCCAATAGGATACATCTATCCTATTGCAAATTTTGCCATATTATTTGTTATTATAAGAAAGTATTTCATTTTTAGGTTTCTGCAGTAGACCTTATGAAAAATGAATTGGCCAAGAGTCAGTTGCAACATACTGCAAAGAAGCCGGAAGAGAAATCTAGAAAAGTAAAGAAGGCGCTTAAACAGCATATGGAGACTGTAGCTAGCCTACAGGAGACTGGGACAGCAGAAACAAGTTTCATTTAATTGAGGAATTGTTCAAGTTTCAACATTTGAACGAAAGAAAAGGAAAAAGGTGCCAAAATGCTAATGCATAGTCTGGGCTGAGGTGTAAACCTCGGGCACATTTATTTACCCCTACTAGTTAGACTTAATTAACCAGTAATAAAATCATCATAATCATAAGATCATAACTATCAGATAAAGTTTTTTATGATCTGTATCTTGACAAGTATATGCATTTCTTATTTAATAATACCTTCTAGCTAACTAGTTGTTACCGGCGACTTAGTAGGGTGTACGCTAAAACGCGCGGGCGCACGCTTAGCGTGTCTGGATTGAAAAAAAGTTGCGAATTCAAAATTAGACTGGCGATTTTTATATAGCCTACGACACTCCCACATTTCTGCCGAATCGTATGATACCCCATTCATTAAAATCGTTCCAATAGTTTAGGAGCTAGAGTGGAACATCCGAGTTATGGTCACATACATACATAGACTGTTAAAATCTACCCTTTTGGATTTGCTCAGTCGGGTAAAAATAGTATGGTCAGCGCTGACGGGCCCGCGCCCGTGCGACGCGTTTGTATGTATGTGACCGCGCTTACGGCTGCGGACTGGGCAACGGCGCTGGTTGACCACTAGGCGTCACCGGGGACGATTTGAAAAGTTGACGATCGTCTACTTCCATCCAATAGTGAGTGAGCGGGAGGGGCAAGTGGGGCACCCGGACGATCCGCGCGCCGACGCCGAGCGAAGCGTACGCAACGGGACGATCCGACGTAAGCGCGGGGACTGCAATTTGACTACCCAATGCTTGGGATTCGCGAACTTGTCCCGAGGCCTTTACTCTACTTTACGGTGCTGATTAGTGAACGTTGCAGCAGGGGGTTTCAATTCATCTGATATTCTGGTGCGAAACTGCGCGGTTGCCCCTAGAACTTTTCCGCCCCAATACTGTTCTATATATATAATAGTATTTCTGTTTTCAGTTGGCCGCATCCTCTTAAGGAGAACAATCAGGGATGCGGCCAAACAAAACAGAAATACTATACCTACCTAACTTCGAGTGTAGTTTCCGAAATTCAAAGGAGTGGGTGCAAAGCAACACGAACATTTGTCAAAGTATACTGTGTATGTAGACAAGTTCAGATAGGTAGACGACTATTGTACATTCGATTTGTGAGTACACCACGGTGATTGTGTGGAATTGAAAGCGTAAACTTCACAACAAACAAAACAATTATTCGTTCAACATTTATTTAATTCATATACAAACTAAGAAATATTCAGAATAATTAATCGAGATGAATTTAGACGACTTTGCCAGAAAATAATTAAATTTCCAATCTCCTTACAATGTCTCAATAGATCCTTTACGTCTTTTGTATGAAATACTTGGGTGAATCAACTTTTAAGGTACTCCTTTTCTCTTGCGGAACTAAAACTTTCCTGGTGACTTATGATTAATAATAATTTATGAATATTAAAATCAGACCATCAAATTTACAGATCCCACATGTTAGACACCTCAAATATTTCTTAATTTTCGAAAAACCCTGGTAACTCAGGGGAAAATGCACATTTTTCATACAAAACCTGGGGACAACATCATCCCCTGCGTTACAAACTATATTATTATTTAAAATTGTACTATTTTAGAACATTTTTTTTAAAATAATAGCCTATTTGTCTGATTTTATAAACGTGTAAGCCACGACGTTAGCAAATAAATAGTTTTTTCTAAAAATATATAATTTGTTAAACATTTCGAAAAACGGGGAGTACCTTAAAAGTTGATTCACCCACTTATATCTTTGAAAACAATGAACGATTGCACTGTTTCTTCTCGTTTGTTTATCTTGTTCGTTTTTCCAATTGCCTAATTTAAATCTAAAACACACACCGAAACTGTTACTCGAAATAAATTTAAGAAGTTATCACTAAACCAAACGCCATCGGTGCGGATAAACTGTCACCAAGGCCATGCACAACTTTTAAGCTACCATCGTTATTAACGTCCTTGGACTCCGCGTAAATAGTAACTTTGCAGGGACCAGCATTTTGTCCAAGATACCCCTCAACTCTTACAATGACACTTAAAAGATTTAACAAGTTGTTATCACCAAACTAAAGCGATTGGTGCAGATAAACTCAATAAACTGTCACCAACGCAGAATTTTGCAGAATTCAACTACCACTGTTCTAAACATCCTTGAATACCGCCTCGAAAGTGATTTCGCAGAACTTGCATTTCGCTCGAGACACCGTTGCCCCTCAACATTGGGAGCTTGGACAGTACTTTCTCATTCAAAAACGGATATTGTGTCCAGCTCCTGATACAATTTCTTCTTTTTCATAATTTCTTTTACGAAGTGAACGCATTTACCTACCTGTATTGGTTATACATTTCTGCGTCACTGTATGTTATTGATAACTACAATTGTATATTTTTTTCTTAAGTATTATCACTTTGATTGTTTGTGTAAGAGATCAATCTGACCGCTCATAACATAATTATCCTGATGTTGCGACTTTCGGACGCTGCAGTCTATGTAATTTGGATTTGGTTTACTGACGTTAGAGTTTTGTTTACGCGGCGAAATCACGAGTTCTTTGTATTGGGACTGTCTGTTGTCGATAAGTGCGCTGTTTTTATTGTCCATTTGCTTGTACATGATTGCCTGAGGATACTGCGACCCCTGCGCGGCCGTATTCTGGCTGCACAGATAGTTGGACTGGTTGGTGCTTGTGATTATCGATGTAGGGCTGGGTGATGACTGCACGACGTTAGCCCGCTGGACTGCGTTCGGGTTCAGCGTACCTGATACAACGAAGCAAGTTAATGATATTGGAAAATGTGTGGTTATGAAACAAGGTGTCATTCTTTTATTAAAACCATTGATTGAAAAAAAGCCGGTCAATTGCGAATCGGACTCGCGCACCGAGGGTTCCGCACAAACTTGTAGGTATGTAAATAGTTCGTAAATCACGGGAATCGGGTCTCGAAGATTTTCGCTCTTTTTCAGAGATTTCCCTTAGAGCTGTGAAAAAATCAAACTTCTAAGCCAACAACATCAAAAGATACGGCCGTTTATGCCGCATATTCAGGAGAATCTCAAGGGAATCAAAACCTATAGGGTACTTTCCGTTGAATCATGAAATTTGGCATGAAGCAATTTCTTATAGCACAAGTAAAGGAAAAAATCCGAAAAGTCGTTAATTTTCAGTTACATCATATAAAAAATAAAGTCTAGTATAAACTGACACGCACTAAGTATACACTCGTATTTTTTTATTAAAAATTGCCTTGAATTTTCAAAGTTTTAAAGATTTATCCAGATTGCTCCATTAATCGCTCCATTACGTTTAGCGACTGTCGCCGGGCAATAATTGCTTAAAAAATCGCCCTTAACTCGTAACTATGCAATATAACCCATTGAAAAGATCCGCAGTGGGGCTCACTGTGTAAACTCACGGACACTGCATCAACACACGAACAACTTTCAAACAAATCGATGCAGTTTATGATCCGTCAGTGTAGTTTCAGTTCTAATGGAGAAATACGTACTTTGCGGCTTGAACTTGGCGAGCTGGGCGTAGACTTGCTTGATGCGCTCGATGTTGATCTGCGATGCCTTGGTGTGGTCTACCATGGGCAGCGGGAAGTCGCGCCCGACCACGCAGCGCGCCTCGACTTGGACGCTCTCGGGCGCCATCCACGGCTCGTGGATGTACAGGGTCGGGAAATTCTTCAATACCGGAATGTGTTTCCTGGAAATGTACATTAAAACTAGGGCTTGTGATATACGTGTTACACGCGGAACCGTAGCTACGTAGCCTTAGCACCGGCGGTGCTAAGATCCCGTACTACACGGTCACGTCAAAGATACGTATCCGTTTCTGGATTCGGCTACGTTCCCGCGAATCTCGGCTTCGGCTCCGCTCCGATCGGTTGTTGAAAGAGAGCTTGTGTCGAACGGACCCTTCGCATTATGTGTTATACTCGTGGTCTTTGCATTGATTTGATTCCAGATGTTTTTTTTAAGTAATTACATATTGGTATTATTCTGTTCTCTGATAACCAGCCATTATGAGTTCGTACAAAAAAAAACCAGAGGTGGGATTGGTGGGATTTTTGCATCTCACCGGTGCCTTTTTTGTATGCAGCCGATGACTATATAGTACGAAATAAGCCACCCGATGAGAATCAAAAATCGCACCTCAGGTAGGTACTAGGTACCTACTTGTCGATGTCGATGAATATGAAAGCATCCAAATAAATATATTAATATCTCTAATTAATATTTACTCCCTAGTAAGAAATGCTACAGGTAGACCAATGCAACAATTTAAAAGTATTTTAAGTGAAATAAGAATATACTTTGTCATTCATAAATATTATTACTGGCTGGACAACCGTCTTTCGTCGGTGAAAACACTAAGAAATAGTTGCACGTGCAGATAAAGATAACAAACAATAGTTTGCGGGCCATTGATAATGATTACCTTCAAGTAGCTTTGGGTTTTACCTGTTAAGTACCATGTGTTCCTATTGTTTGTGAAGTTAAGTGAAAGCAAGAAGTGGTCGGTTAATTTGTTTGATTTGACACAAATACTTACCTACTCAAGTTTTATTGCTGTTTTGGAGGGGGCTGTTTTGGACTCGAACTCATAGGATTATATTAGTCACTATTTAGGAGAGTCAGTGTTAGTGAACATTACGAGACTTATCTACCTATAATTGTGCTATTAATATAAAAAAGTTGTTACTTGTGTTGTTATTTTGTTATTTTTTGTTAATTGTTAAATGTTTTAATACAAAATGAAGAGAAGTTGGGTGTGGCAACATGCCACCAGAATTGGTGATACAGCATTTTGTACCCTGTGCAATGATCGGGTGAACAATGAGTTTTCGTGTCGTGGTGGTACTACAGGATCTATAGGAAAACATTTGAAAGTAGTTCACCTAAAATCTCCAGTTGCGGCAACCAACGAGTAAGTATAATTTACATTTTATATCACGTTTACAAATACGTCAGGCAAACACAAATACGAGTATTAATTTTATTTTACTCTAGGCAGTTTGATTCCCAGGCGTAGTATTTTTTTTTAACGCGTTCTTATTTGTAGAGCCATATAATCTCGTGAATCTCGTCACATATTTTTGCGGCGTTACTGTAGGCAGTTACTTTTGCTTTTGACTGTACATAGTGAGTGTGTGTGGATTCATAGTGTTGCTTCTTGTCAAATTGTATGATTCTTGGTCAAGGTAGGGTACAGTCAGCGTCATATACATAGTTAGTAGCATTCAAAGTAGGTAGTCAAATAGTTCGTTACACTTTTTTTTATTTTGAGGTACGAAATCCTAAATATTATTCAACTTACTTTTCAGAAATTCGCCTGTCGTCGATAATACGATACGAAGCGATGATGCTATTCCCGGTAGCAGTGTTCAAAATGGAAGTGGAGTTCGATCAGACGTACAAAAAAGAAGACGTTATCGTCAGAGCCAATCTTGCGACCGAGCATCATGCAGCGTGGAAAGAACGGAAAAAATTCATCAGGCTGTTGCAAAACTAATTGCTGTGAATCAACTACCGCTATCATTCACATCGAGTGAAGGATTCCAGCAGTTCATGAATGTTATCGAACCCGGTTATCAAACAATGAAAGAGGATGCCTTAAAACGAAGACTTAATCTTCTTGCAGATAATCTGACTGAAAAAATACGCGGAAAATTGACAAAAGCGAAGAGCATATCATGCACTGCAGATCTTTGGTCATCTCGTGCCCAGGAATCGTACTTAACATGTAGTGCAAATATAATAGATGATGAGTGGAATTGTGAAGCAATGAGTTTAAGTACGAGAGAGATGGAAGAAAGGCATACGGCAGAAAATATAGCTACACAAATAAAAGAAATCACTGATAAATGGGGCATATCGTCGAACCTCTCAGCAATAGTGACAGACAACGCCTCAAATATTACCAACGCTGTGTCGTCGTCAAGCGTATTAGAAAAAAACAATTTGACATGTGCTGCTCATAGCATTCAATTAGCTGTAAATAAAGCTTTGCTCATAGACGATGTGTCAAATGTATGCGGCAAGGCGAGTAAAATAGTTGGGCACTTTCGACATTCCAATGTAGCAGCGAATGCGTTAGAAGCGATGCAAGAGCAGCTAGAGCTGAAGCAACTAAACCTTATTCAAAGCTGCAAAACGAGGTGGAACTCTACATATGAGATGCTGGATCGTCTGTTAGTAAACAGGATTCCTGTTATGAACGTGTTGAATGATCGCACAAAAACACCAAGAAATACTGCTCATCGTTTAGAAATAATTGGAGTAGAATGGTCACTAATTGAAAAATTAGTAGAGATTTTAAAGCCGCTGCAAATGGTCACAACTTTAATTTGCTCAGAAGCACACTCGCCGGTATCAATGGTACGACCACTGCTTCAGACATTGATAAGAAATCATTTAAATTACGATGATAGTGATTCTGAAACCGCTCAAAATGTGAAATTAATCATCAGGACAGAATTAGAAGAACGGTTTGAATTGACCTGGACTCAAGACTGCGAAGTAAATGCTCGGCAAATTGCATCGCTGCTCGACCCCCGGTACAAGGATTTATCTAATGAGCACATTAACGCTAGGCAGCTGATCAGAAATGAAGTCTTGTCCAAAATACAAAACAGCGTGCCTATTGAAAATGAAAACAGAGGAGAACACTCTACGGAAGTTGACGAAAATTTGAATAAAAGTGCTTTAGAATATATTTACAAAACTAAAAGTTATTCTAATATGCATCCCATAGAGCAGTTTAATACATACTTAGCTGAACCGGAAATACGATTCGACATGGACCCATTTCAGTGGTGGAAATTGCGAGCATCCAAGTACCCAGCCGTTGCAGACATTGCAAGAAGCTACTTATGTATACCAGCGACTTCTGCAAGTTCAGAAAGAACTTTTTCGACTGCTGGCAATATAATCACAGCAAAACGTAGCTGTCTCCTTCCAAAAAACGTTTCCTTGTTGGTATTTCTGTTCCAAAACAAGAAAATGTTAAGTTAAATTGGCTCTGTACTTAAATACTTAGCATTGTAGACTGTTAATAATATTGAATTGATTTAATATTAACACAAAGAGTGTTTGATTAGCGAATTATTTTAACCTTGTGCAAATTGATACCGATCTGATTTTTATTACTTTAAAAATAGCTCTAGCATTAATATTTTAAATTAAAAAAAATATGTCTCAAAAACTTATTTATTTTATTAATACTAAACTAAAACTAAACTTATTTATTTAAGGTTAAAATGCAAAAGTATGGAAACTGAAATTAAAAACTCGCCCCTTGCATTACATTCGGGGGTCTTAATAACACGCATAAAATCTACACTAAACGTCACGGTCACGACTGGATCCGATCTACGTATAAATAAGATACGTATCTCCGTGTACACGTAGCTACGTATCTTAATTACACGTAGCCGAATAACACGGAGCAAACGGAGCGGATCTCCGTTGCCGAGTAACACGGCAACGGAGATTCGGCTACGGGTACACGAAACACGGTCACGACCAGGAGCACTAATTAAAACGAGAGAATAAAGTATCATACAAAGATACGCGCTATAAATACCCTAATTCTTATGGGTCATTCTCACGTCCGCGATTTGATATCTAATTTACTTGCGCTATATATTTTGTAGTATAAAAATTATTTGAATAATATTATTATAAAAAAGTTCGAGTTTTAAGTCATTGAGCTATTGCGTATGATAACGGCTTTCAAATACTTCGTATATGTACATTAGAAGTATGGGGAAAGTAAATTAGAAATTAAATCGCGGACGTGAGAATTACCCTTATAATGATTATACAAAACCAGTCAAGAGCATGTCGAGCCATGCTCAGTTTAGGGTTCCGTAGCCGTTACTAAAAATAAAAAAACGGTCGCTGAGAAATATTCAGGTCGCATTCAGGTTCAGACTTTGAGCGGCGGTGGCTCGAGCGAATTCTCTTTACGGCACAGGAGGGTTTATAGAACACGCAATGTACACGGTTAGTACACGCAATGTATTAGATTAGAATATTCGGTAACCTCTCAGCCCGTCGCGCAAAGTCATGGCCAGGTCGTTAGGGAGGTAAGTCTTCTTCTGTCCTCTTCCATCGAAACCTTGAGACTATAAATTATACATGTATACAATTCAGGTCAAATGTAGTAAATACATGAACAATCATACGACATCGTATTTTGCCGGATAATATTAATATTAATCCGGCTTTCCCAATTAGCCTATCGATGGGTAGGTAAATAGGTATTAAACGAAACCGCAAGCTAAATATGAACTTACCCAACAAAATAGTCGTATAATTATTCACAACATCTGTGGCAAGTTGTAAGAGAAATTACCTGATGAAGTCCCCGTTAGGATCGGTTTTCCGTCCGAAACGGACGGGACAGTAGCAGTGGAAGAACTGCTGGAAGAAAGATGAGCAGGACAGCCACATCCACATGCCGGCGTTGACGGACCAGTCCGCGTCCAGCAGCAGCTCGTCGAACACCTGTAACCCTCAGCCGTTACGCCGCGACCTCTATTTTTAGTTCGACGAACCCCACCTACCAACTTTTTTTTCATAATTACTTGGGAGCACTCTTTGGTTACTTACCCGAACAACGTATCTTCTAATGACAATCACGTGCCGGAAGACGCGGCTTGGGCTATTCCCCAGCACACTTTTGTTACCACTTTGAACTTTATCCATCAGTGGGTAAAGCAGAAAAAGTGTACGCAGATAGGAATAGCCCGAGTAGCCCCCCCTTGTAGGTGGACGGATAACTACGCTGGATGCGGGTCGCGCAAGGCCGATTAGCCTGGCGATAGTAGCGATCCTAGGAGGAGGCCTATGTCCAATAGTGTAAGTCCTTCAGATGACAGAACGATGATATATGATGACTAGAAGCAAGTCATGTAATTCTACTTCCAGCGTTAAATGCGAGGACTATAGACAGGTGCATAATCTTATTCAAAAGAAGAGAAGGGAGTTTGCACTGCAGACAGATGGGAAAATAATTTCCTACTAGTCCGCACGTCGAGTAGTTCGCAGTGCGAACAAAAGAGTGTGGACAAGTGGGAATAGTCCCGTTCGTATATATCGTTGTCCGTCTGTCTGTCTGTTTATTGGTAAAAAGCCTAAAGCCTGTTGCACCCGCAATAGCGGAATCGCCCAATGGTGAGACGGAGCCATACACCGAGCATGGTCCGACATGCTCTTGCTCGTTTTTATCTTACCACGGGCAGTAATACATTTTTCAATCGAATGTATGTTTTGAGCATAGAAACGGTTTTAGAATCTTAGCCCCTAACCATTCCATCTTGACCCGCGATATTTTTTATATGTAAAACTCTAATCCTATATTCCCTATTTGCCCGATGGGTGGACGCAGGACGACATCCGTTAAAGGGCAGGGAGACAATGGATGCGAAGAGCGCAGGGCCGAGGAGAGAGGCGCGATAAAGAAGGGGCCTGTAACAGTGGGTGAACCCAGGCTGATTGGATGGATACATGGATATTTTAATAACTTCTATCAGACTCGTAGCCCTTGAAAAAATATTAATGAGGAATGGAAAAATACCTTAAACCTTAACCTTTCATATATTTTATACTAAAAAACCGTTCCATCTTGCCCCTTGCTGTGTATAGATAGACGATTTGCTATTGTATAATTCACAATAATTAATCAAATTTATTACCTATAGCTAAAGATAACTCGATTGTGAGAAGTGAAATACTAATGAGCGTCTTGCCTTCATGCCCTCTTCCCAAGAGATCCAAAGGTCCCCTCTAGTGAGGAAGCAAGCGACCGCGTGCCTTGCGATGTGGTGGATCCACCCCTCTTCTCTCAGTTGGATCATGACGGCATCAATCCACGGAAATCCGGTTTGACCCTGAAAGTAAAGATTTGTATTATTATTGGTGCCGTTACCTACAATTACTTTGATTAATTACAATAAATCTCCTGTCTCCTACATTGTATCGTGAAATAACTTATATAAATTAAAACATTGCATACCCAACTTGAAATCTTGATCATTAAAATGGGGCACTTTGATTATCTCTGTCCAATATAATTACTTAATAACACAACATTAAAGTCACCAGTCGTAACGTATATAAAAAGTGCTATTTTTGTTTTTAGGTACTTTCCTATTTTTCTGAAAGACTAACTACTTATAGTAAATGCTCGCTTATATGGCGTATAGTTTCACTACATAAGTATTATAAATTAAAGTCCCCCAAGTGTTTATCCGGACCAATAAAAAGAGAGACTATCTTGGAAGGTAATAGGCTATAATTGTATGAACATTAACCCTTGCGAAGCCGGGGCGCGGCGCTAGTTTATAAATAAAAAAACTTTCGCGTTGACGTCGACGAATTTAATTTCGTCTGATCGATAAGCCTAAATTACATTACGAAATAAGTGGCGTGAAATTAGTTTCACGACACTAGTTCCATCAACAATTTCACGTGTAAACATCGAGTTTTACGAATTAGTATCGCAACAGTTTCGTGCCACGCGCAATTTTTGATGAAACTTTCCTAATTTCATGCAACTAAATTCGGCTATAGACTATCGGGTGGCAACCGATCAATGGATTAGTGTATTAGCGCCAACCTAATGCACCTGGACCACAGAAATACACAGAACTACATATAAAATGCTCCTGTCTATTTTTAAGTGTATATTTATCTGTATGTGTATTTATACATTCTTGCCCTGTAACTTTTTTACTGTATAGATGAATTATTTCGAAAACACCCATTACAGATTTACACCAATATGTTTATTTATGTGACAACAATATTGACACTTTCATTTATTTATTTATATAAACAAAAGTTTGAATTAAAAGAAGTTTATAATTGAAAGCGCATAAGTAATCTTCGTTGTAGAAAACTTATACCGGAAATCCCAGGGCTCGAAGTGAAGCCAAAAAATTGTTACAGTATAACTATGGCCTATTATTGCAATATTGGTCCACTTGTCTACATATTATTATGGAGCTCATAGGAGCACCAACAATGACATGTAGACTAGAGACATGACGCTGAACATTTGTAAGATTAATTAATTAGATGAAATCTCACTTGAATGTACATGCTGTATATTAAATTTTACTAGTCTCTTCGGATTATGACTACGTCCAAAAAAAGCTTTAAGTATTTTCTGCAATATAATATTAATTAAATTTTGAGAACGGATTAGTTACCAAGCTTACGAGGTGTTATTTTACACACTACGCCTGAATGTACATGCTGTATATTAAATTTTACTAGTCTCTTCGGATTATGACTACGTCCAAAAAAAGCTTTAAGTATTTTCTGCAATATAATATTAATCAAATTTTGAGAACGGATTAGTTACCAAGCTTACGAGGTGTTATTTTACACACTACGCCGATAGCCTAACGTTCATTTAACCGTTTTTTGGAAATAATAAAATTAATAAACCAAACAAACTTGCTCAGCTGTTTGATCCAAACATCAAAAGTCACAACATAAAGGTATGAGGTCAATGTGTTAAAGCAATAAGAGTCCTTAAAGGTAAACTCGAGCAAAAACGGATCTAAATATAACCACAGAGTGACGTCGTCAGCGAGACTTTAAAGTAATTAAATTAATAAATGGCAAAACAATCAAAGCGAAGGCTTGTAACTGACCAAAAAGGTACGACGAAGTAGGTACTTATTTAAAGAAATATTTACATTCGCCCATTTCGCAAGGGCGTCCTGATTCTTCTCCCAGGGAATCTGAACACAAATGGGGTTGCCCTCCATTCGGTCAAAATTAGGATTCCGTGTTGCAGCGCAGTAAAAGAATTCCCTCCAAAGAATTTGTCCATGTAGTGATAGTGGCGGACGAACGTGCTTGACTCTTTGGTATAGTTCCGTCAACTGGTAGTAAAACAGCCTCGTTGACAGACACCCGAATCTAAAAGAAATATATTCATGATCATTTAGGTACTTAATAGGTATTATCATTTTATTATATCACTAGACTTATTATGGCAATAAATAATATTCTCGAACACTGGCGAATATTGACGACATTCAAAATTATAATATGTATTGTGTAATGATCCGGCTCGATCTTAAGACTTGGCTCCGAGTCACGTTGACCTGACTTATGGGGCAATACGGCAATACATACAGGGGATGCCCTTTGCATTGCGGTCGGCAAATTAAAACATCAAAAGATTTCGGCAATAAACTTTACCCTCGTCTGCGCGCGCAGGCTTGTTTCCAGAAAAAACGTAATATTTTCTTTTGTAACAAAAATAAATCTTTAATTGGGAACCTTTTTTAAACTTTCCCGGAAAAAATACCGGCATCCCGAAATAGACATATTCTTAAAGGTAGCATTCCGTGCCGTGCGGCACGCGGCATGTGCCGCGAGGGCAAACTGCACTACGTCACAGTATGAATTTGTAGGGGACCCACACGACTGCAACTGCCGCGCGGCAGGTCGGCACTTGATCTGACGCGTGGCGACAGACAGCGCAAACACAGTACTGCTGTCGAGCGCCCTCGACATGGACGTGTTGACAGATGAAGAAGGTGAGGATTTATTAATTTAATGTCTCAGCATTCTTCTTTATTTGATTGAAAAAATCCTAATTATAAAGATCAACGTATTAAAGAAAATATTTAGAGGCAAATCGCTCAAGAGCTTAATAAAACCAGTAAGTATAGCTACAAATTTTTCATTTATTCTAAACAAACTACCGATTTTATTTACGATCCTGTTATGGCAAGATACTTCACCTACTGTGGACAACTGCGGAGTGCCGTCAGCTTCGGAATCTATACGACGGCAACTGACGCCCGACGGCACATGCCGCGTGCCGCCTGCCGCCTGCCGCGAGGCATGGAATGCTACTAACGGATGGTAATTGAGTAAGCCATACAAACACAATCACGCGGCCGCCATTGCGTTGCTGCACTTTAGTATTAGCGACCCTACGTCCGTTAGTTCTTTGGTCCATGAGCCCATCAATGACTTTCTTTTGGGATCAAACAGAAGGAGGTTCACGATTCAAGTTTGTTGTAATTCCTGCGGCGAATATAGACCAATTTGGTATTTTTTTATTGGAAGGTAAACCTGAACGACGACTAGCACATCTTGTACTTTCTCGTTTGTCGCTAAGTGTGTCCCTATCGTAACAGACTAGTTAGAACGGGATATCCGAGCGACAAAGAAGACGCGGTCAACTTGAGCTAGCCGTCCTGAAAGATGGTTTCAATGTAGTGAAAGTGAAGATTTGATTATATTATATTTTTATTCATTCGACGGACCTCCTCAAATATAATAGACACATTTGAGCTTGGAAAAATACCATATGGTGAAGTGGAACGATGATAAAGATCACAAATGATAACCGGACCTTTTAAATGAGACAACAACTCGAAGATCAAACCAGGTTGTTATTGCAATAGTAAACTATGAATAGTGTCCTTTAGTTAAATCACATTAAGATAAAAATATCTTACCTTAAATACGGTGACAGGCCTGTCTTACTCGCTAACAAAGACTGCGGTGTCATTTTCGGGCGGCCAAAAGAAGCAACCCATGCTTTTCGCTCTAAATGTCTCTCCAGTCTTGCTAAAGCCTCGCTTTCTCCTCCGACCCAGACCGGTGGCTTGAGGCCTTCCACTTCGAACCCTGATTGATAAGAGAAAATGAGATAGTGAAATGTTTCCAGATTCCAATTTATTTACAATTAGATACCAACCAAGTTCTTCTAGTGTAGGCACTCCAAAGCGATCATCATGATCGTCCGAAATAGGAGTGACAATTTTCTTAAGCATTGCGGCCGTAATGGCGCCTTCGGCCTTTGTAGGAGGCGGCATGCCGGCGATCAGAGCTTGGAACTGATGATACGTCAGGGGAGCCTTACCGCCATTACGTTCAATAATACTGTAACAAAATTGTATGGTAACCACATACAAGAACATCACGACGGCACAGGTGGCCCGCGACTTGATTGTCGCTCGGAACTCCATTTTTAACGTGTCTGTAGAGCTAGACAAGTGGCATTCGGTGTACTTTACGATCAATGGCGGATCCACGGGGGTGGTCAGGTAGGTCATGACCACCCCCTTCGGCATTTGTAGATACGAGGTTAATTAAGAAAATTAAACCACATTTTTATCCGACTCGCACTTGACCGGATTTCGGCGTTCGGTAGTTAGGTGACCACCCCCTAATTTGAAGGCTGGATCCACCGCCTGGTTACGATAGAAAAATGTATTAGCAGAGGATTCGAGTAGGAAACGACATTCACTCGTCTGTTTAATGGATGAAAAGATATTTATATCAAATTTAATATGTTAACCGCCTGTTTCACAATCGTCAAGTAAAGCATATCTGTCAAATAAATTTAGCCCTTACCCTTTCTTACACTTGAAAATAGACAAGGAGAGGGCTATCTTTATTTGACAGATGAATTTACTTGTCGATTGTGAAACTAGGCCCTAAGTAATATATCGCGAATAGGTTGACTGAAAATGTTCAGTCCAGGATATGATTAATGAAAAATTTAAAAATGATTTTTTAAACATTGCACTGGTTTGTTTAATAGACAAATTACAGACCAATCGAAAGTATGAGGCCTATAGAATATGCAAACGTTAGGTTCACTTTTTTCCCGTCATAACTATTGGGTAGGCAGGTATAAACAGACGAAAAAAAATTTGTCAACCTAACGTTTGCAAATTCTAACGTTTTCTAGGGCCGCTTATAAAGATAGAGACGCACTAATCAACAAGCGAGAAAATACAAGATGTGCTAGCCGCTCTGGACGGCTAGCACAAGTTGCCCGCGACTAGTTTGTCGCTCGGTAATCCCTCTCTACCTAGTTTGTAACGAAAGAGACGCACTGAGCGACAAGCGAGAAAATACAAGATGTGCTACCCGTGCTGGTAGGGTAAATTATCGATAACTAGCTACTTTAGAAGAATCATTTAATATTTGGCCATCAATTTTGTACCAAGACACCTTAGTAAAAAAATCTTTTTTGAATAAACATTATCAAATCCTTTGCTTTGTAGTACATATAGTTGCATAGGGGGTCAGTAACGGGAGGGTGGGGGTGGAGAAGGCAGTTATTGAGAAGTTTCTTATCAAGTAACATAACATAAGGCATGTAACTTACGTGTCCAAATTATACAGCGTGTGCGACACCTTAGAAGTGACGGTGATGCCAACTTCTCGGCATTTGGACATAATGTTGTGATCCCGAACGCGCCCGTAGGGCTCTGGGTCCTCTTCGAAGGTGAGGGCGGTGGTGCCCCACTCGCGAAACAACTTGGGCAGGGCGTCGGCCGGCTGCCCGCGGACCACGAACAAACGGGAATTTAGCTTCTTCAAACTGTTGTCCAAGTCGTCCAGGCATTGCAGAAGGAATCTACATAGAAAAGGCGTTTGATGGATTTAGACGTCGTTGTACGGGAAAACGGAGATGAATTTTGCAGGATGGTTGTAGAGCCGGAGAGTGAAGACAGTTTTTTTTAATGCAGTTCCATGGTCGACATTGTGCAGTTCAGAGCACCAAATGTCTGGTTATAATGCTAAGCTTCAGAAAAAAAGAAATAAGAAACTTGGTTTTCTAAAAACCGATGGTTCTTATTCTTACCTTCTATCTTTCTAGTCTCTCATTTAAATGTCGTCTAATTCTTCGTTAGTCGTTTTAATATTTTTAGCATTTCCCGTTTCTTCTTCAACAGCTGAACCATCGTAGTGCATGGATACTACATCTTATTTTCCAAAATTACAAAACCCCGGGGAACCGTTATAAACTAAATTTAATTTTAAGCAGATGACGTCGCGGGCAAAAGTAGTATTTCTCAAAAATAAATCCAGATAAAGAAGAGTTCGTAACAACTGGGAAACTGTATATGCATACTCGATGTATACAATTTCATAACGAAACTGTGAATAAGACATCAATTAAATGACATTTAATATCACCTCAGTGTACAGTCAAGGTCATAAATATGTGTACACTTTAGTACCTTGTCACTTTAATCGCTGTGACATTCATATATGACAGTTTAAACATGACGTGAAATAGACAAGGTACTAAAATGTACACATTTACGTCCTTGACTCTACAATATTGTTAGATATGGATGGATGGATTAGGAGGTAAAAACGTAAGAAATAATATTAGAGAATAATATACTATACCTATACTTAGTAGTGATTTTTTTAATTTACACAAATATTGTAAAGCGGTAAAATTCTTTGTAAGTAGTTTGTTGTTCATAGGAGTTAAGTCTCTGGAACTACTGACCAGACTCTTAAAATTCTTTCACTGATAGAAAACTACATTGTTCATGAGCAATATACGTTACAATATTATATTCCAATTATTTGTTGAGATAATCCAGACAGATATGTCAACGCACAACCAAAACTTAAGAGGTGACTGCTAAGAAAGAACACCTTTTAATTTCCACTGGAAATATATCAATTTGTCGACTGTCTGCGTCTGTCGGTATTTTCCTGGTTTTAAATATAGGAAGAAACTTCCAGACAAATTCTTTCACCATTAGAAAGTTACATTATCAAAAAGTAACATAAGCTATATTTTATTTCATAGGCCATGGCTAAGCGAGGGCGGGTTGCTAGTGAATAATAAATGTAGGTAATAAAGTAAGTACAGTTAAAAGAAAAAGTCGAGGCAAACTGGTAGCAATCTGTTTCACGCAAGTCTATAGAGGTACGATTAAATAGAAGGAACTAGCAGTGGCCAGGCCTTTATTCTATTTTAGTTTAGCCCATCTTGCTTCAATATCGTAATCACACTGATGACGATATAATGAAAACAAATTAATTTTATACATATCGCAGGCAGTAAAGTTAATACCTATAGATTGAAAAAGAATAGAATATAAATAATTTAAATAAATAGCTTAAAATGGACTGGAATAAACGTTGTTGCACTTTGAACTTTATTTATCCGTGCAGCAATTATATTGGAAAAAATATTTCCAACAAATCATTGTAAAAGGTACCCATATCAACTGTTCACTCTTAATAGTGTTAAATACCTCCATTTATTGATGCCCACGTTAGATGAGCTCGCGAACCAGGGGTCGATGATGAAGACGCATCGCAGGGTGACGGCGCTGGTGATGCCTGCTCGTAGGGCCGGGTTGTCGTGGAGGCGCAGGCCCTTCCGGAACCAGTGCACGGTGTGCTTGCCGCTGGGGGTGCTCCGGGGCGGAGCCGAGGGCTCCGCCATGCGCGGGAAGCTTGCGACCGTCTGAGTTACCGTCGTCATCCGGCCCACGCTACGTGCTTCCTACTAACAAACAACAACTGTTACCAATACGCACAAGCACCAAGGAACCTATGAATGTAGAACCCAACTTATCGAAAAATAATCACACCACAGCTTGAGTGGACATTCTAATAAGAGAAACATATAAGCAATCTTAACTAATAAGAGAAATGATGAATGGAAATAGTGAGACACATAGAAATTTAAAATACATTAGAATTTAAGTAAAACTACATTAAAGTAAAGTCTTTTTAATGTGAATATATTGGGTTTAAACAAACAAGAATGGTATATGGTAATTATTTTTCTTTGAATGGTTAAGTATATGATGTGACTCAATCATGCAGTGTATGTTAGATTTATTCATATTGATTTTGTTTAAAAACAGATAACTAAAAAACCGGCCGATTCCGTCCGTACCATCATACTAGACAAGGCAAAAAATGCTGTAACAACGTATAGTTTTTCTCGCTTCCCTTTAACTTTCAATTTAAATATTTTTTTATTATTTGTTGTTATAGCGGCAATACAATAATAATAATAATACAATAATACACACTGAAAACTTCAACTGTCTACCTATTATGGTTAACAAGATATGGCCTGCTGACAGACAGACGGACGGATATTTTTTGTATTGCATATTTATAATCTATATGACAGTTGCATAAAACAGTTTGCCTTATTATGTTATGGTTCAAAAGATACAGCCAGCAAAAGGTCTATTAGGACCGGATGGACGACATAAGCTTAGTAATAGGGTCCCATTGGCATGCTTTAGGTACACAACCCTTCTGCTTCTCTTCTTTCTTTCTTACTTTCTAACATCTAATTAACTACATTTTCTAACATGTACTTAATTCTAAAATTAGTGTCAACAGTTAAAATTAAGTACCTTAATAATTTTAGTTAAAAAAGTCACACCACGGGATTGTAGAGCCACTTTGAACATTCTTAATT
This sequence comes from Tortrix viridana, assembly GCA_963241965.1. Classification (NCBI taxonomy): domain Eukaryota; kingdom Metazoa; phylum Arthropoda; class Insecta; order Lepidoptera; family Tortricidae; genus Tortrix; species Tortrix viridana. The sequence continues at coordinate 54,611,958 of OY725171.1, read as the reverse complement.
TGGTTGGGTTGTTAACTCATCAAATTTAAATACTTACCGTGTATGATTTGACAAACCAATATAATTTTAGAATTACCTACCAACCATGCAGTCAATATAGCCCTGCCCGATGTTAGAAAGCAAGAAAGAAAGAAGAGAAGAAGAAGGGTTCCGTACCTAAAGCATGCCAACGTCATAAATAAGAAAAGGTGTGTGCACATGTTGATTACATATTTTGTTAGTTTTTGTGCATGATTTAAAGTTAGTTTTTTTTTTGTGTTTTAGTGGTGTAAGTGGAATAAAAGCAATTTTTGCATTTGTGTGTTAGCAGTTTATATGTGTGTTACCTCGCCTTCCCCAACAAATGACAGACTTTTATGGTTAGAAAATTGCACATCCACTCAATGATCCTATATACTTTTCTACTATACTGAAAACAAAAAAAATATATTTTCGAAGTATTTTGCTGAAACATAAATATTGTTATAACTAGAAACTGGCACAAGGTCCCTTTTGTTACGGAATGTCACATATTTTTACTTATGTTATATGTGTGTGTGTAATAAAATAACATGTCATAATCCTTATCCTTATCCTATAAAATTCTAAATGTGAAAGGGTGTTTTTTTGTTTTTTTGTTTGTTCAGTTTCACATTTCAACACCTCAACTGATTGACATGAAATTTTGTACCAACATACTTTACAGCCCAGAGAAAGACATAGGGTAATTTATATACAATAGCGGACGGAGTCGCGGGCTAAATCTAGTGGACGACAAACCACACCACCATACCATAACCAAAACCAACAGATCTGTCCCTTTCTCCCAGTAACTCAGTACGTAAGCAAGCTCCCACTAACTAACTAGTGGACGTTACATTTTATAAGTTTACATTGTCATACATAAATGTCAAAGTCATAATAATAATTATACTAATGTAATGTATGAAGATTACTTGTACTTACCTTCCGAAGACATGTTAAAAACTATTTAATTACAATTTCAATTTGCTCACTGATATTTTGAAACAAAAGTCTAATAACACAACAAATCCACACAACTTTTAATATAATAAAAATACAAAATGAATTTCCGAGGATTCGTTTACATTTTATTAACTATTAAAAAATATATTATGTACTGGATTCCACGGAATACTAATATTAACATTTAGTTTCCACTATCATCTACAAAATTCTACGTTACGGGTAACAATAATTATGCTGCGTATGGTTAAAAATGAAGTAAACATAACTAACACTTCAAAACTTGTGGCAGACTATAGTTTTGAATAGAGATACTTTATTGTAGACCAAGAGCGGACGTTCTAAAATACAGTTGATGCGTAATAGTTCCTTGGTGGAAAGACCGACGAATGATACCTACTTACTAATGGGCTAGATTTATGATCAAAATTAAATATCATTGAGAACATATTTGTTTTTCATGAATTATAAAGGAAATTAAACATTAAACGGACAATTACATGATGAAGTTTATCAGTCCTTCAACGTCCTTACTGTCAGGCAACTCTTCATTCTGTATACTGTCATGAGACAACACTCCCTGTTACCTTTAAACAGTAATATCTTGTCGGAAAATAGAAGACGTAAAGGTAAAGTATGTTCCCAAATCTCTTCAAAATCTCAATTTGCCCGTAGATTTTTTAGCTTTAAAGGTAGTTACCTGTATAATAAAATCAACTCAATATTAAATATTCACCTATCCTCTAAATTTAAATGCAAGAGACAGGTTGCCAAATGGGTGCATAAACTTAACTACGAGCAGACTGAAAAGCTTCTCTTGACTAAATAATAAGTGAGTGAAAATCAGGTTTGACTTGATTATTTTAAGTGTAATTGTAATATTTATTGTATAATAGTTGTAAATTATAACATTAAATCTATGGTGTAAAACATTGTGTAGACAAAGTTGAGCATGTTTGATTTTTGTTTCTTTATAATTCTTTATCTCTCCACAAAGGATTACACATATATAAAATTGCCAAAACCACTTCCCTGCGTCATCGGAGCGGGGGCCTGGTGATCTGTCATACAGGGTCTCCTAGTTCAGACACCAGGCTCTCACACTGGTTTCTTATAAGTATTCAATTATGTACTATTAAGCTAAATATTAACATAACCATTGTGAGAGTGAATAAAGATTTTTTTGTATTGTATTGTATTTGTATTATTATTATTTATTATCACGTACTACCTACTGTTATTTCAATTAATAAAGGTTATAATAATAATAACTACCTACAGAAATTTTAGATAGTTGATTAGCTCTTAGACTATTTCTATTTGAATCTAATCGTCCACGCCGCTTGCAACGTGACTTGAGAGTCTGTTCGGAAACACGTAACAAGTATGAGGTAAATAAATAAAAATATGAATTCGGCCCGTCCTTGGCAATAATTGTTAATTTAAGCGGCTTTACAAGATATGGATGAATTGAAAACGAAACTTAATGTATAAAGTACGATTTACGTGATAATCGTTTATTATCAGATAATTGTTGTGGTGCAACAGCACTCTGATTTGATTATTGCCATTTTGGCGCTGCTGTCGCTGTTAAGGGCTTTTATTATTTTAGGCGCGTTACACACGGAGCTATAATATATATTATAGATCGGTATATTATGATATATTTTCTGTACTGAGTTAACAGAGTCCACACTCCACACACGCAACTATAATTTATATAATAGCTGCGTGTGTGGACTCTGTTAACTAGTACGGAAATTAAATACGAAAATATATCGTAAGATGCCTTGCTATTATATATATTAATATACCAAAATATATATTATAGCTAGGTGTGTGACGCGCTTTACGCTATCGATAGCACCGGGATGCCAGACTGTCTTGTTTCTCACTCTAACGCATAACTTCGTCCCGCATGCTCGCCCATGATCGGCGATTGTGGAATAGAAGCATTACGTTAGCGAGAAAGTCACCCTGACACAAAATTTACTATTGGTGTATCGACTTTTTAATTTGGTAGTACTGGAGGTTCGCGTAGGGGTCCAAATAGCGGGCGAATAGCGGTCCATTCAAATTTGCTTTTAGCAACATTAAGGAAAACGAAAGAATACCTATAAGGACATCTCTTTCTAACTCGTTATGAATACCATAAGTAGAAAAAGGTCAAATATACGTCTTTAGCTCTTTCTTATAGTCCGGTTTCTATTAATGTACTTATTCTGTGGCTTCAATCATCACTAAGTTAAGTTTATCTGTGGACAGCCACCTTGTTATTAGTCTGTTGCAGTCTTTTTCTTTTAAAAGTAGCCCTCGAACTGAGGTATGTGTTTTGCAGTTACTGATATAAATCTTTTATTATTAACGCCAACTGTGATTGTTTTAGCTTAAAATTTAATCTATTATTAATTTTATTATCCTGTCCTGCGTATTGCGTCCTTATTTTCGTGTATAATAGTAACTTTTGTTATTTTAGGCGACATCAACTATGGGTCGTGTGATTCGTGCCCAGCGTAAAGGTGCCGGTTCGGTCTTCGTTTCTCACACCAAGAAGAGGAAAGGAGCTCCTAAACTCCGTTCCTTGGACTACGCTGAGCGTCATGGCTACATCAAGGGTGTTGTAAAGGTAAAAATATTTTGGTTTTGTTGTTAAACGTCAGCGGCATACCAAGTCCTTTTAACCTTGTATTGGTAAGCAAGCGTGCGAGATCGTTCTTTTAATTGGATTACTTATTTCTCTTTAATCTATAAGACGCGCATATATTAGATATTTATATCATGCACTTAAATATTCTAACCTCGACATCATTACTTTAGCATGAGGTGAAAATAACCTCTAACATGTTGAAATTGCCAAGCTTAAATTAATCTGTTTCCCTGAAATTAATTAATATGAATATAACCAACTGCGTAGTTGTACCTATTTCATTATTATTATATACTTTATCTGAAGTTGGCAATTACTATGGAAATAATGTGCTTCATTGTCGCAAGTTCTTTCACTTAACTCATGAAGTACCTACCTACTGATGCGGGACAAGACGACAATAATCAATTTTATTTGTATAGTAACCGTGACATTATGCTTTCGAGTGTGTCCACGGGCAGCGCCATCCCTGTTTATGGGAGATATCCCGTCTTTTCGTATCAGCCAGTTGAAACCATTTTCGCCGGCCGCCGTCGATTACGCCCTGTGCAATGTTTCCCTCTGGCGATTCCGGGGTAGTAAATCATATAAATAAATCACAATTTGTAAGCACTGGGTAATGCATCTTGAGCTTGTGTCTGAACCAGGGCTTGTTAACGTTACTTAAGGGTAATTTCATAAAAATACTTTTTTAGTAAAATGTGTACTTACTAATGTTAATTTTACGTTTTTTAATTTTAACAATAGCCTTAGGCTTGTTATTACTAGATAATGTTACTTAACGGTAATTTCATAAAAAATCCGTTAAATTAAAGTTAAATACTGTTAAAAATAATGATAGATGATGGATGCAAATAACATTCGTAAAATAACGTTAATATTACCAAATATATTGTTAGCAAATTGGGTACATCAGCATTGTTTTAATAAATAACAAAACAAGACAGGGGTTTCCAGGGAGCATTTATTTCAGTAATGTTAATTGGTTCAATAGGATATCATCCATGACCCTGGCAGAGGTGCTCCCCTGGCCGTGGTCCACTTCCGCGATCCCTACAAGTTCAAGACCCGCAAGGAACTTTTCATCGCTCCCGAGGGCTTGTATACTGGCCAGTTTGTGTACTGCGGAAAGAAGGCAACTCTTGAAGTTGGTATGTATCATTCATTAATTTGTTAAAATTATATGTTACGGTAAGACACACTTGATAAGGCGCGTCGTGAATCATCATTTGCGCAGACACAAACAGACAAAACTGATGATGTCCAAGAGCATTATTTCAACTTACAAACAGACTTGTATTCAATAGTTATAAGGTGCAAATTACACTGCAGTTGGTTTACGCCTCGCTCACGCAGGGCACGCCTCTTTCTTAGTTACACTGCAGGGCCTTGTTGACGGGGACCCATTAATTTATAATGAAGCATTTACTCCTAAACTTGAATCAGACTTAAATTGGTATCAAAATATTTTTTTATGTGCACAATTTATATTGTACCTACATTTTGTAAAAGTGATTTTATATTATGTACTAGGTATGAACGCCGCGCCGCGAAAAGGTAACGGCAATGTCCTATGGCAACAATGAGCACGTTCATTCATACTGACTAGAGACCGATTCAATTATCTCACTCGCTCTCTCGGCGCGCCGTTACCTTTTCGCGGCGGCGGCGCCCCGGCGCGGCGCTCATATCTATTATGTACTACTCTTATTATGACTTCACAAAGTTATATGTAAGACCATTATGACAATAAATATTATTTAAAACATTATGCGTAAAAATCTTATGACAAGAGATGTTTATGCTTTCAAACATAATAAACAAAGACCTGAATTCTCATAGCATAAATTTACTTTACATAAGGATTGAACAATAGGTTTTATCGACTTTTTCAATCATCGATATTGTCATTGTAATTTCGGATTATGTACATAATTATTTTACCTCATATAAATTGAAAGTTATTAACAGGGGACAGAATTTTCATAGCAAAAACTGATACGTCATGTCGTGTCATAGGGATATAACGTTGTATTTTATGGACTATCGGCAAGAAATTCTTACATAGCCGAGATTTTTTATGTAATAGAATTAGACCTTTTATATACGTACATATAGTTATGCAAAAAAAATTACCTATTTCAGAACACAAAAAAAACCACAACATACACAAAGAGCTTCACGTATTGTTGAATACAATTACTTACTGAGAATGAAGAATGACTTTTAAATATAAAAGTAAAAACTGAAATGACAAAGTTTAACATGGAAAGAGGTTACAATTAATCAATAAGGAACTGCAAAAGGTAAAACCTTATTGTTTAATCCTTATGTCATTTAAATTTTTGCTATGAGAACTCTTCTCCATGATAATAAAAAACCATTATACTATTACTAAGATCTATTCAAAAGGGATCCGATGCCTTTTTTTTGCCACTATATGTACTTTAATCTGCAATAATGGCCGACAAACAAGACGTCAACTCCCAAACAATGGCCGCGTCAAAGGCAGTGTTGCCAGGTCCAATTTGAAAGTCTGAAAATGTGAAGCCGATAAAAGGAGATTATTATTATTAGTATAATACATAATAAAATAATATATAATATTATTTTTATATTATACTAGTGGACCCGGCAGACGTCGTCCTGCCCGATCGCAGAGCCACCTACCGGGTCCAATTGTAAATGTAAACCACCCCTGTATTAAAGCGAACAAAACTAAAAAAAAAATATTCAAATCGGTCAAGCCGTTTTTGAGTTTAAGCGAGACTAACGAACAGCAATTCATTTTCATATATATAGATTATATTGTTATATGGGTGATTATCAAAAAAATTGTATGTAGTTAAGGCCTTAATTAAGAAACGCTAATTTTATTCCATTGTGTGACAAAAGTTAAACATACAATCAATCAAGAAAATTAACGTTTCTTAATTATGGACGTAATTTTTTTTGATAATCACCCATATATGTTGTATGTTATATATTATACCTATTAAATAACAAATATTTCAGTGCATCTTGGCACCCATCTAGCGAGTTCAATCCAAATCTAAGACTCAACAATCAGTAGATTCTTACGAAAATTCCGTAGATCTGTAGACATACCCTGAATTCCGTAGATCTCCTAAAAATCAGGAAACCTGGCAACACTGATCGAGGGCGTAACAACATGGCGTCTGACCTGCTGGCTAATCACTGTACATAAAGCAAAATAGCGGTGCATGGATCATACTGATTGGTCAATTACATTTCCCGCGCTTCAAAAATTTGTCTACTGCGCAGGTACATTGGTAAGCCGTATCAAGTGTGTCGTTTATCGCTTTTCCCTCAGGATCTATCAAATTTTGACTTATATTCTTTATAAATTGACAGGAAATGTAATGCCTGTTGGTGCAATGCCTGAGGGTACAATCGTCTGCAACTTGGAAGAGAAGATGGGTGACCGAGGTCGGCTGGCCCGTGCTTCGGGTAACTTTGCCACGGTCATTGGCCACAACCCTGATGCCAAGCGCACAAGGGTAAAGCTGCCATCTGGCGCTAAGAAAGTCTTGCCCTCTAGCAACAGGGGCATGGTCGGTGAGTACAATGTATTTTGTAATTAGGTTTACTACTACTACTCTGTTCACTTTATCCACCAAATTGGTTTAATGACACAAATATATAGTTGATTTAACTAGGTACACAATCTTAAATACAAATATAAACAGACATTCAGACGTACAACAAAGTGATCCTATAAGGGTTCTGTTTTTTTTTCATTTGAGATACGGAGCCCTAAATAGATGTGCTAGGCATCAAAATTCATTAAGTACTACTTTATAAAACTGGTTGATGATCAATGGTTGAATTTATTTAAAGATAATTTATGTGCATAGTTTTAAGTTCTCATGATTAACTTCTATAGATAACCTTAAACAAGTTCAATGTGCTCATGGGGAATTTAGAAATATTAAAAATTTATATGACAGGCAGTTTCTATATTGAGATGAACAAACAGACAGACGTGAAAGTAAGCTAATAAAGATGTGTTAAATTTGTTTAAATTGGCAGGAACAATTTTCTCGGACATGATGATTTATCTTTACCTACTCTGAATGTGTTAATGATTACACAGAGGCTCTTTCTGAGGTTGACCTATAATCGAGAAGGTATTGTATCAAAACAACAGATCATGAAGCAAAGTTGTTATCTGTTGTCAGGAATCGTCGCTGGCGGCGGGCGTATTGACAAGCCCATCCTGAAGGCTGGTCGCGCCTACCACAAGTACAAGGTGAAGCGCAACTGCTGGCCGTACGTGCGAGGTGTTGCCATGAACCCCGTGGAGCATCCTCACGGTGGTGGTAACCATCAACATATTGGTGAGTGTTTTTTACTATTATTTATTACTATTAAGTACATTTATTATATTCTTGGAGGGCCCACGTCAAATTTCGCTAGTTCAAAACAGTCTTATGTTACTCAACAAACATATTAATGTCATTTTGACGACTGTCCTATATCTAGGATGAATAGAGCGAAAGAATAGCGCCACCCCAACCAGGCTTGTGTTTCAGTCTCGTTTAAACGGCTAAACGGATTTTGATAAAATTTGGCACACAGATACTCCAGGATCAGGACTATCTGTGTGCCAAATTTTATTTCCACCTTTACAAGGATATAAAGTTCGTAATTAACATTTATAAAATACTAGCGACCCGCCCTGGCTTCGCACGGGTAGCAGAGCATATACGCGCACGCACGCGCAAGAGAAAAGAAAATCTGTTTATAAGTTTATCGCGAACGGACAGACAGACGCGGCGGGGAAACATTGTTAATAATTACATTGGTTCAATTCCAAAAATCATAATATAACATTAATTTCGATTAAATTTCCCTAAACTTCCTAACTGAATTTACTAATGAATATTTTATTGATACTTTCAAATAATTGATAATTAGCAGTTAAATAACAGTTGTCTTTAATTTTTATTCAAAATGTTAGTAGATAAGTTATAGTACCAGATTTTAATGGTTATGAATAATTTACAGGTAAGGCTTCTACTGTGAAGAGAGGAACATCGGCTGGTCGCAAGGTCGGTCTCATCGCTGCCCGCAGGACCGGAAGAATTCGTGGTGGCAAGACAGACACGAAGAAGGAAGCGTAAATGTATGGATATTGAATATAAATATAAAATCAAATAGTTTTTTTACTCTTAATATAGCATCTCACAATATTCGTTAACCGTAAATTTCCTCCTCCATTACCTACTTCCGCAATCATTCGACACTACAACGCCCGGGGCCGCCAGACCGGCACGCCGCCTCAACTCTGAAGTAACGTGGTATCCGTTTATTTGACCAAAATTACGTTTGGCAAACGTTTCATTTCGCAAAAACGTATATGTATGCGGGGTATCCTGCGAAAAATGTTTCGCAAATAGTTACATTACAACATAGGTTAGGTTACGTTTTGGTCTGTTGATCGGAACATTCGCAACGCTCAACGCTGCGTTACGCGGTATGCGGTGTTTGTATGAAACCGTTGATGCATGTGTCGACCGACTACAGACCATTCTCGATGTTTTTCGCCGTACACCGTGTACCTCAGCGTTGTGCGTTGTGATCAACAGACCAAAGACTTGTGACCACTTACGCGAAACGGCGCGGCGCGGCGCGAAAATTACAAACTGTCGATACCTATTGAAATGTCTTACGTGGCGAAACGCACGCGGGGTCCGGTGCGGCGCGGCGCGAAACGAAGCGAACACGATCAGTATGAATTTTTGTGCGAACGCGATGCGGTGATGCGTTGTCGTTATGAGGCGGCGGCGGTGGTGCGGGGCCATTCGCACACGTAGGACAAAGCCGCCGCATCGCATTGAATTCGCGTGTAACCGCATCGGATCACTTCGCAATCGCGTTCGCTTTGAATCGCCCTTTACGACGTAGCCTTAGAGAATGTCCAGTTCTGACTGGGGTCATAAAACTACGTTTCCGCGACGTTTTCCAGCAGTGTGACTGCCGCGCCGCGCTGGCTGTTTGACGAAGCCTTAATGCATTGTCTGTACTTAATTTTAAAAGAGTGGTGGAGGCGGATCATTTCAACACGTAAGCTTTCGGCACACCAAACGCGTGTCGTGAGCGTCGCGTCGCGTGGCGTGGCATGAGCGACGCGGCACCCGGCACACCGCAGGCGGCCGGCAGCTACGACGCGTTTCGAACGCGTGCCCGCGTTGCTCACGCTTCGCGGCCGCGTTTGGTGTGACATGTTGCGTGGAGCGCGCGTACATCTATCTCGCGTCTGTAAAAAAATACAACTAGTAGCCGCGACGCGTTCGCCCCGCCCCGGTGTGCCGGTGAGCATGGCGGCCATATTTAATACAACTTCGCGTTCGCGCACGCCACGCGCCGCGCTGCCCGAGTTGTCTGCGGCGACTGCGGTGCGTCGCGCGGTTACTTTTTCGTGTGCCGGGTTCAATGTGCTTTGTTGTATAATAACACGCGCGGGCCCGCGTTTGAAGCGCGTCGCGCCTGACACGCGTTTGGGGTGCCGAAAGCTTTACTGGCCTGGTAGCAGAAAACTCCACGGAACGGTGGAACGGGGTTGCAAGAATACAGCTGCAGGATTTATTCCTGACTCGTCAACTTCCTAGGTAATTGGTCATGTTCCAAATTCATCATCATCCTCATACTTTATTGTTCCGATTTATATTGTTGGGAGAGTTGATGACGAATTAGGAATATGGCGAGTCAGGAATAAATCAGCTGCAGAGCCTGGCCTGTCCTTTCCTATAACTATTATATTTGTCCAAACAAGCTTACCTATTACCTAAACAAATATCTCACAAATTGTCCTAGTCCCGAACTAAGCTCTAGGCTTGAACCATGATTACTAGAGAGCGATAAACATAGGGGAAACCTAGGAGAGTTGTGACAGAGACGATTTCTTCCGACCAAAATTCAATCAAAATTTTGAAGAAATACTTTTCGCATTTTTTTGCACGCAGACGTCGTAATTACGCAACCGCTGCTCCTCGTGTGCCGTCGGCGGGTTCTGAGTCAAGTAGCGCGTCTCTAAAGTGACAAACGAGCATTGTTGCTAGCTCTCTAACTAATAAATATTAAACACTGCGTGCAAAAAAATGCGAAAATATTTCTTCAAAATTTTGATTGAATTTATATCACGTCTTGTTACATGTGCGTTGTTGTGTTTTTTTTTCTTAAGTTGTATGGTTATTCAAGTCTCAAAGCGTTGCATTGATATTTTATGTTTGCATCGTATTCAGAAAATATGAATTATTATTCGGACCAAGTCGTCATTTTGAGCACCTAGGAGAGTTGTGACAGCCTGTCACCCTTCAGTAAACTGCTGGGTTATTTCGACACTTTTTTAAATCAATTTGCGATGTCTAATAATTGCTTATCATATTAGATTAAGATTTTTGACTGATTATAATATAATTGATCTCAAGCGATGCCATAATTGTATGGGAATTTTATATGTTGTTTTTGTTAGTACTTAATGTACTAAAAGATGATTAAATTACCTTTTGAAAAAAAAAAAACATGTTTCATTTATTTATAATATGTGTAATGGTATTTTTAATACTCAAATAGTCTAAATACAAAGCTGTCACAACTTACCTCGGTGACAGGGGAGTTGTGACAGAGGGAGTTATCTTCCTTTTTGTTGATTTTCTCGGAGACCGTAATACTTTAATTAACTTTGATTATTGTTTTGGAAAGGGAAGGAATGGTGCTACATTAATTCACATAGGTCATAACTGTGGAATGCTTCTTAAGCGAGATAAGTCCCTTAAATCAAAAATTGTCACAACTCTCCTACGTCTCCCCTACTTATCTAGTGAAATAAATTCATATAAAACAATCCGACTCAGGAACACATACCTACCTACTCACGCTCATCACACAAATATTTGTCCATACCGGGATTGCAACCCAGGACCGCTAGCTTCGTAGGCAGGGTCACTACCAACTAAGCTAACCGCGTCGTCAAAGATGTGATTCAGGCCATAGGTAACGCCTTGCGTCGTCCACTTCATTCACTCCACTTCACTGACGGTGCATGCCTGGAGCTGGGGCGTTGTAAGTAATGTGCGATGACTTAAACATTTTGAAACACTGCATCTAACGGTGTCTTGTGCTGTCGTGCCTACCGTGTGCCTATTTCTGGGGTCCTAGTGAAAAGGGGTATAAGTCAACTTAACTCTTAATTAAAAAGGCTATAATCATTTACAGAGTACGCTTAGACTTATATACCCTTTTTCACGTAAATTTTAGAAGACATATCTTTTTACTTGGACCCCAGATTGATGCCTATGACACTCGCATGGTTTTGACGAGTCGTATGAGACTCCATTTATTAAAATCGGTATAATAGTTTAGGAGCTAGAGTGGAACATCTTTTTTTTTCGGGGTTGGTGTCATAGTGAAAGTTGGTCAATATGACTTACTGATTTAACCTCCAAAATTTGGACACTGAATTTAATTTCACCTGTATATAAACTGTTAAAAACATTACCATTCTTTTAGCTTCGCTCAGTCAGGTAAAAAAAAAATATCAGCTGCATAATCAGAAAATTAGTTTTCACGTACAGCTCGGACTTCTACTTCTGCCTGAGCCTATTTTTTTTTTTTAGTATATCGACGATGAAGTGTAATGACCTATCTAATTATAAAAAAGGAATCATTACGCTTCATCGCCGATATTAGTTGTACCTCGGGTTGGGAGAGTTAAGATAGAAATAAACAAATATGACCATATTTTTTTTAATAGTAAACATATTTCAAGTAGGTAACATGTGTAAAACCATAAAATACTTTTTTTTCAAATTTATTGTATCCGATTATCATATTAATCGTAGAGGCAAGGCAACAAACTAAACATGGCTCTGTTTTCCCAGAAGTTGACTAGATACTAGTAGAGCATACCTTTGAGCAACAAGTCACCCACGAGTCTTTTAGGGCTCCCTACCCGAAGGGTGCTTAACGGGACCCTATTACTAAGCCTACGCTGTCCGTCCGTCCGTCTGTCCTATCTCTGTATCTTTTGAACCGCAAAAGATGGCCCGTTGATTTAGACCTAGACCGACAAAACGGTAATAGGTACGCGTAATAAAGCGTCAAATTTGGTATGACTATAGAACAAACCCTGTAGAAAAACAACAAATACTAAAAACCAGCCAAATGTGTACGGAACTCTCAGTGCGCGAGTCCGACTCGCACTTGACCGGTTTTTTAATGTAGCGCAACAAAAAGTGACTGAGAAAATATAACCTTTATTTTATTAAAGGACGTCTTACAATGAAAAATCATGCATTACGAGATGTATTTCATCGTCACATTTGTGCTCTCTTAAATATTGCTTGTTATGTTACAATTAATGTAAAATACTAAATTTGGTCGTCATTCGAGTACATACATTACAGTGCCTACAATGCGATAGCTCTTAACAATCTTCGGGATTGTACTTCTGTCTCACTCGCTCTCATACGTTCTTATCAGTTCTATCGACTACCCGGAACCGAAACATTTCCAACGAGGTATCGCATTAACATAATCTAATAAACAATTAATTTGACCACTGCTATTAAATCATAATAGTACAGATACATTTACGACTTTATTAAGGCAAACGAAGTGCTCCCAATTTGGATATGTTCCGCTCAAAAAGATGTTTAATAGTTCGACAACGAAAGAACATTCACCATCAGTTACATACAATTGAACTTAATTATTTGAAAAAGATTTGCACACGACATTTATTTATTTATTAGGTTTGCCAACAATTGTTACATTATTTCTTATGTATATAACCACGGTATATAACAATGAGTAGTTTTACGTAAATGCACAATCTACTACAGGTAAACACCTCACGCAATTTAAAGTAACAACATAACAGGCCATAAATGGTCATAACTAACAATACATTTTACAAAAATTTAGTTAATAGGTTCTCGATTTAAATGTTGACAATGACATACTAAATAGATCTATTGTGACGTTATTACAATCGACATGCGTTGTTTCGGTGGACATGCACCGCTTTATAACAACGATACGTTGTACTAGAGGCGGATCCAGGATTTCTATTAGGGCCCCATAACTCCAAACCGAGCCCTCCTCGGGTCAGGTCTCGTACTATTTAGTTTATTTAGGGTTAGTCTATGCATCCGCCCCGAGGGCGCGGCCCCGAGCCTATGTGGAGCCGCCCGCGTGTTGTATATACAAAAGATCTAACACCAACTCTGTAAGAGCAAGGTAACTAAATTTCATTTGATTCTAACTACTAAGGTACTCGTTTATACTTTAACTGTTCCTTTATTATTTCCGCAATAAATATTGAGTGCAGTTATCCGAGTGTCCATATCGAGTCGACGTCGGTGAGCACGTCTGCCGGCGGCGAGTGCTTGTGGAACATGAAGTAGCCCTGGATCTGGGCCGGACTCACGCGCTTCGCCTTTTCGATCACACTGGAATAAGACAGGTCACTGTACGAGTATCTCATAATTGATAGATAATATTACAAGGGTGGTAACGTAAGCAACTCAACAACAATTCTAGGTATTCAAAGCGGTGCCACCATCTAGGTAAATGTCACATTTGTCTATGAAATTAGTTTCATTTTAAACCATTGTGTGATTTCCCATTCGTTCGCAGATTAATATGTACAGTCGGCCAAATATGAGGTTTATTTGACCGACCGCACTTGCATACAGCTGTTTTTATATGGCTGTTTCCACTGTTTACTTGATATAAGTGGCCCGCTTTATGGCCCGGCAAGAATGAGGGCACGTTCGGAGTAAGTTAGTATTACTACCTTACTTTTAAAAACTTATCAGGTATTTTTCATGCAGACTGCACTCCTTAATGCACTTACCTCTTCGCGAATGTCTTCGCAGCTTCAGCGGCTTCTTCACCTTTGTAGAATCTCAAGAACATCAGTTCCACTTGCTGTTGGTCGCAGTAGCCCACGTACTCTTTCATGTCCACCCTGCCAGGCCTGATCAGTGCCGGGTCCAGTCTACAACACAAAAGGCACACATGCTCAGTTGTTGAAATGGGTCGATCTAGGATGACGTGAGATGCCATATACTTGATATACTTGAATAAATATTTCTCAAAAACAATATGTGTGTTCAATATACACACTTGTTTTGATGACTGTCTTTATGACGGTGGGAGGACGGTTATTTGAGTGAAAGGTAAAACAGACGATGACTGACAATGACTAGCCTAGAATCTAGATACCTAGATACATTTTATGAGGAACGCATTTTTAGACGACTAATACGGAATGCCTCAATACTAGATATTTCACCGACTAGACTTTTTGTTGTATGGAGATGTGTAAAAGCAAAATAGATGCGTACGCATCTTCATACAAAACAGTCATTTACTATAGACAAAATGCGAATCGATGCTGACAGATATGATTCAGGCCTCACCCTCACACCGGAACACAACACAAAAAAGTAGTTAAGATGTTATTGTTATAATAAGGACCAGGTCACCTCTCCAAATAATTGGTGGTCATGAAGACGATGCGCGCTTCGGTGGACGCGACGCCGTCGAGACAGTTGAGCAGTCCGCTGAAGGTTACCCGGTTCAGGCCGTCGTAGGCCGCCTTCTGCGACGGCGTGTCCTCGCGTGACACGAATGCGGCGTCGATGTCTTCAAGGAGAATGATGGATTGCTGAGGCGCTACGCTGAAATTAGAATGTCGCCAGATAGATCATATTTATTCATTGTGGTTCTATACCCCTAAAACTAAACGGCATTAAGATACGGGTAAAGGTCAGTGTTAAAGGAGTAAAATGTTATCAACGCAAACCTAAGAAGATGGTTAAGTCTGTCGTCGGTGAGGCCCCTTTCGGAAAGGTTTAGGACGCAGATGTTGTACTCCAGCTGTCCTGCTAATGCCATGATAAATGAGGACTTCCCACAGCCTGGCGGGCCGTGCAGCAGGTAGCCTGAAAATAGGGAAAACGAGTAAGTAATAAGGCTAATCGGGAGGTCATTAGAATTTTAGGGGAAACAGCCGTATTGTTGGCACCCTATCGATTTTTGGCACCATGAACTTTATATCAAGTAAATAGTTCTACAATCACTAGGTGTCAATAGTTGTGTTTTACTAAGCTTTTACCCGCAACTTCGTCCGCGTAGAAACTGTAAATCGCTTTTCCCTCGGGAGCTGTTTGATTTTTAAAGAAAAAACGTACTCTATGTCCATTTCCAGGCTATAACTATTTCTGTACAAAATTTCACACCAGGCCCCGTATTACAGTCCCATTTATCGCGGTGGATAAAGCGTCTGTCACCCTCACACTTACATACTAATCAGAAAGTGACAGATGTTTTATCCACGTTTAACCACACCGATGATCCCGACCATAATAGGCACTTTACAATCCGTCAAGCCGATAAGCCTACGGGTCACATTGAAACTACATACTTACACCTGAAAAACATTACCTACCTTTTTGGGTTGTCGGGTGATAATAAAAGTGAAAGTAGCATTTGTTACCTCGTCTATAGGGAATGCCCCGCTCGGTGTACCACTGCGGGTTGTTGATGAAGTCCAAGCAGTCGTCGAGGATGCGGTCCGCGAGCCCCGTGCGCAGCACCACGCTGCGCAGCGGCCGCCGGCGCCGCGGGTGCCCGAACGGCCTCCACTCCGCACCCATCGCTGTGTACATTATCGTCATGCCCTCATGTTGCTTTAACGCCATCGTCCTGGCTGAAATAAAGAACAGTTCGTTTTTCCGAATGAATAATGGAATAAATTACTGTAGAGATCGGGAAGCAACCCCCTTCCCGGCCAAAACTCTTCTCAAACATGCAAATTGAACGCCGATAAAAACCGACCTTCAATATCCATATATTCGGAACGAGTGGTCGTGATGGGGCGCGGGTGTAGGCGGGAATTGGGCGAACCATAAACGTAGAACTTTGTGCCTCCTTTTTTGTTTTGGTTAATAACACATAGTTACAAAGTTTTTTTGGCATCCTGACTCTGAAAATAAAAATCATTCTCATCTATCAGCTTTAGTTTTTGAGATAAAACATAATATGTGTGATTAAAAACAAACACAAAGTTGGAGCGAAATTCACTTATCACGGTGATACAAACATTTTATAACCGTGGTTCTTCCAAGATGCAATTGTTGTATCACTAGTGGTTAAATTTTTAAATCAGATTTTTTCCGTGTAGGAAAAATAAAAGCTGATAGATACAAATGGCTGGTAGATTTAAATTGACTGTATCAAAATATAAAGGAAATATGAAAAAAACTTCCGGAAATTTTTTAAAAGTACAATTTTGTAACTATGCGTAATACTAATATTTCCAGGCATTTTAAGGAAAAAGCCTTTTCTCAAAAACATGCTCAGAAAGGATGGTATTTCTTTTGAAAAACAAAGACGCGAAGGGCCTAATTTTTTTCCTAGGAGTAAAATAAACGTATGAAAACCCATTCCTGTCTGCTGCGATATTTTTTTTACAGTGCTGTCCAATGCATACAGAATAGAAAGGACCAAGAAATAAATCTCATACAGCCAAGGCAACTGCTCGTTTTCGTAGCACAGTGCGTGTGTTTTCTTCTTTTTAATTTTCTTTAAAATTGACTATGGTTAGAATAAAAATGTAAAAACAAAAACTTATTGAAATTTAAACGTAGAACTTATTGTTGTTGTACAAAAACTACAAACATCAAGTCCTCGGCACTTCACTTCACGGGAAAATTTGTCTAATACAAGCCCTGAAATATCAACATCTCAAATTCAACAGACAAACATAAATGTTCCTGGAAAACCCATAACATTTTCGTTTACAAATTGTCCTAATATGACTAACATCACTTTTAATATTAATTATATTACTTACTTTTTACAAATATACATATCTGTATCATTTCCTCACATGTTTGAGAAAAGCATTGCCTGCTAACCACCTCGTCAGGCAATCCCTTACTTTCCGCGCCTAGGCAATAATGCCAAAATAAATAAAAATATTAGGTAGAGTATTCCTGCTTAGCAAAGTCATCTTTGATTCGTTGTACAAAACACCGTGGGCCCGAGGTGACCGAAACCGATTCCGATGCTTAATCTGGAGACGAAAATGTAATATATAATTTCTCGAATAAAGCCCATTTTTCGAGATATCAATTATTTTTGGATAATCACATACCAAAAAAATGTCTAAGGTAAACAAACCCTATGGAATGCGACGTCGCGACTTTTGCCGCAAGACGTCACAAGACGTCCCATGAAAAGCCTCCATAAAATATAAGATAAAAAATCCCTTATCCTACTAGTTAACCCTAATATAATATTAAAAATGTGAAAGTTTGGATGGATGGATGTTTGTTACTCAATCACGCCCGAACGGCTGAATGGATCTGGATGAAATTTTGCACATAGATAGATAGCACATAGGCTACTTCTTATCCCGAAAAAATTGACCGAGCAGCGATAAACGTAAAACTCTACATAGTTAAGGATTGTAAAAGACTTAACAAACGATAATTTTCTCATATTCGTAACGAAAATTAACGATACAAATGTATGACTCTTTTTCTATACGAAACCACAAAACAGAGATAGGTACAGAAGTCAATCACATGTCACATGTCACTTTTCATACCTACGCTCGGCGGTCGCTCTAGGGTTGTCAACTATGGCTTATGCACAAAAAACTTCGTGGTAGTGGCACTGGTATCTAGTTGTTTGATTTATTGTTGAGAATGAAACAGGAAGAATGGAAATATAAATTAATAATAACTAAAATATTTTAATTTTAATGTCATTGTTATATTACAAAGTTGTCACAGAAAATATCTTGCGACGATTTACCTATAGTCCGTAATAGCAAAAAACTTATCCTATAAAACAAAACAATAAACCTACCTAGGCTACCTACTATTACAATACAAAAAGTTTACAGAACAAAACATACAAAATTTTACGTTTGTCAATTTTCACTATCGAAAATCCCTAATACATAACTTCTAGAAACGGATTACACTAGTTAAACAATTTCCATTGCCCTATCCGTTTTAGACCTAAGCTTATCAAATGACACTAAAAACAACACAATATCTACACAAACAAAACAACATGTTTTCAACTTACGTAAGGTGGCGTGAATTTACCTTACAAACATTTTGTTACTTCGTTTATACTCGTACTGATTCAAAATAGGAAACTATTATATAAATCGATCTTAGATATACATATACCTATTCTTCGGTGGTCGGGGCGGGGCCCTAAAACTGTTCTGTGTAACGTTAAAACGAACCATCGAAATACAAGCAGATACCTACTGACCTCTCTGAAACCACTGGTAGCTTAAAAAACGACAATTCACTGTTTAATGTTGAATTTAAACAACCGTCCACTGAACAGTTGTAATAACTTTTTTTGTTGTTGCTCATTTTGTGACGAAACTGAGAAAGTTAAGGACTGTTAATGAAATGAAATAAATATTACCATCTTCCAAAATGTCATAATACAGTTGCTTGTTATTGCCGAAAGACGTTAAAGTCACTGTTTCCCATGGTACACCCATGTGAAGGTCTAGAGTGTGCTGCTCCCTGGTGCGGTCTACCTTGATCCAGGCTCCTCGATATCTGAAATGTAAAAAGGTGATGACAAAGTTGGAGGGATTGGCACGGTTGTCATTTATCCATCAAAAGGCAGTATGAATAGTATTTTTCATGTCTCATACTCTGAAAGTAGGCCATTGTTTATCTTAGAAGCGGGTTGAAAGTGATGTATGTCCCTGAAGGAAGAAAAGCAATTTGAAAAAAGAACTATGTCTATGAACCTGTGCAGTAGCAAACACCTATACAGCTTCTCTGTAGTAAGATTATAAAAAGAATAAGCCTGTACTGAGCCATGTTAAAATCTTATACACCCACTCTTTGGTAAAACTATACTGAGTCTAAGAGCGGCCGCACATAGTGGCGCACTAGTGGCCGCCACTAAAACGCGACCACTAGTGGTTCGGCTAAGCCACTAGACGCAGCCACCAATCGCGGCCACCGGTGGCTGAGTGGCGGCCAACATTGGCTGCCACTATTGGCTATTGTCTGCAGCTTGTGGCAGCTCTAACTATGTCACTTATATCCTATGTTAGTGATCTAGAATGATGTAATTACTATTGCATTTTAAGCAGTAGAACCTATTAATTGTATCGTAAGTTGCGCACTAGATCAGAGTTCCGTCATCGGATTTCTCATACAAATAGTACCTACTACTATTTCTACTTGGACCGACATTTCTCGGATTCGGAACGGACGCAATGCGCAAACGCTCTTAAGTATTCTTCAAATATTCGAATGTTTGTTCAAAATTCAAAATCTGATTCCAAACTGAATGATTGCAATATGAGCTCTTTTTGAAGTAAAATAGCATTATCTCGTAAACTAAAGTAAAGAAGTAAATGCTGTACCATTTCTAAAACTAAAATAAATTTGCTATTTTTTACATTGTGTGACATGTTAATTTAGTACATTTTTATTACTTAATTAAAATTTGATCGAATTTGTTATTATGTTCATCTGTTCCTTTGTAGCTTCTAGAATATTCATTACATTTTGACAAATGAGGTTTTTGTCACAGCGGTATTTGTGATATGAAAGACAAAGCGGGCTTTGTCTTGGTGATCCCAGTGTCATAGGGTATGTGATATCAACATATGTGAAATCCAACATTACGGATCTGGCAAGCATAAAATGGTAAGTGCCACAAAAAAAATTACAAATGTATCAAGTTTGGTGTTAAATAAAAGCTGTTAACATGTAGATTTTAATATGATTTATAAATGAAAAATTAAGCTTTACTTTGTGACATGAAAGGCAATGTTTGTAGCATGAAAGATTTTAGGTCTATTTCAATCCAATTTGTTAATACCTAATGTAAACAAAACAATTATGTTAATATTCCAACACAATCATTCACTTAATTGAATTAGAAACATATGCACATGTATTTAGAAGGCACATGTATTCAACTTGATATCTCATCACTTTCTCCAGCAATATTCGTTCGACCAATATAATTTAAAAAAAAAATATTTAAAAAATCCAAGTCGAAAAGTGAGGCTATTTTTTAGGTTAGAAAGACATATTATTGTAATTTATGGATTATGAATGAAAAATTCAATTTAATGAATCAAGTAATTGATTTGTAATAAACTCTTGGATTTGTCATCATTAATCAGTTGATGGTCGAGTTGATAACACATTTGTTTACATTATTAACAAATTGGATTGAAACAGACTACAGTTTTATAACTTTATCTTGTAACAGTTAAACTATCATTGGCAAGATAAAGTAGAACAAAAATAAACACTAAAACAATTTAAAGCTTATACAAATACTTTTGACGCAGTATAGCAACAAAAACCAGTCCGCCTAGAGCAAAGGGGGTCCCCAACAACAATCTAACCTAACCTAACCCTAACGGGACTCCCTTTGCTTTATTTCAACTGGAATACCTCTTAAATAAAAATTATATAAATACATATTGACAGTGGAAAAGCAAAAATGCTGCAGAAGAGCTGCAGCAGAAGTAACATTGTCACACAACCTTATACTCTTGTATATAACATAAATAAAATATAAAATGAACAATTAATATGATAAGGTAAACTGGAAAAGCACATAAAATAATACGAAATATTATATCAATATGTTAAAGAAATCCCCTGAAGAATCATCAAAGAATTACCTGAAAAAATGTTGGCCAACACTTGGTATAAAGTCGTATTTCGTTTTGATCTGCCCAGTGTCCTTCTGGTGGAAAGAAGTTTCTACACTTAAATGTTGTGTCTTTTTGGCACCTTTTTGGGTTATCCACTGCAGCAGCCATTGGTAGGACTTATCTCTGCAAGGTACTTCAAGCGTTATCATACAATGCCGTCGGAACAGAACCATTGAGGTTTGAAATCCTTTACGTAAAATTGCTGCACTGGCTCCGACACCGAATAACCCGAAACCCGCACCAAAATAGGGGTTTTGGGCAAGCGAAGCGACATATTCCACGATCGTCATGGTTTATGGATTAATTGTGGTAGTGATAATACTTCAATACATAAAAACTACGAAATTAACACATTCATTTCATTTCCTCTAACGTAAACGTAGTGATTATTTACTCAGTGCTAACGTGCACACTGCACAATTTCTTTGGTTCATTTCGACAATTACGAGACAGTGACAGATGATGACAGACACATAATGTCATTTCATAGATATTTTGGTCCTAATTGAGGCTCGAAGGTAAAACATTCATCCTTACAATTAAACGTTTATCAAATAATGCATTTATTAAGGGTTTTGTACATTCAATGAAAAAACAGAAACATTATTCATTCAATTCAATCATTTTTTGTATTATAGCCATGGAATCGTATAATTAATTACAGACAGTAGGTTAAGGCGAACTTAAACTTGTAACAGACGGTCGGACACGTACGAAGCGAAGTTGCTCCGAACCACAACCCGGTACGGTCCGTGCCATGCATCGAAATATAATAAGTATGGAAGTCTAACTGACGCTGAAAATCGGCCCCGCTGACTTAGTGCCGGCGGGGATGGAGCTAATACTTAGTGCCGAACCGTCTATCGGTCGACTTTCTGACGTAGTGTCAAGGAGTTGTTTATAATTACAACAAAAATAATTCGGTTTTAATACTTTTAATGATTACCGGATTTAAATAATGCTGCAAAAATGCCAAGTTGCATTGTGAATAGGTGCAGGACCCACACAGATGCAAAACAAAGCGATATTTATTTTCATTTGTAAGTTATTGAAATTTAAATATTCCCATACCTACTAAAATGTCATGGCCGATGTTATGCAATATATCGTCGAAAAATGTGAATTACAAGCAACTACTTCGAATGAATAGAGTTACCTTGGTGGAGAACTGGAGAGGCCGGTTGCTCACCGTGTAGCACGGTCTTAAACTGTGCAAACTATCGGACGTACGTCGCGGACGTAAAATTACGTCGCGTTGAAAAATCGTTTAGCTGTGTGAACGCTTTAGGAGGCAAAAGTCATATTATATGTTCTATCTCAAGGCAGTAAAAAATCGCTGGTCCCGCGCGTTGAAAAAAAACGTCCGTACCTACATAATATTTAAGCTCCATTCCTGTACTTTTCTCATCCATCGAAGGCTGATAATATCGGTTGGCAATAACGTAACCTAGTTTTATGCGAATCATATGACACCCCATTTATTATAATCTGTCCAATCATTTTAGGAGCTTCTTTTTGCTTCGCGCAGTCGGGTAAAACAGTTTGGAAAAATGAGGGCGCTGCTGTTCGGAATGAAATCGATAACTTTGTCCAATTTTTTGCCAACATGGTTGGCCTCTTAGAATAGTTGGGCTAACTCACACAATTAAATTTTCTATGAAACTTTCCATTGTGCGACGAAAATTAGCCATACAATTTGTAAGGATACTTTTCGGTGCACAACGGAACTTTTCCGCCTTCGTTGTTTGTATGGTTAACAATTTGACACCATGTGAAACTCTTTTTTCCAAAATATCCCTACTTATTCATTCTATGTATAGACGGCAACTTAGCTTTATTTTAAGTATTGTAAACGTGCTGCCATCTGTCTTTTGGAAAGTATACTACTAAGTAGTAGTTCCTTCTGAAACAGACGTCACGATTCACGAGTCCTGACCGATCCTGTTCATGTTCAAAATGCGTCAACTACCTAATCTATCTATATTCAAGTTGTCGTGGAACAAACCCACGATTGCCGGCGGTCGACTTAAGGGGCCTTTCCACCAAAAATGTGCTAAGCTGCGTAGCTAAGGATGTGATGATATCCAAAAATTAGGATCGTTTATTTTCATAGAATAGCGGTGGAGGAAACGGGGAAACTAAGCTAGGTATGCTTTAACAATAATTTATGTATGATATATATTGGGATGTATTTTTTTTATTAATATTGATAATGGGTTTGCTCTTAACTAACTCCCGCCCTTGAAGGACGAATATTCATTCTACGATGTAGCGAGCTCACCCAGAAGATGCCTATTCACCCTAGCTTTAAATAGGTTCAGATTGTATGCACTCGGAAATACAGACGCGGGAAGCGCATTCCACCCATTTGCAGTACGCATTATGAAAGATGATGCAAAGCGCTTCGTTCGAAAAGTATGATATATTCGGTCGATTATATGATACTCTAAGCCCACGTTCAGATATTATATGATACTCTAAGCGCACGCCACTTCCATATTAAATCTTACCGTACAGCAATCGAAAACAGTAAGATTTATATGGAAACAACGTGCGGTATTCGGGAAAAAGATCGCCGTCGGAACGTGGGCTTAAAAATCACTACATTATAAATTATATCTTCTACGTTGTTATTTCAGATTTTCTATCTTATACTCAATAACCTAGCAATGATTTAGATTACTCAATTAGGTAATCCAAAGCTTTTTAAGACATTGAAGCAGTGAACTTTATAAGTACCTATCTAAGTAGGTATTGTTCAGGTCTTGAGTTAGGTATACTGAAAAAAAGGAGCGAAGACGCCATTTTGGTAAATTTTATTTTAGGGTTCCGAAGTCAAACTAGGAACCCTTATAGTTTCGCCATGTCCGTCTGTCTCTCTGTCTGTATGTCACACTCACTTTTTATCAGAAACTATAAATGTCACAAAGTTGAAATTTTGTATGCTTATAGATATATATAT
The DNA here is from genome assembly GCA_963241965.1 of Tortrix viridana. NCBI lineage: Eukaryota > Metazoa > Arthropoda > Insecta > Lepidoptera > Tortricidae > Tortrix > Tortrix viridana. The sequence goes on along the minus strand of OY725171.1, from coordinate 54,587,610 downwards.
GTCACCGCGCACAAAAATCAATAGGTAATAAAACTTGTAAGAAAAAAATATTTTAGGGAACTCTGGCGATAATGACCCTTTATTCTAATTCTGCTATTTGTCTATGTTCTAATTTTTGTTATTGATTTCTTATAGAAGATACCATTTACTTCGATATTATAAATAAAATAAATAAATATAAATAAATATCAGGGACAATTTCACACAAATTGACCTAGTCCTAAACTAAGCTCTAGGCTTGTACTATGGGTACTAGGCAACGATATACATACTTGTATAGAGAAATAAATACTTAAATATATAGAAAACATCCATGACTTAGGAACAAATACTCGCGCTCATCACGCAAATATTTGCCCATACCGGGATTCGAACCCGGGACCGCTAGCTTCGTAGGCAGGGTAACTACCAACTAGGCTAACCGCGTCGTCTAATATATTGTTTGATATATATGGCTACTGTCCAGTGGGACAATTCTGTCAGGAAGATACAATAGTATTCCATTTTTAAATTTGACTTTGTTTAAGGTGAAAACGTCTGCAAAATAACAGTCATTTATTCTAATCTGAAAAAAACGAAGTATAGATAGCGCCACCATCGAGCTTTGTACTTTCAACCTTCTTACTTATAAGGTATTATAGCATGCATCAAATATGACTACCATATCCTAGTTGTACAATAGCCGCCATTGAGAAATAGTAGTCCGTAGCAGTCCGTAGTCTTTGCAACCCACCCAACCACCTAACCACCCAACCACCCAACCACACAACCACCCAAACCTTAAAAACAAAACCCAAACCCTAGCCACAAAGTACTCATGTCACACAAAGATGTCAAACAAAGATGCCGGCCCGTTCCAGAACGAGAAGAAATTGTAAGATGCAGAAAATGCCGTCCAGATCCAGAACGAAGAGTAATACCATGGAGGCGTTGCAACACTGGCTCATTGCCTCCACCACCCAAATCACTGCCCGTGAAAATATGTACACTCGAGCCGCTACCACCACCACCAACAGAGATGGAAATCCTATGTCGACAACAAAAGATCGCACAAAAACTAAAAAAAGGTATTAAACTTTGCCCTAAACCACCTCCCCCCCCTCCGGTTATCCGTGCAATCCCTAAATGCATGGCGGTTTGCAGAGAGAAAATAAGATATCCCGATTCACCACAAACATATAACTGGTTCATTACCTGTCCTGTTAAAAGAGTAATGCCCGCTCAACCAGTTGAAGCTCCGAGAAGATAAGACTCAGTGCACATGCATGTACAATACCTCGCTCTGGCGAGATGTAGACGTTGTGGATAAGCGATACGAAGCAAAGTTTACTGGAGAGCCAAAACCGCATAAACATTCAAAAATTTAATATCATAACTTTTCTGCAAGACCAATTTTTTTATACTAATAATCTCTCTCTCTCTCTCTTTATTCAAGAGCCAAGCTCTTGTCGGTGGAGTACCTAATCGCCAACCGTTCCGGTCTTCTGTCAACTGCTTGACTTTCTGGTACGACCCGACTAATAATAAATAACTATAAATAAACATGATTGGGTTTTCTTAATGGTGGTTTACCCATCGATACCTCGCGGATCAATTGGCGTAAAAGCCATTGCAGCGAAATGGCTTTACGTCGATTGATCCCCGAGGTATCGCCATGTAATTATATCTCGAGTGATTCGAAAGTAGGACTCAAGTGCGAATGACATTGTAAAGGTACGTCCACATTTGAGACATTTCAACGTAACATAGTTCCGTGACCGTGTCAGTAACGCGTGTTTGCTCTATAGTGTAGACGGTTTTTCTGACACGGTCACGGAACTATGTTAGGTACGATGAAATGTCACAAATGTGGACGCACCTTTAAAAAACCGGTCAACTGCGAGTCGGACTCATGTACCGAGGGTTCCGTATTTAAGCCCGTACTTCAAAAATATACCTTTTTAACTCCCGACGTAAAAAGAGGGGTGTTATAAGTTTGACATGTGTATCTGTGTATCTGTTTGTAGCATCGTAGTTCCTAAACGGATGGACCGATTTTGATTTAGTTTTTTTTTGTTGGAAAGGTTACTTAATCGAGTGTTCTTAGCTTGGTTTGATGAAAATCTGATAAGCCGTTTAAAAGTTATGAGCTCTGAAAGCGATTTTGTTGGGAGTTTTTAATACTTGAAATTGTAGTGACGAAGTCCGTCCTGTGACGTACATACGTGCTCGGAGCCCGTTTAAGTCTTTGTCGGAAGTGACGACGCTTGAATCAAAATAAATACTAGGTACTGAGATCCTTGGGGAAGGCCTATGTCCAGCAGTCGACGTCTTTGGTCTGATATGATGATGATGATGATGGATGATGATGACTGACATTAAGGTTTAAGGGCCATAGGTATTATTTATTTATTTTTTAGAGTTTTATTTTTATGCCAGGGGTTTTTTAAATTTGTAATTTTTTTTTTATATAAGTACTTTATTTAATTTGTATGCAATAAGGTCTATTTTGAGTTGACTATAATAATAATATAATAATCCAGCCTATATACGCGTCCCACTGCTGGGCACAGGCCTCCACTCACAATGAGAGGGTTTGGGCTATAGTTCCCACGCGGGCCCAGTGCGGATTGGGAACTTCGCAAACACCGTCAAATTGCTTTGCAGGTGTGTGCAGGTTTCCTCTCGATGTTTTTCTTCACCGAAAAGCTCATGGTAAATTTACAAATTATAATTTGAGTTGACTAAATTTAACAAAAATTTTCAAAGGTTTTTTATCAATTTCTCGAAAACTATAAATTTTGAACACCTAGTTTTATTTTTCCCGTAAAATATAAGCAATTATCTATAAGTTAGAAATTTTTCAGATTTTTCGGTTCATAAACTTCGGATATAAGGGGGGAACAGTCATTTTTTCAAACGTTTTGGTTATAAATCAAAACGTATGTCACGGAAAATTATAAACAAAATAGTTTTGAAATATGCAGATTAAGCCCTTTCATATGACACCCATTTGCTATGATCAAATCACTTTCATTTTTCAACCCCCCATTCTAGATCCCTTTTTAATTATTTATAAAATTAAATTCATATTTTTTTGACTAAAGTAGATGCGGGCAAGCAAGTTATACAACTATGCCAAATTTCAAATTGATAGCTTGTGCAGTTGCTGAGAAAATCTGCTGTGACATACAGACAACGAAGTCTCACCACAAGAGTTCCTTTTTTTACCATTTTGGTACGGAACCCTAAAAAAGGTCGGAGTAGTAAGTACACCAAAACTTATCAGTTAGACACCCCATAATTACTTACCTCTACCTTATATGTCTGTATTATTACGTTCAGAGATCTCACCATAAGCGTTCCTTTTTTACTATTTTGGTACGGAACCCTAAAAAGTAGTCACATAATTTTTAGTCTGTGTATCTTTTAGGAAAAATATACCTAATATTTTACAACACAACGGTGTGTTCTGATTGGTCGATTTCATTATTTTAAAAGTTATTGATTGATTTTCATTGGTTCCAAGGTTAGACAACAATGTTATGGTTATGTTTCTTAAAAGTGATGGTATCTGACCCAATACCTGACAAAAAATGTTCATATTTCCGAGCAGGTTGAGAAGAAAATTTTAACAGTCTATGTAAGCACAGCAAATCTCAAGAAGTATTTTCGTTCCCACCTTTATAGTACCATGGACTGTTAAAATTATCTTCTCAACCTGCTCTGAAATATGATATTTTTTTTGTCAGGATCACTTATAAAATCACCGCTCTTTAACAAGTAAACATAACCCATCCATAACTTTTGTACTTTTTGCTTTTTGCTGACAGTCTATTTTACCAACGCAATACAAAGTTTGCCTCGTGACCTATGTAATTATTTTGATTTTTATCTTAAGATGTTTCTGAAATAAATGATGATTTTCTTTGAATTTAACAATGATGATCCAATTATCTAAAACATCAACTGAAAATCTAAAAAATAAACTAAATTCAACAGCAACTTGTAGTAACATTTTACAATATAATAATTATTGAAAAGATGCCGTGCGAGTCAGGTTTTTAAAACTTACTTTTGGTTAGGCGTACATACATACTTACATTATTGTTAAACAGTAGAAAAAAAAAGTAGCATACCCAGTCCGATTCGATTATACATATTTCATGGCCACTCTCACAGTCACCATATTGTTATACATAGATAATCTACCTATAGATTATTTAGTTTGAGGTAGGCATATATGAGTATGTATTCAAATCTTATCACTCCTTAGCTTTGCCGAAATATCAAAATACATACATATATGTGATGAGTCTGTCAGCGTTCTCGTTTGACTTACTAATAAGACATTTTCAACCCTCTAAGTATTAACTGGTTCATACTCGCAAATAACAAAAAAAAGCTTATACTTTATTGCTTTGGACAATAGAACTCCCTCTTATAAAGACTCGCGTTCAAAAAGCGATGGGTTGCGCCTGCGCCGCCGCTGCGGGTCACGCGGCCCCTATGCGACGTCATGCCTAGCTTTAATTTATTATTTCAGTTCCGCGGGTAGTGTTCTATACAACTACATATATCTACATATAGATATACATGCATACTTTAACACTACAGCCCGTGAGCGCTTAGAATAGGATTCGGGTTCGGATAAGGTCGGCATAAGAGCGTATGAGAGCGAGTGAGAGAGAAATACAAACCCGAATCCTATTCTAAATGAGTGCTCACGGGCTGTGTACCTACTTTCTGCACAACTGAGTACGTATAGTTATCATTATATTATAAATAATAAAAAAGTATAATAAAATTCAAAAAAAGTTAACAAAAACAGGAACAGGGTCCCCAAACTAGGCAATGCTCTGTTACTTGGGCGACCATTACACAATTAAAAATAAGAATTTTACTTACTGCCGCACTCAGAGACGTCAATTAATTTTTAAGTTTGATTAAAGTTGCTGCGTCTTATTCTATTGATATAGCAAAGAAAGTGACAACAGCAAATTTAATCAAACTTAAAAGTTAATTGACGTTTCTTAGTGCGGCCGTTACGTATTAAACGTGGTGGGAAAACATGTTAAATTAATCTACTTATATCAAATTAACCGAATATTGTATACGATAAATACATAATGTTAATTATAACAAATATAGAAAATTCTAATTATGATAATTAAGTATAAAAAGGTTACAATTTAAATAAATAAAATACTAGCAATGACATTATTAAAATTAAATCTAGTCTTCTGTTTCTTGATATGCTAGTAAGTAGGTAGCCATTTACTGCCGCACTCAGAGACGTCAATTAAATTTTAAGTTTCATTAAAGTTGCTGCGTCTTACGGCCGCACTCAGAGACGTCAATTAAGTTTTAAGTTTCTTTAAAGTAGCTGCTGTCACTTTATTTGCTATAGCAATAGAATAAGACGCAGCAACTTTAATGACACTTAAAACTTTATTGACGTCTCTGAGTGCGGCAGTTATTCTATTGCTATAGCAAAGAAAGTGACAGCAGCAACTTTAATGACACTTAAAAATTAATTGACGTCTCTGAGTGCGGCAGTTAGTTATTTTAAACTCAGCCTCTACTAGACAAATTATTACAATTTTTACATTAGTTAAAGAAGTAGGTATAATGGGATGTTGAAGTGCGAGTCTAAAATGTGTATTTTTTGGTTTGGGTTTGAATTACTCCACGTTAAAAAAGGTTTAATTATATCTGCTATGCCGCAGTGAACAGGGTCCACTGGGTTAGCTTTCAGCGAGAATTTCTTAATTCAGAATAAAACTTTGCATGTGTAGAAATAGTTAAATTTACAACATTATTCTACGGAAAACCGAAGTTCTTAATAGACGTGTAGAAACCGTAGAGTAGTTACTTAGTATGCTTGGTCCTTATCTGTCGAATTCAAATGTCACAATGACAGATAAGGACAAAGCATGGCCTTACTTAACTACCTACTCCACGTTACTCCACACTCCACCTCTATTAATAAGGCTGCTCAAATCTATCTGTACGGTTAAACAGCATCAATACAATCTGTTTATTACTGCTTTAAGCATTTAACCGAGTAGGACGGGTCCAATTAATTTAGTAGAAATTAGCTCGCTTAGAAGAAAGGCAACTAAAATTTCATTTTTTGCCCATATTAAGTAAGTTGTAGTTGATTCACGATTTTGAAATGTTGTCCTTGATCTAATGCATTTTTTCAGTACTGAGTAGTGGGTCAGTGGCATAGCATTTAAGTATGGTTTTTTTTAAGTTTTGATATTTTGGATTATGGTGTAATTGTAAAAGGTTACGCTTATCAAGTTTGGGAAATCCAAATTATAGCTACTTTTAGCCAAAAAGCGGTACAAGCAAGTTTTTCTTTAACTGACCATTTTTACATAGTTAAGGACTAAAATTAAGAAACTGTAACTATTTTACTATTTTCCATTCCGTTACGAAAATTAGTCATACATTTATAAACTGCCCTTGGCGGTATCTCAAATAACCGAAACAGATTCAATCCTCACCCGTTAGTAATATATTTTATATGGTTGCACCTGCTACAGGAGTTTTGTCTGAGACACCACCGTTTATTAGCAGGGCCCTTAGCCAAGATGCATTACGCTACCAGCGTTACTATTCGTTTCGTTTTAAAACCAATCACGTCACTGGTAGATCACGTCACACGAAGAGGCACGTGATCTACCAGTGACGCGATTCGTTTAAAAACGAAACGAATAGAAACGCTAGTCAGCGTAATGCATCTTGGCTTAAGGCTGCGGCACACCAAACGTGAGTCGTGAGCGCCGCGTCGCGTGGCGTGGCGAGCGCGCACGACTAAGGAGTTCCGGTGGTCATTTGAGTAACCAGGTAACATACATAAAAAAAAGAAAAAAAATATTGAGACAAATTGAGAACCTCCTCCTTTTTTTTAAGTTGGTAAAAAACCCTTTTATTGAAACAAACGTTACTTAGAGCTTGCTAAAAAAAGATTTAAAAAATGGGGTGCTGTGCTGTGGTGTGTACAGTCAAGGTCATAAATATGTGTACATTTTAGTACCTTGTCTTTTTAATGTCATGTTTAAACTGCCACATATGAATGTCACAGCGATTAAAGTGACGAGGTACTAAAGTGTACATACATATAATTATTATGACCTCTATACAAGTAAGTGTCTATTTTTGACTCTATCGCCGTCACTTGATGTGGTGCCAGTACGAAAATATTAGAATTCCACATGTCACCATGTCAAACTGTTTTTTGGCAAACTATACTTACGTTTATGATAGGTGCATGTAGTTACTAGGTGCAGTCTAGTAGGCTCTGGTACGTAACAACCAATGTTTTGCTTAATTGTATTAGTTTCGTGGCTAAGCTTCCAGCATGCTGCCGAAGGCCTGCGAAACGTCGTGTACCAGAAAGACATGTCGGAGTTCTGCCGTCGGCGCGCAATGCCGTCGGTCTTCCTCAGCCGCCAGGTCCTGGACACCAATTCCCAAATGCTTCACTTCTCCAAGCTTGACCTACCTTACAGCTGCTTTACCAGCATAAGGTACTTACTGTCGCATTAATCTTTAAAATAGGCGGCTGAGGTGTTCATCAGCAAATTATTAACCGATGCAATTTATATATTAAATTTTATATTAAGGTATAAATCATCACTACATATAAATTAAAACCCGCCATCGCGTCGCGCTGAGTTTGTGTTTGTTCGGGCTAATATCAGTAACTAATGTACGGATTTTCAAACGGTTTTCACCAATAGAAAGAGGGATAATCTAGGAAGGTTATAGATTTTACTAATTTTGGCTACTGGTGCAAAGCCGGGGCGGGTCGCTAATTATATATAAATCTCGCCCTGATGCCGGTAGCACACCTCCGCCGCGAAACCGCGAAACTGTGGCGGAATCGTGATATTTAATACGAAATTTAACTTTATTTTGTTTCCAGTTTCGCTACTACAGTTTCGCGGCGGAAGTGTGCTACCGCCGTGAAAGTTCTCTGGCCCTGTGTTAAGCTACACTTTTTTTCACTCTGGGAAAATGCTTTTACGCGGGGGACCTGGTATGGTTATGTGGGACTCGCCAACCGAGAGTGGCCGGAATACCCACAAAAATCCCAGCGGTAAACCTCGGCGCTTGGGAGGTACCACAGGACTACGAACCAGCGGACTCTGCTGTGACACCTCTGCGCTTATGACTCCGGGTGGGGCCCTTGGTTTACAAATCACCCTCAGTCAGGTTACAAGACGTGCGGGAAAATATAATTAATTCATACCTACGCACTGTCAATACGTAATGAAATAATTTCAGTCTTACGCGTAGGCATTCGAACCATAGACTGGATACAGTGTGATCCAAAAAAGCGGACAAGAGCATGTCGGACCATGCTCAGTGTAGGGTTCCGTCGCCATTATTACAAACAAAAAAAATAATTATGAAATTTGGCAAGAAGCACTGTGTTAAGTACCTACCAGTGACATAATCCGAAAAAAATGAATACTGAGATGACGGATGAAAGGTGCAAAAGGAAATACATGCTGTACCTAGCCAACCCTTAGTAACTGGGATAAGAGTAAGGAGTCGATTATGATGACGAGAGTCTGCACAAATCTTTGGTTACTTATTGTACTTGATTATTGATCTTATTTTGCAATATCACCATGTGAATTCTCCATTTTAGAACAGAAGCGAGCAGCAACATCATCATGGTGGTCCAGCTTATGAATTACTCCGACTTGTGGGAGTCCTGCCAAGAGAGCGCTAACCAGCTGGTGGTGTACGAACTCGGCGAGACGTACGGCGGGTACTGGGGGCCCATGCCCGAGGCCGTGATGCACCAGGAACCCTGGGAGATCCATGCTTACACTCTACCACACGCTGAAGTGGATAACTTAAAACAGTAATCAGTTAAATAACTTGCGGCTCTAACATGACTGACCATAGGATAACTTATCCCTGATTGCGGTTCAGTCGGTTTTATCTAACTTTTGACAGTTTAGGGGTCAGGGCTCTGTCACGTCATACAACAGAGTACTTCTCGGCCGTCATCGTTACTTACGTCTTTTTTTAATTCCCCCACCACAACTGTTGCTCGCGTGCTGCGCACTAATATGTGCACGCCTACTCGCGCGCGCGTAAAGTATTTATTTACACATTTGCAATTAGTACAACTTTTTTACCTTATAAATATTTAGAAAAAATATTCTACTAGCCAATTTCGTAACAGTTCATTATTAGCCATAGTTATAATAATACGAAGATTTCATGTTACATGTAACTAACTATTTCATTTATAGTTTCGATAATTATATATGTAACTTGAGTTTTTAAAGTAGTAATAGAGAATATAAGTAACCAGCGTTTGCTCGCTACTCCGTTTGTATAGAATTCGTCTAGATCTTTTCCCTCGAGAACAATTATCGGGGAAGAAAAGTAACCTGGACTATCTGTTTGACCAATTTCATCCCAATCTTTTCTCTTCCTTAAAAAATATAAAAAGATAAAAGATATTTATTCAGTAAGTAGGCCGCACGGGCACTTTTACACGTCAAAACTTCTAAATTTATAATATTATTATAATTTTTAAATAATTAAATTAAATTAATTAATTTGGTGAACAAATGGCATGGATTTTAATTCGAAAATTTGACATAAGTTAAGTAGTTAAGTATCACCACATATTTATCCTTTGGTCGTTTAAAAAATAAATACTATTACTCTTACGGTCATAAAAATAAATACTCTTACAGGCATGCGTTACAAACATTCCTTGGCAACGTACGTATTATTGTTTTGCAATATATCTTTTTACGTCCCATGCAACCACCGGTTCACGAAGTACCTAGCGTACGAGCGCAGTCGACACTCAACCGATTCTTGTTTCCCCGAGGATACACGGCCGATAGGTAAATATAGCGGTACTCATACTCATTTATTGATAATATTATAAAATATTAATCCCGCGACTCCGTCCGCGCAGTAGTCATTTTTCGCTTATCCCTCGGGAACTATCAAATTTTCCGGGATAAAAAGTATGTTTTACGAATATTACAGGTAATAAACTATATGTGTGCCAAATTTCATAAAAATCGGTCGAGCCGTTCGTTCTTGAGTTATAAATGGTGTAACTAACCACACTTTGTTTTATATATTTACGTAAATAGATAGTTTAGTTAGGCGGCGGCAAGTGATGTATGTTTCGAAGTAACTAGTACTTATCTATATAATCTGTGAAGGGATGCATTTTGAGCAATATTAAACTTGTTAGGTATTCACGTTAGGGCCGCAAATGTAGGTAAGTAATGATTGTTTTACTAGGTATTGCGTTGCCGGTATTTCTTTTAGTTGTCGGTTTTCTTATCTGCAAAACCAAATAATGACTCGGGTCAAAGTATAATTGATCGCTGGTATCTGTACAGTTAATCAATTCATCGAATTTCATTCTTTTCTTGCAATATACACACCTACTGCACACAGCATTGAGAATTACGAGCGTACGTCACAAGGCTTAATAGCGACGCACCTCAGCTTCGCAAAGGTAGCACTAAATTAATTAATTATATATTTATTTAATTTATAATATGGAGTGATGGCCCGGGTCATCAGTCTGTTTTATTTAAGGTAACCCTTTTGTTCCTTTGTTGCCCTTGAATTTTTTTCGTTAGTTACCAATCTCGTCCATAACCAGGTGGTCACTATTTATCGCTATTCCCTCTGGCACTGTCCAATTTTTCTTTTAGAATTCATTAAGATCCGTTCAACCGTTTTGTCATGTAAAAATAATAAACAAACAGAGTTACTTTCGCATTTACAATTCGTGGATTAATGTTTTAATTGACGCACAGCAATGTGGAATCGGTACCGGAGGAGAAGCCATCAACCACGACGACCACGACCCGCGTGCACACGCAGGCTCGCCCCCCAGCAGCGAACAGTGAAGAAGACTTCGTCACATGGCAGGTGCAACTCGTAAACATCACGAACTGTCTGGCACCAGAGAAACTAAACTTGGATCTATTGACAGCTGAGGATGATTTTGATTTCATGTATGACGTCACACCCAGGTATGCGGACACTTATTAACCTCACGGTAAACTGAATAAACCTTACGTATTTTGGAATCTGTATAGGCAGATACTAGATACACCTATTTGCAGCAATGTGGTGTACACGAGTAATTGGCGAGGCAGTTTGTATTAGTATATAGAACTCAATTTTTATCACTACCTAGACAAAATAAAAGTTAACTACGCTTGTGATGTTACTTTATTCCTGAATTATTTAATTAATAAATTGATAATAACATACACATAATTATTTTTTAAGGGTCCAATGATACTTCATTCAATGATATAAATTTAAAATAATAATTTTACCTTGGCTTTACATGTATGGAAGATACCCTAAAATATTATAATACATTCAGTCAACAAAGTATCGGGAATGGATGATTTGTTTATGGTTCCAAATTCAAATTTTTGTTTTTTTTTGTTGTTGTTAGATTGGCACAACTGTTTTCTATTTTGGCGCGGAGTTTGAGTTGCATCTGTTATTTATATTAAATACAGTGCTGTTTTTAGTTATATCATATCTAGTGTGTATTGCGAATTTCATAATGGACAAAAACATTGAACAAAGAGTTTGTCTTAAATTTTGCATCGCCAATGGAATTTCGTGTTCGGAGTCACTGAAAATGTTACAGAAGGCTTACGGTGATTCGACTTTATCAAAAACACGTGTTTATGAGTGGTACAAAGCGTTCAAAAGCGGTCGAGATGTGATGGAAGATTTGCCTCGCTCTGGTAGGCCATCAACGTCTGCAACTGAAGTTAACATCGCAAAAGTGAAGGAAATAGTGACTGAAAATCCTCATTCAACTTTGAGAGAGATAGCCGCCGAACTTTCTGTATCTCACGAGTCGATCCGTACTATTTTAACTAATCATTTGGGTATGAAACATGTTACCGCTCGGCTAGTCCCAAAAGACCTGAATTTTCTCCAAAAACTCAATCGCATGAGAGTCGCTGAGGACATGCTAGAACGAGTCAATTCCGACCCAACATTCATGAAACGCATTGTTACTGGTGACGAGACGTGGGTTTACGAGTTTGACATGCAAACTAGTCAACAAACTTCGGAGTGGCGCCTTCCAACTGAACCGAAACCGAAGAAACCACGCCAAAGTCGATCAAAAGTCAAAGTCATGTTGACTGTTTTCTTTGACTATCGCGGTGTTGTGCACTCGGAATTCTTGCCGGAAGGTCAAACGGTAAATAAAGAATATTATTTGAGCGTTATGCGGCATTTAAGAGAGCAAATTCGACGAAAAAGGCCAGATTTGTGGAATGAAAATTCTTGGATTTTGCACCACGATAATGCGCCTTCGCACAAGGCCATCATTGTGAAAGAATTTTTGACCAAACACTCAACAAATACCATCGAGCAACCACCATATTCACCAGATATGGCTCCTGCCGACTTCTTTATTTTTCCTAAACTCAAATTACCACTTCGTGGCACCCGTTTTCAATCGGTAGAAGACATAAAGGAGAATTCGCGCCGAGAACTGAATTCAATTCCGGAAACAGCGTTTAAAAATGTTTTGATGATTGGATTATTCGTTGGCGTAAGTGTATCGTTTCTGAAGGAGCATACTTTGAAGGTGATAAAATAAATTTGGATGATTAACAAACAGTTTGTGTATTATTGATCTTTTCCCGGTACTTTCTTGACAGAGTAGTATGTCTTTCATATTTTAAATATTTTTATACACGTTACCAAATTTCAGCTTTGTGGACTGAGATTCTGAGAAAAAGCGAGTGTGACATACAGGCAGACAGACGGACGGACATGGCCAAACTAATAAGAGGCAGTTTGACTACGAAACCCTAAAAATTATTTTAGAAATGTTGTTGTTTCTATGAATTCTGTAACTCCAATTTGAATGTAATTGCCATCGATTGCTGAGTAAGAAAAACTGACTCCTGGATACCAATTATATGTCACCGTTTATAAATTTATGTTATATTTAACTTTATTTAGGTCTGACGTAAGATACGAAACCAGTTTTATGCCGCTTGTGCAATTTTCTATGATGGATGATCGTAAATATGCACTCCGAGATGGCGAGGAACCGAAATATGAGCTCAAATTCAACTTGGGAACATACACACCCGACTACAGGTATTGGTAATCTTACGCAGCAGGTAGCTGTGGGTACTGTCATAATTTAGTACCTTGTCACTTTAACTCCTTTAATATCTCCTGTGGCATTGGCAGCCCATACATGACGCTAACGCCAAAAACTCTAACGCTTGTTATGCTACATCTACATACCGGACTAAGGCAGAGCGTTCGAAAACGAAACCTACGGTACTACCACAGTCTATATTAACGCTTTCCCACATTCGGCCAACGGACACGTCTAGATCGAGCAATCCTGCGGGGTTCGCGGGGCGAGAGAGGGGCGGTAGAGCTAGCGAGCCCAACCCAAGCTGCCACGCTGTTCAGGAGTCGCGCATTTTAATAACGCATCTTATTAACTGTTTCGTTACAGTTGTAACAAATCTAAAGGCTCAAAGATAATCTAACATATCCTGGTCACGGCACCAATTGTAACAATTCTACCCTACCTTAAATCATTATACTTTTAGTTACGTGTAAACATAACCTATATGTAACCAATATCATAAATTTAATCAGTAAATAACATTGCAAATAAAATTTATGATATTGGTTACATATAGGTTATGTTTACACATAACTAAAAGTATAATGATTTAAGGTAGGGTAGAATTGTTACACAGTCATAACGGTTCATATTACTAATGTTACATTGTAAGAGACTGTAAGTTATAACTGCTACATACAAGTAATACCAATAAACAAATATGGATATGGATCAGACAAAGTAAAAATAAATAAATAAATGTGACAACATACAAGTACTAGCTACCAATAAACAAAGGCGGCATTTCGCGAGACTTCAAAGGCGTTGTTCCACTGTAACATTTTACGCTGTGGTACTACTATTTATTCTGTGGAATCCTACATTCTGTTATGTAACAAAAATAGAACTGTCGACGATCTCTATTATAGCATCAGCATGTCAGCCGAAAGATGTCAATGGATATGAGTAGTAATTGTAGTAGATAGCAATCGTAATTGAAAAGTGCATTAATTTCAAAACCAGTCATTAATTATTATACAGGGTGGTTTTGAAATGGTGATCATTACTCACTTTTGTTTACTCTTTTAATGATGGCGTCTCATCTCATCTTCTTCATCATTACTCTTCTTTCTTCTTACAATAATTTAGTATTATTAATTTATTATAGACTGACCTAACCTTGTGTAGTAAAACATACTTACTTATGTACAGTAAGTGTCGTCGTAAAGGATCGAAGGTAATTTACTAAGTGAGGATCACCATTTCAAAATCACTCGGTGTCATTCTTAGTAACTATTATCACGTCCCTCACTATCGCCGATATGAAGAGAGGATTTTAGAGGATCATAAAGGGCGCGGGCTCTCGTTTTACGTTGACACATGACATTCTTGTAATTTTAAGGTATTTATTACCATCTCTATGAACCCTGTCTATGATGTGTAGCCCTCCCATTCAATAATAACTGCAGATACGTAAGAACCTCGATAATATTTAGGTACTATGGTTGTTACGAAATATAAGTACCTGATGTCCTGATAATGCCCTAGCATTCTCTAGGACTCAACTCCTCAACTCAACAATGTTTGCATTGGTTATTCTACCAGTGAATAAAAAATATTCCAGACTTACCACACCAATCTTCACAACAAGGTCTTGGATGAACAAGAACAGGACCTCGTGGAAAAAGAAAAAGTTACAAAATAAACCTGTTAAGCTATTTAGCAAAGAACCCGGGACCGGTACTGCGTATGTTTAAATCGTATTATTTATATAGGTGTCTCAAAATTTACGCAAGATTTGAATTGGCCTCCTTTTAAAAGAAAAGTACTGTTTATTTACTGGTAAAAAGTACAGGTTAATTAAAAACAACAGTAAAACAAAAAAAAAAGTGTTTTCTATTATATACAAATCTTGCATACATTTTGGGACATCCTTTAGGTAGTTTCAGCAATTAATAGTGGGTTTCGAAGAAATAGTGTTATTATTATTAAATAATGAAATTGTAGTGATTAAAAAAGATAATGAAAGTATTAGTAAGTAACAATAATTAAAAGTGTTATATAACAGTCTGCGTAAAAAATAGCATTAAAAGACATTTTACATTAGGTAGGTACAAGTTGTACAACGTCGAATTCTTGAGATATTTAACATACAGGGTGTCCCATAAGTCGTGCGTCACATTGACACCGGAGGTAGACCAGCCTGAGATGGAAGGAACCAGCTTTTTTTTGACGGGTGAAAATGCGTTACGCATCATCCCCGCACCGAACCAGTCTAACATGACCTCAGTAAAAGTCGCATGGTTTTCAAGATATTTCCAGTTTAAACTTTAAATTGGCAAAAAACTGAAACTTTAAACTGGCATATCTTGAAAATCATGCGACTTTGAGGTCATGTTAGGGTGATTCGGTGCGTCTTAGGCCTCCGGTGTCAATGTGACGTACCTACGACTTATGGGACATACGAGAGGATACAACATGGAAATACACAACTACGCATTACTGAAGTTGGTTAAGGAATTAAGCTCTTAATTAAATATTTGTCAATTAGTTTCAGAGGTAATTACATTCTGCCGACTAATCAAAACAGGCACACTACTTACGAGCACATACTTTCACAAGAATCGGCCAAAATCACTGATGATTCTCGCAAAGAGACAATTAGCAAAGATTCCATTGAATTGATAGAAGATATCATGAAATCATTGAATAAGAGCAAGAGCTTATTTAAGGAAGGGCCTGCATTAAGCTATCAACCCTTATTAAAGAACATATCGGACATGGATCACAACTTCAGTGGTTAGTATATACCATTTTTTAGATGATATGATGCATTAGATAAATTTAAGATTTATTCAAGGTTACCAACCGCATATTTTGACCTAATTTATTGACTGTTTGTAGCATATTTGCTCCCGTGGGCTACGTTTACATATGTACCTGTAACACACCTACTTTATAATATTACTACGGAAACCAGTGTCAGTCCGACGAGTAGAACTATAGATAGTACTCCCAGCCATAGGTTTGTACACGGGGCTATCGAAATACGATTAAATTTACTCGATAATCACGTACTGAAGTACAAGTATTTAGTTCACAGGCGCAGCCAACCAAGTACGTTAATCCTATGTGGGAAAAGTTAAAAAGCACGCAGATTTATAAACAAGTGACGGGTGGTGGAACGTACAGTAAAAAGCTAGAAAAAAGCGAGACATCTGTTAATCTGAAGAA
This sequence comes from Tortrix viridana, assembly GCA_963241965.1. Classification (NCBI taxonomy): domain Eukaryota; kingdom Metazoa; phylum Arthropoda; class Insecta; order Lepidoptera; family Tortricidae; genus Tortrix; species Tortrix viridana. The sequence goes on along the minus strand of OY725171.1, from coordinate 54,571,238 downwards.
AAATATGACGTTTAGTTCTATAAATACACAGCATAAAACTGTACACTCGTCCGGTAAGTAGTTGTAACAGCAATTAGACATTATTCCTATACCTGGTGACTTTATATTGGTTTACATACATTACTGTTTGTAACTCCATGTAGCGGTCGATGACACTCACACGTGTAGTAGGAGAGTAGATTAAAAAAATCAAAATTATTTACTGTACCAGTAGTCACCCTACAATACAAACAAACTACATTAATTTTATTTTTAATCATTAAAAAAGTACACTACTTTAGGTTTTTTTTTAACCGACTGCCTGAAGGAGGGTTATGTTTTTCGAGCGTATGTATGTATGTATATATGTATGTATGTGTATTTTTTGGCACGCTCTGTAGTCTAAACTATTCGACGGATTTTAACATATGAAGTGTCGTAGATTCGTATTGACTGTCGAAGTGCTATAGGATATATATTTCAATATGGCGTCCGAGAAAAAAATATGGAGGGGGGGGGCTAAAAAGTATTTTATTATTAAAACAATATGTGTATCAAATGAAAGGTAATAAATAGTCAAATACAAAAATATTATAAGACTTTTATGCTATTATTTTAATAAAAACTAAAAAAGTATGAAATAATTGAATTAATTTAAAAAATCAAAAAAGCCGACTGCGAAAAATATCAACTGAAAAGCTAAAATACAACGGACGCGGTAAGCCTAGTTGGTACTACCCGCCTACGAAGCTAGCGGTCCCGGGTTCAAATCCCGGTTGGGCAAATATTTGAGTAATGAGCGCGAGTATTTATACCTTATATATATGTCTTGGATGTTTTCTGTATATTTCAGTGTTTCTTATTTTGTATCTTATTCTATCATCTTGTTCTATAATTTGTATATTTACCATGAGCTTTTCGGTGAAGGAAAACATCGTGAGGAAACCTGCACACACCTGCCAAGTAATTTGACGGTGTGTGCGAAGTTCCCAATCCGCACTGGGCCCGCGTGGGAACTATAGCCCAAACCCTCTCATTGTGAGTGGAGGCCTGTGCCCAGTAGTGGGACGTATATAGGCTGGATTATCATTATCAAGTGTTTCTTTCTCTATAAAAATGCTTTATCGTTGCCTGGTACAAGCCTAGGGCACCCTATAAAGCTTAGTTTGGGACTGAGTCAATTTGTGTGAGATTGTCGCCTGATATTTATTTATTTACTTTATATTTTTATATTGTAAATTAGTACCTATTTAAACCCTTAGGCAAGCCAAGGAACACCGAGGCCGTTACATCAGTAACAAAAACAACCACACATGTCAACGCGGTCACATCGACTACGGTGTTGTATGTATAATTTAAATTAACTTACGAGTTGGTACCTACTTAGGTATGCTATTGATGTGATTAAGCTAGTGACAATTTGGAATTAACAAGTCATTTATATCTAGAAATCAAATTCTAAAGGGGACTTTGGTGGATCACGAATCTTGGGAGAACGTAGTGCAGGTGGCGCCGATGTTGGTCGGGGTGTTGAATCGGCATCTGTCGGGAGCACCTCACTCGTCAGCCTCGCCAGGGTCACCTCACTCCGCAGGACTTCACCGAGCGCCAGCCTCTCCTCCCTCGACAGGATTTAAGCCGAACAGACCTCAAGCTAAATGGCCCATGCCCCAGTAAGCTCACATTTGGTGTATCCGCGACGTGTCGTGTCTAATTAACGAGCTGAGGCCACATCTTTGCTTAGCAAGAACATCACAAGACTAAATATAGGACCTTTGACGACGCGGTGAGCCTATAGTTGGAAGTGACCTTGCATATGGTCTTTATTTAACCATTTTCAGTGGTTTTTTTTCAAGACGGCTTTTTATTTTGTAATTTTTTTTTTCGCTTTTTAGTGATGCATCTAATGTTATTATGACATAATAATATAAGTATACATTGTGATAAACTAAAGCACATAAACACCACATTAAGAAACAATAACCTAATACCAAGCCCCCTAGCATGCAAGCACGAGATAAAATTTGACAGGTGCTAGGGAAATTAATTCATCTATTCCATATTCTAACGTAAGCCTTAACGCTTAAGGTTAAAAATAAAAGTGTCCGTCTTGATAAAATCCCTATAAAAATGTGAAAATCGCAATAGTCACTTACTGCCGCACTCAGAGATGTCAATTATTTTTTAAGTTTCATTAAAGTTGCTGCGTCTTATTCTATTGCTATAGCAAAGAAAGGGACAGCAGCTACTTTAATCAAACTTAAAAGTTAATTGACGTCTCTGAGTGCGGCCGTTAGTAATAAAAGTCAGGACGAGACACTTTTATTTTAAACCTTAAGCTTTAATTCTTACGTTAGAATATGGAATAGATGTAAGTATTCATTTTCCTAGCACCTGTGAAATTTTATCTCGTGCATGTATGTTAAGCCCGCTATTTCTCATCACCCTTAACAAAATGTAGCTCTCCTAGATGCAGGGCCGTTAATCATTGAGGAGTTCTCCCGGTACTTCGCCACTTCATCACATGCATTACTAATGAGTATAAAAGTAGCTGTACTACTAGTAGCTACTAAAGAAATCTCATTGCTGGCGTCAACCACTTACGACAAAGGAGTTCCGGTGGTCATCTCTGATCTTCATCTTCACCAAGAGGTGCTTTTAGAATGCAAATTCTCAAGGTCTTACAGGAAATACCAAAATCGCTATATGTGTGCCTATAACTATTGAGGAGTTCCCTCGATTCCTCATGGATCCCATCACCAGATTCTGACTTGGTTACAATGGGCTCTCCTCGGGACTCTTTCAATTAAAAAAAAAGAATTTCAATAAAAAAAAAGAACATAGAGCCTCCCCCTTTTTTTAAGTCGGTTAAAAAGTAAGTAGGTATATAAGTGTTTCGATAAAGTAATGAAGTATCTATCGTGCACTGAATATACAGAGTCTCCTGAAAATTGGCTGAATATTTTGGAGTTATAGTGTAATTTAGTTTATTGTTATGTTTTTAGGATTATATATCAAGTTTCAGGTCCAAAAATTATAGCCATTTATTTACATCCAAGGGAGATAAACGTGTACCGCAAGGTTCTTTACCAGTATCATTGAAACCTTAATAAATCCCGAACTAATTAACATACCTACCCGGTTATATTCTGCACCGGTATTTTAAAGGCTTTCTTATGCTGTAATATTTACGTCAAGTTTGGGACATCTGTATTTAAGGCACTGCTAATTAATTTCTTTAGTTTTGGTAGATGTACCGACATAAATGCACATAAGTATTTATAGTTCTGCTTAATGTCAACCATATATAGTTTATAATATTTTAATTAAATAAGAAAATAATAGGTACTGTCACCACACGGGATTGTTGAGCCACTATAGAACCCTCTCACAGAAAGTCGACGTAAATTTTTGACGTAATTTCTTTTGAGTGACTTGACGTTGTCATTATGACAGGGTTCTATGGTGGCTCAACAATCCCGTGTGGTGACTGTACATACATAGCTTAAGCTTAAGCTAAACTAATATGTTAAAGTATCACAGTCGTACGGGTTCTACTATGAACCATGTAGCATTTTGTGTTGTCGCATAGCCTACATCATTAAAGGCTACGTTACATATGCGTTTTGTTATCTCAGCGTGCGGCGCGCGCGCACCGTGGAGCCGATCGCCATAATGAACGCGAAGCCGCACCGGCGCGCCACGACCCGCCAGCGCAGTTCAACCACGCGCACCATGCCGCCCATCGCCGACTCGCTGCACTTAGCGCAACTGCTCGAGATGCCGGACGACGAGGCACTTATCCTCTTAATTTCTTTATTGTTTTACGACTATCCATTGCGAGACAGAATCACTCAGGATTCTGACAATTCCACGACGCTTGTAACAGGGAAATTCGTTTTGCATGCGGTTCTGCTACAATTTATTTATTAAGAACTCATCTCACCGGAGCTTAAAATGCGTTGGCGCTGCGTAATGTGAGCTGTATCAAAATCGCTAAAAAGGATTAAGGCCGGAGTCCCACACGTGGATACAAAAACGCTTTGTACGAAAATGTAGGTAGATACTTCCACAGTAGTGCACGAGCACGCTGCGCACGAAATGACGTCACTGATACACGCGTGGTCTGTTCCGAAGTGCCTGCCACGCTCACGCCAGCGCGCGTGGCAAGCCAAGCCCCACTGCGACCCACGCTGTCCACGCTACGGACGAATGCCGAGGACGAATACGGACGAGTCGTCTTCGGAAGAACCATCTAACAATGATAATGCAAATTCCATTTTAGTGCAGTGAATACAGCAATATACGTGTCGCTTCTACAGAACGTTTCTGACTAGTGAGCGAGCGTGCCCGTGAGTTGCAGTGGAAAGGTGGCCTCAAGTGCGTCGCACCCCCAGCGCGCGCGTGCATGTGCGAGGCCCGCAGTGGGGAATGAGGGCACACGCAGCTGACCAATGTACCCAAAAACAAATCTATTACAACAAAATGTGGCTTTCTAAGCTTTTAAATATTTTTTTAAAAATCTCAGATTAAAACTATTATACCCATATAATGGCACTATGGTTACTACCCACGTCATTTTGATTTCATGACGCAATAAGATAATCTTCTGTGGTTCCAATCCCTATTATATTGTCATAGGAAACCTTAATAACTACTTATTATGTAGAAATGATAACTCAGTAAATAAGATGAATAGCTATGGATTAAAAAAACAACAAAGTGTACGTGATTTTTTACTTCTGCACTCTCATAACACCAATTTATTTTTATACTGTACACTACCAGATCTGAGCCCCGCTGACTAGCCCGGATCTGGGCATATTTCAGAAAGGTTGTCGCAGTTAAGAACCTAATTAAAAAACGCTAACTTTATTCCATTACGTAACGAAATTTAGTCATACACTTATATGGTTAATTTTTGTGACGTAATGGAAAAAGTTAGCGTTTCTTAAATCAGGCGACAATCTTTCTGAAATATGCCCATCTACTGTAAATAGGGTGCAGCTATTGCCCTACTCCTTCTCTCCAAAATGGCACTGATTCAGAGTGCCCACTTGATCCACTGTTGCCACAATGACCCTAATCTTAATCTTCGGGGTCGGCAACGCATTTCGCGACATGACAATGTCCATGAGGCTGAAACCCTGTCTTGTGGGCTTGTTTGTCTTCCTGATTATTTCCAATCTACGGTTCTTGACTGATAAAACATGATTCTCGTTTTCTATATAGATGAGCTCGCATATGGCTCTGCGATTTATCCGGCAGTACGCCGGCGCGCGGGTGTACAACATTTGCGACCAATTCGACAACGCCGGCCGGGACCGGCACGTCGTGTTGTTCAACTCCTCCAGGATTCTGCTCGCCATCACCAACTTCACCGTAAGTACACGATACAGGATTATTGATTAAATATAAAGAACAGAGAAGGTGTTTGACGACGACTTGGGCGGCAGTAGGTGAGCGACGGGCGGTGGAAACCAATGCGCATATCTCTAATCGCTTATACCTGTGTGGATGTAGCATGATCCCGTGATAGCCGTATTTCGTAATTTCAAACTCATTATATTCGATATATTCATTGCTTACGAGTACATTACTTGCTAGCGAGGCATACAATGCCCACAAAGTATGGTCATTTAACCGAGAGTCTTAAAGGCTCATCTCCGGGGCATGTTTAATAACCTAAACTAAATACCGACTGGAGACTGGTATGACGCACCCTTATAATTTTTATATAGCTTAGCGTATGACACTCGTATGGTTTTGACGAATCATATGACACCTCAATTATTAAAATAGTTTAGGAACTAGAGTGGAACATCCGATTTTCGGTCACATACATGTATAGATATGTACATACACACTTACATACATACATACATAGACTGTTAACCACATAACCCTTCTTTTTGCTTCGCTCAGTCGGGTAAAAACCTTTTTTTCTAGTTTTTGAAGGGTTGTTTCTCAGAAACTGCCCAGCAGGATCAGATATGTTGCAAAAAAGCCACCCAATCCTTTCGAATTTTTGCCTTGCAAAGTTGTAGGTAATAGTTATAAGTATAACTATACACATATAAATATTGTACACACTTCAAAGCAACCGCATTTTTTTCCGGTTACCTCGTCAACAATGTTGCGTTTACCCCTCCTAACTACTAATAACTACGTGAGAAATATGAGTTGTTACATCATTCTAAATCGACCCAGATATATTTAGAACAGCGTCTCGACTAGTCTCGAGGCTCTTGCCGCGTTGTTTGTTTGTCACCCAAAGGCTAGTGCCGCCACAAGTTACAAATATACGCTGACTGATCAAAAATACGCGGAAATTGAATATTAAAAAAACTTTTATTTATTCCTCGACTACTTCTGCCAGCATCTTTTCCAATCTTCGAAGCATTTATGGAACTCACTTTTTGATATGGCCTTCAGTAAAAAAAGTTCCTTCAGCGATTCAGTTTTTATCTCCTCTATGGTCGCAAAGCGCCGTCCTTTCAAAGTTCTCTTCATTTTTGGGAACAGGAGAAAGTCGCGGGGCCAAATCCGGCGAATTACGGTGCCTGCGGCATCAATGTGGCCTGGTTTTTGTCAAAAAGTCACGAACAAGCTGCGAGGTGTGAGCGGCTGCATATCGTGTTATCGTCAAGTTATCGTGATTAATGAAAAACATGTCTACCAACCTAAAGAAAAAACCGGTCAAGAGCGAGTCGGACTCGCGCACCGACGGTTCTGTATTGGGGTGATTTGCAAAAATATTGTACATATAGGTACTTATTCCAAATTTCAGCCTGATTGCTTCAGCAATTCCCGAGAACAAGGGTCTTGACAGACCGACGGACAGACGGACATAGGGACATACGGACAGACGGACAAAAAGTCATCTTATAAGGGTTCCGTTTTTTAGTATTTATTTATTTTTATTTTGTACGGAACCCTATAAATGGACTCCGTATTCGAAATTCTAATATTCCGGATATTTTTCGATCAGCCCTCGTATATGTATGCATATCGACTTTATTGCCATAGTTTTAAGTTTGTAATATTTTTGAGTCTAGTACCTATGTTGAAGCTTGAAATACGTATCATGCCGCTTACCGTACATTAAAGAGTATGAATCGAATTTTAATAAATAAGTAGGTATTTCCGGTTAGCGAATTAAAAATACTGCGACTACCTTGTCTTTTACAACATCATTGGTTAAATCGTATTTTCAACGACCAGTTTGAAAGTTATTATGATAAGGCACTAAAGTGTTAACAATGTTGAAACCAACATTTTTACAAGCTTTTTTTTAATATCACTTGTACGATGGTTGTTGGAACGGGATGAAATCTGGAGTGAATGTGGCGACAGAATCTCAGCTGTAACGTAGACCCACCGAGTATGGTCAAAAAAAGTACAGGCGGCAAAAAAAAAGAGTATATTGTGGGCTTCAGTTACCTAGTATCACGGTGGTGATGACGACGGCGAATGCGCTGCGCCCGTCGGAGCCAGGCTGCCCCGAAGAGACCATCGAGTGTCAGGTGGCCGGCGCGCGCGTCTGCATCGACTCCGTCAGCTCCTGCGACGGCATACCGAACTGCGGCGCGCACGGTACCTACGCACGACATATACAATTTACTATTTTGTCTCTGTCCAAAGAAGGTAACGAGTTCATTTATAATTGGGATACACCATTTTGAAACTAAGGGACCTACGACGCTTTTGAATCTTAATTAAGCGTGGGTCACGTGTTAGTTACTTAGTAGTTACGGTCCAAACTTTACGAAATCTTTACTAACGCATAGAATAGTTAATGAGTTAAAAATGAATGGATAGTTTCTTGAATTGTTATATTTTTCAATGTAAACTGTCGTTGTAAAATTTAATGAGAGTAGGTAGGTGTTTGGTGCGTAAAACTAAACAATACCTATCCTATCTGTGTACTTACCGAATATCATTGACGTCCATTCATGCGTGATTGTAAGACAAACATCCAAGCATCTAAACATCCTCACAAACTTTCGCATTTTCTTTACAACACTATACATCCTAGTATTTATTGTAAAGGAAATTTGCCCTGTAGGGCATTTACATAACTTTCTCGATGGAGTTATTTAAAACCCAATCGCTTTATTTTGTAGACCTATACGACGAAGACCGCCTGCAGTGTGGCGTCACCATGGGTTTTCAGCACAGCGTGTGCCTGGCCGCCTTGACCTTCCTGTTGGTCATCCTGACCATGATCTGCATTGTGCACTATTGGCTCAACAGATGCGTGCCCAAAGTGGCAGACGCGTTCTTCGTCTACACTGACGGCGCCGAAAACGTGTATGTACTACGCGTATTACGAGTAGGTATGCGTAACCCAAGTAGCACACAAGCTGTACAGAGTAGAGCTTATACAGTCCTTAAAATGCTGAAACTAGAGTTATAATGGCTGTATAAGCTCTTATGCAGCTTTTGTGCTACTTGGGAACAGCCTTGCGTAGCAGCGGCAGCAGCGACGTCGAGCGACGAACGGCATCAAACAAGTACATAAGCTATGTCTACACCTGTGCGCTTTCATGTTCAACTAGCGCTTTCAACTATCAATTCGTCTTGCGTCAAGCGCAGCAATACGAGGGTGACACTGAATCTTCAATAAAATCCAATGTTTTGACTTTATCTTCCGCCATTTTATTTGCAAAATGTTGCACGTCAACCCAACCGTGACGGATCAGCGTGCGCTACGGGTATGCGCTGCTATCAAACCAGTTTGAGCGCATGCGTCATTGCATGCGCTGTGGTTGAGAGACATGCGTCAGAGGACAGCGCAAGATGAACGTGAAAGCGCACTGGTGTAGACATAGCTATAGAGATGCATGAAGCATGACAAGAGTGACCATTTCTATACAATTGTTTGCCGCTCACCACGGTGACGGCAGTCGCTGCCGTGCAAAGTCATGGCCAGCCCTATTTTATGAACTTCTAATGATTTATCAGGAGGTGACACAATCTTTTTAGGGTTCCGTACCAAAATGGTAAAAAAGGAACCCTTATGGTGAGACTTCGTTGTCTGTCTGTCTGTCACAGCAGTTTTTCTCAGCAACTACCCAAGCTATCAACTTGAAATTTGACATAGTTGTATAACTTGTTTGCCCGCATCTGTTTTTAGTAAAAAAATAAATTAATTTTATAAATAATTAAAAAGGGGTCTAGAATGGGGGGTTTAAAAATGAAAGTAATTGGATATATGAAAGGGCTCAATCTGCACATTTCAAAACAACTTTTTTACAATTTTCCGTAACGTACTTTTTGATTTATAACCAAAAATGTTCAAAAAATGACCGTTCCACCCCTTATCTCCGAAGTTTATGAATTGAAAAATCTGAAAAATTCCTAACTTATAGACAATTGCTTATATTTTACAGAAAAAAATTAAGTGTTCAAAATTTATAGTTTTCGAGAAATTGACAAAAATACTTTGAAAGTTTGTGTTAAATTTAGACAACTCAAAATAGACCTTATCGCATACGAGTTAAAGTACATAAACAAAAAAAAATAATTAAAAAACCCCCGGCATAAAAATAAGACTAGATAATATGACCCTTAAAGCTTAATGTCAGTAGGTACCTAGTAATATTTTGATTCAAGCGTCATCACGTCCGACAAAGACATCAAAGGACTCCGAGCACGTATGTACGTCACAGGACGGACTTCGGCACTACAAGATCTCAAGTATTAAAAACTCCCGACTTAATCGCTTTCAAAGCTCATAACTTTTAAACAGATTATCAGACCAAGCTAAGAACACTCTCGATTAAGTCACCTTTCTAACAAAAAAAAACTAAATCAAAATTGGTCCATCCACATGCCACAGACAGATACACATGTCAAATTTATAACACCCCTCTTTTTGCGTCGGGGGTTAAAAAGGTATATTTACGTACGTACTGAAGTACGGACTTAAATACGGAACCCTCAGTGTGCGACTCCGACTCGCACTTGACTGGTTTTTTATAACTGTAGATGCACTAATGTTGCAAGCTTCTCGTAAACTCATCTCAGCAGCAAAGGTTAGTTCTGTTGAACTCTCTTTTCTTCTTTAGTGTGTATTTGTTTTGTGAGTATTTGTTTCTGAGTCATGGACGTTTTCTAGTATTTAAGTACATGTTTTTCTCTATACAATTACATTTATCGTTGTCTATATATACATAGGTAGTACCCATAGTACAAGCCTAGAGCTTAGTTTCAACTAAGGACAACAACTTGGACTACGTCAATTTGTGTGAGATTGTCCCCTGATATTTATTTATTTATTCCAGGCTGTTCTTGGACTCAATAATGCGGTCGCCAACAGATACGGAGATGGGCGCGCCGTGTGTTTATGACCATAGTTTGTTTGAAGAGAATATTACCGCACACGTTTCTTTGAATGTGTCCAAGACACACAGAGGCTGTTGTCGGTGGCTGTTCTCCTGTTGCCTAAAATGTTTTAAACACCTCAAAATGAAGCGTGATTCACAACACAAAGAAAATGCAGAAGATCTACAATCACCAAAGAAAGGACTTAATACGGTGGCGCGAAAACTGTATTCATTTACAGAGTTAGAGTTAAGTAAAATGCAAGGCGCTTTCAAAATTGATGAAGCAGTGCAAACGGGAGAAAGTCTAGAAATTGCATTTTTGAAAATGATCAATTCATTAAATCTTGATTCGACGGCCCAACATCTGAATAGTTGCTATATGAAGCTAGCACATGAGCCACAGCGCAAACCATGTAAACCCGTACCTATAATTCCATTACAAAATCTACAAAATTGTAATTGTAAATCTAGTATTCAAGAGTCAACTTCTAGTTCAGAAACCCCGGGGTCCTTAGATTTTCATTTTGATCGAGCTATTGATACGATGTCAGATGAGAAGGAACTCCAGAGTACTTTGTATGATCCTCCCAGTCAGCGGAGTAATGCTGGTCGATCATCTAGAGACATGGATACGATGACTACAGTTAACGCGAAGAAACGTTTGAGATTTGAGGAGCATGCGAGGTTAATTTCTTTACCCGAGGAGAAGGCAGAGGTGAACAATTCGCAGCGTGAGGCTAGGGCCGTGGGCTCGCGCGCCAGCCTCTCGCTGGGCCTGGGAGTCTCGAAGCCACCACCGCGCCGGAACAATAATTCCGTAGAAACCCTAGCCCAAGCATCGGATCCACAATCCACTATCGATTTTAAGAGGTTTTTTAGAGGTATAAAGAAGAAAAGTAATAAACAGTAAAGGTATATACTTATCTGCTTACAACAAAGTCAAATAGGTGTGTATGTTTAGTTTAGAAAGTATGTAAGTTTATATTATTATTTGAATAAAGGATTATAATAAAAGAAAGATTCATAAGCGACGGTTGGTAAGTAGCATGAATTCCTCAATTCAACTGTACTTCCATAGGTAGGTAAGTGGTAGTGGACGGGCGAACCGGCTGGCGTGTCGTGTGCCGCGCTGCTGTTTCCTAATTAAGACCAATTGTGGACCGGATAGGACACGTGCCAAAATGTATTTTGTCATCATGTACGTACATTCCTAATAAAATTTCCAGAGCAAGAACAAACGAGATATTCTGAACTATTCTTATATCGAAATTCATGCATTGGATGTTATGGTCGCTACGAGGAATTAATGCAATACTTACCTATTATCTTGACCACAACTTATGGTGATGTGTATGACTCTAAAGTTTTTGTGTGCTAGTTGCACTTTAAATGCATGCATACAGTTATTTCCATTTGACAGCATTAAAATACATCAGGCAGTAGGTACATTATTGCAGTGACCCGGAAGTTAGGGGATTGCCTGACGAGGAGCGGAGCGTTTCGAGCCTCGCCGATTCAGGCAATCCCTGTTTCCACCAAACCATACATATACGAGATCGCAAAAAAAAAATCGACCTTCCCATACAAAACACCGTCAGCTGACTAGCCAAAATGTATGGTAGGGTCGATTATTTTCGCGGTTTCGCGGTTGGTACGATAGTGAAAGTTGGTCAGTATGACTTACTGATTTAACCCCCAAAATTTGCGCACTGACTAAAAAATAACCCTGTATACTCCGCGATGTACCCACAATCTTCGAGCCTGGAGTGGTATTTCAAGAGACGACTGTAGCAGGTACGCCAGTCAAACCCGGCACAGATATAACTTTGTTGATTATATACATTTCGGTGTCAGTTCCGTGGGTCCAAGGCGTAACAAGCTTTATTTAGGAGGAAATGCCGACGGCATGACATTTGAAGACAGGTTTTTAACAGATACTTAATATTGTTATCGCACTGTCCTCGAATTTATTATATTCTAGCGAGAGGTAGATACACAAAATAAGATGGACTTTGGCTATATCTACATATATAATTTTCTTTAAAAATGTTGACCATTTTTAGGGTTCCGTACCTCAAAAGGAAAAACCCGGTCAAGTGCGAGTCGGACTCGCGAACTGAGGGTTACGTACATATTTAGCCGGTTTTTAGTATTTGTTGTTATTCTATTGGCTTTTTTCCACAATCATATCAAATTTGACGCTTGTATGATTTACCGTTTTTACGATACAACTAAAATAAAATACGTTGAAAAAAAACGTTTCTTGTAAACGTTTCGTTTCTTTATTATTTAAAATATTTTATTTTTTTTGTTTCTTAGGAAATCCGCCGTAACAACACATCTTCTGAAAACAAAATCAACTCTCTCTGTTTTACGATTCAAAATATACTCGTACAAGATGTGTCAAAAATGACAGTTTTCTATGGATTGACGTTTACTTTGACGTATCTTGAGACGGGGATCACAGTTGAGATGAGTTTATTAATACGGCCCTAAGAGTACCTTGTAACTTAACTTGTGGTAACTTGTAGTTTTGTTCACATATGACTTTTGTGCGCAAGGACCCAAATGGGAGACACGATTTTTGTTAATAATTAAACTATTCAGCTTATTCGTACCTAATATTCAATGTAATTATTAATAATAAAAAATTAAAACCGTCTTCAAAAACACATTGAAAAGGGTTAAATAAAGACCAGCCTCCTAGGAGGCCTAGGAATTGCCTATTTATTGCCTATTAGGTACATGAGTATACCCTTTCAAACAAAACAATAATTTTCAAAATCGGTCCACAATTGACAGAGAAATCGGGGAAAATACATTAAGAAAAAAAATCGAACAGTAGAACATAAAACCTCCTCCTTTTTTGAAATCGGTTAAAAATAATCATCAGGTTACTCCCATACATATAAAGCAAGGGTTTCGTTCCTACAACATCAAGTGAGCCATGGCTCATCGTTGATATATTGAACTGTGTAGGTAAGTGTCATTTTCGCTAGAGTTGTGTGTCCTTATCCCCTAGAGCCCCATACTAGAAATACTCAAGTTTTCATTGGATCCTGATTAAAAGCCGACTAAAACGTTTAGACCTTCTAAAAATGTCGCACGAACACGACCCGTCATGCTCTGGTCCGGTTTTTCAAACTCTAACTTTCCTTACTCTTTGCCAAGCTAATGTTCTGTTTATATGATGTACCTACCTATACCTACCCACACCATCCCATCTTTATGTAAGTTCCAAAAAAAGATAAATGTCGTCGTAAGTGTCAGGCTAGTGGTGGCGGAGCCGGCAGCGAGGTCATTTCAATTGAAATCAATTAAAGCAATTGAGTCCAATTGAGCGCGCGGCAGATTCTGCTTCGCTGCGTCGCTAGAGAGATTTTATGGGCGACGCCTACAGTCACATGATTGTATAGTCTACGCCATAAGTAACCAAACACTTATACATATGTAGGTACCTCTTTATTACCTCTAAGCTTTCACTTGTTAGGTACTTATTGTGTCATGTGGCAGTCCGAAGCTGAAGGCAGCAAAAAGCGATCTACTCGGCCTCTATTCCACTTTGTTTGAAGCTGTGCTTTCAAAACCATTTTGCTTTCTTAAAAAAAAAAGGGCATGTCGGACCATGCTCAGTGTAGGGTTCTGTTGCCATTCTTACAAACACAAACAACAATTCCCAAAAAAAAACACAAATATTAGCAAATTTTCTTGTTAAAGTTATCTTAGCTGATTTTCACTAGGTACGAGTATAAACATTTTAATCGTCTGTAACTCAAGCACCAATAAAGTCTACTTAGTCGTGATAGTTTTCCTTTTCAATTCGATATGCGCTTTCACTTAAGATATTTTTCAGATTTTAAGTATGTGTAGTTTTGGCTGTAGGGGGGGGCACTTGACAAAAATTAAAGCTTAATATTTCACAAACGGATCCCTTAATCGAAAAATTGTAATGACAAACCCGCAATATTTTTGAAAGACCTATCCAACGACATCCCACACCATGGGCTAGACGAGAAAAAAACAACATCCCCTCTTTACGGGAGGAACCCTAAAAAAAATTTTTTTCAAGATTTTATTTTACCACTTTGTCGGGGTGACTAATGTGTATATTGATGCCAAATAACTCTAGTACTAAGAGCCTCTGAGCTAAGCTGCGGACGGACATGGCGAAACTATAAGGGTTCCTAGTTTGACTACGGAACCCTAAAAAGATAAAAGATATTTATTCAGTAAGTAGGCCGCACGGGCACTTTTACACGTCAAAATCTACCAGCGCTTCCCAAAAGACCACTGCTGAGAAGAAGCGCCGCACGAAACTCAACAGTTAGTGATTTTTTAATTAAAGCTTAGTCTTATGACAATAATACTACTTATTTTAGCATTATATAAAACTATAAAAGTAATATAAAATATCTGCATAGTTCAGCAGGAAAACATTACAAAATTACTAAAAGAGAAAAAAAATACTATGTATTTATTAAATTATACAAATATGCCGTTTTTTAAGTTGATAGCTTTTTTAGTTGCTGAGAAAAACTGCTGTTACAGACAGACAGACGCCGAAGTCCGAAGTCCTAAGTTTATAAGGGTTCTCTTTTACCATTTCGGTTCGGAACCCTAAAAATGGGTCTCAAACTGTTAATTTCAGCGTCTTCTATATCTTCATTAATTTAAAATTTATTATTATATTCTACTGTGTTTGGATTTTTTTTTTCAATTAAGTTTGAATTCCTATACTTAAATTTAAAATATGAAAAATTCAGCCTAGCTTTGTAATTTATTCCGTTTACGAGGTAGAAACCCGAGACATAATATGCCATATTATGGACGTACAGACGGACTCTAAAAAGGAACCTTTATTTTATTTTTCCAGCGCCGTACTTAAAGATACCTTACATGATATTTTTTTTTCATATTTCGTTTACACGAACCTATGGAGTGCTAACCGTATTTATTTTTACCCGAGTTCCCAAAAACGTGGATAATAATTTTTGGGAGAAGGGGAAAGTCAAAAAGTTAGTTACTTTTAAAACAGTTGGTAATGCGGAATCTGTGCTTTTGTTGATAAATTTTATTTATCTAAATTTTACTTTCTTCATACGATAAAACTAGATAAACTATGACTAGAAAAGCTTGGTCTGCTGCGCTCCGACTTGGTAGAACTTAAGAACTTTTGAATGATCTCACTTTATAAGTTTGAAGAATTAATTTCTTACGGCATTAATTTTTTCCGTTGCCTAAATATGTCATTTTCTCTTTCAAATTTTGTCGTTTCGAGATCTTGCGCGGACCACTAAATACCCAGAGAGTACACTTATTTCAAAGATGTCCGATAGCTTTAACCTTGTCAGAGAGACTTCAGCTTATTATTAACATATTTGTAAAAAAAAAATCACCCGAATTAAAGTTAAGAATAAATAATTAGGGTGGAACTTTTTAAGATAAAACGAAAGCCCATTAATACCCGGTTCCTATATTCAAACCGCGGACAGATAAGGTTACTTCAAATTCAAATATGACACATGTTGTACGTGGCAAATGTCAAATTTTAACTCGAGGTGTCCTTATCTATCCGCGGTTTGGATATAGGAACCGAGCCTAAGTCTTCTCCGGCAGTTTATCTCATGTTTCATATTCAGTAGCATCGGATCAAAATAAATAAATAAATATAAATATCACACGAATTAGTCCAAACTAATAAACACTAGGCTTGTACTATGGGTACTAAACCACGATAAATACACTTAATTTCATACATAACAGTCAAGATCATAAATATGTGTACACGTTTAGTACCTTGTCACTTTAACCGCTATGACATTCATATTTGGCTGTTTAAACATGATATTAAATAGACAAGGTACTAAAATGTACACATATTTATGACCTTGACTGTACAAAATATCCAAGACTCACTCCGACCAGATGCATAACGCTAACTTAACAATATTATCGGAAATTGACCAAATATAAATAATTGACATAAACAGCCAACGCGATAGATTGTCAGCTTACGTCACTCCTATACATTTTCTTTACACATCATACAAATATATGCCCATACCAGGATCGAACCCAGGACCGCTAGTTAACAAAAACCGGACAAGAGCACGACGGCCCATGCTCAGTGTACGGTTCCGTCACCATTAATTTGTACAAGTACAAAAATCAATATCCAAAAACCACAAATATGAGCATTGTCTATTCGAATCTTAGCTGATTTTCGGTAGGTGTAAACATTTTAGTCGTCTGTGACTCAAAACCCAATAGTCTACTTAGGCTGGGTTTTATAAAGATCCGTAATGCGCCTTTATAAAACCGGGCTTTAATCGTGATAGTTTTAAAACTTTTTCATTATACAGGATGTCCCATAAGTCGCACGTCACGTCGCCGGGACACCGGGGTAGACCAGCCTAAGACGCACCGAACGAGCCTAACATGACCTAGTTAAAAGACGCATGGTTTTCAAGATATGCCAGTTTAAAGTTTGTACTGGCAAATCTTTAAAACCATGTGATTTTTACTGACGTCATGTTAGGCTGATTCGGTGTAGGGACGATGATGCGTAACGCATTTTCACTCCGTTAAAAAATGAACAAAAAAAATCTAAATAAGGCTGGTTCGGTCCGTCTTAGGCTGGTCTACCTCCGGTGTCACGGTGACGTACACAGCACAGCTGTAGTAGGTATAAAATAAAGTCCCTATTTCTGTCCATTTTTCTGTTCGTCCGCTTAATTCTATTAAACTTCGCAACAGATTTTGATGTGGGTCTTAGAAGATGTCTTTCGGAAGGTTTATGTGCATAATGCACATCGGTAGCAAAAGCTGTGGTTGTAAATCTAAACTGTATGAAGCAAAATCTTATCTACAATTTTATTATTATGAAGTTTCCTGGCTCCTGAGGGTCATGAACTTACCGCTCCTTATCAACTTGGCGGCTGGAGGAACCGGCGAGGAAGACGCAGACACCTAGGACTTCACTTGGACTCGCGGACCATTCAGATTCGAGTCCCGAATTTTTATATTTTTGAAGTGGCAATGACGCTTATCCTTTGTTCTGTTTTCTGGACGAGGCTAAATCAATTACACGCGAGCGTCAAATATATTATTAGTGTAGTTATTTATAATCGTTTTTTTTTTAACTTATCCTCATTAAAAATTACCTCGAACATGATGATGATGATTGGTGACTATTGATTACCAAACATCACAGCTCAACAAATATCCTACATAGAACCCTGTCATTATGACGAGTACTCAAACAAATCGAAATAAATTAGGTAAAAAAATATCACTGCCTTTCTGAGTCAAGGTTCTATATCTAAATATATAAAACAAAGTTGGATTAGTTACACCATTAGTTACTCAAGAACGAATCGATCAATTTTTATGAATTTTGGTACACAGATAGTTTATTACTTGGATTAACGTACAGGATGCTTTCTATCCCGGAAAAAATTTCAGTTCCCGAGGGATAAGCGAAAAAGACTACTATGCGGATGGAGTCGCGGGGAAAACCTAATTTCATCATATAAATTAAAATCAACGATAAAGAGGTACCTAGCTTGCCTAATGAAATGAAAAATAATAGCCAGTACATACTACTGAATGGATAATTTTAATATGAAACTAAAAAAACAGATACAGAATAGTGTGTATGTGTATGAAAAAGTAAAAAGCCCGCTACATAAAATATAATGAAAATTCGCTCGCAGTCGTTCGCCTAAAACTTATAATAAATTGTAAATAAAATAAAATATGTACTATTTATTTACTAAGGGCCTGTTTCACAATCGACAAGTAAATTCATCTGTCAAATAAAGATAGCCCTCTCCCTGTCTATTTTCAAGTGTAAGAACGGGAAAGGGTTTAATTTATTTGACAGATATGCTTTACTTGACGATAGTGAAACAGGCGGTTAATGTTCAAAATAAACGGATACAATTTCAAATTAATTCTTAGGCAGAAAATTAAGATGCGAATTTACAATAAAACACTTTTATTTTGCCACAACATCATAACGGCTATTCGAAAAACCTGTGCCACGTGCATGTGGTTTCGCTGAGGACCTACTGCCGCACTCAGAGACGTCAATTAAGTTTTTAGTTTCCTTAAAGTAGCTGCTGTCACTTTCTTTGCTATAGCAATAGAATAAGACGCAGCAACTTTAATGAAACTTAAAAATTTATGGACGTCTCTTGAGTGCGGCAGTTAGCCAGTTAAAGAAAATGCTAATGCTAATTATTATGGCCTACCTAATTGTTATCCCGCTTTTTCGCGCTAGTTCAGGTTTAGCACGAAGCTCGCAGAAAGCCCGCCGGAGCCCGAGCCCTGCGCTTCCGGCCTCGGCGGCTCACGTGCCGCATCATACATCGCCCGCGTCCGGGAGCCGCCACGCACTCACAGGATGCAGAGCATATTCGCGTCACACACGCTACCACCACTTGCTCGGACACTAAAACTTAATGATCATAAGCCACTCCACTGATGTAACACGCACAGGTAGACCCGTTATCGCCGTGACCCAATTCCGCCGCCAACTCGTGCGTATGCGACCAAGTGCATCAGCGAGTGCAATTCGTGTTGTCTGAAAGTCACCAATAAGCCCAATGAAGCCGAGATCCCGCTGGCGAGCGCCAGCACCAACCTAAATAGACTCTGATCATCTAAATTGACTTCAATTAAATAACAACCGAAATTGCTGAAACGCGCCATTACTCCCTCCGCGTTAATCTAAGTGCCAATAGTCAGGGCGAATGTTTTATTAATAATCCTCAGTAATAACGGTTAATTAATAATTAGGCGGTGGATGCACCGCACCGCCCAGTGCGCCTACGCAACGGCGCGAGCGCTGCTGCGCCTCGCTTTCCTTCAAATTCTTTTGCATTTAGTACACACTCTACATCCATATATGTATATATAGGATTTTGATTTACATTTGACTAGTTCCAAATTGCATCAAAATTACTTCTATGTAAAATTTCATGTAAATCCACTAACTATCTACCTAATTACGTGCCTGCTGTTGATAGGTAGGTACTATCTCTTGTTTAAGATGAACAAATGTAAGATGCAAAAAGATGTAAACCCAAAATACATTCAAGTGTAATCTTCCAAATTGTCGGGTATTGTAGCAATCGTCGATGATGTTCCCACGGCTATAAATCATGTGAGAGACATATGAGTTGTACTGATACGGATTTACAATGAAGTGCTATGCACTTTTACAATAATGATGTGGGTGTTCGCGCCCCACAATAGTATGAAGGCAAACAAATATCGTGTTTGTGGGAATCCCGCATGCCGGCTCGGCGGCCGCGCGGCGCGGCAGGCGCGCCGAGCCCGCAGCTCCGCACGAGGGGCGCCCGGCCGGGGAGGAGCCCCAGCGCGCCGCCATTGGCTCGATCGCGCTACGGCACCACGGTCGTAAGCGCCCGACTCGCGCACAGCATAAGACCCCTTCTTATCAAACACTACGCCACAAAATAACGCATCCACCAGTTCCGAGCGAGCCGCCGTCGCTCTCCCCATTGGCTCGAAAACCGTGCGCTTCGTTGTATTATGATAATATAAATTGACCAACCGTAGAGCAAATCCAGTTAGTTCGTTAAAGTTGATTAAAGTCACTTAACCGGGACGGACACGACGAAACGAACGGCGCGCGCGTTCGTCGATCCCGAGGGCCAGGCTAAATGAAGTCAAATTGTTTAATATAGGAGCCGATAGATAAATCGTGCTGGAACCGGTCTCGGGTGTCCCGAGACGCTGAGGAAGGCAGCGGCAGCAGCGCGACGGAGCCCGAGGCGGCAGCGGAGGTAGCGGGCGCGCGCCCGCCGCCGGCCGACGGATACATGTACGTGTGCGCGGACGGCGCGCGCTACGAGTGCGCCTTCGAGCCCGGGCCCGGCGCCATGGAGCCGCCCGGCTTCGACGACCACATGTTCGGCGAGTTCAGCAAGGAGCGGCACGCGCAGCCCCCGGAGCTGTACCGCGACGAGCTGCCCTTCGCCGACCCCAAGCGCAAGGACGAGCAGCTGCTGCTGCCGGCGGCCGAGCACGCGCACCACGCGCACGCTGCGCACGCGCCGCACGCCCACCCTGCGCACCCTGCGCACCCGCCGTCCGCGCCCAACACCTCCTCCAAGAAGAGTGACAAGAAGAAGAACGACAACAACGGCATCAAAAAGAAGAAAACTAGGTGAGTGCTTCTCGTGTTCCTTATCATGCATATGTTCTATCGCAAACAACCTACTTTTGCTTTTATCATTAGATATAAATAGTTACATAGTTTAATTGGTTTAGTTAAATATGTCTGTTTAAAGCGTTGCGAATTTTCTCATTCCGAGTTGCTAAAGCGATTGAAATTGTATTATAGAATATCTGCCCTGTTGCTTTCGAAAGTAAAACACTTTCGTATAAAACTTTACATTCTACACTTGTTTGAATATAAGTATTAATGACAAGACTATTTTTCGTAATGTTGTATTTAGCTACGGCGTAGGGTAGGGCTCACGCGCCGGTTCACGCGCCGCCGTGCGTAGAGGTCTTGTAGAGCTACGAACTTCTTACGCTACGAGCGGCTTGCTACGAGCTACAAGGGCGCTCGACGTTGCATCTTTGTCTCGAATATTTTACTTTCATACTTTTTTTTAAATGAAAAATATTAATGAATATCCGTATCGAAAAACGTTCAATTATAAAATATAACATGATAGGCATCCTCCATAAAGCTACCTAGTTTTTACACAACTGCTGAAGAAAGAGGGTAATGTTGTTGACCCGTATAATATGCATTGATGTTTTTCCTCGTAGAGGCTAAACGTAAGGCCTGATTTCAACAAACGAGGCGACGTCATCTAAACGTCGCGACTGTCACTGGGCAATTGAATTAAAAATATATCCCAACGGCGGAATTAAAATTTATAGGTGGTTTTAACGTACGTAGACGACAAAATCTAAATATGCCGTTGGGTTTTTAATTCTTGATTTTTATTAAACTCCTACGGCTTAGGCTCTTTCAGAAAATCTCGTATCCAAAAGATTTAACTTATAGTTATGTAAAAATATGATTTCTTGTTCGATGTTTAAAAAAAAGTATATACTTATGTATTATTTGTGGGCATAGTTACGGCACGGGAATCGGCTTGACGTCACGGCACGAGCCCTACGCCGCACAGGTGGCGCGCGCGCACCCTCCGTTTAAATTGTTCAACTCATCGCTTTGCACCCCAATATTATTATTTGCATAGCTAATTCAATGATTTTACCATTACGATAACAGATGGTAAGTAGATTCCTTTGGTGGCTAGGTAGGAAAGTAAATAAATATTTGTGCAAGTAAGATGTAAAATGTACATAAATATGAAGCTTTTTTTATAAAGGACGTCCAGCGATTCACCCCTATCTGAATATTAATCTCAAAGGTATTTTCCATAGAGAGCGTCCTGTGCTCTCTACTTTGCACCGATTTCTATTACCATTTCGAGATCGTTAAGTTTAAGAAGAAACATTTACAAAAACGGCCCGTGTGAGAACATTCCAAAAACGACTTTCGACGAAATGCCAGGCATCAATAGTGCTAACGACCACCGATCCCAAGATGACAATCTTTATTGTACAATAAGCACACTCTTTTCATATAACGCGCAACGACAATCGTCGCCTCGTCAGAGACAATTTAAATGATTCAGTTTCCGTTCGTAGTACACTGATCCACGCTGCATGAAATATATTTCAAGCAACATGTAGAGGCTTCAATGTATGCTACAGCGTTGGTTGGCATCTGTTCGGTGCAATAGCGGCGCATTCGTGGAAGATTAATTACCCGTATGACTGCGGGAGGCAATTGCTCTATCGCGTCGGCATCTCGGCTGCTCCGGGGGCGCCTAATAGGGCGCCGGCACGCATCCGACCCACACCGACTCGTGCCGGACAAACGTTACAATGACAAACACTGGACTATTCCCACTAGTTCTATTGTCAGTACCATTTAGCTTATTAATTTGGTAAGTTTAATAGAACTAGTGGGATTACACCGCAAACATAATCAAACAACATGGTAAAAAAATATATAATTAAAAAAATTGAGAATCCCATAGGAGCTAATAAGTTTTGATCGATTTTCTAGAAACTTAACTAATAACTAACTACCCCCGGAATACATCCTTTCAAATAAAAAAAAACTACATTGAAAACCGTTTACCTGTTCGGGTGCTAAGCGATGGCGGACGGATAAAATTTGCTAACATGTAACACGTCTTTTTTGATCCGGGGGTTAAAAAAGGGATACCTGGTTGAGATGAATTTGAAAAGCAAAAACACTGTGGCATCCCCCTATTACACTGCGAATTCCATCGCGTGTTAACAACGTAGGGATACAATACGGGCGGCAAAGCAATTAATGCCATGGCGCTGGTCAGGTCAGCGTTATTGGCAGGCAATTAGAGCCGTCGCCGGGGGGTACATTTCGTTTCACGCTCAATCAACTCACGCGCACCCGTAGCCATATTGCACGCGTCAGATGGACGCGCGGCTGATACCTAACAATAATTTATTTGTGAATATCTAATTGAGCCCTACTTATGCAGGTCACTTAATTGGCCGTGACATATCATGTGGGGTACGATTTGAGATTGGTTCAGACCGTATTATAGCGAGACGTCATGTCACAAATGGTATCACTTAGCAAACGTAGGAAAAAAAACCCTGATGACTAAGCTAGTATTTTAAAGATTTTGAGATCGCAAGTCATTATACTTGAGCACTTATTCATACTTATGTACTTTGAGGTATTTCAAGTGTTTTATGCAGTGTCAAGACTTGGAGCGCAGCGTCGTTTTTGGGAGTGACACATCAAAGATAGAAAAGCGTAGACGAAAGAGCAGAAGGCAGATCCCACCATCTGATCAGGATTAATTAATGCCAAAGCGCGAGAGAAAGAGAGAGATTTAAGAAGGATTTTGTCTTGTAACATCCCTGTTTCGTTGTTCTCAGGACTACATTCACCGCGTACCAATTAGAGGAGTTGGAACGGGCGTTCGAACGCGCCCCGTATCCGGACGTGTTCGCGCGGGAGGAGCTCGCGCTCAAGCTGAACCTGTCCGAATCAAGAGTACAGGTACAACACAATAGATTTTCGCGTTTATTCAATATCATCATCTATTTATGCATAAATAGATGATCACTTTTGTACATTGTCATTTTAACTCACTCGACAATAAAGTAAGTCAGCCTAAACTTGACGTTAAAGCAACAGGGTTCAAAAGTGCTCACTTCGGCAAATTATAAGAGCATCCTGTATTATGAACGTGTTAAGTTAAAGTCTGGTTGTTTAAATTCTAGGTCTGGTTCCAAAACAGAAGAGCGAAATGGCGAAAGCGCGAGCCTCCCCGCAAGACCGGGTACATAGGGTCCAGTTCCCCGAGCTCGACGACGCTGGGCGGCGGATTCTCGAGCATCGGGGGGAACCTGCCGGCGTTCCCGCAGAACGGGCTGCCGGCGCCGGCTGAGTCGTGGTCGTACCAGCACTCTTACGAGCTGCCATCGCACCACTTGCTGTCTCCGGGCGCGGGCGCGTACCCCGGGTTCAACTCGCAGCCGGCTTACTCGTACACCACGGTGCTGAACGGGCACGACGGGCAGATGTACGCGCCGCGGTACGAATACGGCGAGGGCAGCCCGCCGGCGCTCGGTGTGCGCGACTACCCTATGATGGCGGCGCACTCGCCGCAGCTCGAGTCGCATGACCACGAGGACAAGTACCCCCCCTGTGCCCTTCACGAGGAGCCCCCGCGGTACGCGCCCGACGACTACGAAAAGTGCGCGCTCCCCGCGCCCCCGCACGACAAGCACTACGAGCCCGAGCGCCACGTCGACCTCTCCCAGCCTGTCGTCGTCAAAATGGAGCCCGCCTCCGGACAACCCTACACCGCGCTTCCCCCTTTTTTGAATTGAAATACTCCTTTTCAAAAATATCCATGTTCCAAGAATAATTTCGAAAAGGAGTATTATTTTGAAAACAAAAAGACCGACAATACGTTCTCTCCTAGCGCCCAAAATATTTACGAATGCCGTGACAAATATCTCGTGGCGCTTCGAGGGACATAAACAATGGGTGGTGGATGAAGGTGGGACTACGTTCGTTTATAGACGACTTACCCACGGAAACGCATGAGTTTTTTGTTTTTAAGTACTTTTAAGAAAACATTTTAATTCCTAGTATCAAGAAATATTTTTGTTATAATTTAAATAAGTTTAAGATTAGAGTAAATTATTATATTGTTACAAGATTGCGTGTTGATTCGGCCCTCAACTTTTGGTATGATACTAATGCCATGTTTGGTTACCTATTAAATACATACAATTCATCAAAAACCTTCGCGTAAAGGAGCGTCCTCACTGAGATCATTCTTACCCGAGCATTTGTAAACGAGCAATAATTTAAATAATTTGTAAGCTTTGTACGCTCAGCTCAACGTCCACACCACTCGAATATTCGACGCCGATTGCTCATTACACGCGGATGCTCTCAGTGGGGACGCTCCTTAAAGTAACGAGCGTGTTCACAGGAACAATTTGATGATTCGTTTTTGGTATAAATTGATTAAAAAATATTAATTCTGCGCAGGACGTCTATTGAAATTAAGAAGTGCCAACAAAACGAAATTTATTAGAATAGCATAGCGCACGTTTAGGTAATTTCGCTGAATTAGATTAGGGAATAAACAATAAGAGATTTTTTTTTAATTTAGTGGAGTATCCTCGTGCATTCCTTGTGCCTTATTGCTTTAGAATACTAAATACGTGTACTATAAAATATTTAGCTAGATTTAAATATTATGAACTTTTTATTACGACTAGTTTTGAGAAAATCTCTATCCATAATTATGTTTACTATTTTACGCGGTGCTAAGCCTATAGCTTAGTAAAAAAGAGTTTCGAGTGGTAACGTATACTTAAGTACTGGAACAGCACTTAATTTTTCCCAAACTTGTTTTATTAAGCTATCAGGCTAAGCTACTATCGGGTGTAACGGCATTGCAGGTTCAGAGTATACGCGTTCGCTCTCATTGAAGAGCCATATTTGGAGATTCCGTATAATAATTTTATCATGCATATTTTAGGTTAAGAGATGAATCTACAGCTAAAGGAACCAAATAATTAGGTTAATGATATGATATTACATAGGCATTATACAAGCTTGTTATTACGATGTACATATTAAACCAACGCGTGAATAAATTGTGCCAACAGTACTAAGTTACAATTTACAATAAGTTAGTGGTTATATTATAAATAGAGATAAGAAGGTATAATGATAACGACAGTAGTGCTAGCGTATTAGAGGTTGCGGCGGGCTGCTTCTTCCCTAATAAACTTAATATTTTGTAGACAAAAAGATGCAAAGGAATTTTCTATAAAACCTGCCAATGTCGTCTGCTCTATTTATAGGCCATTTCACAAGACCTGTCACGAAAGAATCGAATGGATGAAAGAAAGTATACATGTGTAAGTGTTTTATATAAATACAGGTTTTCGGTTCCATATTTGAACTAAGTTTAGAAGGGCGGCATTCATACAAACATAGGTGAGCGAGTTAGTTTCGTTCGTTCAGTCATCGCAGCTCTTGTGAAATGACCCATACAAGTATTGTGATGACTTTCGTTTTCAGGTAAAATTGATTAGATCCTAATCTCGAGCGAATAAAAGCGAGACAGAAAGCAGTATAAGACCAAAGGCCTTTTTAATTTTTGACGATGTTCAATGAAAATAGGTTAAGACATGGTCACCAGCACAACTACCTATATGTCTTAGTCAATATTAGGCTCAAAGATATCTGACATGTCTTTCATAGGAGGCATTCTAACGCCAGATGTTTCTGAGTGCGTTGTTGGATAAGATACCGTTGCCGGTGACTGTACAAGCAAATTCTCAAATGAACCGATTCGTTTTATTAGATCGTAAGTGTATTCTTTGCAGTGTAAATAAATAGAAGATCATAATAAGGACCTTTTAGATAGTGATATGTCATTATTCTATTTTAAAGTGATCAAGATTTTGGTTCCATATTATACGACAAAAGTATGTGAGCGAAAATGTTGTAGAACTTGCAATCTCCAGATGAATTATTTAGGTATACAGACAAGATTAAATAATAACAGCCTAGTTTGTCGGAAAATAATAGAATAACCAAAACCAAATGAAAGGCAGGAACCGATCTGATCTCTCGATATACTTAGTTAAATTAGCTGTATGTCAATATAGCGAGGATTTAAATCAAATAGGTATAGTTTTTACTTTTATACATATAAATACTTTTAGATCAATTACTTAGAACATAATTTTTTGTTATCTTTAAGGCAGAGTATCGTAGCCATACCTGTATATTACTATGTTTTTACCTACTGCATGTGTATTTTTTAATTTCATAAATATATTGAGTTATGTATTTACCTTCTTAGAGTATTCCAAAAGCAATATTGTTTTTAAAGCACGACCTTTGAGAGATCGCGAACGTAGATGTAAGCAGCCGAGTTACAGGAATGTTAAATAATATTACTGATGTGCTTAGACGAGTGTTTTATTTCTCAATGTATTTATAAATACCTACCTAGATATACTTAAACCGTTTATACAAAGGGTGTACTGCTAACCGAACGGGGAAGAGGTCAGCTGACGGAGAGCGCCTCTACCCTGACTCCGTCCTGCCGGGTCCAGATGCCGTCGCCGCTGAAGTGGTACTTCTTTTCTATCTCGTAAAGCCCCAAGCTCAGTATTTGGTCATCGGTGAAATTCTCACACTTTAGGGTACCATAAACGGCATCGAGTTTTAGTTTACTTTCAGATTGCCGGCCATCTCTCTTATGCAAAAGAACTTCGATGTATTGGTCTATATCCAGTCTGAAACAAAAACAAAAATTTCAAATAGGTATAAACATAAGCCTTGATAAATTACCATAAATGCTAAATTTCAATCATAAAATAATAAATTAGACAGTTGAAGATGTTATACTTGTTTTTTACAAACACTACAACTGTTATACGTCGTCGTGCGACTCGATATGAAGCTTCATTCGAGATAAAACGTGAACAGCACATATTTTATAATATGTATAGGCGAGTATACAAAGTAAATATAGTTTTCCTGCCTTGATTTATTTATTTATTTCATAGCATAGTGTGATAAAAAAACATTGTGTTGGATGGGCGGTACCAGAACTACAAATCTCATGTACAAAAGTCCTTCTTTATCGCTCTTAATACATGATGTGCTATTTCTGCATGCTCAAGTCAAAACTCTATTCTTGTTAACAAAACAACATGCGACGTGTTTATCTGGACTGGACACTTACACAGGGTACAGTAAGATCTGACAATTTTTCAGGATGACTTCATTTTGGAATCTTTGTTTGAGAAAATATATGTTTTCGTCTACCACATTGAGTGCTGCATGTAACCAAAATTTATGTCTTCTGAGTTGCGACAGAACGAACTTTAATGGATCCTCAGGGACGAATTTCGCAGAGTTGTCCACGACTTCGAGGGAGGACGTTATTAACACTGCTATATCACGCCCACACACTTTGTTGCCGAAACTGCTTATATATCTAAAACAGAAAAACAACAATAAGTACGTCATTCTGGGGAATTTCATTTGATCCAGTAATATCACTCGTTTAGTACTTACTCATTAAATACTTTGCTGGAGGAAACCAAATGATTGAGACTGTAGCACTGCTTCCTAGCTGCCTGTATTTTACTGAGACGGCTCATCATTTTACGTTTATGTATAACCATTGATAGAACCTTAAATAATTTAAGAAATTATACATTTTTATTACAAGTTTATGATTATTTATAGGTACCAACATTTTCTTGGTCAAAGATGCAACTTACTCTAGGATTCGTTGATAAGATATTGTACTCTTTCAAGTTTTTGAGTTCATCTAAACGCTCGCGCACGGATTTGGGGCACATACAGAACACTTTTAAACATCGTCTCTGAGCATCTTGTGGTATTTTGTATTCCTAGTAAAAAAAGCTTAGTAAGTATGATTTTTCATTATAAAAAATTAAATAAAACAAGCTTAAAGTAAGTTTAACAAAATGTTGTGTAGCATGCCTTTTGCTTGCCTTAGTATCAAAACACATTTAAACATCATCCTATTTAAGACAAAGCCCACTACTCTTATTATTACTACTAAGTTGAATCTAAGAATGGCTTTGAATAGTATATGAAATCCATACTTCTAAAATATCTCTGATTTGCAAGAGAGAATTATAATTATTCTTCAAAATAGCAGGCTCAATCCTAATCGCGTGTCTGATGTCTATGCCAGCCAGAGAATCAACATTTTCCAAAATCTGCTCTGTGTTTATTGGATCTGCTGATATTATAAAACCATTTCTTCTAATTCCATTGATATCAAACTTAATATCATTTTCTGCTATGTTTAGAGCCTCCTCAATGTCATGCATTGGCTTATGTTTCAGTGGCAAATAATTCTGACAATATTTCTTGAACTCATCGGGCATAATTTTTAGTTTCCAAGTGAGGTAACTCTCTAGAACACTCAGGCGAACAGTTACTGAAAAGAATACAAATTGCATTTTAGAAAATCAAGGTTACATGTCATAGCTTGTAATAGGAGTAAAAGGTGTGTAAGGTTGTTTCAAAACCACTGCTACAAATGGATCAAGTAGGTAAACAAAAGTGTACATACTTATGTGAAAAATACATACAAGTTTATCTAATTTAAAATAAAAATTACATAATAATATTTAAAAGGATTACACTCACACAACCTTAGTTGACTTTTAGGTAATTCTTTGAGTGTTTCAACCACTCTCATTCCCCTGTTCGCATTAATGTCGAATTTCCTGTAGATTAGGATATAATTTTCAGTTATTTTGTAGAACTCAGGACACTCTACAAGATAACCGAAAATAGCATCCAAAGCTACAGGAATTTCGACATTAATACGACCAGGGGAACGAGAGTGGTTGAAAAATAAATTATTAGTTGAACACTCGAAAAATTACCCATTTGTATAATTAATTCCATTCATCGCAGCCCTTATGAAACAACCTATTAGATAGTGTAGAGTCACATACAAATAGATGTGGTTGAATCAGGGAAGTTGTGTCTTGTCCTGTGGGATGGTGGCCATGTCTTGAAGCAGTCTTGTAACTTCTCTTCTAATTGAATGTCATCTCTCATAAACCCTTCTTTTTTGTGCTGGGCTATTGTTCGAGATTTAACTAGTGTGCGGTATCTAAAATAAATAATCGATGGAAAATAGTTAAGTTGTGTCCTTCTAAATAACTTTGACACAATTATATCAGGCAAACAAATACTACTGATAGAATGATGCATTGTAGACACTAATACATATAGACAATAGTAACTAAAGAAATGGTAGTACTGTACATCTAATCAAATAAACTTATCTACACATGAAATAAAAGTGTAACTTATCATATCACTGTCAGTACATGGAACATATTTGAGAAAAACTATTATTAGGTATGTTGTTAATGGAATGGAATCCAAAACAATGATTTTTAGAATTTTTGTCTGTGTGTTTGTGCATGCAAATCTCAGAAACGGCTTTGGATGAAACTTTGCACGCAGATAGTTTATTACCTGGATTAACACATAGGATACTTTTTATCCCAGAAAATTTGATAGTTCCCGAGGGATACACCATAAACGACTTCTATGCGGGCGGAATCGTGGGCAAATGCTAGTTACGAATATATATTCAAAACTGCACTTTAACCAGCTAGCAAAGCCAAATTAGATAATTTTATAAAGAAAATACCTAAGCATTCAAAGGTGTAGAAATATAGTTACATAGTGACTATTTGGGATTAGTGGATGTGTGGAAAGTCTATAATTTAATTGCCTGTAGATCAAATTCAATAAATTATTTCAAGTGTTCATGAAACCTCTCCATAATTTGTACATGAAAAATTAAAAACAAATAAAAAACATAGCACCCAGAGGATGGAAGTAGAACTAGTTAAAAATGCAGTCCTGTTGATTAAACTAAAGCATAATTTAATTTATTTTTAAATTAATTAACCCCTTGTATGCGACACGGATCCATGCTCAAATTTTGTATATCTTTTTTGTAATTTTAATTGGTTATTTTTGTGGTCTATATCTGAAGTGACTAGAAGTGACTATGAGGGGTTAACCATCACAATTATACTTCACCTTATAAGATGGTTGGGCGCAATGTTAACAAATCCACACTCTCTAAGTATTTCTCCATAGTTATCCATTGAAATTGGGTTGATGCAGAACACATGAGGATTGGAACATGCTTCCGAGGCATCTATGCTGAACTTTTTTAATATTTGCAATGAGCATTGTAACCGGTCTTGATTCAGAGTGTATAAAATTGGATATTTCTTCTTGAACTTTGCTTGCATGTATTCGGATACAGGATGGCCTGAAAAAGTATTTTAAATAAATTAATACCTCAATTATATATTTACCAGTAAAATGAAAGATGTATTTTTTATTATTATAACTATGGAATATATTACTTACCGATTGTATTTTGATAGAGGTCGAAAAATGGTATGCTATGATAACATCTCTGGAGAGTTGGATAAAACTTTAGAGATAAACAAATAGATTTAAGCTTTAAGCCGCTTATGCTGAATGGCATAATGGAATCTGGATTGTATTAATATAATTCATACATAAGTTAACAGCGGCCAATACTTATAACATAAAAGACCAACATTGAAACCCATTTAATTTTACTTCTATTACAAGCAGTTTTGAATAAGTGAACTATTCGGAATAGTGGTAAACAGCTCTCTATTTACACAATTCTGTCTCTTTCACGGATTATAAGGTTTACTGTATGTTCTAGCTAGTACAGTACGTAGTACCTCTTAGTCGTCTGTGAGCTAGTACGACTTTTTTACCGCCAGGTTCACAAAACACAATATTTGTAGGTGTCATGTACTCATGTCAGTGTGATGTGCCCCGTTTGTATGGGTATAGCTATGTCCACACCTGTGCGCTTTCATGTTCATCTTTCGCTTTCAATTCGACTTGCGTCAAGCGCATGCAATACGAGGGTGACACTGAATTTCAATAAAATCCAATGTTTTGACTTTATCTTCCGCCATTTTATTTGCAAAATGTTGCACGTTAACCCAACGGTAACGGATCAGCGTGCGCTACGGGCATGCGATGCTGTCAAACCAGTTTGAGCGCATGCGTTATTACATGCGCTGTGGTTGCAGAGGCATACGTCAGAGGAAAACGCAAGATGAACGTGAAAGCGCACTGGTTTAGACATAATAGCTTATGACCACAGAACAAGTACATTAAGAGAAACCGGACTATAAGAAAGAGCAAAAGACGTATATTTGACCTTTTTCTACCTATGGTATTCATCACGAGTTAGAAAGAGATGTCCTTATAGGTATTCGTTCGTCCGGTTTCTATTATGTACTTATTCTGTGGTTCGTTCGTTCGTTCGTTCTATTGGTTTGGTTCTATGCTCTTTTATCTGATGGGTTTTCTTTGCCGAAATCGTGGGCGAAATGCATATCGACGCTTGAAAGGAGAAATGGGATAAGCGACATTTTTGGTGATATTGAGTTATATATATCGTTGGAATCGGCTGATTTTTCCGCATCGAATGAGCTAGGTCTCGTGTTCATCTGCCGACTTTTTTGTCGCTTATCCCATCGGTGATTTTGAGAAACACGGACATATTTTTGTTACTAAACGACGTAATTTTTGACTCATTTTTAGATGATGGAGGTTAGATAAAAAGTGTTTTGATTAA
This sequence comes from Tortrix viridana, assembly GCA_963241965.1. Taxonomy (NCBI): domain Eukaryota; kingdom Metazoa; phylum Arthropoda; class Insecta; order Lepidoptera; family Tortricidae; genus Tortrix; species Tortrix viridana. The sequence continues at coordinate 54,539,107 of OY725171.1, read as the reverse complement.
ATTAAGCTAAGATTTTTTTACTCATTTGTCAGGACAAATAACACTACACTTGGATAGTTTTGCTTTGTCGCGTCTAACAAGTGACTTGTCGTTTGTCTTTTTTTACTTGACTGTATATTCGATTTTATTTTCCATTGTGACTTTTTACCTACTACCTTCAGAAAGATATAAATTAGCTTAGATCAAATAACCTGATCAACCTTATCTGAAGTATTGCCGCTTATATGTATTTACCTAATTGCAGTTTATAAACCTTTGTCGCTTATCCTTATTTACTTATTTGCAGTTAATAAAATCTGTGTCGGTTATCCTTTTTTACCTGCAATAAGTTTTGAATACTCATGTCGCTTATCCCTATCTAATTGAATTTATGAAGTCGGTTATTACCAACATCCAATAAAAAAGTGTCGGTAACGCATTATTCTCGGACGCGACTAGACCGTGCAAACGCCATCTACCTAAATCGCTACGCTAGGAGACGTTGTCTAAGTCATACGCGGTCGTCGCATAGATAGAAAGTCCATCGATCAAGAGATTTAACTAGGGCTTCTAATGTCGCTATTCCGAGATCTTCCATGATTTTCCAATCTCGCTTACTGCTAAATTAGAAATGCGAGATCCTTCAAGATGGAAAATTTAAATTAAAAATCCTTATTTTGTAAGTAGGCCCTGTAGACACTTTTACATGTCTGAGTCTACCAGCGCTCCCCAAGATGAGACCACTGTTGAGAAGAAGCGCCGCAAGAAACTCAACAGTCAGTCTTTTCTTTCAATTATCTCTTATTACTCGTATAAACTGGTAAATAAATTAATAATGGTATAAATTAGGCTAGCGTTACAGAAAACGATTTAATGAAATAACAATTAAAATAAGCAAGTTTGAAAATTATTAATATACGAAGTAGTGTACGACACGTTGAGAATATTGTTTTTTTTACTAAAATACATCATGAATCCAAAGTAGTTTTTGAAGCCTGAAAAAAAGGGTTGTAATAAAAAAAATCAACATTACTTTTAACCATTGTTACTAAACAAACAGCTCATCAACTAACCAACTTATGGAGTTACGTAGAAACATTAAATTAAGACAGGTGACAAACAATTTAAGAGTAATTTCACTTATTGATGTAATTTAGGGCAATCCCTTATTTTATTAACCATTTTTTCCGAATGATTGTGATCTGAATGCAACATATAATAATTTATACGAGAGATTCATCCATAATTAGATAGTTTGTAGAAAATAAAATGTAAACATGATTAAATCATGGCTACGAAAGTTATAGTTAAAGTACTTGTAAGTTTATACAATCTTAACAGTTAAGCCTACAGGTATGAATTTAGTTTTTTAAATTTGGACTTGGATTTGGATTTGCAGTCAAAAATATTACCAGTTTTACAAAACAAAAAATCATTATTGTAAACTATTTATCTGTGATTCGTTTTTTGATAGACTATTTACGAGGGCAAATTGAAAAGTTTTGAACCTGACCTTCAAAATAAAGAGTTTAATTATTATAACAATTTTATTTTTCTGCATAGTCTCCAAAACGATCTATTTTTGCCATCTCGCCTGTAACTTCAGAATTCCATGCAATAAAAAAGAATCTCCAAGATGCATTTATAGCTTCTTGTACTTTGTTGATATTTTTTGTCCTCATAAGTCTTTTTTTAGGTTGGGGAAAAGGTGATAATCAGAAGGGGCCAAATCCGGCGAATAGGGTGGATGCGGCAACAATCCAAACCCACAATTATGTATTTGTGCGATTGATTTCGCTGCAGTGTGGACAGGAGCGTTGTCTTGGTGGAACAACACTTATAACATACCAGGATTTTTTATTTTTATTTCTTCATGCAGACATTGTAAGAGGGTACAGTAATATTCAGCATTTATGATTTTACTCTTTTCAAGGTAATCGATCATTATGACCCCTCTGCAGTCCCAAAAAACTGAAGCCATCACCTTCTTGGCTGACAAAATGGCCTAAGCTCTCTTAGGAGGTAGTGACCTTGACCTTTTCCATTGCTCGGACTGTAATTTTGACTCAGATGTGTTGTGGTGGACCCAAGTCTCGTCCATGGTTATGAAACGACTGAGAAAATTTTGATGATCACATTGAAATATTATAAATCCAAACAACCCTGTGATACTGTATGGCTTGTTTTCGGCTGAAAGCGGTCTAGGCACCCATCTGGCAGACACCTTAGAAAATTATAGATCGTTGGTGATGATGTTCTGTGCTCGTTCATAGAAGATGGCTATTGCTTCTCCTATCTCTACGATCTTCAACCGCTTATCATTCATTATCATGTCTAGTATTTTATTGGCATTTTCTTCTGTAGTAGCCGTCAATGGCCTACCACACGTCTAGGTTCTACTTGAACTGCTTCTCTGTCGCGTTTGAAATCCGCTACCCATCTTTATACAGTGGCATATGATGGAGCGGATTTCTCTAATGTCTGGCACATGTCTTCGAAAATTTTCTTTTGTAAGTACTTGATTATTTACGGAACGTTGCTCAAATTGATCCAGTATTATGGAAATCGCATACCTTATTTAGTATTTCGGTCACAAATTTTACAATTGTGACAAGAGAAAAACAAAAGATAGTGCATAATGATGAGAAAACATGTGAAGATTGACACAATTGATTGATTGAAGACTGGCACGTGCCAGTGTTATTTTTTGTTTTTAATTTTAGAATCAACCTTAGGGTCAAAACTTTTCAATTCACCTACGTATATTAATACAATTATATTCAAATTAGGCCTACAGTGTGGTGGCAATATAATTAGAAATGCTTGCGATCTTTACGTAGTACTGCCTACAAAAATAACTATTGACTTATCGAATTTGACCAATAATAAAAAAATACTAAGCTACTTATTTTACTATTAGTACTAAGTACTAATTATATTCCTAGTTATAATTTACTTTAAACTAATAGCTAAGGTTTGAACTAATGTACAATGAACAAAAATGTGCTGACGCGTTCATAAAAAATTAATACGTTGTATGACAGCAAATATTGATCCTTATTTAATGAAAACAACGTTTTCAACAGGAATTAAAAAAACATCATTGGTCAAGAACTTTTTGATTAGTTGTCATATTTGTAGCCATAAGAAATATTGTATGGGAAAACGCAAGCATTTGTATTAGTGTGGCTTCCACTGTAGGTATGTATTATTATAAGTATAATTGTATTAATATACACAATCTAACAAAAAATACTAATCTTACAATGTCATAAAATAGTCGTTTTAATTTTTATTAGCTTTTTAAACATATTTCGTTACAAAAAATAATGAAGAATCCCAAAAATTACCTTTTTTTCAAATGAAATACTTTATAAAAAGGTATATTATTAAACGAGTCACTAATTTTTCCCAGAAGTGAATTAAGGTTTTATTTTCGCTTAAACCGCTTTTACGTTTTCAAGTTGCCCGTCTAAAAGCAGTCAGATAATTTATCCTGAATATATTTTTACACCTAGAATAATTATAGAGTTTTCTACCTCACCATCAAATTCGCATTATTTCTAGTTGGATAATTTTACTTGAATATGTTTTAGTATATTTTTTTGGTCAGACTCTTTTACCGAATTTATTTCTCGCTCAACATTTTGTTTAGATCATTTTACCTGAAACCATTTTAAAGACCAAATTGCGTAAGCGACACTAAATTCGAAACGAATGATTTTTTGGGAAAAATAATCAAAGCATCATATAGAAAACAATAATATGTTCATTTATATAGGTTTAATTCAAAAATTGGTCTAATAGAAAAATTTTAATGATTTTTTTTTGAAAATTTGCGCGGTTTTTTGGCTCTCCTGTAAAGTTTGCTCCGTGTCGCTTATCCCATTTCTCCTTTCAAGCGTCGATATGCGTAAAGAACCGCCTTAAGGAAAGAAAATTGATGGATTTTCCCTAATTTCGCAGTATTAGCAACTTGAAATGCTATTCAAAAATATGTGAAATATTTCATGTTAGCACTGCTACTTGATTAACTGACAAATATGCCTGTAAGTCAAATTTATTTACTTCTTTGCGTCTTCTGTTTTTCTTTGCAAGCTTTTGTCAATTTAAGATGTAGCTAAGCATCATTTACGTTATCGTAGTGTTTTTGGATTCTTAATGTTATTGTTATTCTGTTTATTGTGTGAGAACACTATTACTTGGTACCTCTATCATGTTGAACCGCCTAAAGCAAAGCCTAAACAATACAATAATCTAAACTGACCTAACATAAACTAAACTACTACGGGATCCCCTGTGCTTTAGCCTTAACTACTTGCTCACGCCCGAATTTGTACTATTACCCAGGCTATTTAGCGAAAAATACAGTGTTTAAGTGTTAAGTACGTATTTCTACTATTAATAATATATATAAATATGATAAATCATTGTAAATGGAAATGTGTATGTTTCTTTCTACAACTTACTGGATACTTAGGTTTATCATTTGTTGAAATCATTGAAATGTTAAAATGTATGATCATCCCTTTTCCCATTGAGTTTGTTGAAATCAGTTGTTTTGGTGGTCATATGGCTTTATCCAAATTATGGTCTTGTTATAAATGAAGATTTTTGATGAATTAAAACTGACATTGAAAAGAAGTTCATGCAAATTATAGATGCAAATTTAGAGTGGCTTAAGAGAGAAAAAACCACCAATATTTTGATTCTCCTTTATTTCATTTTGTACAGCATTGGCCTGCAGCGAAAGTAATGAAAATAGTTTAATAAGTCAGTTCCTTATTTTGTTTTTTACAGCATAGGTACCTATGTGCAGTTTGCGAAGGTATTGAGAATGTCTTATAGCATTAAGTATGCCTTTAGTATACTAACTTTATTTTGTGCAAAATAGGTTAAATAGATAAATTTATTGCCCTTGGCACTATTTGCTTATTTTTTTTTTGTGTTGCCTTGTTTACATTGAGAAGAAAATAAATGGAGTTCAACAAAATGGGCATGCTTACTTGTAAGTTACTTGTAAGTTAGCATATCCATTTTTTTGAACTCCATCTATTTTCTTTATTTCTTTATTTATTTTATTTATTTTCTTTAATTGTGTACAATTAAATTTTCTATGAAACTTTACCGTGTGTGATGAAAATGAGTCATATAATTGTAAGGATATGTTTCGTTTAGTTTTTTCGTCTTAGTTGTTTGCATAATTACTTACTTAACTATTCCTTTTGAATCTTAGCCAATTATTATATACTTAATGAATTTTTGTGAGTTATGTTAGGTTCACCGAATCATTTTCAAAATCAACCAAAAGAGATTAAGATGTTTTTTATAGCAAAAAATGTTCTTAAAACAATTGTTATTTGCTAAATTATGATGAATTTAATACACACTGTAACAATGATCCATCGAGCACATTCAAATAGGGGTGTTAATTGGAACATAAGCCTAAAGGCCCTAAAAAGGGCCTAAAAAATTCACCCTTTTAATCAAAACTCAAATCAATAACTTTTTGTGTTTGGATAAAATTCGGCATTGATGGTCGTGCCCTTAATTAAATCAGAATAGATTTTGTAATGTAAAATATAATGGGCAAAGTCTATAATAAGGTGTTCAATATAACATTTGGACATTTTTTTCTCATTTCTGTCTTCTATAACACTTACACCCATATTTATGGGCAAACAAATCACTTGGCAAATTGTCATTTTACAAAAACATACCAATTTGTGCACCATTTCATATGTTTCATATAAGTAAAGTTTGGTTAGATTTTTGACCACAAACAAAAACTGTGATGATCTTAATGTAAAATATTAAATTGTAAAAAGATTAATATTGCATTTCTCCAAATGTAATTTTTTGGTACATTCTTGAACCGTATCCTGTGTATTGGGTATTTATGCATCATAAATAATTGGATATCATTATTCAGAAAACAGCCAAGCTGATATGAAGTTCAAAGGCAGATGGCTGTTTTCTGCATAACACTATCCAATTATTGGATCTGTTCATCACATCATTCATGTATGTCATTTGTGGGGCTATATTGTTTCATAATATGGATATATTATGTATGTATATTATACCACAACAATAAAAAATAAAATAAAAAATCTTTTATAGCCGGACTTTAATGCAGTCAAGCATCAATTCAAGCAGACTTGGCTGACTACTCTTCTAAGCCTCGTCTTATTTGGTGGTGTTACATATTTCCTACTCTGGGCAGAGGTAAATTAAAAAGAAAATAATCAATAACAATAATTTGTATAGCCTTATTCATTAATAAAACACATTATTCTTTATTAGAACTTTTATTAAACTTATTTTTTTTAGTATTATGTGCTTGTTAGTTCAATTCTTAAAAGTTAATTCCTGTTATTGAATGGTAATAATTATTCTGTTCATAAACAGATTTGGTGATGGAGTGGAATGGTAGCCACAAGACCATTGCCATAGCCACACTGCATATGAACTGATTATACAATGGCTCTTATTAAAACTTTTATGGCTAAAAAAGGTACAATAGACTAACAAAAGCTTGGCTAACTTTAACAAAAATTGCAGAGCCACACAATTCAAAGTAACTTGATGTTGGAGGAGTTGATCTCCATGGCAGAGACGATAGATGTACGCAACGGAGACGAGTCGGCGCGGTACGAGGGCCGGGTGGTCCACGTGGTGGGCCCCTTGAAGGTCATGGAGCCAATATCGGAGCCCGACTACAACATTCAGGTGCAGGCCGTCAAGTTGCGGAAAAGGGTGCAGATGTACCAGTGGATTGAAGAGGAGTCGTAAGATTATACCTATTAACTTTTGAATGATGAATAACAGCAATGTTTTTTTTTTTACTTACAATATTATAGGTATATGAAAAGTCAATACGATTATTGTATATATAAACATGTTGACAGGGATTTGTAGCCCATTATAATCCTTTAATCTAGTTTTAAGTTCAGGTTTCTCCTTAAGAGACAGTCGTTAATTTCTCACTTGGTGTCTTAATTAATACATTTTTTCATGATACTTTAAACTAAATGCAATAAAATTCGCATAAGATTAGATTAGTTAATTAGCGCAGTTTTTGGAATAGTTTCTATATAAAATGTTAAGTAAATTTTATTTACTAACGACTCCGAAAGTTGGAGTTCAAGTTAGATTTAAGAAGATTGTTCATGATTTCTTTCTTTTGTTCATGATTTCTTTCTTTTACTAAAATCTGGTAATCTTTTTGACCGCGACTTTAATTGGATACCCAAGCCCAACTATTGAACTACTGACAGAACATCACAGCTATAGACTCAACTGTTCAGATTTTATTAGCGACATTAGGTGGTAACAGAGGCTGTTAGTAAATGTCGAAAGCTGGTGACCAATCACTACGTCACGCTATAATCGATCGCTCATTGTTAACTCAAGTTTAAGTTAAGTAGTAATTGTTTGCACAGAATATTTAAATGGAACCGAAACTTTACATTTTATATCTTTCACTGTTACAAAAATTTTACTGGTTATTCAGACTTACTGATATTCTAAAAAGAAATCTATAACTTAACACTGATAATGTTTACATGGCAGGGAGCCTGAGAACTTTCTGAGCGAACCAGCGGAGGAGTCCCGCAAGACATATTGGTACCACAAAGATTGGAGAGACTTTGTGGTGGACTCAAACACGTTCTACATCAGGCCTGGGCATCACAACCCGACGTCCATGCCGCTCTTCAGTGAAACTCACATAGCCGAGAATGTTAAGATTGGGTGGTTAATCTTAGGTAAGTTTATGTCGAATTTCACCAACAACTTAACAGACGATTAGAGTGTTAACAGGTGTCAAAATTTATGAACTAACAGTCGATTAACATTTATTGCGGCTCGCTTCATAAACTACACTCGACCATGTTGTAATGTCTGACATTACGCATCCGTTACGTAAACTACTATATCATCATTATCATGATATCATCCAGTCTTAGCCGATTTCGGCTACAGACATGGCTTCAAGGCAGTGCCCTGCCTCCGTTACGACAGCCCTAGCCGATCTTCGCGAGAAACGAGCGATCGTGCTTCGGGAAGGCCAGAATGATGGCCAGATGTAATAATTATATCTAGAGTATGTCATCAAGTGGTTGTGCCTTGAGTTTGTCGCACTTGTTGTAATCCTCTAGTCGTATAATAGTACATTATGATACGAGCGTGCTAAGTTGGTCATTAAAGTGGAGGCGGGATTGCAAGCCCGAGCACTAAGCGAGGGCGTAATGGAGCCGAGAGTGTAATGACCAATGCTAAGGCGCGTTTCATACGACGTTATTCAACACAATTGCGAGGAATGATAATAAAATCTCCACTTAAAATCAACACTTATCCGTGAAACACATGTGAAACATAGCGGCAGACATTTTGTTTTTTCGTGCGCCGTAGTTTTGGTATTCAGATTATTTGCGCGCTGGTGGATATAGAGGCACTGACGAATCCGCTAAACAGCCAATTATTAAAAATATTATAAACTTAATGTTTATGTATTATATTTATAGCAAAAACTAATTCTAATATTAATTTGTTGATAAAATAAATAAGTAAATGAAAAAAATATTTTTTATTATAGATATTTTAACTAAGACAATTAATTCGTAAAAAGTTTACTATTTTTTAAGACGGTCACAACTCTTTGCCGAGATTTAAAAAAACACTAGTGTGATAATGTAAAGTATAAAAAAAAGGCGTGTTTAATATGATGCACTTTATGAGTGGCACATTACGAGCAAGCGTGTTGAAAATATTTGAATTGTCATTGAACAGGTGTGGACGTAAAGCGTAAAGTAAGCGACTACTACGAGATCTGGTCGGACTCGCGGCCCGAGCGCGGCGACATCAAGCTGCACTCGGGCTTCTACTACCACGGCGACAGCGCGCTGCAGCACGAGGTCGGCGACCTGCGTGTTCACTTTTCCTACGCCGGACGGGAAGACGACATCGTAAGTATAGCGCCCCGCCGTACAAATTGACGTTGCGCAGTTGCGTCAATACGCGTGATATAAGTAGCACTGGGGTGCAGCTGCGTGGATTTTTCGTTCCGTAAAACACGAGTGACTGTTAGATGCGAATGCGAGTTTAATAGCGATAGGCTGACGATATATATATATATATACAGTTGTGTTGTGGCCAGATAAATAGGGACGCATGGCATGCATGCTTTCAAATATGACTTACCGAAATTGATCACCAATCGAAAAGTAATTGCAATCTAATATTTAAATACTTGAGATTTAAATACAGGAGAGAAAAAAAACTCAATCAACATTGTCTAATATGTATAACAATAAAACAATAAATAGTGTCTTACATTTTGGGAGTAACTATGAACTGAGAATGTTTTCATCATCATCATCATTATCTCAGCCGAAAGACGTCCACTGCTGGACATAGGCCTCCCCCAAGGTTTGCCACAAGGACCGGTCCTGCGCCGCTTGCATCCATCGGTTTCCCGCAATCTTAACCACGTCGTCGGTCCACCTTGATGGAGGTCTGCCCACGCTGCGCCTTCCAGTACGCGGACTCCATTCGAGAACTCTTCGGCCCCAGCGGCCATCTGTTCTGCGAGCGATGTGTCCCGCCCAGTGCCACTTAAGTCTAGCAATTCTTAGGGCTATGTCGGTGACTTTGGTTCTCGTGCGGACCTCCTCATTCCTGATTCGATCACGCAGAGATATTCCGAGCATAGCCCTCTCCATCGCCCTTTGGGTGACCTTGAGCCTTCTTATGATGCCCATCGCCAGCGCCCACGTCTCAGTACCGTAAGTCATCACTGGCAACACACACTGGTCGAAGACTTTCGACTTGAGACATTGCGGTATATTGGACGAGAAGATATCGCGTAGCTTCCCGAATGCTGCCCAACCGAGTCGGAGAATGTTTTACAGAATTTGTATTCACGTATAACGTTTAGGTGCTACATTTTTCCTATTAGCCGATTTTTCAACGATAATGTTAATTTTTAATGAACTCATTTTTAGGTTTGGGTAAGTATTCCTTTTTAAGGGTAAGCTGTTATATAAATTACTACGACTATGTCCAACAAAAGTTAAAATTTTATTCTAATTCCTTTAACATAGGAAAAAGGTGGTACTGAACAAGAAATAAAGTAAAATAGTTAAAGACATCAAAATAAGCTTAAAAACTTCTCCAATTTCTGGTGTCTCTCAAAATGTAAGATATTACTGAAAACTTTTAAAATAACAAATTTTATTTCATTTTTTTCGGTATAGTTATAAGGAAAAAATACAAAAAATGTAATTAAAACGAGCAATATCTCAAAAATCATAAGCCTTTGTTTAACAGTAAATATGGTTAAAATGTTTAAATGCCCCCCTGAAGGTCCCTTCGACTACCAAACACCCTCAATATCAGTCGTTGGCGTTGAACTACTTCTTCTTCTTTCGAGTCGAGGTTCCTCAGATGCATGACGCCCAGTAAGCAGCAGCCGGCCCTGGCCGTCGCGTCTCTCAAGTCGTGCTCCGAGTAGGAGTGCGGGCATGCGGGGCACGATAGCAGGTGCGCCATAGTTTGCGGTGCCGTGTCGCAAATACATTGGGTTGAGCGACTGGTGCGGATACATATATGCGGATATATTTTTTGACGGCGTGGAAAAAGTTAAGGAAATATTAGTACTGTATATAAGCTTGTCTACCTTCACAGACCTAAGGGCCTGTACACAAAACTGCGATGCGACTTCGCATCGCAAAAATCTACGACGCAAATGTAATGAAATGTATAATAAAGTGCGCAGAAAGCTCGTAGATTTTTGCGATGCGACGTCGCATCGCAGGTTTGTGTACAGGCCCTAAAGCGAAATCATTACCTTTGAGCCCTTTTTAGTACACATGCGTGGGCGTGGTGGAAAATGGCGTGCTCCAGCCTTTCGCCGGCGGCGCGTTCCCCAGCGCCGACCCGCTGTCGCTGATGCGCAAGGGCTCGTTCAGCGCCCAACAGCTGCATGCGCTCGAGAGCCGAGCCGCCAGCGCGAACACCTGGAAGTACCGGGCGCTCGGCTTCGTGCAGGTCTTCGCTTCGGCGATGACGCTACACCCTGATTGGGTCACGTTACGTAAGTAATCTTAGCTACGAATGTTAAAAAGCCATCTGAGAATAAGCACTAACCGTCCCTCAACACCTGGAAGTACCGGGCGCTCGGCTTCGTGCAGGTCTTCGCCTCGGCGATGATGCTACACCCTGACTGGGTCACGTTACGTAAGTAATCTTAGCTACGAATGTTAAAAAGTTATCTAAGAATAAGCACTAACCGTCCCTCAACACCTGGAAGTACCGGTCGCTCGGCTTTGTGCAGGTCTTCGCCTCGGCGATGATGCTACACCCTGACTGGGTCACGTTACGTAAGTAATCTTAGCTACGAATGTTAAAAAGCCATCTGAGAATAAGCACTAACCGTCCCTCAACACCTGGAAGTACCGGGCGCTCGGCTTCGTGCAGGTCTTCGCCTCGGCGATGATGCTACACCTTGACTGGGTCACGTTACGTAAGTAATCTTAGCTACGAATGTTAAAAAGCCATTGAGAATAAGCACTAACCGGCCCTCAACACCTGGAAGTACCGGGCGCTCGGCTTCGTGCAGGTCTTCGCTTCGGCGATGATGCTACACCCTGAATGGGTCACGTTACGTAACGGCTAGGTGGCTGAAAGGTCGAGCCAACGACAGTGCAGGAGGTCTTCAAAAGTCTTTCGGCTTCAGGTAAAGTCGGTTACACATAAGAGAGTATGAGAGCGAGTAAGAGCGAAGTACAAACCTGAAGGACGTTTTGAATGCTATCGCACTGTACTTTATACAAAGAGTAAAATCGATAGCTAGATTGAGTCTTGTACAGTCAGCTGCAGAGAAAAGTAACCCCCTGCTAAGTAACTTGTATGCGAGTAGTACTGTACGAAATATGAATCTGTGACGTCACGCTATGGTACTATTTCCTTTATCCTTTATAGTTTTTATAAATTTAATATATTTAACGAAACGCCCACTACTTACATTCTGTTGTGTCCACAGTTTTAGCAAACGACGCGAGGGCCGGATAACGTGAAGTTGGTTCCGTCCGTACTGGCGTCCTGTGCTACCGGAGTACCCGTCTGGGCAAATAAGTGCACGCCTGGTTAGCTCATACATCTTCGTGTACAAGTGATCATTGTATGTTTTTAGAGTAACTACGTATAGTATTATCATCTCCCGAACTCCCATAAGAAAAATAGGAAGTTAAATAGTATAGGAAAGTCATGCTTGCGGTATAACTTATACATATATTGATACTAGCTTTTGCCCGCGACTCCGTCCGCGTATTAGTCGTTTATCGCGTTTCCCGCGGGAACTATCACATTTCCCGGGAGAAAAAGTAGCCTATGTATCCAGGGTATAAGTAATCTCCATTCCAAATTTCATCCCAATTCGTTCAGCCGTTGCAACGTGAAAGAGTAACACACAAACACACACACAAACTTAGCATTTATAATATTAGTAGGATTAGTGTGAAATAATTAACCTTAAAAGTATAGTTATGAGTCGTGACTATTGTGCGGATTTGAATACATAACTTAATTTAATTTTCAGTGACGGGAGCATTTTGAGGAAGTCAGCGCTCATTTGAGCATCATTTCAAAGTAGCATATAACCCTGTGTTGGGAATATAACCCAGAATTACTTGTAACGACACGAAGTGTGTTGTGCCCAGCAGTAGGGTGTGTGCAGGTTGATTATGTAACGCCGGTAGCACACCTCCGCCGCGAAATCGCGAAACTGTGGCGGATCGTGATATTTAATACGAATTTCAACTTTATTTCGTTGCCAGAGTTTCGCTACTACAGTTCCGCGGCGGAGGTGTGCTACCGGCGTAATGTTTTTGAGTAGAACGTCATAGTCGGCAAGTTACATCAACGGATTTTGTGCCGCGCATACTCAACTATCACTCAGTTGTTCTGTATTTCTTCATACAATTTGCGTAGGTGTATATCGTCGAATTGCAGTCTTCGCATTTCGTAGTTGAATAATTAGGAATCGCTTACACGCAAAATAGGTGCTGAGTCGTCGAGTTGCGGAAAACTAGCCCGCTATAACCTATACCTATACCTATACCTAGGAATCGCTTATTTGCGTTCAACACGACATTTTATACCATATTTCCTATTACTTTCTTTATCGATGGAAATTAATATCGCTATCTTTATTTTTTGTTCCAGTATTGCAGTGCCAGTGGATATCAAGCAAGTTGCGTCGTTGCTCGCGGCTCTGGGTCAACTTGGTGCTCGCCTTCTCCTACACCCTGCTAGTCACGTCGGTTCCATGGTAATGTGAAAATTAACTAAATACATAATCTGATTGACTAGCGAGTTTGTAGTTTGTATTTTATTCTGCCCTCCGAAGCAATAACAATCGCAACCGCATTAAGACAGGACTGCATCTGCTTTGGCTATTGAAATTGAGATACTGCTTATTGATATAGGAAGGCAGAATTATGAAGGAGTCCTGGGATAAGGCAAAACGTGTTAAATTTTAATGTTATTACATTATTACAGGATGTTTAATATTTTTTACCACGTTTGCAGGCTGGTCCATAAACCCACGTTTGGAGCAATATTGCTGGGCGGTGCAATGCTCCCGGTTCTTCATTATTCTACGCTGTTGACGCGCCGCCAGTGAAGTAATCATATGTTCCTGTAATTCGGAACTGAACTCTATGTTATAGGATACTGTGTAAGCAAGAAATGGGTTTCCTAAGTGTTATGAAGCACAATGGAGTAGACCGCACAAATCGGAATGAACTAAACTAATGTCACCTATTGTTTTGCGGGTTCTGAACTTCAGGGTCGCTATATTTTGTGAACAGCTACACTTTGTAGTCGTAGTTCAAATTTTAATCAGCCCGTGTTTTTTTTATATTTTGTACATACAATCTGTTAACTCGTTCTATTCGTTCGTGCTACTGCTTGTAAAACGACTAATCTAATAACGATCGAATTATTTCAAGCTTTTTAGGCCTGAATCACATCTGTCAGCTCCGATTCGCATTTTGTCTATAGAAAATGGCTGTTTTGTGTGAAGATACGTACCTTACCCTAGGTTTACCTTTGCCTCATTAGAAACTCTCGCTATGTTAAAATTGTTTAAAACCATAATCGTACAGGGCTTCGTTCCTAGTATTCTACTATGTAAATTAATAATATCAAAAAATAAACTGCAATAATGTCTTCCTACCCTAAGCGTTTCTTAAGTATTCTAAGTTTACTCATGATTGTTTAACTAATGAAAGTAGATGGTGGAACAATCGACATATTACGTATTTAAACCGCGGGTAGATAAGGTTACTTCAAATTAAACTTTGACACGTGTTGCATGTAACGTGGCTAATGTCAAATGTGCACTCAAGGTTCCTTACCTCTCCGCGGTTTGAGTATACGAACCGGACATTAGTTGGACTCAAATAGTACCTATGTATGTAAGTTCACACCGAGACGCGACGAGTCGTGTACTTTACTTACTACACAAAAAGGTGCACATTTCATTGAGAGAATTCGAATATGCCCCACGGCGTTGCTCTGCGTCGCGCGACGCAGCGGTATCGCTGCCAGCAAATTTCACGTAGCTTCAGTTCACGCTTATCAAGCATCGCCGCGTCGCGTCTCGGTGTGAACTGACCCTTATAGTTAACGTCCGTTCCCTATATGTGTGTGGCAAATTGTCACTCCAATTTGACAATGTTCATCACGGTGAACATTCCACAACATTCACTTTATTATATTTTTTGTGACTGTTTTTTTATGCTGTTATCTAAAGAGGTTTGAAGATTTTTTTTATTTTTGCCAAGTTTAGGGTTAAGTCTAGGTAAGTAAGTATATCTATTCGCGGTTTGCATTAGAACACGGACATAAGTCGTCAACATTATGTAGCAATAACTTCGCGGAATAGTTTAGATTAATGTACTGTGTTCGGATAACTTATTTTATTAGCAGTAAGTAACGTAAGTAGGTAATGTAAAAGTATCAAATAATAACATTAATATAATATCACTCTCGGTTCTCAAAACTTGTGGATCAAATTTAGTATGCGGTTCCGTAAAACTCAACTTTTTGTTTAGAAAGTCAAATTCTTAGTCAAATAAAATACAAAAAAATAGTCAAATTCAAAGTCAAAATTAGTTTGTCTCATTTTCTTGACCTTATCATAGTTATCATATAGGTAAATATGGATGATCACATTTTATTTCTTGACTTTATCATAGTTATCATATAGGTAAATATGGATGATCACATTTTATTTCTTGACCTTATCATAGTTATCATATAGGTAAATATGGATGATCACATTTTATTTCTTGACCTAATCATAGTTATCATATAGGTAAATATGGATGATCACATTTTATTTCTTGACCTTATCATAGTTATCATATAGGTAAATATGGATGATCACATTTTATTTCTTGACCTTATCATAGTTATCATATAGGTAAATATGGATGATCACATTTTATTTCTTGACCTTATCATAGTTATCATATAGGTAAATATGGATGATCACATTTTATTTCTTGACCTTATCATAGTTATCATATAGGTAAATATGGATGATCACATTTTATTTCTTGACCTTATCATAGTTATCATATAGGTAAATATGGATGATCACATTTTATTTCTTGACCTTATCATAGTTATCATATAGGTAAATATGGATGATCACATTTTATTTCTTGGGGCTATCGAATAGCGTTGGGCAAGAAAGTTCACCATGTTGGTATTTAGCATTAATGTCTAATATAGAAGATGGCAATTGTTTTACTTCGGATATTATTGTTTGGAACCAATATCCTAGTTTTTTTTTATTAATCAGCGTACTTAGTTAATATTTACAGCTGGAAGCAAATCCGTTAGTCAGGTATGTTGAAAATTGTATCAAAAATTTATTTAATATTTTGTATCTATTTGGCCATGCATTTCCACTACCGATTCGATTTCGATTTCGATTTCAGGTCACGACCTGTTTATGATATTTAAGATGCAATCGAATCTGTCGGATCAACTAAGTAGGCTTTGCGTAAAACGTTAAAAGTTTATTAGAATATTGAATAAGAAAATGTAATATGGAACTCAATTATCTAGTCACAAAATGTAAAAAAAATTAAGTACTAATTAAGAGGAATGCCCCTCCCGAGGGATCCGTTCCAGCTCCGTGATCGCCATTTTAGTAAATTTGACCCACTGCTGTCGCGATTTTTTCTTTCCAATACAATGTCCTCATTAAATGAAACAGAAAAATTGGCAGTTTGATTAAATTATAAAAACAAACAGGACCAAAGAATTTACCATGCCAAAATTATTTTTACAAAAAAACACCTGATGGTTCCCAAGATAGTTTCCCTGTATCTCGTAAGGTTTTGGATTTCCCTATTAGCTAGGCGAGGAATTTTGGGTGCGCACAAAAGACACCTTGCAAAATTGGTTTTAACAGAATAGTGTTGATATTGTAAAACATCTAGAGGACCTGGGGAATACCTCGAGTTGTGTTTTTACTATTTTACGCTAAACAAAAAAAGCACTTTGGGTGAAAATTAAATGCTCATGACAAATGAAAGCTTCGAAATTTTGTTATCATATCACCCAGGAGACTTTTTTTAAAACACTTGGTTATTTTTTTTCTCTATAATACCTACATTAAAGACGCTTTAGCTGTGCATTAGCTTTGTTCAAATGTAAGCAATAACATAAGTATTTCTTATAATTAATAATCACAATCCCCTGTTAAAGTGACAAGGGTTCTACAAAAAAGCATTACCCTTGAATTATCTGAGCACATCATATTTCAAGTAAACAACGCAATGGCGCGTGATCTTGACAGAGCGCGCCACTGTTCGGCTGAGTCAAATAGTCGGCTAGGGAAAAGAAATTAACTATCGGGTGTAAAAAAATATCATCATCGTAAGATTTCTGCTTTTATTAAAATATTAAAAAACCTTTACGGATATTTGGGGAATTATTTTAAATTATTGTTCACAAAAAATATGTAAATATAATAATATTATTTAACGTGTTTTTCAGCGCGTCACTACGAGGGCCAAACTGAAAGTTCTTAGAAAATCAAAAACTGAACATAGAAGCAACTTAATTTTTGTTTTATGTTTCTCGAAATGGTTCCGTTTACACTCTATGAACCGCTTCATTCGTTAAAATCACAGTAAAAATATTTCGCCCACTGCTCCTTGGGGGCGTCTCCTGCGGTCTTACCAAATGCAGCCACCGCTTACTCGGCGTCCGGAAATCGCGTTCCGCGTAATATATCTTTTATTTTTGGGCATAAATAGAAGGCGCAGGGTGCGAGGTTAGGGTTAAATGGCGGATCACTTAATACTTCAACACCTGATGTCTCCAAATATTGCATCTTTTGTCTGGCAGTGTGCGGCGCCGCTTTGTCGTGATGAAGCAAGATCCTACTGCGAGGTCGTTTCTCTTTCTTTTTTTTAAATTACTGGCAAACAATTGATGGTGTTGAACACTGCAGTAACTGTTTTCTTATAAACCAATAGTTGCGTAATAACCTGTCCGGCCGTAAAAAGAAGCCACCATCTTTTTCTCAACGTTTTTCGTTTTTTTTAAGAAACTCTTCAGATAGAAACACCCACTGTGCTGATTGCCTCGTAGTTTCTGAATTGTAACAATATATCCAGCTTTCGTCACTAGTGACAATGTCTAATCCAGTATTTGAGTGACCTCCGTCGATTTTTTCAACATTTCGCGGCACCTATAGATCCCACGGTGTTTTTGGGCTTATGTGAAATCATGGGTTATCCACCTGGTACAAAGCTCTGGCGCCTAAATGTTGATGTAAAATATTTTGCACCGGTCTCATACTAATGGCTAAGCTTGCCCGAATCTGTTGGTATGTCACTCCTATCAGCCTCTAACATGAGCCGCACAGCACTGATGTTATCTTCGGTTGTAGCTGTTGAAGGGCGTCTTTCATGCTGGTCGTCAGAAAAAATTCCGCGTCAGCGCTTGAACTCCTTAAACTAGCTTTAAACAGTGGCCCTGGATGGAGCTTCATCATGAAACCCCAATCGAAGTCTATCGCAACTTTCCTGCTGAATGAGACCAAACCGAAAATCATAAAAAATAATTTCACGAATATTTTCACTAGTTAGATTCACTTCGATGTAAAACATTCGATTTTCAAATAGCTGCCAATTTTAAAATATGAATGACAAATGGTTGCAATTCGAATGAGTAAGAGTTCTATTTTCAAAATCCTAACGTTTTTTTTATTCACTGTTAGTAAGTATCCAGTTCTAGAAACTTTCAGTGTGACCCTCGTATAGGTACAGTCGGGGATGTAGTCGCCCCAAGTGGCACACAAGCCTGTATTAAAGCTTATACAGCCTCAAAATGCTGAAACTAGAGTTATAATGACTGTATAAGCTCTTATACAGCTGTTCTGCTACTTGGGCGTGGTTGTAATTAAAAAAAGCCGGTCAAGTGCGAGTAGGACTCGCGCACCGAGGGTTCCGCACAAACTTGCAGGTAGGTATGTAAATACACTGGCCCGCAAAACTAAGTATCACACTTTTAAAATTTTTTTTTTTCTAAACTATAGAGAGATTTAAAATAAAAAACGTTTCATAGCTAATTTTATCAGCTTTCTTTCCAACTATAACTAAAATAAACAGTAACATTTTCAACTTAAAAAAAAGATAAAACAATAAAATAGCCATATTTAGTCATTGCAATTTTAAAAGTGTGATACTTAGTTTTGCGGGCGAGTGTAGTTCGTAAATCACGGGAATACAATAGAAACCAATTCCAGTATAAACTGACACGCACTAAGTATGCACTCTCGTGCTTAATGAGTATCAGTTTATACTGGCCTTTATTTTTTAAGTGACGTAACTAAAAGTTAACGGTTTTCGGATTTTTTCCTTTACTTGTGCTATATAGGACATTGCTTCTTTCCAAATTTCATGATTCTAACTCGACGTGAAGTACCCTATAGGTTTTGATTCCCTTGAGATTCCTTTGAAAATGCAGCATAAATAAACGGCCGTATCTTTTGATTGGGTTGACTTATAAGTCTGATTTTTTTACAGCGCTAAGGAATTGCAAACCTGAGTATTTGATATGAATTTCAACTTGATACCTCTACGCGTTCCTGAGAAAAAGGGTCTTGACAGACACAAAGACAGACGGACAACAAGTGATCCTATAAGGGTTCCTATTTTCTTTTTGAGGTACGGAACCCTAAAAATAACTTCTTGATATATCTTCCATTTATTTCTTGAAATCACAACAACTTTACGTGTGGTCCGTACAACGACTTAAATCTACGTTTTACAAAAGCAAAATGGGAACGAATCATTTCAAATCCAACACTTTATTCGTTTGGTTCGAATAAATGCAGCCAGTTCGTTAATACTAACAAATCTTCACAGTACCTATAGAGCGTCGGCGGCCTCGTGGCTAGAGGTGTCGACTCGAAATCGCAAAGTACCGAGTTCGATCCCTAAATGAGTTTTTCTAACTTAAGCCCACTACTTCAATGCTGTGGCATAAGGTGAAGGAAAGACATTGTGAGGCAACCTACACATTCCGCTAACTGAATATCGTCTCATCTGTGTTATTTATGTCGAGTTATTATTATGTTTAAGTTGGAATTTAGACTTCTTTGAGTACCTACATCTAGATATTATTATTTCAGATCATATTTAACCTTTGAGAGCTTTTAGCTATTGGGTGGCGGCATTAAGATCAATTGCATTTAATTGTCCAGGGTCGTGTGGATGTAGCACAAAAGATTGCTCTTGGCGCAAAATCGACTGGCATACTTACAGGTTAAGAAATAACCATTATAATAATTACTGTTTACGAGTCCTGCGTAATTAACACTATTTGGAATAAAACATTGATTAAATAATTGTTTTTAATTAATCAAAACGTGCAAATGGGTTAGTAGGCTGCAGAGGTGAATGGCTCTGCAAGTCGCGCAGGCGCGCTGGCGGGTTCCCTTTCGCTAAGCTTTGTTCCCGAGGGCGCGCAGTCACTGCCGTGGGAACTGCTTACCTAACATGTAGGTTCCTTAAACTTCAGTGTTCATTATAATACTAGACTAACGCACAAATAGCCTTTCAAAATGCGGATAATGACCATCGGTACTTTCTTCTCCGTGTACTTAGTTTACTTCGGCATAGGAGGCTATGCGTACACAACGCGGTCTAAAAATGTTGTGCCTATGGCCAGGGACGAATCGCTTCCGGGAACTTCTGACACCCCACAAAAGTTCAACGAGGTTTCCAGCGAAGCGGATTCCGAAAATACAGAAATCAACAAACGGCAGCCGTTAAACACTATGAAAGTACGGAGGTCGGCAATTCGTCCTCCTGGACAAATGAAATCTGCGGTGGTGGGACCTAGTATTAATACCGGCATTGAGACCAAATCGACGATTTACAGGTCGGGGAGGCCGAGGTTTCCGAACACTGAAACGCCGGTGCTAGAGTTCGACAGTAACAAGTTCATTTGTAACGATAGCGCGTCCGCTCGCTGCATGGCACTGAGTTCGATGTTCGGGAATTTGTTGCAAAACGAATTTCACAGAATATTGATGAGTGAGAGTAAAGTATTCAAATCTGGATTATCGGAACATAATACGTATAATGTAGATTATGATGGTGCTACTGGAAAGCAATACACGCGAGAAGAGATAATTTGCGAACTCCTTGGGGTGAGCGTTCAGACCTTGTCGGTGTTGGACGAGCCGTTCGCCAGCGAGGGGCTGGAGGAGCCGGCGGCTCCGCTGCGCGGAGACCAGACCTACGGGACCTGCGCGGTCGTCGCCAGCGCGGGCGCTATGCTGGGCTCGGGACTCGGACCTTTTATTGGTAAGTAGTACTTAAGTAGGTATGGACAGTCAAGGTCATAAACATGTGTACATTTTGTTGAAACTGCCATATATGAATGTATCGGCGAAAGTGACAAGGTATTAAACATTTTTATGACCTTGACTGTACCTTGACCTTGTACTATTGTGTTACCTCAGACTATTTAAACGGAGTGAGGTGAGTAAAGTGAGTTACCGGTTTCCACAAACATTTCTACAGCTTGCTTGCCACCCGCCAATATTCACGATTTTACATAAGTTAGTAAGAGTAGTTGTAGTTAACTGCTAAAATGAATAAGAAGAGAGCCGAATTTATTGTCGCACGGTTGAAAATCTCTGAACGTAATAATACAGACATATAAGGTAGAGGTAAGTAATTATGGGGTGTCTAACTGATAAGTTTTGGTGTACTTACTACTCCGACCTTTTTTAGGGTTCCGTACCAAAATGGTAAAAAAAGGAACTCTTGTGGTGAGACTTCGTTGTCTGTATGTCACAGCAATTTTTCTCAGCAACTACACAAGCTAACAACTTGAAATTTGGCATAGTTGTATAACTTGCTTGCCAGCATCTGTTTTTAGTAAAAAAATATGACATTAATTTTATAAATGGGGTCTAGAATAGGGGGTTGAAAAATGAAAGTTATTTGATTATAGCAAATTGGGTGTCATATAAAAGGGCTCAATCTGCACATTTTAAAACGATTTTTTTTTATACTTTTCCGTGGCGTAATTTTTGATTTATAACCAAAAATGTTCAAAAAATGACCGTTCCCCCTTCTTATCTCCGAAGTTTATGAACCGAAAAATCTGAAAAATTCCTAACTTATAAATAATTACTTTTATTTTACGGGAAAAATAAAACGAAGTGTTCAAAATTTAGTTTTCGAGAAATTGACAAAATCCTTTAAAGATCTGTAATAAAATTTAGGGAAGTCAAAATGGACCTTATTGCTTACAGTTAAAGTACATAAAAAGATATATTTTTGAAGTACGGACTTTAATACGGAACCCTCGGTGTGCGAGTCCGACTCGCACTTGACCGGTTTTTATTTATAACTTTGTATAATTTTTTATTTATAATTTGTGTAAGTATACTTTGTTTGGTACAGAGATAAAATTTTGCCCTAAGCGTTTACCTAAACAATGGAAATGTAGCGACTAGCGACAACTAACTACAACACGTAGCAAGTAGAAGACAATTACGACAACTATGTACGGGCAGCGCCACCAGCGACAAACAGCGTAATGTTCTACAATGCGCTACCGAAGTTTCCCCAGTCAAGTTGCATGTATGTACATGTGGATATAGTACCTACTTTCAACTTCATCCGAATGGACTTCGGTCCCCAGCGGGCTTAACATGCATGCACGAGATAAAATTTAACAGGTGCTCGGGAAATGAATACATCCATTTCATATTCTAACGTAAGACTTAACAAATAAAAGCGTCCCCTCCAGACTTTTATTACCTTTTATTACTAAGCGACTATAGCGATTTTCAGATTTTTATGTTGATTTTATCAAGACGGGACACTTTTATTTTAAACATTAAGCGTTAAGTCTTAAGGTAGAATACGGAGTAGATGTATTAATTTCCCTAGCACCTGTCAAATTTTATCTCGTTCATGCATGCTAGGGGGCCAGGCACAACACTGGAGAGAGATATCTCTCTATCTATTAGCCTCTCTTTTACAGATGTTTGTATGGATAGTTGTTACTCTTTCACGCAAAAACTAATTAGCGGACTTAGATGAAATTTAGCACAAAGATTGTCCTCATCCTAGATTAACACAGGATACTTTTTATCCCGGGAAATTTAATAGTTTACACAGGAATTGCGATAAACGGTTTCTGATCTGTGTCAATCTTGCTAGGCCCGCATTTCTTTGTTGAATGTGTTTACGAGTTTAAAAGATTGTGCTAAGTGATTTTTGCACATAAATAGTTTGACTTAGGTTCTAGTGAGTTTGCAGTGATATCCGTAATATGCGCCTTTTTGTTTTTGTTTAGGATCTAAGCTAGGTACAAGTAGTCTAATCTAATGAAGAATAGAAACTTAAACCCGTCTAACGGCGTTTTGCTCCTGTCTTATACAGCTTAATGACACTCGGACACCACGAATAATGATAATGCATGATTCACTACCTTAACCATATCGACGGTAAAAATTTCAAATGTCGTAAGGGACAAACGCCTGCCTGTCCCTTACGACATTTGATATTTCCACCGTCGATATATTGTTAAACTCAATACCCTCCTATTGACTTGGCGCAGTCGAGTAAAAATTAAAGTCGGTAATTGCTTGATTGATTCCTTACTACTCGTAAAAGCACCATAGTCAATTAATAGTTTAGTGTGCCTTTCTTTACTTTACAATTCGGAGCGGATACGTAGAAGCTATTTTATTTGATCTGTGAAGTTACTGGTGTATTTTTTCAGTCGCGACACCTGCAGGAGCGAGCCTCAGCGACGCATCATACATTCCTTATCATTTTGTTGACAGCTTAAATCACTTGACAATTATGAGCTACCACGTACCACAAATAACGTCGATAAAATAATTACGATTTCGAAGCCAGATGGGCTTAAATAAATTAGAATAATTGTTTTTATTATCTATATTCATTCGGCGGAAGAAAATAAAACTTGGTTATAGGCGTGCTGGGTATAGTGGGCTTCATATTCTTGGAAAGTGGGAATGTTGGCACTTCTGTGCTGGAATTGGAATAAGTACCTATGTGTTTTCCAAGTGAGTACAAAAAATTATGGCTTCTCATTGTAGCTTTTATCTTTGGCTTAATCAGTGTTCCTCGAAAAGGACTCGAGAATTACTAACGAACCCACTGTAGAATGATTCACCATGTTCTCGATTCTTACTGTACTTGTAAGAGGAGCAAGCTCGCAGAAAGGGTAACTGAAAAAGAAGTTAAGCAGTTGACCCTGGCTACGAAGCTAGCGGTCCCGGGTTCTGTTTCTGGTTCCGGTATAGGCAAATATTTACGTGAGAATTTTTCTATGAGATTGTCCCAAGGTATTTTAATTTTAATAAAGTGAACACATATAATGACAAGACGATTTAGTTAGTGACTTATACGTTTATAATAAAAGGTTTTAAGTATGCATGTTTTTATTGACCAACTGAAGGCACAACTAGCAACCGTTGCTAGTGAGTAAAACCTTTTTATAAATTCAGCCTCAGCCTTCAGACAAAATCGTTAGAGGATTAGTACTAGTAGTAGGAGAGAATATGTACGGTATGTACTTAGTTATAAATGACTTCGCGTTTTGAAGCGACATGGAACAAATACACTTATCATATCTTAACGATCTAACCCTGATAAATTCATCATAATGGTACCACAACTTGGTAAGCCAAAGTAAGCCTTTACGGTACTTATAGTTAACTCATCCAATGTGTGTCAGGGCAATAACCCAAAACGAGCACTAACCTAGTCTTTGTTTAGCACCGAGGATGTTTAGGCAGTGACGTCGTTTCGGAGAGTCTGCGGTCTACTGGCTCGAGGTGTAGCCTCGCGGTCGCAAGGTACCGTCGTGTTCAATGCCCAGTGACCGCCATATTTCAGAGTTTTTCTAACTTAAGTACCTAGTCTACTCTTATAATAAAGGAAAAATCTTTTCCTAAAATAATGTGCAGGAAGAGTAATTGCACAGAAAATCAAACACTGTCGTGGTGTTTCGTATATCGGTGTATCCGGTCTTATGAATCTGATGATCAGATGGTGTCTCGGAAAATAATGTTTTTTTTTAAGAATATTATAAGGAGGTAGGTCAGGCCTTGCTGTAGCCAGATGCTAGCTGCGGCACGAGTGGGACGACAGTAGGATACGACAAGACAGACATTCTGCCAAAGTCAATAAAGACTATACACCTGTACTATAAACCATCTATAGACCTGTCAAATTATAAAATTGACATAGACAAACGGACGACAGCCTTCATAAATTCTTTACATAATATTTTTTGACATGGATTCGAAAAACTTCGCACCAAATGCAACTATGTCCAGCCCCACTGCCCCACCCTTACAAACTAAGCACAGGTCCGCATCGTACTTACTCACGGATCAAGTAACGATCAATCAGATTAATTAGTTTAGTTTAATTACTGTGTTAGGTAGTTCGCCCTTGTATCAGCTGCAGCACCAACGCAACGGCTATTCGAGTATGTAATTGGATTTTCGTGACGTGACGAACAGAATCCTGTCGGGATTGCTTATTTGGTTGGTGACAACCAAATTCTAAAATCAGCCTGCTCTAAGCCCGAGCGTGTTTCTTTGCGTTAGATGGGTCATTCTCACGAGCGTTTTAGCCGCCGTCACAACCGTGGTCGCATTATTGAAGGCTTAGGACTTCCCTGTAGATTCGAATGTCATTTGCGGCTATTCTGTGCAATTCAGAGCCGCCGCTAACAATTCTTATCAAAAGCTTTTCCTTAGAAAATCGTCAATATTGTAGCCACGGCTGTGACAGGCGGTTGAAACGATATGAGAATTACCCAGATAGAAGCTGTGTTTTATTTTGCAAATCTGTTTATTTTAGCAGTAATATGAGAGTATCTGGGGGAACGGCAGTGCCCCTCCAATATCGAGCGGGCGAGTACAGCCCGACCATCCTTTACCGGAAACATTTCGCGCACTTCAACCCTCTTTAACTTTTCATCTAATTTATCCAAGAAGGTAAATTTTATGTAATATTAAAAACATTTAATCAACAAATTTTCATATCTAGCCGTTTCTGAGAATAAAGGGACTTGACGAGAAAGTAAGTTTTTTGTAAGAAAATTATAAAACTTAGGTTTTATCTAGTCGGTAGGTATCTAGTAAGCTTACGTCGTCCGCTGGGTTGTCCCGGGTGATCGACCGAGCATTGTGCACTTATCGCATCGGATCTCTGTGCTTTGTGGACGCATTGATATGCACCGCCGGCCGTCTTCGCCGAACAGCCTAAATCGTATACGAATTACTCGAATTATTTTATGAGACATCACTGGCTACTCAGCGATTAACGGGAAAAACGGGTTAAGTGTACTGCGGTGACAAAAAACCCGATAGGAAATAATACCGTGCTCGATTATTTTTGGAATAATTTTTTATGCATTTTTTAAATCTTTTACAAGGTAGGTACTGCTTATTAATCGTGTACGTCTACAACCTGTTTTGATTCATCAAGTACCTAATGTTTCTCTTTGATTTTCGGGATAAATTGGAAAACAACGTTAATGACATGGACATAACGAACACTATATCGACGGGTCTCTGACTCAACCTCGTATATGAAATTTTACGAAATCCGAATATTCACTTTAGGTACACGTCCTAAAGTAGATATTCCAATTTCATAAATTTTCATATACGAGGCACAGTGTTCCAGGAACCCTTGGGACCGGACATTTTTGGCTGACTTTGCAGATCGACGTAGTTCAATATTCTAATTAAAAGTCCAGAAGTGACCCCCTGTCAATTCTTTATAGATTTACAGAAAAAATAATTCAAGTTGGCCATTTCCGGTAGGCATTGAAACGGAAAAATTCCTTATTTTCTTTTATTGTGGATTTATTAATTGGCATTTAGTTATCATGTGATAATGCATATAATTGTGCATTTTTTGAGCAAGTAAATGAGCGTCAATAGTTGATAGAGTCAAAGAAATTTACAAAAAACCGTTTTTACGTTTTTTATTTTTTTATTTTTAGTCTTAACGGTTTTGCACTTAATTTTTGTTGCGAATGATTGCTAGTGTTTATTTCTATCGCCATAAATAATATCAGTTGCAAATCTCATGGAGTATCCGAGATATTTAATTTTATCATTATCATTGTATCATCATCATCATCATTTCAGGCGAAAGACTTCCACTGCTGGACATAGGCCTCCCCCACTTGCCACAAAGACCCATGGCACTGCCTGCGAAGCTGTGGATAAATGATGATGATGATGATACAATGATGCCATTATAAATATCATTTCATTCTTGTTCATCCATTTATTTTGTTCGTCATTAGATGTTAGTGATCGTGATCCAAAAGAAGTTAGTTAATTCTCCATAATTCTATTGTTTTAAATGTCGACTTGAGCCGTTGCTTGTTTTTAAATAAGTTCCTATCAATCTATGAAATAGTACTTTCGATATTAGCTATTAATATACATCAGGCGCTTTGACGGGAAAGTTAAAATTCAATATCTCGGTGACTCCATGAGATTTGCAACTGATATTATTTATGGCGATAGAAATAAACACTAGCAATCATTCTCACCAAAAATTAAGTGCAAAACCGTTACGACTAAAAATAAAAAAAAATAAAAGCGTAAAAACGGTTTTTTGTAAATTTCTTTGACTCTATCAACTATTGACGATCGGTTCATTGATCAAAAAACGCACAATTATATGCATTATCACATGATAAATAAACGACAATTAATAAATCCACAATAAAAGAAAATAAGGAATTTTTCCGTTTCAATGCCTACCGGAAATGGCCAACTTGAATTTTTTTTTTTCTGTAAATCTATAAAGAATTGACAGGGGGTCACTTCTGGGCTTTTAATTAGAACATTGAACTACGTCGATCTGCAGAGTCAGCCACAAATGTCCGGTCCCAAGGGTTCCTGGAACACTGTGCGAGGTTGAGTCAGAGCCCCGGTTACATCCGGAAACAAGATAGAACCCATATAGAACCATTATCATCCAGCTCAAGCAATTTGGATTTCAAGCTTTACTGGTCATTATTATTCCAGAACTTATTTTCATAGAAGAGTGTGATGGTTATATACGTATTAGTACAAATAAAGTATTCGTGTTTACCTTAGTAGTACCTTAGTGGCAGCGAATCCCTTTGCTGATACGGATTAGACATAAAAAAATTAGGCATTTTGGTATAAACCATCTGTAATGGACGGAAGGACTATAATAATAAAATCAGTCCATTCATATTTAAAAAAATACGTAAGTATCGTCCGTTGTTCGCGTTATGTATGAGTGACATACAGTTTTGTGTTGGATAGTTGGAAGAACGCACGACGGTAGGTACGTGAAAACTTTCTCTAATACCTAGAAATGTCTTTGGGTATAACAACAACAAGCAGCTGTGTCGTATTAGCTCCTACCACATCGCTTTTAAGACTCGTTTGACAGTCACGAATGTTTTAAAAATTATGATCCTTACATTTGTTTTTGCCTGCTATTGGTTCGCGAGTCGTTATCTCGGAGGGCTGACGCAGGCTCCGCGTGTTGGTTTATTCATGCTCCGCTACTACGGTCGTGTTCTCAAATGCGATTCGATATGCTGATATGGTAGTCGATTATGTCCCGGTTGTTTATAAATAGAGCCTTGGCGCCGGCCCGCGTAGACGCGGCTGGCGCCGGCGACCTCCTGTAAAACCAGCGCGTTCGCAAGGAAATTCCAACTTATAGTGCAAAAGAGATTTAAGTACTACTTGTTAACCGAGAATGTCGTTATTATGCATAAAACATCGCTTTAAAAAATTTACGCTAGAAGAATTTACAGCACCATCAAATTGACGTTGACAAAAAAATATTTAAGGGTTAATCGTGGATCTGGGTTCTAGTTGGAAATCTGTTAGTTTGTAAGCCGAGTTTCAGTAGTTGGGGCGTTCATGTAAACTAAAGAGATGCTTGTGTCAATTACTTACATGCTGACTCACCGCGGGCAATACCGTATTCGAATTTTAGAAAATATGCCTGACCTTTTTAAGCATACTTTTTGAAACAAAGCTTTTCAACGCTCTAACTCAAACAAAATACTTAGTAGGTATCTTCTATTTATAATGCAAATATTGATTTATATTCTAAATCTATTCACTTTATTTTCTACCATAAAAGCTATTATGTTGATTTAAAACGTTTCATGCAATTTTCGCTTAAAAGTCATCCTAGAAATCTATTTTTTTTTAATGATTGACCCTATTGCTAAATAATAGCGCAACTAAAAGCTACTCGCAATCTAATTACCACAATACAATACGGTACGGTATTAGCGCGAATAAATAAAAAAATATTTATACAAAGCGTGGGACAGGCTAAAGGTAAAAGTTAATAATATGATTCACTAGCCAAACAAAATATACGCGGGATAGGTATTACTCATACAATAACCGCAACCGGCTTTTGTGCTTTATGAATAAAAACTGTTACTTACAAGTTAAAGGGCTCCGAGCGGTACAGTCATTTCTTTACATAAATATGTGTAAGTTTTAGACGCAGCATTTCTAGTTGGAGAGGGCTTTTTAATAGTAAACATCTGATTGGTGTTTCCTAAAAATGCTCTTAGAGTGTTCGATATGATGACGCATCCAATTAGCGCAACGCTCGGCGCACCAGCACAAGCGGTCATATTCATAAGTAACTATTGGCACGACACAATGTTGTCTTCAGCGTGACAGTTTATTTTGCGTTTACATTATTATTCACTAATATTTTCACACGTTCTGGCTAAGTAGTCACTTATTTTTTTTATTTAGCTTCACTTGTTTGTTAGTTGGTTAGTATAACTGTGGGTCAAATGATGCAAGTTAATTTTATAAACCATTTCTCTTTATTTGAATGTACTGAAGTTACCTACTTGCCTTCCACACCGCAGTTTAGTTTCCGGGGTTCCTTCCACTGCTGTTGGGACAGAGACCCTTTCAGAGCCCTTATCTTCGGCAATCTGCCCAGCGTCAGAGTAATTACGCTTATTTAATCGCGGCGTATACCTACTCGCCATGTCATAGGGTAATCATTGGTTATTTTTGGCATTTTGTAGGTCAGCCCATCCTACTAGATGGCAATTCCGCTATCCGCCACCTGTAGACCCCGTTGATGAGCTCAGCCACAACTATCTATAATATGGTGAAAAAATCATTAAATCGCTTTAGGCGTTTGTAGGGAGTAAGAGAATTGTCGCTTAAATTAAAGGAATTCTGTAAAAAGTAATAAGACAAATAGTAAAAAAAAATATTTTAGTTAAACATATTAACAATATTACACGTAACATATTTTTTAACACAGATGCTCAAAAAGTGGTACTTTTCGTAGCTGTATATCGTGCGAAAAGTTGGTTTTCGCGAACTAGTGCTTTTTACATTTCCAATTTTTTTTAATTTATACTTGTTCCAATTCATGACTACTTATTGATGAGTGTTAATATTAGTTTCCTTTAAACATCGTAATCAACATAAAAACCTACTGTTAATGTAAGAATACGAAAAATATACATATTTCATATTTTATTACTTACCTCTTCATCATTATAACACGTTTATTTTGTAATATTGAATATTGAAAAACCGTTCTTAATAAGTTGTCTGAATGGAACGGAATAGCCGCCGAAAGGACTGTCAAAATGTTTGACATTATGAAGAGGCGTTTTTTCTTACTGCAAGCATTTTTTAAGTTTCCAAAGGCAACATTCGATATTGTTTTTATAAATATACGATACACAAATAATCGTAAATAACAAAACTTAGGTAATAATAGTACAATGTTTTATATTTACAATTGTTTACGTCTTATAGAACAGGCATTTGAAAAAAGAAACTTTCGTTGAAGTGGGTTCAATAAAAGCTAAAAAAAAACACCTCTTCGTAATGTCAAAAATTTTCTTCAAACGTCAAATGAAAATGTTGTTTATAAAAGAGTGAATCAGAGTTTGAAATTGATTTATTTTTTCGCAACTGTGTTAAAAAACGTCGTTCGATACACGTGCGGAAATGTCATTCTTCACTCGTCCCGAGTCTTGCCACTCGCCTACGGCTCGCGGCAAGATATCTCGGTACTCGTGAAGTAATGACACACTTTTCGCACTAGCATCGAAATGTACTTTTATTTGACTGCCGAAGAAGGATGGTAATGTTTTTGAACTGCATGTAGGTATGTACCTATGGTTCTTCATAGAGGCTGAACGGATAAAACCAATTTCGATAAACGAGGTGTCGTTGGATTCGTGTTAGCGTCGCAAGTATCACCTGGTACAGTTCGCCATCAAATATATCTGTACATATCAGAGTGGTCAAAAATATCTGAACATGCACTCTAACGCCTTGAAAATAGAGTCGTGTTCAGATATTTGCGAGCACCTTGTTTGCTGCAATATATATGATGGCGACTGTACATCGAATTAAAAAAGATCAACGTGGTGGATTCCTATTCCTACTGGGTAAGTAATACCTACGGGGAATTTTTTTCCCATTATTCCTACCAATGTTATCGGTCTTACCGCTGGCGCTGGTAGGAATAGTGTGTTTTATTTCTCACTAGCGACCCGCCCTCGCTTCGCTTCGGTTAAAGTTCCCCCTCCCATTTCCCCCCCTTGAAGTTGAAATATCAAATTTTTCTCCTCATAAGAACCTTCTCCTGATAATAACAAACACAACAAAAAAGAATTACCGAAATCGGTCCAGCCGTTCACGACGGCCGTGACCAAGGGAAATAGGGAAGCTTGCTTTTTTTAGGCTTGTTCTCAAACTATTTGGACAAAAGAGGTGATAGTAGATAGTAAACATGAACAAGCTCTCTTATCAAGCTCTCTTTTCAGCTCTCAGTAATAGATATACCGTCCTACTTCGACTGGTCAGCTGTTCACTATACCATTTGTAGACTCCGAATGTTATGTCAGTATTGTCAGTAACCTCTCCCTTTTTTTATTTATAATATCCTTGAGAGTTAGCAGTTAATGAGGCACCTTCGCTGTAACACCGATGTTGAAAAGGGGCGAGTAGTAAGTATTATTGGTAAGTAGAACTCATAAGAAATGTCGAAGCGGACTCGCGTATTGTTTGGCCGGCGAGCCCGCGGCGGTGTCATCAACCCACGCAAAGGGACGTGCATTATTCATACCGGAATGTGGCCCTTTTGTGCTTTACTGACCGCTCCTGCGATTTACCGTGTGATCATAAACGAGCTCATGGTGCCGTGGTTATCGCGACTCTCAAAAGTGATATTCTCTTGAGAAACGATTTGCTGACCTTGACCTGCGTGAAACTGCGTGTTCGTGTTGATTATTCTACGCTTTGATCTAGCTGTGCCAGATCCTAGATAGGTACGTACCGCTGCGGGTTGCTCACTGACGCGTGGGTAAAGTTATATTTGACAACATTTCAAAATTGCAACTGATGCTAAATCCAAAACCACTTGGGTAATTAAGGGCCAGGATTCCAAAAATATTTTTAGATTTTTTTATCTACAGTACCTAGTTCGGTAAATATTAGGAAATATGTGCAGACCGGAAGAATGAAGTTACTGATATGTCTGTATGCTCCTTGCAAATGCACGGGAGAAAAAAGAAAAAGGTTGTAGGAATAGGTAATCCAATTTCCGGTTGTCAAAACAGACATAACTATATACCTTGAAGTCCGAATTGCATATTACATTTTGATTTAACGTACGGATATATTTTTAAGCAAATACATACTTTTAGATGTCTTAGTTAAACGCCGGATAAAATATTTAAAATAAAGTAGGTAAATATCATACAATAAATAAGTAAAGCCCCTTATTGTATATTTCCCAATTCAACCCATCCATACATTGTTGCTCAATTCTCTTGGTTTCTCATTGTTGCTCAATTCTCTTACGCTCTTTTAGAATAACTTTTACTTCAAATACATTTTTTGTAAGAAACCAATATGTTTTTGAAAAACAAACAATACCTGGCGGGAGATTTTTGACTTTCGAGCGCTCGAAAGTTTCACTCGAAAGTGAGTAAAAACGGTGAAACCGTATTTTTGAAAAACGAGTGATAGAACATTTAAAAGCGAGTGGTCCACACCATTCGTTTTCAATTCTATCATTAGAAAATTGTTTTGAGATTTGTCTGTCAAATCAATCAAAACGCCTTTATTATATTCTCTTTGGATAGAAGTTGACGGAACAAACCTCAAATATCATATCACAGACAAAGAACCATCTAACCGTTTCATTTATTAGTTTTCATAGTAAAAGTTTTTGGTAAATAGTATTAAAACGCTGAAAGTGCATATAAATAATAATATTCTCGCCACAATTACAACTTCTAATTATGTCGTATGTTTATTTATATTTAAAATATGACTAAAAAAAACCGGTAATCATCGACTTTCTGCGTACAACGAAACACGTGAATATATTAATTAAGTCAATCACTAGCTTTCGAGTGAAGACTTTCAAAAATACGGATAATGGGTTAATGCGAAAATAATCGTGACATATTTTCGTGTGCTATTATTTTCTCACACGACTTTGATTTCGAGCGCTCGAAAGTCAAAATCGCCCCCCTGCTCTGTTATTTTTAATGCTCTTTTCAAAGGACATGTAAAATACAAGGGTGAGAAAATTGAAATGTTGTCAAGTGCCGGTCGGGCTGATCGTCGAACGAGCGTGGTACAATATTTCCCAGGGGACTGGCAGAAGCTGTAAACAAAATAAATGTGAAGTTGTGCGTGTCCATCTTATATTTGTATATCAGCTGCCATATTAGACTAAAGGGGAAGACACGTTATCGCCGTACAAGACACTGAATTAATGCGTGCCGCGACACCTACATTCGCAAATTCCACACGCATAGGTGTAAACAAGCACTAAGGAGCAATAGAGATAAATTGATGGACTAACGTTGTGCGCGTAAGTGAGACAGCCATATGTCTTACAATAATGACGACGTCGCACGTGTTGACAGATCGGTGACGGCCGGACAACTGACTCAAACCTAGGCGCTCAGCGCCTATATTTAGGTGCTCAAGCCCGCGCGCCACGTCACGTATACGTCACGTATCTTTCTCTTTTTGTTTTCATTTTCATCTAAGGCTGCCATTTTGCTTTTTATTGTGTCTTGTTGTGGTTTTTGCGCACTGATTGGTAAGTATTATTTTCCGGTGAAAGTCGGCAGATCAAGAGACATTTAATTTCGATGTTGTATTTGAAAGTTAACATCAGCGATTACTCTGTTGCCCTTATTAATAAACGTGAAGCAAACGTGGGGTAGTTAAGCCATGTTTTGTCCTTATCTGTCATTGTGACATTTGAATTCGACAGATAAGCACAAAGCATGGCTTAAGTACTCCACGGTTACTACACGTTTTATATTTAAGGGCATGTATGTTTAGGTGCACGTCCTAAATCTTTAAAAAAATTGACTGAAAAAAGGCAAAGATATATTATATGTCTCGTGAGTTTTGTTTTATAGAACCCATTTGTCCTCCCGCAACTCACTTTTTCCTCGTATTAGCGTGACTGTCCATGAAATAGGTATAGGTACTTGTAAGTAAACTGTGGTTAAATACTTATTCATAAAAGTCGTTAAGGATCATTAGTTCTATACATAATTTCAAAATGCATAAATAACATAAATATATTCTCATGTTCCATGTAAAACCTCTTAGAATTTGACTATTATAAAATGTTCGCCGCACCAGTATTAATTTCCCGCGACTAGAACATAATGACACTGGCGATATTTGGCAAAGAGCCAGGTTACCTACTAGAATGTTGTTAAACTAACTATCTCCTATTATATAGCACCTATTTTCCTCCATTTCTATATCTAAATTAGTCAATAAGTAGCTCAGGTTTGTTATTAGGTATTTCAAGCGCACAATAGTGCTGCAATCGCGACACGCTGTAAATTGCCGACAAACAATAGAACAAGTGAAGCTTCCACGCACCACATACATAATTGAACAGTTTTATTTTCCATTAAATTGTATTGGATTGTCTCGGCATTTTCTTTTCTTTCGTGGCGACAGGCACGTGACTGGCCCTTCTGATGAACGTCTGACGTTTGACGCGGCTCTCGGGACTTCACCTTTTAGAGATGTTTCCAAATAGTTACCGACAAATTAACCAACTTACAGATAGTTGATAATGTTGAATGTAGAAAATTTCATCATTCTCCCATCTGTTTTACAACGTCTCTAAATCTATGTTTAGCAGAATGTATCTTATACTAACTAATACACTTAATGCATACGCATTCGTGACATATACCAAAATAAAAAGTAAACAAAAAAGTTTAATAAATAAATATCAGGGGACTATCTCACACAAATTGACCTAATCCCAAACTAAGCTCTAAGCTTTTCCTATGGGTACTAGACCATGATAAATATACTTATATAGAGAAATATGTACATACTTAAATACATAGAAAACATCCATGACTCAGGAACAAATACTCGCGCTCATCACACAAATATTTGACCATACCGGGATTCGAACCCGGGACCGCTAGCTTCGTAGGCTGGTTCACTACCAACTGGACTAACCGCGTCGTCGTTTCTTTCAAACAAATAATTTTTGGGACAAGTTTTTGTTGCTGACTATACTTTTATTGCACAGTCATCGTCTGCTTATCAAGAGAAATCCAACGAGCCCAAGAGTTCAGAGCAGAGTTCCTATGGCCACCTTCCGACTGCATTTTCTGTCCAGCTCCGGTAGGGATCATATTGCATTGTCACCAAAGTTACGTAGATATTATAGCTTAAGTCAATCGTCGACCGGGAAGCGGTTCAAATCTTGCATGCAAGGTTTGACCCACACATACTACTAACTACGAGTAACGAGGCAAGTTAAAATAAAAGCTTGTATTTAATAAAAAGGGTAAAACAAATTCAGGGTGGGCAGGGTTGTCGGGGTGGAGTTTAGCCTACATTTTACAGCAGTGGAACAAAACACATAAAAAACCATAACCAGTTTTTTGAACAAAAGCTGACAAGGCATTGCAAAGCCTTAAGCCAATTATCATTTCTGTAAAACATGTTTGTCGTGTAAACTCAAACCAGTTACGAGTAACTATCCGAATTATGTAAAGATTAAAGTAAGTATTAAGTAGGTACCTACCTAATGATCTTATTAATATACATACATATTGAATTGTGGTATAAATATAATAGTATAATCGTTTTAGAAAATAATAATCACTCAGGGTTTTATATAAAGCTATGATTCCGCAACCTAGAAATCAATATTTTCTAGGGCAAAACGACGACGCGGCTATCCTAGTTGGTTGGTAGTGACCCTGTCTACGAAGCTAGCGGTTCCAATCCCGGTATGGGCAAATATTTGTGTGATGAGCGCGAGTATTTGTTCCTATAGTTAAGTATGTATTTTTCTTTATAAGTTTGTATATTGTTTCCTAGTACCCATAGTACAAGCCTAGAGCTTAGTTTGGGACTAGGTCAATTTGTGTATGTAGTCTCATAACAAGGTTAAATGAAAATGATAAAAATAAACGTTTCTATTTATTAAAGGTTCACTCTCTATTCTTGTGTTGCAACGATACCCTGAAGGAGAGCTTTAAAAAGTGGGCTTGGGCCTTGTTCGAGTTGGGTTGACCGCAACAATAATGGTTATGATATTCGGTTGTCACGAAATCGTGATCGGCAATTGAGTGAATCAATCGGCGGTTCCCGGACACGGCGCCTGCGACTCGGCGGCGGAAGCTGCCGGCATGGGAAATACCAATAACAATTACAATTAACACTTTCACGACCAAGCTAAAATCAAGTAGTTTCGCTGCATACCTGAAATCTATAGCTAGTATAGTATGAACAAGGCTCTCGTGTTCTCGGCATGTCGGGAATATCATAGAGGACACGGTAGCCGTGTTCTCGGTCGTGAAAGTGTTAAGCGACATTACGTCGCAGAAAGTTCAAGTTGTAATAGCGAGACTGCGTTTGCAATTAGTACCTATCAGTTACTGCGTCGTATAAGAATTCTAAATGAGTAGTTTATCTCCACAGTAATTATTGTCAAGGGCAAGAAAACCAGCGAGACAGGTGGCAATAATTTGTCCGCAAGGTAAAAAGCTTTTCATGATAAAGCCGTTCCAGAGACATCCGTATTCTTACATTATATTTTATAGGACCGCTAACTTACTTCAAGATGCCATAAAGATCTTTAATTGAAGGCCTACCTACTTCTTCTAAACCGATGGCCCAAACATTTGTTACAGTTAGTGTCAAGATTGATTGCTCCTTATTGCAATGGGATTGGATGCAAAATAATGCAAAAGTGTGTACATATTAAGTGCAGTGCAAACTCGACTGAAAAAAGATGAATATAGCTGAAGCAAATTCTCTTAATTCATGGTAACTTTACTGTAAATGATTTTAGGGCAACAAAAAGATAACATTTTTCGACGCCTTGTATTTAAGTTTAGGAGAACACTTCAAAGTGGGTCTGAATCACATCTATCAGCACCGATTCGCATTTTGTCCATAGAAAATGACTGTTTTGTATGAAGATGCGTACGCATGTGAAAGGAGAATTGATGCGTAGGTACGCATCTTCATACAAAATTGCTGTGAATCGATGCTGATAGAAGTGATTCGGGCCTAAAGGTATACTGCTCATAGTACCTACCTGCTAGTAACTTGGGGCTTGAACAGCGTTCAAAACTAAGGTATTAAGTAATTAAGTTAGTCTTGCTTGTGTTTCTAGACTCACATGACATGGTTTTGCGGTTCAACAACGCCCCGACCGACAACTTTACCGACGACGTAGGCTCCAAGACGACTTTCCGTGTACTCAATTCACAGGTTTGTTAAACAAAGCGGGCTTAAATATGCATGCAAGAGATAAAGTTTGACAGGTGCTAGGGAAATTAATACATCTATTCCATATTCTAACGTAAGACTTAACACTTAAGGTTTAAAATAAAAGTGTCCCGTCCTAACTTTTATTACCTTTTATTACTAAAGTGACTATAGCGATTTTCAAATTTTTATGGCGATTTTATCAAGACGGAACACTTATATTAAACATAAAGCGTTAAGTCTTACGTTAGAATGTGGAATAGATGTATTTATTTCCCTAGCACCTGTCAAACTTTATCTCGTGCATGCATGGTAAGCCCGCGTGAAATACAATTCCGGTGTCCACCGGGAAGTGGTTCAAAACTTGCTTGCAAATTTTAAAACAGACACCTTACGTACTGGTAAAATGGGGTGACTTTCAAACAACTGGGTGCCTTTGATATTTTTTTTAGTCATTGATTCTGTGCTATGTGTCGGTTATGAATGAGCTATTTCGCGACGTAACTTTTATTTGTTTCGTATGCGGGCGCAAACTATACTTATAAGTGTAGTTTAAATATTTTCAGAAAAATAGGATATAAAAACTTCAAAACAAAAAACCCCTCATTTTTGACATGCTTCAGGGAAGACTTTGATATTGTATTATATGTAAATACAGAGATATTAAATTAGCCCCAATTTAAGAATCGAGATTTTAAGCTACGTTGTTTTTTTTCTCCTGAGCCACCTAAGTAGTCACCTGAGCCACCTGAGTTCACCCCTAACTGCTTTGAGTTACTCGAAATCAGTAGTCTAGTATTTTATTATACGCTATTAAGCTAGCGGTCCCGGGTTCGAATCCTGGTATGGGCAAATATTTGTGTGATGAGCGCGAATATTTGTTCCTGAGTCATGGATGTTTTCTATATATGTTCAAGTATGTATTTATCTATATAAGTATGTTTATCTTTGTCTATTAGGTACCCATAGTGCAAGCCTACAACTTAGTTTGGGTTTTGTGATATTTATTTGATATTTACCTACATACATATACATACAAACATGGCAAGTTAAATAAATGCTTGTAAAAAAAATAGAAATTCAGTCACGAATAAAACATGAATATAAGTAATGTGGAACAAAGATACTCGTACCGTAAATGATAGTACTTATAAATTTGAAATAAATATATAAATGTACATAAATAA
Organism: Tortrix viridana; assembly: GCA_963241965.1. Lineage (NCBI taxonomy): Eukaryota > Metazoa > Arthropoda > Insecta > Lepidoptera > Tortricidae > Tortrix > Tortrix viridana. Next base: position 54,500,506 of record OY725171.1, on the reverse strand, counting down.
ATAATATATTCATAATACATACATAAATAAGCATAATTAATAAAAGGTAATATACATAATTATGTATATACATACCCACTATTTAAACAATACAGAAATAAACTTAATCTTTTCTTTATTTTCAGGTTGCCACGAAGCCGGAGTTCAACTTTTTTGGAGATCCTATCTACGATAACATTTCAATAATCATATGGGACCCTGCTAAATATACTTCGACCGTAGAAGAATGGTTTCAAAGTCCCGACTTCCCGTTGTTTGACGCTTTTAAGAAGTACGATCATGGAAGCAAATAAATATCACATTTGAACTTGAAAAGAAAATCGTTCTTGTACCCACTTTTATTAATGATTGTATTAATTAGTACCATGATAGAAAATGCTATTTTACGGTATGGTAAAATAACATTTTATATCATGGTACTAATTAATAATTATAATAAAAGTAGGTAGGTACAAGAACTTTTTTTTTTCAAGTTCAAATTATTTATTTGCTTCCACGATCTATATATTGTTTTAGATTCCTTCAACTGAAACCGGGCGCAGACGTTCATCTTCTGAAGCCCAAGGTCCTGTGGAATCTTTGGACTATACTTCAACAGACATCAGAATATCGTTTGAGGAAGAACCCGCCGTCTTCAGGTTTTATAGGTAGACCAGCTTGCGCCCGCGGTTTCACCCGCGTGGAAAACGAGATCCCGTTACCCATTCTCTAAAAGTTCAATAGTTAATTGATATTGAGGTGGACGACAAAGGGTAGACGGTGATGATGGTACAAGAGCAGGATGAGTATTGAAATTATTGAATGATCTTTGGTATCATTAAAGTTAGTCCAACAGTGATTGGTGTTTCCAGGTGTTTGGTTCGCTCTGTCGAGATGCGAGCGCGTGCGCGTGTTCCACTTCGTGCCCTCAGCGCGCATGACCGGCCGCTGCCACTACTACGGCGAGGAGATCAACCGCTCCTGCACGATCGGCTCCTGGCACCCACTCGCACAGGAGAAGTTCCTCGCCGATCAAATGCGATCCAACTCCGACTTCCAAGTCTTCCAACGCGGCTTTATTGAAATCTCTACTAACGTTACCTGCCGCGAATGATTCCTGTTTGACCCTAAGCCCAAGGAACAAGAGATCTACAACATAGGTCTCAAAATATTTGCCGGTCTTATAATCTATTATTTTATATTGCATAAGCTTATAACTCAGTTCCAGCAATGTATATTTAATGGCCGGCAATGGAGAGCCTAGTAGGGAGCAATAAATAGGCATTTTGTAGGGAGAACGTGGGTTCTAAACCGTTGGGTTTAGAGCCATTTGACACCAAATATCGGTCGAGTCGGACTCGCGTACCGAGGGTTCCGCACAAACTTGTAGGTATGTAAATAGTTCGTAAATCACGGGAATACGATATAAACATAGTCCAGTATAATAAACTGACACGCAATAAGTATGCACTTTTGTACTTGTGAGTGTCAGTTTATAGTGGACGCATTTTTATGTGATGTCTGATGTAACTACAAATTAACGGTTTTCGTATTTTTTCCTTTACTTGCGCTATAAGACATTGCTTCTTGCCAAATTTCATGATTTTATTGATTGTTGACCACAGAACCCTAAAAAGTATATATTTTGTGATCCTATGGAATCTCGAGTGTCCGTCATGCACAGAGGCGTAGTAACTATAACGTAGTAACTAAGTATGTTAAATGTGTGTTTACCGTAAACATATAATAATCATGGCGCAGGACCAATGCTGTACGCACAGTTAGGCGATAGAGCCAAAAGATAACAGATGGTAGAATTAATTATTGTAATTTTTAACACGACGGATCTCTTCAAAACTTTCTGGAGTAAATTATTACGTTGCGCGAATAACCCACATGCAAAAATTCAATTAGTCGAATTTCGTGGGTATTGGGTGTTTAAGGAGTATTTAATTCCTTCCGTCGTTAATACCAGCAATCATCCGATTATATTTCTAATGCAAATAAGAAACCTTCAAAGCCATCTATAGATAAGCCTTTCAATGGAATTGCGGACTTCTCCCCTATTAGATTTTAATACGTGTTAAAGTATTTACCTATTTATATACAATGAAAGTTTATATTTTATTGATTAACCATATTGTTGTTCGTACGTCAGTTTTGGATAGCGCTCAGTTCAAATAATACCGTAGGCCTATTAATTACGTTCATGGAACTATTTTATATAATGTTAAGACTTAATTTTAGTGTCTTAAGCCTTTTTTTCAATAAAAACAAACTACGAATTTCTTTTTTGAAACTTTTTATAAGAACTCGTCCAAGAAATTTAATAAAAGTGAGAATTATGAAAGTAACTAGGATATTATTATTGTGCTCGTAATCGTTTGGTGAAAACATGGACTTACATTATAGATACTTACTTACTAAAGAAATGCTGTTAGTGATATAAAAATGACGTAATTAGTACGTCAAAACAAATTAGGCTGAATACACATAGTGATGGCATGCCAGTTCAGCGCGAGCTAGGCGGGCGGGCTGGTGGCCGTGGTTGATGATGATGACTCCGATGACTTTCATTTGCATACAAAAGTGAAAGAGACAATGCTATACTAGCTTGTTAACGTGGACAGGGTACTCGTATAGTAAATTCGATTAATGTCCATTTGAAGCCTACTGGAAAGCGCAGCATTTAATGTAGAAAGAGGTGTCTATACTCGCCTTTATATGCCTCTACTTACGTGTGTACCATGCTTTATTTCACCTGTCATGTGTCTATGATAACCGTTTATGGTCACCTAGCTAGGCGGGAATCCATCTTCGTCATTGTGTGTTTTGACTCGCCGCCATTATGCACGATTAAGAATTAAAACTTTGTTTTTAAGTGTTTTCCAGTAAAATTAAAAGAGAATTCTTTTACTAAATAAGTATTAGTGGGTGTCGCGATAGTGACGTGTAACGATGAAGTCAGAAGACAACGCGGCGCAAAGTCCACGTGCTAAGTCGGCTTCGTCGATCGTCGAGTTCCAGCTAGCTATTCCAATTTCTCGTCCTCAGAGGATGAATGTACTTCCTCGCGGCTCCCAAATAAACGAGGTAAAGGCGAAGATCTACGGATTGACGCCCTCATGAGCTCAGGTGGGTCTTTTGACATGTTTTGCATGATTTGCTGCGATGAGCAGTGGTATAATTGCAATCTTGCCTGATGATCAAATTTTAGATCGAACAGAGACAACCCTCTTTCTTGTAATGTGCGGTACACTGACTTTTGCCCACCGAACGTGAGTTAAATTCCCCGTAGTATGTTCTCAGCTTGCTACAGCAGGTTTTATTGAATTGGTATGTTTGAGAGCTTTTGTACCGTATTTATTGCAAATAACGAATTGATTGATTGATTGAAAACGTAATGACGGTCTGGTGTACTTTAACACATTCGTCGCCGGTGACACACTGTCGTGTCAAAATTACATATATTTGGAGATTAAGCGGTGGTGAATGTGTTTACTCAGCTAAGGATTATTCCATGGGCAAAGAGACGGCCACGGCGGCTTTCTCCCATGCCCAGTTATAACAGAGGACCCTGCTCAGGAGGAGAGCGGATCTCTGGCCTGCAAGCAGTAGTCAATTGGGTAGTCAAATCTCCGGAGGATATAAACCCAAATGTTCTTATCAATATAATATTGTCTATGCTCTTTGGCTCATCGCCTTAATCATAAAGTAGTAAGAGTTGACTTTATTTAAATTTTTGTGGCATAGAGAGTTACTTTCAAAAAGTGAAATTGAAATATTTCATTTCAACTCAGGGTGGTCTACAGGCCTGGTATCAGCTCCCAGTCTTTAGAAAATATGAACATTTCTTGCCATTTTTATAGAATAGTTATTAAAGTTATTAATAAGTTATGGATGTGAGTCCGAAATATGATAAAATCATTTATTCCAATAAGTCATATATGGATTTTAGTAAGGAAAAGTAATATTGCTACCTTTTACTCAAGGGAAGTGGGAAGCTACTCTTTAAAGGTAAATGCCTAGTTCTGTTCTATTCTAGGAAAGTTGAATATATCGGGTGCCAACAGCTTTATTATGTAATTAATAATCAGTTTCTTTTTAGAAGCTATATAATAAACTAATAGCTTTTTACAGAACCTTTTGTTCAGGTAATAAAACGAATTTAAGATCTCTGATCTTTAAATGGTTTTTAAAGATTTTTTTGTTTTTAATGTATTAAGCAGCTTTCTGTTAAAGTTTTTGTTGCTGCAAAGAAAGACAGGGTTTCGGGACCCATTTTTAATCTGCAGGTTTTCAACAATTATGTTGGCACAAAGAATGTTCACCTTATATCCTTGCAGTACCAGAATTTAAGAAGCCTTAAGTTTGGCTAATAAAACTTTAGATTTCAGACCAGGAATTTAGAATTACCCAATTTGCTAGTTCCAATGGCTATTCCTCCACCTCATTAACAAGGGAGAAGTACCTCAGATGTCTTCATTACGCTTTTGCCCCCTGCCTTTTCACAGGCAGTTCTTACTGGATTGCAAAAATCCTAGCTAGACAAGAGAGGAAGACGCATACTAGTTTACCTAGATGGATTCCTGTTGGTCTATCAGGACCACTCCATACGGACTCAGTAGGCCTCGGCGGCCTTGGAGTTGCTGGAGAGCTTAAAGTGGCAAGTCAACTACCAAAAATCGGTTCTTATCCATGAGGAAAGAATTTATTAAGTGTCAAACAAAGTCCATTATTTTTTAAATGTTTACTCAATTTCATCACTTTAGGAGTAGCACAGGACCCAACAGTGGTGATCTTTGAGGAAGGCCTATGTCCATCAGTGGATGTGATTTTGACTGATATGATAATTTTTGGATTCATAAATAATTCATAATTAATTCATAATATAATAATTTTTTAAATAAATAATAAAAATAAATTAAAAAAAAAAAAAAAAAAAAAAAAAAAAAAGTATTACACATTACAGTCATGGCTTTTGCACGATCTACATTCATACATATTATAACTTCTTCCTAATTTTTAAAGACATGACACTTGTACCTTCAATGAGCATTATTTTAGACACAAAGATTTTGTTTTTATAATTCTAAATGCTCAAGAGCATTTTTAATTCTTATAGACCTTATTAGACCAGGATTATCGGTTTGTGATTCTGAAGTCACCTTATCTGACTTTTTTAGTCAGTGGTACTTTCTTAGTATGGCTACTGATTGACCTTTCAACTATTGGATCTGACTGATCAGTTCAATATAATTTGTGCCTGCTCTTCTGAGTAGATACAATGCCATTGCAAATTGCTTGTCTCGGGGCAGGCTGTTATCCGATTGGCATCTGATCTGACAACCATGCTCACCACGGAGGTGTTCAGCTGTTGAGGAAAGTCAGAAATAGACGTATTTACCTCGATCTGCTCTGCTGTAGTAACCAAATACATTATAGTTGATGTGGAGGATTACTACACAGAATTTACAGATACTCTTCAGTTGAGCCTGAAACTACCGTATCAAGTGGATATTTTCTCCACCGTGCCTCAATGTTCCATACAGAACACTCGGTACTTACTTCCTAGTAATACCAACAACTCAAACACACTGGAGAGCGGATCTCCAGTCTCGAGTAATAGATCATTCTATACAGGGCACTGGGCACATATATCACATATCCTAGTAGTTCGGGCGGACCGGACTCTAGGTACTGGAGAACGGATCTCCAATCCCGTGAATCGCCTAGTAGTTCCAGACTAGTACAGGAGAACAGATTTCCAATCCCGTGTGATAGAATATTCTATACAGGGCGCTGGGCACATATCTTCTAATAGTCCCAGTTTGGACGCAAGGTTCTGGAGAGCGGATCTCCAAACCCGTCCTACCATCTGTTCGTACTATAAGTACCAAGTTTCCCCTCACCAGAGGTACATTAAAGTTTGGAAATTTGGAGGCGTGGGCAAAAGATAGTAACCTTAGATAAGGGAGCAAACAGATCTTTTGAAGCCCCACTAAGTAGATGCTTTTTCAGGGTGTACAGAGACCAGTTCAAACCCTAAAGTATCTCAAGCAGAAGAGTTAGCCAGATGTTTGCCCACACCCACACTCACCTGAAAGATTATCAGGATTATACTGTGGCACAATATTGGTGCACAATAGTCTGCAATCGCAGCATACCGTGGGCAAAACGAGGCAATATCTTCTAATTTTTTAGTGAGATAGACTAACTAAAGGCTATAGCTGATTCCAAGTTCAACTCCTTCAAATTCCCCTATATAGGACCCTTAGGTAGTAATCAGCTAAATGGCACTGCTTGATATGTTATATTGAGCTGTTACTTTTTACTATTAGCTGCAGAACGAAAACTGTGTGGCTTGTGGATAGTAATATAAGTATAAGTAGACTGAATTTCAAGAATCACAGAGATTCAATAATTCTGTGGCCCGGGGCCAATTCTGAAGCACAAACTTATTGTTATCTTCATCTATTTTTCTCAATTTAGTTTGAAGCATGAATTAAAGGGATGATTATGAAGTATTGGACTTACTGTTTCATAGTAACCAGCCTATTTTGACTCAAAGACAGATAGATAGTTAACAGTCGTTATCGTCAGTCAACTATCAGGAAATATCCTCACAAGGTTGACTTGTGAACTTAGTTAATTGTGTTTTTGATGGATCAGGGATAGAATAACACAGGATTAAGGAAAATAAGATTCAAGAGTTTAATAAGTTACTATTAAGGGTATTGCTAAGCCCGCTAGTACATAGTACAATTGAAAGATGGGTAAGACCTGTGTTATGCGGGGTAGGCATACTCTAAATTCCAATCCCATAAGTTCGCGCAGTGCCTTCCTTAGCATGGTTACAAAATAAACCTTTAGAAAATATTTACTACTAAATAATTTCAAAACATATTATTGCCGAAAAATAAATAAAGCGCAGAAACATAATGACTGTGATGATTTGTTAAATTCCTTTTCTTGGATTTGAATTTAAACAATAATCATTTTGAGGTTTTAATTGGTCCCTTAAGAATTAGGTGAATTATTATCTGAGGGTATATTTCCCTTTAGTTAGGTATGTTGAACACGACTAGATGGTAAATGTGTTTAATAATTTTGCTATTTTACATTTTATCTAAATGAATATTTTGGTAATTTACATATTTTACATTATTCCGATTCTGATATATTTTATAACCTCCATGATTGGTTATGATGTTACTATATCAACATTGTGTGTTTTGTTTATATGTCACCAGCAGATAACAGACACGTCTTCCACATTAAATGCTGCGCTTTCCAGTAGGCTTCAAATATAACCGTTTTACAAAACAATAAAACGGGTATTTTAAGCCGAAGGAAAGCGCAGCATTATAGGAATTTCTTCCTGGTGAAGACTACAATGACGAAGATGGATTCCCGCCTAGCTAGGTGACCATAAACGGTTATCATAGACACATGACAGGTGAAATAAAGCATGGTACACACGTAAGTAGAGGCATATAAAGGCGAGTATAGACACCTCTTTCTACATTAAATGCTGCGCTTTCCTTCGGCTTAAAATACCCGTTTTATTGTTTTGTAAAACGGTTATATTATAATCAAAAGCGAGTTTGTGTGTGTTTTTGGTCAGAAATGTTATGCATTTTGCTACAAAATTTTTCCTCAGTAGCTTCAAGGATGGGAATTCCTTGTGTAAAAGTTCGTGCTATGGAAATTAAAAATAGTACTTCTTTGGGGTGCCGCGAAAACTGTTCCGTAAGGCCTCAAGTCACTAAGTGAACAGTGTGCGGCTGACTTTTTGCCTCCGGTTCGCCTTCCTATATATTTAATTTAAGCGGAGTGTCCATTCGGCGCATACTGTACCTACGCAAACAGCATATCAGGACTTTCTGGTATTACTGTGACAAATATCGATATCTATTGCATTGCGTGTTGATCGCTTGAAGACTGAAAACGCCAGTTTTCCGTTTTAGTACAATAAGTGCCGGTTCCAACCCCAGCTCTCTTAAAAATTGTGCATTAGAGAAAATCTGTATTATTTACTAGATTCCTAGTTTTATTAAATTAAAATTAAAGCTTTAATAGTCTCACAAAGAGCTACGTGAGCGGTGACTGATAGTGAAAGTATAAGAGATATATGTATATTTAAATATGTAACCGGCTATTTCCGTTAAATTACATTTATCAAGTGGACGTAATATGAAAGAGAAGTACTAAATTAAATAAATAAATATCAGGGGAGTTGAAAAGTTAGTAGCATTTGCGAGTTCATGTATTTCAGATATTGGAATATTTGGAATTGTTACATGAAAAACCGCACGTAAATTTTAACAACAAACTCGTTACTATTCTTGCAAGTGTTATTTTTTGCGAGTATTATGTAGCTAATAAGTACTTACTAAAGAACGCAGAGGCATGACTTCTCTTCTACTAAATATATAATCATGTTGATGTACTCCTTATAAGTAGATTTCTAAATTAATTCAATGTGTAGGTAAATCTTTATCTTCGACAAATAATGAGTTCAATATTGGAATTGAAAAGGCGCACAATATATCAGGTTCATTTTACGATTTAGTCACAAGTAGTGGCAAAAAGTATATCTAAGTATTTTAATATATTATATTTATTATAATATTATAATATAGCTGTAGTAGCTGTTATATTCTAGTTGAAAATGAATATATGTATTTAATCAACCGATATCTTTGTTTCACTTAATTAATTATGAATGCAAAGTTGGCGGGAGGCCCATTAAGCGGCGTGTGACATTTTGCATCACGAGTTTATTATGAAAGGCAGCAGGTGGCCTAGCCAAGACGCTTAACGCTAACTTTAGCGCTTTTTGAAAACCGTCAAAATGTATGTACATATAGAATTGTCGTTAGCTATCTGTCGCGTTAGCTGCTTATGTGAATTCCATTCATTTTTTCGATTTTCGAATATAGGTAAGTTAGCCAAGGCTAGGGCCCTAAAGCGGCTAGCACGTCTTGTGTTCCGTCGCATGTCGCTCAGTGCTGATTTTTAAGCGCGCTCTGTAGGTACCTTCTCCCGCCAACAACAGTTCGCCCCTCAGTTCGTTGACGAAATGGGTAGTGAGATATCTGCCGCATTGCACTGATGAAACCAGCGATTTCATTTAAAAAACCGGCCAAGTGCGAGTCGGACTCGCACACAAAGGGTTCCGTACCATCGTTAACAGCAATTGTTAAGGTCGAGCAAAAACGCCGAATAATCACGTTTCTTTCTTTCTTCTTTATTCTTTATTATATTTTTATGTTTTGTTATATGGAAATACACACTCTGCGAAAAGCTGACAAGCCGATGGACGGACAGCGCAGGCGCGGCTTGGTAATAGGGTTTCATTGGCACCCTTTGGGTACGAAATCCTAAAAATCACGCTCTAAAATGTTATTACTTAATATTGTGTTATGTGTTAATGCGCTCGCGATGGAACAATTTGTGCTTGCCGGTTAATATTTATTTTAATGATCGAAAGACGATTTGTTTTAGAGAATCGACAGATTATTCATATATTTAGAACCTGCTGGTGAAGTAATGAGCCACTCTTTATAATAAAAGGTAGTAAATTTGAAAGGCACTGATATTGAATTGTATTTATCGACAGCCAGTTACGCAAGAACGAAAACCAGCAGAAACTCTTTTAGTCGTACGATGATTCTTGAAATAAGACAAGAAACAAGTTAGGCACTCTTTTATTATGACTTTACCTATTGCAGAATTTGTACGCGGAAACGCTACGCGTGCTCCAATAGGCACGACAACTTGCCTTCTTTTAACTAGAGGTGAGACTGGAATAGGTTTTTGCTTGGACGTCCAAATACGTGATCCCTTCAGAATGCATTATCGCGTTTCGAGTACTCGTATCTAATAGGAGTCGCGGAAAGATCGCGGCTTACACAAATCGGGCCAAACGTCTAGTCCACGAGTCCAGGTTGGTTACGATGAAACACTCATTTTGAACGTTCGGATGCACCATCCCTTTCACTCGACAATTGTGTTTAAATCGTAAGAAAGGGCTAACGTAACTTCGAACTTCGATCTTCAAAGTATAGCCCCTCCGCAGCTCCGTCAGCGACGCAACGAGTGCCTTCGGAAACGTTCGGTTGAATTCGGTACCGAGACAAAACTTAAATTCTTAAAGACTCGGAACTCAAAATACTCAATACCTACCTACTCTGAATCAAACATTTTACTCGACAAGTCCCGTACTTCTAAATACTCGTGGAACTAGTCTTTGTAACTAGTATTTTTGTGGAGGCGTACTCGGAAGTCTCAGTATGCGATTCGCCTAGTACGTCTCACCTCTACTTTTAACGTGTTCAAAGCGATTCCGACCATGAGGTGCCCTTGCCTCGGTATTTTGTATTTTTAGCGATTTGTTAGTACACGTATGGCAGGCGGCGGGAATACAGATGGCGCGGGCGTCGTCATTAGCGATTCCGAGCGGCGCGCGGAATCAGCTCGCCGCGTCCGAGATGCTGCGCGAGCGCTCTGTGCGCGGGCGCAGCTTCCTCCTTCTATTCGATCATAGAGCCTTTGTAAACTCCTTCCTTACCCAAAGTACTGATTTAGATTTTAACGCTCTTCGCGTCATAGTTAAAACCGAATAGATTGATGAGGAACTTAGCAAATTATAATACCGACTCGCTTCGGCAAGGTGCGTGGCAAGCGGAAGGGTCACCTGCACGTCCGGTTTTCCATTTTCCCGTTTCCTCCACTAAAACTGGACGTTTCGATTGATATAGTACATTATTGCCTAGGCGCGAAAAGTAAGGGATTGCCTGACGAGGTGGTATAATACTTTTCTCAAACATGTGAGGAAATGATACAAATATATTTGTAAAAAGTAAAATTAATATTAAAAGTGATGTTAGTCATATGAGGACAATTTGTAAACGAAATTGTTATGGGTTTTCCAGGAACATTTATGTTTATCTGTTCAATTTGAGATGTTGATATTTCAGGGCTTGTGGTAGACAAATGGACGTAACTTAGGGATCTAATTCAACCATTTCACACTTGTAGAATTTGACATAATATTGACAGCAATAGAATTAAAATTTAATACCGTGAAGTGCCGAGGACTTGATGTGTGTAGTTTTTACACAACAACAGTAAGTTCTACGTTTAAATTTCAATAAGTTTTTGTTTTTATTTTTTTTTTCTAACCATAGACAATTTTAAAGAAAATTAAAAAGAAGAAAACACACGCACTGTGCTACGAAAACGAGCAGTTGCCTTGGCTGTATGAGATTTATTTCTTGGTCCTTTCTATTCTGTATGCATTGGACAGCACTTAAAAAAAAATATCGCAGCGGTCTAAAATGGGTTTACATACGTTTATTTTACTCCTAGGAAGAAAATGAGGCCCTTCGCGTCTTCGTTTTTCAAAAGAAATGCCATCCTTTCTGAGCATGTTTGAGAAAATTACAATTTACAGTCCTTTGAAAACCGTTAGGTAAAACGATACTCCTGAATCACATGTCATCATTAGATTTATATTGCGTCTTCTTCTTTTAATTTCCTCTTATTGTATTCGCCTTTTTTTACAATATTTTCATTAAGACATTAAATGTTAAATTATTTGTTTAATTTAACATTTAATTTCATCAAACTAGTTGCTAGCTCCGGGTTGCCAAATATTGGTTAATCAGTTAGTATATAATGGAGTTCATAATGCTATGATAACGGCTTAGTTAAAATCAGTAAATTGGCCACATCTAGTGCTCTTTTTAACGCCCGACGCAAGTAAAGAGGGGTGTTAGGTAATCCGATTCGTTGCTCTTGCTGCCAAGTGACATAGAGCTACCATACATCAAGAGTATGATTACAGTATAGACGATAAATGGGTTTAAACAAAGTGGAACATATACCCAGGGCTCTTTTGTACATTGGTAATAGAAATAAAGAGAGAGTGACTCTACTAATACTCCGGACTACAGCAAAATATAAAAGTAACACCATAAGGTAGTAAAGTAATAAATATCTAGTCATTATTACACTAGCATTAAATAAAATAAATAAAAAACAAAAGATCTGCTGAAGTACAAACAGGTTTGTCCATAAATAATTGCACCCGTTAACGAGTAACTAGACGGGAGATAGCTATCGCCTGTCCCAACCATGTGTCTGGAAAGGTGCTGTCGCTGTCACTGCAAGCAAAGACCTTTTGCAGCCAAACAAGAAAGAAAGAAATCAGAACTAAGTTAGGCGTCAAATAGCTATCCGGCGAGATACATCAGTGTGTTATTTTCTAATGTAAACATTGAAAACAAATGAGCCTCACAAATTAGTAAACATCACAAGAAGTCTCCCAGAACATAGGGTAAATATAATCCGATGGATCGTAAAGTGTACGGAGTGAAAAAAGTTGACAAACTCATGGAAGTTACTAATAGACTACTTAATTTGGATGTATTGAAGATAAACAGCAACATTTGGATTCTATTCACACTTCGTAATAAACTAACGCGGTGTAGGTATTTTTAGATGGATCAGTGTCGGTTGGCAAAATTACCCGCATGGACAGACGCCATTAAATTAAATTAAAAAAAAAAATTGAAAATATCTTTTATAGGTAGTAACTACTGTAACTATGTATCGAAACTAAATAATTAGCCATGGCAAAACCACCTTACAATCATCTAAATATTTTAAGGTGTTTGCGCTGTAACGATTGCGTCATTTTTTGTACAATTTTAGTCATAAATCCGAAACTAAATGATTAAAAATATTTTGAAATATACAAATCAAGCCCTTTTATAAGATATCCCATTTGCTATAATCGCTTTACTTAAATCCCTCTTTTCCGTACCTTGCCTTGCCGTACCTTGTACGGACCACTAAATACTACATCCATTCCAAATGTCAGCCTGATTGCTTCAGCCATTCCCGAGAAAAAGGGCTTGACAGACCGACGGACAGACGAACAACAAAGTCATCTTATAAGGGTTCAGTTTTTCAATATTTGGTATGGAACCCTAAAAATGAGGATGCTTAGATATTTTGGCAATTTTTTTTTCAATCTTGCAAGTTAACGGGTATAGACGAAAAAATGTTGTAGAATCTTAAGTCATATTTTGATTCATAGAATGTAACTTGGTAAGACCGTCAGGTTAATAGTAGTCATCCGTGGTACCTGCCACGGTGAAGGTTATGCTGTCGGTGTACGTACTAGGAAGCGCTGGCGGCCCCCCAGCGCAAGCGCACCCTGGCTGGCGTCCAGCTACACCTATCAATGCCTACCCAACAATACCTATGATAAATTATACATAAATAATACCTATGCAGTATATACTCAAGGATAAGGAAGTACAATTAAATAAATAAATTGAAAACGTTGGACCCGATAGTTTTGGAGCCGATACCACCGAGGTGAGCCTTATCAGTAAACTAGACCACAAACACCGTTCTCTGATTCTGTGAGCCTCTCTAAGGTTACTAATGCCCGTTCCCAGTATTCAAACAGTGTATACACGGAAAAATATTGACATTTCCCATGTACAATATTTTAATTTTGGGTAACCAAACCTTATCGCGATTTTAATATTGGAATACGAGTATAACAGGAAATATGAGAAAAAGTAACGCAAGTCAAGCCGAAAAACTAGTATATAACAGTTTTGCTGCTTGACTTCTGAGTTGAGTTCCGATTCGCAATTTCCAAACTTACCTATCGAGAAAAACTCCGCTCCTAGTATAATACGCGCGCGATCTGAGTGCAGCTCTGAGGAATGCGAGCGAGCGACATCAAAGTCAGCACAGCCCTACACTACAGGGCGAGCGAGGCGAGGTGTGTCGCCGGCGGGGGGACGCCCCACCTCATACCCCCACTGCACTCAGATCGCACGCGTGCTATAGGTACCTAAGCTGTGTAGTCGCTTACGCGGCTACCTTATGTATGTATTATGTAGGTACAGGCGAAAATGCTGATAGTTAAAAGTGTAAAATAAATAAAACGCTCAAAATTGTTAGAATATGAAAACTCGTTGGTTCCTTTCCATTATAATATACCTCTATACTATCAACTGTATAGTTATGTATGCAAGTTTGCGTCATTTTTCGGACATTCAGCACAATCCTACTATCCAACTAATAACTCAGGCGCCATCGCGGGCCACTGACATGTGAACGGCTGAACGAATTTAGATAATATCTTTTTCGGCGACCACCTTTACTGTCTAGTGAAGAAACGTTTAGGTAGCTTATGTTATGACGTTAAAACAATATCATAACTATGTGAATTAATTAAACCAGAATAGAGGCCCGGGACGATCTGGCGTAACGGCGAGTGCGGGGACGGAGAGCGGCGAGCGGCAACTGCTGCCTACTGCTCAACTGCTCTTTCTCCCATTTAAGTCTCGAATGACGAGTGAAAGGGATCCAAAGATTCGAATTTAGTGCTTCGTAACTATCCTAGCCTTAAGTCTCAAGTCGTTCTACTTGTACGTGATGGTATTGCCCCACTTTATATTTCTGTGAACGTCCTGCGTCCCATACCGGCGATAGCGGACAATAATTGGCGCAACTGAGTCACGAGCTGAATCACGTCGTAGACGAATTTGAGAAGTCCTCTCTTCATTGACGCACGCGTGTGGGTGATAAAGACGTGGGGCAGGTCGCCACCTTGCACCGTGTGTACATCCGGATTACCGACAGAACGAAGTGAGTTCTTAGAGACACCTCAGTGGCCATTCTATATTTGTTCAGCGATAACTTTCCGTTAACTTTGGTAAAAAGCTGTTGAGGCAAATAAATCTTTAGAGATGTGTTTAATGTTCGAACATGAGCAGGATATTTAGGTCAGGGGTTACGGAGCTTTGAAAAGTCGACCGAATTAAGTGAGATCTTGAGGCCTGGCCACGACTGCTCGACCAACTGAGCGACGAGCAAATTTTCTAATACATTGTGCGTAACGTTAATTAACCCTGGAAACCTAGCTAAGATGCATTATGCTAACTATTTAGCGTTTCTATTCATTTCGTTTTTAAACCAATCGTGTCACTAGTAGATTACATGATCTAGGACCCTGCGTGGTGAGCGTCTCGGCTGGTCGTGTAATGAAGAGTTAACTCCGTGGGCATTCGTATGTTTGTATGTTTGTTTTTCGATAACTTGAGTAACGTTGATCCGATCTTTATAAAATCTGGTAGAATAATAGTTGAGGTAAATACAATTTTAAAAATTTAACAAAAGCACAAATCGGTCAGGGAGTTACGGATGTTGCGGAGGAAATCGCGAGGTGTCTATTGGGGGCGAACTACTAGTTTAATAGTAATTTTCCACAGTTTACCTTAAATTGTACCAACCGGAAAATAAACTTTAGCGTGCATGTTTAGAGATGTTAATGAAGTAACTGCGGCTTGAAAATGAAATAATGATTATTATCTTTCGTTTCTATAACGAAGCGTGTCTTGAAAGCCTAACTATTAACTAAGAAAACGGAAATGTTGTCGCGAACGCCAGCCACCCACGTGCTATTTATACCCGATGCGTTGATCTGTATAGTCATTTTCCGATGTTAGGTTGTGCCAGATCGCATTAACGGCGCGCGGTTAGTCACAAGTGCCCCACAGACCGGCTTTGTTCGCAGTTTTATGTAATGCAACTGTTACAAGATGTACAGTTACCCTCCGCTCAAAGCGTATAAGTACAAACTCCTTTGTTTCAGGCGAAAACACAACTGAAAACAACTATGTATAAGAGTTAACCATTGTGAAGGTTTTCAGGTCAGATTTTTTATTCATTTATTCCAGTGAAACTCGGAACTGCATTTTTACTGTGCTATTAATGCACTTGATTTATAATACTTACTGTCGGAAAAGTTAGTGGTTTACGTTTCAAGTACCTATTTGTGGTTAGTAATTGCCCTAATTAATATAAAATATTTGACGTCAATCACGTGTGATGAGATGACACATTTTTGAGGAAATAGTTATTACGATTACTTGTTAGGATTTCCTGCTCCACAGGTCAAAATTTTGATAGCGCTACTGAAACAAATCACTTTGGACGTTTTGGAGCTACTAAAAAGCCGGTCAAGTGCAAGTCAGACTGGCGCACTGAGGGTTCCGTACACATTTGGCTAGTTTTTAGTATTTGTTGTTTTTCTATAGGGTTTGTTCTATAATCGTACCAAAAACGTATATAAGTTACCTATTACCGATTTTAAGATAGAACAAATACAAAAAACAACGTTTCTTGTATGGGGACCCCCTTAGTATTTTACTTTAAACTTTTTTATTATTTGTTAGGAAATCCGCCGTTATAAACTGCCAAAAAAAAAACAACGGACTATCTTTTACGGTTCAAAAGATACAGCCGTTTTAAGCTAGCCCAGACGGACGGACGGACGGACGCCCGGACGGACAGCGTAGGCTTAGTAATAGGGTCCCGTCAGGCCCTTTCGGGTAAGGAACTCTAAAAATCATGAGTAATGTAAAAATAGTGGCCAATACAGCGCAAGTTTAACAAGACGTCCCCTCGTTGTGGCAACTCCGGCAAAAGTGATTCCACTTCTCATGTGGCTGTTTCACGATTTCTTGTGTGCATTATCTATTAACAACAGCCTATACTTTCTACGTTTCTAACTTTAAAAAACCGGTCAAGTGCGACTTGGACTCGCGCACCGAGGGTTTCGTATTTAATATGGTTCGCATCAAAACTATGTTACGGGTTAACTTGACGGGAGTGTAGAAATATTACAGATATTTATGGGAACAGTAAAATGTAATAATATAATAGTTAAAATATTAAAACTTAAGCCTACTTATCTAATTCCTAAACTAAGGTTGAGCGCCCGGAGGGTATTAATTTGCTTACGGATCCCTGCCAGTCCCGGGTGCCGCCGGCAAGCGACAAGCTCGCTTATTTATAAGAAAGAAAGAACATCCGAAATTCGAAGGGCGTATCCAAAGGCTACAAAGAAGCCTTTCGTGACTAGATGTAAAAGGGTCATTTTTAAATAAAACACTACGCATTTATAACATCTGAACTCACCTCTTCACCGTACCACAAACACAAAAAACAATATTGTATGTTTAATTGCCTTAATATTTCCTTATAATTTGTCATCGACACCAATCACATTTCAACTTGTGGGTAACTTCGAAAGGGTCATTTACAGATTAACGGAGGTAGTTCCTAATTTGTATATTAAATCGTTAGAAATGTTTTGATAACAATTGAAATGACAAAAATTAAAAACAAAATTAATTTCGAGACTAATAATGTCTTTAAAACTACAATTTTATTAAATCATTAGATGATTAATATTCATTGAATTGTTATTGGTTAACATGGTGACGCTTAATATGGATATCAGCAATCATCGACTTGTTATTTGGTTACCATGGTTACGCTCAATATTAATAATATGGATATCAACAATGGCGGCGTTTCGTTTGGCATTCCATTTTTAGGATTCCGTAGCCAAAATGGCAAAAACGGAACCCTTATAGTTTCGTCATGTCCGCCCGCCCGTCCGTGTGTCACAGACATTTTACTCAAAAACTACAAGATGTATATTGATGAAATTTGGAGTATAAGTGGCACATATTTTTCCAGATTGTTTTTAGGGTTCCGTACCCGGAGGGTGTCAAACGGGACCCTATTACTCCGCTGTCCGTCCGTCCGTCCGTCGGTCTCTCGCCGGGCTGCATCTCATGAACCGAAATAGGTAGACAGCTGAAATTTTCACAGAACGTGTGTCTATTTCCGCTATAGCAACAAATAATGAAAATAAAATGAAAGAGGGACCCCATACAAGAAACGTGATCTTTTTGTTAAATCCGGCTGTATCTCATGAACCGTAACAGGTAGACAGTTGAAATTTTCACAGAGTGTTTATTTTAATGGCCACTATAACAGCAAATAATAAAAATAAAATAAAATTTAAAATGTAAGCGGGGCCATACAAAAAGCGTGATTTTATTAAATTTTGTCTGTTGAACTTTTCACAGAGTATGTATCTCTGTTGCCACTATGACAACAAATAATATTTTTTTTATTAAATTAGAAATTAAAGGTGGTCCCTAAATAAAGGGATGTAATGATTTTAGACAATTACCTACTTTACATATTGTTACAGCACCTATCTTGTTTCTTTTACGAAAGTATTTATAAAGTACATAGTATAAAATCTTGTACGATGGCACGAAACCCTTCGTGTGCGAGTCAGACTTCCGTTCCGTACACATTGGGCTAGTTTTTAGTATTTGTCGTTTTTTTATAGGGTTTGTTCTATAATAAAAGATATAAATAATAATCCAGGCTATATACGTCCCTCTGCTGGGCACAGGCCTCCACCCACAATGAGAGGGTTTGGGCTATAGTTCCCACGCGGGCCCAGTGCGGATTGGGAACTTCGCACACACCGGTCAAATTGCTTTGCAGGTGTGTGCAGGTTTCCTCACGATGTTTTCCTTCACCGAAAAGCTCATGGTAAATTTACAAATTATATTTCGCACATAAATTCCAAAAAACTTTGAGGTGCGAGCCCGGGTTCAAACCTACGACCCTCTGCTTAAGAGTCGGCAGGTCAAACCATTAGGCTACCACGGCTTTTTTCCTTTGTTCTATAATCATAGCAAATTTGACGCTTGTACGAGTATGTATTACCGTTTTAACGATAGAACAAATACAAGAAATGTACTAAATTTAAACTTAATTGGTCTAGTAAATTCGAAGCCAATTATTTAGTTGTAACAGTACAACTGGAAATGAAGAATTTCCTATGTTATTTTAAATGCCATAGACTTTTTATAGGTTTTCCTGTAATCTACAGGTAAAGTATTTTTTGTATTTTTTCAAAATTTGACGCTCTGTAGTTTCGAAGATAACGGGGGGAATGGAAATAACTTCAAAACTTTATTTTGAAATTATAAAAACGTATTCAGGCTACGTATATAGGCTGGATTATCATTATTATAAAAAAATATATTTGAGATTCTCACAACGAGCCCTTTCATTTGATATGTCACACAATATAGTTTGCAAAACTTTATTTAAATTTTCTAATTTACCCCCCAAAAGTGGCCCAATGTATACAATTTATTTATTTACGTTACACGTCCTTGTTTGGGTCACTGATTTACAATGTGTACCAAATTTCTACTTAATCGGTCCAGTAGTTTCGGAAAAAATTGACGGTAACAGACGGACAGACAGATACACGAGTGATCTTTTAAGGGTTCCGTTTTTTCCTTTTGAGGTCCGGAACCCTAAAAATTGTAGCGCTATTAAGTTGTAATTTTTTACTTGTCTGTCTTAAAATTATTACGTTGTTATTTTAATTTAAGATTTATTTTCTCGCAATCAAAGTGAACAGATAGTGTTTAACTGGAGACTAAAAAGCCATAATGATGACACTCGAACTTCATCTACACTCGATTTGCTCGGGTGGATAAATATCACGTGTCATAATGGCTTACTTTAGTCCCTCGTTGAACAATCTACTATGAAGTTGTTCGTTCATGTGCCAGCTCGTTTAAAGATGCTTTTACAACATACTCGTAAGCCACTCATACCTTTCACTACCGCAGCACAACACCAACATTATGGACCGTATCCGTACAGCCGCACATATTAAAGCATACACGCGCCTTTATCTTGTTAGAAATAAGACATAAACATCAATCACAATATTGAGTCACTGTTAAAGATTAAAAAGAAAAGCTGCCCCGCAGTACAAAGGCGCAGCAGCAAAGATGCGGCGCAGCCTGCGCGTGAGTTGAAAAACCTCGCTCCGTGCAGGAATTCGCTAGAATTTTGTTTTTCGCGTCGGCGACCGTGCACTCAAGCATTACGCCCTATTGTTCGGGAAGCTAAACTGAACTGTGTTTGGTTCGATAAATGAACTGGTACATAGTTTTGCGAGGTAGGTATTTAGTTTCGGCTCGTAACATGCCGCAAACTAAAGTTAGACACCCCGGGCAAAAGGAAGACGCAAAATGTCGAGCTCGGGCTGTAACTTAATTACTTTTGCAGCGACTCGATTAGGTACCTGCAGCACTAAGTTTATTACGTGCATCGCAGTAATCGGAATTAACGTACAAGCCGCAAAATTATTTGGTGTGTACCGTAACTTTATTGAGAATTCTGCAAATCGCTCGCATTAAATTAACTTGGTTGAGATGTGGTCACTTCTTTGATTAGTTGATCTTCGGCGGTCGTGACAGATTGTGATTGGCACATAATAATGTAATTTATAAAAAATTATAAGCGTTGATTGTCATTCCCTCCATGCGACGTTTATGGGTTCAAAGAAGGTGGCGCTTGTTAAGTATTTTATTTGGTAATTTGCCAGTTATTGGTAAAGGTGTGCAATGTTAGGACGCGAACGGCCCGCGTGAATCGCAATACTTTGGTTCCGTCTACTCGATTAACTTATTGGTAATTTCAGCGTTTTGAAATGTTTTTAGATTACCTACTCATAATAATAACTTAATTTTTCACTCAAGTTTTGCACTAAATACCGGTGCCTTACATGGTTACTATCACTTATACAAATAGTGCTAGCGGATAAAAATGGCAAGAAAATTAAAATTACGACACTATTCGATTTTCCAAAACAATAATCAATTCTGTGGAATATACTAATTTCGTACAACTAACAAATAATTAAAAACAAATATATTTCATAAATAAATCTGTGTCAAGGCGTTTATTGAGGCTATACAATTGAGCATTGTTTTGAAATCTGTTTTTTGTACATCATGTAGGATATCATTAGAGAACTATTGGTACAAGTACTTATAAGAAAACAACTTATGCATATAGGGTACCTAGATAAGACCATTTACGATTACAATACGAGAAAAAATGATTAATAGAAAAATAATAACAGAAAGATTCACAAGTTTGTATTTGCTCTTGAAAAAAGTATAGCAGCAAACATCAAAATGAGTCATGGCTCCTTTGTGGTTTTTGTTAGGTGCGCCCTGCTGCGTGCGAGTGTGACTCGCGTGCCCTATTGTTTTTATCAGCTTATTTATCTAACCTACATTTTATGGATGACATTATTATATTGATTTTTAATATAATATTAAAATATAATAGGTATAAAGGCATGAAAAACTTATACTAGTGAATAATGTGCTATATAAACAATGTGTAATAGTGTTATTTGTAGTTATGCTCTACAAATAATGAAATAAATAAATTAAGTATAGGATAGGATGGAACATCGAAATTTTTGCGCATGACATACATTCATAGACTTAAAATTATCATTCTTTTGGCTTTGCGAATCGGGCAAAAATGCACTTAGATTACAGTTCTATCAATTACGCGACAAAACAGGTATACATTATGTATACCTACCTACAATACCCATTTCAGCGTCGTAATTATCTAAACTCGTGTAGGTTTAGCATTATTTAATAATCAATATACCTACATATAACTTTACCGAAGTGAAAATGCAGTTGCTAGCAAACATTGTAGTATAGGTTTATTTTCATTTTTAAAGAAAACTACTATTCTTATGTAAAGATGTGCATGTTAATTGCTTTTCCAATGTACCTACTTTACTAACTAATTCATTACGCTTTCTGAGATCTATATGTGATTATGAAACAATAAAAAAACAGTTTCCAAAGACTTCTCGAGCCCTTTTCACGTCTAATGGCGTCTAATGGCCACACATAAATTAGAATTGTTTGGTCTTGTACACACTGAAATTACCTCTATTACACGCGATTGAAACGGAAAAATGGTTATTTCCGATGTATACCTACTATAAAGATTTATCTTCGACATAATGAAACGAAACCAAGGCCGCCGCGGCTGTAGCCAGTTAGTATGGAGTGAGGATCCGCAATCGAGTTAATGGAACCTTTAAAAATCAAATCAAATCACCGCGGACTCATTATGTTTTACCGCCTTATATTTTGGTAGATGACGACAAGAGGTCAGATGGCATCACTTTGATTCCATGGTAAATGGGAGGTGCGCTTATTTAAGATGTGCGTGAATATATTGGTCCCATCACACCTTCATTGAAGCACAAAAACGTTGGCACGGTACGGCTGCTGGACCGACCAAAATGTTGCAAGAAATAAAATATTAGGGTCACGAGTCGGTCCATGGGGTCTCAGCGCTAACAAGTGTCTCGGAGCCTTTAGTCAACGAAACGGGGGCCAAAGAGCTGGCAGCTTCCTCACTCAACGCATTAGCATTGCTATCTTTGGCACTTCGCCACGAAGGCCCTTTATAAATATAGCTATTGTAGATTATACATAGTGACAAGGTTTTCTTTAAATTATTGAAATACAGTTTATGCAAGTACCTCCTCAGTCTTTCGCCGAGCGGTCCCAACGGAAGTCCAGCGTTGGCTTCAACCCAGCACGTGCTGAGGTGGGTCCGTTTCGCAACATAATTTCCCACTGTATCTGTGATCTCTTTAATTTTTCGTGTTATTTTTTAATTTTATTTCAGTCTGTTGTTGTGAATAAATGTTTTTATTTCAGACAAACTCGCATGGTTTTCTAGATGTGCCAGTTTAAAGTTTGTACTGGGAAATAACTTTAAACTGGCAAATTTTGAAAACCATGTGATTTTTACTGCGGTAATGTTAGGCTGGTTCGGTGTGGAGGACGCATCATGCGATACGCATTACCACCGTTAAAAAAATAAATAATAAAGGCTGGTTCGGTCCTTCTTAGGCTGGTCTACCTGCGGTGTCACTGTGACGTGCGACTTATGGCCTATGGGACACCCTGTAGACTCAGGCAGGGTCTCAGGTTAGCTTACTGTACAACGTGGGACTAATGCCTGATTTCACCTTATTATCACAAGAAAACGTAGTAGACCACTAATAAATTAATAATAATGTAAGGTAATTTAGAAATTGCACTAAGCTAATTTTAGGCGGAAAAATGACACCCGAAAAGGTACCTAGTCATTCGAACGGAAACTGCCACTAAATAGATTCTAGAAGGCTCAAGAGTGGCTCAGACTACTAATGTAATTCATTTTGCATATCAGTGACATTTCTTATTTCCTAGTATTCAAGTCCCTATTCATTATTTCAAATATTTCAAAATCATAAGGGTTGAGCGCGTTGATGTCTTTTGTATTAAAATAACCTGAAGGCCAAATAAACTTTAATATCAACACCAGCCAAGTGCGAATCGGACTTATGCACCGGGGGTTCCATACTTATATATATAGTTGATAATTATGTATAATAAACGTAAATCAGAAATCTACCAATAAACTTAGACCTCCGGATACGTAGAGAATGTTTGACATCAGAGATCAACATAAGCTGGATATGTTATTTTATTTGTTTGGTCAAAGTTAACAAATTACAATATAAATCGTTTCAGTATTTCGCCGTTTTCATTATTTATCATTTAAGTGCAGTTATTAGGTAATGATAAATAATATAGGTACTTACAAAAAACGGACTTGTTACGTTTTTAAGATCAACCCGAACTAAAATTCAAAAATATACCTATAACTATTTCTATTGTACTAATTGACTTCTTTACAATGAAATAAAATGTGCTCCTTTTTCATGTGGCACCCCTAAAATTATCATTATCACTACATTGTTTTATTATTGTAAATTAAAGTGCCCCAAATGTTTGTCCGTGTTAATCTCATTAAGTACTGTACGGACTTTCACACAATTTTCGAAGGTTATAAGATAAGGCTATGATTTTATGAACACTGACCCGCGCGCCAGAGAGGGGCGCTATCTAATTGTAATTTTTAAATCAATATTCAGTTTTGGATCAACGTTTTGCATATAATAATTCAGGTATTTAACTTATTTCGTTTACGAACTACAGACCCGTGCCATGCTTACGGGCAGACGTACAGAAGGACTTCGCTTATCAGGGTTTCCCAGGAAAGTTTCTATTAAACTATTCGTATGTACACTTCTTATTAAATACATGGAAATAAACGTTACTATGTACTTTCACTATTATATTATTATATTTAGTAGAAAGATTCTGGAGTTCTAGAAAAATTGGTTTCTATAAAAAGCCAATATGAAAACACGTGTGGCGCGGAAACAATGACTCGGGATTTATAAATATGAAACCATTGTAAAACAACTATTAAACAGTTTACTGTGACCTGTGACTATTGAGACATTATCTAGCCGTGAGGGAGATGTAGTTGCGCCATCACTGTTAGTCGTATCAGATCCTACGTCCCAGAGAAGATCACGCAAAGGTTTCAGCAATGTAGGATATAAGCAATTATCGCCTTTTATCGAAGTTATCGTGATAAGTTAGGTATACGTACAAATATAAACAAAACTATAACATATAAAGTAAGAGTTGTGTTTATCGTTTTAAAAGACAATAATTTTAACGTTGAGGTTCCGTTGTATGTATGATAAGCAAGGTTCTGTGCCTTCATTTAAACCAAATACCTAGTTACCGCTCGTGGTCAACTGCACAAATTCTGGCGGCAGGTGTCAATTCAGTGAACATGCGGGCTTAGCATGCATGCAGGGGATTCAATTTGACAGGTGCTAGGGAAATGAATACTTCTATTCCATATACTAACGTAAGATTTAACGCTTAAGGTTTAAAATAAGTGTCCCGTCTTGATAAAATCGCTATAAAAATGTGAAAATCGCTATAGTCGCTTAGTAATAAAAGGTAATAAAAATCAGGATGAGACACTTTTATTTTAAACCTTAAGCGCTAAGTCTTACGTAAAAATATGGAATAGATGAATTCATTTCCCTAGCACCTGTCAAATTTTATCTCGTGCCTGCATGCTAAGCCCGGTGTTGTAGCTTATGTGAAGCTTCGTGACCTAGGGTAGGAACATGTCGGCTTTGCAATGTAGGTAAATGGGCGGTAAGGCAGGCCTGGGGCTCGAGCTTTGAATCTCATTGATGATTATTTGAAACAATTAAAATAAAGTTACGCGGTGATTCCTGAGAATCTCAGTCACGAGTGAAATTCAGTAGTACAGTCGAGGACAGAAAGATGTAATCCTTATTACAATGGAATAAGGTGAACAAGTGTAGACATCTCTCTGTCCTCGACTGTGCCAACTCTTTGAAATCAGTAAATATCGACCATTTTGGTGAGCTTTAGTCACCGGATGAGAATCTAAAATCGACCTCCTGTGCCTCTATTTCTCATTGTATTAGTCTATTTTGCTTCGATAATTGTTGATGCTGTCATAAGAAGCTCTTATTCACTTGACAATAGGTACGATAATATCGAAGCAAGGTGCGATAAACCAAAGTGGAATAAAGGGCGTGTGCTGCGCTAAAGATTGTCATAGTAAGTTTCGTTGTGTTTGTCTAGATACCGATTGCACAACGCGGCCTAGGCGAGGGGGTGACTTGAATCACCGACCTTCACCCATTGCTGCGGGGTCGATCGTTGTTTACCCGGCAACACGATTCAGAGAACAAATAAATGCCACTAGTTTTAGGAAATACTAAACATTACACGCGATTATTAAAATGCGTGAGTCGTGCAATAGGTAGAACGTTTATGAAGCTATTAAATAAGAGTCTAAGTGAATTTGTGCAAGAAACACAGTTTCGACTAAGCTATGTTGTAGATTTTGCCGATTAATCAAAGGATATTAATTTACTTAAAATAAATGATGCTCATTAATACAACTATGTAGTATTATATTAAGTTAGTGAAAACTGCTGTTATTTTTTCCGGGTTAAAGCGAACTTAACTCTTAACTCTTGTCTAGGGGACACGGTTTATGTACGAAAACATAATATATCGAAACTTTCATGTGGATATCTTACACTTATAATACGTATATATATAATAATTTACAAGTGCCCGTGCAGCCTACTTTCCGAATAAATGTCTTTTATCTTTGTTTTATCGTACGGTACTGGTATGGCCTGAAGGGTTTCTGGTAAGTGGTGGTGCACACCACCCTCGCCCTCGATGGTGAGCTCACCGCCGCCCCGCGGCCGTTCGAGGAACCCGCCCTCCCTTTAGTCACCGCAAACAATAACCTCGTCACCGGCTAAGGTCATGCAGAGTCATGCACCATCGAACTAGCTTTACACATTTTTAAGGTTGCGTACCAAAATAGTAAAAAAAGGGACCCTTAAGGTGAGACTCCGTTGTCTGTCTGTCTGTATGTCACAGCAGTTTTTCTCAGCAACCACACAAGCTATCAACTTGTTTGGCATAATTGTATAATTTGCTTGCCCGCATCTGTTTTTAGTAAAAAATTAAATGAATTTCATAAATAATTAAAAAGGGGTCTAGAATGGTGATATGAATGATTATAACAAATGAGGTTGTCATATGAAAGAGCTCAATCTGCACATTTCAAAACTATTTTTTTTATAATTCTCCGTGACGTACTTTTTGATTTATAACCAAAAGTGTTCAAAAAATTACTCCCCCCTTATTGCAAACAAGTTAAAGTACATAAAAAGGTATATTTTTGAAGTACGGACTTAACAACAAAGATTATTTAACTACCTACTTAGAAAAGCCGATTCATAGATCTATTAGACAAAATATTCCATGAGGTCTGAAACTTTAAGAAACCATGAGCAACGGGAAGCAGTAACTCACTTTGCCTCAATTATGTAATTTAGTAATAATAATTTACTATAACTAGTGGAAAACATTGATGATTTATTTATTATTTAGTTTCTTGGGAAATGGTGATAAACTAGGGGGCGTGGAGGAAAAATTGCAATCATGAAACTATTTGAAATTCCTATGAGTGGGTCGGGTATGCCGTGAATAATTTCCGCATATCGCGATGTACAGTCGAGGACAGAAAGATGTTTAGTTTACACTTTTTCACCTTGTTCCATTGTAATAAGGTCCAAAAGTGTATACATATTTCTGTCCTCGACTGTACCACGGGCAAAGTGGAACCCCGACCCGCCACAGAACCGTCGTTTAATTCAGATCGCGAGAAGTGCCAGACAAATTGTTTTATCATGTCACTGTGACACGGTTCTATGGTGGGTCAGGACTACTTATTTGGGTATCAAAATGAATGATATATTTATTAATTTTAACTAATACCCGTGTAACTTTTTTATGGAAAACTATTCGTTCGCCTGAAAAAATATCCATGATCTGAATTTGCCATTTTTCTATTAATGACACAGCTAAAACACTTTTACTACCATTGAAATTGATACGCAAACCACAAGACGTAGGCAGTGACACTTTATGTGACATTCCAACAGCTCTAAAATCTCCAGCTGAGCCTTGCACGCAGCCCATTTACAGCGGATTAGCGAGCAAGCAGCAACAGGCTGGATAAGCGGATTGTCCAGCGTTCAGCGGTTGCATGTAGATGTGCAATTAGTGGAATCATATTTTTCTCCCCGTATTACTTCAATTATATGATAATTGGAAAATGATTGCTCCATTTTTAGGGTTCCGTAGCTAATACTGAAAAACGGAACACTAATTAGATGACTTTGTTGTCCCTGTCTGTCAAGACCCTTTTTCTCGGGAATGGCTGAAAATCAGACTGAAGTTTCGAATGTAGTAGTTATTAACGAATCCACACAAGGTGCCAATATTAGAATTAGCATTTTGAAACTATTTATTTAAGGAGCAAAAAAGTGAGTCACTGAAAAAAAAATGCTTAAACTTAAAATATGGACGGGATAATCACATTGTTCTTTAATTTTTAAAATCGGTGACTATTGAGATTTAGTCTAATTAGATTTATTTAGTCCCTCCCTCCTTTATTTCACGTATTTAATAAAAATCTCAAAAAATACGTACGTGGCGTTATCTATTCACATGTTTGGAAAAGTCAAGTACCTAGCTAACAAAATAAATGACGACTTTTCTACCGTATTATTTTAACATCGTATCTAAAGCGGCTCTGCAATGCAATGCAAACTGCATGAAATATGTATTAATATTAGTTGTAAGTTTTGATTATTTAGTAACATAATAACACAAAAGATGGCGCTGTGTGTAGTACATATCGCAATCGTTTGTTCCACCTAGACGGCATCAGTGATTTATGCTAAAGCGGTGTTATTTTGTCTGTTTAAATGGGCGTATCCAAGGTACACATTCTTAAATAATACTAATTCAGTCAAGTTTTTAACCCCCCACGCAAAAGAGGGGTGTTATAAATAATTTTAACGTGTGTATCTGTTTGTGGCATCGTAGCTCCCAAACGGATATTGATTCTTTTTTTGTTAGATAGGTGACTTATCCTCGTGAAAACGCCTATACTTTACAAAGTACATAAAAACTCAATCAATATAACCCCTTAACTAGAATTGAATTAGAGTTGTAATTATAACTAAACCTATTTAACGTCTGGTCGTCAGGAGGTCAATCAGAAGTGTTCTTGGCTAGGTTTGATGAAAATCCGGTAAGCCATTTCATAATTATGAGCTCTGAAAGTTGGGGTCCCGATTTTAACGGGGTGTTTAACGTTGGTAATGTAATTTTTATGGTTAATACAGTTTAACCAAACCTTTATGGTTCTATAAGGACTTTAGATTTAGTTAAACACTACCTAATCGTTAAAAATTTAATCAATTCTTAAAGGTGGAAGTTCACCAACAGTTAAACAGGCGATTAGAGAATACGGCTGACAAAATGTATTCACTAACAGCTGTTACTACAACTACGACAACTGTACCACTACAACTGTAAATTGGTTTGTGAAATCCGAAATAAGTATAGTTTAGTCTTGTCAAAATATATGGAAATGTAAGACTTAAGTTCAGATATATTATAAGGATAGGACTTTCTGTCCTTCCGCAAGGACGTTAGGTTTCTGTGGGTACCTAACCTACTGAGCGAACAGGATTGAATTCGGTATCAAAAATAAAATCTATTTCTTTTTTTTTTTAGAAACAAGTTTGAACCATCTTCTACGTGTTACATAATGACAAACAAAAAGTCTTCAAATTACTGATTAATCCAAAAGGGTCATCACGTCATAGTGACGACCATTAATCATTTCACGTAGGACATACCTATGTGGGTAGGTACATCAGTTAAGAGGAATCTAAGTTAGCTAAATATGTTGTTCATATGAGAAAAAATTGTTAATTACATATCTTCATCTTGTTAAATTTGGCAATTCTGTCACTTTCTTTTAAAGGAAATGCTAAAAATCGATGGGGATGGAGAAAAAGTGGATGGTGATGGCGAAAGCTTGAGCTTTGGCGTGGAGCCGAAGAAGTGCTGCAGGGGCGGGCGGAGCGGAGTGGCGCGGCGGCGGCGCGCGGGGCGCGGGCGCGAGCGGCGCCGGGCGCGGGATATAAGCGCGCGCTATCGGCGCGCCGCACACTCGCTCTGCTAACCTCGCGGGCTGCGGTAGGTCGTGCCAGGGGGCGCAACGATCGCAGTCACAATTTCCCGCCACGCGCCGAAGCACACATTTTCTTTGAAATTTCGTGCAATTGCAAAGAAAAAAGTGAACTACGCGAGACCATCGGTGACATTAACGAGTGTGCTGTGATTGATGTCTCAATATTGACTCTATTTCGTCGGTATTATTTACATTCCGTCAACAAGTAGAGATTGACCGTAATCACGCTAGTGAAACGAAGCATTTATTCAACGTTTCAAGTAGTGAGGATTGCGCGGAGTGCAGCAGGGACCAGGCGGCAGGCAAGTAAATAGATAAAGTTCTTTTCGCTAATCATATCGGCCGGCCGAGCACTTCGGGCGCTAGATAAAGATAACCGGCATTCCTAACTTGTGTTTTTCTTATTTCTTTTAAAAGAAAAATTGTGATAACGATGACAAAATCACCGACCTTTGTTCAAGTTACTAATCGTAATCGATTTTCGTTAAACCTTTATTTGTGCGGTCAGCTGTTTAGAGAAAATCACACGTTATTAGCGACGACCTCTGTGCTCGGTCCACTCGATACTTGTCACTGTCCCATGAAGCGAGGCTGTCATTCGTGTATCTTCGTTACAAAACATGCAACCCCGGAAGATTTTTTTTATATTGTAACACCTCAATAAACTTCTTATCATTACTTTAGTTGGTTTATGTTATGATATGAGATTTCAATTGAGTTCAAGAGAGTAGGTAGGTACTCAGTAGAATCAGCCCAATGGTTGACAAGCAGATAAAAAGTAAAAACATAAGACAGCAGATAAAAAAGTAATGTGCAATCTTGGAATGCTAAAGATATAAACCTGAGAGTAGAGAGGGAGCGAGGACGCAAGCGGTGGTTCAAACTGAACCGAGCCACAGTGCGGCTGCTTTTCAATTTTATTAAAAAGCACTTAAGCGAGCTGTTACTTGTCTTCATCCAGGACGTTAAATCCATTGTGAACCTTAAAGGGCCAAAGCACTATTCAGATAACATGTATAATTTATTTAGCGAGAAATAAATAAAATATATTAAATATTTATATAGAAGACTGAGTTAATTATCAGTTTAATCCTTTGAATAAGGTCTCCGTCATATCTCGTTGATAAGGAGTGATCTCAGATCGCTCGACAAACAGTGACGTCGGAGATTTCCTTAAAACTTGTTACCTATCGGTACGTGAACCAGGGCGGTCGCCTGCGTTGTTTGCCGTCGGTTAATTAGCAGTTAGTTTGCACAAAGACTTTGTAGGGTGTCTTAAATGGTTGGGTAGATAAACACTCAAAATCGTTTGCGCTGTCAACAGCGAGTCCGAGTGACTCACGCGCAGC
This sequence comes from Tortrix viridana, assembly GCA_963241965.1. NCBI lineage: Eukaryota > Metazoa > Arthropoda > Insecta > Lepidoptera > Tortricidae > Tortrix > Tortrix viridana. The sequence goes on along the minus strand of OY725171.1, from coordinate 54,469,874 downwards.
GGTGCAGCGACCCGCGCTGCCCGAGGACTGATTTGTAAGATATCATCTCTATCCGCAGTCTTACACAAAATATTGAATAATTTGTTAGGCGTAGTAGTCCAAAATACAATATTAGCATGATGACTAAAGTCGTTTTTTTTCGGAGTCGAGTTATCAATAGAATTTCGTCCAAATCCCTTAATTCCACCTGATGGCCTAGACAAGACGCATAACGCTAACTTAAGCGCTGTTCGAAAACTGTCAAAATGTATAAGAAAGATCAGTCGCGTCAGACGCTTATGTCAACTCCGTATAAATATTTAATGGTTAAAGAACTTTATTTCTCAAAAAAAAAATACATTTCACTTATTGAGAACATGGTTAATGTAATACGAGTATAAATATTTATCTGTGAGTACCCGAGGCGCCCCTAAAAAGGATACAAAATATAAACTACCACTTACACAATTACTTATAGTAGGTATAAGTATAAAAACAAATAAATCTAAGTACGTTTACGTTTATACGTTTTAACTTACAGTTCATCCGATGTCACAAACTATACTGTTCACGACAAATAAGACAAAATATATGTGAACAAAAGTTACACTTGGCTTATAATTATGCGGGTATTTTACAAAATAAAAGTGGGTAAGCAACCGAAAATTTTGAAAATCGTTAAGTTAGCGTAATCCACCCTGGCTAGGCCCCGGCGCGGTCACACATCAAACATTTCACATCCAAAATACTCGTGGTATCTATTAGTTAGTCCGGGGACAAATGACAGCAAAACAAAACATTGTTACGACGAGATTAGTCGATTTAGCCAATGTACAGTAGGATTTATCCCTGTTTAAGAGGATTGTGAGGTGACGGCTTTCTATACAAACGGCGATAACGTTTTCCACCCCCTAAATGTTAACCGGTTTCGACCAATTTTTGATACGGTGTCAGTCGGAACAAAAACTATGTCCGTACGTTTCGTTTTTTTTTAAATATTGATTAGTTATAAAGAGATTATGGCCGAAATTACTTTTGTATGAAAACAATAAAACGGGAATAAATCAAAATTTATTATTGACGTGGTTTATTGATCTACGTCAAGTCTTAACCTGATTCATACTAAAAATGTTTAGGATGTACATACATATATATTTTTGGTTAAATTTGAGGAACATCTGGGAAAAGTTTTAACCGCAAAAAATTGGTTTAAGAGCTAAAAATTGGTTAAACATAAATTATTCATAATCCATACAATCAGCTCCCATTAACCCTCACCGGGCACATACCTCTTCTCTCTCTATTTATATGGATGATATAAATCAAAACAATTACACATCAAAACAAAACAGTGAAGTGCAAGTTCCACGAACCTTTATTATGATTTTTTTTTAATCTGTCAAACCGTAGTTTGTAACCACATACTATGGATATGTAGACGGAGTACGTAATGTACACATATCGATGTATTCAGACAAGCACACAGGCCGCATGTTGTATATCAATATCAGGGTTCAGAGTTTTGATTTATAAAAACAAAACTTGTAATGGATGGTAATGTTTAATATTTAGAGAGACTTAAAAATATATGTGATAAAAAAGTACGTAATCAAACGGAGCTGGGACCATAACTCGTGTGTAATTCCATTCTGAATATGCGTTATATTAATAGTAGTTTGGTTACCCGCGCGTCAATGGTTCTGTCATTTCTCTCATTTAAATATGTTATCTGTGAACACAGCTCACAGGTCGGAGGAACGTGCGCGTCGTCAACGGCAGTTTAACGTCTTTCTTAGTACCTAAAGGATGAGTCAAACTTAATACGACTCGGTAACATGTTAAGATTTTCTCATTAAACCCACATCGTATCAACTGGAACAAGCGGCACGTCATCTCTGTTGTAATTTATATACCGACCTAAACATTAGAGACACTGGTGTGTCCTGTGTCAAAACACGTAAACCTTGTATCTTGAAAGTGACCAGTCTCGCAATATGACCGCAATTTTGCATAAATGAGCCAAAGGCAGTAAAAGTGTCAATCTAACTCTGATAAACTGATCGCACAGCTTTTGATATAATTTCCTTCTTAAATAATAACCAAGTACAAATACTATGTTACATTTCACTGGAGAAATATTGCCATACATACATAAAACAATAATACAATAGGAAATAATAATTGAAATTACGAGTAATATTTGTTAGACTGAGGAAAATCTTCAATTGTCTTAATGATTGTCCGTTTTAAAGGGCGAATTTCACACTGTTGGTTATATAAGATTAAAGCCTTCATCTGCATGTCCGCAGCGCTAAATAGATGGATAGGTGATGATATTGTTTTTTTTAATTAGATATGTAAAGGGTGGTATTCAATATTACGGTATTCATCATTTTCATAATTTTTCATTACCAGTTACCTAGTGCGTTGCTCACAGTAATATACCTAATAGGAAAGAGGCTGTAAACCTATTAGTATTGACGGTGAGCGGCCGGAAGGAGGAAGACCGGCCCATGGCCGCGGCACCCGAGAGAGCCTGCCGCGTCATCTCTCCGATACTTAATTTACATGTTACCTACTTACTATTATTATTCAGTACTTATCCTACTGTAATATACCTACAATATCAAACGCCGACGAACAGAGTTTATTGGTAATTAACGAAATTAATGCCAATTCTATAACTACCTATGTCAATCAATGACCATAATATTCCATATTAGTCATCCATTACTTGTAGCTCAGTACATCAAATTATAAAATATAGAGGAAAACAGAACCTACTTACTTATTATAATTATACTCGTACCATCTAAGCGCAGCGTCAGTATAATTAATCACAAATTATTCCACTGTGTAGTTTAAAAACTTCTTTTTACTCATGTTACGGTTTGAATTCTATTAAAACCTCTATTGGCTGTAAGTAATTAAATTTCGCAAATCATAATTTGTTGGTTATCAGTGTAAAAAATGGCAATCGGTGGTCAAAATCACCAAAAACTTTGCAAAAAAATATTTGGTGTTAGGTAAGAGGTCCGATTCCAATGTCGCCGGTGAAACCCGCCTCCGCCACGCTTGGGCGAGCGGAACATTGCTGGCGACACCTCTGCTTGATTTGAACTTTCGGTTCCGAAACCACATCAACTGCACGTGCCCGTCACTGCGTCCGATGCCACCGTTGAATCTACCACTGCTCAACGACGTAGGCCTTAACTAATAACTATAGTTTCCCAGAAACCTATGACTGCAGACATTATGGGCTGGTTTCCACATGCGGGTAACTGAACGAGAATATCACAAGAGTGTAGGCTCGCTTATGTACAACGCTACATTGCATACGTGTGCGTTGATAAGTAGCTGTTATCATGATAGTGATAGATAACATTTTAGCTGAAAACTATCTTGGGCCATTTAATCAGTGCTTCAGTTTAAATTACCCAGTGTGTCAGACGAGGTGCGAAATCCAGTTTGCGATAAATAAATGTCGAGAAGCGACGACATATTTTCGGTGAAACACCTGACTCATCCGTACGGAAGTGTCCGTGTTGGTCGACGCTAGTGTACTGCCAATTATCTTTCCAAAAGATAATCATGTTTGCGTACGAGCCCGCGACACTTCGTTTCCTAGTATTTAGGTCAATCATTGTATGTAATTCTGTTGCGTCGTAATGGGCCTTTTTAAAATTGCTTTACAGTATAAATTGTATAATAGTGTTTTCCATCCACGAGGTCTCGCCCGACTGTTTAATTTTTCATACATTGACGCAACCGTGTAACGTCAATTTGACTAGTGGGGTGCCCCGTAGTAGATTGAAAACATATAATCTGTTAAATTTATAAATTTGATGTACCAAGAATAAATAACTACTTCGGTGATAGAACCCTATAAAAACTTCCAACGTAGGTACCTGCTTCAGTTTACCAGAAAAATCAGACAAGAGCCAAATATACGTAGGTTTAAAAGATTAGTTAAAAACATCTGTTAGAGACACTCCCTCACTAGCCCTTTATTGTAGAATGGTCATAGCTGAGTATTTCTGTACTTAGTATATTAATTGTATGTAATGTACAGCGACTCTTTCCTGCAGACAAACTGTTCAAACAGCTTTGCAGGGATTTTGATTCATATTTGTCGTGTTGTTTTGATTTAATAATATATAGTAATATAAAAGTAAATTTCATAAAATAGTCAGGCTTGAGAAACGTACCTGGGACAGTGCGTGTCGAGTAGATTGTGTCGTCCATTACAAATAGTCATTAAATAATTCACTAACGAAGATACAACTTGTATATAAGTGTTTGTCATAAATGTGTACTAATAATTGTAAACTCTTTGTTTCAGATAACTTAACTAAACCTCATAATAGTTATCGTTCTTCTATCAACACGAGCAATGAATGGATAGTTCAACTTATAACAAAATCCATTGAAGTAATTTATAAGAGGAATGAAATTAATTTTTTGGAGGTGTTATTTAAGAAGAATTTTATAAAAATAAGAGTATCGCACTATATAAGAGGGAGCAACATGTCGAGAAGTATGGGGCTAGTGAACTTGAGGACGAGCCTGAGGCTGGCGGCGCTGGCGCTGGCGCTGGCGGCGCTGCCGGCGCCCGCGCGCGCCGCTCCCACCTTCGGGGGCACCGACAAGGCGATGGTGAGTTTCTTATTTATCACTAAAAAACCTAACTCATTCTTATTCGGCACGCCTGCTACCGCAATAATGAGGCATTTAAAGGTGCCTCGACAGAAAAACAATTGCCTGTCATCTTCATTAAGTATCTAAAGAACATTATCGACGAGATCGGAAATGACTTGTTACGAGTATCAGAGGATCAACCCGCTGACTCAGTGATTCTTGGAACCGTCGCCTCCAAATAGAGTAATTTGAATCAGAGTCGAGTAGCCCGCACCTACACTCGTGTAGATAGTACGGCGTTCATTCACAAGAATCGCCTCCAGCGAGATAAGCGGCGCGGGCGCCGCCGACTACTCTAAGCGCTTGTTTGTCTTCTCGCACGGTTTGCGTAATACCCTCGTGACTCACTCGACCGAACACGCATGCTACTCCTTAGCAGGATATTGGTCATTACATTTTTCAATGGAGTTTACGTCATTCATGTGTATTTGTAACATATAATAAAATGTAGTAAGTAATTGATGAATAAAAATTAAAAACGAATTCAATATCTCGTCGTCATTTTATTAATTTAGATTAATCTGACTAAAATTAATAAAAATATTTATTTTAATTAATGGGATGAATCATCGCGATCGGAACTTTAGAGTTTGTCGCAAATAGGATATCCTTGCTATAAAATAACTTCGATTCTCGGAAACGGTTGTGTGAGTCATTAAACCAGTCGTGGAGCTCGTTCGCCGCCAAGTTCTAGGTCACAGAGCAGAGTGCCGCCCGGCGGCATGTGCCACTCACGGCTCACACAAGAACATCGGCAACCTAGCCATCACATTCCCTCAGCTGTTTCATTGTTGTTCATCCAGGGTTGTTACATACGGTCCCAGGTACATAAAGTTAAAAAAAATAATTGGGTATTGGGTGGCCATTTTATCTTGAACGAATAGTAGAAAGAACAGTGTATAAATTTGCACTCCTGTGGCCCGATTCACGAAGCTACAAGTTACAAATTACAAGTGGAACTCTCTTTCTGAAAAAAGGCGTTAGAAAGAGACTTCCGCTTGAAACAAAAAAAGAAAGAGAGTAGGTACCTACATGACACGGTAATATCGATATATCATTCCATCCGAAACGATAACTATGGGTAAACTTTTTGAACCCTAAATAATCTAATTATGAATTAAATTATGATCAAACAAAATATATTTTATTCTTAGTAATAGTGGTTGAAATTATTTAATACCAAAGGATAGTCAAATTAGGGTTAAGGTAGCGCCATAGAACGCTGCTAATAGAATCTAGGAACTTAAATAGATTTTAAAATAGGCTGAGGCAAACCTGCAGAGTCTATGGCGAATTATAGAACTGCTACCACGGAATTGAGCGAGTCATATGGAATTAGATGAGTTTACTATAGTAGATACTCAAATTAATAACTATAGTTTTAAATCAGTTTCAATGTGGTGATCCATATAATTTTGTTGATTATTGACATTTCCTTTGATGCTATCCTTAAATTATTTTTTAACACCGTTGCTCAAAAAGTGGTACTTTTCGTAGCTGTATATCGTGCGGAAAGTTGGTTTTCGCGAACTAGTGCTTTTTACTTTTCCAATTTTTTTAAATTTATACGTACCTATTCCAATTCATGACTACTTATTGATGAGTGTTAATATTGGTTTCCTTTAAACGTCGTAATCAACATAAAAACCTACTGTTAATGTAAGAATACGAAAAATATACATATTTCATATTTCATTACTTACCTCTTCATCATTATAACACGTTTATTTTTTAATACTGAATATTGAAAAACCGTTCTTAATAAGTTGTCTGAATGGAACGCTGTCAACCTTTTCGACATTATGAAGAGGCATTTTTTCTTACTGCAAACATGTTTTAACTTTCCAAAGGCAACATTCGATATTGTTTTTATAAATATATGATACACAAATAATCGTAAATAACAATACTTAGGTAATAAAAGTACAATGTTTTATATTTACAACTGTTTATGTCTTATAGAACATGTATTTGAAAAAAACTTTAATTGAAGTGGGTTCAATAATAATAACAAAATCCATTCTAGTCGAACAAAAGCTAAAAACAACACCTCTTCATATTGTCAAAAATTTTCACTGCGAAAGATCGAACTTACAACGAATTTGTTTACCAATCTTAAGTTTTCAAAAAGTTGCTTATAAAATGAGTGAATCAGAGTTTGAATCCGATTTATTTTTTCGCAACCGTGTTAAAAAATGTCGTTCGATACACGTGCGGAAATGTCATTCTTCACTCGTCCCGAGTCTTGCCATGCGCCTACGGCTCGTGGTAAGATATCTCGGTACTCGTGACGTAATGACATACTTTCCGCACTAGCATCGAAATGTACTATTCTTCTTAGAGCGGTACGGGAATTAATTACCTGTAAATTTTCACAATTTTGATATTTTCTAATCTATTTTTCAAAACCCGACAGCCTGACTTCATATAAAATACCTTCTTCCAACAAATACCATTCATGATAAAAATGAATTCAATTAAAAGTTCAGTCTGTACGGGTGAAATACTGGCCGTAACACACCGCGGTGACCTTCGTGGGACGAGATTTACATCCCGTAACGCACCAGCGGAAAGTTCGCTAAAATCATCGTCACAGTCAACGCTTTAAATAAATAAATTAAATAACGTGCGCGAAGTAGAGGCAGCGCTTAAGTAATTAATTAAATGGTAGATTAAATTACAAATTTGAAAGTAATTGATTTTTTATTTTCACAACGATAAAGAGAATTTTGTCACGACGGTGTCAAGGTACTGCGCCCGCCCTACTAACCCTGTTCGAACATTTGCACTGCTAAAAAGTAAAATCAATTATAAACGTGTGTCCTTCACTCCTTTACAATAGCGACATTCCACCCTCGTACGAAAATGCTGACTATTTTTTTCGCATGATCAATATGATACTTACGGTTTTACGATATTCATATATCGAGAGAATTTTATTTGCTTTTCTGACTCGTGTTTTTTTTTTTCAAGATTATATTTGAATAGTGAGCAACTATTATGGGATAGGTATGAACGTCACGTGGTATGCGAACAAAACCTCGACGGAAGACCGGTTCGAGAGGTGTGATTAGGAAACTTGTTATTTGTGACTAACACGGATTTAATTGGTCAAGAACAATCAATATTAATGTAATACGGGAAAAACCTTTCGTATTTCAGGGAAACCCTCCAAGTATTTATAATTTAATCACTTTCTAATACCCTATTATCAAAATGCGCTCATGAAAAGTGACTTACATCGGTGCTGGTTAAAAGAAGTATTGAAATGCAGAAACGGTTACTAGGTTACGCCTTACGGCGTGGGCTAATGTAATGAACGCGCATTGACTTCAGTCACGAAATCATAATATAGCTTTATATCGTTTCCTTTTTCCATGGTTAGTAGCAAGACGATGAGCGTTGTGCGCTTTGATGCACCTGAATATGGTTATGGTTCCTGGCCATTCCGATGGTACTGTTACGATCCCGAGGCACGTGCCCTTGGCAGCGGGTCATTCTCCGCGCTCGCCGGGAGAACAATGGCCCGGCCAGAAAGTGCCAAGAACCTGATATTCTTTGTTTTCATCACTCCTACCTGACTCGATTAATGCGATATTAAAATTCGACGCGTGTCCCATTGAGCGGACATCTCTCGTAAAATTTCCTACGGCACGTCGCTTAGAAGTACAATGAACTTGTAAAGTATATTTACTAGTCAAGCAAAAGCACCATTTCAAATCACCCAAATAGTTAGATGGAGCGTGCAAATGTAGCAAACGTGTCGTAGGTCAAATCTTTGTGATCGGGCGGCGCGGGCGTCGTCGACGGGTTATGCTTTTCGGGGAGCCCGTATCGCGGCATCGCGCGGGCCGCAGCCGCCGGCAGACGTGACCACAAACAAAATATTTTTAGCGTGCAATGCTACCGGCCTAAGTCTTTAACCCTAGTCACGACTCACGATCCTGCGAAAAGCCTTTTTAAGATTTCGCAGAAGATAAAATGAGTTTACGGTGACAACTGTTAGGAAGGCTCGTGATTAAACCGTGAGCGAGATGTAAAGATTGTTATGTTTAAAACGGAAAATAAGGAAGTTCTTAAAGGAAAAACGTACATTAAAAAAATAAAAAAATAAACGAATATTAAACTGTTTGGGTTCGAGTCTGTCACGGAATATTAAAAATAAGTTAATAATCTCCACATCCTGCTTTCTATCAAAAACTATCTCGGCATAATAATTTCCTCGCGCGTTTCGCATCGTTAGCTAAGAAGATAATATTGGCGTTACACAGTCGACGGTTTTGAGTAAAACGTAGTCAGTAATTGGCATCGTTTCATTGCACATGTTTTGGAAAACGGTAAATTGAAGACGTGTGTGAGCCTGAATAATAGTCGTACGAGTGGGCCAGGCGCGGACGGAGGCTGACACACTTGCGCACAATGGGCCGCAGCCTCAAACCGCCTAAGACAAAAAGAGACCCGGTCACCCCGCTAATACTGTAGTTTGTAGTTCACTCTGAAAACTTCCGTTATTTCAATGTCGCGCATGTAATATTTGTCTTGTTTCACTTGTTTGCGATAACATGTCATTTTACGTTAAGATATTCAGAGCTAATCTGTTAGTTTTTGCATAAAATGAGGCTGATATGGAGTTGTTGGTATGGAGTGTTCGGAGTGATGGGGTTGCCCGGTTGGCCATAGTGCGGCGGCTGGTCGTCGTGGCGCATGCGCGGCACGGACGCAGGAAGCGCCCGCGACCTTCGGCACGCGCGCCACGGCCGCGCCGCATTGTCCGCGCCCGCGGCCCGCGCCGCACGCGCCCTCTCTGCTCCTAAACACACAATATCTGAATTGCTCCCAATCAAATACCCATTACCTACATGACATGTTTATCATGTTTCAAGGTTATTAAAAACAGTCCTATGTACGGTCATTCGACTACTACACTCCATCACTATAACACAAGAGCAAATAACACAACCCAAACGTGAAATCGTCAAAGTATTTATTGTTGAAACGTTGAAGCTGAACCTTGATCGTCATCATCCTTATATAAACATATCGGTTTGTACATAAACATCCCGCTCGACACGTGTCGGGCGGGAGATGATTGGCAGCAATCAGGAGATTAAAACCTATTATCACTGAAATCTAAGACAATGCGCTCAACACGTGCCCAACGTGAGCTCGGCGGACAAAGGGCGGACTCGACTGAGTAACAATAGAAAAAATATAAACATTTTCTACATTCTACTACGGAAAAGTAGTGGTTCGCACGCGATTGATTCTATTTTAATCTTTTGACAATCACAACGTAATTTAAACTAATTACTGGCGCAATTATCCATAGCATGCGCGGATGAATGAGCTCAGAGTGGCGACGGCGACGCGGCGCGGCGCGAGCGGCGCGGGCGCGACACGCGGGCCCCGCTCGCTCGCGCCAGGAGCGCTTTACGAGTACATCCTCATCGTCATTTGACATTTTATTGAGTCTCTAGAAATTTATGCAATAAAACAATTTAGTTATTTTAATTTAAATATAAATGCTAAATTTATACTAATGGCGACATCGCGGATGACCGTTCCTACATAAACAACTAAATATTATACAATTAATTTTATTGTTTGCGCGCTAGTTATTAATCAACATGATACCTAAAGTTTTTTGTTTCTGTTTACTGCCGTTTCCTTGTTTACATCGCATAGATAATACCCACATTCCTGAAACCGTTTATGCTGCGGCGCAAATAAGTTAATGCAATCATTAGTTGGCGACCACACGGGGATAAAGCGCGCCGCTCCACGCCCCGGCAGTTGGACCTTACATAATACTAGCCCTCCATGCACGACTATTGTCATACACGTCGTAAATCATGATTGTACGCATAACAAGAGCTCATGTGATTGCCTACATAGAGACGTGTCTCGTCGACTTGATGCAGAGGCAGTACGCAGAAGTACCTTGCTATTTCTTATGCGCAGTATGCGTTCGAATTTACCATTAAAATTCCCATAAGGATATAAACAACTGCGTGCGGTCTAGATATTTTATGCAAAAGTTGTGGCAAATATTAGCAAGTCCACGAGCAGGTCGTGGCGCAGCGAAATGTGGAGTCACCTCGTCGGTATGTGCTCACTGCGTACTGCGCGAACGTGGGCCATGCTGCATACTTCATGGGAGCTTTAACAATATTGTATGATACACGTTTCCTTAGCTTCATTGATAATGACAGGCACTTCTAGAACTTGCCATTGAATCGTGAACTGGAGTTAAATTGCGCGTGTGAAACACATTAAGTCTTTCAGAAAGTGATTATAAATAAGAAAACAACAGAAGCAGATGTCGCATTGCGTGCCGTTGTAAGATGTAGGCGGCGGCGGACGCGCGCGGACCGTGTAGAATAATGTATAGGTAATAGGTCATTAGAATTGTAATAAGCTTAATGCACTTGCTATTTATTGCCCAACGATCGCGGTCCGACATTATTATTGCGCTTCTTATATAAAAGAAAAATCTTTTTGATGTTCTAGTATGTCGTTCCACGTAATGATTCTTTGTAAAGTGGAAATGGCACTTAGAAGCGGAAAAAATGGTCTTATCAAACTTCAGAAATGCGGTGAAAATAATAATATAATAACGACTTTTAGAAACAGTTTGTAGCTTACTGCCTGGAACGTGCTCAGGCCAGTGTTTTTATATAAGGAATATCATATCAGTGAAGATGTATCATCCATTACGCCTGCTACCACTTCCTAGAAGGCATCGCGTGACCGCTCTCGGAGTAATAAAAACATCGAGCACTAACAAAGGGTCAACGCGAGGGCTCTTCTGTATATAATGGATGTTATAAACAAAAACCGGTCAAAAACTACACTGCACTGTGTGCAGTTAAACCAAAGTATTTAGCAGTTTTATACGTATAGTAAACTCATCGAATTCCATAACTCGCTCAATCCCGTGGTGGATACTCTAGAACCCGCTTGGCACGCTGCGGGTCGAATCTGGGACCTAAAATACACCCTTTATTTATTTGCCTTAGTCTAAGGTCGTACTTCAGTTCCTAGATTCTATTAGCAGGGTTCTACGGTGGATTATAGTAGAACTGCTACCACGGGATGGAGTGAGTCTTGGAATTTGGTAAGTTTACCCTAAGTCCGTATACTGTATACTGGAAGTTAAGTTTGAAAGATCAAAACACCAATACGTATAGATTAAGTTGGTTTACGAATGAATCATTCAAATTGTACTTCATTTAAGTATGTGTTTATTTAATTCAGCACAGCGAATTATTGCCAAGCGCCTAAATATTTCCTAACCCTGCTTTTGCGATCGTTGTGTAAACCATGTGTTAACTAATTATAATTTTTCTTTATGCATGCCCGGCAAATTAGTAGATTTAACATAATTGACGTGATTTATGTATATATAATAATTAATTTGGTGTATTACTGTTTCCTTACCTTATTTCGGTAAAATTAAAGGTAAGGGTGGTTTGGGCACCTGCTTCCGGATCAGTCCGACAGTTTTGCGCGGGAACGCCCTACCCGTCGTGATCGTACTCAATAAATGACTACATTAAAAATAACTACCGTCTATCAAAACCTGTATATAATAATGTACAATGTGGCACGTGTAAGCGTCGATGCGTGTGTGCGGCACAAAATACAACAAACACGTAAATTACCGGCGGCGCAGGATGCTGAGCGCAGTTTGCGGGCGTCGCCACACGCCCGCATGCCGTGAGTAATCACCGCTCCGCGCCGAGCGCAGCACAAGCTCTCAGGATATGGGTCTAAACTAGAAGAACCACAAATATAAGTTACATGGAAAATATTACAGTTATATACTCAGTAAATATTTAATATTCATTATTATTTGCTTCGTCTAGTGGACGTTATAACACTTTTTTCCATGCCAATTTTTTTTCCATGTACCTTATATCTGTGGTTCTACTATAGTGCAACGTTGGAATACTCGGTTGCTAACATGCCTTTCACGGTATCGACGATGAATAAGTATATTAATCATTAGACCCTGAACAACGATGAGTGGTTCAATGACATATTTAATACGACAACACATAATCGCAAGGTCCTAAGGTACTCAGTTTGATTCAGCAGCTTGCTAACACCGCAAACAAAAGGAAGGGTTCACCGGAAGAGTACAGTACAGTAACAATAGTTCTATCATGTTTATATGAAAAGCTTATTTCAGTATTGGCGCGTCAAGTACAAGCTAAGTGAATAGTAAGTAGCTGTTACTAAACTGATGATTTATAACTTACTTTTACCGTTTACTGTGACTCGATGAATCATTGGCAGCAGACTTCGTGTCTGTCGTATGCAAGTAGGTACGCTAATTTCATGATTTTTATTACCGTGAATAATCTATGACTAAACTCTAGACAATTGATAGTTTACGGTACATTACTACGAATCGTATTGCCGCCGGTAAAAATAAGTGGGTATATGGCACACTTTCTATAAACAAAACATAATTGATGAATACGAGTGGCAATGAGAGAGTACTTTTATTTTACGACGTAAAACAACACTGGCAGGTTCGGGGAATAACGAGTTGGGGGCCGGGGTGCTCTTCGGCCAAATTACATTTTAAATTATTGGTTGGTAGTCGGTAGGTTGGTATTGTGGGTACATGTGAGTGATTAGTTATTGGGCCGAGCCGAGTGACAGAAGTGTGTCTGTGGAGCGCGCTCCTGCGCAGCCTCCGACCGTTACTCGCGGCCAGCTGACCCCGATCCACGAGCACCGATATTAATCACATGGTGACATCATTCTTAAATAAATTCTTTACCAATCAAAACACTTTAATTTATCTTGAATTTTTTCAGCTTTCTTTACAAATTCGCCGTTAAACTAGGACTCATCAATAACAACGATAATCAATGATTTATTTATTACCTAGTAGTTTCCCCCGTATTAAGAAATATTATACTCAATATCTATGACTAAATATACACCTTTTTTATATTTCTCGAAGTATTAAGAACTTTGGAATACTGTGGGAATGTTAAGCGTGATCAAGCTTAACAAGTAAAAAAAGAATTCTTAGAAATGCACAGGAAAGGCCGAGGGTCGTGAACGGGAGTCAGGCATAAAGACTGCACGGAAGTCAATGCCCGCGACTGCCGTGTGAGTATGCGCCGCACACCCAAAAAATACACGTTCAAAAGTACAAGGACGGTTTGTCATCGGAGTTAGGTATAAATACACATCTAAGTAATACTTTGAAACCCCACCTTTTAGTACCCTTGCTTTAATATTTTTTTGTAATCAATAAAAAAGTACCAAGTACTTAACTTAGAACTTCGGACTTAAGTAAGGATGTGATAGATGTGATATTTTCTATTTTAGGTCCATTAAAATCCAAATTTCAGGTCGGTGAACTCATTCTGTTTACGAGCTAAAGAACTGTGGCACAAAACTAACCAAGAGTTTGAAACGCAACTACTTAAACAATCGAATCACTTTAAATGTAGGTATCGTAACTTTTAAAGTCAGTTTTCATCTTGTTTCTTCATACATGTATTCATTAAACACATCCTTTAGGGATTAATTAAATCTAATCTACACCTCATACTTTCACGTTTTTACTACCTATACACGGCATGTGAGGTAAATTGTAAATAGGTTTTGCATATTATTGTTTCTGCGGTGAGGCCAAAAGTCAGGAAACAAAGGTGATTGTGCGCGAGGTTCCGCGGTGCCAGCCGGAGATGCCTGCGCGCGCATTGCGATGCGCCGCACGCTCGCCGCGCGCAAGGACGCGCGGGCGACGCTATATCCGCACTCTGCGCACCACATACCCCCCCCGCTTAATTACACATATTAAACTCAAACATACCTAATCCAATGACTAACTGTTAATTTAACCGGTTAAATTTCTTTGTTCAACCATATTTGTCGCCAATATGATACCTTTTTATAAGCGCTTTGTTCATTCTAAGACACGAGATTACAAATTTACGTCAGTTTCTTATCAGTGCCAAAGGCGTTGACAATAAACAATGAGCCGGTATCCTTGCGATCATACACGATAATGTTATACGTTCAAAGATAAAAGTTTACAAAGAAATTCGTTGACTTTAAATATTCTCAAGCATATCGGCTAAAAGAAAGAAAGAAAGGAATAAATAAAGTTTATTTGACACACATTTAGATACATTTTTATGACAATAAACAACAATAAAGGATTAAAAAGGGGCAGCAAACAAAAATGCCAAAAAAATGCCACTACTACTAAATTACAAAATAACATTAACAATAACTAATAACAGCTTTAAGGCATAATAATTATAAATAAACAACTGTATGGATTGGCAGAAAAATAGTATGAGGCGGTGACAGGAGGAACTACAATTTTGTGAAGTGGCAACAGATTGAGGTAAAAATCACTGGATCGTGTTGCCATTTGACTCCTTACAGCACCCTCATTTTCCCATACTCTCTCTGCCAAGCCACACAGAAAATAACAAAACAAAAAACAAAATTATAACAGCGTAAAAGGCGTATCTGCTTAGCTTAGATGCTTTATAGAGCCCTAATGGGTAACTTTTCTTCATAGTACTTTTTTTCAACGAGTTCTTATAGGATCCGCGAAATCTTTGTATGGCAATATTAATCAGATGTCTCGGATTTAGGGTATAAAATTGGTCGTATACGACCAATTTTAGTTTTGAGATGCTAATTGGACGCAGTGCCAAAACCCTTACTTGCCGTAGCGATAATGGGACCTAATGATAGTGCCCATGACAGCGCTTGTACATGAGGCTGTGTTTGCAGATGTACCTGGCGCAGTTCGGCTACCTGAGCCCCTCGGTGCGCAACCCCTCCAGCGGACACATCATGGACGAGGGCTCGTGGCGGCGCGCCATCGCCGAGTTCCAGAGCTTCGCGGGCCTCAATGCTACCGGTACCATATGGAACTCAAAACTAAACAAACATTAACTCGATGATTACTTTGTTGAATAAGGCAGTTTTAGAAGAAAAGGTCAACACAAATCTAGATACTAGAGATTTTCTTAACCAAACGTATGAAAGAATCAACATCTCAACAACATTATAATTCTGCATCGTAAATAGAAAATGATATGATGATTCGCATGCGTGACCGTGCATTTCTTAGATTACAAGGGTTGACGTAATTAATGTAATGGTGGTTACATCCGTGCACCTTGACCTTGCGGCGCGAGGAGCACTCGTACATCAGTCGCTAGTTAGTCGCCCCGCTATGCCACTTACCGACCCTGGGCCGCTATGCCATTTCCACGTCACGAAACTTATCGCAAATACATAAATACATACATCGCTGGGAGTACACCGCCCAACCATAGAATTATGCAAGTCGCTGAGGCGTCTTCTAATGCGTATATGCTCTGACACGACCACTAGACAATTGTATTGGCTGTTGTTATGTAAGCAAATAGCGCAGACTGGGCGCGCATTAATACATTATGGATTAGCAGTCTCTGCACGAAATTGATTCGGACTAGAACTTCGGACCGTGCCGTTGACTCAATTCAGTAACTTGTATATGTAGGTACTTATAACGTCACCATCAAAATCAGTCCGAAGTATGAACTGACTTGCAAAACTAAAGATCACTTCAATTGACGCAAGTCATAAATAAATCAGTTCTGTGGTTTTCTAATTAAATTTTATTACTTCCTTTACGGTGACAAAACTTCAGGTTTTGTCCCTTGATTTTCCTTGTTGTAATTCTCTCGCGGTTTTCAAGAGTAAAATGTATCGTGAGGAATATACGAGTAGTTCGCCGAAAACAAAACTAGCCACAATGTATTCCCATACATGTTTGGTCGATTTTTTTTATTATTATTATTAATTAAACCCTCGAATTACGCTTGAGAGTAAGAGAGCTGAAATAAGATTATTGATAAGGTGTTTCTAGTGTAAGGAGTAAGGTGTTTCTGAAGATGTGACGGAGGAGAGGCTGACGTTTGGTTGTGTTGGCAGGTGAGCTGGACGACGAGACGACGCAGGTGATGTCGCTGCCGCGCTGCGGCGTGCGCGACAAGGTCGGCTTCGGCGAGAGCCGCGCCAAGAGATACGCCCTGCAAGGTAACTTATTTCTACCAATTCTTTATATTTAAGACCCTAATTTTCAACTTGAATATGCTCTGCTTGCCGCGCGAATGTGTTTTATGCTGCTAATGTCTAAAATAAGCCGTCATTGTATTTTAGTAATTGGTTGATTGACTGAAATGATCGTTGTCGTAGGCTCCCGGTGGAGAGTGAAGAACTTGACGTACAGGATCTCCAAGTACCCATCCAGGCTGAACCGTGCCGAAGTAGACGCGGAGCTGGCCAAAGCCTTCAACGTGTGGGCCGACTACACGGACCTCACCTTCACGCAGAAGCGCTCTGGACAAGTCCACATCGAAATCAGGTACATTATGATTCAAACAATTTTTAATCTTTATACATTATACAACTAACTAAAGTATTTTATTTACATTCTGCCTAAACATTAGGAAAATACCTACGATGAATAATGTAATATCGCATATATCGCAATCGCAGATTTTGGTTTAAATGCAGCTTGCAGTTTTAAATTAAGTACACCAATACACCATTTACCAGTAAAGTATTGTGTCCATGACCCGTGGCTATTTGACTCGGTATAATGCGTTTTTCGTTACAAATCACGATTCTCTGTTGCGTAACTAATGCTGTAGGTAGGTATTACAAAAGATTGAACGGTAGCGACACTAGCGACACAGTGTCACGACACAGCCGTGACTCTTTGGTTCTGTGTGGCAGGTTCGAGAAGGGAGAGCACGGAGACGGCGACCCGTTCGATGGACCTGGTGGCACCCTGGCTCACGCCTACTTCCCGGTAAGTCTGCAATGGATTATTAGTACATCTCGCATCCGAGCATAAACACCAGAAAAATCAGAAAGCATATGGAAAATATAAACATTGTATAACTAAATTGTGATTAAGTATAGGTACGTTGCCACAGATATATGATGATTGTGAGTTCCGTACGTTTCTAAATTAAGTGGCGACCCAGCTAGATTTGCTTATGCATTTCAAACCGTTTACATTTCTGCAAAGCTAAGCATTGTATCGCTATAGTAGGTACATATAGGTACCTAATCCGCCATTATTGCAGTACCAAAATGAAATTTGTTTGCGGTAGTGGTGTTCACACTAATACTACGAGAGATAATATTGTTTGTTTTATTAGACATATTGCTATGTTACACATTGCTTGTATATTACCTTTAGTGTAGTTTATTAATTTTAAACTCAGTTAGCAGGTAAGTTCATAAAAACCTTACGGGCGATCTGTGCGCGCACATACTCCTTTCTCAACAATAAAATTTACATCGGTAATATATTTCGATATGAAATTGGAAATCTCTATTATATTATAAATAAAAAAATGTGCGCGTCATTTAGAGAGTAATCTAACGGAAGTAACATATTACTCTTAACAAATGAAAGTGCAGGGCGTGAAAAGAAAATTGTCCGTTCCATTTTGTGAACTCACCATTCATTTCCGTAATAATTACGATATGTTTTGTAATACACAATTAATGATTCGTCGACAGGTGTACGGCGGCGACGCTCACTTTGACGACGCCGAGATGTGGTCGATCAACTCCCGGAGGGGCACCAACCTCTTCCAGGTACGTCGTCTCACCGTCCGTGGCCGAAGGTGGCACGTGCACTTTGATCTAAATGATTCATACTATTACAACTGCGTCATTTCTTTATTCTCTATCACCCGGGTTACTCGCCTTCATATATATATGGATTATGTGCCAGTGTGTTGCTGTTATTGCACTTATTTGTTAAACTTATTGAGTAACTATTGCACGTAATACGTGTGTTGCAGGTGGCGGCGCATGAGTTCGGTCATTCGCTAGGTCTCTCGCACAGTGACGTCCGGTCCGCGCTCATGGCCCCTTTCTACAGAGGTTACGACTCCGCCTTCCAACTGGACCAGGACGACATTCAAGGCATCCAGGTAAGAATTGATTTTCATATTATGTCGAAGCATTCGTGTAATTGTTTATGATCTTGTAAATCTATCGTACCAAGTCCTATATGCACCTATACTCTTTGTGTTGTTTAAGCGAGTGATGGAATCAAATAACACCAAATGTATTTCACAACCATATCTATTAATCTTTGAAAATATGTATATATTGCAATTTGAGATTGAAATAACGACTGATCCCCCGAATTGTATCTCACCGACACGTTGAATACACACTCAGGCCCCCTTGCGTGCATGCACGGGATAAAGTTTGATAGGTGCTAGGGAAAAGAATACACCTATTCCATAGTCTCACGTAACACTTAACGCTTAAGGTTTAAAATAAAAATGTCTCTTCTTGATAAAATCGCTATAGTCGCTTAGTAATAAAAGGTAATAAAAGTCAAGACGAGATACTTTTATTTTAAACCTTAATATGGAATAGATGTATTCATTTATCTAGCACCTGTCAAATTTTATCTCGTGCATGCAAATTAAGCCCGCAGTAGGTAAAAATGTGACCAAGAGTATGATAATAAACGTCGCGATTTATTTTTTTATTAATACCTAAGTACTATAAAACCTGGTTATTACGTACGCTTTAACACTTTAAAGATATAATAATGAATGATTGTGACGTTCTCAATATAAAGGGACCTTATGGAGGCAGGCGGTTACGCCGTTTTTAGAACTGTTACCATAGTATTCGTATAGTTACAAGAACAAGAAGAGCGTAACTGCCTTCCTCCATAAGGTCCCTTTGTATTGAGAACGTCACAATTAGTTTTGTATCTTTTATGATATCTATTTTATTTTATTTTTAAATCGGTAGGCTCTGTACGGCCGCAAGAGCCAAACGGACATCGGCGGAGCGGGTCCGGCGCCGCCTGTGCCGCACGCCACCACGCAGCAGCCCTCGGCCGAGGACCCCGCGCTGTGCGCCGACCCCAACATAGACACCATCTTCAACTCCGCCGACGGCAACACCTTCGTGTTCAAAGGTAATTGCCACTTTCCTGCTCTATTTACAAACCTTGGCTATTCTGCTATACTTTGTAATCCTGTGATAGTTGATTTAGCCTTTAGTGAAGTTATTATAAATCTACAGTTCTGACATATTTGTCATAGAGATAACTATTCTCAAAGCTTATAATAACTAAAATAATGTATCCGAGCACTCTGTCAGAAATTAAAAACGTTTTCGTCAATAGGAAACTAAGCGGTCTGGCTCTAATATCAACTTGTTAATTGACTGAGCGCAATAAACATTGAAATTCGATGAAAAATGGGAAATCAGATAAAGGTTAAGAGTTTATAAGGATATTTTTATATATGTGACCCAAAGAAATGTCATTCTTATTATTTAAAGTCTTATATCACACAATAACCCTATTATCACTGAATTACCTGATTATATGTGGTGTATAATAAAATGTATTTTGTATAGACTGTATAATATTTGCAATATTTTGAGATATTGACGATCGAAAGCAATGTTACGCACTCTTACTTAGTGAATTTTCCAAATTATCCGCTCGAGGGATACATTTCTGTGATCAATTAATGAAACTATCACCGATTAGCCAAGGTTTGCCCTACGTACGTACGTGACTGACTCATATTACATGACCTGACCTTAGCTTGAAGTAACAATTTCATAAAACATTCATTCCAAACATGGGACACATCACATTTCCATCACAAATCAGGGGACACTAGGACCTACTTACGAATACGGCTCATGAACACGTGGAGCTTCCATTTTACTGAGCCTAAGCTGTCCGACCGCCTCCGTCCGTCCGTCCTAAAAAAGCTGTATAAATCTGTAGCTGTAGCTGCTGCTGTTTCATTGCAGAATATGTGATATAATATATCTGCGGAATTCCTAACAAAAAATAAAAAAGTAAAATAATAAGGCATATAAAGTAACTTGGAATCATAAAAATCGAAAAACCACATAGAAAACATATGAGTTACAAACATTATGGAGCAAGACGTAAGAAGGCAAGTCGCTTGGACTTTAATTTCGAGCTAGAGTCCTACACTTCTGAGGTGGCGCTGATGGTAGATTGGTAGGTTGATTGAACAGCATGAGTGTGGATGTTAGAGACGCAACGTCTGTTTTGTTCTACCGTCTCGCTTAATGTAGCGTGGTACCGGCATAAAGGCTTATGTGTCGCGTACGTGGCGATTGCCGTGCGAATTTCAGAACAAACCCTATAGAAAAACAACAAGTAAGTACTAAAAACGTATACGTATACGGAACCTCACTGAGGGTTCCGTTTTCTGGCGAGTCCGACTCGCACTTGATCGGTTTTCGATATAAACCCTGCCTACTCATTTCGATTTGTATTTACTTACTTAATCGGCCTATTATTTTTGTGACACGCGGATAACGCAAGTAGTATGTACGGTTTCATTACCGATCTAAAACTATGAAACGTAGGACACAGATGGAAAACTTCGGCTGGGTTCAAATGTGAATTCAAACTGTGTATTTATACTATGGATGCAAGCGACGCAGGACCGGTCCTTGTGGCAAACCTTGGGGGAGGCCTATGTCCAGCAGTGGACGTCTTTCGGCTGAAATGATGATGATGATGATGATGATGATGATGATGATGATGATGATGATTTGTACTAGGTGAACATTACTGGCGGCTGACCGAGGACGGCGTGGCCGCGGGCTACCCGCGGCTGATCTCCCGCTCCTGGCCCAACCTGCCCGGCAACATCGACGCCGCCTTTACCTACAAAAATGGAAAGACCTACTTCTTCAAGGGCTCAAAGTACTGGAGGTACAATGGACAGAAGATAGATGGCGACTACCCCAAAGAAATCAGTGAAGGTAATTCATTCATAGTTCACTCCCTGAGGAATCAGTTAACAAAAAAAAAACGTTTACCACGTTTTCTAGTACCAATTTATTGTTATCGAAAATTTTGCTTCTTCTCTGTTTATTTGTCATATTTACTTATTACTTTACTTCTAGTACATACAGAAATTTTGGAACATCATTTACCTAAGTAGTACGTGTCGATCCATGTAATAAAAAAGCGCACATGATTCGCATGGCACGGGCTTTAACGTGTGTTAATCAAACCGGGAAGCATGACAAATCGTTTTCCTGAAACAAAACATGGCCTATAATTATCATTGTTGTATAAATATTACACATTGTGAAGATTGTGTGGTTATCTTTTTTTACCTTGCATCGCTAATTTATTCCATTTTTTGCTTGCTACCCTACCTTTTTAGGATTCCATATCAATTAGGTACTAGCCTCCGATGTCCGTCCGACCGTCTATCTGTCAACAGGCTGTATCTCACTCATGAGCTCATATCGTAATAGGTAGACAGTTGTAATTTTTACAGTGTGTATGTGTATTGCCGATATAAGAACAAATAATAAAAATTAAATTAAATTAAAAATTATGCAAGAAACGTGATTTTTTCGACGTTTTTTGCTAGACCTTAACAATCACTGTATCTCTTCTCTTGTATGACGATTGTATGATGGTACGAAACCCTTCGTACGCGAGTCCGACTCGTACTTGGCCGGTTTTTTATTTTACTAATTTGTTATAATATTCTTATATTTCTTATCATTTTTTCAGGTTTTACTGGCATCCCCGACAATCTCGATGCTGCCCTTGTATGGTCGGGTAATGGCAAAATCTACTTCTACAAGGGCAGCAAGTTCTGGAGGTTCGACCCGGCGCAGCGCCCTCCCGTCAAGTCGACGTACCCCAAGCCCCTTTCGAACTGGGAGGGCATTCCCGACAGTATTAACGCTGCACTGCAGTATACTAACGGTTACACCTATTTCTTTAAAGGGGGCCAGTACTGGAGGTTTAATGACAGGACATTTAGCGTGAGTTGTATTTGTAGTTTATCGAATTGACTTATAATTTATTTAATTGGATTTTGGAATGCTGAAGAATGTTGATTGTGCAGGTGGACTCTGATAACCCGGCGTTCCCGCGCAGCACGGCGTTCTGGTGGCTAGGCTGCGCGAGCGCACCACGCGGCACCGTCGGAGGTAACGCGCGGCTAGCGGAGAAGCCGCTGGCCGAGGACGACGTTGGCGACATTCAGTTCGACGCAGGTAGGTTCGAGGGTCCGGGCCACGCCGCAGCGGTAGCTCACTAAAAACCAATCCGATTAGGTACTCCTCAGTCAAATTTAAATATTAAATTATTTTGTATTTTCAAATTTATGATCAATAATTTGATCAAGACAACTGTGAAATTAAGAAGACTTTAAATGTATTGTACATTAAATACTTCACTCTGTTTTTGAGCTACCAGACAAGATCGCTCCCTACGAGACCTCTTGGAGAAGAGCACCACATGCAGAGTTTCGCCGAATGTGCGCTTTTGTGTTCCTTTTATGTTTTATGTAGTGTCTGTCTTAGTTGTCGTACTTTGATCTTTCCGTATTTTATTTCGTTTCATTTACAAGTTTTTTCTACTTACATCTACTTTTCATCTGTCTTAAAACACCAAACATTTAATTTTCATATTTTTTTCGTTTTAATATGCACTTTTTTTATGTTATGCTTAATGTCCTCTGTTTTTTGTCAATTTTCAGCACACCTGTTTTTAGGGTTCCGTGGTCTAACTAGGAACCCCTATACTTTGCCACGGCATCTCACTATTACCACAGAATAACTAATGAACTAATAGTACTCGTACTAGCGTACATAAGGATGACTCTCTAACAAAAGTCGAGTTTAGGCATAAAAATTGCGTATTCTTGCGACTGTCACCTGATTGCACGCGAAATTGAAACTCATTGTTTGGCACAAGCGTTCATATTCCATTGGGTACCTCGTGTCAGAACACGAAACCGGTTTGGCTGAGAGAACACAGGGTTGCAACTCGCCCGCTCTTTATTTATGCACCAATAAATACAACAGTATTTTTATACGGATTACATAATTTAGACATTATTATTTAGTTGCAAGAAAACAAATATATACCTCGTTTTTCCTTGGATGGTTAGAATGACGGATGTCACTTTATGACGACATGTAACTTTTAATGCGATACGCAGAGCCGAGAGCGGCAACCTACTGACATTCGCCTCTCGGTGGGGGGCGGCGGCCGAACATACCTAAACTCTGGAGTGACACCCCCCTGCTATTACTCAGTAATTATTTGAGCTAAGGGGTTAAATTGTTACACAGTTATAAATAATTGGGCTGTGGTCACATCCTTTACATAAGGAGTATTTTTTTTTACTACACGTAGATACATTTATGTTTTTTGTTTAAGAAATATTTAATAATTAGTGACACTTATTGGAGTACCTAACAATCAAATGAACTTCAACTACTCTGTAAGAAGTCTATGTTAAGTTAAGTAGGTGTGGCAGGGGGGGGGGGGGACCTGATCACGGAACCCTACGTTGTGCATGGTCCGACTCGTTTCATTTTCTTTTCCGTTTTTCAACATCCAACAATATGCTTTGTGACCAACTAACATCCTAATAATTCATTTTCTGTATTCGGGTGAAGTTAAAAAAAGTGTACTTTGTTAAGAACTGTTAAGGACTTAAGAAATGGTAACTTTTTCAGTTTCCTAACGAAAATTAACGATACTAAATGTATGTCAAATTTTTGTTACGAAACTGAAAAATTTACTGTTTCTAACTTCAGTGTTTAACAGTCCTTAACTTTATCAGTTTCGTAACGAAAATTAGTCAAGTATATTTAGTATCGTTAATTTTTGTTAAGAAACTGAAAAATTTACCGTTTCCTAAGTCCTTAACAGTTCTTAACCACGTACACTTTTTTTTAACTGCACCCATTTAAGCTTTTAACCTAACGCTAACACAGCTAAATAATCGATAAACAAACTAGAATACAATAAACTAACACGCAATCCTGAATCTCATGGAGTTCAACATGGATTATGTTTGTTGCGATCTGTGCTAAATAACGCTTTAACTAAGCTGATTAAAGTGTTGAGCACGCTGGGAGTGTAGCGGGAGCGGGAGCAAGGCGGGGAGCGGGGCGGGGAGCGGCGCGGGCCGCCACGTGGCTGCGGGCGGGGAGCGGCGCGGGCGCTCGAACCTACCTTCGGAATTGTGGCCAAAACCCGAATGAAACTTCCCTCAAGTTTCATTCGGATTTTTCGTCATTGCCGTAACAATATTTCAATTGAAAGCCTTATTAGAAGCAACTAATTTAATTTCACTGGCATATATTTTTTGTAGTTAACGTCACAAGTCACCAAGCAATATTTTGCAACACTTGTTATTGAGCACCTTTTTATTAAAATTTGTGTCAGTGTAATTTCAACTAAGTGTTGTGTACCTCACGTTAGTCGTAATTGATGTCCACTGTTTGTACGGAATGCCGCACCTCGTGGTCTCATGCGCAGGCCGAACACGGTGGTGCGCGGTTTTTGTACACGTATCTATGTGTGTGTTTGTGTATTTTGTTTTTCTAGGTGTAAAATCATCCGCTCCCAGATCATTCTTCTGGTTCAGGAAATAGCCTCGGCGGAGCAATCCTGAGCACTGTACATAGAGACATTTCGTAAAGAACAAAGACTCAATTAGTTTGATAGGAGAATATATGCGAATACCAGTGAGATTATAGACATAAGCGGTGATTTTAGTACCAGCCCGCTTGCCACGCGCTGATTGTACGTCCAGGTTCATTCCACTTCTGCATGCTTATGCCTGTTAGCCTAGAGCCGCACGTAGACTACTCGCACGTATGCAAATAACACGGAGAAGACACCAGGCACAGCGACCGTTCATTAAAAAACTACTTGACAGTTGCCACGTATCTAATCAAACAATCCTTTGTTTAATTTGAGAGCAAAATAAAGTTAACGCATCGGACCTTGTTATTTGTATAACGTAGAGTAATATCTACATGGTGGTGAAGTATCTTTATTTATGTAGTTACATGCTTTGGCTTGGTAGTTGATAAGCTGCTTAATATTATATATTATCATTCATTGACTTCCCTTATTTAGATAACTTAAATACATATTTATAGTTCGTTTTACGGAATGGTTACAAGAATACATATTAACATCAATTGTTGAAATTACGAATAGATATCACGAATAGGTATGGTAGTAACCAATTTTGATTTGGGGCCAATCGGTTGGAGATTATTTAGGATAGTTGTCATATTCTAGATGCAATCAAGCCTGTGAGGTGGATATTGCATATACTTACGAACTGATGATCGCAGCCGCCTTGTACAATCGTCCCCAAACATCGTTGATCCATCGACGTAAGATGTCACATATATTTACCTAACAGTGTGAGATGCACTTTTTGCTTGTAATAAGCAACCGCGCACAATAAATAACGTACCCAGGCAGCTTTCTAAATGCGTTTTGAAAACCTGACTTGAGTACGTCGACTCTATTAAGCGCAGTATTTTGTTACATGCCAACATATCCACCCAACACGTAGGTTATTAACATACTTATATAGGAAGTATTTAGTTATATGTATAAGCACGTATTTAGTAAAAAAATGTACAAAGCATGCTGGTGATAATGAAGCACTGTAAATATACCTAATTTAAGTTACGTAGCATTAGATACTAATTCCTTTTAATGAGACCGAGAGATATTCCTACTTGTTTGTTACTAACTATGTACAAGAAAGATTGAAAGCTAGTTTCACTGCACAGGTTTGTGATGATTAATACAATACATGTATATACTTACTTACACACTGCATATAAAAATGCAAAGGGTATTAATATATCCGATGCATGTAAATAGATGTGCGTAGTATTGCCATTTGGAGTAGTTACGAGATTGGAGTTGTGAAGTAGTGGGTAGCTGGGTTGGTTGCGGTGGGCCAAGGTGTCCTAGCTAAAGTCAAGTTAATGTTTCAGTGGTCAGTGTCCAGTCGAGCGGCGCTAGACTGTAGTATTGTTGCCGCGGCACGGCCGTGTCGTATAATAGGAGGCTCGCTCTCCGCCGCGACACCAATCATCCGCATCTGTAGGTTTCTTTCCTCTTTTATTTACTTTAAGCTGTATAGTGAGTTTTAACCGAGACTGCCAGCTGATTGCTAGAGATCCGCATGGATTCTAGTCAAGCAAAGGTATAATTGGATTGGATTCCAAATGTTTAATAAAAATATTATGATACTTAAATAATCTGCTTAATAAAGTACAACGAGTACTTTGATAAGCGAACTATTTAATTTATGCACATCAAAAGATTGATTTATGAAAGTGTAAACACAAATAATGCAAATGATATATAACCATCGCGTCGGGTTTAGTCAGCATTAGGCGCAATGTGAGTGAAAAGTATTTCTATTTACTTCCAGATAACACTTCTATTATATTATAATTAATTATCTTCACTTATTTAGGTAACTGAAATATTTGAATCATCTAAATTTTAACGTTTGCCACTGTGATGTGATGAATGTATCGCGAGTGTTACAGTTAAAGGCGAAATTCATGCTCACCGCCAACCACCACACGGCTCATTAATTGTGGGTTTCATGTTGTTTGTTGTTATGTGTTGTCCAATAAGCTAGGGCAGGACACCCTAGCGTCTAAGTTATGTACACCTAAATTTAATAGGTGATAAATATAATCGTCCAAAAAGTTGTTTAAAAAAATGGTGGAACCCAACATTTATATTTCTTTATGAGCTAGTTTGCGCGTGTACTTAAATACCAAATAAGAAATTGCAGATAGTTAGTTACAAAACTACCAGTTCAAAAAATACCTCGGTAATTATGTGTTTTAAATTATTTGTTCGTAACTGTATTTAAGCCACTTTTCTGCACGTGAGCACTTTGCACTCCTAGCTGAAAATGATACGTTGAGAATCAAAGTTATGGTCGGCGCTCTCTAGGTTTTAACCTTACCGACAGATACTTCGTTGCTCGACGGGTTCAGCGCTGAGTAGCGCGGCGCCGGCGTTGACAGACCGTTGTTTGCAGATCCTGAGGACGCGACGGGCGGAAACGGCGGCGCGAGCGCGCGCCTGTCCGCCGTCGTGACGCTGGCGGCGCTCGCGCCGCTTGCGGCCGCGCTGCGCACGCGGTTCTAGCCTGGACTTACCAAACCTTGCTACCGTTCAGAGGCTGGTGCGACCGCCTAGTGACGACCCTGCGACGTCTTGCGCAAGTCCAGTAAGCTGGCCCTGCGCCCACGCTTCCCTGCACGACTGCGACTGTTACCGAGTGACCGAGTGCCTGATCGGCGTCGATATATTGTGTATAGCGAACGCCACGCTGTGATGGTGAATGCAACCTTTTTATTGTTATGAGAACGATAATTTAACGCAAGTCATAGTTTTTATACGTATTATATAAATAGATGATGTAAGCACGAGTGTGATATTGATGTAAGCGACGATTTTTGTATTAAAATAATGAAATTTATCTAAAAGTGGATTTTTTATTATTTTTTCCTACCATGAGGACATCTACAGATCTAGGTATAGTCAGGGTAAAAAAAGGTTCGTCACTTTTGGACCTTAACAGTATCGAAATAGAGTTGAAAAGTGACGAACCTTTTTTTACCCTGACTAAACCAACCTAGCTAAACAGCCTAATCACTATATAATCACGGAGCAAAAATAGACTTAAAATACCTAATATTATTTGTTAAGTTTGTCTACTTTTCTTACGCTTATAAGCAGAGCTCGGAAAGGGTGAGCTGTTTTGAGAGTTTGCATAACATGGACATACCCTGTCATTTAATGGAAGTTGTCCCATGTGTAATTGAATTACTAATTTTAATTAGGCTGCCTTTATATATTTTTTTTTCGAAAGAACGGATGTGGACAGTATTTTAATGTACAATTTCGCTACACTCACTTCTGTGGATGTAGAAAGATCTATTTATATCTATAAGTGGATATTAAACGCAAGAAAAAATGCATTGAAAATAGAAAATATAAACAAACTGATAGTCTTTTATTACTACAATTAACACAGAAACTTTAGAAGAAATAAAAAAGCTTATTCGGTAATCGTTTTACTTACAATGCATTGTCATTTTAGTTCAATCATAATTAATAACGTTTTGTTTTGTTTTAATACACATTTATTTTCAGGGTGTATCCATATTAATATCTACAAGTGACATTAATAACATAAGAATGGCTCACCCTTTCCGAGCTCTGCTTATAAGAGACTTGTATGTATGCTAAAACAGGATTTGGGCTTAGTTGTACCTACCAGCATTTGTTATCGTAACGTTTTTATAATACGTAATCCAAAAAACATTCCTAGAATGCAACGTGTCTATACCAGTCTATTGCCGTTTTATTACTTATATTGGGGGCTCGGAAATATAACTTCGTCACTGACCATACGCATCTGGCTAGATAAGTCACATCAAGCTTTTACTCGAAACTAAGTAACTAACGCACAATATTGTGATAATAATGTCTAAAGGCCCCCTAGCATGCATGCAGGAATAAAATTTTACAGGTGCTAAGGAAATGAATACATATATTCCATATTCTAACGTAAGACTTAACGCTTAAGGTTTACTGATACTGGTAATACTGATAATAACATTTAAGCTAACGCGAGACAATCAAATATAGCATGCCGAAACATGTATCGTTCCGGCTTATAATCGTGAGTCCGTTATACGTATTAGCATACTGATACTTCGATAAAATTCAGCTCACAATAAATAAAAGACAATTTGTATTTTTAATTGGTTTATTTAACGTTTTTCTGGTTCTCCAATAATTTTTATATCTACAAATTCCTCTTACTTTAGTAATTACAAGTTTATATGACAATATTTTTCGTTTTTATTCCATTTTCATAAACGTATTCTTTAATAAACATCTCCACAATTCATCATAACACGGTCGTGCGACCTACTGTCTCAATCGTTCTAACTCTTAGGAAAATGCAAATAATATTAATTTCAAAATCTGTCTACAATCGAACGTGACTAATCTTACTTCGAGTGTCGAACGATGTCTACCTACATGCGGCAGCGGGCCACAGCAAGCCGGGCAGTCGGCGGCCGGCAGTGGGCAGTGGGCAGTGGGCAGTGGGCAGTAGCGGCCGCGGCTGCCGCTCGCCACCGCACGCCTCCTCATCGCACGCTTACATAACCACTTAGAAGGCGTAACATAAGCCTTGGTACACGATCACTACTCGAGAACACCTACGCACATCCTAGATCATATCAATATATCGCCCGCGTGCTTGGCAGTGCGGCCGGCGGTCGCCGACCCGTGCTTAATTACGGCTGTAATTACGAGTAACATTTTATTCTACGCTACCTCTCTCACTATCATTTAGGCATTTTTAATGATATTATATAGATAGAGATTAAAATTATGGTTAAGTGCGGTCCTTCGTCCAGATCGACATTCTTTATATTCGAAAGTGTTACATTATGAAGGTACAATTTATTGAAACTATATGCGAAATCAAATTGCTTCCGAATGAGTACTATTGACTCGTAATTATACATATATTTATATGATCTAGAACTTATTAAGAATAAAGGGTTGACTTGGTAGATCTTTACAAAAACAACTTTCGCCAAATGAAATTCGATTTCGAGTTTCTACATCAATTAGACGAAAACCTCAACGTAACAAAATGTTCGAATATAAACGGTTTCTAAGTAAACTCGTATCTAGGACCAACATAACTCTAACATGAAAACAATCATTTATATTAAAATGGAATCAACACTAATTACATACATTATCGTTAATACTAATTTATGAACAAACACGTGAATTAAACAAAACGCTACACATTGTCACATGAAAACAATCACCATTCATAGTATTGGTTACTAAGCGCTCGGCAACGTTACAAACGTACAAAGAGAACTCCCGGGGCTGCGCACCTGGGACCTTACAGCGGTCATCATATGTACCAAACTCGAATAACGCACGACTATGTATCTGAATCATCATAAGACTTTAATTACAATGGTATCTTAAGTACTAGCCACCTTCATTTTTTTATTGAAAAAATTGTGAAGGCTACTGCGTCGTCCCGTGCGCACGCGCACTCGGCGCCCGCGCGGGCGGCGCGCTCGGGCAACCCTTGCTTGTCGTTCTTCGGTAAATATTCAAAAACAACAGTTACCACAACAAAAAGTCCACTGGCTCGTGTCCGTGAGAAGTCGGTGCACTTTATGTCGTATTTTAATATATATGTATGTAGTACAATTTACTTGAAACATACGAGTATTATGTGCTTTCGTTGGTGTTTTGATTGCAGCGTCAGCTACCTTTCTTCTTTTAGGATCTCTTAACAAATTCTATACCAATAAAAAAATATTGTATAATGAGACTGTGTTACTTAACCTAATTACTTATACAGTTTGCATTTTAAGGCGCTATCTAACTACTATTGATGACTGAATGCTTCATTTACTTCCAAGACAATTTGTGCGGCGCAGTTCTCTTCTCTTCCCCAAGTACGTATAGTTATGTATCTAAACCCGTTGCTCTCAACGAGCTAGACTCCGTCATACTTAATTATGATTTCGCTTGACGCCTTAATGACGTTAATCGTAGGTATATTGAGATTGTACGACGGTCGAGTATCAAGGCAATGATCCGCAAAGAACATCAGCTGATGAGGGGTCATAGTTTGCTCTACGGATTCCACTCGTCTTATTTTAATCTGTCGGAAAACGGGTAAGGACCGACAGCGTTTCTGCGCTCGTAGAACGTAACGATCGTAGCACCGTAGCCGTAGCCGCTACGACGAAATCCTACATCCGTCTAATAACACTATATTATAACAATCGTAAATGCATTTAACATTAATGTGTATGTTATTCCGAAATCAGTCACTTGAATTTCATATTTAGTCAGTTTTGGAACGAAATGACGCTTCAATATTATACTTGTTTGCGTATAGGGGTTGTACGAGTAGGTATATACTAACTACATATTCTTCTTGTTTCACATTTTACTTGTAATTTAATAATAGTCATTTAGTAGTTTTGTTCGTTGTTGGTGTAAACTAGTAATCACGTCCGTATATAAAAACTATTTTTATTTATATTCAGAGTACATGAACTCTACTGTGGTATTTTTAAACACGGTTTGAGCCTCCATCCAACTGTAAAATCAGTTTACACATGTAGGCGTGTAACTTGTAATTTAAAAAAGTAATTTCTTAAATAATACATTTTTATAACAAGCTTTATTGCTGTCGAGTGTACCTGTATCACTGGTAAGATAACTAACTCGCTCTGCTAGAGACCAGCCGGACGAGTTGGAACTCGACGGATCTTCTACGAGTAGTGGCCATTGAGGAGTTCATGTTTGTGGCTAGTTTCAGTCTCCATCATTATTCCAGCTCGGCGGTACCATATCCATATTATATTGTCGTTGGAACTACATAAGTATGCAAATTTCAAGACAATCCGACAATTAGCAGGTTAAAATCGGCTTGCAAGATTTTAATACATGTGTTAGTTAATTAGTGTAGATAAAATTAATAAAAACGTGTTATAAAAAAAGCCACAAAAGTGTATACTTTACTTTGTTCAGAAGATATCACAACGTGATGGCGTTCTGGCAGTTGGTTATACTTATAACGCAGAACAAAACAAGGCTGAAGTTAGTGAGGTGTTGGTGGGGGTTAAATCGTGTTTGATATGCCTAATCAAGTAACAGAACACCCCTAACGCATAAAAGTCAATAGGAAGTCGTGACATCTACTTAACAGTGTCGCCGATTATATTGCTTTTCGAATATTAGTGGTGTTACATTGTACTCAATATTGCTCGCGTCGTTCACACACAGATCACGTCATCTGCTTCATATGACGTCATCCATTTCACATTTTATTGCATTTCTTTAAGTATCTAGTAAATAATCAGTTCGCTTGTGATTAAGATATGACGAGTTTTGGAGTTAAATCTTTACGAAGAACAACCAACACTTTAATAAACAGCATTGTCATATACGCTTTATAAAATGTTTTGTATCTGAGTCGGCCTGGGGTGGATGATCCCTTTAAAGCGAGATATACACGTGCACTACTAAACAAAACTACAAGTTACTATAAAGTTGGACTTTTTTGAAAATATCAAAGAAGCAAGTATTTAATGCAATTGATATTTTATTTTAACTATATTTTCGCAAGCTAAGTAGTTCGTGTTAATGTCATGTTAAAGGGATCCTGGATCCACCGCCCGGGCCGCCCAAGCCACAAACCCTTGCTTGCAAGCCAAACACCATTACATGAACTTGACTGCTACAGTATTGATGTTTACAAATTTTGCTTAAAAAACTTCGTCAAGAACAAATAAATAAATATGAAATGTAAAAACACTAAAAACTGTTTTAAAACTGAGTAATGTAAAAATAATCTTATTGGAATAAAGTTGGAAAAATCTTTAATGAGAATTTGTATCTCCAAACATGTATGAGTATATGACATAAGCTGATTAAGAAGCATTCGTTGTATACACTTAATCCAATAAGAACATACTTATATTAAGTAGAGATGGTCCTAGTTGGTTGGCTGCGGGTGTGACTATCGTAGTCAGAAGATAGATGCACATAGAAATAAGGGCTTAGAGATGTAAATCGCTAGTGCGATTGCAAACAATTAGTGACCCACCAGATTTGGCACTGTGAAATTCCTTATACTTAATTATAAAAACATGTTATTGAAGATCTTATGAGCAAAACGTATTTTTAACGACTACGATTATTGTTTGATTTAGTTTGGCTTATAGAGCATAATTTTTAACCGTTATCTTGCATTAATCAAAAACCAGCAAGGTACTAGGTTCAGTCACTGTTATATGATTTATGGGAATTAGGAATAGTGTCCGGTATAAAATAATAGTACCTTCCAAATAAATAATATATTAAGTGAAGAATATCAAATTGGTTCGACTTTCATTAATGTTCAAAATTATTAGGTTTGAAGTTGTTTAAGGGCGCGTGCTTGTTAGACGACCCCAATTAGCAGCTCGCCATAGATGTTTGTCGGCGCGCACCCTGCGCGACACGTAGTTTGTGACGGTTATATTAAGAGACTGGCGGAGAATGTATACAACTCACGTTCGACAGTGACAATGAACAACCGAAATACGTTCCGCCGATGCAATCTTTGCGCAGTATTCTTATTTTGCCAAAAACAATGTTATCTAGAACCGTTTTGTACTTAAGTTTTAAATGCTTATTACAAAGGTTGTGATCGTAACAAGAACACGATCTTTGCAATGAGAAGTACTGTGTTGCGAAATCATAATTCTGCAAAATATAACATCAGCGTATAATTTTTCGAAATATAAACTATAAAGCCTTGATGTTCGACAATACTGACAGGCATGCAGTCTGTTGCAATTTCTTGAAAATTTAGTGACGCCATGAATGTAATTGAATCGTCACGTCGTCAGTGCAGTTTATGGATTCATACTTCAAAAGGAAAAACCGGTCTCTTATAGGATCAAGTTTTAATTATTCGTTTGTCAAGAACCTTTTTCGCATATATGGGTACAGGTTTCAGGTCGAAATTAATATCAAAATCCTTAGAGGTGTATAAGTCAATGCAATCAAAAGATACAGCCAACCATGTCCCATATTTTGATACTTGCAATACTAATACTTCCCGTTACATACCTACAATATTGAACTTACAGCACAAATAAATGAAAATATCTGAAAATCTTTAAATTGTACTCATCACACATAAAAAATATGTTTTGCTATTTAAAAATCTTACATTTGCAGTTGATAGTGATGTAGATCGATGAGATTTGCTTTCACTGTGAAGTTAAATTAGTTTGTTAGTGCAAGTCGGATATCGAATACAAGGTGAGATCATCGTGTTAAATATGCTATAATATTTCTACAAATACTGCCTTATCTGTCATTCTAAGCTAGAGTTATTGCATTCGTAACCACCGCGTATATATCTAGCCAATTTTTTAAGTACTGTTCAGTGGCTTTCCTCCCCAATGTAAAAAAATTAAAGGCCTCATACCCATAGGGTACAGTATAAAATATGTATAAAATGGCAATTGTGTACATGAATCTTACTCTACTGTACTACTTTATTGCTCCGCCCCTCAAGTACCGAACGTGTGGATAAACGGTGTTTTCATTATGTGTATACATTATCAAATCAAGTGTTGTGTTTTATCCTGATGATATCCTAATAATGGTTTGGTGCGTGGGTAAGTTGTAACTCAGATCCACATATTTGGTTAAATTATTATGTAAGTTCCAAAAATATACCAATACCAGTTCAATAAAAACCTATTTGATAACGTTGCATTTAAGTAAGCCGGTACTGATTATTTTAACGGACACTATAATGTCGAATTTCACCAACAACTTCACAGACGATTAGAGCGTTAACAGCTGCTGTCTGTAACAAGTAGCCAATTAACATTTAACATCGTTTGGTGAAATTGGTACTAAGGGTGGAGTTCACCATCAGTTAACAGGCGATTCGAGATTTGACGGCTGTCAAAATGTATTGATTAACAGCCAGTTAAGATTTAACATTCCGCTGAATTGATTGGTGAAACTCGACATAAGTATATTAAAGGAATCCCTACAGTTAAACTTCTTATGTCCCTATATCCGGGTATGATTTTTATAATATAAAAGGTTCCTACTACTATATAACGAATTGTGCGACTTTTACACCTGGTTGTACATAAGTCTGTCGCGGCAACATGGGTAGGCACTCTTTAAAATATAATTGTGCTATAGGTAAAAGGCTTTTGTCATTCAGATCATATTGACCAAAGAGAAACTTTTATTTGATTGATTAAGATGTGAATACCTATTTCGGATGGCAGGCGTCTCGTCTACCGATTGGTGTTTTTCTTACTTTACTCTACAGAGTGGAACAATAATCTATATAACATCGACTACTTTTGACGCGACGAGACGTGTCAATAAACGACACTGACAACTATTTGCTGCTCGTTTTGTGCGTGAATGTGACAGTTGGCTATTCGTACAAACTAATATAGACATGACATGACGCATAGGTAATATACATACGTATTGAACAAACGGCACCGCGCCACGCGCGGCGCTCCACGGAACCAACGACCAGCTGATATTATATTAAACGCACCGACTTCCGTGACTACTCCGAGAAAGAGAGCTACGCAGCTGACGGAGCACGGACATCATGACATTCGTATTCCTAATCAATTACCCCCAGATACAGTTTACGTCTACATACATAAGGTTTCGTACACTGCTTTACATAATCAGCATTCTTGAATCATATTATTTGTGCGTTAAACATTTACACTTAATTATGTACATCAAAACATACGTATATAGTAATAAAACAGAAGATACACCCTATCGTCGAAGATTGAACGGAACGGGTTACCCCCGTGACTCGCGCGAGGAGCGCGAGCGCGGGGAGGCGCACCCGCCCCCGCGCTCCGTGCGCTCCGACGACTCGTGGGTAGGTACCTGGAGAACTACCTCGTCACTAACTTTACTACGAATTATTGCTAACTTTGTGTCCCTACCAAACCAATCATAGGTACTGAAGAAAGTTCACTATTGGACGGTAAAAAAAATCCGTTTACGCTTAAGGGGGTGATCCATTTGCGAGCCGGCGAGCCAACGGTCTATATCGTTGGCTCGTTGGCTCGCCGACTCTCGCAGTGATCCATTGGCTAGCAAAACAGTAGACTCTCATACCGCGGACTTAGAATTTCAAACATGCATAACGAGCCAGCGAGCCAATCCGCCGGTTATTAAGACCGCGGACTTTGGGGTGATCCGTTGGCGGTTTAGACCGTTGACTCGCGGACTCGTTGGCATACCCACGGTTTTACTCGCCAATGGATCACCCCCCTTACTCCTTCTACGTTGCTGTTCCTTCATTATACGAAACAAAACGTGGGTCGCCTAGTATGATTGTAAATACTTCTCCCGCAAACGTTAACGAAGATGTGACTTGCCAGGCGATCAGACAATTAATCAAGAGTGTAATGTACCGACGACATTCTAACCGAACTCCTTTCTTTTGGTCTTCGATCTACTCAAGTACAGAATAGTGAATAGGTGAAGATATATCGAGATAGAGTAGAAACATCCATAAAGAAGGAATTAACGGTCAATGTGTAAGTTTTAACAAGTGCGCGAAATGTTTCAATTATTTATGATTCTAGTAATTCATTCACTATTTCTAAACTTTAGACACCTTGATATAAATTAGTACATAGTAGGTGCATGTTTAGAATTCACTAATGAACTCCCTTTATCAAGGAGGAAGGTTAAGTTACGAGAGCAAATTGCGATTTAAATTCAGCTTGATTTTTACCCGGAAACTAAACAACACATGTGTGTTCAATATAAATATGTTCGAGTACACATAAAATGAGATGAAAGGTTTTGAACTTATCATTATTATAAACTTATTTTTGGTATGAGCGTATTTAATTTAAGGAAGTTTATTTTTGAGGGTTCATAAGTGACGTCCAATACGTAACGAAGCGACTATTTCCTGAACCTCATAAACGGTCAAATCCTAAAAACTATGACAACTTCCCTTGAAGAGACTATTCCTATGATTTTCAAGTAAGTACTTATACTCATAGAGATAATAGGTAGTAAAAGTTTTTTGATGCCAAGTTAAAACATTAGGAAATTAATGTTCAAACTTAAAATTATCAAATAAATTTCAATTTGAAATAAGAAATATGTAAATAATATAGCCAAGTAATTAGTAAACTTTAACATATAAGATTATCAAGTTTAAATAATCGATACAATTAAAAGAAGGAAAAAGTTTGCTTCCGTTCAATGGTATAAAAATAAAATAGGTATATTATATCGGTAATGTTTGTACCGAAACAGAGAACTCTCTTCTTACAAAATTGTTAGATGAAATACAAGATGAAATATAGGGAAAGGATCATCGAGCGAATGACGCGCGAGTGAATCGAGGCGCGGCGCGGGCGGCTCGGCGGAGGGCCGGCTGGAGGTGGTCCAGTAACAAATTAACGACCTAACAAGCATTAATACACCTTTAGCACCTTTGTAGTGACTTTCAATAAGTACGGGATTGAAAACAACGAACTTTTTGACATATGTACACAATAAAAAACCTAAAAAATAACTTACTTAATATTATTATCATTTATCATTTGAATACAACAACTACATCCCCACCCGAGGACAATATTTTCAACAAATATCCATTCAATAAAGTCTTCATAACCATTTCTTATATTTTGTTATCGATCACATTATGTTCAAAGAACGACACCTCTATATTTCAATACTTTTCAAAAATAATAAAAACTAACCAACTTGTTATTCAGATCTTTACACGCGAACGACTTTGCCCGTGATGAAGTCGCCTCGCAGCGTGCATTCCGCGTACTATACATATACAATAATAAATACTATATTAAAATCAATTCTTTATAAAATCATTTTCGACCATGATACATCTGGCAATACTTGAATGATACTTCATAAGACGGATATTATTACATACAACTTGCATTATATGTATTATTAGTCGTATTTTACTTCTTACAAAACAACAACTACTTTTAATTATCCCTAGATTACTTTAATCAATATTTTTATAGACCAGCTGCTTAGGCATCCGGTTCGTCGGCCCGCACTCACACCCCCACCGTGACAGATCGCGGAACTAGTAAAAGAACTCCGAAATAACTGACCCATCCGTCCGTTTACTATCAATTGTTGCGACCAGCGTAATAAGACTTCAGTCCTTTTCAGTTTCATTCACGTGAACGTGCCTACTTACAATCTATAGCAAAACTTCAATAATTTAACGAGAGAGGAAGGCATTGCCAACACGGAGGCAACTCACTATATTACGGTATCAGCTATTTCGTCGTAATCTAGGAGCCCAAGCCACACACCGGGCGCTGCGCGCCGCGCGCGCCGGCGCAGGCTGCGCTACTCATTATAGAGGGCTTCTCTTCCATTTTGTCCTAAAGCAAATTGCTATAAACAGAGGTAGTGCTTATGTACCGAAACATGATGCCTGTTCATTCAATAATGTGTTCCCATCTCACTCACGCATGAATAACAAAGCGTCAAGTTTAGGTAAATAAGCACTACTACCTATTCCTCTTGACCACTTGCTATAAAATAGCTCTCATTCACTTGACAGTAAGTGGTGAGAACAAAGAGAAACAGAAACCCTACGCAGTTGATGGTTTTGGCGCATTCATACACATATTTTTTGACTTTCGAGCGCTCGAAAGTTTCACTCGAAAGTGATCAAAAACGGAGAAAGCGTATTCTTGAAATACGAAAATATAAATTTGTTTTGACATTTGTCTGTCAAATCAATCAAAACGTCTTTATTATATTCTCTTTGGACAGAAGTTGACGGAACAAAACCTCAATTAGTTTTTGGTAAAGTATTAAAAACGCCGAAAGTGCATATAAATAATAATATTCTTACCACAATTACAACTTCTAATTATGTCGTATATCTATTTATGTAATATGTTTAGAAAAACCGATAATCATCGACTTTCTGCGTACATCGAAACACGTGAATATATTAATTAAGTCTATCACTAGCTTTCGAGTGAAGGCTTTCAAAAATACGGATAATGGGTTCATGCTAAAATAATCATTACATATTTTCATGTGATATTATTTTCTATCAGTCGACTTTGATTTCGAGCGCTCGAAAGTCACAAATCGCCCCTCAGTTTTGTCTGTTTCTGGCATAAGAAAATCAGGACGAACAGGCGTCATACCCGTTGGTGTGAACAATATCGCTGCGAAATGTAGTCTAGCCGCTGCGTTTGTGGCTCGTTCTCACAAGCCAGCGAGCAGCTCGCGGCCGCGCGACCGCCGCGACCGCCGCGACCGCCGCCGGCGCGCCGGGCGGCTCTGGCGCTCGGCAGCGGGACTTGGGCTCTCGTGCTTCGACCCGTAATTGCAGTCATCTAGCAAAATGTTGATGACCTAAAACTTGTATGTATAAAATAAACTTGATAAATTAAGTCATCAACGGTAAACCGTAAATTTAGCTTTTTCAACTTTTAAAAATACTGTCTCTATGTAAACTAGTTTAGCAAAAATAACTAAAAAAGTATACAGCGCCTATTAACGATGTTAACTGTAAAACTCTATTTAAAATATAACTTCTTCACTTAAAGCAAAATATCGTTTGTGCCGAAAATATTAACATACTGGCCGGAACTTCGGCTTATGAGATAAAATGCATGAGTTGAGTATATTTGGTGTTTCTATTTTTTCGGGTGTATCGAGCATTCGGACACGAATATTCACTTAGTGTATACAAACGAGCATCGCGCTCGCGAAACGGCGCAGCGGCGTCGTCCCGCCAGGCGCGAGGATCTTCGAACTCGTAACCGCGTAATTTATTATCATAAGTACAGTACTAGAAAGAGTTTTGATCGCAGTCCGAGGATCGCGGGCCGCAGGGGTGCAACGCACATGAACGTAAAACTATAACCTCGAATCGCGCACATTCACTAGATGCACGGTTGTCCAGCGGGTCCGGTGCGCGGCGAGCAGCAGTGCGGCGGCCAGCAGGGCGCGGCGCGGCGCGCGCGCGGGGGCGGCGCCGTGCGGCACCGAGCACCCCGGCACGCGCTCCTCCACGGGCGCGCAGCGCTCCGCCGCGGGCCGCGGCGCCTCGCTCAGCCGCGCCTCGCAGCGGTAGCACAGCCGCCCCTCACAGTACCAATAGCAGCACTCGTCCCACCCGTAGTTGGACTTGTTCTTCTGCGCACCCGTCTCTGGTATACGCGGATCTGAAATTTACAACATGCTTGCAAAACGTCTGTGCAATAACAGCCAGCCGTGGAATCTTTCTTACGTTATTGTTAAACAATAGAATCAACACTCGAACCATGTTTTACGGAAATTATTTGAGACAATATATTCGTATCAATTAATGTTACTTGGTCAAACTGGGCAACTTTTGAAGTAGGCAGCAGTCGTCCTAAGTATCGCAGTGTCTGAAGACAGAAGCCATTGATGTGCCGGTGAGTAATGCATACTTTAACATTTTACGCGATGTCCACTGAGATCACCTGACAGGAACCTCTTAGTAATTATTTCATTATTTATTATACACCCAGGTACCTACAATAAATACCAGGTATGATCTCAGTAAATGACCCAGATTTTCAGGAAGATCAAATCAAAAGATGACGACGAAACAAAAGCAAAGCGCGTAAGCCCTCCACAAGAGACGAGCTGTAGAATGTCGTTGAATGTTGAACCAAACCAATCATTGCTGCAGTGTAGCAATCAACATTATTTTGATATGATGATAGAGAATTTGCAACTGATAATTGAAAGCGCATTACCTAAACATAGAAAGGTGGGCTCGCCAGCATACTGCGTCGGATACGCTGGCGCGCGGTCTGCGGGCAGGAAGTAGGGGCAGTGCTGCTCGACGAGCTGACAGACGGAGAGGCAGGGCTTAAGGCGGGCGAGAGGCCGGCCGGGGCCGGCGGCGGCGGCGCGCACCCAGCGGCCCACCACGCCGCCGCCGCGCCGCCGGTCCAGGTGCCCCACCCGCTCCAGGTGCCGCGCGTGCCAGCGCGCCGCGTGCTCCGCCGGCGCGCGCCGCGAGCGCCCGCGCTCCTCGCCCGTCTCCTCGCCGCCCTCTTCCACCCACAACGGCACTATGGTACTGCACGCCCACCGTCGGTACGTTTCCTGTAATTGTGTAATAATTACAATTAATTATCAGCAACTTCTGTTACTAACTTGCATTTTTGCATACAATCGTAGAGTAGATCCATGGCTACTAGCTACTTCTAGAATATACAAACACATAATCGACACGAAACGACTCGGTTGTTAAAAGTTCGCATGGCTGGCTAACAAATTATGTTCATGTTATATAAACACATAAAATAGAGCAAGCAGAGAAGGATATTCTATGAATTAAAAAAAATAAACTCAACATGATAGTTTTGGCAAGTAGGTAATTACAATTTTGATCGTCAGTAAATTTTTTGTTGAAATTTGACACTAGCATTATTATAAAGTCACAATCGCTAAAAAGCTGCACTGTACGCGCATTATGCTGAAGTGAAACTGAAATGGAGAAAAATCGCTAATGTCACGTGGCGACAGCTACACTCGGCGGCCAACCGACCCTTCTCACTGTTATCTTAATATATATATAGGTTTTTTAAAGTCCCGCAGGAAATCACGGCGCTTGCTGAGGCAGTGATTAATTAGCTATCAGCCTGCAACCGCGCATGATGCGATTTGCGCTGGG
Organism: Tortrix viridana; assembly: GCA_963241965.1. NCBI lineage: Eukaryota > Metazoa > Arthropoda > Insecta > Lepidoptera > Tortricidae > Tortrix > Tortrix viridana. The sequence continues at coordinate 54,427,953 of OY725171.1, read as the reverse complement.
AATGAGAAGAGGGACCGCGCCGTCGGCAATCAGGCCATGGAGGAGGCCTCATGCATACTTCTTTTTACAAACAACTCTAATTTATCATGATTTATCTTGGCTTAATATGTGGCAAGTGAAGCTTAATATGGATAGAGAGGATTAAATAGAGCAAACGTACTTAGTATGTACCTATATTTACATTTCAAACCGTAGTTTTCTTAAACCTTTTAAGTAGACAATTTCTTTTGTACAAAGACATAGGCATTTAACCTAACAGTAATCTTTATCTTGTCTTTTATCCCTACATGCGTCTGCGTATGACTCCTACGGGAACTGTAAATCGAACTTAAATTTAGTATTGACCACTCACAAAAACAAAGAATGAGCAACCTTAATATGTGTAATGCGAAAGATTATCGTTTCACACAACATTATTATTTTTTACCGATTCGTTAATATTATTTATAAAAATAATTTATTATATCGTTGTCTAAAGCCTATATAGTACGGTCATGGAATTTTAACACGTAGAGCCCTATCGCATAAAACCAATTATTAATTTTGACGTACAATCATGCTTATATGCATAGTGGCTTAACAATTAACGTCGGAAAAGTACAAGCCTAGAGCTTAGCTGGGAACTAGATATTTTTTCACCTCACCAGCTCAAAAAAACCTTCTTTGGCGCGCAAAATCTGCGTGCAAAAGTCTACTTCAATCGCTAGCGTGGAAAGTAATGGTGGTGCCGTGCGCGGAGGAGGCAACTGCGCGAGCTCGGCCACAACTGTTGTTTTTCAAATACCAAGTTTTTCAAAAATTTCATGTTTTTCACGGAAGCAAAGTTATGTGGGTCTTGAGGCCTTGAATCCCTCGTTACGCCCAGGAATCTATTTCTGAACCACTGTCGTGGTTCAATTTTAGAATCGTTCGCTGACTCGAGAATCAATACTGGCTCTCGTGTCAAATAACAACTTTGCAGCCTTGCGTAACGAATAACTATTGTGTAAGTAAGATTTTGCAATTTGATCAATACTTATGATTATGATACAGGGTTTAAGGCAGATCGTGTGCCAAAAGACTAGGGTAGGTAGGGCTATATGCAACATAGTTTGCCTAATTAACACTTACCACGCCCACGGTTTTTTTTTAATTTATATCTTTATTGTATGTGTATTCCATTTAAAAGTCATCTTTATCCAGACACGTGTGTGCGTGTACATACACGACGCTGTACAGTCGAGGGCAGAAATATGTATACACTTTTGGACCTTGTCCCATTGTAATAAGGTCCAAAAGTGTATACATATTTCTGCCCTTGACTGTACCTACATGGATACCTACGTGTTTACCACAAGTAAAGCCCACTCGCCTTCGTGAATTGCTAGAGCTATACTCGAGTTGCAATTTCGTCACTAAAGAATTGTGCCGTCTGTTTTGGGCCGTACGCTTTTAAAATCAGAGAAATATAGTGGTCACTGTTTATCAAATGGAATTTGTAACAAGAGCGAAAAGTATGATGACATCACGTCACTCGTTTTTATACTCCGTCTATAGTTCTTATTTATCTGAGAATATGTCAGAATTTTTTTTCTAGAAATGTTAACGTCAATCTGACACAGACACTTTTCACATAGACTAAACTAAACAGAAGGTATAAAGTTCGGTTCGCGATATTAGTGTTAGTGCGTTACTACTTTACGTAACTTATTTTACATTTAAAAATTTAATTGATAAAACGTTCATTAGCGTAAATTTTCATTTAGGACACCTTCTAATTTTCCTTTCGCAATTTGTAATATTAGGGTGCTAAGTGCAATGGAAAGCGGATAAAAAAACAAATATGATAATAAAATAATCGTTTATTATTACTATATTAAAGCATATGAGATTTACGTAATATTTATAGCATGTAAGCAAGGAGACCAGTAGCTCAAGCACGAACCTAAGACAGTAGGTATCATTATTATGAATAATTAAAATAACATAACTAAAAAAAATTTTAAGTACTTCGAGTTTTGGAATTAAGGAGCGAGGACACGTATGAAACTTTAGTGAAAATGACACATTTAGAACTGAATATTTATATGTATTTATATATACTTTGAATAAACATCCTGAACAGAAATATCCTGCGCCGCCAAGTTTTAATTAATTATATTAAAAAGTAAAAATGTAAGACGACACGTTTAAATAAAAGTTATTTTTCAGTATGATAGAAATAGATTTTATCTTGGTTTAGGCGATCCAAGGCGTATCCAATGCTTTTTGAGCATGAAAATCGGCAGAGATTTGACATTGACACTTTAAAAATCCTGGAATCAAATCTATATTCGGATTGTTTCGTTTTACCTTTTACTTATAGTAATTACTTTATTCCTGAATTATTTAATTAATAATAAAAAGTTAATAAACAATACTAAGCAACCTCATGGTCACTCTACACTTGAGGTGCTTACGTCAGTTACGATTGACAAGTTGGCATAGAGTATGACAAGGTTGTGAATGTTTATTTTAGGAAACGATTGTTTTAAAGAGGTCTATTGCTAAACTAACCTCTTATTAACCAGGCGTAGGGTGACAATAATTTCGGTTGAAAATTAAATCCTAAATTAAAATAAAAGGTTTATCAAAATCGTGTATATCTATGTTCCTCTGATGCAAATGAAATTGCCATCGATTAATGTTTAAGAAAAATTGATTCCTGTATACACTATAAAATTATCGCGAAAATAATCTTGCCGCAAGCAACGCCACGTGAGAGTCACTAGTATAAGTACTAGAACCATTTCCAAAGTACAATAATTACATTTCCAGACTAGACATCACAAACAGACACGCGGCAGGTGCTGTTTGAACGTGTGGCGCAGTGGTGAGCGTCAACGCTCACGCGCAGCAGCCGCGAGGTATCTGTCCGGGGCGAACCACTAGTTTTATGTGTGTGGTATCGATTGTAATGAACTTTGTAAAAATGACACTTTTCGAGTTCAATATATCCTAGACGGTCCCCCAATTCTAAAAATTAATAATAACATATATAACTATCCATAATATTTTTAAGAGCTATCCAATGATATCTAACTCGATGTTATAATGTAAAAAAGAGATTTTACTTTACAACTTTGTCAGCGTAATTTAAATGCTTAACTATGCCAAATTACAGCTTGGTAGTACCAGTCCCTGAGTTAAACCTCGGACCGACCAACGGACGGATAGATGGACATGGCGAAACTATAAGGGTTCCTTGTTGACTACGGAACCCTAAAAATAAACCGGAAATAAACGATGTGCATAGAGGATAATCCCGGACTCGTGCATTCAACTTTAATGGAAGAGTATTTTAAAGCCACTTTGCAAAGCGGATCGACACATGTGCGCCCGAGCTGAATTTATTCCATTTGCCTCCGCGAACATGAAACGTTCTATTATTTGTCGGAAAATGCAATCCTCTTCCTCTGACATTTGTTGCAAAGCTACATCAGAACGCAAACGATTTAAATACTGTTGCGCTAAAATTCGCCAGTAACAAGAGTATTGAAAAAATATTTAAAAAGTTTCCGAGTATTCCGATACTCAAAGAGAAAGAACTACGTAATTTATTTAACGACAGGAAACGACGACGGCGAGGCCACGAGGGCGCCCCGCTACCCGCCACCGCAGACGTCGCGGGGACGCCGACGCTCGAAAGACGCTAAGTGGGAAGGGGCCCTTAGGAAACAAGATGTCAAAAGTGATTCTGATGCGTTATCTAGAAAAAAACAGCGTAAACAGAAATAGGTGCATGAAGTAAATATGCGTCACATGGAGAACTAACTCTAAAAAGAGATCTACTTATTTTAGCTTAGTCTAGCTTACCCAACAATGATAAAAATCTTTATTCACATAATTACATTCTATATACATAAGCGAAGGCGTGCGCAACAAAAATACAACGCTGCCGTCCCTTCGGGCGCGACGTTAAACGAATACTCATAGAACACAACGGGTCGCGTCGCGTCGGCGTCACGCCCACGCGCCGCCCGGTTGCATTCCCGCCGGGCGCGACGATGACGGGACGTCACCGCCAGCGTCTCTCACACACACAGCGTCTCGGTTTTGTTGCTATTACTCGTGAGTTCAATATAATATTTGGAATACGCATGTAAACTTGATGACAACGTAATATTATGGTGTAATTGAGTTGGTCTGATGATGGAGACGGAAGGTGTTCATAGGAACTCCTAAACTACGCGTGATAAACTCGTCGTGTTTGGGCTTGTTGGATTTGTCTTGATAAACAGATGATGGCTGTGTAAAAAAAGTACATTCGGCAACAAAAGCTGTTCCTAAAAATGAAATTATTAGGTTAGGTTATTATTTATTCGATATATCTGAGTGTGAATGCAATCGAGTTTCTACTTAAACACCTATATTTGTCTCACGAGTGAGTCATGCTGTAGTTACGGTTAAACTTGTAGATTTAACTGGGCAACAGAGACCGAGGATCTCTTTTCGTTATAATTTAATCTTGAGTGAGACGATATTAAAATGAATCATCTCTGAACGTTAAGTATACATTAACAAACAGTAGTTTCAGCTCGGGTAAGACCTAGTAGACGTCCTAGACAAACGAAGCAGAGGCCTAAGCTAATTTTGTAATTTCGTAAATACCATCGCTTAATTAGTGTAATACTTATCTACCCAAGGTGGTTTCTATAGATGTGCACCATATATTAAACTAATGCTCTCCCTGGCCATTCGATTGCGTAACACACTTATTGGCTAACGCAAACAAGGTTATGAATAGATTATCCCGTTGAACGCCATTCTGACACGTTATTACTCGCTGGATACAGCATCACAGAGAGGTACTACCTACCCTGTGATCGGTTTATTACTGTAAAATGACATGTTAGATAACCGGTCCAAAATGGAATGACACTCGTAGTTAACTTATTGTCCTGCTTTGCTTTTCGGCTATGGGGATGTAAAAAACCGGACAAGAGCATATCGGACCATGTTCAGTGTAGGGTTCCGTCTTCATTACTACAAATTCAAAGAAATTTATAATCGATCGGGGCCTTTTGTTCTAATTTGGCCAAGCCTATTGCAAGTTTCTTAATTCTAGGATGGAATTGCCTCCATATCGTCATCACACTGGCACTGTCGACATTAAGGCTCCTACTGGCAATTTAATAAGAGCTGTCATAGCGTCAACTGACTGCTGTCAAGATGTAGAAGTAAAATAGGGTTAGCCGAGTAATAAAGGCCAAGGGATCAAAGTATGAGCCGATGATCATGGGATTTTTTGCGCTTGGAATCTTTAATCGAAATACCAGATACGTAGTTCTATGTTTAAGCGTAGCCACAGCTGTAGCTACTAAAACTATCCTAGAATTAAAACTTACTTTTTTATTTAATATGTAAGTATTGGTGTTGTGGCGGCTGGGCCGACATACGCGTTTGAGTAGAGGCCGGAATATAATTATTAAAAAAAAGAAACTTACATTAACAGAAGAATTTTGCTAATTAGCAGTATTTTGTTTTCAGTTAATCTATCATAATGAGACATGCAAGTCGAAGAGAAATTACCACTTTTGAGGACGTTTAGAGAACCATACGCAAACGAATTGAGGGCATTCTTTCGTCTAATAATCGTTAGAGGGATCAATTGAGGATGAAGCAGATTTTGAGAGGCAAAGTGAGTAGGATATCGTTTCATGTAAGTAATGTACATAACTTTAGGGTATGATTGCAAAATTAATACGATTTATTTTCTCGGAACAGCCGCGCGTACCTTAAATTCGTATGCCAGAACTACGTAAACCCTCAACAATTTTTTCATGAATTCGGTTTGTACGTAAAAAATTTAACGACGTCGGTTTAAAAAAAATTTAACCAACACAGCATTTGTAATTTAAAAATTTTAATTAGCTACCACTCTGTATCAACTGACAATGTTCTGAATTCGCCTGATACTTTCAGAGTCTAATTTGAACTAAAAGGCTAATTTGTATATTACAGTTAAGATGAAATTACAGCTCTCTACATAGAGGTATATGGCAATTTTGGTTCTTATTTTAGGGTGAAGTTCAAAAAGTTACCTTTTCTTAATTTCATAAGTCCTTAACTGCACACTTTTTTTGAACTTTACCTTTTAACCTATTTTAAGTAGCTGTTGCCATTTTATGATATTTTACTCATGATTATTTTTTTCTCTCATTACTTTATTCGATTAACACGTTTGGCTAGACTGTAAGTGTTAATGGTAAAAAAAACGACTGACCTCATTAATTACTAACGGAAGCTAATTTGAAATATCGCTATTCCCTGCAACTTGCAAGTTTTAATGTTTTTATTTAAACGTTTGCATCTTTCTTTCGAAATCCAAAGATTTCAAAATATAAACTGGTTGGGAATCCCAACGTAGAATGTGAAAGAGGTTTCGGGAGGCGCGGAGAGGAAGGCTCCATTCCATGTACGTACAATATTTGTGAGAGAGTAATGCTGGGTTCACACGGCATTGTCCTGCACGTTTTTGCCATAGTAAAATTATCGATCAACAACCTAATACGTTAAGATTTGTAAGAGAAAAACGTGCAGTGCAATGCCGTGTGAACCGCGTCTTACGGGTTGCATCAAACATTGAATATTAAGCCTGCTTTTACTCGTACGAAAGAAAAAGAAAAGATACAGTTCAACATATAGACAAAAAGGTTTATAAACTCGCCCATCCTATCAATGGCACAATCATTAATTAAAATTAAGTGACAATGAAATTACTCGTAAATGGTACGAGTATACCTATTCTAGGTAGGTGCATATACATGTAATAGTTGGACGTGGCCGCGGCGGCGCCGGCGAGATTAATTGTTCGCCTGTTAATTTTGCAGCAGCTGGCTCAGAACAATGCCGGCTTCATCACGAAAACTAAAAGGCAAATCGAAAGCCGCATGAGACGATGAGATGAGAGAATGACAATATATATTAATATAGCGTATCATTAATATTTGTTTTATAAATAAATATGTAAATATCAGGGGACAATCTCACACAGACCTAGTCCCAAACTAAGCTAAATAAAAAGTTTTTTAAAAACAAACTCGTCGTTACTACGAATATATTTTCCTATGTATATTATAAGGTCCACTTCTTAGTCATTTCAAAAGTTCTGATCAGAATGACTGTAGACGTAATACGGAACAGATATAAACACTAACTTAAATATGTTGTATAATTATTAGCCTATACTGCTGGACAAATATGGGCGCGGTAGTGTAAGCTTCCACGCTTCTCTTATTATATGTACCAGCAAAATGCAATGACTACCAATATTTGTAGAAGGCATCAATTCCTTCCCATCATATCGGATGCCGAACAAAATCTATATATATAAAAATGAATCCCTATTTCCCTTGGTCACGCCATAACTTGAGAACGGATGGCCAATTCGGTTAATATTTTTTCAAATATTCCTTGATGTCCGAGGAAGGCTCTTATGAAGATAAAAATTGGATATTTCAACTTTAAGGGAGGGAAATGGGAAAGGGAACTTTAACCGAAGCGAAGCGAGGGCGGGTCGCTAGTTGTTTGTAAATAAAACTTAAGTAGGTTGTAACAAAACAACTCATTTCAACAACCCTTAAAATTCACCTTTTTTACCGAATATTCACGTCGGAAGTATTTATCCGAAAATGATCTTAGAGTGGAACTATTTAATTGCCTAATGGATAATTAAATGTGTATAATTTAGGTTAAGTTACAACTACGAGCAATAACAAAAAATTCGGAATTATGTAAATTCGGGTTTACAATCAATTCGAAATTATAACTCTTCAAAATTATGTAGAGTAGATTGGGCATGGGCATAGACATGTACATATAACAAATGTCATGAAATTTCATAACTTTTTGGGCTAAGTTTCGAGGATAGCGAAAAGATTGCGACTCCTTAGGCCCCATCGATCGACAGCCCGGCCGAGTCTCCGAGCGAGGAGTCTAAGCCTCGCCCCGGGCTCTATTAGGTAAGCGGCGGATTAAATTGTTGATGCGCGCGGCGCCAGCTCGCATCTAATATGCAACACTTCCCGCCTCTTTTGCACCGGTAGGGACATCTCGTTACGACAGCCCGGCACTGATCGACACACCCTATGTGACGGCAACTTCTAGAATCGTCAGAACTATTTCCGATTCTTCGCAACAGAACAAGGGAATTATGTAATTGATTCTGAACGTATACTTAGTTAACCCTCGCAATGGGGATGTTTTATTTATAAGCTGAATAATATTGTTACTGGTGTTTGGCAGGGCTTTTGTATAAATGTGTTACATTGTGTAGGCATTGATGTGCTGCTGGATACCGAAATGAGAAAAAACTAACAACCATCTCCGCAAGCGATGCTATACAATAATCAACGTAATGATTAAATAGGCTATAGTGTTTTCAATTTACGTCGGCTCGCCCCGCCACTCACAATGACGTTGAGCAGTTGGGTCAATGTATGTTAAGTTAAATAGAATGGCGGGACTTTGTTGGTGTAAATATATTGGGGTTCGAAGATTTTTTAACTAACTTTCTAACTTAGCTATTTATCTCTTATATAAAAGCGACAGATTTATTACGATTACCTAGGCAATTTGGTTAATTCTGACAAAACAGACAAAAATAATTACTACTATTCTAGGGGATCAAAATATCAAATCAAATGTTTGGTCAAATGTATAATTTCCCAAATTTTCATTTGCCAAAAAGGTATTTCCCGCTTCAAAAATTAGCATTTAATGGCGCTCTCAACTCTAACCTAACCTAACCGATCTAAATAGCTTTTTCGGTGTCCTGAAAATAAAACAAAAATAATACAAATAACATTTGGGAAATGAAATTTGGGAAATTATACATTCGACCAAACATATTTTGGCGAAACAAGAGGCTCCCATTCTAGTTTATTAGTTAGAAACGCTGGGATTCAAAGTGAAAACTGTGTCTTAAACCAAATCGTTAGCAAAAGTTGTTGAAACGTTGTGGTAGCTCTTCTTAACGTCACAGGCCTTAATTTTATTTACTTAATTAGAAGGATTTAATTTAAAGATGTGGAATGCAGCTTCAATCCATTTACATCTTATTAAACATATTCGACGCTCAATGAATTTGCTAATAGACAACCAAGTGACGATAAGATAACAGAGTCACATCTCATTTGGCTAATTACCCCGATTTTAAAGTTTTGAAATTTTTGGTGTCCGGATATGACGTAGTACCTACCTACGTGTCCACTCACGTGACCACTGCTGCTCGGAAGAGAGTACCAGGCGAAGTATATTATTCTAACATGCTATTGAGTAACACGCTCAAATAAATAAAGACTCTAAAACAATCAATCAGGCATTAATAATTTCATTTCAATTGCAGCGACGGTTCCCATGTAACCGTTTGGACAAATTTAATAAAAGTTGTATTTGGTTCAACAGAAACCATTCAATCTCATAGATTGAAACGAAGTAATTTTATTGCAAATCGAATTGACTTCGTTCATGGCCCGTTAGGGTAATCCTTAAATAAGAAATGGCAGGCGGCCAGAGTTGCGGGCACCTGCTCGCCAATGCTGTACAATACTGCACTCCCAGCCCGATACAAATATCACATTTCTCTCATTAGACATGAATTTCTTCAATATATCCAGATTTAATTTTACTAACACAGGTTCAAACGATTCGTTTTTTGGGAAAAACAACAACAAGAAGACCAACTGAGTCCGCGGTTTAACTCAGGGACTCTTGGTACAAAGCTGTAATTTGGCATAGTTATACATTTACATTACGCCGACAAATCTTAAAAAAGACAGACAACGAAGTCTCCTTCCTTCCTGGATTCCAGGGTTCCTTTTATACCATTTTGGTATGGAACCTTAAAAATTGAAAAGTAAAAAGCACTAGTGCGAAAAATCCAACTTTCCGCACGATGTACAGCTACAAAAAATAGGTAAGTACCACTTTTTGAGCAACTGCATTAAAAACACATTTAATGCGATTCATCTATTGTTTCTTGTTGTACGTATACCTACTTTAAATAGTTTAAGAGAACTGTTACGGTGCTGTGTCGGCGGGAACACCTACTCCGAAATATTTTATTCCGAATTTGCTAATTCCGATTTTCATAATTCTAAGACTTATAATTTCGATGACTAAAAAACTCCAAATTTATTTTCCCGAATTTCCAAATTTCGATATATTTTTTAACCGATTTCTATAACTCCGAAGAATAAAAGCACGAAGTGACATTGGCCCGAAAAATAGTATTCCGATAATTCCGAAATTCCATGCCTAATTCGAAAATTTGACATTAGTTCAAAGTAGTTTCAGAGAGATTCTAAGGCAGGTCGGTGTAAGTACGACGACGAGCGAAGCGAGGAGGAGTGTTAGGAAGAACCGCGACCCTACAGAGCGCGAGCCGAGCGAGCGAAGTGAGCGTGCCGTGGCAGCGGGCGACGAAGCGCCAGAACCGAACACTTTTTCGGAATTTTGAAGATCGGTATTTTAGTAATCGGAGTTCGTATTTTTGATATTTCGGTTTATTATTCAGTCGCACTTTTTATTGTTCGGTGTATTGAAATTCGGAATTTTGATCATCATAATTGTAACCGTAACCATAAATTACGGATTCCTAAATTTAAGAAAAACCGGAATAGTTATACTAGGAGTTTTAAAACATTCGGAATTATAAAATTCGGAAAATTGTTTTTCGTGTTTACGTAGTGTAACTAACCTACCCGTGTCGGCAGTGTCGCATGTGTTTCGTTGTACTTCATTATTAAAGAAAGTTTAAATAATTAATTGTCTGAAACATGTTTAGTCATTTTAAACTTTGTATTTAATTCACCACGAATCACATTGTGCCAGTAAATTAATTAATTTGTATTTTCAGGCTTCTATATTGATAATATATCATGGTGAACAGATTAATAAGCTTACAACACGGAAATAGATTAATCACATTTCAGATTCACTTAATTAATTTGGAAAAAACAAAAGACGACGTCGCGAGCTCAGCGTCGTAAACACTCTCGTACAAACACTATAGTCGTACAAGTTAACTGAGAGCCGGGCGAAGGCGGTTTGCTGGGGGGGGGGGGGGGAGTACAGATACGTACTAATGTGTTATTTGAACCAGCGCGCTTAGCACTTCTTGTATTTTCTCGCTTGTCACTCAGTGCGTCTCTGTCGTCACAGACTAGTTTGAAAGGGAGATCCGAGCGATAAACTTGTCGCGGGCAAGTTGTGCTAGCTGTCTAGGTATGATTATAAATATTATAATATGAGAGTTACCTCTTTTTGAACTTTGATATCGGATAATGAATATCAATTGTAATCTGCCATTAATGACATTAATTCATTAATTTTGCTCATCGTTTTTCTGATTTGAATCTGAATGTATTATTAATAATTTGCAAAATAAAACGTATTAGACACAACACGTCAAATAAATCTCGACCAAGACCGCTATCGCTTGGGAAAGTTATTGATAAAAAAAGAGGCTATATATATATATTTCAGTTCGATTTGTCGTTCAACTTGTCTAATTAATTTGAAAATGGAGAGCGACACATGTATCATGCGCCCATAGAGTATGATGTATGGCGGAAGTTATTTATTGGAATTTATTTAAATGTATGTCAATCAACATGCAATCGACAAGTTGATACATAGACATCGTTATCAACTGTCACCTGTGTTCCCGCACCTCATGCTTTCCCCGGCTCTCAATCAAGTTGCGGGTAAATTTCCAGGCATTTCAACCGCCGTCATTAGTGTCACCAATATATTGACGTAATCAATGACACCTACCAGCAACTCCTGATGTAAGCAGAAGCAGAACCGGGGATGTAGTTTCTGTAGAAACAGAAGTTGCTGTAGTGTCATTGATTTCGTCAATATATTTGGTGACACTAATGACGGCGGTTGAAACGCCCGGTAATTTACCGTTGTACGTGTTGTACGGCTATAGTGCCGATAATACTCTGGGAATAATGGGAGAGCCTACAACTGACAAAATTATGTAATAGTAATTAAAATTTTGCAAAGGCACAATATAATTAATATAAATAAGGTTGTCTTTTAAATAAAACGTAGTTTTCGCAACATTCCCAAGAGAAAATAGAAAAAAATAACAATAACGTGTACACTTAATTAATCATTCGCATGGCGGCTTATCAACATACCTACTTTAAAACATACGCAGTGCTGTCAATAACATTATACAAGAATACATTGCCATTGCCTCAAAAATGTGTTTTATTTTTTCCATTAATTATTTTATTAGGTGTCATATTGAAACAAGATAAAGCAGCACACACAATTTTTTTTACATTTAAATCTTACAAGTAAACAACCTTACAAGTAAATCAGACCCTTGAAGTAGATAAAATAAATACCATAATAGTAATCTTTAACCTTGTTTCACTTGAACCATCTTCAAAGAACGTCTTAAGCAGCATAATAACAAAGAATGTAAAAAAAAAAACATAAATTCGTTAAAAATATACGATTACAAATTAAAGCGTTCGCATATCATATCACCAGTATATATTCGTATCATGAATACGTTCGCAGTAAAAAATGGGCACATTTCACGCACACGGATGCAGCCTCCAGCGCGCCGGCCGCTCGCTCCGCAGAACAATAACACCTAATTCACTTGAGATACGGCTGTGAAGGCGCTGGACAATTTCTCCTTACGCCTGCGGCACGGTGCGTAGAACGCGCTTTAAGGCTGGAGGTGTAAGGTTTGGATTCGGTGCGGAGCACGCGGGGGACAGGGACGGTGGAGGGCAGGTTGACGGCCCTGCCCCGCGCGCGTGGCCGGCGGCGGGCCCGCCGGAGAGCTCCCCGAGCCGCCTCTTAACACGTTCAATGCCAACATATGTACACATACGGCCTATATGAACAGCAGCCTGGGGCATTTAATGTGTTAAGGTTACTTGTGCAAACAAATCCACAATCCTCTTTCTCTCTTGCTTTTTAATAAGATATTAACTTAGTGACTTTGCCGAACGTACCTCATAATATAAAATCCATTCGCTACGCAAAGAAAGATGAAATTGAATTAAATTAAAACAAGGCTCCTAGGTATCTATTACCTGCGCTGCCTGCATTACCTACTGTTGCATTTCACTACGGGCACCTACATGAAAATAACCTCTTTATTCAACAAGTGTGAAATTACTCGTTAAATATACATATACTTACCTGCTAGGCAATCAGTGTGTTTTCATCGGTGTTAAAATAATGTTTTAAAGGTTTTCAGTGAAAATATCTAAGAACATTTGATGTGTGTCTATAAATTTCATAATACCTTCAGATAACCTCCATCTATTCAAACGAAACATCTTTCATTTTTATCGGGATATTTCTTTTAAACTTGTTCAAAATAATTAATGTATTGGTCTTCTGTAGTTACATGTAACTGAGTAAGCGTCTATTCTCAGCGCACGTCAATTTAGATTCGTAACGTTGAAAAGTTGGTCTCATACATCCTCTATTTTCCAGATAAATATTTGAACTTTGAACTATTTCTAACTCAATAATTGCTCCGAGTTTTATAATTAGGATCTGTTGATGCATTAAAGTACTTTTGGCTATTTTTCTCACAGTACGGGAACCTTAATTAGTGCGTGTTTCGCTACTACGGATAATTTCATTATTTAAAGCTACAGGGATATGGAGTTGGCTACGATGTATAACAAAATTGTTTCGCCTTTGCGTTTCCGAACGACTGTGTAAGGTCTAGCAGATGTTTTTATGGCATAAAGAAAGCAAACGAGCATATAGGTAAGCAAATTCGGGTTCGATTCTTTTATGAATACTCACGAGAGCTAACGTAGTCACGGTTACTGATTTTTATTTTTATTTTATCAAATAACGCGTTATACTTGCTCGCCAGTATATTTTTCCAACAAACCAGGTACTATCCAATTTCGTAAAAGCTGTAAAAATTGCGGCGGGAATCCTGTCACTCCTGTTTATGGTAACTATTTCCTTTAAAACAAAGTGACGGACTGACACGTAATATCATAAAAGTGTTCATGAAAATGCATGAGTTGTAGTTTTGTCTGGACAAAGAAAACTAAAACTTATGCATTTTTGTGTGTATTTTGGATGCTTAGGAATAATTAAGTATTTTAATATTAATGGCGCCGTTTGCGTTACTTGCAGGCATTTCGGTGTGGTCACCGCAAACGACGGGAGAACAGCTGGTGGTCTCGCTAATAGCTACCTGTTTTTAAGAGCCTTGTAATTCACATATTGTATTCGTGTACCTATAAAGCTGGTTTACATGAAGTACACTATCAATTGGGATACACCGTAACAATGTAACATTATTCAAAAATACACCCACTTTCAACTAAATATTCTTCGCGCCGCATGAATTTTCGTATTTTTATTTTTACTTTAACTATTTTAAAATTTTGACTTCAACGCGTCATCTCCTCAGAACACAAATAGATTTTATTTAAAAAAGGGGGTATCCCAACCATAGAAACGAAATTATGAAAAGTATAGAAGACTTATGGAACGACTATCGATCGCCGATTATTGTCGCGTCGCGGCGCGGCGCGGCGGGCCCGCGGACGAACAGGGCGCTATCGGTGCGATCTGCGGCGGGTTGCGCCACTCCACGATTTTGGGTCAAGTCGTTGCGACCGGTGCATTGTGATTCGATATTTTATTTTTAAGGATCATCGCTTCATTTATACATTCTGAAAAAAAATCCTATTGGTCTTGCAACGAGAAAAATGGATTACGAAGATTACGATACATAACTCTTATACAACGAGGTAAAGTTTACAAACGAATTAAAAATTAATGACGGTAGTGCAACCGTTTACATGAGTGACGATACGTGTTGTATACTAGTTAGTTTCATTTTAATCTATTGTGCGTCATTTGTCTTCGTACTACTTACGAGTATATTCGTAAAAGGGGGTCTAAAGTATTTTGAAGCAAATAGTAGTAAATAGCGAGTCGGTAGGCGATGCTTGGGAGCCAAGGGTTCAAGTTCAACCCATTCGTCAACTGACTTTATCGCCTTGCAAAATTACTGCACTATAGGATCTGCAGTAGCTGGTACAATGTACATATACGTTTATACATATAATATCACTTTGGAGTGCGCACCATGATTAGACCTCAATAAGCCGTACTTTCCTGGCGTCTAGTCTATTCTTTGCCACTTCTTTATCTTTTAACATCTCATATTTAGGGTTCCGTACCAAAATGGTAAAAAAGGAACCTTTATGGTGAGAGTTTGTTGTCAGTCTGTCTGTATGTCACAGCCGTTTGTGCAAAAGAGTACAGTGGCCAACAAAAGCTTGTCCCAAAATTAATTTTGACAGAAACTTATTAAAATAAAACCAACATCTTCTCGTAGTCAATTTAATAGCTTTACTATAAGTACATAGATTACTAAATATATAATAGTTAGCGCGGTACATGATTATAATTATAAACGAATAAAGTTTTCGCTCAGCCGCGGAGCAAAATCTGTTGTTTTTCGGTATTCGGTTTTTTTCCTCAACCGTTACATAACTGGAAATCCATTTCGCATTTGTCCAGTGGATCCAGGATTTCAATTAGCAGGGGAGGGGCGACGACCTCAAAACCCAGCCCTCCTCAAGTTAGGGCTCATTTCCTTTATTTTGAGTTAGCTTAGGTCTAAAGGCAACGCACCCGTCCTGGGCGAGTGGTAGGCCCTCTGCCTCCCCCTCTGGATCTTATGCGGAAGCCGAATACAAGAAAATGCTTCCGAGTTATTCTTAGCGGTTTCGCATATTATTCAACAGAACTGATGGCAGTAGAAACGCCTGAATATTCGTCGTTTACGCCCTGAACATATTTTTTGTAATTATCCTTTTACCGCTATTGTAGCTCCCTAATCCGTCCGAGGCCCTTCCAGGTCAAAAGTCCACAGGGACGCCGCCGCTTGCTTATTACTTATTTACAGCTAAA
Source organism: Tortrix viridana (assembly GCA_963241965.1). NCBI lineage: Eukaryota > Metazoa > Arthropoda > Insecta > Lepidoptera > Tortricidae > Tortrix > Tortrix viridana. The sequence continues at coordinate 54,411,993 of OY725171.1, read as the reverse complement.
TCCCCCCAAACATATATAGACATCAAGCGACGTTTATTGAATTCCAAAAATTCCCTAGGAAACCGCTACAAAAAAGGTCCGTGCAAAATAGTTTTAATAATATAACCGCAAAATGAACGTTACTCACTCCATTTTTTTACGACCAATCCAAAAGCTTTTTCAAATCGTTTTTATTAGATAAAAACAATACAAAACTGTGCACCTATTTAACTACAACACGGCTTTAATAGCTAAACACATAAAACCCCTTATCTTTCATATACTATTGGAACCTCACGATTGTAAATATGGAGTAATTGTGTTATGTTTAGTTCACTTCAACTACGTCATGTAGAAGCTTCTGCTTCCGCTAAACAGGGTTGTCTACGAGTGCAAACCGGACCTGAGCCCTTAGCCAAGATGCCCATCCCTAACTAGCGTTTCTAATCGTTTTGTTTTTAAACCAATCGCCTCACTGGTAGATCACGTGACTCTTTGTATGACGTGATCTACGAGTAACGCGATTGGTTTAAAAACGAAACGGATAGAAACGCTAGTTAGCGATGGGCATCTTGGCTAAGGGCTCTGTAGTGCGCGCCGCCCCGGCCCGCGCCGGCCGGAGCGCACTGTAATAACGTTAATAACAATATAATTGTAATAACCCGGTTATAACTGACTGATGCCTCTAAAAGCCTTAGAATAAAACCTATTACGTCCGCCTGCAACACTCGATAGTCATCAAGCTTACCAGCCAACAAGCTTAAATGCAGGTCCTAAAAACGAACTGATTAATTTGTTATTTACAAGTCTTCGTTACTAATTGTATTTCATTTAGAATTTTAAGGTTTATGTCCCTAACTAGAGTGCTTTTTTTAGTCTTTGGTATATGGGATTCCTATTTATTTGTAAGCAACATAAGATCGAACACACTTCCAAGACTAGGAGCCTAGCCAATATGTATTACGCTAAAGGTTTGGTCAAACAGCCGGCTTAGAGTGGCGCGACAGTAGCGTGGCGCGTTCTTAGCGTGGAAATTAATAAGGAGTCGTATGCAGGCCCTCACGCATAGTCACGCGGTGCTTGACGTGATCGCGCCAGGCCAGCGCGGCGCGACGTGATTTTCACGTTGTATTTGTTTACAAATTTACATTGTGTTTGTGACCATTGATACAGAAAAAATTATAGATTGTTAGAGAACGTCTAGTTCTATATGATTAGGGCCATAAAAGCTACAAAAATGTGTTAATTTGGATCGAGATTGCGAGAGAATACCCAGAAGTTAAACCCAGGTATATCCGGGATGTTTACGATGTCATTGCTGCATAGCACAGTTCACAGTGTAACCTGTATAACTGTACCTACTTGACTTGAGTATTTCTTAAAATGAATATATATAAAGACTGCATTTAAGTGTCATTTAAATTTTTAACTTACAATTTAATTACGAAAATGTATGTGCTTGACATAATTATACTTTAACTAGACATTTATTTTGAGAAATACTCTCTTCGTATTGTAATAATAAACAAAGATAGAACAAAGATGCTGAGCGTCTCTTCCGCCATGTTTTATACCATATTGTTATTAATAAGAGCTACTATAACGTTAACGATATGGTTCGATACGGTTCTATGACAAGATGGAACAGATGCCCAGGGTAACCCCTTAATTCATTCGAAATATGCAATAAAAATCGCATTTGCTTGGAGTGAGTAAATTTGAAAATGGAACGAACCTTCCAAGGCGCCTTTTCATTCAGTCCCATTTGAAAATTTCCGATGCCCCGAGTCGACGGCAATCTAGACTCTACGACTTAATGTCTCTACATTTTAGTTTCATTTTAGTTTTTAAAAGTAAACGTTTACTCGTAGTAAAAAGGGCCTAAGTATAATCATTTTAAATTGACTTTCTTATATACCTACGTATAAATTTAATTACTTCTGAGTCATAACGCGAAAAAGAAAGTATTTTGGGTTGAGTTTAAATACATAACAGTCATATTTACAGTATCATTTTTTAAAGTCAACGTTTCTTTTAGGTTATATATTTGGACCTTGCAATTGTTTGTGAAGGCAGTGTACAACTGTACGAAATCATTGCACTCTTGAAACATAAGCGCCTTCGCTTACTAAGCTCAGGTATCTTTACAAAAAATTAAACCTAGAGTCGAAGAAACTATTTTACATGCGTATTACCGTAAAGTTTTCGTTAATCTTGCAAAAATAGTAAAATATTATAAAAACATCTTAGCAGAAAGCAGACCAAAAGTCGATGCGAAGGGCTTATTAGATAGGTATAATTTCCTGGGACACCTTAAACCTCCCGAGATAACGTGAAAGCTTCACCAGCGTAGTTATGAACTCATCAATCAGCATGGAGATGACTGAATCGATACCGACAGAATATTCCACATGAGCAGATCATGGCTCGAGATTAACACAGTCAACGGATTCAGACATACGTACGTAAATATTAACTTAAAACGGAAATTAAAATCAGTCACTGACGTTTCCTATTAGTTTTAACATACTATTAATCGAATTGTGAACAATTCATATCACATGTCATGTTAATTGGTTGCAGGATGGCAGAGGCGGACGGTCGGTTGGGTAAGCGTTGACTCATTGAGAACTAGGGTATTATATGTATAGGTTCGGCTCCTCGCTCACGTGCCGCCGCCGCCGCCGCCCCGCCCTGTCTCTAGTCAGGCTCGCTCTGTGCTCCGAGCCACGCGCCCGCTTGCCGCAGCCTCGTTTCGCCCTCGATGATGAATTCAACGAACATTATGTAATTAAACCCACTATCGTTACTTACAAACTGACTCAACCTTAAACAATAATTTTGTCGATGCCTCATCTCCAATCAAAATTCAACTGAACACGCTGAAATCAGAACACACGAGCGCAAACAATCATTTGATATCCATGTCGTTAGCGAACGTAAAGTCGTTTAACTGATTTATACCTAGTCTATCGTCTCGCAAACAAGCTCACATCGGAAAACATGTAAAGTGTGTCATTTGACATTAATTAAAACTAAGTTTGAGAAGTTCGATGGAAAACATCCGTGTCAGAGGATGGAGAGATAAAGCGTGACTTAGCACTAGCTACTCGTACATCGCGCGACGTGTGCCAACTCCGCGTTGCACTGATATTCTACCCGGCTGTATTGCCAAACCATAAGCAGAAAAGTGACTAAAACTGTTTAAAACAACCACCCTGACTTTCCCTTAAATAGGGACTTTTTATCTAATATCGTAATTCGCCTTTCAATTTTATTTCATTGAACTGAACCAAAACAAAGTTCACCTAGGTACATACTTTTTCAAATAAAGAAATAATACTACTTAGAGTATAAATAAGCAAAAGGGATTTTCAAATCGGGTACTTTTTCCTGTACACTCTTTCGTCAATTAATAAGGATGTTGTGATTAGCAAAGTAAATCGGTAACCTGCCTGAGGCTTTTGTTTTAAAACACGTTTATTGGTCGGATTAAGTTACAATATCATCCAATTAGCGTGTAGAGATAAACTTATGTGAAACAAGCGTTATGAAAATTTAAAGCTATAATACACAGGATAATTAACTGACGCTGTGCTCGTTTATAAGTAGGTGATGGACCTAAGCTTCATATTAAGTAGATCAGATATTTATCCCTATTTAAAATGGATATTATGGTGACGTGGACGCTTATATAAAGTAAACGTAGCGGGACCGTCCGAATCGTTAGGTACTTTTAATTACCCGTGGTGTAACTGAATAACGACGTAACAGCCCGCGCGGCCGGGCCGCCCGCGCCGTGGCCGGCCTCACCGCCAGCTCTGGTCTACTCCATTTTGCTGGCACAAAGTATGCAGCTGTGACTTTGCGACTCATTTTGTCCTACCAACATACTTAACTAACTAATACGTACCTCATTAAATACCTTACACGAATATTGAATTACTTTTAATATAAAAAGATTTTTGCTAAACAATACTTGAAAGTAAAACCTTCTATCATTTCATTTGAGATCAATTAATGATTTTTAGGGTTCCGTACCCGAAGGGTGCCTAGCGGGACCCTATTACTTAGCCTACGCTGTCCGTCCGTCCGTCCGTCCGTATCTTGTCCGTAGCTGTATCTTTTTAACCGTAAAAGGCAGTCTGTACTTTGCAGAATATGTGATATAACGGCGAATATCCTAACAAATAATAAAAAAAAAACCTTGGGGAAAGCCTTTGTCCACCACTGGACGTCTTACGAATGATGATGATGATGATAATGAATAAAAAAGTCAAAAGTAAAGTAAAAAAAACGTTTTTTTTGTATTTATTCTATCGTAATATACAAGCATCAAATTTGGTATTATTTGTTATTATAGAACAAACCCTATAGAATAACAAAAAATACTCAAAACCGGCCAAATGTGTAAGGAACCCTTAGTGCGCGAGTCCGACTCGCACTTGACCGGTTTTGGTTTTTTTACCCAACCTTCCTTCGTCATGGAATAACGATTACGTTTCAACGCATGGGGCATAAATTCAATGTATTTTAAAGTACCTAAAGCTTAAAATTGTCATGAAAAAAGTTTCAAAAGAAAAGCGTGAAGTTTATGGGCGGACGATTCTCGGTTGCGGGAAGAACGGATCTTCGTAACCGGCGGGCACGGGGGGGCGGCGGCGCGGGGGCGCGGGGCGCAGAGGTTACGGATCAGCTGGGCGGCGGCCATATTGATTCTCCGGCCTGTTTGATCGGCGCCTCCCGTCGCCCGCGACCGCGTCCCCACTCACTAATAGACGAGAACTTTTATGATTTCAAGTCAAATCTGACGCTCGGCCACGCAATACCCGAGAGAGCGCCACGCGCGCCCTCGTTTGCCACGCCGCTCCAATACAAGGAAAGTAAAACTTCTACCTCACCAATGGTTTTTAAGAAAACAACTTTCCCAATCAATGATTTTGAATGATTATTTAATTCCGGTTTTAATTGAATTCTTTAAGACTGTGCTCTACTTCACTTCCATACGGACATGATTTACTCAAAGCAGCTACAAGCGCCGGCATTTACATTTGTATACGTATTATTTGCCGTGAAAAGCCCAGACGGTTTTTCAAAGGCTTACCTAAATGGTCAGGATTAATCTATTCACATTGAGTTATGGATATGTGTGGCTTTGGTCAATAAACCTTTGTTCAATTAATATTACTTTTATCTCTTATAGATAGTTCAACTACACTGCAATTAGAAGTGTAAAGTGCTGCGTACACGGCGGCGCGGCGGGTCCACACGGTCGGTGGCCCCCGCTACTCGTGCACGCGCGCCTTCTCCACCTTAAAGAATAACACTTGAAATTCGTCTACGCCGCGCCGCTCTGCCTCGACCACTTAAGGCACCGCTCAATTTAGAGGCGAGTCGAGACCGCCAGTCGTGCAATTTTTTTTTTTAATATTCTGGCCCTTGCACTATTAGTGCTTTTGGCCCGGATGTCAGTGTCGCGCACATTAGCTATAAGGGACGTGTTTTACGAGTTTTATCACTGGCAACACAATGGGGCAGATTTTAAAGTGAATTAAACACAAATTTTTAGTATTTATAGTCGACTTCAACTTGACGTCAAAAGTTGTTTGATCGAAGTTATGCAAAGAAGTAAAAATGTTCTCTATAAAACTAATGCTCGATCAAACTTCTAGTTAAGTTTGATCCCTGTGTTCAGGTCTTGAAATTAAGTTTGTATAATAGACAGAAAGCGGGAAGCAGGATGCTAGTTCCTGGAATTATAGCGTGGTTTCTCTTATATAGTTACATATTGTCCGCGGATCTTTCTACGATACAACGTTGAGTAATAACTAGGTACGGTAATTTATTCTGCTATTTTTATCATAACAGACAGTATGCTCACGGGAGCCGTGCACTCGAATGTAACATGTATTTGAACAACTTTGTTCAATTGACGGTCACCAGAACTAAAAGCAGAGAGAATTAAAAACAACATTTTACATTTCATCGCCTTACTTTTTCAACCTCGTATCTGCATTTTTTTATTTTTTCTTGCTTCTGTATGTCAGCTGCTTTACCCCAAACCAGAATACCAAACCATAAACCATAACCATAGCCATAAACCATAATGTATGTATTCTATATTACATATTATATTATGATATAATATAGAAATTTAAGCTCATTTAGGTTATCGGTTACGATCGAAAACACCGGAAGTAATTTTTTTCCGTTGTGGTGAATTAAGTGAACAAAGTCCTGCTCAGGTGAAGCAACAGGTTAGATTTAAACACCATGCATTGAGTAGATTAATTCCCATGAAACGTTAATATCAAAAGAACTTTAGAGAATAATAATAAGTTAACAAGTAGTAAGTTATTATTCAGATATGAGTATTCGTGATTTTCGACATCATCTTAATTCAATGCCACTAAACTCTTTCCTATGTAGGTATTTTAATTAAAAAGAGTCATAGCTTCAAAAAAAGGATGATCGTATTTTTTTTTTATAAAAACACAAAATTGTAAAAAAAAACCAGCAAATCCCTTTTGTTCTATTAGGAGCACTAAAAGTAGCATTGACCTTTGTAGACGTTTACGACGCGCTTTAAAGTGCTACGGCTACGGCTCGTAGTACCGCGTAGTAACAATCAGTGTTGTCGTTTGGTTCCGTTTCTTACATGGTACCTACATAACTTTTGACTTACTAATGTAACTTTTAATTTAATGGCATATTTCGGAATCTCTTGATTATGATAGGTTAATATAGCCTTGTAAAAACAAACACTTGATTTATTTAATTTTACTAAAAATTAAAAGAATAATTTACTGTTTAAATCGCTCTACATTTTATTTCAGAAAACACTGCAGTATTGAGCCGGCTATTGAAAACTGTACAGACGACCATCGGTATCAATCGGTCGAAATAGTTCTTATTTCATCCAGTATTATCAATCTATAATATATAAATGTAACTTGAGGGTGAGAAATGTTTTTAATCTATCTGCAATATCACATAATGAATGCGTCCATATAATACGGGTATCGCTTTCATTGCCAGTGCCAAAGCTATCATATAATTAACGTTCTCGGAACAATATGATTTCGAAATGGTTAAGCGCGAAGTGGAATAGATGCCCTGGTTCCTGTTTGTAAAGCTGCAGCCGGATCGAACATCATAGCGATCGAGAAAGTTCAATTAAAACGATCAAAGGCAGTAAGGATTAAACGTTCTGAGCGCAGCGCGCTATCGCGACGATATACATATACTCGTAAGTAGGTTGCGAGAACCTAGAAAATATTAATTATAAAGAAAAATTCTTTTTTTTCTAGTCTAGCTAAGGCACTTACATTAGAATATAGTGATAACTAAGTAGATTATTTGTGTTTGGGTCATTATCAAAATTCACTCTGTTACTATTTGTATGGAGCTACCACACTCTGTTACCATGCATTATTACAAATATTACATAAATACTAAGCATCTTTTTTCGATTCCGATAATCAATAATTATCCGTGGTAGGCCACTGCTAATCATTCATCATTTCACTCAAATAACCGCAGAAACTGTAAACGGAAACAATAATGGCCCGTTTGATTGTTCTGATTTTATTATTTTATTTTTATTTGACATTGGCATTAATTTTTTTAACTATTATTGTAACTGTAACTATGTGTGAATATGTGAATTGAAAATACTATACTAATAAACACCATTATATGCCTAATTACCTGGTACACTGAGCAACAAGTACTTAAAATCATCGAAAATGGAATTACTAACACAATTTTCTTGTAAGAAAAAATAATTGAAAATCTCAACATTAAGATGTAAAGTAGAATAAAGACGTTTTTTTAAGCAGGAGACGAAACGAATTATTTCATTTGTTACAAACTTAGCCTAGCCTTAAGCTTAAAAACATAAAGGGACTCAATAATCCGCTAATTTCTGACCCATTGAAGCGCGCCCACGCAGGACTCGCGACATGTTTTAGGAGGCTAGCGTTTATCTTTGGTCTAGCAAGTTTCGCTGCTCGCTGCAGTTAGTATTATCTCTGCAAATGTTGTTGGGAGGCGAAACTTCACTCAAACTGTATATTGTAAATATAATATTAGGTCATAAATAACTACGGCCCTCTTTGGACGAATGTTCCGCCGTCGCGTTGTCAATTTATCGGCCTACCTGCCTCCCACAAGTTAGGTCAGGGCCTTTACGGGCCGGTCGCAACTTGGTGCCACCGGCGGTGCGGCAAGCGTTTTCCTAATAGATAATTGCGTGTAATGTCAATTAACCACTGTGCGGTGAGCGAGTACCGCATTGCGCGGACCGTGCAATGACGAGAGAATTTGCTCGCCGCCGCCGCCGCTCGAAGTCGTGGCCAGGCCGTACTAGTGACGATGACTATACATAGGTGGCGACCTCAGCTCAATTCTGCCGCCGCCGCCGCTCGAAGTCGTGGCCGGGTCGTACCAGCGACGATGATTATACTGTCTATCTATAGAGGCGACCTCAGCCCATTTCTGACTATATCAATGTTAGCTTAATATGTGGCTAAGAAAAATAATCATTTTTAACCCCCGATTCAAAAAAGAGGGGTGTTATAAGTTTGACGTGTGTATCTGTCTGTGGCATTATATAGCTCCTAAACAGATGAACCGATTTTTTAGTTTTTTTTTGTTAGAATGGTGATTTAATCGAGTGCTTTATCTTGGTTTGATGAAAATCCGTTAAGCCGTTTAAAAGTTATGAGCTCTGAAAGCGAATTTGTCGTGAGTTTTTAATAACGTCAACGTTTTACAGTTTGTGATATACATATTTAACTCAGCACAGTACCTTTCCGCGACCTTAATACCTCTATGTGATAAGACGTGTGCGTGCGTTTCCTTTTTGCTGTTTTCTTCAACCGAAGGTCATAGAATAGAATAGAATAGAATAGAATCATTTATTCGGCTATTAAATAAAACACATATCTACAAAATACAAATATTACATATGTATCATAGCAAAAGTTCAATTCAATAAGTTCCGTAAACTGACATGCTGATTGAATCTAAGGCGTTATGTCCATTCAGGCATTTACCTAACTCCTAAAAATTAATAAAGTAATAAAGTAATTTATCGCAATATCACAATGTTAAAGAGGTCTTAATGGCTATACTATAATATTTTTACTAGCATTTTCCTGCGACTCTTTTCGCTGTTCCCTCGGGAACTACCCTATTTTCCAGGATAAAAAGTAAAGTAAATTAGTAAAAAGTAAATTAACAAACACACATTTGCATTTATAATATTAATTAAGTTAAGAATTGGCATCCATTTCACGACCCCCCTGTTTACCACAACACAAATAGTTAATATGAAGCACTGCTTGTGCTTCAGTAGAGTAAATAAAACGTACCTACTTTTTATGCCTACCTACTGTTTGAATTATGTTCTGCATAAATGAAGCAAGACGCTCGCAACCCACAGCAGTGCCGCGGGACTTCGCCCCCGCCGCAGTCATGAGATTAAAAAGGCTGAGTAGATGTGACACTCACCTCCCCGCTTTGATGTTGCCGGTAAATAATACCTAAGCCCCCTTATCAGTCATTTTAGCTTCCGCGAACAATTCAGGGCTGGCGGTTGAGGTTTCAGGCGACTGATGCTCGAGTAAGCGATGCTACTTGTGCTTCATGCTAACTATTTTCATCAAACCAAGATAAACACGCTCTCGATTAAATCACCTTTCTAACACAAAAACTAAATCAAAATCGGTCCATCCTCATGCCACAGACAGATACACAGATACACATGTCAAATTTATAACACCCCTCTTTTTGCGTCGGGGTTTAAAAAGGTATGTTTTTGAAGTACGGTACCCTCGGTGCGCGAGTCCGACTCGCACTTGACTGGTTTTTTTGTGTATTAAGTAGTTAAATAAAAAAACTTATACTGAGCACTGGCTGGATTCCTTAAGACTTCCAGAATGTTTTAGTAAAACACTTAATAGCGATCTTAAGAGAAGTGAGCGTCCGCCGTCAAACTTCCCACTGCCCGGTGACAGCCCACGGCGCTCACGTTCCAATCCGCGTAGCATTCCTCTTCTAAACTAATTATCAACATTTTAAATACAACTACTGATCCTACAACTATCTCTAAAATCTAATCCATCTATGTTATTCTGTTAAAACAACGTCATTCGGTTCTACTCAGTCGATGAATATCCGGCGAATTGACATCGTCCGTCAAGGTGGGTAAATGACATTCAACTGCCTGCACTTTCATTTAGTCGCTAGTTTGACAGCTGGTCGTCTGTGAAACCAGCGACTAAATGAATGTGCAGGCAGTTGAATGTCATTTACCCACTTTGACGGACGATGTCAATTTGCCGGCTATTCATCGACTGAGTAGAACTGGTTGACGTTTGTGTTAACAGAATAACATAGCAGTAGGCTTAACAATTCTTGTAAATACATTTTTATGATTGGATAAATTATCCTTACCCTTTGAAACTGTATTATTATTACCATTGTTTTCATAAACGTTTGGAGTAAATTCAAAATTCTCTTCAATAAGTATCACTCTTTGTTGTCTATTTCTACGATAGAAATTTCCTTGGTCATCTTCAACTAAATAAGTAAGAACGAGGGTACTGCAGTTTTTCTAACACTTTTCCTTCTGACCAAGTCTTATCAAACATTTTTCTTTTAAATGTAATTTTATTACCTAAGCTGCATTCTCTTAGTTGCTCTGCATCAATATTTTCTAATTAATAAAATGACAACGACAGTGGAAATAGGTACGTTATGTTTTAATATTCTCTAGCATTCGTCACAGGGTTCCACGTTGCGACCTACAGAGCAAAAAGCGGTTCCAAACATTGTTTAAATGATGATATATTATATAATTATGTGGCAAGTTAATAAATGGATTCCTAGTGAATATATTTTATATAATTATGTGGCAAGTTAATAAATGGATTCCTAGTGAATATATTTTATATAATTATGTGGCAAGTTAATAAATGGATTCCTAGTGGATATATTTTATATAATTATGTGGCAAGGTAATAAACGGATATCTAGTGGATATATTTTATATAATTATGTGGCAACTTGATAAATGGATTCCTAGTAGATATATTTTTGAGTAGTGGATTTCTAAACGTACCTACAATAGGCCCAGTTGGGGCAATATACAGGCGTCGCAATATCTGCTATTGTCGTACGTACGCCGTATGTACGGGCATCGGTTAGGTGCTGTGAAATAAGTGGTATCGCGTTAGGGACAGCGGGAACGGTAAGAGAAAAGGGGAGACTCCAGGGCAGGATGTTTATTAAGATTTCTTCAAAGGTTTAATAGTATAAAATAAGGCACCTGCGCTCATGCAGATAAAAAAATATAGAAAATATCTAATTTGGATTATGAATCTGAATGGAGTAAAAAGATCTAAGATTAAATATTAAAAACTTACAATTAGTGCCTTAAACGGTAAGAATAATGATTTATTTGTGAATAAACTCCAAACTGTAACACTTTTACACATTTAACGAGACTTTAGGTTTTACAGGCATACTTAGTCACGAACGAATTGAAAGCTGGACATCAACTGGCCCTGTCGTGCGCAGCCGATCGTAAAATTTTTAATGAGCTTAAATTTAGAATTTAGAATAATAGTAATAAAATAAAAGGCCGGAATGATTTTATTCAACGAGGTGTAATACATACGTACACCTCGTTACAATACCCGGGCTGCCCTGGAAGGGAAAATCCTGAGGGACTGGAAGTCCTGATGGATATAAAAAAATTAAATAATAAAAATAATGAATGATGGTTGATAAAAAAATTTAAAAATGTAATGGTACTTATAATGTGTATTTTACAAGAGAATCGATTTAAATTCACATATACATCAAACATTCATACATCAAACGTGTAACATGAAGATACATAAAATAAATTTCCAACTAGTTACTACTTCAGAACAAATAACGAGTAAACTATAGTACTATCGTTGCATAAGTTCGTTAGATCACATCAAATCTCGCCGAGGTAACTTTGAAACCTTCGTGTGATGCGGACATAGTTGACTGGGTGCTAACTATCGTTATTTGCGATAGTAAGTAAAATCCAAGTAAAATTATTCAATATGTTCGTTGAGAACTCTGAACTACTCGTAGTTAAGCATAGAATTTTATGAATGGCGAACAGCGACGTGCTCAAATATGACAGTCGTATTAATATTGTTGAAAATGAGTAAATGTGGGTCGTGTGCACAAGTAGGTCACCAGGCGCTCGCGGCGGACCCGCGGCGGACCCGCGGCGGGCTCAGTGCGGTGACAGTTACTCGCGGTTCACTCCGCATTCTATTTTATTCTTATTTTTGCTGACGCGACAGGTACTAATGTGATAATCAACGTAAGACCAACGCCATAAAAATAACATTTACCCAAATCGAGCCGAAACGGTAACTTAGCGACGTGAACCCGTCGTACGAGTATGTTGCGAGAGCTCGGAACGATATCCATCTATTACTCGCCCCGTAGATAGGGGATCTCGTACCTAATTTGCGTATTAGGGTAATGTGCTGGGCGTCATTATACAAGCGCAGATTTTAATGAAGGTTCCGCAAGAACTCTGCGTCTGAAAGGCTTGAAACCGTAATCCCGGTGCCTTTTGTTCGCTTTGTCCTAGACACGACTACGCTCTTGGTCTTCATACAGGCAGGTTTTAGACATCGGAAAAGAATCTAGTACGTATCAGCTTGTTTTATCTATACAAATAGATTATTTATTAATGTACCATCGAGTTATTGCATGCGGTAACTATTAACCTAGAGACACAGCAGTAAAAAGAATCCATCTAAGGTAACGTAACGTTTCCTCTTCCAACCTTGGTAGGTTATTTAGTTTATATTTTTACTACTCTTATTTGGTTTTATGCTTCAGTTATAAGGGTAGGCATAGTCAATTCAGGATTAATAATAAAAACTTGAAGAATGCGAGTTAACCCGGATAACGCGTGATCTAGTAGAACGGCAAATGGCATCCTCGAAGTCAATGGATGTAGGATTCAAATTGCTACTTTCCGTAAATGAAATCATTGGTGTAGGCGCTGGCACGCATGCGCGGGGCGCACGCCTGCGCAGCGCCACTTAACCTCAATCCGAGACGTGTTCTCAAATGAAACTTCATTCCCGAGCCGGCCCCCACGACCACACTTTGCTTTCAGCCGACTTGGGGGCTTACGCGACTTAGACGCTGTCCGACCTACTCGGTGCGGTTGTGCGCGCTACTTATGACATGAACGAATAATAGATTTGCGGACGCTCGACGCTCTACTGCTAATACGTCTTTGATTAAACTTCCTTCATTTCTCATTTAATTGTAATTCTTCTAATACAATTTTATTTAACTGTTCCATTTAAGTACAAATGACTACTGTACATATTTACTGTTAAAACTTACAGAGAAGACGTAAAAGCGTGGTCCCTCGAACAGTAGCGGAACGGCTTTCAGTCATCTGCGGGCACGGAAGTGCCCCCGCCAAGTCGAGCAAACAAAGCACAGCCGTACCATCCTCGAAGCCATTCAGGGCACTTTTGAACCCCTGTAACTTTGTTGTGGATAAAGCTAGACGCCTGAATTTTCAATGACCAACAGTACCTACTATACCCCTACCCCTAAACGACTTTACCTACTTCTGTAATTTTGTCACTCACTCACTCACCGATCATCAAAATTCCAAGTTGCTTCTAGCAGACACACAAACTTCAAATTTTGCATTCAGGTAGTGTTTAGCCCACATAGATAGAAAGGAAAAACTGAAACATCCTGAATCTCAGTCCCATTTCTTTGAGGTAGTGGATAATCAGCACAGAAAGATGTAAACAATTCATCATAAATATGTCACACCTACCTTCATTTAGTGGAAGTATTAATATTAGACATCTTTATTTCTATAATAAGAATATTGACTTGGCAATCGCACGGCGACGTAATAACTTATCTTTCTTTCTTTCTTTCTCTAGCCCACATGAGTGTCCCACTGCTGGACGATAACTTATCTACCTAATATAAATTAAGTTTTATTTGTGCTGTGCGATTGCCAAGTCACTATAATTATTATAGAAATAAAGATGTCTAACATCAATACATCCGCTAAATGTAAGTAGGTAACAAATTACGAAACGATTAATGATAAATTTGTTGAACAGGCGCTTCCATACTAAATAAAATAACCGACTTGGCTTTACATGAGATCTCACTTTTTACGATGGAAGCATTACATTGAGAGACTTGACATTTTTGAACATTTATGTTTTTGGTGAGATAAGAGTAGATTTTATTACTTACTTTGATATTTCCTATATAATAAGACAAAAAATTAAGAATTAAGAGCTTAGCTCTTCAAAAACAATAGCAAATACTTAAATGTAAATTGTGATTGTACTGAAAACCTTCTGAACCTAAAACACAGTTTAGTAGTAATTGGTATATAATCTCAAATCTGTGTTTATTAAATTTACTATTAAATTGTCGCAGTTCGAATTTGGTAAAGTTAGTACTTCACGTTATTACAAGATGGATAATGTTTCAATGTAACCGTTATGACAATATATTTAATTGTAATTTAAATATAAATGGTACAAAATGATGAAGAGAGTCAGCCCGACAATTAAAATATGCAGTGAGCGTGTAGCGATACTTGCGATTCGGCGCCGACGGAGCATCTTCTGTCAACTACGGCAACTTACAGTTTGCAAATTTTATGTAAAAGACAAGTAAATAATCATGTTTTATTTTCAAGATGTTTTTACACTTAAAGTCACATAACGCTACTGTAGTTACTTTACGGAACCATTATAATGACTTTTTTTGTGGGTCTTGACCCTTTTTCTCAGAAATGGTAATGCAAAATTGAAAATTCACAATAATTATTCAGAAAAATCCGCCACATGCGGTGTCTTGGTCACGTGTCGGCAGTATGGAGTGATTCTCCTAGCGCTACAGACAAGACCATCGCTGCTGAAGCTATCAGGGCCCTTAGCCAAGATGCATTACGCTAACTAGCGTTTCTATTCGTTTTGTTTTTAAACCAATCCCATCACTGGTAGATCACGTGACTCTTCGTATGACGTGATCTACCAGTGACGCGATTGGTTTAAAAACGAAACTAATAGAAACGCTAGTTAGCGTACTGCATCTTGGCTAAGGGCCCAGGCTCGAATATAAAATAATCGTAGTATATAGTCAATAGAAATGAATGATGATTTATTTGCCGCACAAAAAACTCCGGTGTACGACTCGCACTTGATCAGTTTTTAATCAAAGAAGCGTCAAACTGAGCGAACGTATCGAAGCTTACAAATATCTCAAACGTCACCTTTAATCGGTACAGCTATACCAATTTTTACTTTATTAACCCTTTTGACCGCCGAAGTCTGATATAATAAGACACCACACCATATCTAATGCCAACCTTTGTCAAATACACTTAGATCTATTTTACGCTGTCAACCATGACGGCTATAGCCGTCAATGGCGTTCAAAAGGTTAATATGGTTTCATAACTGTACCCTAGCAATGAGCTAGAAATACTCTCAGGTCAAACCAGTTAATTTTTCCGAAACGTCAAAACAAAAGCTAGTGTGGATTTTTGTACGAACTCTTTACTTTCTATTGTTTTTGTTACTTTGAAAATCATAAAATTCATAATGAATAGAAGATTCCATGCTTACGTCAGGTTTAGAATACTGAAGTGCTCTTGCGACGACGTGAAGCGGTCACTACATTACCAGCAGCAAACCGCCAAACAGCTAAACAGTAGGTGTAAAGAGCATTCCACGCTATACCTTGTTATGACACAAGGGCCTCGTAATCGATACACGATAATTGTAGGCATCGTTGACATGTATCAAATGTATTAAGCAATAAAAGTACATACTTCCCTGAAGAAACAAGGGCAAAGCTACAGGAATTTCGACATTAATGCGGCCACGGGAATGACGGCGGTTGAAACGCTCGAAGAATTGCCCTAAAGATATGTTTAAACCCCTAGGAGCTCGCTGAATCGATAGCTGCAGTTCAACCGCAGGAAATAAACAGACAACTCTTGAAGTTTAGTGTGACCTAGGGGAGATAAATAACGCTAACGAAACGAGTTTCAAACGCTGACAAAACGTATAGAATTCACATAAGCGGCTGACGCGATAGATCGTCAGCTGACGTCGATCATATATTATTGTATTGTCATATACTATACATGTTCTTTCATTTCGAAATTGTTAAGGTAGCGTAATGCACGTTCTCCCCTGTTATTTTTAAAGCCTCATTAATATTTGGAGTAACATAACTATTGAAGCAGTGTCCACGTACTGGTGACTATTAGAGTATAAAATATATATTGGTAAGCTGATCTATCAACTAGTACGGCTTGTTAGCTCAAAAATAAATACATAAATATCGGTCCCATCTGGCAGAAAGCACGAAACTTGGCATGCATGTAGTTTTTATATATGTGCTTCAATGTTGAAGTAGGAACACGTTAAAAAACTTTTTTCCCTTCCTCCCCCCTCTTTTGTGTCACCAACCACCATCAACATACATCCAAAGAAGGATTTTATCCTTCGACGGTTTTCTCCTAGTTTAAGCCGTTGTCAATAAAAAAAATAAAAAAAACTGTGATTGGGGACACAAAATAGTGGGGGAGAAGGGAAAAAAAAGATTTTAACGTGTTCCTACTTCAATATTGAAGCACGTATATAAAAGCTACATGTATGCCAAGTTTCATGCTTTCTGCAGAATGGGGTCCATATTTCGTTACATTAAACATTTTGACGTGGCTACCCAACCGAATTAATAGACGTTTTCACGTCAAAATTACTCTCGTGTCCGACCGTGACTGTTCACACAGGTTGGAAACACAGGAGGATTTTAAAGTTTCGCTAAGCTATGATGAGCATCATAGACAGTATAAATTCTTAGCCAAACTTACACATACCTAAACAAAACGTACACATGTGCTGTAAATATCGCATCATATTACAAATTAAGTTCATACCAGTGTATGCCCGTAATTTAGTTTCCTCTGTTTACCATTTACACTATGTACGTATCCAACATGTGTAGCGTAGACAAGTCGCCAATCAAATTATGGTAAAATAATGACTGTACGAACATTTGTCTATAGTGACCTGATATGTATCATCTGGAAATCCTAATCACAAACTATTCCACGATGAAAGCGGAAACTCCGAGAGAAGACTACCGCGTTAATATAGTACACACCAACAACTCCTGTACCTCACGAGAGAAACTAGTGAACCTAAATATTCATACGAAGAACTTGGTGGTTAAGTATACATATAACCTCTCAACAGTCCCTGGATACTTAAACTATTCAAGGTCGTAGACTCCGTCCGTCAGTAAATAGAAACAGTATACACAGGACATTTTGTTCCTGCCGCACAGTCACTAAGTGACTATACTATAGAGTATTCAAATCAAATCAAATCAAAATATTTATTCAGTAAACGTGCCACATACGGGCTCTTTTACACGTCGGTAATATAGAGTGAATCTACCAGCGCTTCGGACAGATCAAACTTCGGGTCTACTCGAATTCAGGCAACAAAGCACCATCAAGCTTATTACCACGATAGCGCAAATTAAACAATGTATGGTAATAAAAAGTCGGGCAAGCAACTCGGGCCGGTGCTAGGCGAAACGAGGGCGAGCCGTGAAGGGCCTTTCGCTGCCAAATTGTCAAAGCTGACAAGTAACAGCTGTTTTACGGGACTGATAAACCAGACTATTAAGCGAGCTGGCTATTAGAGCAATTAATGGTGCTGGAATTGATAAACGTGGAATTTACTACAGAGTACAGGATGACCGGTTTTTACGGTCAATTACTATTTTCTATTGGTTGTGTTACAAAAAGGTAACACACAGACCGTTATTTCGACAACGTATGGAGCGGCTGAGAAGTTATTCATCTTTCTCGACCCTTAACTGTTGAGGACCCCTGTGAGGCCGCTCAGGCGCGCACTGACCATCACCAGATGAAATATGGCTATTTCACTATATGAACATCTGGCTGCATCTCTAGAAGCTGATTCTCGATTACCTGTTGTTAGTTACAACATTACGATGTGGCTAATGAACTGATTTAATGCATGCCTCCCCGCAGGACTGCACAACAAAACCACATAGAAGAAGAAACTCGTTTTAACGTAGCAAGATTTAAAAAAATCGATAAAACTTCATTATTTCTGAAAGACCTTTGTTAACCTCCTAAAGCCCGTTGTACAATATAATGTACATAATACGGCCATTGGAATAAAGATCCATTGCAAAAGAGATAGAGTGGAATTTCTTTTGTTTTTATGACTGACAATTAAATTAGAAAACAGACTCTATTTTATTCAAAATAGGTTCATATTCCATTGGCAAATTTCTTTGTATGTTAGGCCTTAGGATGTTATGGCAAAAACTGACATCACTGCTGTATGTTTAAACTAAATAGAAGTAGCCAAAACAAGGCGGCTCTAAACTAGCGCCTCTTCTTCCGGCGTAATCTAATGCGGAACCCGGTCGGCCGCGGGGACCTAGCAAAAGGGACAATTTTCCCCATTTCTTACAATGACATCCCCAAATTTCATTGTGCTTCCTTTCAGATAAATTTCATTACTAATACTCTGCAAGTATACGAGTACATTAAAACACTATGAATAGGCGCATAAGTCCAAACAATGATGCGTGGGACATCCCACGTAATTTCGCTTGGCAAGCAGGTAAACAACAACCTACGACACATGGGAAAAACTGAATAAGGGCTATTTATAAACACATCCGAAATTAATAACACATAAGTACATGAGACTCCTCCCAGTAAACATTGTGCACCAGCTAACACTCTGCGGCAACAAAAGTTCAAGCGAGTGACTACAATATGTAATATGTAGTTCCAGTAAAACGTTTTTAATAATAAAAATGTGCTAGATTGTCCAAGTAAGTAAAAATACATTTTGTGATATCATTATGTCGTAATCGTAACTCGTGACCGTAAAGGCAATATGACGCCCGAAATAATATATTCGCCCGAGTTTTATTTCGAGCGCGGCTAATGTAGCAACTACTGGCTCAGGATGGCTACTTTTTAGTCCTTCCTTGTCAAAGCCATCGAAAGGCGCGAAATGGTCGCATGAGTGGATAACTTTATTTTGCGCAATGGCTTATGTTTTTGTAACTCCATTTAAGGGTTAAAAACTTCCAAAGGAGTCTATTTTTTACAATTATTACAACTTTTATAATTTTTCAAATAACTTTGTTACATTAAATTTGAGTGTTCAGACGACGCCTAAAAGATTTTCTGTGCAGGGTCATGTATTTTTTTTACTCCAAATCACCCTGAATAGAATAGGTTGAATAAAAAATCACCCTATATTTTATAGCTGTGTCTGTGACGCGCGTTAGGCTTCATGCTGAACAGATCGAATAAAAAATCATCCTGTATTTTATAGCTGTGTCTGTGACGCGCGTTAGGCTTCATGCTGAACAGATCGAATAAAAAATCACCCTATATTTTATAGCTGTGTCTGTGACGCGCGTTAGGCTTCATGCTGAACAGATCGAATAAAAAATCACCCTGTATTTTATAGCTGTGTCTGTGACGCGCGCTAAGCTTCATGCTGAACAATACTTTAACCTTGTATTTCTTATAAAAAGGAGAGCTAACGGAGTGGCAAACGTTTTGAAAGCTTTCACCTTTCAGTGGCAGGTGCTGCTTAAGAATGGAATCGGTTACAGTTTTAGACACGCCGTTTCCGCTTCCGCTGAGCAGCCGCGCTGCTGCCCGCGGGCCGTATTTATTTTTCTTTTATTTTCTAGATATTTATAACCTGATGAATAATTAGTACTTAAGCATCTAAAGTTAAGTTCCCGCGACTTTCGTTGCGTAGATTCAGGACTTTAAGAACTTAGTCCTGTATTATGCATTCATCCAAACATTATATTCGGATAATTTGTTGTCAATGCATGAATCTAAAAAAGATTGTAGTAGGGTTGCAGTACTTTTATGTATTCTGTGGTAGCGTTCTTGTGTAAAAACAGTATGAATAAATGTATTTTTAACCACATCGACGCAAAAAGGGGTGTTATAAGTTTGACGCCCTATGACTGTCTGGAGGAGTACGATCCGATTTAGATGAAATTTGGTGTGGAGATAGTTTGAGTCCCGGGGAAGGACATAGGATAGTTTTTACCCCGGAAATTTTGATAGTTCCCGTGGGATACACGATAAACGACTTCTACGCGGACGGAGACGCAGGCAAGAGCTAGTAACTACGAATAAAATTGCGAGCAGCATCCAGACATCTGACGCTAAAACGATACTGCCAGCAGCGAAGTCTCCAAGAAGTGTTACCACGATAAGTACACATACTACCCGCAGTAATAGCTATAGCCTTTCCAACGGAGTGCTACGGCGCAAGGCCTATGCTACGGCGATCGCTACGAGACGTGCTACGGGCACTGCTATTGAGGTTAATCGGCTACGTTTAATGTTTGGTAGTATTTTTTTTAAATTAGGTGCGTTGTCTCTTTACCCTAGACGAGACCACAGTCAGGACAAGGTCGGCGATGGAGCGAGCTTACCCGGAAGGTATTTATCCTACTTTTGAAGGACATCGGGTCATAACCCAGCAATACCTATGCCGGCAGGGTAATCCATATCTTGGCTGTGCGCATAAAAAAAATACCCGAAGCACGTTGCTCTGATGGCCAGGTATGGAAGGTACCCCGCAGGGCGTCTAGAGTTCCGATGGTGAAAGGGAGATGATGGAATCAAGTCGTGCAGATACTGCCTCATAACTCTGCGCTCAACCGAGACAGCATGGAAAACTGGTACTCGGCAGGGCCATTTCAGAGGTGATTGCGTTACTTATTGTTATCATCTATTGTTTTTTCATGGATACGTACGTACGAGTAATATAATAAAGAGAAATGGCAATAGGTGTGCCGGTCGCTTCAATTATACTAGAGAAGAACTTTATGACGTGTTTTTTCTTCTGATTTAATCTGCGCTACAGTCACTAGAATGAGTTCATCATTTATTCCAATAGATATAAACAATTAGACTTGCTTTAAATGGCGAGGTAGGAGCCGCCGAGGAGATATTATTATTACGCATACGCTATTGCGGCACGAGGATAGGTCCTGTGGCAGTGACCTACATAGCAACTCTCCGGAGACTTCTGGTTATACTGCAGCCGGCTTGCGACCTGCACTGGCTGCATCTTAATGATCTTAAAAGCTTATTGCACCTTTCTAAATTAGTCATAGTAATTCAGTCGTCACTAAATGATTCAGACAGATTTAAACCATAATATCCTTGATTTTTAATTTAGGATGCTAGCTTGCTGAATGCGATTACTTGACTAAATTTGTGTAACGATTAAATTAAGATGATTGAATTTAGAAAGGTATAATATGCTTTTTACTAGTGACTATACATACTGGGTGCGAATTCTTAATCGACGATATTTTTATAATCTCACTTCTAATTCTGTTTCATCTCACTGTATATCGCTAACGTATGTATCAAACTAGGTGTGGATGAAATTGCTTTGAAATCATGGCAAAAGGCGCTTCGCTTTTTATTAGGTTTCGGGCACGAGCTAAAAATGTGGGCAGTCGATGCAAATATTTGCTTTACTCTGGTTTTAATATCGGACATGCAGTGGCCGGAAACACACGTTTGCAATTCTCCTACGCGTTTGTACAACTTCATATACCTACGAGAATAGTTAGTACTCGTCCCCTGTAGGTACTATGTGTTGGGAGATAGTTTAAGCGCAGCGTAAAAAGTTACAGTGGGACAACGCCTATGAAGTCTCGCGAAATACCGCCTTTCGTTATTGCCACAGGGTTGTCACGTTTATTTTTTATTTTTACTTAAACTGTTCCATATCCATATTTGGGTGAATCAACTTTTTCTTGTTGTTATTCTGTCCCCTTGTCTCCTGGACAACTGTGATAGAGTTTCTTAGAAAAATTGTATTAATATACACTTCTAATATGCTTAAATGAAAACCTATAAAATAACGGGCTTGTAATGCCCACAGAAACTGATGTTTGGTGAATTTATATATTTAAAAATCATAGTTTTAAACATTTGACCAAGAGACGTCACCATGGCAACGAGGGACAAAAAATAGTTGATTGACCCATTTGTTTAATGCCTACTTGCATGTAGGGTACCTGTAATAACATACAGTCTCTCACAGCACAAGTAATATGGACCGTTATAACTGTAACGAAACACTTAATAAGATGCGTCTCTAAAATGCGCCACTCCTGAACAGCGTAGCCCAAGCGAGTACATGGCAGCTTGGGCTCGCTACCGCCCCTCTCTCGCTTCTCGCCCCGCGAACCCCGCACAATTTCTCTGTCTAGACGTGTCCGTTGGCCGACTGTATTACTGTAGGGACGGGTTGTCCTCATGTCCGTCCGTCCGTCCGTCCTCCCGTGCGTCTCTGGCATTTTACTCAAAAACTACTAGATGTATTTTGATGAAATTTGGAGTATAGGTGTTTTGTATAAGCCGCTACTTAGTTTGGTAGTTAAATAACAAAAATAAATATTTCTCGGGGGCCCTCCATACATGTAACAGAAGCTGAATTTTTTTTTCAGCAAATATCAACGTGTGCATTTCTACAGTTCTTTTTAAAACATTTTAAGGTTTCTAAGCATTTTTAGGGTTCCGTACCTCAAAAGAAAAAAACGGATCACTTTGTTGTCCGTCTGTCTGTCTGTCTGTCTGTCTGTTTGTCTGTCAAGACCCTTTTTCTCAGGAACGCGTGAAGGTATCAAGTTTAAAATTCATATCAAATACTTAGGTTTGCAATCCCTTGGATCAGTGAAAAAATCAGACATCTAAGTCAACGCGATCAAAAGATACGGCCGTTTATGCCGCATATTGAAGGGAATCTCAAGGGAATCAAAACCTATAGGGTACTTCCCGTTGACTTAGAATCATGAAATTTGGTAAGAAGCAATGTCTTATAGCACAAGTAAAGGAAAAAATCCGAACACCGTTAATTTGTATTTACATCACAATAAAAAACTGCCCAGTATAAACTGACACTCACTAAGTACGAAAGTGCATACTTATTGCGTGTCAGTTTATACTGGACTTGGTTTCTATTGTATTCCCGTGATTTACGAACTATTTACCATGCCTACAAGTTTGTGCGGAACCCTCGGTGCGCGAGTCCGACTCTCACTTGACCGGCTTTTTTTTTTCATTAAGTAAGTGAATATTTTCGGAAATAATCGCTCCGAAATTTGCATAAATTATGTCCTCCCCTTTATCTTTTAAACTGTGTGTCCAAAAAATATGAAAAAAATTACAAAGGTAACGCTTAAAAAATACTTCCAACCAACATTATTTTCAACATGATCGAATATACCGTTTTTGAGTTATTGCCGAAAAACTGCGCTTCTCAACAAAAGGATGTAAGTTCGATTCTTTTGCTGGTGCACTTTACTTGTATTTGTAATTTGTATCGTAATGGCGACGGAATCTACACTGAGCATGGCCCGAAATGCTCTTGCCCGGTTTTTTTGGGGTTCCGGACCAAAATGGTAAAAAAGGAACCCTTATGGTGAGACTCCGTTGTCTGTCTGTCTGACTGTCTGTCTGTCTGTATATCACAGCAGTTTTTCTCAGCAACTACACGAGCTACCAACTTGAAATTTGGCATAGTTGTATAACTTGCTTGCCCGCATCTGTTTTTGTAAAAAAAATATGAAATTAATTTTATAAATAATTAAAAACGGGTCTAGAATGATTTGATTATAGCAAGTAGGGTGTCATATGAAAGGGCTCAATTTGCACATTTCAAAACTATTTTTTTTATAATTTTTCGTGACGTACTTTTTGATTTACAACCAAAAAAATTCAAAAAATAACCGTTCCCGCCCCTTATCTCCGAAGTTAATGAACCGAAAAATCTGAAAAATTTCTAACTTATAGATAGTTACTTATATTTTACGGCAATAATAAAACGAAGTGTTCAAAGTTTATAGTTTTCGAGAAATTGACCTAAATTTTAGTAAGATCTGTACTAAAATTTAGGCAAGTCAAAATGGACCTTATTGCATGCAATTAAAGTATATAAAAAGGTATATTTTTGAAGTACGGACTTAAATACGGAACCCTCGGTTCGCGAGTCCGACTCGCACTTGACCGGTTTTTTTAATAATGGCTTCATATCTCGCTTAAGATTAAGATGACAAAGTCTGAGTAGACATCGTTTACGTTCACAGAATGTTAGGTCGAGGAACCGCATCTTATCGACCTTACGAGTATTGTTGAATGACGTGCGAGCTGAATTCAACCTTAGGTTGACAGATCGTTGTTTGACCGACTGTACCTAGTGGTGCTACCTGTCTGAGCGAAGCCAAAAAAGGAGGATATTAAGTTTAACTGACAGAACTGTCTGAGATGTAAGCATAAATCGGGTAGTCCAATTTAGCTCTTGAACTACTGAACCTGTTTAATAAATGGGGCATCATATTATTATGATTCTTAGAGGACGAGCGAGTATCAAAATTTATAAGAGTAGGTTGTTCCAGGCACCACCTCCACGCATTAGGGCTTTGATTTTTGACTATTGAACCATTTCTATTAATTAAGGGTCGCGTCACGTGTGCGACGTTTACTTTGACTCCCGACTATGTGCACGCGCACGCGCACGAGAACCACTTCCGACATAACATAACACTACTACGTACACAGGTACTGTGAAGGTTCGCTAGGTGAAGCGTACTGGCTGCATCAAAAGTGGCCAGTACTTGAAAGTTTATATTTAAGAAAGAATGTCGATTCAATTTGAAAAAGTGTGTCAGTTATCGATGAAAGAAGTGTTTGTATTCATCAAAATAAAAGAATTCGAACCCCGTACCTGAGTTTAACTGAAGAGTTGCGACAGTACACTACACTCACATACACTAGCAAAAACAGAGCCGAACCGTGGTGTGAGAAATGGGCGCTGATTTCAAATTCAAGAGGTGAAAGCAAGAAAGTCAGAGATGTAAGAGTATATGTATTTAGATAGATACATGAAAACCCGCTTGCTGAAAAAGAGTGTGGATAATTAAAGAGATGTAAAAGAATCCGAGACAAATCTGAGTACACTGAAAAAAATCCAATCTAATCAAGTGCCATTTTAACTTGTTTAAAGAAATGTGTTGATAATAATTAAAAAAATGCTCGAATTAACAAAGCAGGTACTAATATTTACATCAAACAAGCTGATGGAGGACATATTATGCAACTTTGTCAAAATTATCAACTTTGATTAAAAATAATTTTATTTAAAAAAAAATACAAACAAAATAGTGTGTAAAGCTAACAAGTAACATTATTAATATAACTATGCGACTTATTTGATGTAATAAATTGCTTATTATTAATTACTAAGCTACTAAATAAGCACAATCAAGCTACTTTGACTACTAAAAAAGCCGTGGTAGCCTAATGGTTTGACCTGCCGACTCTTAAGCAGAGGGTCGTGGGTTTGAACCCGGGCTCGCATTGCACCTCGTAAGTTTTTCAGAATGTATCTGCGAAATATAATTTGTAAAACCATGAGCTTTTCGGTGAAGGAAAACATCGTGAGGAAACCTGCACACACCTGCAAAGCAATTTGACGGTGTGTGAGAAGTTCCCAATCCGCACTGGGCCCGCGTGGGAACTAATAGCCCAAACCCTCTCATTGTGAGTGGAAGCCTGTGCCCAGCAGTGGGACATACGAGTATATAGGCTGGATTATTATTATTATTAAGCTAATTTATTTGATTGATTTGACAACCATTTGTGCCCAATTTAAACTAATCACAATAGATGGTGTGAGTTGGTCATTCTGTGATAAGTTAATTTGTGAACAAATGTCACAATAGATGTCGCTGTTACCATGAGCCCGATTTCTAGATCGCGCAGGCGAAATTTTCCCAGAGATTTATACCATAGGGCTCGGCGACTTTTCTTTAGTTAACCTTTTTGACTAGTACGTACGTACGAAATAGGAATGTGTGAGTATTTTTTTTTAAATTTAAACTAATCTTATTAACCGACTTCAAAAAAGGAGGTTCTCAATGCGTCTGTATGTTGCTTTTTTTAATCCCAACATACACACTTAATAAATGCAATCAAAGGGTTTATTTAAACCACACCATACTGAGATAAACAAGTTGTGTGATAGAACTGAGATTTCACAAATATCTTTATTAATTGAATAATTTAACTAACAGGCATCTTTTATTTAAACATGTAGGAATATTGATTTAGACGATAACTGTGTGATATCCATCAATTTACACTGTTAAAGACATAAAGAACCGTAATTAAACAAATCATTCTCGTTAGCTAAATCAATCAAGACAATGATTACTTTCAGCAATGTCAGTATTAACTCTAACAAGTATGATATGGTTGATTTGATCAAATACTTTATCATTTCAACTAAGTGCTTTGTTGAATAAACTTTATTTCTTGATTACTTTTCTATCAAACTGGTTTGATAACATGAATCAATTTGCTTTATGCAAACGTATGTTAACAAGTAGATTGATTAAATTAAGTGAGATTTTGATTTAATTAACGATTTTTTGCCGCGGAGTAAAAAATGACGCGTAACATTACAAATTGCGTTTACTGTCGATCATTTTGATTCGATCATGTTAGAACCTAAGCACGACTACCTATATTCATTGAAAATAAATGCCGTTTATTATATTACACATCATTTTTTGTTAGCTTAGAAGAGGGGTGGTTTGAACGCTTCGCGGCCCCATCTATGTTCTCAAGACATATATGTGACGTGATGGATGTGTAGATATTAATGACTTCAACTGTACTGGTTACCTTTGAGCCCGTTCACACAAAAACTGTTTTCAGTTCCGTGTTTGGCGGCGTATGAAAAATGGCGGTGTATCGAACTGTTGCGCGTGAACACGACATGCAACATTTCGAATCCAATATAAGTATGATTAGACAAAATGTGTCATTCCGTTTTGTGCTCCATGCAAAACAAGTGAATTTCTTTACAAGGATTCCACTTTTGTATGTACTGAACCCTAGAAATGGAACTTATCAACCAATACACATGAATACAACTCTGTGGCTTAACTATAATTTTATGTATCGTTGCCTAGTACCCATACTCCCATAGTACAGTCAAGGTCTTAAAATGTATACATATTTATGACCTTGACTGTACAAACCTAGACCTTAGTTTGGGACTAATTGGGGTTGTGTGAGATTGTCCCTGATATTTATTTATTATTATTATTAACATATAACTTATGTTATGAGCCCTATGTATTAGTGCAAGTTTATAACAAATAAAAAGTAAAAAATGGTTTGTTTAATGGAATTTTGGACATACATAAGTACAAATGTAATTGACAACTACATACATGACACGGAAATAAAATTAGCAAAGCAAATAAACTAATAATCGATGCGAGGACATCAAATGAAGAAAGGTTGACATTACCTCCCGTTACGCCATTACGAGTACAATGACCGTTGTTTCATACTAATCTTACCGTATTTATTTACTGCTCGATAATATTAATATGAAACACGTGCGGTGTATTGCAACGTCATATGAACAGGAGTAGGTAAATGCGGCATTGATCGCTCGGCATAGTATAGCGAAGGCAGGGCTAGAGAGCGGCGCCGGCGCCGAAGACGGAGTCGGCAGCACTCGGCGTCCGGTCGGCGACCGGGCCGGCAGCCGCGGCGGCCGCGGCGCCCGCGCCCAGCCCTGCCACGCTCAGCTAGGACGTGACACTCCACTCGATCGATACACGCATCTCGACGCCTCAACACACTAACACGCGGTGGGCCTCATGCTGACCCACACTCCTCCACAAACATTCGCTATGTACATACAATCGGAGGTGAATGTTAACTGGAACTCAATGATGCCAAAGCCGACGCATTTAACCGGTCGTAAAAAACTTACCCGTAGTTTTTTTTAATATAAGGTTTCAAAGTTTTATTATATTGGCTTGCGATTCGACGACGCGACGGCTCAGTCGGCGACGCGGCATGCCATGCGCGGTTTGGCAGAGACGAGTGCGGGTCATCTCCAATCCACTCGTATATATGTATACCGTGCGCAATTTTATGTATTTTATTATTCTTGTCAATATCACAAATGTGAAAGTAACTTTGTTTGTCTGTCCGTTTGTTACGCTTTCACGGCTAAACTGCTGAACCGCTTTTGATGAAATTTAGTATAGAGATAGCTTGAGTCCCGAGGTAGGAAATATAGTGCCTTTTATCTCGGAAACATGGACAGTTCCTTAGGGAGCAGCAATAAACGACTTCTACGCGGACTAAGTTGCGGGTAAAAGCTAGTTGAAATATAAGGTTATTTATTATTTCTCTTTACCGTGACGACCACCCTACTCTGGATCTCAGGCATTCTGGGGGACTCGCGGGGTGAGACGTACTGCAGGTATTTAATGTGTCGGCTTTGCACAACTTCAAAGGAGATTCTCTTCTATATGCTAATATAATTTCATGCCCATTGCCCTTGCTCACTGTTCCCACGTCGTTTTGTGTCGAATACGTAACATTTAACTTAAATAATACATAACGCAGTAGCGATCGTTTAAATACCTAACTGTACAGATAAAGTAATAGGGTAAGTGAACGTCGAGCGTTCTCGTAATGGTAGTTGGACTAACCTGGCACTGGCCGCACGTGTGCACGGAGTACGCCTGGTCGCAATCATAGCGGTAGAGGATGTTGACAAAGTCGCAGTGCACGTGCGCCACCATCGTGTCGAGGCGCAGCAGGTCGTGCAGCGTGCGCTCGCAGCGGTCGCCGCCGGCCAGCACGTCGGCGCGCGCGCCCGGGTCCAGTGCGGAGGCGGGCGAGCGCTCGCAGCAGGCGCGCAGCCGCAGCTCGGCCAGGCGCCGCGCGCGAGCACCGGCTGTCAGCCCGCACAGGTGCGGGACGTCGCGCGCCGCCAGCGCCTCCGCCGCGCCGCCGCCGCTGCCGCACGCCGCGCCACCGCACTCGGGCACGCCGCTCGCGCCCTCCTCCTCCAGATCGCACGCGCTCAGCCAGGGGTTGAGGCGCGCGAGCGGACTCACGGCCAGGCCCGCGGCCGCCATCAGCAGCAGCAGCAGCAGCGGCGGCGCTCGCATGGCGGGGGCGGCGCCGCTAGCGGGGGCCGGCCCGCCGGGCGCGGCGCTGCCTCATACCGCATCGCGCATGGCGACCTACTCGCGCGGCCCGGGCCGCGGGGCCGCCGCGCGGGGTGGGCGCGCCGCCATGTCGCTCGCTCGCCGCTCGACTGACTCCCCCCGGGTGGGCATCGATCGCCCCGCGCCCCGCACCCTCCGCTGCGCGCGCCCCTCGAGCCTCTGCCACCGTTATGTAACGCTGCGCGCGCAGGTACAGCTCCGCCCGCCCTGCCGTTCGCCCTCTAGTGATAATGCTGCTCTCGACGTCCGCCCTACTCGAAGCTCAAGGCAACGTACGAATTACTTTTACGCCGAGGCCCAACAGATGGCACTGTGCGATATTTTGCTTTAATAGCCATGTGCTCTCTCTCTGATGGATTAAGCTACACTGAACATTTATTATTGTGCGGCTATACGACCACATATGTCGAACACAGGTACGCAGGTGCAAGACGTCAAAGATATTTACCCTTACTCTCAACCGCATGCACCGACCAGTACCATTACCATGAGTTTACAGTGACCGCACTCGCTAGCGACGGCGTAAACGATTTGTATGGAGAATTGTACAGCTCCTCTAGCGGTCACTTAAAGAACTAAAGATCGCTAGTATGAGTACAACGGTAAATTACCTATCGAAATCTATTCGTTAGCGACTAACGTTTTGTAACCGTTGCCGTAGAACATCGGTACCATGAGTCGTAAATTTGACAGATGTCATCGAAAAATACCGTATCGACTGTAGTTAACTATTTCACTAGCAAATTGGTGCGTGAAAACTTAGAATTATTGTTTAATACGTTACTCGAATTATTTATCTATCCAAATAATATCGGCAAGACATTATTTAGCGTGGAATATGTAGGCTTATGAAGACGAACGACGAAAACAAGGAGGATTTCAAGCTGATATGAGAAATATTACGTTAAGAAATCCACTTCAAAATTTAACTGAGAATAAATTTTATTAAAGGATATAGGCTCAGTAAGGAAGCTTTTGAGAATTTGTGCGATTCGTTAACGTACTACACGGATTTGAAATCCACTCACAAATATAATGTTCCCGATCCTGATGACAAGGATATGTCTGAAGAAAGTCAAGGTATTTATAGTGAAAGATAATGATTATATATTAACTTTAATACTAAATATGTCCTTATCTTTATTATGTTTGTTGTAGGTACCTACTATTTTCAGAACTATTTGAGGGCCAGGAGTTAGTGTTGGAAAATGAAGGCACCAGTGATTTATTAATGGAGAGAGCACCGCGGGATCAATTAGTTAGAAGACTTGCATCAATGCATTATTTCCAAATACTTGTACCATGTTTTCTGTTTTTTGTTTAATATAAAAATAAAAAGTACTCATACATCACACATAATCTTTATTTATTACACAAAATCTTTATTTATTACACAAAATCTTTATTTATTTGCTAAAGTATCTACAATTATATTTCCTAATGCTAAAAATTTACCAAATAAATCTAACCACCGTTCTTGCATTGTAAACTCTGATTCCCTTAACCTATTCCTCTCCCGCTCCACTTCCTGTTTAAAAGCTCGCCATTCACTGTCAGCTCTGACAAAGGCTTGCCTTGCCAAATCTGACTGTCTGGGTGCGAGTCCTTCTGTAGACAGGAGATTAGTGGTTTTGCACCTGACGTCTTCGCCACTGACGCGGTGTGGGCGGTAAGAGCTTGGGGCTCTGCCACCTGGCATTAGCAGCTGTTAATGCTGTTCTTGTGACAGCAGGCTCACCACCGTGCGTTACTCCGGTCTCACTCCCGTCCACCTCGGGCAGGGCTGTAATGGATAAAAAAACGTTTACAGTACTATTTTGAATTCTTAATTAACTAATGAAACTAGATAGGTAGGTACATTTTACTCTAAAATGTGATAATAACAGCAAAATTTATTGGAACCTATTTCTTGAAGAGCTGATGGAAATTGACTGTCATTGCAGTCACTATACCTGGGCTGTTAACTGTTTCGGGATACTCTCTGTCCACCAAGTCTTGTTCACTGCAAGTGCTGTTAGCCACAAGCAATGGTGGAAAAAAGGAGGGCTGAGCTGATGTCCCTGGTACAAGTGGTACAAGTAGATTCCAGTCTCCAACGCCTGCAGTGAAAAAAAACACATTGAAATAATCTTTCCTAGGACATGAATTAAATGAATTTTTATCTTAAATATATATAATAAATTGTTTATTTTATTTCAATAGTAACAATGATAGGGAAACTTACAAGTTACAAGTTTGTTGAGCCAAGTTATTCATTTAGCAGGAAAATTGATAGGCTGTCGTTTGTTTCTAGTGCCGCTTCAGTAACTTCTTCCTGTAAAGCATTTTTTTAAAAGAATGCCATGAGATATGAAATTAATGACTTATATGTAAGTATATTATAACTTAAGGCACATAAATAAATAAGTTTTTGTCTAATTTGACTATACACAGACGTATGAATGAACTGTCACATTGACAAAAAAATCAAAACAAATTCAAGAATCACTTACACTTACATAGTGACACTGCTCTAGGGCACTTTGTTAAATTAGCAGGGTTATTTCTATATTTTTAAATGGATGACATGGATACTTATCTTTTAGCCCAATATCATCCTTACTCTGTCTTTTTATTGTAGTTAGAAAGAGACAACTTCGTTTGGTGTGAAATTAGGCACACGTAACGATAACTACACGAACTATCGAGTTAACGTTAGCGAGAATAGTAAACGTTTATGTGACTCATGGTACGAGTTTAATCAAAAACTATTCGAAGGACGTTTACTCGCTATCGACTGTGGAACGTAATACGAGTTTTCGATAGCAACTCATGGTAGAGGTACAGAATGCACTTACTTTGTAGCATTTCGATGACTATGAAGTTCACACTGGCGGCTAATTTATATTCTAAGCAAGATGCGCAAATCCATCCGTCCATTTTTAACGAGTAATATGGAAGGCAGACATATTTCTACGGCATAAGTGTATATTTGATGATTACGTATGTAACCTCTTTATTGCACAAAACAATTAACAAATATTTACTTACTATGCATATATATATATATATATATATATATTTGGCACGATGGCCGTATAGATATTAGTGTTTTTGACTGTACGTGGTTGTCCGCATTGTTATTAATTTTCTTTCCTCTTAACAACCCATTTCTCATTTTCAACGGCACTGACACCGTTTCTCGAGAGTCTGAGCAAGACAGGTCCTTGCAGTTATGCAGCATGGTTTAATACTTTATATTTCCAACTTCGTCACTTCAGTAAAGTTCAGTGCGCCGAAGTAGTATGTACCTAGCTGTTGCAAGACTTGCAAGTCAACTCAAGAATTAATAAGCCGTTGGACAGTCTTATTTACGCCGTTTAAAACGGATTTATCTGTTTAGTTATACTTAGTTTGTTTTATAGTTAAACAGTTTAATATTTTTATCCACTGAAACTTCTTGCAAACTTCGATAAATAATCTAAGCATATTTTAAATAGTTTACTTATATATTTTGAAAAGAATATTAAAAACTAATGTCTTCTCACATGAACAATTTGTCACTGTCGAGCGACACTGCAGCGTTTTTTTTTCAAACTTGTCCGGACACACTGCCGTGTTTAGGGCTCAAATACATTCATCATCATCATCATATCAGCCGAAAGACGTCCACTGCTGGACATAGGCCTTCCCCAAGGATCTCCACGACGGCCGGTTTTGTGCGACTCGTATCAGATTCTTAGCACCCCCTGTCCTGCCGATACCATGCCCGCTATCGTGGGCAGGAATAGAGGGCTGCCGGGGACTGGGGCCCGTTTAATGGTTGTAAAATCCATTGTGGGGAGAATTGCCCTAATCGCCACGCTGGGCAGGCAACACCAAACAATACCAAATCCATTACTTAAAAATCTTTAAATAGATTATTATCATTGGGAAGTTATGTCAGTTATCTAATAATTTGATTAGTGATCTAAATAAAAGGTTTGATTCTAGTAAGTAGTTGTATAACCAAATTAAATGAAATGTTTACCCTAAACAAACAAAGCCCTTAGGCTTCCGTGACAAAGTTGACGAGGCGCCCTAATAGTTGGGCCCTCGGGCCTGGCACAACACTAACCTAAGCTAAACTAAATTGTTCTATATTAACCTAACTTAAACAATTATAATAAAATAGTGAAATAGTATTATCGAATAGGATGAGATTTATTAGGTGACAGATCTACTATTTCGAATACAAACTTATTATTTAAGTACATACGTGAGGTTTTTTTTTTGAGAACAATTCTTTTATACCTAAAGAACATAGAAAATAGTGATCTTAACTGGAGACCGTTCTGATTAATTTGATAACAAATATATTAGCTGGGAATAGATAATATAATTAGGAGATAACATTTTGGTGACAAATATAGAAATCTGGTGATAGAAAATATTCCGTTCCGAAAAGGTTCCGTACCCGAAGGGTGCCCAACGGGACCCTATTAATATCCTTACGCTGTCCGTCCGTCCGTCCGTCTGTCTGTCTGTCTGTCTTTCTGTCTGTCTGTCTGTCTGTCTGTCTGTCTGTCTATCTGTCCTAACTATACAGAGCTGATCTTTTGAACCGTAATAGGTAGCGGGTGGATTTTTTTTTTCAGAACGTGTTATTACGGCGGATTTACTAACAAATAAAAAAATAATCATAATAATAATAATAAAAAGTTTAATTCAGATAAAAATAATCCATAATTTGTTAGTAAATTCTTAAAAGCTATGTTATTAGTTATGTATCTTAATTAATTAAATCTTAAAGATCGGTGTGGAGCTGCATCCATCTCCACAGGAGAGGAGAGTCCCACCGGTCCGCGAACACGCGAAGGACACTGTTAGGGCTGGCACGCAGGCGCCGCAGCGCAGACGCGCACCGCTTGCGCATGACGGCCGCGAATAATAAAGGGGGTCCCGGTCCCCATACAAGAAACTTTTTTTTTCAACGTATTTCTATTTCTGTTGTATAGTAAAAACGGTAAAAGATACAAGCTTCAAATTTGGTATGATTATAGAACAAACCCTATAGAATAGCAACAAATACTAAAAACCAGCCAAATGTGTACGGAACCCTCAGTGCGCGAGTCCGACTCGCACTTACTCGGTTTTTTTAAGTTTTTGACAAGCAACTTGCTGAACATGGTTTGAGTGACAATCATATAATATTTTAATTTTATTATTTATTTACTCTAAACATCAACCTAAGTATCTTGTACAGTCGACGTCAAAGATATGTTTACATATTTTAACCTTATTTTAATGGAGTTAGGTGAAAAAATGTAAATATTATCTTTGACGTCGACCGTATTCTTACGTTTTGTAACTATCTTTTGACAGGTAAATATTGTCATACATGACATGACACCCGTGAATTAGGTGTTTTTAACTGAACCTGTGTACAGTCGAGGACAGAAAGATGTTTAAACTTTTGGCCCTTATTACAATGGAATAAGGTGAAAAAGTGTAAACATCTTTCTGTCCTCGACTGTACATTGAGAAATTAACTAATATAGGGATACAGGCGGCAAAGAGTAAATCTAGATTTAAGCTTAAGTTCAGTTTAGTTGAGTCAAAATGTACGGAACTGTCAGTCTTCATCTCGATTTAAGTTTTTCCTGCAAGTAACCCTCATTAATAATCTGCTAGTTTTATTACTTCAAGAGATAGGTTAGAGCTGGTTACACTTTTTGTAAATCAACGAAGAGTTAAGCAACAGATTAAAGTGGGATTGGTGACCGCTTAGAAACATCAAGCTGATTTCATTAGATTTTTCGTTATCATATCAATTTTATGGTTGATCGGTTTTTGTTGCTTAACTATATGAGGCACAAACAATTTTTTAAACTTAAATTGTACAAAAAAAACATATTTTAAACATAATTTTTTACTTTCTGTTTTTATTATTATTTGAGAGTAATTCCGCTTTAATAACACATATTTTGTCCCCCTTTGCCCAGGGTGCCAATCTTGCGGGTACGGAACCGTTAAAAGATTTTGCCCTTTTAGATTTATGTGGGAAATCGTGAGGTGAGGGGACACCACATGTCACCAAATCTTTAACCAAGGACGGGTAATTAATTATTCAATTTTAAGTGAGTTCCTGTTTTAGTTGTGTTCGTCAGTGACCGCGCGAGTGTGAACCCACATGTGAAGGTGAAATAATAAAATACTTAACTGGGAATGTAAAGGCCATAGTCGGGTTTCCATAGTAAGTCGGCCCTTATATCAAATTGGTACGGGATATTTTTTTATGTGGTTGTGAATTAGTGATACCTCTAGATTTTCTTTTCAGAAGAGACCATACATTGGCCAATGTAATAATTAACTACAATGAACTTTTTATTAATATTTTTACGAAACGGATTCATTGTAGTTAATTAATAATTAAATACCCTACCTAGTTAACATCATAAATAGCAGATAAATTATGCAATAACCATAATATCTACATAACATTCAATATGATCCTATGGAGATGTTATGCCGTCATAAGCTCTTCATATAAAAATGGCTCCTACATTTCTGAT
The DNA here is from genome assembly GCA_963241965.1 of Tortrix viridana. Taxonomy (NCBI): domain Eukaryota; kingdom Metazoa; phylum Arthropoda; class Insecta; order Lepidoptera; family Tortricidae; genus Tortrix; species Tortrix viridana. Next base: position 54,376,231 of record OY725171.1, on the reverse strand, counting down.
CATATTTCTAAGAGTAAACCCATTATCAATAAAAAAAAAATTGTTTACTCAAAAACCGCCTGGGGCGCTAGTGCTCGTGTGGATCCAGTATTCACCGCAAGAGGGATCTCTCTTCCCGTTATATAATTATACTCTTTGGTTGAAGCTTTGGGCATCACTATTATCGAACGTTCGCAGCACTATCTTTGGCAGAATAACGGATAGCAACACTCAATTTTCCTTATGTTGGTAACGTAAAGACCAAATCGTCATACTAATCAAAATATAAACAATGTATGAAGTTCCGTCTCTTAGAACGTACTTAGTGGTTATATTCTTTTTGATCACGATGACATTAAATTGTCATTAGCATTTAACTTATATATACAACAAACTGATAAGAAAACTCAAACATAATCGAGGAGTTTGTATACGACATTGAAAAACACCGATTGAATACAGAACTTGGCCACACATATTGCTGATTTTTGATAGGAAGTACCGCCTGGAAAATTTTGTTATTTAGGATTTTAGGCAAGTAATGGCCAATGTATGGTCTATTCTGAAAAAAAAATCTAGAGGTGTCACTAATTCACAACCACATGAAATTTTTTTTCTTTTTTATTTGTTTTTTTTTCTTTTTTATATGATAACTAGTATTACGAGTAAGTTTTTTGGATGGCGATGTAAATCTGTATAAAGAACATCATTTCAAAATTTGAATCAAATCGCTTGAATACATCCATAAAAACAACACATTAAAAAAACTTGAAAAAATCATAAGTCAAAAACTGTCACAAGTAGGATGTTCATACTCAGCATAAATATTCTTCACTACATGTATGCGCAAAAAAATCCCGAGCCCATTTTATATATGGGCCGACTCACTATGGAAACCCGACTATGGCCTTTGAACGCAAACTTTCCATGAACCTGCTCGAGTGAAAATGTATTCTTGGTTTACACCTCATGGTCCGTCGCATCAGGCCAGCGAGGTGCGCGGAGCTCGTCCAAAGGCCGTGTGGTGTGATCGTGTGATTCACATAAGCACTATTAAATACCTTAATTAGGCGAATCGCGGATAAGTTGATGTTAGCAAACGTAGGCAAGTTACGTGACGCAACAGATCGTGACAGTGTCTCCCTCGCACTTGAAGAAATATCAACGTTCGATTGTGTGTTCTCGCTTCCCCGCGCGTGACGTAGAGACCTGCGCGTACGCGCTCGCGGTGGACTGCATTCTCTCACAGCGCGGCGTAAACAACGCCGGATAACAGTCCCATCTCGTCCCATCATTTAATTCAAGCGCCGAGAGAAAAAACCGCGGCGACCAGTTATTAATCGTTATCCAACAACAGTTCTTGGTTTCATCTCCTTGGTTATCATTGCTCTGTGAAGAAATCGGCACGAAGGTTAAATTTCATCACGATGGACGCAACAAGTAAGTTTTTTGTTCATCCATTATTTATTGCCTTCTTTAAATGTTCTCGCTGCAACGTTAACTTTGGAGTTCTCAGTAGGTTTGTGGTACCTAAATAAGATTAGAAAGTAACAAGTCACTCAGAATAATACTTACATTTTGTTAAATTTTGTAATTTGATATTGAACCTTGAGTAAAAGGAAAAGCATTTATAACTGTATTTGATCGTTAAGCAGCTCGGCATCTGAATAGACTTCTTTGTTAAAAGTGGACTTCGCTTTTATGCGCTTGCATCAGCTTAATTAAATACTGTAACTTATTATGCATTGCGTCTGCGTTTTCTTTTGATGTAATTTGTTTGTCGCCGCCTTGGTTAATTTTGAAACCTACCTACCGAAAAATACGCCCTTAATAAGTAGGGTAACCTACCCTAAACTGAGCTAATGAGGTATTTATTTACCCGCTTGAAACTAAAAAACCCATGAATCTGAAATGCAAAGCGAATATAAATAATTGAAGTACATAGTTACATTAGCTATTACCTCAATAAACGCAGTAAACGCTAAGATACTACCAGAAGTAAAATAAAGGCTTCAGGTAAAATTAAACCCACTTTCGTTATCATAACAAAGAACTGCGCCAGTCACGCCCTGAATAACACACAAAACGCCAAAACGCGTGTTTCATCATTATGTTTCAATCATTACACTACATTACTTGTATAATCTCTGGGGTCGATTTTTGAACCTCATTGATGATCTTGAAATCACTAGTGACTATTACCTATTCTCACCGATGACATTGAAATCACTATTTGACAAAAGTCGTATTTTTGAATTTCACACCCTGTCTACCAACTTACTTACTCAGAACGTGCTCAAAACGCCAAAAAACGTCACGTGTAGATTGAAATCGTGGTGATTATGATTATTAACTTATAAACGTAGATAGTAGAGGTAGCTGTCAGAGTCAAGTAATTATTTTAATAGTCACGGGTGATTTCGTTTACGAGGGGGTGGGGGCACTCGTATTCAATATCATAGGCGTGAGAATTTTAGTCACCACCGGTGAGATTCAAAAATACAAACTTTTAGAATTAAATTAAAATCGGCCATTTTAGTGAGCTTTAGTCACCGAGTGAGATTCAAAAATCGACCCCTTGCGCTAATTTTCAATAATAATATTAAGGTACCTATCTAATATCGACGCACGCTATTTAAATTAGCATAAGTCATGAAAAGGCCATCAGAATGAGTCAAGCGCAGATAATAAATCTTGGTTGAAGAACCCGTACCGCGCGTGACCCGCCGCCAACCTATAATGAAAAATAATAATGAATACCTAACCCATTACTTTACTCGTAGCTCTAGCTCTAGGAGAAATAGCATGAATCAGCCGATCGCCGATAAAAATTAAATTTACCTTCAGATTCCTTTTAGGTTAATAGTCTAAAGGAAACGACCTTCACCCGTCTGTTTAATGGTTGAAAAGTATTTTATATCACAATTTAATATGTTAAGTAGCAAATAGTAAATTACTGTAAGGTTTACTATAAGGTCCTTACGTCTGCCCAATAAAACAAACTAAAAAAAAGCCAAGAGCAAGTCGGGCTCACAATATGAGTTCCGTACCATCACCACAATACCAGCAACACCTGTTTTTAATTTAAAAAAAAAGAATGTGTGAGTGTGTGTATGTATATTATTTATTTGTGAAAGGTGTTATAATAACATCGCTTGGACTAATTTTATTCAAGGCTTATTCAATCTGTACTGCGCGTCACTAAAGGTTAAAGTTAGCTCCTAAAATAGTGATCCAAATGGCATAATGTACAGGACGATATATACCTACATTATCTACACTTTATTGTTTAACTAACTAGCGATATTTATTTGGTAAAAGTAAACGATATCTAGATTACAAGACCCTATACTAGGAATGTAATATCTATTGTTATTTCACTTTTCACTTTTTTACACGACTTTTTTGTCGAGGAAACCGGCACTTTTCCGGTAATCTTAAGATTCATTGTCTACTAACCCTATAAAAATAAAAAAACGGTCAAGTGTGAGTTGAAAAATGTTCAAAGTTTATTAGCTATTTATCAAAAACTGTAAATTTTGAACCATTCATTTTATTTTTTCCATAAAATATAAATAATTAGCTATTTTAAATGATAGGTAAGTACCTACCTTACATTATGATACATTAATTTCAGCTTTTTTTTCATTGGATCAAGCTGACCCTCAATTTCAATTAATATAGTCGACAATTAGTGTGCGCGTCATAAGTCATAAAGAACTAACACCATGCCAAACATTTAAATTCCTACGTTTCATAGTTGTTGAAATGAAACTTCCGTGACCGTTGATGTACCTATTATGAGCGATTGACAGTTTCTTTATTTCACCAAACCACACTAAACATAAACAAATATAATAAGTAATATTGATTGAAAGTACCTAGACTGTCACAATGACAAAACAATTACAAAGTGACAGATTTTAAACCTAACAATGACAAGAGACTCAGAGCTTGATTTCTTTATAAATTATATTATAATATTATTCTTTCGATAAACAACAAGGCAATTATTGAAATGAGCTATTAAAGGTTATGTTAAATAATTTATTCATTGAAATTAGCTTAATGTATTCATTTAATCCAGAACTTCCCTACGGGAAAACCAGTAGGTACGCGCAACGTGATTCTCATTGTAATACTATTTTCCTGCCGGCAACTTACTTGGCCGTTATACTATATGTCAAATATCTTCGCTGCGTTTCTTACATCGGTGTGTAAAATGAAAAAGATGTACTTAACACATTATTTGGCAAATGTGTGAATCAACTTTTAAGGTACTCCCCATATTTCGAAATGTTTCACAAATTATATTTTTTAGAAGAACTATTTATTTGATAACGTCGTGGCTTACACGTTTATAAAATCAGACAAATAGGCTAACATTTAAAAAATGTTGTTTTACAGTAGTACCATTTTGAATAATAATATAGTTGGTAACGCAGGGGATAATGTTGTCCCCAGGTTTTGTATGAAAAATGTGCATTTTCCCCTGAGTTACCAGGGTTTTTCGAAAATTAAGAAATATTTGAGGTGTCTAACATGTGGGATCTGTAAATTTGATGGTCTGATTTTAATATTCATAAATTATTATTAATCATAAGTCACCAGGAAAGTTTTAGTGCCGCAAATGAAAAGGAGTACCTTAAAAGTGGATTCACCCAAATACTACCAAGAGAGTTGCAGGCACTATATACTGAATGCTTCATTGTGACTCGCAGTTTTATGAAAATTATCTCAGCAGTTCTATTATGGCCGCGTGTATCAATGTTGATAAACGTCGATAAAACATCTGTCACTTACTGACCAGTATGTAGGTGCGAGGGTGACGGCTGTGGATAAAGCCAAATGTACCCACCGCGACAAAGGCGACCACGATACGGGGCTGGAGCTGCTACACTCTAAACAGCGAACACTGTTTAATATTGGTTTGGTTGGTTTCCTATTAAAACACGAGTTTCAATTAACTTGCACGTTAGCTACCACATAGGAAAGCAATGAATAACAACGTCGTAACTTTTGTTGTTATTGTTCACTCGCAATCCAGTTTCAACAATGTTTGTAAATGAGGTTGCCATCGGAAACCTGCAGGGAATATTTTTGATTAAAATATCTAGGTTACCTTACAAGTTTTAGGTACTATACCTAAAACTTGCGTTGCCCGCGACTTCATTTGAGAAGAAGTCGTTTATTACCAATCCCGGAATTTTCTACTTTTCCGGGATAAACCAGTGCCCTATCCATCTTGGGGCCATAGACTATCTCTGTACCTACGTATCAAATTTCATTGTACTCACGTTCTCGAAAACGGCTCTAACGATTTCGATGAAATTTGCAATTTAGAGGTTTACGGGGAAAAACCGATCTAGCTAGGTCTCATGTCTGGGAAAATTCGTTTTCCCCGTATTTTCACGCAAAAAGATTTGCCCGCGCAATATGGTTCGTAATTACGATGCGGCCGCCGCCGTTTGATTACTGACTGCGCGGGTTCAATTCAAACCCCAGCTATGGACCGGTATTTTTTGTTTTGTTTTTATTCCTTTTAGTTTTTGTATAGAAATCTATGAAAATTCGGTTTCGATCTGAGTGACGACACTCGACCTCCCAGGAAGTACCTACCTAAGTACTTATATAAATACAACCTGTTAGCCTGGTTAGTATAACTTTGCCTTTGAAGCGCGAGTATTTATTTGTTCACGAGTCTTGAATGCTTTCGTCGTATTTAAGTAGGTACCTATAATATATTTCTTTATATAAGTAGGTATGTTTATTGTTATGAAACTAGTACATGAAGTACAAACTTAGAGCTTAGTTTGGGATTAGGTCAATTGGTATGGGATTGTTCACAAAATATTTATTTGTTTGAATAGAAAAACAAAAACTTTTTTATTCGTTCTGGTTCCTTCACTTTTCCATGCATACAATAATTAGGGTTAGGAGTTTTCATAGCACGGTAAGACGGAAGTGAGCTATGGTTTCATAAAACTCCGAACTATAACAATAATCCCTACTTCCTACTAATATTTTAAATGCGAAAGTAACTCTGTCTGTATGTCTGTCTGTTACCTCCGATTTAGATTTAGTTTGAGTCCCGGGGAAGGATATTAATAGTTCCCGTGGGGTACACGATAAACGACTTTTACGCGGACGGAGTCGCGGGCATAAGCAATATGGATAAACGTTACAAAATGGAATCTGAAAAGTTTTACATATCTCGGTCTATATTTCTTTTATTTAGAATAATTGTTCTGATTTATAACGTAAATTTTCCTAATAACCTCCTAATTCGCTACTGTGTATATAGTATCACACTATCCTTGAATCAGCCGTCTTAATTATCGTTTACTTTATTTACTAACACGTGTCTGAACGGCTGTACCTACCAAACGCACCACCGTCGTGGAGGCAGGCCGGCTCCATTCCATTCACATAAGTGATCTACGCGCTATTGATACTAAATCAGCCATCCCAACGATATAGTTTAGTCAATCCGTTGTCGCCTCTTACACTGTTATGTTTAATTATAACATTTTTTTATTGTTGGTATTCCAGGCATTTTATGGGCATTCTTCTTTAGCCAATTGTAGCCGGATGAGGTAAATAAGCCTCAAAGCACACTAACGCAGCGCGTGCGCAATCAACTGCGTGAACGGCCATATCTTATTTGCTATCTTGGTAAAAGTAAATCCTTGCGCTGTCGTTGAAAAACGTTTCATCTACATATGTTTTGTTACATAATCCATCACACTCCAAAACCACCTTATCTTTAACTTCCTACATATATATTTTTTGTAAGGAGAACCCCGCTAACTAGTAGTAGAGAAAAATATTGCTGTGTTAGTAATCTAACCCATTGGGTTGGACTTTATTTAATCAAAATATAAATACTGCGTAAATGTTTAGACCTCCAATGACAATCGGTTTACTTGTAGCACCTATTAATCGGTTGAAAACGTTTTTCTTTAGTGGAGAATAAAATGGGGCTGCCACCGCCGTACGAGCCGACCGCACCTAACCCTGCGCCGCCGCCGTCGTACTTCGGCGACAACCCGCCGTCGCCGCCGGGGCTGGTGGTGCCGGCCGCGCCGCGCGCCACCGTCGTCACGGGCCCCCCCGCGCGGCCCGACCGCCCCCTCAAGCTCGGCCCCGGCCCCACCGGCACTTCCTGCCCCTCCTGCAACAAGTCCATAGTGACCCGCGTCGACTTCGTGCCCAACAACCGCACACATATCCTGTCTGCCGCGCTTTGCGTCTTAGCTGGGTGAGTCCGCTTCGAGGTTGAGGCATCGTTTCTATCATCATGTTCGTCAACACCAGTAGGTAATATATATTCACCAGGATATATATCTATATATGGATCATTGGGTGAACCCTAAGGTTGCTACCGACCCGTAGGTACCCTGTTTCCTTCCCACCGCAGGTTTCTACCCGGCCCAGTCAGTTTGATTGATTCGCGGGCCTTCTTGTGGGCTTAAACATGTGTATGAGTAAATATGTATGTTATGTGGGTAATGTTCAGAAAATCACCGGACCCATTTATTTATAGCCAATAAGATAAGAACTAACCCCGTTTAATGACAGAGGTAACATAGGTAGGACAGTAAAATTACAGTATTATTAAACTACGCCGTTTTTAGTAACATACCTATTTTATACATTTTTTTCATGAAAACTATACCTGCAGGTTTAAGGGAGACTTTATTCGGCAGATGCTGCTGTGGTTGCTTTGTCCCGTACTGCATGCGGTCGTGCAAGTCCGCCAACCACTACTGCCCGTCCTGCAAAGCCTTCGTCGGCACGCACCATCCTTCATGAGCTATGGGTACCTGACCGGTATGGGTAACAAATGAAAACGCGTGTTAAAAGGCATAATTCGATTTAATTAAACTAATAGTTATAAAACAAGCGCTGATATTCGTAAACGTAATAATAAAAGATTTTATCCTTTCTAATTAAGTTCAGTCACTTTGTAAGATGTTATTAAACGTTTATGAGTGGAGCGATAAGTGTTCTCAATACACAGTAACTTAACCTCGAGCTGCACTGTAATTTTCTGATTCATAAAAAATCCAGCGCCCGGTGGTCCAGGCGCGACGCGGTCCGGTTCGGTCGGGAGCACACGTGAGCTATCAGATGCTAACCCTACATATTTTTCCAGCCGGTTATTAATTACTGTGCCACAGCTGTTATGCCATTTTACGGTATCGGATCGGATCTAAGTTCAGTATAATCTGACGTTTTATGGGATGCCTCTCTCAAATTTCTCCTTGGAAACCTACCTGTCCGTGTAAGAACTGACAAGTCAACCAATTATATTCCAAGACTACTTTGGAACTAGGTTGTAACTAGCTGACGTAATAAAGAGGCTAATGATAATCTGTGTCGAATAATACTGTAACCGGGTGTGACAAAGTTCTACAGCGATCGACAAATAAAATTGGTTGATTGTTATTTACCGCATGTACATGTACCTATTACGTAATTTGTTGTAATTAACTATAGCAAATTAAGTTTCGTACCATCGCGTGTCTTTCATTCGCCCGCGTACTATAGTTTAACAGCACGTCCAATATTCAATAGTACGCTGTCTATCGCCGTCACACTCTGGCATCTGTCGTAGGTATTTGTTATGCGAGACGGTGACAGCGATAGGCAGCGGAGTACTATTAATACTCTGGTTTTACTGTAGGTTATTTTGTTAGTATCTAGATTGTCCCGTGATTTTTTTTGTCGTCTGAATGACGACGGGAATGACTAAAATGTTCAAACAGTGGATAGATGAGGATACCGGAGTTAAAATTTAACTCAATTTTCATTTAATGTTACATTATCCGCGGTTTGAATATAATTAGGAACGCTTGTTTGACCACCAATCGAAAAGTACTTAATCAATTTTAATGTTAAGTATTTAGAGTTTACTTTAGACCATTAACTAAGGTTTATACTTTCATTATTTATACGTTTATTAAAAACGGCCTTTTATTTTAAAGGAATTTAAATACAGGGTGCTGACGCATCCATATTTACAATATTTTTCAACTTTGTATGAACACTGAAGATATATATTTTTTATCCTTATAAAATTAAAGCTACGTTTTCGACAGGCATTAATTTTACATAACGTTACCTTACTCTATTAGGTAACGATAAGTGTAACTAACAATAAAATTAATTGGAACTTTTTGTGTGGTGGTCCATTTCGGTAAGTCATATTTGGAGGCAATTGTATGGGAAAAACACAAGCGTCCCTAATTATCTGACCACGTCTCCAAGTAGGTACATACATATATCCTAAACTATAACTGATAAGAAATAGATTAAATATTGGACCCGGCCGTAAGTGGCAAAATTTGTAGCAAGTTTTTGATAACAGCGTAATAAATGAAAATCAATCTCACTTAATATGTCATTTTTAATAAGTACACATTAATTATATATAACATTTCGTACACGTTTATAGATTATATAAATGTAACACAAATAACTATGAACTCGCAATCGTAAAGATCAACTATCAAGAATTCTGTGATATTTTTTTTTGCTAGTACCTATGTACCTATTTTTATTTTCAAAATTGATTTGGCTTATCTCTATGCGTAAGATTTATAAAAACTTGTTGTTTAATCAAGCGTTCACGGGGATAATTAACTATTATTAACTATTATTTGGCAAATAAATACGGATCTCAATGTGCTAACAAGGTAAGTCATTAGGAACCTCAGACACTCTGCTGTTTTTTCGAAGCTCAGGAACAGTTTTAAAGGTCACAAACAAATGCTGAGAGATATGTGAAATATATATGTAATGACACGATTTCTATGATTTTGATTCCGCCGCTGTCGCCGCTGCCGCGCAGTCACGGCCCGACCGTTGTGCTGGCACTTCACTAAGTTCTAGGCCATGTTTGCCAAATATTGATCTTATATTGATCTTATATTTGGTATACCGAATAAAATAGATGCAACAATAGTTATTGGTCATACAAGGGTGCAAAGTTGTATTTTAACCGCGAGTGTGGAATTGAAACACGAGCTAGCGAATGGGTTCTAGGGCTCAACTACGAGCTAGCGAATGGATTCTATGGTTGAACCACGAGCGAGGCGAGTGGTTTGAAAATAGAAACCTGAGCAAAGCGAGTGGTTCAAAAATATAATCCTGAGCGTAGCGAGTGTTGCAACACACGAGACGTAAAATAACTTTGAAGCCGTGTGTAACACAAATCTTTTCACCTCACTAAAACGAGGAAAATACTACATAAGAAAAACAACTGAAATATGTAAAATCAGCCTTAATGAGTTTTGCTATCTGTTTTTAAATAATAAAAAAGGACTTTCCGAGTTAGTGAGGTGAAAATATATTTGACAAATAACAGCCAAGTCAAAGTGGCACCATTAGCTTGCTAAAAGTGACAGTCGCCGACGCCGCCGTTTCGACGGAGTCACGAGGGTACGTATTATAATACCGAATTTCATAAGGCCTATGAACAGAAGGCCGAATATTAAAATGTCGAATGATTATTGCACCGATAATTTAAAATCCCGAAAGTACGTTTGACCGAAAGCCTGAAATCCCGAACACTATAATCCCGAAGATAATACCTACACCTGAAATACCTACCGGTTTGCTCCAGCGCTAAATAAATATAAGATAATGTACGAAAAAGTCGACGTGGAGCTCCTATATGGCATACTTAACCTAACCTAACCTGCCCCCTTATTGCCTATCGCGTTTGACGCTCGGAATCAGAATCAAGTGTCATGATTTTGTATGGGCTATGACAGTTGATTCGGATACCAATTGTCAAAATTTCGTTAGGCAATAACCCCTCTGTTCTATAAGTTGTAATTGACGTAATTTAGCAAATAATCACTGATGCGTACACCTTACATTAAACGAACACCGCTGCATGGCAGATCGGTAGTTCGGTAACCTAATTTGCTAAACTAGGACAGTTTCAACTTATAGGTTAGGTTAGGTTAGAGTTGTGTTAAAGCACGAAACGCCTTATCCACGCAAAATAGGAGCTCCGCGCCGCGGAGCTCCGTCGACGTTGTCGTACATCATCAGGCCGTAACACAGAGGAGTATTGGTTGTACTGCAACTTATAGGTATTTCAGATTGAAATAGGTATATTAATCTTCGGTCAAACGTACTTTCGGGATTTTAAACATTCCGTCGTTTGAAAATAGATATTTCAAGCTTCGGTATATCGGGTACCGGCATTTTGTTCTTTCAGTATTTTGATTTTTCGATGTGTTAATCGTCGATATTTTAAGTGTAGATATTATGAACTTTCAGGATTATGATACGATTTGGGAGTCGCAACAAGTTGACAGTGCATAACAACTTTTAAGTAACATTCCTAAAACAAACGACATCTAGGTATGTACTAGTTAATTTACGCTTGCTTGCCTTCTACACAGGGATACAGGGTATAAAAAAAACATTTATTTTTGCAAAACATGCATGTACAACAACAACATGCATGCATGCATGCATGGCATGTATGGAACATTATATCCTGACTTGCAACATAAGTACATACATAATTAATTACTAATTAATTTATTGTGATGATTTTCTAAATATGTGAGCAATATAATATAATACAAAACTTATTCTCTTCATCTCAAACTAAATTTAAGTACATAAGTACCTAGTATAAGCTTACACTTTGGTACATATAAGTAGGTACTTATGACATAAATTATATAAGTATTGTAGGTACTCTTTTGCGTACGAGTGGTACTGATTATTATAAAATGCTTTATTTCATAGCTTTGAATATTCACTGTAAACAAGAAAATCTTTGTACAGATATATGTATATGTAATATTCTGCAGAGCATCTCCACCTAATACCATACCTACTCGCATATCGCATATACGTCTGCCCCCTAGGCTTCAGTTTTCGTCTCGTGTGTTTTTAGCATAAATAACTACCGAAGAAACATACAAAATTAGGATTCAGTACTTTTAAGTCAAAATCCAGAGAAACGATCAGACAATCAAAAATAAACGAAAATATAATATTAGTATATAAGTACATATATATTGGGATGTGTTCTTGGATTGGGATTCAATAACGCATACTATTTATTTTCTTATAGCAATTACTATTACCGTTTGTCTTTATTCGCAATGACCTACTACAATTAACATATACCTAAGGTTATGAAGTTTCTATTTAATTTTCGGAGGAAAAGCAATATCAACATAGACGAGCTCTTCTCGTTCTATAAGACTATATAAAATTTTATTAAGCGAAGGTATATTGGCTTTAATTATGGTTTTATTGGTTTTATACAGAATCTAACCTTGTTGTTCCATGTTAAGGAAGAAGAGTTTTTGCTGCGTTGTTTAGAATGTTCACTCAATGAATTATTCAAGCTTTCGACCTTTTAGGCGCCGAAGGCAACTTTTTCAAAAATAAAACACCGTAAAACTTGTATCCATCGTTTAGGTAGTTTACTGCTCCTACGACCTAAACGATTCCGCAAAATTTTATTCAAATAGTAACTACCGGATCTACGGCGAGGTCTGACATGTACAAGGTTACTGTATTATTTATTGAGAGTTAATATATTGATTTTTCTGTTCTTACTTTATAATTCCAGACAGGTTAGCAACCAAAATAATGCAGTTATCTTTTTAAAACCTGTATCTAGTTTAATAATAATTCAGATTGGGAGGCGTGAAAATATTAAATTAAGTAAAGTAAATAAGTATCTATTTTGTAAAATTTTAAATGTTTTCTTTTTTGTTTTGATTATTAAATTCTATATGGAAAGAATGTTTTATTTTACCTTAGACCTATATATATTCGACGTTTAAGAGCCTGTCCAGATGACGCGTTCCCGAGTTACTAGAGCTACATACATCACGTCCAGATGCTGGGGCGCCTCCTGGGGGTTCCTCCTGGACGGGATGAGTGTAGCTCCAGGATCTCCAGGAGCGTAAAACGGGTCATCTGGACAAGCTCTAACTAATGCTAAATTGGACCTTTGACGGTTTATTCTAACGTATCGTATATTAAATTAAAATCACCTTCGCTATTCAACATTCTACGCAATTAAAATTATTTTGTGAGCCTAAACCTGTAATTCCTTAGAACCTGTCTCCCTTTGTCCCTTTTTCATCTATTTAGTGATGTGGATGATGACTGAAAGTGGTACCAAGTCACTCGCGCCTGTCCCGCGCGGTGGCAGGCGTCGGCGAGAGCGGGCAAGGAGCAGCAGCTCTATTTACAATACAGTGTCTCTCGTATACACTCCTAGGTGTTTTCGGCAGTTGGGGCAGTTGTGATCGACGTTCTTCCATCTCTTTGTCACATACGGAATTATACAGCAACACAGCCACCTGCGGAAAGAATAACATTTATTTTACTGGGATTCAATCATATTCTTCAGATTTCACATAACGGGAATGTTGTAGGTAGGCGTTGTAGGCCGTCAAAAAATTCCACCACCGCACTACGGACTGTTGTGTCTGTAGTTTAATTACCATCACTTGCGCTGAGGCCGCCACACACCACAAGAGTTGCGTATAAGTAGTTCGCTATGGTAGTTCCTAAAGCGTGCGGTTGGCTTATGCGTTAAACGCTTCGCTCGGCAGACGCACTGCGTTGCGCTATACGTCTCAGGCTGCGGTTGCCGCTGCGATCAACGCAATAAACAACCGCGCGCTTAATACTAAGCAACTAACATTTTTGTAGCAGAAATAAAAGTAAAAGCTTTCGATAGTGACTGGTGTCTTATTTAACCATGTTTAACTATTAATTATAGTATAGTACCCGTAGTGCATGCCAATTATTAAAGTAATTAGCGAACACATGTCCGGTGATGCGTAGTGCAGAGACCGGAAGCCAACTTGCACTAGAGTTAGTTATTAAAACATTCAACGCCGCGACCCCGCGGGCGGGTCCATTTTGCATGAAAATCAAAGACACGGGCGCTGCCTGTGATAAGTGACTGACGACCTCTTGGGTATACCTACTATGGAATCCGCATATTCGTAAGAAGCTTGTTTGTGCTAATGGCAAGCAGTTTCGGTTGCTTTATCTAATAATCTGTCCTATCTACCTATACGTCTCACTATCAATCAACATGTCATTAAAAATAAAGCATTGAATTCCGATGTGTGAACTCATCTTCAAAGAAGTACCTATATCACATCGCATAATAATAAGCACATCAAATTTCACTGAGGCAACCGCATGGCGAGTGGTAATCGGAGTCTTGAAATGATACCGAACGGGGGTAAAAAAAATAATTATATTTTTTTTAAATTCGCTCTAGAGAATAAGGGTATTGACAGACCGACAGACAAACAGACGGACAACAAAGTCCAAACCTAAAAATCATTATGGATATGTTATTATGAATTTTTAGATTTGAGGGACCGTTTAGGAAATATTGAACTCGAAAAGTGTCATTGTCGCTAGAGTTGCGTGCGTTTTCAGTGGGTTTTTGAACACGGTTTTATTTTATGTAAAAAAATTTGGTGAATAACTCAATAACTATACTAAATTTACAATTAAATATATTTAGATATAGTTAGCTAACCTATATCATCAAATAAATCAAATACAAATTCTACAAAGTAAACAAAAAATAGATACTTATATTACTTATCTCTTCAATACATTTACAAAGGTCTGTGGCCTTACCAAAAAAAGATCCCCAGTGTAAGGGCAATCACGTGGGTGACTGTGGAGTTCTTGTAAGTGGCCCGCGTCATCACGTCCTCCTGGCAGTACGGGCAGCGCAGCCCCACGGGCTCCGAGCCCACCTGGAGCACGTCCAGGTCGATGGACACCGCGTTCGAGCTCTGCGCTATCTGCTGGTAGCTGCTGGAGTCCACTGAGGGGAAATGGGTAAAACTCGAGAGTGAGACGCTTATTCAATTCCTAATTGGATATAATTAGATATTTTTCAATCTGCGGGCTTAGCATGCATGCTCGAGATGAAATTTGACAGGTGCTAGGGAAATGAATACTACATCTATTCTCGGAAACTTTTATTTTAAACCTTAAGCATTAATGTGCATGCATGGTAATCCCGCTGACGTTCTTAAACAAAATTTAGTGTCCTAAATTAAGATTTGATTTTTTCTGCAATTCGAGTGGCCCTTAGAATGATGTCACTTTATGGCCAGCCTTTAAAATTCGTCTATTATAGGTAGCTCCGATAGCAGAGGCACACATTGGTGTGGTCGCTGGTAGTAGATACACTAGAGCCGTGACTTCAGTGTGTACTTAGTCGCTACAAAAACTACTTGGACACTATTTTTTTTAGATCATCGGTACGAAAACGGCCTTTGTTTGAACATAAAAATAATGCGTTTGCATGCGCATACGGACGGAAAACGGACGCTAGTATGGTGAAACGGAAATAATTTATAATAGGTGATTTTTCTTGTGTATCGGATATATTATAATTCTAGTAATTAGGTAAAAATATAATCCAACTAAATATGAGTCAATAAGTTATAATTTTTTTTTAATAAATCCTGGAAATTTTGTTAAATATAATTATAATCATTTTTTTTTCCATATTGCTTACTTTTAATATTTGATCTATTTCAAGATGAATCGCACAAAAAATAATTAAGAATGTTTCATTTATGTTCAATTAGCTAGCCTATACATCCAGCCTTATTCCGTGCAAGGTTACTTACCTACCTATCATTCAAACCCGGTCAGCCATTCATCTTCACTGACTGACAAAGGTACACTAACCACTCTGCACTGCACCCGCATTACGGTCGCCTCTATCGTGGTGGACCAGTGTGTATAAAGCATCCGTCACTCTCTCCCTTAGGTACATACTGGTCAGAAATTGACAGATCCACGTTTATGCACATGATAAACACGACCATAAGTATAGGCCCGCTGCGGGCTTAGCATGCATCCACAAAATATAATTTGACAGGTGCCAGGGAAATTAATACATCTATTCCATATTCTAACGTTACACTGAACGCGGTTTAAAATAAAAGTGTCTCGTCCTGACTTTTATACAAAAAGATTTTATCCCGTATTGCTAGAGTATTGAAATAAAGTAATCACCACCGCCCATAAACACCGACAACTCAAGCAGAGTTTTTGAGTTTGAGTTTTTGAGCTTGTTGAGTTTTTGTTTTTGTTTTGTTTGTTTTACTTTTATTTTACAGGTCGTATGCCGAGCGCTAATTAGAGAATGCTACACGTTTATACAAAGCTGGCTTTTACCCGCGAATCTGTCTGCGCAGGAGTCGTTTATCGCCATTACCTCTGAAACCGATTAAATTTTCGGGATAAAAGTACCCTATGAACCGTGAAGATGGAACCAACATGAAACAACTTTCGCATTTAGAATATTAGTTAAGATTTAGAAGTACGCCTACGTGTACGCTTATGCATTATGCATAAGCGTACACGTAGGCGTAACCCGCTGTGTCAGGGTGGTACCTACGCATGCGTTACTATTTACATCTACGCAAACGTGCTGCATACGCATCCGGTGGGCTTCGGCCTTTATGGGACACCCTATATTCTAAATCTTAACTAATATTCTACACCTACGTATTATTTTAATAGTCTTTGTATTTAATATCGTACAAATATTCATTTTTTCTGACTATTTCTGTAACTTTTAATTTTTTTTCGTTCAATGTGCCACCAAAAATATATACCACGCGAGCCGGTATATTTTGTAAACAAACACAACAGGGACGCGCGTGGTCGCGCGCAGCAAGGAGCCGTGCGTGCTCAAACTTGTTCTGTATCCCGTCCAATAGGGAAAGCCCTTGAACACAACGTCATCACTGCACGCGCGTATGTGACGTTGCCGGTTGGTCTCATGAGAGCTGCAATGCGTAGCAGTACGCATGCATGCATTCATGCAAATCCATAAGTTACAACTGAGTGAAACGTGCTCGTATACGCGCACGCATACGCTTACGGACCCGGTGGGTTTCGGCCTTTAGTCGTACGTCACAGTGGCACCGGAGGTAGACCAGCCTGAGACGCACCAAGCCAGCCTGACATGACCTCAGTAAAAATCGCATGGTTTTCAAGATACGCCAGTTTAAAGTTTAAATTGCCAATTTAAACTTTAACTGAAAATATCTTGAAAACCATGCGACTTTTAGAGAGGTCATGTTAGGCTGGTTCGGAATGGGTATGATGCGTAACGCATTTCCACCAGTAAAAAAAAGAAAAAAAAGGCTGGTTCAGTCCGTCTCAGGCTGGTCTAGCTCCGGTGTCAATGTACGTACGACTTGTGGGACACCCTGTATTACTATATTTTATCCAGCGTAGTCGTGACCCTGGTTATAAAGACAATATCAAACTGGGTAGATCTACGTTAAATACTTATAGCAAAGATCCTGTGGACTATCCACCTACAGTTTAAAATAGATACTTATATATTCCTGTAGACTCTAACAGAAGCTACATAACTTACTTTCGTGGAAGGATTTATTCATTGCAATTGTAAAACAACACCGCACTAAAACTTTTATTCACTTTTAAACATTGTGTAGGTACGCGTTGTTTGTCCGTGTATAGTACGATTATAATGGAGTGCCGATATCCGACGGATATCGAGCAGATAACACGAGTTGATACCAGTAGTAGGTCGGTCAGTGTGCGAACACAGGTACTCGTCGGCGCAGGCGAAGAATACAGCTAAAAGTACTAATAGGTCACGCATAACCATCCGCGAGTGCCTATAGAAATAGCAACGAACGAACGATGTGACACGCGGCGAGAACTATGTCTCACAAGTACGAGTAGGTACCTACACGTACGAGTATAACCTTTATTGGGAAATTATTTACCATCTGCTCAAATTGTTTTCATACATGGTTTTCGTTCGCTGCACTAACCATTAGATAAGACGTCCATGATTGTAATTAAAAAATATATACTCTTTTATAAGTTGCATTTTTATTGTTACGATTGTTTAGTAAGTTATCTAGATAACAAAAATAACATTTAAAAATAGATAAGTATATGGTATAAGTAGATAGTGTTTATTTCCGGTAATGATAACACAAATATTTCCAAACATTACACAGTCATAACTCATAATGAATAAAATTTATAACACAGATTAAATGAAATGAGCTACATTTTTTGACCGAGCGGGCGAAGCGAGCGAAGCGTCTCCGTTTCAGCTTGGGCAAAAATGCTTTCGTATGTCCGGCTGTTCTCCTATACAGGTCGCATTTCTCAATCGATTCTCGTAAATTTTGTTATCAGGTTCGGTAAATAAATGGGATTTTTTGTCGATTCAGTTCGCAATTTTTCTAAATAGCGGAGATATGGGAGTTTTTGCGATTACGAACTTATTTGCGGTGTTGGTGAACTGACCGCGACCTATGTCAATGTATGGGGATAACAGTTATCCAATGGCAAAGTTAAGTTTGTCGTGAGATCTACAGCTCACAGAGCCACTAGTATAATTTAAGCTTTGAAAACGTGTGCACAATTTAAATAGCAAGCATGGTAAAAGCTAGGTACCTAGTCCCTTTGCACGCATCATACTCGTACACCGCGCTCAGGATTGTATTGTTTGTGACCCTGTCCATGAAAGAGGCATGCCATTTTCGCGAAAAGTCGCCCACCTCTCTCGCTCTCGGTGAACATGCAGAACGCGCTGACTGCCGCTGACGCACCTACTGGTTGGGTGTAAAATGCTTATTACACCTTCCTACCTAAAGTTAGTCACTAACGAGAGGGACGCCGCAATACGTTAGATACGTATGGAGATATCTCCATCTCATTCAATTGCTATGTCTACACCATTGCGATTTCACGTTCAACTTCCATTTTCCTCTGACGCATGCCTCTGCAACCACAGCGAATGCAATAGCGCATGCGCTCAAACTGGTTTCACAGCAGCGCATGCCCGTAGCGCACGCTGATCCGTAACCGTTGGGTTGACATGCAACATTTTGCAAATAAAATGGTGGAAGATAAAGTCAAAACATTGGATTTTATTGAAGATTCAGTGTCACCCTCGTATTGATTCGCTTGACGCAAGACGCATTGAAAGTTGAAGACGCAAGATGAGCATGAAAGCGCACTGGTGTGAACATAGCTAATGTACCTCTTAGGCACTAAATAGGCAATCCCTAAGACCTAAGAAGACGGTTTTATTTTTTGTTAAAAAGCTCCAAAACGAACACTCACAAAATGTTTTCAAGCGCACATTTGCAACCATACTGAGGTAAAATCGTCGGCGCCGGGTTGCAACCGGGCTGTATGTAACGAGGTAACGATATTTTTACTATTGCGTTTTGTATCTGTAGGTGGTGAATTTGCGACTTGACTCTATTTGACAATTTTACGCACCTAAACTACAACGTAAATTACTTTCGAGACGTTTTTGCATTTGAAGTTGTGTACGGTCAGCACATAAAGAAATAAACCAATACTTTTATATATTTTTTATAATTTTTATAATCAGGTACATCAACGGAATTAATAATATTAAACAATATTAAAAAAGTTAATAATATTAATATTAAACATAACATTTAATTCTAATATTCTTCTAAGTCAATGATATTCCGCTTGATATAGCAACTAAATCACCGGGAGTCACAATACTGCTCGGATTGCTATTGCATTCATTTTGGAAATATTTGTACAAATTATACAAAACTTCTTTAGTTTGGGAAGTCAAAGGCTTACCTCGACCATGTTTCAACATCGGAACCATTTTTAATTAATAATATATAATAATAAAAAAAAAAAAAAAAAAAACTTTATTAATAAAACTTAATGATATTGTTTACATATTGCTTATGTTTACATAGAACTAATATTATTATACGTTTGCCTGAACTAGGATGATCCTGTTTTTCAGGCAATGATAAGCTTACACATTAATTATTAATTATTCAATCGTTAAATTCACATACTAATTTATAAACTCGTACACAAAAAATAAGATTTTAGGGTAGGTAATACATTATTTTACACTCACTGAGAGTTACAAAAAATGATTAATAATAGTGACAAATAGCTTCTTATATCTAAAAAAGTATCATAGCCTAAACCAGGCTTGGTTAGTGATTGAGATAAGTTTACAATTCTGCTGAACGAAAATACGAGTACAACCTATAGCTTCATTTAGGAACCGTCAGTAATATATTTTTTTTTATTTAATTAACAACGTTACAATAATAACACTGAACAAGAAATATTACAAACCATAAGAATAAATATTTGAAGCCTACTGGAAAGCGCAGCATTTAATGTGAAAGAGGTGTCTATACTCGCCTTTATATGCCTCTACTTACGTGTGTACCATGCTTTATTTCACCTGTCATGTGTCTATGATAACCGTTTATGGTCACCTAGCTAGGCGGGAATCCATCTTCGTCATTGTGTGTTTTGACTCGCCGCCATTATGCACGATTAAGAATTAAAACTTTGTTTTTAAGTGTTTTCCAGTAAAATTAAAAGAGAATTCTTTTACTAAATAAGTATTAGTGGGTGTCGCGATAGTGACGTGTAACGATGAAGTCAGAAGACAACGCGGCGCAAAGTCCACGTGCTAAGTCGGCTTCGTCGATCGTCGAGTTCCAGCTAGCTATTCCAATTTCTCGTCCTCAGAGGATGAATGTACTTCCTCGCGGCTCCCAAATAAACGAGGTAAAGGCGAAGATCTACGGATTGACGCCCTCATGAGCTCAGGTGGGTCTTTTGACATGTTTTGCATGATTTGCTGCGATGAGCAGTGGTATAATTGCAATCTTGCCTGATGATCAAATTTTAGATCGAACAGAGACAACCCTCTTTCTTGTAATGTGCGGTACACTGACTTTTGCCCACCGAACGTGCGTTAAATTCCCCGTAGTATGTTCTCAGCTTGCTACAGCAGGTTTTATTGAATTGGTATGTTTGAGAGCTTTTGTACCGTATTTATTGCAAATAACGAATTGATTGATTGATTGAAAACGTAATGACGGTCTGGTGTACTTTAACACATTCGTCGCCGGTGACACACTGTCGTGTCAAAATTACATATATTTGGAGATTAAGCGGCGGTGAATGTGTTTACTCAACTAAGGATTATTCCATGGGCAAAGAGACGGCCACGGCGGCTTTCTCCCATGCCCAGTTATAACAGAGGACCCTGCTCAAGAGGAGAGCGGATCTCTGGCCTGCAAGCAGTAGTCAATTGGGTAGTCAAATCTCCGGAGGATATAAACCCAAATGTTCTTATCAATAAAATATTGTCTATGCTCTTTGGCTCATCGCCTTAATCATAAAGTAGTAAGAGTTGACTTTATTTAAATTTTTGTGGCATAGAGAGTTACTTTCAAAAAGTGAAATTGAAATATTTCATTTCAACTCAGGGTGGTCTACAGGCCTGGTATCAGCTCCCAGTCTTTAGAAAATATGAACATTTCTTGCCATTTTTATAGAATAGTTATTAAAGTTATTAATAAGTTATGGATGTGAGTCCGAAATATGATAAAATCATTTATTCCAATAAGTCATATATGGATTTTAGTAAGGAAAAGTAATATTGCTACCTTTTACTCAAGGGAAGTGGGAAGCTACTCTTTAAAGGTAAATGCCTAGTTCTGTTATATTCTAGGAAAGTTGAATATATCGGGTGCCAACAGCTTTATTATGTAATTAATAATCACTTTCTTTTTAGAAGCTATATAATAAGCTAATAGCTTTTTACAGAACCTTTTGTTCAGGTAATAAAACGAATTTAAGATCTCTGATCTTTAAATGGTTTTTAAAGTTTTTTTTGTTATTAATGTATTAAGCCGCTTTCTGTTAAAGTTTTTGTTGCTGCAAAGAAAGACAGGGTTTCGGGACCCATTTTTAATCTGCAGGTTTTCAACAATTATGTTGGCACAAAGAATGTTCACCTTATATCCTTGCAGTACCAGAATTTAAGAAGCCTTAAGTTTGGCTAATAAAACTTTAGATTTCAGACCAGGAATTTAGAATTACCCAATTTGCTAGTTCCAATGGCTATTCCTCCACCTCATTAACAAGGGAGAAGTACCTCAGATGTCTTCATTACCCTTTTGCCCCCTGCCTTTTCACAGGCAGTTCTTACTGGATTGCAAAAATCCTAGCTAGACAAGAGAGGAAGACGCATGCTAGTTTACCTAGATGGATTCCTGTTGGTCTATCAGGACCACTCCATACGGACTCAGCAGGCCTCGGCGGCCTTGGAGTTGCTGGAGAGCTTAAAGTGGCAAGTCAACTACCAAAAATCGGTTCTTATCCATGAGGAAAGAATTTATTAAGTGTCAAACAAAGTCCATTATTTTTTTTAAATGTTTACTCAATTTCATCACTTTAGGAGTAGCACAGGACCCAACAGTGGTGATCTTTGAGGAAGGCCTATGTCCATCAGTGGATGTGATTTTGGCTGATATGATAATTTTTGGATTCATAAATAATTCATAATTAATTCATAATATAATAATTTTTTTAAATAAATAATAAAAATAAATTAAAAAAAAAAAAAAAAAAAAAGTATTACACATTACAGTCATGGCTTTTGCACGATCTACATTCATACATATTATAACTTGTTCCTAATTTTTAAAGACATGACACTTGTACCTTCAATGAGCATTATTTTAGACACAAAGATTTTGTTTTTATAATTCTAAATGCTCAAGAGCATTTTTAATTCTTATAGACCGTGTTAGACCAGGATTATCGGTTTGTGATTCTGAAGTCACCTTATCTGACTTTTTTAGTCAGTGGTACTTTCTTAATATGGCTACTGATTGACCTTTCAACTATTGGATCTGACTGATCAGTTCAATATAATTTGTGCCTGCTCTTCTGAGTAGATACAATGCCATTGCAAATTGCTTGTCTCGGGGCAGGCTGTTATCCGATTGGCATCTGATCTGACAACCAAGCTCACCACGGAGGTGTTCAGCTGTTGAGGAAAGTCAGAAATAGACGTATTTACCTCGATCTGCTCTGCTGTAGTAACCAAATACATTATAGTTGATGTGGAGGATTACTACACAGAATTTACAGATACTCTTCAGTTGAGCCTGAAACTACCGTATCAAGTGGATATTTTCTCCACCGTGCCTCAATGTTCCATACAGAACACTTGGTACTTACTTCCTAGTAATACCAACAACTCAAACACACTGGAGAGCGGATCTCCAGTCTCGAGTAATAGATCATTCTATACAGGGCACTGGGCACATATATCACATATCCTAGTAGTTCGGGCGGACCGGACTCTAGGTACTGGAGAACGGATCTCCAATCCCGTGAATCGCCTAGTAGTTCCAGACTAGTACAGGAGAACAGATTTCCAATCCCGTGTGATAGAATATTCTATACAGGGCGCTGGGCACATATCTTCTAATAGTCCCAGTTTGGACGCAAGGTTCTGGAGAGCGGATCTCCAAACCCGTCCTACCATCTGTTCGTACTATAAGTTCCAAGTTTCCCCTCACCAGAGGTACATTAAAGTTTGGAAATTTGGAGGCGTGGGCAAAAGATAGTAACCTTAGATAAGGGAGCAAACAGATCTTTTGAAGCCCCACTAAGTAGATGCTTTTTCAGGGTGTACAGAGACCAGTTCAAACCCTAAAGTATCTCAAGCAGAAGAGTTAGCCAGATGTTTGCCCACACCCACACTCACCTGAAAGACTATCAGGATTATACTGTGGCACAATATTGGTGCACAATAGTCTGCAATCGCAGCATACCGTGGGCAAAACGAGGCAATATCTTCTAATTTTTTAGTGAGATAGACTAACTAAAGGCTATAGCTGATTCCAAGTTCAACTCCTTCAAATTCCCCTATATAGGACCCTTAGGTAGTAATCAGCTAAATGGCACTGCTTGATATGTTATATTGAGCTGTTACTTTTTACTATTAGCTGCAGAACGAAAACTGTATGGCTTGTGGATACTAATATAAGTATAAGTAGACTGAATTTCAAGAATCACAGAGATTCAATAATTCTGTGGCCCGGGGCCAATGCTGAAGCACAGACTTATTGTTATCTTCATCTATTTTTCTCAATTTAGTTTAAAGCATGAATTAAAGGGATGATTATGAAGTATTGGACTTACTGTTTCATAGTAACCAGCCTATTTTGACTCAAAGACAGATAGATAGTTAACAGTCGTTATCGTCAGTCAACTATCAGGAAATATCCTCACAAGGTTGACTTGTGAACTTAGTTAATTGTGTTTTTGATGGATCAGGGATAGAATAACAAAGGATTAAGGAAAATAAGATTCAAGAGTTTAATAAGTTACTATTAAGGGTATAGCTAAGCCCGCTAGTACATAGTACAATTGAAAGATGGGTAAGACCTGTGTTATGCGGGGTAGGCATACTCTAAATTCCAATCCCATAAGTTCGCGCAGTGCCTTCCTTAGCATGGTTACAAAATAAACCTTTAGAAAATATTTACTACTAAATAATTTCAAAACATATTATTGCCGAAAAATAAATAAAGCGCAGAAACATAATGACTGTGATGATTTGTTAAATTCCTTTTCTTGGATTTGAATTTTAACAATAATCATTTTGAGGTTTTATTTGGTCCCTTAAGAATTAGGTGAATTCTTATCTGAGGGTATATTTCCCTTTAGTTAGGTATGTTGAACACGACTAGATGGTAAATGTGTTTAATAATTTTGCTATTTTACATTTTATCTAAATGAATATTTTGGTAATTTACATATTTTACATTATTCCGATTCTGATATATTTTATAACCTCCATGATTGGTTATGATGTTATTATATCAACATTGTGTGTTTTGTTTATATGTCACCAGCAGATAACAGACACGTCTTCCACATTAAATGCTGCGCTTTCCAGTAGGCTTCAAATATAACCGTTTTACAAAACAATAAAACGGGTATTTTAAGCCGAAGGAAAGCGCAGCATTATAGGAATTTCTTCCTGGTGAAGACTACAATGACGAAGATGGATTCCCGCCTAGCTAGGTGACCATAAACGGTTATCATAGACACATGACAGGTGAAATAAAGCATGGTACACACGTAAGTAGAGGCATATAAAGGCGAGTATAGACACCTCTTTCACATTAAATGCTGCGCTTTCCTTCGGCTTAAAATACCCGTTTTATTGTTTTGTAAAACGGTTATATAATTATTGTTTATTTGACATTCACTGACTTTTGACTGTCAATATATTTTCTTCTTCAAAATGTAACGAACGTTTTTTTTCTGACTGTAGAATAAAATTTGAATTTAAATTTTAGAATCCCTGTAAATATACAAATACTACAAATGCAAAAACGTCTCGAAAGTAATTTACCTATAGTTGAATATTGCATTGAAAAAATGGTTGTCATTTCGAACATATACTTAAATTAAAGAACAATGCATTTTATTCATTTTAGGTATCATGTTTCATAGTATATAACATTTACTTCTTATGACCTACACAATCGATATCCAAATATAAATAATGTAAGGTTTATTTTTCAGTACGACCGGGTTCGATTCCCGAACTGAGTAAAAATTTTTTTAATCACTCAAATCACTAAAATCGATGACATGGTTCCTAAGAACAGATCTTTGTATGTCTAATAGCTACAGATTTGCCCATGATGATGATGGATGGGGACGCCCGGCCGGAGCAGGCGGGCGGTCGACCGTCTTCACGGTCATTCCTCCCAGATTTGCCCATACTGACCGATCTAAATGTTACCACTGAAACATGTATTGCGACTCTCCAAGAACCGTTTCATAATAAAGCGACATCCATTTTGTGCCTCTCAGTATGTCACTTTATTATGAAGCGGTTCTGTGGGGTCATAATAACAAAGTATTCAGCAATACATTTATTAATGAGAGAACTCAGAGAAACGCTTTTCCGCAAAGACCACGCTTGACTGACTGACATTGGACTGACACAATGTTTGACAGTTGACGTTTTGTATTTTCAACTAAACTCCAGAGGTCGCTCTCGTCTATGAAAATGGGAACCATTTTAAGTGTGCCCCCTGGTGTCAACCCACTGGGTCATACTACTTGTGTGTCTTTTGGAATATTTATTATTTCAATTTCATCCTGACGTTATGTGAACTAATTTCTGAATAGTTTATAGTAAAACTAAATACCTCAATAACTATTTAATCTCTAAATGTACCCAAATACCGAGAATGATTTCTCAGTTAAAAATGTAAACAAAGTCGGCCACTGAATACAATCGGTCTCAAAATGGATGTGGATTTGCTGCGACCGGGCACCGTGCCCATATCGCCGGACACTATTCTTTGGTTTGAGTTCTTGTTGGACCAAAAACTTCTAAAGAAACATCTAGATGACCCTTACTCGGGTAAGTAACCTAGTCATGTCATCATGTGTGTAGGTTGTTTTTCTTTCCTGCCTACATTATATCTTCATTTTTCTGGCGTGTCTCAAGGCAATTCAAGGCATGATCAAAACTACTGCCACGGTATCAATACTCGTGCATTAGGGTGGTCCAAAAAACAAAGTATATGAAAATAGGGTATGCTGCTTTATGATAAACAATTTAATAAACTTTACAAGTACTGTTAAAATTGTTTCATATAAAAATGTATAGAGCTTCACACTTGTAATAAAAATATCAAAATACACATTTGAGGCTTTGGACAGATTGCACCTTTAGATAAAGTGACCTAATACAAAATGTTAAGTTTTCTACTTTGAGTAATAAAATTATTATTATAGAGACCTAATTCAAAACCTAAAAAATTTGGAATAAGGTCACTTTAATTCTAAAGGTGCGAGATCATGGCACTGTATTCTGTGTTGCAGCAGTAGCCAATAAATTGTCTACTTCGGTTTTTAACACTTTGACTGCCATATAGCACTACCGCCTGTAGGATAACTGCCTACGAACACAGAACCCGCCTAGCGGGTTCCTGGCAGTCAAAGTGTTAATCCTTGGTAAGTTTTGTATGAGAGTGAGATTCTTTTGGCAAAAACTAGACATTTTGGGCGGCCAGTAAATGACCACTTAACAAATTCAAATTTGACAAATAAGCAATTAATTTAAAGTAAACAAAAATTAGGTACCTATGTGGAGGAATGATACTTTATTTTTCTGCATACTATTTTGGACCACAGTAGGGTACCTACTTGTGCATTGTCATAATATATTTTATAGAAAACAGATAGTCGGAGTGAATGAGCATTATTTATTGCCAACACCAAGGCTAACTGTGTAAAATTTTATTTTTTTATTTATAGTTTCAAATTTAAAGACTACAAAAGCCACAATGGCTTATGAGTAGCCAGTGGGTTCATTAGGCATGTTTTAAGTCTACTTATAATTATGTAACACAAGGAGAGTTAAAGTATGTAGTCTACATTATTACATGACATGAGATGCCTTTTAACATGTTTTAGTGATTTGGGGTTGGAAAGATATATTTCTTGTATGGCTTTTGGGGGTTCTTGTATTACTTTAGGTAATATACTTGTATAGTAATATGTTCTCATACCATAAACATTATTGCATGAAGGAAGTACAAACATGTCCATGTCGGTCAGGATTCTTAACTTACTATTGCGGCGTTTTTCTTGTAGTTTTGAAATGTTATTGCATTTGAAATGTTTCTTAAAGTATGGTTAGTTTAATTACTCTTTGCACGGGTGCCACATTGCAGTATAGTAAGAGCTGGAATATGAATGAGTATTAGCTTTGTTTCACGACATTTATTAAACAATTTCCAGAGCCAAAGGCAACAGAGCTGATAGTTGAGTTCCTGTCAGTGGACGCCAGCAATGCATGGAAGCCGGAAAGCGAGCGGACGGTCGATGTGGACGCGCCGCCCACGCCGCCCGTCTCGGTCAGCCCCGTGAACCCCGTTATCACGCGGAAACAGCTCGCCCTCAAAATTCTCGCCTTGAAGATTGCTGCTACTCTCAAGTGGAGCTTAGGTAAATTGAGTTGTCTATCTATCTGATTGTATCTATTTAATGAATTGTTTGATCATAATGTTATTTGTAACATGTTTTTTGGGGAAACATAACAGAAAAACAATCCTTAAAAAACTTTATTTGGACTATTACAAACATTAAAGCACTGGTTATAATAAAGGTTTATAACAGTTGAACTTTGTTTTATAATTGTCTTTTTACTCTATTTTTTTTGTATGTAGTTATGATTAAGGCTATACTGTAAATACATATTGTAATGTAATGGGGCGCTGTAAAAAATCAAACCCATGCAATACACCATTTATTATATTTCTTATAAGCACCTAATTATGCCTTGTTGTTTCTTTTTTTATTATACATATGTACAATTAAACGCTAATATCTTTTTCCAGATACATTTGAATTAAAACTGCCTCCTGTGATACAACAACAGTTAGTACAAGACTTGGTCTACATGGCAACTGATGGTGCATTTTCAGTGTCACCTCAGGTAACGTATGAATGATTGTAACATTCACATCTACTGAATGTCCCCCAATGTTTCTTGCGGATAGGAGTGCGCCGGTGACTCAAATTGTTCGCTTTTCCCGCGGGAATTCGCACGCGACAGACGCTTAACGCTCCCGCGCACCGAGGGCTTTAACTCCTTTAAATGGTATTCTAGACGCGGTCCAGGATACCGATGATTTTGCTTTGAGTTTGTACGCAAAATAGATTTATTTTTAAGTTTAACATTGTGAGTGCTTTGTATTGGTATTTCATGTAAACTCATTGTGTTCTAAATGAATAAATAAAATGACGTGTTGTTTTTACTGCGACTTGATTGGTTTGTTGTGATCTTTTTGTTGTGCAGGAAATCGCGTCGGAATTATTACATAAGCCGCAGGTGCAGTTTGCCCTGGCCTTGTATCACCGATGGATACTTAGATTTCCGGTAAAGGCTGCTCTCCAAGCTAAGTCAGCAAAACTGCCGTTTATACATATGTGAGTACCATTAACTTGGCTTTGTGTAAAATGATATCATAAACTATTGGTACTAATAATTAAAAAAATATACAATTTTTTCGCAGCCCCGGCATCCCTATGGAAAATGGGTTTTCCCACATGAGTTCAAACTTTGATAACATTTTGCGAATTACTGAATCATCTCGTGTTGAGAGCATTAAATATCTTGAAGAAGTTTTGGCTAGCCACAGACATACGGCTGCTGCCAGCCGCAAGAAAATAAAGATTCCAGTGATGGAAGCCTTTGTTCATCTCACCGAGGACACTGACATCATGGACCACGATTGGGAGGCTGGTAACATCTACATCAGTCAATATGAACTTGCGATGCAAATTCATTTCGACCTTTGCTATAATTATTTTTTCTATGGACAACATGATTTGGCAAAGAAACACATTTTGGGCTGCAGAGAAAACCTAACCCTGTTAGAAAACGAAGTATCCAGGTACGGTTATGGCAAGCATAATAATATACCATGGGGAGCTTTTCATTACGCGAGTGTGTCTAAAGATGACATATTTGGATATATAAGAGCTCTCAACTTGGGTTCTCAATTATTAAATGAAGAGCCTTCTTTGTTACAAAGGCTACAGGAATCGATAACTAATCATTACACTGGAATTATAGGGGTTTTACAAGCAGATAATTTAACACGAGAAATCCCAATGATCCATAGACAAGTTGTAGAGTTAGACATACAAGGATCAGCATCGAGCGGCGCATTTACAGTAGCAAGAGACTTACTGATCCGCGTTTCGGCGTTGAACGCTGTGAGGTATGCCTTAGAGGGCGGCCTACCTTCCACGCATCCAGAATTTCTAAATAAGTTTAAAACTGTTGGTACGAAATTTTTCGAGATGCTGTTTTGGGCGATGGCTCCGGTTCTAATGTCGGAGTTATCAGAAGATGATTGGACGAATTTGAGGATGTTTTTCTTACATTTAGCGACCTCCACTCAATGTAAATTGCCAATTGATAAGGTAGACGAGTATCTGGAGAAGCACATGGGCGACGCGGCTGAGGTGGTCCGGGAGAAGCTGATATGTGACGAACACTTGCGCGTTATACTGACAGACCAGGTGAACAGCGATGACGAACACATGGACGTTCCGCGGCAGCTGCTGACGGACGAGTGGGAGGCGCCCAAGCCAGAGTCGAGACTGATACCCGAGTTAGAGATGGGGCGGCTGAAGAAGCGCCTTGTGGAGGCATCAACGGCGGACGACGTGCGCATGTGTTTGGTGAAGCTGGCCGTGATGTCACCGGCGTCGCCGCTGTGGAAGCTGACGCCCTACTGGAGGCCGCCGGGCGGTCTGGCGGCCGTGCTGTCGTCGCTCCCGCGAGGGTTCTTACAGGACTTCGGCTACGTGGTGTGGGGTGCAGCACGAGCGCGCGCGGAAACAGGAAACGCGCGCGCCGCACTGTCTCTACTGGCGGTGCTAGAAGGCGAGGCGCGCAGCCAGCTGGGTGGAGGCTCCTGCCCTAAGTTGATCCGGCTGTGCCGCCTGTTGGGCTGGGAGCTGCTGCTGCTACAGATCAACTTGATGCTGACGGAGTGGCCGCACCACCGCGTCAACGTCACGATGCTCGCCAATAAGTGCAAGGCGTGCATCGCCGCATCCCACTCCGGCGAGGGCATTCATCCGCGACCGCAGGTGAGCTAATTGGAACCACCCTTATGATAACTAGTATAAGATAAGTTAGTTATATTAGAAAAGAAGTCGAGGCAGACCATGCACAAGATGGGGGTAAATGGGGCCTTCATTAGTGTCTTCAATGTATTGACGAAATCAATGACACCTACCGGCAACTTCTGATGCTAATAGAAACTACACCCCGGATCTGCTTCTGTTTACTTCAGAAGTGGCTGGTTATGGGTAGATGACACCAAGGCAGTAGCAGGCGGCACTTGGACGAGAACGGCCAACAACAGGGATCAATGAAGACAATTTTAGGGGAGGCCTTTACTAATAAACAGTAAACAAACAGTGATCTAAGCAACACTAAAACTAACTTGTAAATGTCTAACTTATAAAAATTTAAGGAATGTACCTAATTTAATTGTATAATCCTACTTATTAAACGAAAACGAAATATATACGTTCTCGAAAACGGCTGTAAAGATTTCGATGTTTGCAATATAGAGGTTTAAAGGGCGAAAAATCGATCTATGTAGTTGGTCTCATATCTGGAAAAGTTCATTTTTCCCGTAGTTTCACACAAAAAGATTTACCCGCGCAATAAATATGGTTCGTAATTTCGATGCGGACGCCGCCGTCTGATTAGACTAATGGTTAGAGCGCTAGCCTACTACGCCAAGACTGCGGGTTCGAATCCCAGCTATGGACCGGGTTTTAATACGCTTAAAGTAGTTCTAGTTTCGCAAAACGTAATTGAAATATCAGTCATCAAACCTAGTACTCGCAGGTGGTGCACGCGGCTTGGATGTGCCTACTGAACGTGGGCGAGTGGGAGACCGGCGCGGCGGGCGGCGGGCCGGGCGAGCTGGCGGCCGCGCTGTGCGCCGCCTGCGCCGAGCTGCAGCGCGGCAAGGCCAACAGGAAGCTGCCGCGGACGCTCTGGGACTACAGTAAGTACAACCCTGTTTCACGAAAACTTGTAAATTGTATTAAGGCGGAAATCTCTTTCCAACAATATGAATTTAATAGAGACTTCCACTCGTAATAATACAAAGTTACAAACTCGTGTCACAAGGGCTGCGATGAATGGAACGAACGAATTTAATGTCACCTATGGTTGTGTGTTGTGACGTCCTTTTAAAAAGTACCTAGATAGTACTCCCCATTTTTTGAAATGTTTCACAAATTATTATTTTTTTATAAAAACTATTTATTTGCTAACGTCGTGGCTTACACGTTTATAAAATCAGACAAATAGGCTAACATTTAAAAAATATATCTAAAATAGTATAATTTTAAATAATAATATAGTTGGTAACGCAGACAATATAGTTGATGTTGTCCCCAGGTTTTGTATGAAAAATGTGCATTTTCCCCTGAGTTACCAGGGTTTTTCGAAAATTAAGAAATATTTGAGGTGTGTAACATGTGGGATCTCTAAATTTGATGGTCTGATTTTAATTTTCATAAATTATTATTACTCATATAAGTCACCAGGAAAGTTTTAGTGCCGCAAAAGGAGTACCTTAAAAGGGTATCCTTCCATTTGGGCGAAAAACGTTTAGCAAACTGTTTCATTTCGCAACCGTTTCATTTGGCCAAACGCTTTTTTTCCGAAACTGTAAATATTTCCGGATTTATTTCAGGACCATCGTGTAGAACCCTATAGGTTAGGTTAGGTTTCGTGGTTATGTGGTTACATATGTGTATACTTATATACCTGTGTATGAATATATATATATATATATATATATATATATATATATATATATATATATATATATATATATATATATATATATATATATATACATATTTTATATTATTTTTATAGTTTTATATAATGCTAGAATAAGTAGTATCATTGTCATAAGTAAATTCTATTAAAAAAATGACTAACTGTTGAGTTTCTTGCGGCGCTTCTTCTCAGCAGTGGTCTCCTCTTGGGAAGCGCTGGTAGATTTTGACGTGTAAAAGTGCCCGTGTGGCCTACTTACTAAATAAATATCTTTTATTTTTATCTTTAGGTTAGTTTCATGAAAATCCTGAAATATTTACAGTTTCAGAAAAAAAAGAATTTAGAATGAATGTGGTAACGGAATCCTCACAATGCGATTGATGAGCAATCACGCATGTTTTCCTTTGCAGTACTATCGTCTCTCAACAGCGGCATGAACGGCCCCATGAAGCGCAACCACAACAGCTACCACTACCACCACGCGAACTTCTCCAACCACCACGGCCAGATCGAGGGGCGCGGCGCCTACCACGCCTTGCTCCAAGCTCTCAGGGAACCTCTTGCCATCACAGTAGTGATGTCCGTACTCGCCAAAATATACAACGTCCTCCTTGACGACTCCACGCTGGAACTCGTCATCGAATACACGAATCTTTGGCCGAATATGATCACGAATGGGAACGCCTACAACACGAAATACATTCTGGAGTCGCTCACCGAAGTCCTAGAGAGAGGTCTCAAGCTGTACCCCTATAATACTTCTTGGTAAGATTCTTAATGATTTGTACTTAATTTTTAACTTATTTAATTAATCTTTCGGCAATTTTTATGTAACTGCAACAAACAATATTTTTAGTTAACGACAGGGTCTTAAATCTAAGCGCGACTATAGAAACGCAATATTGTCGACATTAGTCGTCGTTATCATCATCATGTCAGCCTCGACAGCCAGTCCACTGAACATAAGCTTTGGTTCCACAAAGATCTCCACCATTCTCTATGTTGTGCTGACCCTTGTGAGATTCTTACGCTATTTTGTGGAAGGCCTGTCAGACTTCACAGTAGGGCCCTTCCACCACTAAACCTTGATACCTTAAGCTCGACTTCCGAGCAGAGCGGCTCCGGCGTCACTAACGCAGCGACGATGACGTGGCGGTAGAACGATGGTATTATACAGTACGGAAATGTATGAGGGAACATTCAAACGCAGCGAGAGTGACGCCGGTTCAATCGCTCGGCGATAGCGGACGTGCCAGCTCGCGCAAGCACTGTCGCGCAGTCGCTGCAGTCGCACGTGGTTTTTGGTTATGTATGTCGATACTTACAATACGAGTATCTAAAAATTGACCATAATAACATATTTACTGACGACGAAGACGAGATGCTATGTGTCCTCATCCGAATTGAGCGTGTTAAAAAAAGTTCGTTAAATTTCTCTGTAATAAACTTAAAACCCCATATTATTCTTCCAATTTCACAGACACCTGCAAAAAGCATCACTCAATTCCACTTTACAAGCGTCATGAAATCGCTGATACAATAATTTACTTACTAAAAATTACCAATGGTACCGGGGAGTCCCCTGAGCTGCTCAATACCTTATCTTTTCATATTCCTAGTAAACATAAAACGCTTACCCTCCTATTTCTGTACCTCTTACATCTTCCAATTATAGGAAGAATGGTCGCTGTGTTACCAATTACTAAGATAATTAAGTTAACCTCTCGGTTAATTGATGTTGCATGCTTTGTCTTAGTTTATGCACATCTGCATATGCCGACTTTGCGCGGTGCATTCCTTTATGTACTACTCCGTTTCAATAGGTGAGAACCTGTAATTGGCTTTCTGATGTTACTTTCGTTTCTACATTGATTGAGCTGTTGGTTCTCCATGAACTTAAATAAATAACTAAACAAATCTCTTGGACTTTCGAAAATTGAGTCGGGTGGGCTTCGCTCCGTATTATAGTAGTAACGAAGCAAAAGATCATCATCCTACTCTTCTTATCATATTTTTTAATTGATCGGTTCACTCCTATACATGTATCATGTACAACCGCGCCACCATCAGTGGCTGACTGACTGACGACTGACTGACGCCCCAGTCGCGCTGCTCAGAAGCCAATCTGCGTCAGAGCCGCTGCGACATAGACGTTGACAAAGCCGCTCTTCTCGGAAGGCCAGTTTTATTAGAAACAAGTTTATTTTTAAGTGATTCATTTGTCGGATTAGTGATGTTAAGGTGATCCCCAGGTTGCGTCTATACGGCGACGTGGAGATGGCGGTGGGGCGGCACGGCGCGGCGCTGCGCCGCTACTTGTGCTCACTCGCGGCAGGGTCGTGGCACTTCGCCAAGCGCGCGCCGGACGAGGGCAGCGTGGCGCGGCGCGCGGCGAGGTGCTGCCAGGCGCTGGGCGCGCCTACGCAGGCCGCCGCGCTGTGCCAGCTGCCGGCCGAGGCTGATTACACCACCGCATTTAAGTGCTTAGCTGAAAAGGTACTGCTTGAACTATGAACTATTCTATAGTTTTACTGGCGCTCCAAGTGTCAGCATCAACTATATTAATGACTCCAAAAACGCTTGTTTCAGACGACTAACGCAGCGGACGCAATGGATGCCTATTACGGCTGCCTATGGGACGGCACACTGCTCGAGGTCGGCGTGGCGATGCACGCCCGCCGCGGCGAGGGCGGACGCCGGGCTCGCGCCGTCTGCGCCGCGGGCGCGTTGGAGCTCAACGCCAACAACAGCGAAGACATACAGCGAGAGGCTGCGGCCGTGCGCCGCGCGCGGCTGCTCCGCGCCCTCACCAACCAGTACGTCTCTTAACACCCCGTACATATCGCCTTCTAAGCGGCTTGCGCATCTTGTATTTTCTCGTCTATAGTGTGTGCGTCTCTATATAACCAGATTAACTAGAAAGGGATATCCAAGCGAAAACAAATCGCGAACAACTTGTGCTAGCAGACCTGGGGATGTGGGTGTACAATGGGAATGTTCAATTTGAGCGAACTGACAGATGCATCTTACAGTTTTCGTTTGTGAATGACGTGCAAACGAAATTCAACCTTAGGCTGGCAGGCTACTTTTCGACTGACCGTTCTTGTCTGCGTGTATATTAATAGCCGTCGGCTTTCGTCACGCTTTTATAAAAAAATGAAGATCAAAATACTGTTCGGCGCAAAAGCGAATGTGGTAGCGATAGTAAGCCGATAGCTATTTAAAATAGACTAGAATAGAGACAGTATTTATAGGTTGATAAGAAAAGTTTATAAAAAAAACCGACCAAGTACGAATCGGTCACACGAAGGGTTCCGTACCATCGTACAAGATTTAGCACTATGTACTTTTAAAATATTAAATTCGTATAAGAAACAAAAGAGGTGCTATAACAATATGTAAAGATTTGTAAAGTAATTGTCTAATTTAATAACATCCGTCAATGTATTTAGGTATTTAATTTTATTTGTTATAGCGGCAATAAAAATATATACTTTGTTAAAATTTCAACTGTTTACCCATTACGGTTCATGAGATACAATCCGCTGGAAGACAGACGGACGGACGGACGGACAGCGGAGGCTTAGTAATAGGGTTCCGTTGGCACCCTCTGGATACAGAACCCTAAAAATGAGGGCGCTGTTTAGAATTAATTTGGTCATCATCATCATCATCATTTAAGCACATTCGCGAGAAATCTAAACATTACCATCTTTTGAGAGCTGTCGGATTTAGAAATCCCCGTGTTTTATTGGATTGTGCATTTAATAAGGATGCGTCCTGGGTAAGAAAATAATAATTCTATTTAGTCCGTCAGTTAGATTATCAAAAAATATTGAACACGTATTTTTTGTTTTATCAAATCGATCAAAATTGACAAAGATAACGCGCATCAAAGTTCGGGAGTGGGGGCTCGTGACGTCACAACGTGGTAAAAAGTTTGCCACGGCGTGACGTCATGCGGATCTTCAACGTACTATATATTAGTCATATTTTGTTTAATTGATAAAAGAAAAAATACGTGTTCAATATTTTTTGATAATTTAAATGACTGACTAAATATAATTTTTAGGACACTACCCTATTATTTAATAAGAATAATACAAAAAACGGAATTCATGTAACCATTGTAAAAATAAACTCCTTTGTAAATATTAGATATACTTTGCTAATAACTAATAGTCGATGATTGCATTATGAAGCAATTAGAATTAGCTAATGATAAAGTACGGCGTTTTATCTTGGATATATTGTGTATTAACTCAAAAACTCAATAATAAAAAAGATGTGTTAAACCTACTGTGATTAATGATTTGCATTAACTAAAAATGTGTCTATTGGAAAGTAGCTAAACAACTCATGGTCACATGTGCAGACTGACTAGCGTCCACACGATCCTATTTGACTGCCAATGACTATTATTTGGAAACAAAGTTAAAATATATTAATGTTTCATCTAGAATGAGTTCAATAAGATTTATCATATTCCTTAGGAATAGTTACAAAAAGACTACTTATGTACGTCACCTTTGAAACCTATACGTAAAAAAGGAGTTCCGAGATGTGTTAGAGCCATGACACTAATGGCGAGCTCGTTGGACAATCGCATCGCTCGCAACACAACCTCTCCCCCCCCCCCCCCTCCAAATCGTGTTGGATTTCTTATTAAATTTAGAAAACATCAATGCGACAAGGTACAATATTGATCAATAATCTATCACTTAACATGAAGTTGACTATTCACTTGTTACCATAATTTTGTAATAATTATAAGGAGTTTTCTATACCTTAATGTAGCATTAAGGGCTTCCCACACTAATCGAATCACATTTTTAAGTAGCCGTCTTTCTCTTCGAAAACAACGGCCGATATAGAATGGGAATCCCTTAAATACATTATACTAGTATAAAGAAAGATGGTCACTTCTAGCCTCTTAGGATTAGTTAACTCACAGAGACAAAATCAGTAATTATGTTTATTATAATTATGATAATAATAAAACCATTTTTTAGAAATAACATTTTTATTTTAATGCCCCAATGGGTCAAAATTTTGCTTTGAGAACTTAAACGCTAAAGCTGTATGAAAGGTATGATGAAAGGCGTAATTTCTTAAATGTCATGCTTTTACAATTTTACGGGTGAATTCCAGGGCGTGTCAACCGCCGTCATTAGTGTCACGAAATATATTGACGAAATCAATGACACCTACCAGCAACTCCTGATGTAAACAGAAGCAGAACCGGGGATGTAGTTTCTATCAGCATCAGAAGTTGCTGTAGTGTCACTGATTTCGTCAATATATTTGGTGACACTAATGACGGCGGTCGAAACGCCCTGAAATTCACCCTTACAGGCTTATTACACCACCCTAACCCTGACGAGAGGGACGCCACAATTCGTTAGATACGTATGGATTACAACGCGTCAAAAAGTATTATATATTAAAATTGTTTTAATTAGTTCTCTGTATACACTCTGGATTACTAATTCTTGTAACACAACGCGTACTTACCTAATAAAGCGTGAAAATATTATAATGTACCTAGTTCTTAAATGTTATAAAATTTATTCAAAATATACTTAGGTCGTTTCGTAAGAGTGGACACGAATGGAATGAGTGAGTGTAGGATAAATTATCTGTATTGATATTTGAACTACCGACGCAAGTGGTTGTTTAACATTAGTGCTCTCTGTATAAGGTCACCTGACAACAATGTTCAAGTACCTAAGTTTCATTCCATTCGTGTCGGGTTTCATAAAACTACTAATACAATTATGGCACGCCAATATCAGACAATTCGAATTAGCAAAGTACTTGTCATTCATTCTTGTAACATGAACAGTCGAGTTCAAAAATATGTGCACACTTTTGCACTTTATTTCAATGGGATAGGGCGCAATAGTTGTTTACGTGACGGCTGCGTAATTTCAAGCATTACAACACGAGTGTGGCTTATGAAACGAGCCGCAAGGCGAGTTTCATAATAGCATCGCACGAGTGTTGTAATGCCAATTTACGCAGTCGCGTACTATACTTTATCTACACTCATATTGTAAATGGGTCATTCTACTCAAAAATTCACATTTTGTACGATACAAAATATATATTATATATTTTTCCATGACTTCTTATTGGTTTATTTTTCCGTTGCACTATCTGTTACATTCCATAGTTCATTATATTTTACACTTTGCTGAGTTTTTAATTAAAACCGTAGTAAATTAAGCTAAGGACCTGTTTCACAATTGACAAGTAAATTCATCTGTCAAATAAAGATAGCCCTCTCCTTGTCTATTTTCAAATGTACGAAAGGGAAAGGGCTTAATTTATTTCTCATATATGCTTTTTATTATTTATAGTATGATGGTAAAATTATGCTATTTTTATTTTTTTAATGAGGTTTCACCGTGGGGACTTGTTTTGTGCATTTTTAAGTAGAATGACCCAAATCTAGATATGATTAAATAAAATTATATACATATATAGGTAATTATGTTGTTGACATTTAATCTTGATTGATGCTTCATCTGGAGTGACATGAGAAATTGTTGCCGAATCAAATTGTATCGTGATTCGAATAAATTCGAAATTCGTCAGTATCAGCGAACACGTAAAGTGAACTTTACAGTACAACCACTAGATAAAATTTGACACTGCGACAGCAACACCACTGGCTGACGTAAAGCTAGTTATAACCTACAGTTTCTAAACTCGTTGTAGAGGTTTTACGATATGGGTGTAGATAAGTGTTAACATATCTTTGAACTCGACTGTAATAACAATTCACACCATTTTTGCAGGAGAACGAAAAATAAACTATAGTAAAAATGCACTTATGGCTGGCTTTATAAAGCTGAGTTAGACCAAACGTCAAATCAAATTGAAATTTTTGAGATTAGGGTCAGACTATTTTAACATGGTTTTAACATTTGTGTGAGATTGTCCCCTGGTATTTATTTGGTTTAACTCATTAATATAAAACCCATACGTACCAATGATTGCTTCTTGTAAAATCAACCATTGCTATGCATATTTCGTATTATAATAAAAAAATGAAAAAGCAAAAGTAAATAAAAGAAAAAGTACCAAAATTATTGTTAAAGAGATAATCCTACTTTTTGTAGGTGCCCAAATATCTGTTGCAGCTGGGGCAATAATGGTCGGTGTTCTTCGCGGAGTCCGACGAGTAAGGCACGCAGCATAGACAACTGGAAACAATAATAAGTATATGTATAGTTCTAGACTTATTCATTATTCCAAAATGGAGCTACGAGAGGGTCTGTTATAGCAGGAGATAATATGGCGCGCGGATTAAGCAATAATAGACTTGGTCAATGGCTTAAGCGTTTTGATGCTCGCTATTATAAATTGTCTCCTGCTAAACTAAATTTAAGTTAATCATCCTGCAAGACGACCTTCTAGAATTATTAATAATTACGACAATGGAGCTCTACGA
The DNA here is from genome assembly GCA_963241965.1 of Tortrix viridana. NCBI lineage: Eukaryota > Metazoa > Arthropoda > Insecta > Lepidoptera > Tortricidae > Tortrix > Tortrix viridana. The sequence continues at coordinate 54,336,482 of OY725171.1, read as the reverse complement.
GGCTATGTCACTTACAGATTGCGCCGAGCACAACACTGCAACGATTCGCGTCGCAGTACAAAGTTTCAACTCGAGCTAATCAAATCTATCCGCAGTTTAAATATTATGAACGAGAAACTTCGTGTGACTACTTAACGAACTATGCTAAATGCTTGAAATTATATTTACTACTAGTGTGTCAGTGTCAACTGAGACATTTGTTGTTGTGTTTAAATGTTTAAGGGTTTATGTGTATAACTGTGGCTTATACATGTAGACTGTGATTACAGTGAACTTACCATGCCATGCAAAACAAAGCCGCTGCGATGTGCGTGCGAGAGGTGGTGCTGTACCTCACAGCCGTCTTGACGCTGGCGTTGCAGAAGGGGCACTCGCACATGGTGTTCTCGGGCCCGAGGAGCGGGGGCATCTGCAAATTTAATTTGTTTTTATTAAGATACAATGTTCGTTTTTAGTAAGTAACACTAAAATATTCCATCATGGGTTGTTGTCCGTACCGGTGCCCTGGTACTCGCAGATGTCGCACACAGCGCCTGGTTCATGGCTTCGTTCTTCCGTTGAACCTGCAACATATACAATAAAATATTAATAATAATTCGGACAAGTTTTTAGAGTTGACGATTTCCACCCAACTGACCTAATCAGTAGTCAGATAGGATGAACGAGTTCGTACGCTTATTTTTATTTTATTTATTATTCTCGCCGCAAACCAAGCTCGACGGACCCATTATTATTCATCGAGAGTTCCTATTGGTAACCGGTAACCGGTTTGTCTCCATCATCATACTAGCTCGATTAGGGTTCCGTACCCAAAGGGAGTCAAACGGGACTCTATTACGTACAAAGCCTAAGCTGTCCGTCCGCCTGTCCTATCTATAAACAGCTGTATCTTTTGAACCGTAATACAGTTAGTTGTACCTATCGTAAAAACGGCTAAACATACAAGCGTCAAATTTGGTATGATTATAGAACAAACCCTATAGAATACTAAAAACAAATAAATATAAAATAATAATAATTACACAACAAATACTAAAAACTAGCCAAATATGTACGGATCCCTCAATGGGTGAATTTCCGGGCGTTTCAACCGCCGTCATTACGCCGGTAGCACATCTCCGTCGCGAAACTAGTAGCGAAACTCTGGCAACGAAATAAAGTTCAATTTCGTATTAAATATCACGATTCCGCCACAGTTTCGTGGTTTCGCGGCGGAGGTGTGCTACCGGCATTAGTGTCACCAATATATTGACGAAATCAATGACACTACAGCAACTTCTGATGCTGATAGAAACTACATCCCCGGTTCTGCTTCTGTTTACATCAGAAGTTGATGGTAGGTGTCATTGATTTCGTCAATATATTGGTTACACTAATGACGGCGGCTGAAACGCCCGGAAATTCACCCCTTGCATAATTGCATATTACCAATAATATAAGTACTACAATCAAGTCAAGTGTATGTGAAAGAAAGAAAGATCAGTTATTACGTTGACGTGCGATTAACAAGTCAATATACCTACTTATTATAGAAAATAAAAATGTCTTAATATGAATACATTCACTAAATGAAGGCTTGGCTCTACGTGAGATCTCACAACTTTTTACGGTGGAAGCATTGGATTGCGGGAGTTGACATTTTTGTACATTGTATGTTTTTTATGGAATATTATTGACGTACTTTGACTTGATAAGTACCTATTAATGCAGCCACTAGGGGTTTAACCTCCGAATGAAACGGAATAAGCTGAATATTTGTATAAACCTTTGTGGCATCTAAAAATCGTTTGTTAAGTGGTTGGTGAAATCCGACGTAAACATCGTTTTTGCCAGTCGATAGGCCATGATCGACCTAAAATAAGTGGATGCACCTGTAAGTGATACGGGAAATAATAAAACATAATTTCTCGGTAGTGGGAATATGATCATATATAACGCAGCATTCACTGTAATGCCGGGGCCACACTAACTGTTGATAGTCTTTATGCAAACAAACAAAATTAACAAAGGCACTATTTATTTCTCGTTGTGCACTTGAGTTATTTTGAACTACGCAATATATTTAATTCGGTTGATTCGTTTCGAGAACTTCGTTCGGAAATCCCACGGGCTTTGATGGATAAATCTGCTTTGGTTAGTTTTATGGCTGCTTTAATGAATCTACAAGTATTTCCTAGGTATGTGTACCTACTAAGAATCCTGGTGTGCCCCTGGCGTCAATTTTTGGTTAGCGCCGTAAGCGGAGGTGTCCTACGTCTTCCTTGTTCGTTTTAACAACCCATACATACTATATCGACCATCACTCCTGTTGTCTGTATTTGTTGTATGTACCTAGATTGCGTTTCTCGTAGATTGGATTGGTGGGACGTACTACCGAACACTACCTTCTCTCCTGTATCGTCGAAAAATATATTGGCAGTGGCAGCAAAACAGCTGGAGCAAGAACGCCCACAGGAAAGCGGTTACCCATCAATATAGTATCTCATATACAATATTAAAATATTTATAATTTAGATGGAATGTAGGGTAGGTGCCTATATATTACATTAAGATACCATCCTGCTGTAAAAAAATATGTGAGCCAAACTTTTTCGTGTAGACGCACTTGGTTCAACTTACCGTGTTGGTTTCAAACACAGGCGTTAGTTTATACTATTAAACTAAGAGATGGATATTTATATGGATACTTACTTGTACCGGCAGAGTGTATGCAGGTACCAAAGGTGACGTTGGCGTATCGCTCATAGCAGTATATCTAAACAAGAATAAGATTAATAGTTTGACATAGGTACCTGGGCGGCTAGCACAAGTTGCCCGCAACTCGTTTGTCGCTAGGTAATCTCTCTCTACCTAGTCAGTAACGAAAGAGACGCACGGAGCGACAATCGACAAAATAAAACTTGTGCAGAACTACTAGGACGGCTAGCACAAGTTGTCGGCGAGTTGTGTCGCTCGGATCTCCCGTTCATACTAGTCCGTAACGATAGAGACGCACTGAGCGACAAGCGAGAAAACACAAGATGTTCTAACCGCCCAGGTTACAATAGGAAAGGTTCACCCGCAAACACACAGTCGCCCGGCAGTATAGTAAACTCATCGAAATCCGTGACTCGCTCAATTCCGTGGTAGCAGTTCTATAATATTGATCTGTCTCTAATAATATGTAATGTCATATGTGAATCTGATATTATGTAATGTGATACGCAATAAAGTTCTTGAATTTGAATTTGAATTAATATAAAAAGGTTTGTATTTGTTTTTTTTTTTTATTGCACCCGTGCGAAACCAGGGCGGGCCGCTAGTACTTAATAAACATGAAATTCCGTGCAAAGTTGTAGCAGTTTACGGAACCTACCTTCCCAATATTTCCCTAGGTATAGTGCTTTCAGAACAAGCCGCGCCTTACCATTTAAATTAGGCTTCTGGGTGAGCTCGCTTCAGGCGCGGCACAGACGGAGCTATAAAATAATAAATTAATATATTATAGCACCGTATATTACGATATATTTTCCGTACTAGTTGACAGGGTCCACACACGCAGCTATATCCCTACAAATAGTGTTCTAATTTTTTATTTTAAGTGATATATTATTACGTATACTAAGACTCGCGGATCCCACAGTCAAACTGTGAAAACAGTTTTGCGGGACGTTGTTTTAAAATTAAGCCTGTTGATATGTTATAATAAATAAATAAAATAATAATAATATTATAAATGTGAAAGTAACTGTCTGTCTGTTACCTTTTCACGATTAAAGCGCTGAACCGATTTAGATGAAATTTGGTATGGAAATAGTGTGAGTCCCGGGAAAGGACATAGAATACTTTTTATCCCGGAAATCATCCCTTAAGGCGGTGAAAAGGGGGGGTAGAAGTTTATATAGGGAATCAATTATTTCTTAAGTAAGGTCCCGGGGAAGGACATAGGATACTTTTTATTCCAGATTGGAGTTCCGGAGGGAGCAGCGATAAACGACTTCAACGCGGACGGAGTCGAGGGCAAAAGCTAGTATTATAATATACATTAATACGAGTACCTATAGGTAGGTATATTATACCTGCGTGTGTGGACTCTGTCAACTAGTACTGAAAATATACGAAAATTATATCGTAAGATGCCTTGCTATAATAATACATTAATATACCAAAATATATATTATAGCTCCGTGCGTGTGTGACGCGCTTCATCGTCGACTAAATTTTAGTCTTCCAATGGAAAGAGTTAGGTAGTCAAGAGCAAACCCCATTGTCATAAAAAAAACGGTCAAATGCGAGTCGGACTCGCGCACCGAGGGTTCCGTATTTAAGTCCGTACTTCAAAAATATACCTTTTTAAACCCCGACGCAAAAAGAGGGGTGTTGTAAATTTGACATGTGTATCTGTCTGTGGCATATGGAAGGACCGATTTTGATTTAATTTATGTTTGTTAGAAAGGTGACTTAATCGAGTGTTCTTAGCTTGGTTTGATGAAAATCTGATAAGCCGTTCAAAAGTTATGAGCTCTGAAAGCGTTTTTGTCGGGAGTTTTTAACCGACTTCAAAAAAAGAGAAGGTTCTATGTTCCACTGTTCGTATTTTTTGAATACTTGAAATCTTGTAGTGACGAAGTCCGTCCTGTGACGTACATACGTGCTCGGAGCCCGTTGATGTCTTTGTCGGACAGGACGACGCTTGAATCAAAATATTACTAGATACTGACATTAAGCTTTAAGGGCCATATTATTTATTTACTTTTTAGAGTTTTATTTTCGTGCTCTTAGTTTTAGGGGTTTTTTAATTATTTTTTTTATATATGTACTTTAATTCGAATGTAATAAGGTCTTTTTTTGTCTAAATTTAACACAAATTTTCAAAGATTTTTTGTAAATTTCTCGTAAACTATAAATTTTGAACACTTCGTTTTATTTTTCCCGTAAAATAGGTACCTATAAGCAATTATCTATAAGTTAGGAATTTTTCAGATTTTTCGGTTCATAAACTTCGGAGATAAGGGGGGGAACGATATTTTTTTTAATTTTTGGTTATAAATCAAAAAGTACGTCACGGAAAATTATAAAAAAAATAGTTTTGAAATGATTGATTGACATGACACACATGATAGAGCCCTTTCATATGACAGCCCATTTGCTATAATCAGATCACTTTCATTTTTCAACCCTCCATTCTACACCCTTTTTAATTATTTATAAAATTAATTTCATTTTTTTTTTTCACTAAAAACAAGTTATACAACTATGCCAAATTTCAAGTTGATAGCTCGTGTAGTTGCTGAGAAAAATTGCTGTGACATACAGACAGACAGACAACGAAGTCTCACCATAAGGGTTCCTTTATTACCATTTTGGTACGGTACCCTAAAAATGTATTGCTGTATGTGTGGTCCATGTATTACTTATACCTAGGCAGGTAAAATAAGATAATGCGGCGCAACTTTGTGAATTGAAAACATTATAAATAGGTAAGTACCTACCAAGGTAAGTCCATACCATATAAGGGCCTGCGCAAACCGGAGGAGCGCAGCGCAGATCACTTTAAATTTATCAATGTATATTCTTCCCAATTTTAATAAAAATAAGGTTTAAATTTGAATGCTCTGAGACCGACCTCGGAGCATCACGGGGGATTTCCACTCTGCGGCGGCTGCTCTAAATTTATACCTTATTGTAATTAAAATAGAAAAGAATATACATTGATAAATTTAAAGTGATCTGCGCTGCGCTCCGCCGGTTTGCGCAGGCCCTAAGTTGTAAGCTTTCGTCAGACTATCGGAGGGCTAGGCGGTGCCGCGCACCGGGGGCACCGGGGCCCTCAAGCACATGGGTGCCCTCGGACCCTGACCAGCAAACCTCAACCTCAAACTGATCTAGATAGGGCCCCGGTACTTTTGTTGCACCAGGTCCTTTGGATACTAGGTACGCCACTGGTCAGACTAAAATATCCCTTGAACTTGAAATGAAATTATTGCTTCATTACCACACACACACACATACTAAATACCTACCTACAGACCTACTCGTTGAATGTCATAAAAATTAAAATACCATCATCCAACACACAAACAAACTTGATCTCCGACAAATTAAAAGAATGCGGGCGAAACAAACTCAAGGTCAACACGCTTCTTATTACAAGTTAAAATCGAACGTAACTTAAAGATTACAAAAAAACTTACTTTCTGACTTCTGAATAACTGTCCATTGAAATTTATTGAAACTTTATAATTATAATTACTTAACCCTGTTACACCGAATTGAAATGCAATCGTCTTTTATTTTAAACCTTGGGCTTAGACGCGTGAACTTTAAATAAAGCACAGCCGCAATAGAATCTAAATAATGAATGAACGAACGAAGTGAAGTGACGAATGAAATTAATGACCGTTAAGTTTGGTCGACTGCTCTTATGTACTTGGGTGCCTCGAACGAATGAATGAAAGATGATGTCAATCTATCGAAATTAGTGGGGAATATTATATTATCACGATAATACTGATGCCAAAATAATGGACTGTGATATGGCATGTTATATTATCGTGATATTTTCGTATCGCGTGATACTATTAATAATGTAAAATCCCCAATGGGGCATATTACATTGTCAGTAATATCACAATATAGCAAGTATTAGCTATGTCTACACCTGTGCGCTTTCATGTTCAACTTGCGCTTTCCTCTGACCATGCCTCTGCAACCACAGCGCATGCAATAACGCATGTGCTCAAACTGGTTTGATATCAGCGCCTACCCGTAGCGCACGCTGATCCGTCACCGTGTTGGGTTGATGTGCAACATTTTGCAAATAAAATGGCGGAAGATAAAGTCAAAACATTGGATTTTATTGAAGATTCAGTGTCACCCTCATATTGACTGCGCTTGACGCAAGTCGAATTAAAAGTTGAAAGCGCAAGTTGCGCATGAAAGCGCACAGGTGTGGACATAGCTATAGGCTATTACACTGTCAGTAATCATCAATATACAGTATGCTGTTGAGTTTAGTTTAGTGTAGTCGTATTTCGTACAGACAAAGTTATAAATATTGTACATTCCCAAGATGACAAATATCTACACACCCTTATGCCACCCTTATGCCTTATGCCTTATAAGGTATATGGTATACTTAAACATATTTGGCGCGATTACCGTGCTTTTATATTGCATTTGACTGATAAATTAAGAAATCTTTAGTCGCAATCGATTATTATATTTTAATAATTCTGTAAGAACTGAACTTTAAATATTTTTTATCTCTAGGGTTCCACAAAGACCGAAACGTCTTAAATAGAAGGATGAAATCCTTTTTAATTTTGTTTTTAGTTTTCGCTCGGGGATTTGACACCCGGGCGCGATTCGTCACTTAAATCACGTGCCTCGTCCATGGCTGCGCGCGAGTCTGTACTGACAGAAAAGATCGCAAAGCGCCTATGCTGGACACCCATGATCAGTTAAACTGATCAGTTTAACTGACGTACATCCAAAAGCTGATCGTGAGTGGGAAATCGTAAGTTGAAATTACTCGTAAAAGAACTCAAGGTCAGCTTTTGGATGTACGTCAATGAATTGATCAGTTTAACTGAAACTGTGTATCCAGCATTAGACTGTCAATATTATTGAAGCTACTCCCCCTTAGGACTTTGAAACATCCGGATAATGGGGGACGTTACATTATCAATATTATCACGATAATACTGTTGCTGTAATAAAATACTGCGATATAGCATGTTACACTATCAATATTTTCGTGATACTCGAGAATGTTCCACGGTTTTATTTTTTGTTAACATTTTTTTTCGCAACAATAGCCTAATACCAATTTCTCATCACCCTTAATAAAATGTCGCTGTCCAAGACGCAGAGCCGTTATGGCGTTAATCATTGAAGAGTTCTCCCGGCAGTTCACAATCAGTTGCACTTACCACATGCATTATGATGAGTAAAAGTAACTTCATATTCTTAATAAAGAAATCTCATCGCGCTGCCCATGAAACACTTACGACTAAAGATTTCCGGTGGTCATCTCTGGTCTTCATCATCAGTTCCTCTTCACCAAAGATGTTTTTAGAATGCAAATTCTCAAGGTCTTACAGGAAATACCAAAATCGCTGTATGTGTGCCTATAACTTTTGCGGAGTTTTGTCGATTCCTCGTGGATCCCATCATCAGATTCTGTCTTGGTGACAATGTAAAAAAATAATATGAAAATACCGTAAAAGAGATAGGAAAATGTGAAATTAAATCGGCCATAAAATACGGATAATACCAGTATAAGCACAGCAGTTGACGACGCAGTTAGCCTAGTTGGTAGTGACCCTGCCTACGAAGCTAGCGGTCCTGGGTTCGAATCCCGGTATGGACAAATATTTGTGTGATGAGCGCGAGTATTTGTTCCTGAGTCATGGATGTTTTCTATGTATTTAAGTATGTATTTCTCTATATAAGTATGTTTATCGTTGTCTAGTACCCATAGTACAAGCCTAGAGCTTAGTTTGGGACTAGGTCAATTGGTGTGAGATTGTCCCCTGATATTTATTATTATTATTTATTTAAAACCTTCTAATTAGACAGAGAGATCCGACATGAACTGTGACGTCAGCTTGCACTACGGCCATATAATCTCCATGTTAAATTATGTTTTGCTAGAAAGAGATAGAAACAAATCTTTAATGACCGACAGACAACGAAGTCTCACCATAAGTGTTCCTTTTTTACCATTTTGGTACGGAACCCTAACAATAATTCATGCATCCCTATTGTTTTTTGCTCTCACTCTACGAAGAAACGTGTGCAAATTTGATATTATTATTCGAATCTATAATAAAACAATATACCTACCTAATAAACAATAATAACAGTATGAAAGTCTTGAAATATGACACTGCAAGTCAGCATCGTGCAAAGGCTTAGTTAGCCACAGTAGGTATGTCGTATGTATATAACAGTATTAATTTTAACTAGCGACCCGCCCTGGCTACGCACGGGTAGCACCACGGAACAGCTGTTCTGTGGGTAGCACAGTATATATATACGCAACTAAACCTAATGATTTATACCTACACCTAAACCTTCCTCATGAATCACTCCGTCCGAAAACTATGAAAATCCGTTCCGGAGATTTTGAGTTTATCGCGTTCAGACAGACGCGGCTTTTAAACTTTGTTTTAAAATAAGTATGTAGTGATTAATAAAATAAACTGTAGTTTGCTTGAAGCTACGTAGTAATCTCATCTATCTCATCATTGTTTATAAATACATGTACAAGATGGCGCTAGCAGTATTTAATTGTTTAACACCAATCCCCAATCCCATTTAAATATAGTAACTGGACGCACAATTTAAATTTAAATACATACCATGTCAACTCAAGCACAATAACAAAAAACAATTCTGTGGGATACGAATGTGTACTGAGTAACTGATTTTTCGCTGACGTAGTGGGATATACCTACTCGAAACAGTTAAGTAACACGATACTTCGGAAGTCTCTCTTACTCTACAATTAATACATGGTCTAGAGAATGGGACATAGCTAACGTAATAAAACCTCCGGACTTTGGATTTTGGACGCTACCCGCGTCTGTATTTCCGAGTGTATACAATCTGAACCTATTTAAAGCTAGGGTGAAGCTAGGCATCTTCTGGGTGAGCTCGCTACATCGTGGACTGAATCTTCGTCCTCCAAGGGCGGGAGTTAGTCAAGAGCAAACCCATTATCAATAAAAAAAAAAGAAAAAAAAAGAGTGGGCCTTGAGGGCTCCTAGCGGTTTGACACCGACCCACTTCCTATTAGCCGTGACCTTCAAATTCCTGTAAGATGAGTACCGAAAGAAAAAATGTAAATGGAATCTTACTAGTATCCTACAGAGTGTTCCATAAGTCGCACGTTATTACGTGACACGACTCCGGAGGTAGACCAGCCTAAACGGACCCAACTAACCATTGTTTTTAGGGTTCCGTACCAAATTTGTAAAAAAGGAACCCTTATGGTGAGACTTTGTTGTCTGTCTGTCTGTTTAAAAATAAAAATAAAATAAATAAAAAATGTTTGTATGTCACAGCAGTTTTTCTCAGTAACTACACAAGCTATCAACTTGAAATTTGCCATAATTGTATAAGTAGCTTGCTCGCATCTGTTTTTAGTAAAAAAAAAAAAAATTAATTTTATGAATAATTGTAAAGGCGTCTAGAATGGGGGGTTAAAAAATTAAAGTGTTTTGATTATAACAAGTGGGATTTCATATGAAAGAAATAAATCTGCACAATTCAAAAATAATTTTTTTTATAATTTTCCGTGACGAACTCTTTGATTTATAACCAAAAATCTTCAAAAAATGAGGGATCACCCCCTTATCTCCGAAGTTTAAGAACCGAAAATTCTGAAAAATTCCCAAGTTATAGATAATTACTTATATTTTACGGGAAAAATAAAACGAAGTCTTAAAAATTTATAGTTTTTGAGAAATTGACAAAAAACTTTTAAGACATAAAGGCGTATAAAAAGGCAAATCAAAATGGTCCTTATTGCATACAATGAAGAGTAAAGGCGCTCGCCGCCGCCGCCGCCGCCCAACGTCGTGGCCAGGCCATTAGGCTGGTCTACCTCCGGTGTTACTGACGTGCGACTCGACACCCCGTAGGTACCTATTGATTCTTTTATATGGGACCCATCCATCATTTTTTTTACCTCGTTTTTATGAGCTCACTTTCTCTACTGTTTGTGTATTTGTTTGTGAACTTTCAGATGATTTAGAGACTATAAACATACCTAAGTAGTAAGTATAATTTGTAACTACTACTATTAATTGCATGTTTTTATTATTAATTAATTGAAAACAGATCGTTTTAAAATGGTAACAAAAATATCTAAACAATAGATAAATTTAGGTACCTATAAACGACCAAGGACGCATTTTTTTAAAGTGAGCTCTATTTTTTTATCGGCTCTAACGTTAAAGTTCAATTTAAGTTAAGAGTTCAAAATATGTGACGAAAATGGTGTCCCCGCATTTTGCAGACACTCATTTCATAGAATGTGTCGTTTCACCGAATTTCATTTCATCGAAAGCTAATTTCTGCTGAAACTTTATTGTTTTCAGGTTATCTTAAGCAGGGTCGTAGTTTAGGATAGGTTAGACCTGTGACCACCAAAAAATTATAACTCCTGCACGTGGAAATGCCTGTCGATGAAAAGAAAATTCGGCGAAGTAAAACATTCTATGAAATGAGTATGTCGGTGATTCAAGGGTAGACCAATGAAAATACTTACGTAGAGCTTACTTACACCACTGCAAGATTATAACATCACATGTTTTTCAGTATTTTAACGCGCTTTTATTAGCTTTACGTACTTCTAAATCTATGCTTTACGTAATGATAATTGTTGTTAATATCAGTAAAGGTAATGTCGGAGTAAAAAAAGGTTCGTCACTTTTCAACTCTATTTCGATACTGTTAAGGTCCGCAAATGACGAACCTTTTTTTTGCCCTGACTATACTTTATGGAACGAGGGTTTCAAAGTGACTTTAAATTTTTGATTAAGTTTGGTTAGGTTTTTATTCTAATTGTTAGTAAATAGAAAACGAAAAGCCTGTTTAACCATTTATTACGTAATACTTCCAACTATAATATCATCGCAGCGTATTATAAAATAATACACAATAATATGTCCTAGACATATATCAGACTGGTTACAAACGGTGTATAGAGTTGATCGATTACATGTCCAACAAGTAACACAAAATGTTGATGAAGTTTTTACAAATGAGTCGCGCAAATTTACTACTTACGGTGGTAGGTATAGTACCTAATCTAAACTCTCTCCTGTTTGAATCGTGCGCATTTCTGCTTATCTAATGCCATCTAAGTATCTGCGTTTGGTAAAAATTGACAATATTAAATTTAATGTACATTACATGTAACCGCTCCAGCTAGATTCGCAGGTGTCCCCTGTTAGCTTGATCCCTTCATTCCCGTTAGACCTACGGGGCGGTACTGCGCTGGTCTACGCGACCCGACCCCGAGCACGGCCACCTGAAGGCAGCACCAACACAGTATAGCACCACTCATTCCACTTTATGTTTTTATGCCTCATTTTCGCAAATCAGCAATGATTTCCATAAATAAAACTCCCGTCCCCAGTCCTACCGCCTAGCTACAGGTAGCTATTTTTTAAATAACCATCCGATTAGTCTGCGTGTGAAACCCCGCCCTAGCTAGAACTGAATTTATAAAATATTCCGTTCATCTATTCTAAACACATATATTGTATACAAAGACCCGTTGCACCTCGTAGTGTGGTGCGTCTAACGGTCGAATGCTTAGATGGCGAATGTCTTGAGCGCCAACATGGCGAGGGATGCCATAGCGCCCACGGCCGGGAGAGTCACCGCCCACGCGAAGATGATATTCCTGCACAAGCAAACTATTAACTACGAACTTCTAGTAAACGTATGTATTAATAATGGATGTCGTTTGTGGTGCCGTTTACATCGGACTCGCAGTTTCAGCTCACTGAGCCATCAGCCCGGGATCAAATATTAGCGTAGACATAATATTACAACTCACAGTTCACAGTTTGTATTACTGATTTCCAGTGAAACGTCAATTTGGTTTTGGTGTGCTGTGATCCCATGTGTAGGTACGTGGCCTTAAGACATATTAAACATTTACTTAAATACCAAATAGCAATGTACAGTTTTCAAGTAAGTATATTACCGGAAAAGGCTCCAGTCGACGGGTTTCTCGGAGAAGTAGCCGACACAGACGACGGAGCCGACCTTGCAGTGGGTGGTGGAGATGGGCAGACCGACCTTGCTGGCCACCAGCACCGTCAGCGCCGCGCCCAGCTCGATGGTGAAACCGCTGCGTACAACATAATATTGAATTCTATTAGTAAGTACTTACCTAATAATAAACTGTAACGAAGACACAGTTATGTGCTTTCTCTACCAAGAAAACCCCATTTTGTCTAGCGCCACAGTTCCAATGAACTCTCCTTTCCATCTCTAATAGTATTGGGATCCTAGGTTTTGACATTGCCAGCGACGTGCAGTTCTGGGGTCACCTAGAAGGTTAGGCAAAACTTGCCTTCATAAAGCTGGCTGTGCTAAACCGGCCGCTGTGCAACGGCTTGTGCTTTACAAGGCGCAAGTCAGGCCGCACATGGAGTACTGCTCGCATCTCTAGGCTGGAGCTCCGGCCTATCAGGTTGACCCCCTCGACACCATCCAGAGACGTGCCGTCCGCATTGTCAACGATCCCAAAATTTCAGACCTTTTAGAAACGCTTAGCCTCCGGAGAGACTTTGCATCTCTCTGCGTCCTCTATCGTCTGTACAATGGGGAGTGTTCCGAGGAACTGTTCAGACTTGTGCCAACGGCTTGGTTCCACCATCGCACTACTCTCGATTCCCATTTCCTTGACCCACCTGCGCGTACTACGTATATAAGAACATGGAATGAACTTCCCGCTGAGATTTTCCCAATGCGCTACAATATGGGGCTTTTTAAAAAGGGTGTCATTAAATTTCTCCGAGACCGATTACGCATTAGTGACGCCTCTGGTGTTGCAAATGTCCATAGGCGGCGGTGACCACTTCCCATTACATTAAATTGTAATTCTAGCGATAAATGATTCGCTTTGGATGACAATGACATTAATATTCTGGAGAAACAGCGAGATACCATACGACGAGCATAAAGGGCATCGAATGAGATGCTTACCTATCGGGAGTGATGTTGGTCAGGTCCTCGCCGACGGTCTGGATGACGCGACGGCCCCACAGCCACAGTCCGAGCGCAATGCCGATGCCGCCGAACACCAGGATGGCCAGAGGCGTCTCGGCGCGCGCGTGCGTGCCTCCCTCCGAGTACAGCAGCCACAGCGCCACCAGCGGACCGATGGCGTTGCTGGACATCCACAAAACTTCAGTCAAATCAAGTGCAACCCCGCTCTCCCACGGTGCATTCAGCAGAACACTTATCAGACCCATGAAAGAGTGGGATAATTTGACGACCTATGTACCCACATAGTTGAGTCTCGCCGTAGCCAGTTGCTGGTTGCGGCATTAATAGGATGGCTCTATCACAACAGTTCCTTTCGCCGAGTAATATTCCGACGCGATGAAGTAGAACTCTAGAAAAATCAAAACGAATTCAAACACGTACCTGACGTCGTTACCACCATGTGCGAACGCGCCGAAAGTGGCAGTCAATACTTGAAGGAAGGAGAAAAGTTTGAGGGCGTCGGGCTTGGGCGGCGGCGGCAAGGCGAGCGGCGGCGGCGTGGGCGCGCGCAGCAGCGGCGCGGCGCTGGAGTTGGGCGTGATGGGCACGAGGCGGGCGGGCGGCACGGGGCACTCCACGCTCCAAGCGCTGCCTGGCTGTGGGCTCTGCGTCACACAAAGCAGATTAGTAGATACTTATATAATTTATCCAATACGTTCTCAGAAAAACAAAATATACCTATTTATCCGTTATTTTTGCGCTGTTAGGATGGGACCAAAGTTCATAGTACCCAAATTATTTTGCTTTGGCCAAACCTTAATCTGAAGATTGGTTGATAAACGTCGCATCGAGTTAAAAACTCACCTTATCAGTTCGTGGAGGCAGTGTGCATTCGTTTATGTCTCCAGCATTCAGAAGGCGATTAAGAGACAACCCGTCGAGTTCACCACGAGCGATGGTTTCACATGAGTCTAAAAACCCGTTCCGCGAACCGTAGCTGTCTCCTATTCCAGCTAGCTGAGCGGAGTCCATGCTCTTGCAGTAGCTCAATGTCTCATCGATGTATTTGAGAGTGTTGATCTGAGGGTCGGCTTCGACCAGCGTAAGGTGTGAGCGGTGGGGCGGGCTAAGGCTGCGCGATAGGATGCTGCAGTCATCCATGGTGGCAAGCAGCACTTTATTTTTAGCGTTTTTTTCCCTGACGTCATCGGCCACACGGTCCACGTCGCTTAGGATTACCATTTCAGCGCTTTCGGTGATCACTTCGAGTGCTTTACCCTCTTCAGAATTGACGGAAATTGGACGTTTAGCCGTTACTGGCTTGTTCCCTTGGCTCGGACTATCAATTGGAGACGTTTCTGTAAATGCATAAATCCTTAAATGGTTATCTAGTTGGGAAAAGCAAATTAGAGCAAACTATATATGCTTACCATTGGATAAACCTAATGAAAAATTGACTGCAGTTGGTTTAGTGATCTGGCGCTTGTAGTAGGGCACCAGGAAAGCGCGCACGCAGCCGGCGGCGACGATGCCCAGCGCGATTGAGCCCGTCAGCGAGATCCATATCGGGATGTTGTCCATACCCAGCACTAGAAAGACAAATATAACTTAAACAGCGGATTTTTCTGGATAAGAAGTAAATTCGTGATTAATGCCGTGTTTGACTTACGCTTAGGGCCATCGTGCACGACGCTAAGCACGTTGACGGCGATGGTGGCGCCGTAGAAGAAGGGCAGCGCGCGCAGCCCCGCCGTCAGGGGCGCCGCCGCGCGGTTGATAAAGCGCCGCACCAGCCAGAACAGCGTCGCCGACATCGCGCCGCTCATGGCCGGCGAGATGAACCAAGACGCCACTGGATACACTCACATAATAAGTGGACGTATCTTAGGGAAAAGAATCCAACCCACAAAGTAAATGTATTTAAATTTGAATTCTATTGCTGTTAATATTATGTCAAATTCTACAAGTGTGAAATGGTTGAATTGGATCCTTTTGCCTAAGCTACGTCCAAGTATATTAATATTCTTCAACAGACCAATATTTACAAGCATAGAGTCTACTTTACGTATATTTATTTAGCCTGTTTTATAACCAGCATTTTATTCATAACATGTAATGAAAGAATGATAAAGGTACCCTTTTGACGACCTTCATCAATTATTACTCGAGTTACGTACATAAAAAAAAAGATTCCAACGAATTGAGAACCTCCTCCCTTTTTTGAAGTCGGTTAAAAAGGAGTTGTCAATAATGTAGGTAACCTTTGTCTTAAGTTCGAGTCATTTTCAATAATGCACTGCTGTAAATATATCTACAACTGCTAGGATTCGATTACTCAGCACGTCGATTGCAGTATGTATTCGATAGGTACACAACATTAGCTAGCATTCGATGAGTTACAAAAAAGGAGGAAACTGAAAAACAACACCAAAGCAACAGCAACAACAACAACTCTGCAAGACAGCCGCAAGCTGGCTCAGTGCCCCTTTTCCCGCAATCTTAATATTTACAATAAGTACGTACCTATTGCAATACGATGTTTGTGTGCTGGCAATAAACACGTTTATTTTTTAAACTTGTCCAAATATTAAATGTGTGATGCCGGATGCCGGCACTTCACTTGGCTGATATTTGTCAAATATTGTATCTCTTTTATTCGATATTTCAAATGTAAGAGATACAAGATCAATATTTGGCAAATATGGCCAAGTGAAGTGCGGGCATGAAGCATAGTGCAAACTCATTGTATGCCAGTTGGGCGTTGTTCGCCATGACACGTCCGGTCGCTCTAAGCGCCAGCGGGCAGCGAGCCTAACATGCACCACAAGAATAAAGTGACAGCACGAATAAAAAGTCGCTTGAATACAATTAAATATCATGTTAGTGTGCTAGTGTGCCTAAGCTAACTTAGGGCCTGTGCACACTAGCGTTTTTAACCCTTATACCCCCGGTCAAAAACGCTAGTGTTCGCAGGCTCTTAATAGATTTAAACGATTTATTTAATTACCGTAGCAATACCGGATAAAGTCGCTTAGTAATAAAAGGTAATAAATGTCAGGGCTATACACTTTTATTTTAAACCTCAAACGTTCAGTCTTATGTTAGAATATGGAATGGATGTATTAATTTCCATGGCACCTGTCAAATTTTATCTCGTGCATGCATGCTTAGCATTTATTCATTAACGATCCATGTGATTTGACAGCATCGACCAAAGGGCAGTGGAAAACAATCCCGTAGTGTCGCTCTAGCTTTATAAAGGGCTAGCCGATGCTGCGTTTAAAATGTTAGGCTTACCGATAGCGCCCAGGGTGGACCAGCGCACTCCGACCGGGCCCTTGGCAGTGAGCGTGAATCCGATGGTGGCGCCCACGACGGAGTGGGTCCCGGAGACGGGCAGGCGCAGCGCTGTGGCCAGGATCAACCAGGCGGCGCCCGCGATTAGCGCCGCCAGGCAGCCCGCTGCCAGCAGCTCCTCGCCGCCGTCCTCGTACAGGGTCACGTCCAGGATGCCCTTGCGCATCGTGTCTGATACCTTGTAGCCTGTTAGGAAAAAAACACAGTTGGAAACTAAGATATAGGGTGAGGCACGAATGTTGCTACATTCTATATTGAGTGTTGTTCTGATGGTTGTTCTATATTGTAGCACCGTGCCTCACTTTATAGGTACAACCGGGGGTCTTTCATCCGATGAATAAAGCTCACGAAAGTGGCGAAATATTACTGATTTCTAAAACTGTATTATTTTATGTTTTATCCCACCGGGCGTCGATGTTTGAATCTTATCCGGTGACTAAAGCTCACCAAAACTTCCCATTTTTACAGATTTTTGATGTTAGTATTTTTAATGTCACTGGTAACTTAAATTCTCACACCTTTTGGCCTCGCCCGTTGTAAACAAGATATGTACTTGACTTAATTGTCTTTATTATTTTCTCACTATTATCGTTGTGATAAAAAAATCGTTTCCCAGGGGCCGTAGCTAGCTAGGTCACAGATAAAATGACAGCACGAATAAAACGTTGCTAGAGTAATTAAATATTATTTTTCTTCAGACTTATTATGATGTTCGGAGACGATAAGGCGGATCGCGTAAAGCGCGTCACACACGGAGCTATAACTCTGTCAACTAGTACGGAAAATACACCTAAACTATACGAAAATATATCGTAAGATGCCTGGCTATAATATATATTAATATACCAAAATATAAATTATACCTCCGTGTGTGACGCACTTAAAGTGAGCAAATAACCATAGAGAACTAATGTCACTGTCAGTTTATTGTTCCTCGAGAAACGGAGAAAGTAAACAAAGAATTGAACTTGATTCTACACTTGCGTTTTTTATACATAATTTACAAACTACGTCAGCAAATGAATATACGAGTACAATGATCCAAGTTTTTATTGACGACTGTATTTTTTTTCAATGGAATTATCAAATTATCAAGACCAAACTAAAGAGCACCATCTCGGTGGGTCTACGTTAAGTACAGCTGAGGATCATGTTGCCACCTTCCGGTTCTATCATCTGTTCATTGACACAATAATATTACATTGTCATCGATTTTACATAAGTGTTCCAAACTTCAGTTCAATTAAACACAGGGAAGTAGATGAAAAATGGTCTGCAAATTTTGAAATTGACAAGTTACTTATTATTATTTACATTGGAACGTTGCAAGTTAAATGAACACTTGTAAAAAAAGGAAAGTAGGTAATTTTTACTGCCACATGCTTACAAATACAAATATCTTTATTTTGCAAAAAATGTGGTACAAAAGATTGATTTGGCAATTGGGTAGGTAAAGTTTTTGGAAGAGGTGTAAATTATATTTTTTTTCGATAGTCGTCATCCTAAAGATCAAGGAACTGCGGCTCTTTTATTTTTATTTCCTCTAATATTCTAGAAATATTTTTTTTAGTTAGTAAGTTGACATTAGCACACTTTAATGACCGACAAACTTGTTGCCTTCGTACTTAATGAGAAAGAAAAAAAAAACTGTCACTTCTATAACTGTCATTGTCAATCAAAGTAAACAAACGATTCAATTCAACGACTATTTTCTGTTTGCTTGCGTTTCATGTGATCAGTGTTTTTAGAAATATTTTAACGACCTCAGAACGAACTCCGGACTTTCGATTTTGCCGCTTTGCTCCTGCTTTGCTCGCTTTGACCTTTACACGATATTTGGACTACGATTTATTTCCGACCCCTTTGGCACTGCTTCTTGGACACCGATTTCTTTCTTTCACGACGACTCTTGCCCTGCTTTTCGATAGCCACGAGAGCACGTTTGAATCGTATACACGCAATGAATTCAAGCAATCCCACACGGACTTTGGAAATGGATTATTACAAAGATTTACTTAGATGCTTGAAATAATTGAATCGTTTGTTTACTTTGATTGACAATCAAAGTTGTCTCCCAATATATATTTTTTTTAACTCTCGACCTCATTTCTCAGTCATGTCCGATTTTTATCACAACTTTACCATTATGTACTATACCTTTGACGAAAGTTAAGATATCAATACGCGCGGCTACATAATTACATACCTACTTATAGGTAGTAGATAAAAAGTGCATTAAACAGGGTCGCTTAGGCTGGGTTTTTAAATATGTTAGTTATATATATAACTATGCTTATGTTTTTGATGTAAGCTTACGATGTCCGATAAAAAGTGCATTAAACAGGGTCGCTTAGGCTGGGTTTTTAAATATGTTAGTTATATATATAACTATGCTTATGTTTTTGATGTAAGCTTACGATGTCCTTAAACTTCGGCCACGTTAATTAATGCAAAAGCACCAGATTTATGATATTTACATTTATGACAGTACTGTAAAGCAACATGTAGTTTTGTATGTAGAATTGTAGAACTTGTTGCTTTATGTATGTCAGTTTTATTCTTAATTCTTTTGAAATCAAATAGAGAAATTAAGAATAGAACAATAAAAAAATAACAGTAGTTGTGTGTAGAGTCGCCTCGCGGCATTCATGGTGCAAACACCTATTGTTGTATAATTATTTCAAATAAAGTAAACTCACAGCAAAACAGTCTATTTATATAATCGACACCACCCTTATAGTACTTTGCTTTTATATCCCCTTAAAGTACCTACTGTTGAGCCTAAGTGGGCCATCGACAACTAGTCTATGTCATCGGCAAATACAACGAAATTATTTGAATATTGTTATGATTCATAAAAACATATTCGAGCTTCTATAAAAAAATGCAAAGCCAAATGTATCCATCTATAATTTATTCAAAACGTAAGTTAGGTATCACGGTTTATGCATAGCCGAATTGTCAATTTATCGTTGATAAATAACCCTAAATTAATGTGCTTATAAACTAAAATAAATACATATAGACCCGAATCGTGATACTATCTAGGCTATTTGCATACTTAATAAAACATACGCGTATTACCTATCAAATCAATAATATAAATTAAACTGCCAAGATATACCTAGAACAGGAGTAACACATACCGATAAGCACGGCACCAGCGATCTCAAAGATGGTGGCAAGTACGCAGGCCTGCGTCAGCGTCAGCACCTTGGAGCCGACGCTGGTGCCGAAGGAGTTAGCCACGTCGTTGGCGCCGATGCCGAACGCCAGGATGAACGCCACCACGAACCCGGCCACCACCAGCCACAGCAGCTCCGGTGCGTACGGCTCCATCGCCACTAATTAACCCACCCACTGCCTCAGGAATACTACTGCATCAGGAACTCAACCAAACAATACCAATACTAAAAGTTCCGAATCAAACATAGCACCTAAACATTCTCAATCGTAACGCGAGCCCCTAAATCTGATCACTGAAATAAGGAAATTATATTTCCCTTTCGCACGCTTAAAAAATCAACGTTTATAAATTAATTGAATTTAATTTTATATAGGCAAGCCCAGTAACATTAAATGCAATACTACGCCATATTCAAATATTTTTAAATTTGAAAACTAGCAGAAATCATTTAATTTAATTAAATATGTAAATTATAAGAATTTTTGATGCTTAAATAGACGTAAAAGATGTCGTGGCCTTGCTAGTTTTGGCTTGATCATTTCTGAAAGAGAAAGAAAATTTTATGAATCGGTATGAATATTAAATCACTATTTTAAAACTAAACGTTGACCTTGCTCGGACCTTCATCTGTCATTTTAGTATTTTATAGTCAATTATGAAACGAAAAAAACTATTATCCTGAGCAAGTAGCACATGGCTTCGGCGTTATTGATTGCCGACGCCATTGACATTTTCCCGGTAAAATACGCAGCGACCATAAATAGTAAATGCCGACGGCGCGGTCGGTCCGCGCACGCAGTCTCCGCGGCGTGGCGACACCTTCTCTCATCACGGCCAGGCCGCCGTACCTGCCCCGTATTAATACCATATCAACGGGTACACGTGTCCACGTAACCGACCGAATGAACAACCATTGGTTTCACCAAGCCACTGAATTTGAAATTTAAAATGCCTACCATTTAATTTTGTTTTAATAGTAAGTATATAAACTTACTTTAAAGACTTGTAGGATGCTATGGTCCTAAGCGCGAGATATTGTTAAGGAACACGAAAGGTCGCCTCGAGGCTCTTGTAGCAGACAGACTGAAGTACAGCGGTATCGCGAGGTTCGCCCGGCTGGGTCGACACTGAACGGCGCATGCGCGCGCCACCCCGCTCCTGCGACCCCCCTATTATGTAGCCCGCTCCTCGAAAAACCCTTCTTGAATTGGCCAACAATGCGAGAATCTCCAGTTCTCGTGACCTTCAGACTTCTTCCCCTCTTGAAATTATTTCATCTGCATAACTGGTTTTGTAATTCTCTCTGAGACTTATTCGTTTCGTTTTATTTTAATTTTTATATTTCCAACAAACAGTCCAATCACGTAAGTAATATATGTTAAGCGACTAAATAGCAATCTGTTGTATTATACTTGTATTTCCGTCTTTTTAGGGTTCCGTACCAAAAACTAAAAAACAGAACCCTTATAAGACGACTTTGTTGTCCGTCTGTCCGTTGGTCTGTCAAGACCCTTTTTCTCGGGAATGGCTAAAGCAATCAGGGTGAAATTTGGAATATATTAGGTATGTAGTATTTAGTAGTGCTCTACACAAGGCCTTATTATTAGATTTTTGAATTTAAAAACTATTTATTTAGAAAGAAAACTGCTTGAATCTATCTTGAGAGGTATGCGTCATATCATATCATATGTATAATATAGTCATTTAGTTAAATCTAATCACTTAAATAAATAAAATACTTTTCCCTTTCGTACATTTAAAAAATCAACGTGTATGACCAAAATATACAAAAAACCGGTCAAGTGCGAGTCGGACTCCACCAAGGGTTCCGTATTTAAGACCGTACCTACTTCAAAATTATACTTTATTTTATTGTCTGCAATAAGGTGCATTACAAATTTTAGTACAGATCCTTAAAGTCTTTTGTTAATTTCTCGAAACCTATAAATTTTGAACACTTCGTTTTATTTTTCCCGTAAATACGGGAAAAATAAAACTATAATATTATATAAGTAATTATCTAAGTATAAGTTAGGAATTTTTCAGATTTTTCGGTTCATAAACTTTGGAAATAAGGAGGGGGAACGGTCATTTTTTTCAAAATTTTTGGTTATAAATCAAAAAGTAGGTACCTACGTCATGGAAAATTATAAAAAGAATAAATATGAAATGTGCGAAAGAGTCCTTTCATATGACAGCCCACTTGCTATAATCAAATCACTTTCATTTTTCAACCCCCCATTCTAGACCCCTTTTCAATTATTTATAAAATTAATTTCATTTTTTTTACTAAGAACAGATGCGGGCAAGCAAGTTTTACGACTATGCCAAATTTCAAGTTGATAGCTTATGTAGTTACTGAGAAAAACTGCTGTGACATACAGACAGACATACAGCGAAGTCTTACCATAAGGGTTCCTTTTTTACCATTTTAGTACGGGAATCTAAAAACCGGGCAAGAGCATGTCGGCCCATGCTCACCTGCTGCATGCTGGGTGACACCATTACTACCCACAAATACACCATAACTATCAGCTATTTTTTTATTCAAAGTTATCTAAAGCCGGTTTTCGGTAGGTATTTAAACATTTTAGTCGTCTGTAAATCAAGAACCTAACAACTTTGTCGGCGTGATTAATATGTATGCGAAATTACACCTTTGTAGTACCAAGGGTATCTGAGTTAAGCCGCGGACAGACTGACGGACGGACAGACGGACATGGCGAAACTATAAGGGTTCCTTGTTGACTACGGAACCCTAAAAATTACCGTTCCCCTCCACCCCTAATCTCTGAAGTTTACGAGCCGAATCTAAAATAATTGTCTTGGTTTAACAGACTTCAAAAAAAGGAAGAGGTTATCTATTCGCTTGTATTTATTCACACTTCTATTTATTAAACATCAGTTTGCTTTGTCTAATAAGAAATAACTTTAGAAGAACTTTAGATGTCACTATCTACATATATGAAGTACCAAGTGATCAAACATGACCCTTATGCCGTAACACTTGTGCGGGCTAACAAGTGTGCATATTTCCAGCGCATCCGAGGTCAAGTTGCACTGGTCCAACGAGGATCTGCTTAATTGTGTTGTATAGGTATCTGTAGAATATCATGGCAGTAAGAGCGTCCCATTTCATTTTTTGAAAGTATTCGGCTGCCTTTGCGTTTTAACATACACTGCAATGCAGGAAAGTTGAATGAGGTAGAGAAGCGATGAGAATTACTTGTCTTGAACTTCAGAGGTAGTTTAGAGGGTTCACAGACAGTTATTTATATCAATACTAGCTTTTGCCCGCGACTCCGTCCGTGTAGAAGTCGTTTATGGGTTTTCCCTTGGGAACTACCAAATTTTCCGAGGTATGTGAATCCAGGGTATATATAAGGCTTATATAAGCTTACTATAAGCTATCTCCATTCCATATTTCATCCAAATCCGTCCAGCCGTTGCAGCGTGAAAGAGTAACAAACTACACACACACACACACACACACACACACACACACACACACACACACACACGCGCGCGCGCACACGCACACACACACACACACACACACACACACACACACACACACACACACACACACACACACGCACACGCACACGCACACGCACACGCACACGCACACGCACGCGCACGCGCGCGCGCAAGAAGCGCGTTCGTTGTCTTAGGATGGCAGTCTTGGAATGACAGATTGCAAATATTAATGGGCATCAAGCCTGCCATTCTCCATGCCTTAAACCTAGCTATAAATACAGTAAATTAATGTGGCTTAGCTTTTTTATACGGGTTTAATAATAATTATGCATAAGTATTCGTATTATTAAGTTTTTTCCTAATTATTTATTAAGTTTTTAATTATTTAATATAAGGGTCGGGTATTTGCGGGCTATATTTGACAGCAGATAAAGGTTTCCGCAATTGTTACTTATTTAAATAAAGTTATTTGAACGGATTAAACATTTTTCATAATTGAACGCCGAAAAGAATACGACGTCGGGAAGTTCGAGTACAAAATTAAAAAAAAAACGATATGTCGATTGCATCGATAAACAACAGTGGTCTCTCCCTACAAGCTGTCAAACACAGCCCGCACCCCTACTGACCTTTTTTTTTTAAAGTAAACCTGAGGACTTTAAATTGGAGCTACCTTGTAGCTTTCATTCGTTTGGTATTCGAAACTATCCTGACTATAACATTTCTGACTTACCCAAATATACCTACATACATTACATAAAACAATATGCAACATATGTGTTTTCAAACAATCAGCTTAGACAGCAATTTCAAATTGCGTGTACTAAATTGTACTAAGTACGTAAACGTGTAGGTACTAAAATTAATACGAGGCTAGCTTAGATATTAGTGAAGCTCGTGGTCTCGAGTTCGATTCCCTGTAAGGGCAAATATTTGTGAAACGAGCGCGAGTACTTGTCCCAGTGTCTTGGATGCTCTCTGGTTTTAACTCTATATAAGTATGTTTATCGTTGTCTAGTACCCACGCATCGTACACAAGTCTAGAGCTTAGTTAAAGTAGGTCAGTGGAAGTTAGATTTTCCCCTGATGTATTTATTAATCCACGTCCACGCTTTGATACAAAAAGGCCAATTTAAGCAGACTCTTTGATATATAGGCAAAGGCAGTTTAATTAAAAAGTCACAGCTTTGACGGAGGTGGCCACTCCCGTCCTCCCTTTTATTCTATCTCCACCTTCCCGCCTCGTTTAGCCATGTTGCAACTGCATGAACCACGCACGGGCAAGAAAAAAACCTGTGGTTTACTTTCGACTTCTTCATTATCATATCAGCCGAACGACTTCCACTGCTGGGTATAGGATATCCAAACAAATGTATTTTTTACGAATATTACCGACATTTGGTAATCCTATCATCCGTCACCATTATGCCTGCGTTAATGGTGGTGATCTTTCAAACAAAAAAACTAAATCAAAATCGGTTCATCCATTTAGAATCTACGATGCCACAGACAGATACACAAATTAAACTTATTACACCCCTCTGTTCTGAGCCGGGCATTAAAAATTAGAAGTTATAAGCTTGTCTAAAAAAATACACTTTTAAGACATACTTTATTTTGTCGACGACTGTACTTTACTGCACAGTCATCAGCTAGTTGTCGAAACCGATCGAAACACCAACTTCTGACTCCAGCAGCAGATCTTCTCTTAGGGCCGTATTAATAAACTCATCTCAACTCTGATCCCCGTCACAAGATGCGCCAAAAATTAAGGTAGAAACACACTTATCCCACGTACGCAACGTATGCAATGCATTATGATATTCTGGACTATTGAATTTGTATGATTAGAAACACACTTATCATACGTGGCGTTGCGTATGACAAGTGTGTTTCTAATCATACAAATTCAAGAGTCCAGATATCATAATGCATCGCATACGTTGCGTACGTGGGATAAGTGTGTTTCTACCTTTACAGTTTTCTATGGATTGACATTGACTTTGACGTATCTTGAGACGGGGATCACAGTTGAGATGAGTTTATTAATACAGCCCTGTCACTATAACATTGGATTGTCATCGGGTTCATACTTCATATTATGTATTCCAAATTTCAGTTTATCCGAATAACGTAACTGGTTCAAAATTGACTTGCACGATTTGAACTAAGCATACTGACAAACACACAAACAAACATGTGAAGTTAAATAAATACTTGTAATGTAATAAAAATTAAATTAATCACATCTTTCTAAGCAGAAACCCAGATGCCATCTAAAATCTCTAGGCTCTCCTATTTTAAATACGTGTTTATCTTATACTATTTCCATTTGTGGCGTACTATTAAACAGTTTTAATAGTAAATTACTTACAGTAAAACTTACAGATATTGCCTATCCCCACTTAATTGTGCCTACTTAAACGACCACTCGGTCGTTAACCATGGGGCTGCTGGCACGCGTATGTGTAAGTGGCGGACATTTTGTATTTCCCTTAAACACATCAAAGCGCAACAAATAAATTATTATTTGGTTTCAGATATCATGGTGTATTGTAGCAATGGGTTTTGGGGAACCAAACAATCAATCCGAATCGATTGAACTTAGTACAAAATCATTAAAGGACTTATAGTAAGTAAATTTAAATGCATTATAAAGTTATACCTAAGTGCACTTGTTAGTGTCTCTATCACTATTACCTCGAGAACTACCTAATATCAGGGGTTATATATAAAGGGGTCGCAAAAATCAACGTCGCGCCGGAAGAGGATATAGGGCAAGCGGTAACAGTTATCAGAAAATTAAAAAAAAGTCTAAGTCAATTTTTTATTTTCTTATAACCGTCACCGCTTGCGCTTGCCCTTCCGGCCTAGATTATGTTTACATTCAGACTTCTTGATTACTGTAAGACGGCAAAAAAAAATTCGGCCCCCAAATTTGCCGCCTTCAAAAATCTGCCGCCATAATAATATTATGTGTCTGTAAATCCTCCACTGGTCGACCCATAACCACCCACCCACGGTCGCCACTGGTCGATCCTTAAACGGTTAAACCCTACCTATACCAGGTTTGTACGCGCCATTCAATATTATGAATACGAAAGTGTGTTAGTTTCTTTATTTACTGGAAGACGGACATGCATGACGGACGGAAGAGGGAACGGAGGGAATAGAGTCGCGAGGAACATAGTAATAAGTATAAATCACTGAATTTTGTCCCAGCACTACCGTCACTGCTTGGAGCAATGCCAGCGCGCAGTTCGTCAACGTGCCACATCGGAGGGCAGTGCTGGTGATCAACGACCCTACTGCACCGGCTAAAGCACCTACCTCTAATACCTCTATAAATCACCAAGCACTCCGAAGCACCAAGAAAATCGATATCAAATGTCTCAAATACGTGGAGTTCGATGAACAAGAAAAAGACAAAGTACTAAACACTGTTTTTATGTACAATATGAAAGATGTCGCGGATTTCTTTTATACCTATCTCGATACTAGAATTTGCAATGTGGTGTGTCCTCCAGAGAATCTAAATCCTCCTAAGTGAGTGTCAGTTTGAATACGGTGCTAGGGAGGCTTTCATCCAAGATTTTTTGCGCCTAAGATACTTATTCAAAACAAAAATGTTAATGCTAAACCTAATAAAGTACCTCTTTCCTAAAACATTACCACATTACTCCTATTTAATTTATCCCCCCATTTCCCAGGAATAGGGTTTTTCCAAATTTACTTAGGTTTCATCATCATCATTAGCCGCAAGACGCTCACGGCTGGACAAAGGTTTAGGTTATTTTGTTTTTTTTTTTACGTAGGTTTATTTTAAGGTAATAAACAGTAGGTACCTATTACTTTCTCAAGGTGTAGGCCTATCGCGTGTTTCGCTGCTAGAGGCGCTATAGGTACCTTGATTTTTAATTCTTTGTCTTACCAGACTACAAAATATTCCTTGAATCTGTGGTGCAAAAATTAAAAAAAATTAAAGTAGAACATGACTTCTATGATTTAGATATTTTAATTTATAATTAAATAATATATAAATAATTAATACAACGTTATTTTACTTTAAAATCGCACAATTTAGACATGATATTTTGTTATATTTTTTTTAGAGGAAAAAGTAAATAGTTGTGGGTATCATTCTGATCATTGTCATATATTACAAACCTTTATTTAGTACCAGTTTCACCAATCGATGTTAAATGTTAATCGACTGTTAGTTCATACATTTTGACAGTTGAATGTATGACCTAACAGTCGATTAACTTTAACATCGTATGGTGAAATTGGTACTTAGAGTTAGATTATATTTAATCATTGTTGTTTTGTATTTACATTGTAAAAATATTTTTGGAAAAAAATAGTATAAAATGCCAGTGACAGCAGTATGACTAAAGAAGATTCTGAAGATAGTGAATAAAATAAATAAGCCATGTTTTATTTATTTCCAGTACCTAATAATAAAGGCGACTTGTAAAGATTAAAACTTATTTAAAAGTACCATACTGTTGTTAGAACTTGGTAAATACCGGTATTGAACCGGTATTTTGGTACCCGTTTCAAGCCCTACACCTAGGCCACGATGATAAATGGGATTTGAGAGTTCCGAGACCCTTATAATAGGTACCCCGTTTACACTCAGCCCATTTGGGCAGGGAAGTGGGCAGCGCGAGAATGTAAACACACACTCGCGCTGTCACTACATACACTTCCACTTCTGCTGCAAGTTGTAAGTGGAAGTGTATGTACTATGTAGTGACAGCGCGAGTGTGTGTTTACATTCTCGGTGCATTGGGGTAATTCCGTCTGCGGGGCATGTCCGTAAACAGGCGTTTGTGCCCATTCATAATGGCGTCACGCCGCCATCTCTTTTAAAAACATAGACCTTAAAAGTTCCCCTGCTTTATCGACAGAGTTAACTACGGCGTGCCGTTCTATAATGGGCACAAAAGTCTGTTTACGGAATTAACCCGCACACGAAGAAAAAAATATTTTACACTATTACCAGATTGTATTGTAGTTATGATTCTGGTGTAGGAAAACAGATTTCAGCTATGGTTAACAGATATTTTTTTATGACAACAAGTCATATTTTTGTTATAGTTCTTTTCACATAGCTTGGGCACGGTGACAGCTGTCAATTCAGTACAAAATATGTGTTTGAGGTTATATTTTGTACTAAGTTGACAGCTGTCACCGTACCCAAGCTATGTGAAAAGAACTATAATACTAGAATATTCTAGTTAAAATATTCTAGTACACGAAAACTTTGATATCGTTTTGGTTACCATCGAATAGTTACAGAGTAAAATATACATTTAGCATACAACAGGTTTTGTATACTACACAAAATTTGTTTCCTACGATACTAGGTAAATGGTAATAGGTACTAGAAATTATGTTGTACAGAAGTAGAATTTTCTATTAATGTGTAAACAACGTATAGTTGTCACATATAATACAATAAAATCATGTAGAATTTACAATAATCTGTTAAAGGAAACTAGATTTTTTTTCTCCGTGCAGGCAGAATTACCCCAATGCACTATAAGTAGGTACTTTATATCGTGCGGAAAGTTGGATTTTTCGCACTAGTGCTTTTTACTTATTGTAGCTGTATATTATGCGGAAAGTTGGATATTTCGCACTAGTTCTTTTTACTTTTCCATTGGGCGCTTTTATAATTTGCCGTTGATCGGCACGGCCCGGCACGATTTAGCCGTCAGGGCTAAGCAGGGGGCCGAAATGTATGGAATTGTATAGAAGAACATTTTTTTTAAAAAGCGTACACATTCAAACTCATTTCTAAGACTTTCTTCTCGTCATTTGTTAATAAGAGCAATTATAACTAAATAAACTATAAATAATCGTTAAAAAAAGTCAACAAACAAGCCGTGGTAGCCTAATGGTTTGACCTGCCAACTCTTAAGCAAAGGGTCGTGTAAGTTTTTCGGAATTGTATAAAACCTGTATTTTTGACCTATTCTGATTTATGGCTTTAATTAATTAATAAAAAGAGATGTGCTCAAGGGCTCTTTCCTTTTTTTTTGAAGGCGTTCGTCCACAGGTTATATACGAGTTACCGAGCGATTGTACGCAAGCCATTTATAAATCGATCAGGGAATCGATATTTTGGTAAGCAAGAAATAATACACAAAAACACTTGAAATTGATCAAAATTCATGGTGAAAATTATTAAAATTTTATGATGTTACGCCATCTTTCTTCGAATTTGATGCGTTTTGATTTTTGCTGCACGCTAAAATAGCACAACAAGGTACCTATTTTGTTGGAGCTTCTTACTCTCCGAATACGATTTTGATAATGCGAAATAATCGAGTAGGTAGTTTTTTATAAATTGTGGTCTGTGTAAGGTGGAAAGTCTGTGTAAGGCCCGTCCTAGTATAAACGGTCAAAGCCAATCGGCAATGGCTAGTGATTTTTACTAAAACGACAAGCGTTTTTTTACGCCCATGCGAGCACGCAGGCTTTGTGAGGATGAGGTCTAACTGTGAAAAGTTGGCAACACCGCTAATACCAGTGTCCAAACGTCAAATAATTTGACGTTATTGACGTTACTCCTGAATCCTGATTTGTCTTACCGAATGTCAGCCAAATAAAAAAAGGCCTTTTTTCCTGACAAATTTACAGTCCCATGAGCAGCGACATAAAACTTAATTTAACCCAATAAATAATGTAACACTATTTTTTTATCAGCAGAAGTCAAATTATAATGTTTTTTAGAAATGTCCGTTTCGCAGCAGAGTTGACGAATAGTTGGTAAGTCTGCTCTATATATATTTGCTTTACAATTCTTAGGTACATGTT
Source organism: Tortrix viridana (assembly GCA_963241965.1). NCBI lineage: Eukaryota > Metazoa > Arthropoda > Insecta > Lepidoptera > Tortricidae > Tortrix > Tortrix viridana. The sequence continues at coordinate 54,305,911 of OY725171.1, read as the reverse complement.
TTCATTGTCCTGTTTTTGTTTTAGTAAATCGGGACTGCTACAACCCAAATCTAACGCCTACTGTAATGGACGACTTGGATTCCGTAACTCTTATCAGAAGCCGCGACGCAGTGCATCGAGACCCCAGTTTGACGCCGATCCGTTGGCGAATATACAGATAGATTCGGGGCCGCTTTGTGCCAGGAATCTACTTAAACCGCTAATATTTACCGTGGGCGTAAGAAATCATTTTTGATATATACTCACCTGGTACTCTCTTCTTAGACGCAGTGGTCACTTGGTTTGGTTTTCGCTTTACAAACGTATGTGCGTAAAATATATAAGAAAAGTCATAACTTGACCGTTACAAATAAGATATAATCAATTTCATAGATTAGTTTATTTACTAATTAGAGACAAGTAAAACTAATAGAAAACTTGTAATAAATCATATGATGTACTAATTGGTGGTATTGTGGTATTGCACTATTCCTGGCGGTATCCCTGGGGATTTATTATATACTATTAACTTCTCAAAAGCTGGGAAAAAACATCCTATTAGTGCCTAGGGGCAAAAGTGTGATAACAGATAGACACCCACAAATTAGGGCACAAACACTGGTATTATAGTTTATTAACTATCATGAACTAAATTAAAAAATTAAGTGACAATGTCATGAAATTAAGGTATCATTTCACGCTTGACCTCAATGTAGTCAGGCCTAGAATTATACTTGGTAAAGTGTCTCTCTCAAAAGATTAGACTGTTACAGCACCAAGAAATCTGTATATTTGTTACCTTTATCATACAATGTACATATTTTCGCTTATCTAACAACACTGCTCAAGTCGAAAATTAGCAGTTTTTACATTTAAATGTAATTAGATAGAGCTACTCATTGCGCGTCTATCTACCTAAATATTTCAGCCAATAATATACCAGTATTTAAAAATAAGTGACAGCGCCCAAGTCGGTTGGTCTCTGTGGTTGGCCTTCCATCATCGCACTTGTCGTAATTCTGCCATACTAAATTTCCAGTAATATTTATTAATTTATATAAATTGGTGCAACATTATAAAATGGGTATTTGTTTCAGGTATCCACAGCCAGCGTAGTTGGTTGCGTGATCTGGGAGTACGAAGCTCTGCACCGCCATGCCAGCCACTTGCTCCGCCGCCCTGGGGCCTGGCTCAGTGCCCAACAAAAAAAAATTATGGCTCACAGTGTAAATTCAAACTTAGCACTATCCCTTTTTTTATTAACATATTCCCTGCCGTTCCTTTGCCAAGGTCTGCCCCCAGGATCCACACCTTTAAACATAAAAGGAAATTACTAATTTGTGGTTGTACTTGCTGTTTATTTTTTCATAGATCATACTTGTGCTTTTATTGGATTTTATAAACCTTGATTGTTGTAGAAAGGTGAAAGTACCAATGGAATTCTTAAATGGTGGAAATCTCTGAGGGATACTGAAAAAGTGTTTTATCCCATCCTTGCGGCTAATATCCTGGTCTTTGGAGCGTGGCGCGTACGCGCCCTGCAGCCAATAATGGTCAAATACTTCTGTTCGAACCCTTCAGGCAGTAAGTGTTTTCGATATGTAATGCTACACATTCAAGGGCGTTTTACAATACTTATTAACCTTTCATTTTTAATCTCTTTTCAGGAGCAGTTTGCTTACCCATGATTTTGTCCACCTTTAGCCATTATTCTTTATTGCACTTGACAGCAAATATGTACGTCCTCTATAGTTTCATGCAAGGTAATATTCGTTTGACAATAATGCCTAATTGTCCAAGACCAACATGCAAATATTACCCTAAAGTAATAATTACGTGTACGAAGGCCCGCATACCTACTTACTGTAAAAACGCGCATACGCGTTCACGGCACGGGAGGAAAGTCAGGATAACGCTTATACGCGTTGCCGGCAGTGAATGCATAAAATAATGTAAGTTGAGTTTTTTGAAACTTTAAAGAAACTCAACTTATAAATATTATTTTACTCATTCACATTGCATTTACTTAATTTCTAGTTTTTAGATTTATTATTGTTTCTTGTACTTCTTAAAGTACTAAATAGATGCATGTTGGCGGTTATCTCAGCAAATGTATCTGCCTTATTATTGTTTAGCCTCTAAATAAGGCTTAGTGGCCCACTAACTAAGTTCTCGATTAATTTCCAACAGCCGCAATCGCGTCATTAGGCAAGGAGCAGTTTGTTGCCATGTATCTCAGTGCTGGTGTTGTCAGCAGTTTCGCTAGTTTCGTGTACAAAGTTGCAATGAACCAACCTGGCCTCAGTCTCGGAGCCGTGAGTATCTGCCTTATACGTTATTATTATACGAATAAGAACGGGATTGAAGCGCGTTGAACAATTATGTTTTATATATTTTAATGACAGCTAGTGAAGTTGCTCGAGTGACAAGTCTAAATTTAACTTGATCTATGCGTGCGTCTGAATCGCTCGGAATCGTCTACGTCCTTGGATATTAAGGCTAGGCTGTTCCAATGTTTTAGATACCGATTGCTGCGCAATCTTAGCGTGCGCACGGCTCAAGTTAAGCTATAGTCAGACGAGCCACCCCACCTTAGATCCCCTTCACATTAGGTAAGGCGCGGGCGTTTTGCTGTTACATTGGTCGTAATGCACGCATTCTCCACAGTAACAGTAAAACGCCCGCGCCCGCGCTCTGTGTGTTTTACGCATTAGTCGCGTAACACTTGCGTTGCAGCAGCGGATGCCTTCACATTACTGCGGTTGCAACGCAACTTAGCCGCGCGCTGTTAATGTAATGTTAATTAGCCCTGCTGCTGTCGCGCGACTGCAGCGCGACTACCGCACCGCTGCCGCGATGCTAATGTTTATATAGTCCCTAGTCGCGCGACTAAGCAGTGCGACTGCCGCGCTGCTCAGTCGCGCGACAAAACCGCCTAATGTGAAGGCACTCTTGGCTACATTAAGGCACCCCTAAACTCAAAAATAAAGTTTAAAGTGTTTGGTTGATTTCAGTCGGGAGCAATCATGTCAGTGCTGTCGTATGTATGTCTTCAGTACCCTGACACCAGGTTAAGCATCATATTCTTGCCGATGTACACATTTGCTGCTGGCACAGTAAGTTTTTATTTTAAATTAAATTCATTTCAAAGTGTTATTCTAAAATTATAAATAAGCTACGTACGGCTGTAAGCGTCAAGTCACACACGCCCCGTCTAAAAAGAAGCAACTTTTAACCTGACTGCATGTGTTTTGATATACTTGTGTTACGATTCTGTTGAAATCCAGCCGCCCATCATCATAATCAAAATTAACGAGACCATACATAATAATACAGACATGTCAAAATCGTCACCCTCCTTCTTGGGCAGTCGGGTGAAGAATCAAGCGGCGGGGCATTGTTATATGTTTTGCTTTCAAGTATCAATATTAAATTACGAAATACGGCTGTCACAGGGATCATCTTACATCGAACCAAGTATATTGATTGTACAATTATAATATCTATTATCCTAAACAAAGTTAAAGGTGTTAATAATTGGTAGGTGCGATGTCGGCAATGTTTACCCTGTTTAAACTTGACCCGTTGGTCAAGTAAAATTGTTAAATACACTCGGGTTGTTTGTGAAAATAAACGCTACATAGCTATCATGATTTCAGTTAATAAGCAAGTTGTTTCAGGCTATCAAAGTAATAATGAGCGTGGATTTGGCCGGTGTTATCTTAGGCTGGAGATTTTTCGACCACGCCGCGCATCTCGGTGGAACCATGTTTGGGATGTAAGTATTAAAAGTACTACTATATGTATATACTCGTAGCACTGTACGAAGTACTACAGGTCTAGCGCTTAATGGGGCATCCACACGATACAATTTCACGACAAATTTGACCAGATTGACAATCGAATTGTGTAGTGTGGATAGAATATAAAATTGAAGGTCATCCGCTCGACTCGAAATAAAACTAAAATTGGCGATCTTCAATGTAAAGTTGGAAGTTCCTGCGGTAGTGGAGCGGTGCGGGAGGGGTGTGTTTTCGTTACGTCAAATGACGCGAGACTTCAGTCGGGCATCGGCATCGCTGTCGTCAACACGAGTTATTTGGAATGGCCGCTTTGAACAAAACGCACACGAGATTTTACAACCGAAGATGAGTCCTCCGATTAGGACTCAAAATAACAAGATGTTAAGTGTACGAATATTTTATGGCAAGAAAATCAGATCCCAATTCTACTGAGCATAAAGATAACATTAATGTACATAACACCAGTAATACAAAAATAACCCTCTTAGTTACGAGATAATAGATTAATTTATTATAAACTAGCTCTCCGCCCGCGACTTCGCCTGCGGAGAGTCAGTACTTTCGTAAGTTAAAACATAGCCTACCAGCTTTTGCCCGCGACTTTGTCCGCGTAGAAGTCGTTTATCGTGTATCCCACGGGAACTATCAAATTTTCCGGGATAAAAACTATCCTATTTCCTTACCCGGGACTCAAAATATCTCCATACCAAATTTCATCTAAATAGGTTCAGGGGTTTATAATATCAGTAGGGATTGGTCGAAATTTTGATAATCTGGTATGTGATAGAGATACCTCTGAAACGGACTAAAACGATATTTCAGCCTTCTGAAAACGCTTCCAAAGCACCAAAAATCGTGATTGAACTTTAACACCGGTAGAGGATGGCCCGAAACGGATTTTTTTTATCGGTAATGATGAGTAACATATTTTATATTATGTACTTATCGTAAAAGCTTTTGCCCGCGACTCCGTCCGCGTAGGAGTCGTTTATCGCTGCTCCCTCGGGAACTCCAATTTTCCGGAATAAAAAGTACCCTATGTCCTTCCCTGGGACTCCCATACTAAATTGTATATACCTTACTTAAGAAATGATTGATTCTCCATACAAACCCTCCACCTTCCATCCCCTTCATCTTTTTACCACCTTTTACCACCTTAAGGGATGATTTCCGGGATAAAAACTATTCTATTTCCTTCCCCGGGACTCAAACTATCTCCATGCCAAATTTCATCTAAATCGGTTCAGCGGTTTAAGCTTGAAGAGGTAACAGACAGACAGACAAGAGTTACTTTCGCATTTATAATATTAGTAGGGATATCCACCCTAAAGTTAATTCTAAATGTTGGTGAAATAATTTTTGAAATCGGTCCAGTAGTTTTTGAGTTTATTCGTTATAAACATACAAAAGTACAAATCTTTCCCCCTTAAAATATTAGTGTAGATGTAGATTTACGACATGGGGATTCAGATAATAAAAGCGATTCAAGTCATACCTCTACAGACAGCGATTCGAGTAGCGATATGGATACAGATTAATTTAATTGGATTTAAAGTTCAAAATTTCAGTTCAAAACATTTATATTAAATCATAACACATTTTGTCAGTTTATTTTGTCATACGCAATTATACCAACTAAATTTAGGTACACACTTGTTTACAAAAAAAAAAAATATAATAAATCATAATATGTATAATATAATAATATATCTATGTTCGTTGGATATGTCGTGATAAGCAGATGACAGTTGTACAAAAAAGTACCTAGTTAGCAAGAAAAGCTTGTCCCAAAAATTATTTTTTTGTCAAAATTATTGTTTTTATACACAATGGAAGTGGGTTATGTGGGTTAATGATACCTATTAAGTACTTCTACCGACAGTTTGTCTTATTCGAATATGTTAGTCTAAGATCCGAAGAGATCTCTCTTCGCAATAGGCAAGTTTCTCTGAATGTATACGTCTATATTCGAGATTTAATAAAAAAATACGTTTCATCCGGTAAGCAGATGGGTGAAGGTCGATATCTCTTCGGAACCTGCACTATATGACGTGATTTCTCAGTGACGAGAACATGACATTTAGCTAGGATGTGTTAGCTAGTCTCCTCTTCCTTGCTTTGGACATTGAGGGAAGTCTTTAAATCCCTATCACTGGTGGTGTCCGTTGTCTTATTAAGTCCATTTAGTATGCTAAGTCTATACTTACATGATTCAATAGAAACCTTGTTTAGATTTGTCTACCCTCTTATCATGAGCTTGGCTTGCCTACAACCTTGGACTCCTCGCGAACAGCTTGATTCGTCGACGCGAAATGTTTTTTCTTTTTTTTTATGTAATAATCGTTTACAGGCTGTGGTGCCACTGGGCCAGCTCTAACGTCTGGGGCAACAGAGAAAAATTCCTGCAGTATTACCACGTTTTGCGGAAGAGCGACACACGAAGATAGCAATCAACATAAATACATTGTCGGAAATGAAGTCGAAATATTGACAGAATTTTTATTATTTGCCTATTATGAATTATAGCAATCAAAACCATAGTTACTTGAAAAAACTGTATTTAAGAATTTCATTTATTAAACATTTATCATCCCTATCCAACATTTATGTATACAAGAAGTTAGTGAAAAGCATTCTTATAATAATTGCAATGTGGTTAGTTGTCTGTACACGAAAATATAAGCCTTGTTAAACAGAAATTACGGGGGGGCTATGCCTTGAGTATTGTGGCGTGGAATTCGAAATGGTCTCGGAGGTAAGTAGAGATGTAGTAATAGGAGTGGTCGTAGCCCTCTCTCAAGTTGAGAATGACTGGCACGCCGACTGACCGGCACGCTTCTACCAAGTTTTCAGGAAGAAGTTGCTTCTCAATGTAAAACTTGTCAGATGCTCCCTGTAAAGCAAAGATTCAAATTTAAATGAAGTTTTATATAGGTCGCCCTAGCTATGACACTAGGAGAATTTTGTATTAAACCCGCAGTCTGTTGGTTGGTAAGTCAATGCTCAAAATACATTGGTCGCATTAAATTGGTTCGACTGTCAACAATCTAGTGCCAAACTTGGCATCTTTTTAGATATCACTACTTTTGGTGGCACATTCTTAGCCTATTTTTTTTTCATGTTTTTGGTGGGATATGAAATTTCAAAACTTTATTCTCTAAAACAAATATTATGACATGCATCATACATGATATTGCTCAAATAACTTCAGTCCGAGAGCCGGCCGCTCAAATTCCTGCCATATCGAGTCACCGGACAGAAGCAATTTGTAGAATAAGTAGACCATTGGTGGTCCTAAAATAAGTTAGTCTGCCGAGGTGTGCAACCTGGCGCTCTTTTTGCAAGGAATTTTTGTAACAAACATTTGGCCTACAAAATATGTCATAGTTCGCATAGTAGTAGGCTTCAGCACACCAAACGCGTGTCGTGAGCGTGAGGTTCGCGCTGCGTTCGCCCCTTCCCGGTGTGCCGGTTTAATACAACTTCAAACACCTTATTGGATTTTCTCAGAAAAAAATATTTTTCTGTCTAGGTTCTAAGTGCTTTTTAGCTGCAAATGAGCTACTACGTTCCCCTATAAGGAATGTATTAAATAATCAATCACTATGTACAGTCGAACTCATAAGCTTTACATTTTAGTACCATGTCGTAATTACGTATAAGTTATGTGTCAATAGTTTGAATTTAGTATGTCAATACTTGCGACAAGGTACTAAAATTTCCAGCTAATTATGAGTTCGACTATACAAGTATTTTAAGGTGTGTCCTCTTGTTTTGCAGACACTCATTTCATCGAATTTGTCGTTTCACCGAACTTCATTTCATCGAAATCTAATTTCTGCTGAAACCTTATTATTTCCAGGTTACCTTAAGTATGTGTTACGTAGGTTAGGTTAGATTAGGCCTGTGACCACCAAATTTCTGCACGTGGAAATGTGTCTCGATGAAATAAAAATTCGGCGAAGCAAAACATATGAAATGAGTGTCGGTGATTCAAACGTAGAACTTTTTAAGGATCACAGTAATACAAAATTTACCTGGTCAATCAGTAGGGTCAATGGAGGTCCATCATATTTCTTGACCAGCTCAGTGGCATCCCATTCTACCCATTTGCTTTTGTCTGCACCTAAGTAGCCTGTGAAAGCTTTGACTCCCCAAGGGCACTTTATAGGATTGCAGATTGGAGCAAAGGCACTCACAGATTTGTATAACCCTGGGTTCCTCAAAGTGGAAACCAACGCTCCATGTCCACCCATACTGAAATTAAAGGTAACAACTTTTTAAATACATATGTCATTTGTTATAGGACTTATAGGGATACGCAATAAATAAAATAAAATAAAAAAGCCTTTTATTGATTTCATATAGATGGTTTGGAGTGTATATAAATTTACATTGTAATACTTAAATGCTGGTTTCTAATACACTGCAACCATTCCTACCTGACTAAAACAATTTAACATTAAACTTAATTTAACATTTTTTTCTAAAGTAGTATTTAATTTAATCATGCATAGTTGGTAAGTTGTCTTAACTTATTCATTTGTATATTATTTGATTTACATTCATTTTTAGGGCTAGTTCCATACCCGAAGGGTGCCTATTAATAAGCCTACGCTGTTCGTGCGTCCGTCCGTCCGTCTGCCCTAATTTAAAGGAGCTGTATCTTTTGAACGGTAAAAGATAGCCCGTAGAATATGTGATATAACGGCGGATTTCTTAACAAATTCAGTCGGGCATCGGCATCGCTGTCGTCAACACGAGTTATTTGGACTGGTCGCTTTGAACAAAACGCACACGAGATTTTACAACCGAAGATGAGTCCGCCGATTGTTGAAACTATCCTAATTGGTCCTTTGCACTACTTGTGAGTTTGGAATTTGGTCCTGCCACCTCACACTAAGAATTGAGTGTGAGCATTTCATGTGGAAGGTATCAAGATGCCTGATCTCTCCTTTATAGAGACACCATGTTTCGGTGGCATAAAGCTGTATGGATAGTACAATTGCCTTGTACACAGTGATCTTTGTGTGCAGTTTTAAATCATGCAAATTCCAAACTCTTTTATGAAGCTGGCCATAATGTGTCGCTGCCTTAGCAATCTGTGAGATTTCTGATTCTAGACTCTTTATTATCACATATGAGGCAGCCTAGATATCGAAAGGATGGGACTTCCTCTAGGGGCGTACCATCTAGAAAATATCGGCGTTGGATCTGGCAAGGTCTCTCGAGCAGGTTGTTTTAACAACTGGGTTGTAGAGACACTGATAGATAACCAAACCAAATCTTCGGTATGATTTGTCTAGCTGGTTTAAATTAATTAAATAAGTAAGTACTCAATACTTAGTCTACCAAAATAATAAATGGAAACAATTGTAAATTTAATTTAAATTTAGACTGTTACATACCTATGTCCCATTATGCCAATTTTTTTTGAATCCACTATATTATTGAAAGCCATTTGGATTAATTCATACAGCTCTTTGTTGATGTAACTTGCCATTCTGTAGTTTTTAGCCCATTGTTCTTGAGTAGCATCCAGGTAAAAGCCTGCCGATACTCCAAAGTCCCACGACTCATCATCCCCATCTACCTTCACTCCTCGAGGAGAGGTATCAGGGCCTACAACTATAATGCCATGCTCTGCTGCATATCTGTCAATACAAATTAATTAATTGCACAATTTATCAACTACATATACCTAATAACTGATTAGGCCAATGAAAACAACTTGATATGGTCAAGTTTAAGTTCATGATAAGAATTTTGTTACATAACCATTTAATGCTTACAGATCACTTAGTATTAAGCAGATGGAGTTAATTAACAAGTAACTTACTGTTGGAAACCAGACTTGGTAATGAAATTCTGTTCATTGCAAGTAAGCCCTGAGAGATAAAAGATGACTGGCAGCTTCACATCCCCACCCTCTGCTTGGGGCGGTAGGTAAACAGAGAAATTCATTTTGCATTTTAGCTCTGAAGACTCATGAGAGTAGACTCTCTGATACCCACCAAAAATTTTGTTGGATGACACTTGTTCTAGGTTTTCCATTTTTAATTTCTGAAATTAGAAAAAAAAATTGGTTATGTGTTTTCAAAAACGAGGGTACTACTTGCATTTAATTTCACTAGCACTTAATTGCACTTTTTTTTTCTCTTTTTTTTTTTTTCTCCCGGTAGTGTCCAGAGGGTATGGCAATCTACGAGATTTGCCAGTGTCTTGTGTTTCGATTCCTGATTAAATTAAAAAAAAAAAACAAAAGGCAGGAACCATATCGCGAAATAATATTTACAAAGAGGAAACGAAGGATAGGAATAAAAAGCATCAGGAGAGTTGAAAGGAAAAAGGATATGAATATTTACAATTTTATAGAGTGGGATCTAATGAAATGGGACAAAATACTATATACTTCACTATTATATTGTACAGTCAAAACCGGATATAACGACATTGAAGGGACCATATAACTTGGATGTTATGTCCGATAGTTGTTATAAGCAATATACACAAGTAATCATATTAATTGTCATATCTGTACATATATATGTAGTATGGGTTATGCTTATGATCTTGTTTTCAAATAAAATGTAGTAAAAAGAAATAAAAATGTTTATTCTGAAAAAACTTGCAGTAGGTACCTACAGTACAGCTTATAGACTACACTTAGTTTTTAAAGTAATCAGTAATTTTGGTCTGTTTACACTTTCCTCTTTTTTTGCGACATGGTAACGCGTAAAAACACAGGTTCGCATGGGGTGGGACAAAGTGCGTAGGTAATAATAAGTCAAAACATTCCTTCCTAGATTAGAATAAGTTTGAAAATTGTTCATATTGTTTTTGTTTTGCTGGAACAAGTAAACCGGTTGGTCGTTATAGCCGATGAATATCGATAAAGTTCGTCGTTTTATGCGATATGTCGCTGTATCCGATGTTGTTATAAGCGGTATGTTTACTTAATTGTTTATATAGGGATTCGGCCGGGACCTCGCCATTCGGTCGTAATAACCGATCCGTCGTTATAAACGATGTCGTTATATCCGGTTTTGACTGTAATAAGGTCTGGATACAAGTCGGAAGAGCTATTTTTAATTTGGACAAGGAGTTGTATAAAAAGGAATGGTCGTACAGAGGGCATGAAAAGAATATGTGGTTTAAATCCTCCACGTCATCCCCACAAATTGCACTTAATTCATTGCATTTTTTCACTGGCAAGTGTGGCTCAGAATTCTCAGAATCTAGTTTTTTAAAGAAAATGGTAGATTTAAGAATTACAAAATAAGCACCAGCCAGTTGTGCTCATACCCAGAATCAATTTAAAAATAAAATTATTAAATAAGCATCTCATTATAATTCAGAAGTCAAAATGTCAGTTGCTTCCTTGACTAGTTTTGCATAATTTATTCATTTGCTTCGTTGAAAAGTGCCTAAATGCCTATTTTATTATTTTGTATTAGTATTTTAAAGCGGGCTAGTTTCCGAAAATCGAAGTCTTGCGCCTATTAGTAGTACTTTAGTACTTTATATAAATTTGGTAAAGTTCCTATCAAGAGAATAGGCCACGTAAAACAACTCACGTGAATAAAATCTTCTTTGACGTGCTGCATTTTGATAAAATAATAAAATAACAATGATACGGCTAGCCGCTGGCTGGAGCACACCACAAAATGAACTAAACTAATGAATTGTCATAGTTTTATGCGGTCGAATGGTGTTATAATACTGATAACGAATTCACATGGGAAGATTTTTCTCGTTTAATTACTGTAGTATGTAGGTATTTATAAATAATATGATAAGCGATTTTACATACTACGAAGATGCTATTCTATACATGATATAAACATTATCTTTAGGCCGACAAGCGGCATTTTAAATTAGTTAAATTACATTTATAGGTAGGTACTTAGTAAATTTATATTTGTACCGCTTACCTGAAAAAGATTTCAGTTGGGTGCACAAATTAATAATACTTGTGGCAATGTCCCACCTAATAATTTAAAGATAGATATAGCCGAAGTAGGTATTTTTGATAATTACATTGATAAGACAAACATAGGAAAGATAACCAAACGATAACCTCAAAAATAGCAGACAGATTGTGTCATTGGCGTCATTGCTGCCGTAAAGTGCCGTAATACCAAAGATGGCTAACTGTTACTTATAGCTAAAGCATTTTAAACACTAATAATATCATAAATAGAGGTTACAACGCTTTGATTGTTACGTTGCATGTTACTTTTTTATAATTTATCCGTATTTTTCCCACAAAGGGAAAGGCAAAGGCAGGCGCCATGCAGCCATTGTCTGATTTTATATGTATAATCGTTATATGCTTCAAATATATGTAAGGCCGGAGCCACTTATTTTGTCCATTTACCAATATAAAGGCCAAGGCTACTTATTCTGTCAGTATCTTCATCACATCATATACCTCCGCAACCAATGGACCTAGAGTACCTACTCAGGTGCTCAAATTGTAGCAAATTTAGTTTTCTCAACCACTGCTCGAAAATATGAACATTATTAGTCTGGTTTGGGTCAGAAACCATCACTTTTATACCCCTTCTATACGGTCGGGTGGTTGGGCCAACCGAGAGGGATACAGCTATTTGTAGGAACGAGATGTAAATATTACTATCTCATTCTGACAGATAGCTGCGTCCTTCTCGGTTGGCCCAACCGCCCGGCCGTATAGCAGGGGTATTAGGCCCCGCGCCTACTATCGACTTTTGCATCGACTAAGGCCAGGCGCATACTATCGACTTTTAGTTGAACAACTATTTTGTTGTGGTTCATTAGTCTATAGGATTATATTGCGATGCGCATACTATCAACTCTATAGTTGTTCGATAAAAAAATGAAAAAGCTGTATCGATCTGCTTTTGATTAAGAAATTGGACAACCTATCGATCAGACGCTCAATTTGTATTAAATTAGTGTATTGATGTGCGCATACCATCAACTAAACGATCGATCCGCGACTGTCCGGCTAGGCGCATCCCTACTATCGACTTTTAGTTGAACAACTATATTTTTGTTGTGGTTCATGCATAAGTCTAGGATTATATTGCGATCCGCATATTATCAACTCGATAGTTGTTCGACAAAACAGTCCTTGGAACTTTTTGTATTTAAGGCATTCATAAAGAGTTAGAAAGAGATGTCTTTATAGGTATTCTTTCGTTATTCTTCATGTTATCACAAGGTTTTAAGCACAGAATAAGTACCCTGCATAGAAACCGGACTATAAGAAACAGCAAAATACATATTATATTTGACCTTTTTCTATTTACGGCATTCATAACGAGTTAGATAGAGATATCCTTATAGGTATTCTTTCGTTTTCCTTCATGTTGCCAAAAGGTTTTAGACGTCAATTTTGAATGGACCGCTATGGGCCCGCCATTGGACCCCTACACGAACCTCCAATACTACAAAATTAAAAAGTTGTTACATGAATAGGTAGTTAATTTTGTGTTAGGGTGACTTTTACATTTAGTAGCTTTATTAGTTTGACAGTGTTGTGAATATATTATATCGATATTTTCAGATTTCCGAGAGATGAGAACTTGATAGCAGAATGGGTTCGGCGAGTAGGCAGGGAAAATTTGATGCCGAAGAGATACAGCAAACTATAGCAAAGGAACAGACAATCACGCGAGTGATCCTGTAACCCTTTTTTGGTTGGTTGCTATCTCCAGCCCCAATATTCTAAATAAAACATTGCTGAATTATTGAACATATTTGAAATATCGTTGACCTGCTTTGAACAAAACACCTCAAATACTATAACTTAAAGCTGCTAAAGTTTAGCATAACGTAATTATAATGTTTAAGGGCCGATTTTTTTAATCTCCAGATAACACTTTCTGTAAGATAAATTTTAGCTCTCTTCTTTTCTTTCATATAACAAAAAGCTGCTGTAAAAAAAATTATTTTGGGACAAGTTTTTAGTAACGACTATATTTTTTTACTGTCATTATCAAATTATCAAGACCAAACTAAAGAGTCCCATCTCGGTGGGTCCACGTTAAGTACAGCTGAGGATCCTATTGCCACCTTCCGGTTCTATCATCAGATCTGTTCAAGAGAGATGAAATATTACATTGTCCTCGGGTTTACATAAGTATTCAAAACTTCTGTTCAATTAAACACCGGGAAGTAGTTGAAAAATGGTCCGCAAATTTTGAAATGGACAAGCAACTTATTATTATGAACATTGGAACATTGCAAGTTAAATGAAAGCTTGAAAAAAAAGGAAAGTGATAACTTTTATTGCCACATGCTTTTATTTGGCAATTAGAAAAATCAGCCCTTAAATCATTAGAACAAATTCCAACTGCAAAATTGAATCGATATCGATATTATTGTCGACTCAGCAAAATACTAGCGTTGACAGATCCTTGTGACAATACGAAGGAAAACGAATAAATACCTATTAAGACATCTCTTTCTAACTCGTTATGAATGCCATAAATGGAAAAAGGTCAAACATATGTCTTTTGCTGTTTCTTATAGTCCGGTTTCTATGCAGGGTCCTTATTATGTGGTTCCCCCACACGTGACACGAACCTCCAGTACTACAAAATAAATACCTAAAAATTGTTTCCTTGAGGTAGTTTTTTCGAAAAAACTGAAATCCCTCGCGAAAGTACAAAGGTACGTTAATTTTACGATGTCAATGTATTATTTACTTGTTTATACTTTTTGTGCAATAAAGAGTTCACATACATACAAGTGCCAAAACGTCGAGTACCATGGGGGTAGCACAGGGTTTTCAAGGTTGCAAAGCTTGCTTGGGTATAAACTACTCGAAAGGTCGACATTGACGGTCAGTTAAAAAGCTTAAGTTCATAACTGATCAGTTAAAATGGATTAAGCCAAAAGATTTCCCCATTCACTGGCTTAAAATGGGCCTTCATTTCTCGCTCGACGGAGCCGCGCGCAGACGTGCGTTCTTCTTACTTACTGCTCCAGGATCTCTCACCGCGCCCCGTGTCAGTTAAAAAAAATGGATACGGATTCTGAAGAGCAAATTCTACTTTCTGCGGCTGCTATTTGTTGCAATTTAATGACTAATAAATAAATATCAGGGGACGATCTTACACAAATTGACCTACTTCCAAAATAATGGTGCTCGACACTATCTATACATATGACGGCGCGAGAGAGTTATAAAGCTCGCATTGGCTGGGCGCGTAGGTGACGCGCATTCCGGGCCCAATGTTTACATTAACAGCATTAGCTGTGTGATTGTGGTTTGTCACAGAGGAAGTCTTTGTTCGGTGAAACGGGGCAGTGTAGCATTCTAAGAAAACACTGTCGAACGTGGCCGTGGGTCTTGGTATTTAATGTTATTTGATAATTAGTTCTTGGTTCTAAGTTTTGGCTTGGGTGCCGGGCGGGCATTACTATTCTGCCTGTGGTTGAGACGGGACGCGCGCTCTCCCGTGAGTTGACGGTGCGGTGCGAGTCGTGTGCACTTATACCATTTGACCCACGGACTCGTTTCCGTTTCACAATAGTTAATCTCAGAGAAAGGACTCAATTAGTTACTGATTTTGTTTAGTGATGAACTTATTTTATATTGTGACTTTTATCGTGGTTTATTGACACTGTTTATTAGTGATTTATAGTTGTTGTTTAGTTCATTATACACTTTGTATTTGTACTCGTGTGCATGATTACCCACCGTTTCTGCCCACAAATATGGAGGTCCCTGGCACTTCTGATGCTGTTAAAGAGTTCCACGCTCCGACACATATAACATTTTGTAACATGATAAGAAATAAAATAAAATAAAAACAAAATGTCCTATGAGAAGGAAAATATGCCGAACCATTTTTATGACATATTTTACTTCTCATAGGACATTTTGTTTTTATTTTATTTTAATTATTATCATGTTAACAAATGTTATATAACATTTATAACAGCTAGTGGAGCACCATAAGCTCTAGGCTTATACAGTCAGCTGCAGAGAAACGTAACCCCCCTGCATAGAAGTTACCTAGCAGGGGTGGCTACTTTTCTCTGCAGCTGACTGTACTATGGGTACTAGACAACGGTAAACATACTTATATAGAGAAATACATTAAAATACATAGAAAACCTCCACGACTCAGGAACAAATATTTGCGCTCTTCACACAAATATTTGCCCTTACCGGGATTTGAACCCGGGACCACTAGCTTCGTAGGCAGGGTCACTACCAACTAGGCTAATTGCGTCGTCATCATAACTAGAAAATCCAAAACAAAATGGACGAAAGAGTGGTTAAAAAAAGATTAATCAATTATCTCATATTAATTAATTAACATTATTTTTTGTTTATTTTTGTAAAACTTGTCGTTTGATTTCCACAATCATTCGCACTCGCGGCATTTTTCAATAAAAAAGATAAAAGATATTTATTCAGTAAGTAGGCCGCACGGGCACTTTTACACGTCAAAATCTAGGTACCAGCTCTTCCCAAGAGGAGACCACTGCTGAGAAGAAGTGCCGCAAGAAACTCAACAGTTGGTCATTTTTTTAATAAAAATATAACAATGATACTAATTATTCTAGCATTATATAAAACTATAAAAATAATATTAAATATCTGCGTAGTTTTGCAGGAAAACATGTCAGAATATATATATATATATATATATATATATATATATATATAACAGTTTCGACATGTCTTCCTACATAAACCGTGTCCAATTAATTCCGAAATCACTGCACGTCCACATGCCATCGCTCGGACTGATGATCGCGCATTGACGGTCAGTTTTGGCGTGATGCAAACGAATTGAAGACGCGCGCCCGGAAAATCCGTTTTAACTTAAGATTCCACATTCACGGTCAGTTTTTTGATGTACGTCAGTTAACTGATCAGTTTTAACTGACCGTGAATGTCCACCTTTAAGGGGCCTAACAAAGAACATATAAAAAAATCTTAGATAGGTAGGTGCCTACATGCGCGTTTGCAGTGTTCTATGTTGTTATTGACTGGCCTAGTGGTCACAAAACTAGGGTTGGAAATGGAAAGTAGCTGCCAACACACTTTGACATGAAAAGCATCGTTTGAGGAAAGGAGGTTCAAATTAAAACGAAGGGCATATTGATATTGATAACTTTGTATTTGAAACACAGCAGTCAAGAACTTTTGGAAGTGTACATATATATACAGAACAAAACACGATTTGATACTTGAAAAATATTTATAAAAATAGAAGTAATTATATTTAAAAAATCTAGAAATAAAATAGGATTAACAGTAGGTACTTATTAATAAAAAGATATTAAGATGAACTTTAAAAAATTAAAACGCCATTTTTACAAATGTTTACATGTTTGTACAGATAAGGGGATATTATATTAATACTTTCACTTTCGCTTATGCTTATGAGTCACCATTATAGAATGTAGGAGGAGGATTGTTTACCCAATTCTTATCAGTGTCGAGAAGTAGTCTGTCGCTTATGTGATTTTATTTGTGACAATCTTTTATTTATTTAGTTTTAAAATGCAAAATATTTTCTTTTTGTTGTTTATTTAAAACTCAAAACTAAAATTGAAAATTTAAATTGTTAGTCTTCTTTTGTCCCTGAAATGTATTACCATTTTAGTCATTCTTTACTTCATCATGTCTAAACTGTGATTTAAAATATAAAGTTATCAAAACCAATATGGCCTTCGTTTTAATTTGAACCTAATAAGGTAAGTAATAACTTTAAACAAATCGCTATTAGAGTAAAATATCGGCTGCAGTTAGCAACTTTCATTTCAAAGCACTTGTGGCACGTGGACGTAACAATGAATACAAGGAATGGGTTTGTTTAATTGAAGGGTCTACGAGATAAGATTCGGCCAGCTACGACGATTCCAACCATACTTGGAGTTTACCACTCGGCACTTTTCGGTCCTGACCGGCTAAGTTCGTATTTTCACACACAGAATAAGTACATAATAGAAACCAGACTATAAGAAAGAGCTAAAGACGTATATTTGACCTTTTTTTACTTATGGTATTCATAACGAGTTAGAAAGAGATGTCCTTATAGGTATTCTTTCGTTTTCTATCTTTTCACATCATAGAAAGTCCTAAACATCATATGAACGTGATACGAATTTAGGGTCCTCGCGCACTAGACGACACCGCGCACTGACCGCATTCGCATGCGGCCAAGTTTCTTTGTTAACTTGGTTGCTGCGGCCACTGGGGATCACTGGTCGTGGTCGTCTAGAGCGCGAGGACCCTACAGAAACCATTATGAACGTCGCGCACTTGGCCGCAACGACCAAGCCCGGCCGGGTCTTTCGGTCAAGTGCGCGACGTTCATATGGTTTCTTTAGTTAACCTGGTCGCTTGCGTCCAGTGGTCGTGGTCGTCTAAGCTAAGTGCGCTAGGACCCTTAGGCTGGTCTACCTCCGGTGTCACTGTGACGTGCGACTTATGGGACACTATATAGCATAGGTAGGGGCTCATCAATTAAAACATGTTGTCTGTACACAGGCCATTGAGATAAAGAAAAATACAATACCTAATTTTATTAAAACATTTCAAATACAGAAAAACCTGAAAATGTTTGCTATGGCTAGGTAGTTGGGTCAATCTAGGATGATCCCCGTGACATCCTTACATTTCTTCCTTACATACTATAGAATAAAGTCGCTTTCCGCGTCCGTCTGTATGTCCGCTAACTCCTGCTAAACCACGCAACGTATTTGGATGCGGTTTTCACCATCAGTTTGATATTTTTTTACAGATGGTTTGACGTTCCGTAAATGTAAATGATTAATCATATCTTTTTCTATAAGTACCTTGCTTAAGAGTATACCTACCTACTATACCTATATAGTAATATAATATAGTAAGTGTATGTGTAGTGTATTTATTCCAGTTATGGCTTTTGACGAAGAGACCTCGTCGTGTTGTTCTCCTAGTCATTACATTTAGTGTAACGTATTTGACCTTACATTTGTAATGTTTTCATTTGTGCTAGTTCTAATAATTAATATTTGTTACTTTATTACCTTGTAATGTAACTTACTTTTAAGTATTATTGTATTTTATATTTGAAAATATGACCTTCTGCTGGAGTTTCTTGCGGCGCTTCTTCTCCGCAATGATGGTCTTGTCCGAAGCACTGATATATTCACTCTATATTACTGACGTGTAAAAGAGCCCGTATGTGGCCAATTTACTGAATAAATATTTGACTTTGACTATGAAATTACGAAATACGGCTGTTACAGGGATCATCCTACATTGACCAAATTAAACATTAAACTCGCAATGTAATAGAAATATAAGAGATAAGATAAAAATGGTATCCATTATTGCTGTCATCATAATTATGCGTTGTACTAGCTGAACAACAAGTGCTAATAAATACAAAAGTAAAAAAAGGTTATTTATGCATTAGATGCGAAACTGATGTGAAACGATAATTTAGGAAAGAGTTGCCTGCTTTAATATACTGTCACAATGCTAAACTCCTAAGAACTTATTCTATAAGCCTCTTGCTATTGGCTTTCCATGATAAATATGTGTTCCAAAACAATGCTACTGACTGGACCACAAGCACTTGATACTGAAGTGGTACATAATAAAAGTTGACAATCTGCACCCAAGGCCAAATTAAATAGTTGGTCTTTAATACTTCAAAATAGTTGGCCTTTGTGTCACTTTGCACCATTTTCCAACTTTTTCCTTGCATAGCCCCGACAGCTGCAAGAATCATATAGAGGAATGTGGGTGCGAATATAACTTGATCCACAAATACTTTTTTGAGAGCCACACTCTTTCCCTTTGTTCCTAGTCGTTGTTCAAGGACCCCATACCACAGCCGCAAAGCAGGACCCTAAAACAAATTATTTTGTTATTAATATACATACATATTTTATGCAGTTGTTTGACTAAAGTGCAAAAATAGTTTATAGTCTTCAAGAGACTTCAAAAAAGGAGAATTAGAAGGTTTTCACATCGACAGTTGTATATCTCAGCGAATTATGTGTATGTGTTAATTTGGAGTTTCTTCATTGTTTTTAACTGACTTCAAAAAAGGAGGAGGTTCTATGTTGGAACATGTTCATATTTTTTTTGATATGTGTGCTCACCAATTTTTCTGACAATTGTAGACTGATTCTGAAAATTATTATTTTGTTTCAAAGGGTATATTTCTGAGGTGGTCTCATTGTCTACAAGTCAGGATCTGATGATGAAATCCGTGAGGAATCAAGGGAACGCCTCAAAAGTTATAGGCACACATACAGTAATTTTGGTATTTCCTCTAAGACCATAAGAATTTGCATTTGGTGAAGAGGAACTGATGGTGAAGTAGAAGTTTTACCAAGTACCAGGAAACTCCTCAACGAGCCGTCCCTGCATATTGGACAGTGCCATTTTGTTAAGAGTGAAGAAAAATTGGCATTTAGCATTAATGACATTAATTTACTGTATACATATGTGCTGTAATACATAATCACATAATAATTAAACAAACACTAAAAAGTTTTTTTTTTTTTCTTTTTGGAATAATCTATCACTTCATGATATGTAATGAAAACTTTTCTGTACTTTTTAACAAAAGTACTGACTCTCCACAGACGAAGTTGCAGGCGAATAGCTAGTTTATTATAAAATTATTATTTTATAGAATTATTATCAGTGATCGGAATAGGTAGAGTATATTTACCTAAACTTGACGCTTGTTCATTCATGCGTGAGTGAGATGGGAACACATTATTGAATGAACATGTGTCAAGTTTAGGTAAATATCGTCGGTTTAAAGGTAAAACTCATTAATTCATGTAAAAGTAAATGGCACTTAATGAGTTTTACCTTTACACCCACGATATACTCTACCTATTCCGATCACTGATTATTATATTTCTTTATGTGATTGTGTAAATTGCCATACAAAATTAAAACACTTCATAGATATAACAACAATGCCTATTCAAATTCTACTGCTTATTTGAAGCAACAAATAGGTATATGTATTTGCTGAATATCATCAAATTATCAAATACCCATTCATGTTCAGGTAAGTAAGGGCCACCAGCGTTTAATGCCAAAACTCGGTAAAAGTGATGCTCTTCAATTAAATTTAGCCTCTTGTTCAATTAAATCAAAGTAAATATTCATTTTACGAAATTAATTTCCTTCAACTTAAAATAATGTTCTTCTATAATAGTAAAGCAGAACATCTGATCATTGCTCACGTACTACAAATTACAATTACTATCGTAGATCAGTAGAAATTCATTGCCTTGAATAATGTCAAATATACTTACACCAACAAAAAGACCTATAGATGAAAACTGTATTGTTCTTTTGTAGTCTATATCTTGCACGAATTTCTTTTCTATTAATGTCTGAGATATGAGATCGCCGGTGCCCATCAAAGCTG
Source organism: Tortrix viridana (assembly GCA_963241965.1). Classification (NCBI taxonomy): domain Eukaryota; kingdom Metazoa; phylum Arthropoda; class Insecta; order Lepidoptera; family Tortricidae; genus Tortrix; species Tortrix viridana. Next base: position 54,284,721 of record OY725171.1, on the reverse strand, counting down.
CGCTTTGCAAAGCCTGTATTAGGTACGGCCGCCGGGTTAGAATATTCTGATAGAGTTTAAACATTCCTCGAATCTTTAATACTATCATGTTCATAATAACTCCACATTGATATCAAAATCTGTGTTGAAATAAGACTGGAAAGGAAACAAACCAATAAACTACGTGTAGTGTATATATATATAGTCATCACGCGTTTAGTGAAGTCCCAAAATATATATTTATACGTGATGATGACAGTCTTTAGACCACAGCTACCTACCCTTATAACACAGACGACTGAGGCCTTATAATCTGTGAGTGGTGACAGTTGACGTTGAGTTTTTTTTGCTGGTAACGTCTGGATCACAGAATAAGTACTTGCATAGAAACCGCAATATAAGATGAACTTTGCACCAGCTATCTTTCTCTACTTTTTAGATATACCATAAGAGGAAGTGCCAAAATGGCAAAAACGGAACCCTTATAGTTTCGTCATGTCCGTTCGTACGTCCGTCCATCCGTCCGTGTATCAGACAATTTACTTAAAAACTACAAGATGTATATCAATTGATGAAATTTTGAGTATAGGTGTCTTGTATAAACCGCAACTTACTTTGGTAGTTTAATAACCAAAATAAATATTTCTAGGGAGGGCACTCAATAACCTGTAATGTAACAGAAGCTGATTTTTTTTTAGCAAACATCAACGGGTGGCAAATATTTCGACAGTTCTTTTAAAAACACTAAGGTTTCTAAGCAATTTTTTTGATTAAAGTTGCGTAAATTGTGTACTAACTAAGGAATACGTCACAATAGTGAAGAAAATATTTAATTACTTAGGCGGGACCAAAGATATTTTTCAAACGAAATAGTGCTATAGATACCTAACATACATGCTTACAGCGACGTGGATTATGCTGGAGATCCATTAACAAGACGAAGCACATCTGGTTCCGTGCGAATGATAGCGAATGGCCCAATAATATGGGCATCCAAGAGATAGCCTATAGTAACTTTATCGTTGACTGAGGCAGGGTATATCGCGGCAGCAGACTGCTAGCTGCAAAGAAGCACTGCATCTGAAGCCTCTGTTAAAGGAAATTACCGGTTCATAAGTAAAATGAAATTTACATGTCGATAATCAAAATTCAATTCAACTTATAAAATCCGGTTCCTTTAACAAGCGATCGAAGCATATTGATGTGCGTTAACTGTGCGCTAATTCTGATGATGAAAGGTAAAACAAATGATATGTTGAAGTTTATCTGGGAAAAATAAAACTCGTAAAAATGTCTTACAAAATTTTTTAAACTATAAGGGTTCCTCGTTGACTACGGAACCCTAAAAAGAAAGGAATAGGTAGGCAAAATTTTATCTTAAAATTAGGCAAGAATGCTTGTCCTGGGTCCGATGCGCACAACCATCGGACCAGCCGGACAGGATAATAATATTAATAATTCAAATGCAAATTAATTTTTTTTTTGGCTCTAGGCCCATAGATAAGTACTTTAATTAGATTGTACGGTGGACCGCCCTCCACAGGATCGAACATGGTACGGACCGTACCAAGGTCGTAGTTCGGAGCGGACATGTTCGATCGTCTGTTAGTGCTATATTACTACTTTTGGTGGCACATACTCCGTGGTGATAGGGGCACATTACATAATTAATATTATCACGCGATATTATTACGACAATACTGATGCCATAATAAAATATTGCAATATGGCATGTTACACTATAAATATTATCGTGGTACTCGAGTATCGCGTGATAGTATTGATAAGCTATGTCCACACCTGTGCGCTTTCATGTTCAAATTGCGCTTTCAAGATTTCAATTCGTCTTGCGACAAGCGCATGCAGTACGAGGGTGACACTGAATCTTCAATAAAATCCAATGTTTTGACTTTATCTTCCGCCATTTTATTTGCAAAATGTTGCACGTCGACCCAACGGTGACGGATCAGCGTGCGCTACGGGTATGCGCTGATATCAAACCACATTGAGCGCATGCGTTATTGCAAGCGCTGTGGTTCCAGAGGCATGCGTCAGAGCAAAGCGCAAGTTGAACATGAAAGCGCACAGGTGTAGACATAGCTATAATGTAATATGCTCCAATCATACGTGGTCACTCATGAGAACTTGGCCTATTTTTTACATTCATGTTTTTGGTGGGATAAATCCTTAATAATATTAAAGTGATTCATTTATTTGTTACATCTTCACTTCACGGCACTGAGATTGTACAAATAGGCCTTTGAAACAGGCATGGAAAAACAGCAATGAACGACGAAAGTAGGCGAATGCTAGTACCTACCTACGTCATAATGTCCTACCTAGGTACTTATTTTTATTGAATTGGTGGAAAATCAATTTAAACATGTTTGCCCTGGGGTTGCTTGGGGGCACGACACTAAATGATACATATAATGATGTAACATTTATTAATTGTTTTGTACCTTTTTTTACATATTCTTCGCAATTTTTGAACCCCGTCTAGTCTTCATATCGATTTGAACCGGCAACACAAGACTGGCACTTCCGTATCCGTTTTTATTGTTTTCTCTACTCAATACTATTCATTCATTCATTGTCTATCGTTTGTCTATGTTAGTGCTGTCCGGTTGAATAATCTGTAGCACAGCACAGCCCAATAATTCTGAAGCACAGCTAAACGGAGATAGGGTTGGGGCTAATTTTTACTACCTACTTTATAAACCGTTCTCTAGAAAATCTGATTCCTGGTGGTTCGTGTAAGGTATTATATACTTATCGTGGCAATGGATAAAAGGAAGCTATCAACAGCCGGAGACAGTCTGTACCAAATTCTTCAAGTACCTAAAACTGCAACAGCCGACGATGTAAAGAAAAGCTACCGGAAATTGGCATTAAAATATCACCCCGATAAAAATCCGAATAATCCAGACGCGTCGGAGAAGTTCAAAGAAGTAAATCGCGCACATACAATACTCAGCGACGGCACGAAGAGAAACATTTACGACAATTATGGGTCCCTGGGGCTGTACATCGCCGAGCAGTTCGGCGAGGAGAATGTGAATGCCTATTTCGTGGTGACGTCGACGTGGTGCAAGGCGCTGTTCTTCGTGTGCGCCGTGCTCACGGGCTGCTACTGCTGCTGCTGCCTGTGCTGCTGCTGCAACTGCTGCTTCGGCAAGTGCAAGCCGCGCCCGCCCGAGGAGTCGGGCGACTACCACACGCTGGAGCGCGATGACTCGGACGGCGTGGCCGTGACAGTCCAGCCCGGCAGCGAGGGTCGACCCGCCGGCGAGCCCGATATACCCATCGCCATGCCCGCGCCGCCAGCGGCCGCGCCCGGCGCTCAAGGCGCCTCTGAGAACACCGGCCTCAACACAGGTGGGGTCAATTATGGAATTTCACATTAACCTGATACACCATCTTGTTACTTCAACTCGGTGTTGTAACGATCTCCATTCCTTGTTGCCACTGTATTCATGTTTTTTGGCGTCATGATTGCTTCTATCGTATATGGTAATGTAACTTATTGCTTTGTTATGGAGAAAGATCATTCACAATTATGTACTTAAAATCATGCTATTGGTACAGTTGTCAGTAAGTTAATGTATGAAATGTATATTTAAATCAGTTATTTTCCTTGAATTGTAGCTTTAACATCCAATGTATAGTTTAATTGTATTGTAGAGTTACAAAATGATGAACTCTGCATACCGTTTATGCAAGTCACTAGAATCAGATTTTATAAAATATTTCACTGCATTACTTGGCATTCTTTTTTAATAGTCCCAAAGACGTTTGGGGATGTAAAAGTCTCCATAAATGAATATCAATTAGTAGTATTTTTCTAGTTTCATGAAGTCCATTCAGCATTACAAGTCAACACATTCAGTCCAGTTTATCTGAATTACAACAATTATAAACCTCGAGACTATGTTAATAGCCATTTTATCTTGCTTCATTCAAAATCTGACTAAATATTTAACTGTGCTGATTAAGTTTGGGGGTCTGTTAAAATGTTATCAGTATTACTATTCATTTACATGAAGAAATCTATACAGCAATTGATTGGCCATAATATAGTTTGGCCAGGTGTCTTTGTCTATCTACTTGTATGTGACATCTATATCCCTCATAATCTATCATCATTTTCTGAGTCATGAACTTGTAATCTACACCCAATTTGTATTTTGTTTATGTATACTATGTATGTTCTTAAATCATTGTTAAAAACAGTCAAAAGCAAATATATGGGAGCATTGGACAATAGTAGAGATGTGCCATTCTCGGGAAGTTTCCTCATTTTCCATACAAATGAGGGAAGTTTCTGAGAGCGGCACATCTCTAGACAATAGCATTTTGTAAGGCTCCATGCATAATTCAAGACCCAATTTGTTAACGGAGTAAATAAACAATCTGAATTAATTAATTAAATAATTTGTGTATACATATAGTCTTAGCCTGCTCATTACGAACAGCTAATGTAGGTATAACGTAAAGCTAGTATGAATTGCCTACGATTTTGATTGTTAAGTATCTGTGGTGTAGCTATTTTTTACCTGACTTCCTGAAGAAGGGTTATGTTTTTCGAGCATTTATATGTATGTATGGCTATGTCTTTGGCAAGCTCGGCAGCCTAAACTGTTTGACAGATTTTAACATATAAGGTGGCATTCGATTTATCTTACTTGTCGAAGTGACAGGGGTATATAGTATTTCAACATGGCGTCCGCGAAAATAAATGGAGGGGGGATAAAAAAAAAGTATTTTTTGGTATAACAATATGGATATCAAATGAAAGCTAATAAATAGCCCATTCCAAATATATATGCATATAATATGACACTTTGACAGAAATTCAAAAAACGATCTATTTATAAACTACCTAAATAAAATTTAACTTTAACTATCTATAAATTCACTTAACAACAGAACTCTTTGATTCATATAAATGAAACAAAATTATTAAAAAAAAAAAACAAAATACCCAACTGAAATAAAAAGAATCAACTGAAAAGCGATACACAAGCTCTATAATCTATAGTAAATTGTAAGAACAATGCACCAGGCAATGATTATTTTGTTGGATACCTCTTTTACAAACAATACAATTAATTTATACTATTATACTGGGTGTTTTTTTATTCATCTACAAAATTTTGGGGCTTAAATATCAGTAAGTCATACTGATCAACTTTCACTATGGGACCAACCCTGAAATCGGGAAAAAAATTGACCATCCCATACATTTTGGCTAGTCAGCTGACGATGTTTTGTATATTTAAGCGATATTTAAGCCCCAAAATTTTGTAGACGAATAAAAAAACACCCAGTATAAATATAACTTGAATATAAGAAAAGGTAATGCAGGCGGGGGGACAAGCAAGGAATTACAAAACATATTTCTTGCAAAAAATTTGCTTGTCCCCGCCTGCAATTAATATAAATTGTATCTATTCTTTGTTAAACAGGTAACTGAAAAAATAATTAGCTCCTTATTTCATTGGAACTTCAAAAAGGTACTTTAAATAATTGGAGATTTTTGGTAGTCTTTAGAATCCCGGCTTTATATCATTTTTGGATTTGGAGTATGGATAATGGTTTAGATATGTTTTTGAAACTTTTCTTGCTCACCCATTTTTTCCCTAGAAGAATGATTAAAAATGATGCATTCATTCCTGGTACGTCTTTCGTATTTGTGTAGAACTCTATATTCAGACCGGAAAGGTCCCCCCCCCCCTTATATACGCCTATGAGTATTAACAACTTGGTGTCGTTATTGACGCCAGTTTTGGCAAATGAACTCTGCTTATTTTCAATAATTGGCAATAACTAGGGCTTCCAAATACTTTTCCTAAAACCGGTATTAGTGCCGGTGTTCAGTTTTCAGTGCCGGAATCCCGGGATCCCGCTCGGTATTAAGAAATTAAACTAAAATTTACAAAAATTGGGAAACGGAAGGGAATTTTAGTTTGAAAAAAATCGTTAAATAAAATACTTTGTTTAATTTAACTATATTTCTTATCGCATATAATGCTTTCGGCACACCAAACGCGTGTCAGGCGCGTCGCGCTTTGAACGCGGGCCCGCGCATGTTGTAAAACAACAAATCAAATTGAACCCGGCACACCAAAAAGTAACGCGTGCCTGCGCAGGGCACGCGTTCGAGCTGCTTCGCGCACGCGACGCGCCGCAGGCAACTCAGGCAGCGCGTCGCGTGGCGTGCGCTTAGCAGGCGCGTCGCGCGCGCTGGCACGCGTCGCATCAGCGCGGCGTCGGCGCAGGTACTAGTCGTTGTATTTTTACAAACGCGTGGTGGGGGTACGCGCGCGCCGCGCAGCATGTCTCACCGAACGCAGCAGCGAGGCGTGCGCAGCGCTGGCACGCGTTCGAAACGCGTTGAAGCTGCCGCCTGCCTGCGGTGTGCCGGGTGCTGCGTTGCTCACGCCACGCGACGCGACGCGCCTGACACGCGTTTGGTGTGCCGAAAGCTTAAATGCGCGTGCAAACTGCTGGTTTAAAAAAAACTCGAAGTTTACATGTAGCAGTTTTCCGACCGACACCAATTGTAAAATTATCCCATATGCTTGAGATGAGTTGTTTACTTTTGAACTCTCTCTACCTAAGAAGTTTCTATGAAGTTGACCTGCAAATGGAAACAGGTCATGTTTAAAACAATTTTTACTAAGAAAAGTACCTGTGTTAGATAGCTCAGTTGCGTTACTTGCATCAATAAATAAGTAAATATTTAAGCGAAATATGAAAGTCATTATATTAAATCATGTCTCACGTTAGTTTAAATTTTACTAAATTTACTTAAATTATACTTACGTTACGTTTATAATCACTCGAACATCAGCCGGCTGACACTCAAATTTCAAGACACACAATACAACCAAACCAACCACTCGCGACAACCATTGCCAGTTCACTAGAACACTTTGCAATTGCAATATTTATAGAAAATGTAATGCGAAAGCGTAGAGTGAGACAAAAAAAGCGTGTGGCGTGTGTAAACGCAGACAGAGTGAATTTCTGGCTATAGAATAGAACGATGCTGCGAGCAACACGAAAGACATGTGTGTGGTCCACTGTTGAAATGCTTAACAAAATTAAAAAAGAAAAACATCCCAAACAAGCATAATTTATCGAAAATAGTCGAAATATTTCATTTTTTTATTAACAACCATTATTATTTTTTTATAATTTTTTTATACCATGATCCTGGTATTGTTAATTCAATATCGGTATTGAAAACACACCTGAAATATGGCGGGATCCCGGTATTGGAAGCCCTAGCAAGAACTCGCACCTATTCGTGTTTACGGGCCTCGCTTGCCTATGTTGCTGTTATTATTATTATTAAATCACTTAAAACAATTAAATGTTTTACTTGATTCTTAGTAACGAATTCAAAGCCCTTGTGGTATTTCAGTTTAATACCATTACATCATACAGCATTTCGTTATGCAATTTATAAATGTCAAATATTGAATCTATGCAGAAGGGATGCTGGTTAATCTAAAGTTATGGCTTGTGTGCCCTGCAGAGATTTGAAGATTTCATTAGAGTTTACGAGTAGGTTTAATTTAGAAGGCGTCAATTATTTTACGGTATTTCACTAGGTCTCAAGCATCGTCCCTCTATGTTTATCGTTCCATAAAAGTGTATCTTGATACATATAATCTTTGTATTCTTTTTTAAAATGCTTTAACTAAAAATCCATGGCTTAGCAATGTGGGTCAACCAAATTGACATACATAATTTGGTCTCATATTGCAGGAGACGAGATATTGTTTCATTAGGAAAAGTGTTGACACCATAATGCCTTATGATTCTTTCAAAACAATAATTGACTGTTTTTTTTTATGGAAATTAATTTGATTTTATCGTTAAGTAATGCAGATGATAAATGTTATGCAAGTCGTAATTATTAATTTTGATTGAATTATTACTTACTAACGACCCGCCCCAGCTTCAGTGCAATTAAAAAAAGTTTCTTAAAAGGTTGAGCCGTTCTCAAGTGATCTTTTATACCACCGGTTGCCAGATCTCGTGATTGTTCAGGATATCCACTGAACTTTCCTAAGAATCTACTGATTTTTGAGTCTTGAATTGGGATGGAAAAATCAGTACATTCTCAGAAAACCCAGTAGATCCCCAGAAAAATCGGGAGACCTAGCAATAGTATAGCGGCTATACTTCCAACAATGATTGACGAATGGCCACGCCTGCATGTGGCAATTTATTTTTATTTATATAGATAGGTAACATTTCATGCATTAGACAAAAAATGTTGTACTTCTATCTCACTCTAACGTATGTATACTTCGTCGTCACCTAAATGTGCGATGAGCCCACAAAAAGCCAAAACAATAAGTTATGTTTTTTAACTTAACTTGATTTAAGACATTTTAATTTTAATACCTGTGCCGCCGATACTAGAGCATATAAGTAACAATTTATATAGAGTGACTACCATGACATGAGAAATATCGGTTTTGGTACAAACACTTTACAATACTGTAACCTACCAGAATAACAATGCAGCAAATTAGCATTAAAAATTTGCAGCAAATCTTCAAATAAATAAATTTCTTCCAAATTCCGATTCTTAAACGGCCTGTTTAAAAAAAGAAATTTTGATAATTGCACTACAAACTTCAATTTATTTCTTTTTTTTTACTATCTCTACTTTTGGGTGTTATATTTATCTTACCCCCTATTGAAAGGAATCTTTGTCTGAACGTAGTGGCGTATGAGCCATTACTATTATAATGCCAATTCTGGGATTCCTTTTATGCCTTACTGCCGCACTCTGAGACGTCAATAAATTTTCAAATTTGAAAGTTGCTGCGTTTTATTCTATTGCTATAGCAAAGAAAGTGACGGCAGCAACTTTAATCAAACTTAAAAGTTAACTGACGTCTCTGAGTGCGGCCGTTAGTCACTTAAACTGTGTAATCTTACTTTTACTAACAACTTTCGTAAACAGTTTTAAAACTAGATTAGGTAGTACGGCGAAATTTTAATCGGAAGGAAATTCAGAAAAACAATCTTTGGAACCATTAGCTTTTTTAATAAAATGACTAGTAGTATGATAATTATTATTTAAGCGCGTGAGTCGTCTATAATATTAAGTAAAAATGGAAAAATTCATTTTGACTCCGTTTTATGTAATGATACTAATGATTGTATCGCAAGAAAATATCTGGACAGCAGAAGATGAGACAATTTTATAATTTTTATGTCATCCAGGGGCATATTCCACCTCTAGAGTTAAATTTTGTGGTAGTCACACATAACACAACCTATGACTTTATGTATAGGCGGACTAAAGTGATATATTTAATCCCTAGGGACTAAAGTTATTTTTCTTTTTAATCTCCTTGGAAAACTACAAACAGCCAGATACATGTCGGAGTGCGCGGTGGAGAGCGGGCAGGGCATAGATTCATAGAACCTCCACCGCCTCAGTCTTCGTTTTGGAAATGTTGTCTATGGACTATTTGTTATATTCTAACCCCAAAATCAACCTTGTTGTTGTCTCTTTCTGCATAACAGTGACGGGTTGAGAGTAAAAAACCGCTATTAAGTTGTAATTTTTTACTCGTCTGTCTTAAAATTATTAGGTATTTTAATTTAAGATTTATTTTCTCGTAATCGAAGTGAAAAGTAGAGTGTTTAACTCGAGAGTCAAGACTAAAAAGCCATAATGACACTCGAACTGCATCCGTCGGATAAATATCTTGTGTCATACATAATGCCTTACTTTAGTCCCTTGTTTCCTGAAAACAACAAAGTAGCTTTCGGTGTTAGCACCGTTAATAGTTCAACGAGAAAACAGTTTTAGATGAATATTTTCAGATACATAGTCTCATAAAATGGCTAGGTCGCCATAAATTTATGAATCCCGACACAACACACAGCAGCAAGGGCGGATCCAGAGAGGGGGGATCATGGGGGTCATGACCCCCTCCCCTGGGCGCTGGGCTGGGTCTAGGACGACAGCAGATATTTTTGTAAAGTTTTCGTAAATAACTAACAGCTTGGCCTAAAGAAATGAGAATAACAATTTTGTTTTTTATTGTCATTAAATCATTTGTTAGGGTTATCTCTGGACTCGATCATTAAGAATGGGTGGTCTTCCCGGTTTTGGTAAATCTTTAGTCCCAATACCAAGTTCCAGCGGTGGGATCAAAGGATAAATTGTAGATGGAGGTACATTTTCAGCTTTGAAGTGAGCGACCACTTCAGGTTTTTTACGCTGTCCAAGTAGGCGATAGACACGTTCACGTAATAACTCCCTCGCAGATATTTTTTAAGGCCAGCTAATCCTTTTTTGCCTTTTTAACAATATTGACATATTTGCCATTTATTGTAATTGACAAAATCCTTTTTGTGGTTTTTATTGCCTGCTATATATAATCAATTGAATTCATTCTCATTACTTTAAGCCAACCCTTTAGAATTTGACTATGTGACACCCCCCCACCCCCCCCATGACTTGAAAGCTTGTTTACTAATTACTATTAGTATTATTATCGTTTAAGCAGCATATTTAAGAGTTTTTAAACGTGTTCTTGCCTTCATACGGGAAGAAAGGATCCTAATATAAAACCGAGTCAATACGGGGGTAATTTTCAAAAATATTGTACATATTTAATCGTCTTTACGAGCTCAATTAAGGAAACAAATGAATTTAATTTTAGTGTAACGAAAATTAACCATATGAATGTATGACTAATTTTCGTTACACAAGAATGAAATTAGTTTGTTCCTTAATTGAGCTCTCTTAACTATGTACAATATTTTTGCAAATCACCCGGATATTTTTTTTCCTTAATCCTTCTTCTCCTCCTTCCTTAGGTCCTTAGGACAGTTTCCCTGTACCTCTTTTGGTTTCTTGGTGCCCCGGTTAAAGAAAACACTTAGTTTAATTAATTATTAATTGACTTACGGAAATAAGATAATTTAAGTCGAACATGCAAGGTTTAACTTTCATTACGAAACACCTCGGAAATAGGTGCAAGTGACACGTCGAGTTGTGGAAACCAGCCCGCGCTAAGTATCTAATTCACCTTTACCCCAATGAGCCGTAGTCGTACCGCTGTGAAGTTCTCTAGCTTTTTAGTCTAGAATAAGAAATAATGTGAACATGTATGTAGATAGCAATAATATTTGTCTGTTGAAAGTTATTCTACTTGCCAGACATGTCAAACAATAGTAACATAATAAATTCAGTTGTATATATATATATGAATATTTACATATATTTATATACTGCAGCGGCTTGTGTGTTTAGCTCAGCTGACAAGAAAGGAATGTACAAAACCATGTGTGCCTGTTTAGAATCACCGTTACATATACCATTTCCTTGTGTGTATTGAATTATTAATTTCGGTGTGAAAGTAGTGTACAACGAACACATCGATTAGAGCATAGCAACAGCCATTAAATTATCGAGACAACTTTTTTGGTAATGATTTTGTTTGTGTAATTCTTACATACAATACGGGATAAAACGGTAGAACATTAATAATACAATTGTAAAAACAACTAGTTCTATCTGAATTATGCTACACATATTGTATGTATTTGTATACATTTAATGTGCACTCATCGTCTTATTCACATCTTAAACAAAATAAAGGTTTTTGAAAAGGAACACTAGCGAGGCTGCTCTGGCGAATTTTACATACGGACAATGCGTGCGTAGTTTGTTTATTAATCGTACCGGGCTTTTATAAAGCTCACTTTAATTTCACATGGTTCTTTTTCATTTTCAGTTTCATGATTCATTTTAAGTTTAATAGCTTGTGTTAAAAAAAAAAACTCATCTTTTCGATTAACACTCCACCTATCTTCTTAAACCCATTCATTTTTGCACTGAACATTAACGCTAAGCAAGTAAAACGACTGCATTTTTGTAAATATTAAATTTGTGGTCGTTTTTTGTCCAGTACCTACTTCCGTTCTTCTGGTCATGGTTTTATTCTGAATGCATGGTATATTGCTTCTGCAGCTGTTTTAATTTAATTTAATGCGTTTTGAAATCAACTCTGCATCTTTGGCTAGTATTTTAGCAAAAATTTAATCTATCACACACCACACATATATAATTATGTTTTGTCAACTTCTCATTTTAGTTATCCGTCTCTAATGGATTGAAATTAGGTCACTATTTAATGTAAGTACGAATGAGTACGGTCGCTGGAATGTATTAGATATCCTTAAAATGACGTGGCTCATGTTACATGTCGTACTTGGGCGTTTTTCAAAAAAAGTACGCATAGTTAAGGACTAAAATTAGCAACGGTAATTGCTTCCATTACGACACGAAAATTAGTCATACAATTATATACCGCCCTCACACGCCATAGGAGGTATCTCAAATTCAATAACCGAAGCAGATTCAATCCTCGTCCATTAATAATATGGCTGCATTTGCTACATAAAACATTATAGTTAATTTTCGTGACGTAATGGAAACAATTACCGTTGTTCATTTTAGTTAGGGAACTAAGCTTAGATGAAAACAAAAAGAGGAAGTGGCCGGGGCGCGGGCTCGAGCACCTAAATATAGGCACTGAGCGCCTATGTTTGAGTCAGTTGTCCGGCCGTCACCGATCTGTCAACACGTGCGACGTCGTCATTACTGTGAGACATATGGCTGTCCATCAATTTATCTCTATTGCTCCTTAGTGCATGTTTACAGCTGTGTTTGTGGAATTTGCGAGTGTAGGTGTCGCGGCACGCATTATGTCAGTGTCTTATACGGCGATAACGTGTCTTCCCCTTTTGCTTTAGTCTGAGGAACTAAGCGTACTTTTTTTTAAACGCCCACTAACATTGGCGATCGTCGAAAATACTTTTTACCCCAAATGCTTTGCGAGGTTTGGCTCTAAATGGTGTTTCTTATGAACATCATATTTGCCGTTTCGGGCTAATAGTTCCGGAAGTAAATAGGTTTCTTCTAACGACTCCATCTGCCATTAAATGTACCTACTCTTATTTGGCTGAGTAACAATGTTTTATTTTTATTTTTGATTGCGAATTCCGTCGTGTAAGGTTATTTAAATTGCTCATGCATATCCTACATACATTATAGTGTTTCCTATCCACGAAGACGCACCCTACCTTTTTCAATGTAAGTAAAATTAAAAAGTAAGCGTGACTTCGAGCATTGGAAACACGTTCGTCCGCTTTTTAAAATAAATAGCAAACCGCTTTCTCCGTGGGTAGGTACAGCAAAAAGCTTTTGACATTTTAAATCCTGTGACAAATACGTATAGAACCCTTCTGTCGATACGGTTTCTCGTATTCTTATGAAGTTTTATCGATTTTCTGACGTTTCTTCATTTCTCCATGTCTGTACAAGTTGCTCACTTATCTTTACCTGCCTAATTCGTCGTATCTTATCCGATACGCGGAATGCATTATCGAGGTTATCCGAATTTCTTTAACTAACTTTAGGTAACTATAAGGTAAGGTTTAGTTAGGTTATATGTATACACGGTGAATTAGTTTTAGTATTCTGGAATACATTTTTCTTAATACCTACACCTAAAAGTTAACCACTCTTGGGCTGTAGTAATTACTTCATTCCTGAATTATTTAATTAATAACAAAAAGTTAATAAATCATACTAACTTTATGGTCACCCTACAATTCTTGAGGTTGAGGGGATTCGTCAGTTAAGACAAAATACAATAGTGCATAGTTATTCAGGCGAAGGGTGACAATCATTTTGGTTAAAATGTTAATTCTAAATAAAATAAAATACTTTATTAGTCTTGTTTGGGTCATGTAACTCTGATTTAAATGTAATTTCCATCGATTACTGAATAAGAAAAAATTGCTCCTGTATATACCAATAACATGTCACCGTGTATTTCTCATGTAGTTTAGATATGAAGCATAACTTGAATTTGAATTATTAAGAAGAAGAATAATGTTAATGTAGGAGTTTGATTGATAGCCGTGTTAGGTTGAGGAATGTGGAACACCTGACGAAAAAAATACCGGCATGAGGGAAATATATTTAGAGAAATCAGCGGGAATCGATGACAAGTGATACCTAAATATCAAACTAATCTTAGATTTATCTCAAGGTAATGGGGCAAATCTGTTAATGATTTCTGGTCACCCTTTCTTTATTAAGTAAATTTTTGTTGATGTTATTGTTCAAAATTTTGATAGGGCTTGCTGCGGATTTGTAATTTATTGAGAGATAATAGAGTTACTTTGATGATAATAAAGTCAAATTTAGCTGAAGATTAGATATAAAATCGTAACTGACTCACCTGGCCCTTTATTCAGATATTATTATATTTATTTCCGCAGTCGGCAATAAAAATCGTAAAGTATTATTACCTACTTAAGTACCTAAACTCGGCGAGCTGTTGTTGGTACTCCTCTCTCACTAGCTCTCATACGCTCCTACGCGAGTCTTGGCCGGCCTGACCCGAACACGAATATTAACTGCTAACTGGCTGTACTGTACTTACAACTTTTATTGCTTTTTGTTATTGACGAAACTAAAGTGTTCGCTAATAATGGCCTAATATGCGTATACTCTAAATTATTGTATTAAGTAAATTGACCGGCTTAAAGATGATATTAATTTTTCCGACTTAATTTTTGCGATTTGCCCCGTCTGTCAATATTAACATTTTTGTTGCCGCCGGAGCTTAATTCTGTTGGGGTCTATTGATCTCCGCATTCACCCGGAATATCAGGATCTACATTACAACCGACAATTAGCTGATAAAGTTCATGAAGTGCAACCTTTTCCTGTTACTTATCTCGTCGAACCTCGCCGACACCTGTATTTAACATTTTATTTGATAATTAGTGGCTCGAAATTAGACAATACCGACGCGGTTCTAAGGAATGTGGCGTTTTATGACTATGACAGGTGATTGAAAATCACCTTATTTCAGTTAATTGCTAAATGGTATACTGTATATGTTAAAATTCTGAAAGTAAAGTACGTATTTGGGTCATTCTCACGAGCGTTTTAGCCGCCGTCACAACCGTGGTCGCATTATTGAAGGCTTAGGACTTCCCTGTAGATTCGAATGTCATTTGCGGCTATTCTGTGCAATTCAGAGCCGCCGCTAACAATTCTTATCAAAAGCTTTTCCTTAGAATATCGTCAATATTGTAGCCACGGCTGTGACGGGCGGTTGAAACGATATGAGAATTACCCATTTGCATACTAGCACAGGTCTTTAGCAAAACGTATTCTAGTTATGGGTACTTACGTATTATAACGCATAAAATCAAAATATATAAGTTTATAATTTATACGTTACAAATATATAATATCATAAAATATAATAGTTGGAAGGTATAACAATCAAAATTCATAAAGTACATTGTCTATAATAGTAATAGTCGAAATATATACTGACTAAATGCATGTTTACAGTTTATACGTTCGAAATGTATATTATCGGAAAATATAATAGTTACAAAGAATAACCATCAAAATTCAGAAAGTACGTTTATCATAATGGTCAAAATTAGTATCATAAATATGAGGTAGATTTAGCTTATGTTAGCCTTTCAGCTGGCCCGAACGGCCAAAACACTCGGAAATAGGAGCTCCGTCGAATAAGTTACATTTGATATTCAAATAGAAATGATTGGTCAGTTGATCATAGCAGATGTACCACGGGTCGGGACGGGTTTAGAACCATTACGAAGTTTAGTTGTTATACATTTTGAACATTATGCATTCCAATCTTATGAGTTTAGAACATACGTTAAATAGGTAACTATATATATTTTGATTTTCGGTATTTTAACTTTATGTATTCCAACCGTATGTATTTTAAATTTATATATTATGATGATACGTACCCCTGGTTATTCTTCTTACGATTAGGGTAAGCAGAAATGTATAGATAGTAGTCTATTTTGTTAATGAGTTGGTCTATCGCTATCTCACTCGCAATCACTTCTGACAACATATTATTCAGCCTTGTTTATCAGGAACTGGAAGATAGCCAATGTCTTTAAATAAAATAGAGTAACCGTAAAAACAATGTCTTATTGCCTTTTACGGTTTGGAGCCTACAAAGTAATATGCAAATAAATAAAAGTGCAAGAAAGGTTTTTTTTAAACAATGCCTAAACTTAGTGGTAGGGTACTTGAGCCCACGATAAATTACTGCTGCTTGACAGATCAATACTTTTTGACATGTAAGAACCGGGAAACTGGTAAATATAATAATTTTATTAGCTTGCTAGTGATTAAAAACCTTTTTTATGTTCTATTTCTGATTGTTGCACTTAATTAATAAAAGTGTGTAAGATGACCCAGGGTTATAATACCTTCAAGTGTGTATCTTCATCCACTTAGCTTTTGGTGGAAAGTCGCAGGAACATCTAAAGTGGATAGCAAATTTAAGCACTGTCCGCTGTGACTTAAACTAGAAAGTAAACCAGCAAAGAAGTATGCGAGTTATGATAGCCCTGTGGCACTTCACATATACGATCCTATCATACTACCTATTTCACATATGTATTTTGTCACTCTTTCTCTCTTTTATCTAAGGAAATACACAATTTAATGTCGGCAGTGGCGCGGTCGGTCGGAGCCGACGGAATGGTTGCCACACCATTGTAGTTTTAAATTATTATTAACTCATCCGTACTTGACAAAGTTGGGAGTCCTTCACTTGTAAATTAACTGAGATTTTGTCTCTTTTTATTGTCGTTTAAATTGGAAGTAAAATAGTCGTTGTCGCCATTTCACGCCGCTGTCAGAATTTAGGGTAAATTTCCGGGTGTTTCAAACGCCGTCATTTAGTGTTTTCAATATATTGGCGAAATCAATGACACCAGTAATGTAAACAGAAACGGTGTAGTTTCAATTAGCATCAGAAGTCGCGTAATGTCATTGATTTCGTCAATATATTGAAACTACTAATGACGGCGGTTGAAACGCCTGGAGATTTACCCTTTAACGGATCTAATTTAATTAATGTCGTGGAAATGCTTTAAAAAGTATCTTTTAAATTAGGAATTAGGCTTAATGTACTTTTTTTAATATGAGCGTAACTCTGATATATATAATCGTTATTTCGATAATATTCATTTTAAATTACAAACGATTTGAAGCTTTCGATTCCGTTGTAGCGGTATCAATTATTTATTTATTTTTGTTGTTAGTATAAATTTAGCTGTCCATAAAATTTTATTGACCAAACTCAAACTTAAGATGTTATAAAATTATATTACAACTCGATCGATTAGAAAGCTAGGATACAGATGGCATTGTGATCGAGTAAATTGTGTTTCCGATGTAGATTATATAGCTGATCTTGGGTTAGTGTTAGAATTCCAACGGTATGACATAGTGTATCCCTATTTATTTTGTATATTCACATATTAATAATTAAGGTTAATACTAGTTGGTAAGTCATTAGATTTATAATTTAGAAGAGAAGGATATTGTTATCACTGTGCTGTGTTGTGCCGGGTCCATACGAGTGTAATGTGTAAGGTGATGTATAATGTAATGTAACGCGAATAGTGCGGACGGTACCCGAACTCAAAGGGAAACCTACACAAACTTGCCATGCAAGCGCCATTGTGTCCGCGCTAGAACCCCACGGGCGATGGAACAGCGCGAGTGTCAAACAAACCAAATGTTAAATGTAATCGTTGTGCCTTCCATCTACAGAATCGCGTACATTACACGGAATTATACATTTCACGTTACAGTCGTCTGGCTGGACCCTTTATAAATAGGGTTCTCTAATAGCTAAATGTATTAATATTTTATTCACAGTCGCTTAAAAAGTAATCCACATACACGTTTCGATATACCTATTGTACTGTTATCAATTTTAAGCTCTTTAATATGATAGTCCAGTTGTTTGATTTTGTGTGAAAGTAAAATTTAAGTAATAAACTTCAACCGTGTCTGCTTGTCGTTACCTAATAATATACAGTTGTTCCCACGAAGGAACGTAGAGAGAATGTTAATAATGGGTCCTGTATTTTGCTTATAAGATGGTATTCAGAAGTACTTAGGTACCTAAAGGGATACAATTGTTCGCGTAATACGACTGAAAATATACGACGTAGCCGCGTGCGCCGCCGCCACAGGCGCGCACGCACACGCGCGACTCGCGGAGGGGCTACTGTTATTATATTTATAAAGTAATTAACATTGTGTACTAGTCAACGACTATATTAAATAGTAGGTACCTAATAAGTTTTCTTGTATGTAATTAACGTACTTGGATTCAATAAATAACTGCACTACGGAATATTAATCTATTATTGTACAATTTAAAGCCTTTTGATTTCATTTTGTTTTCCAATTTTGCAACCTACAGTATGCTTACATTCATAACATAATATAAAATCGTAACCATGAATATTTCTCTTATTTTCAGGAAGCAGTATTCCAAAGTACACGTGAAGTACCTATTCTCGGCTAGTCTAACATATATTTTAAGAGTAACGAAGATATAAATTAACCGCCATTGCGCAGTGCTGATTAATAGATTTGCGTCTAAAATATTTACTGTAAGTTATATATATTTTTTAAGTTTGTATACTTTCTTCATAAAACATTTTTTGATTATTTTACATTACTTACTTTCTTCTCTGTAACCCTATTGTTTTACGTTGATTCGAATATATACATGCCCAACAATATCTCTGCTCTATTTGGCAATTTTATGCGTTTACTTGTGTAGATGTCAGGCGTTTCATTCTCATACACTGTCGACGAGCGTGTACGTGTTACCAGTTTAACCTGGCCCTGGATGCGCAAGCGCCAGGCGCTGTCATCCGTATCAAGTACGTTGGTAGACTGTTGCGCTCGGGCGAACCGTCATGTCACGGAGATAGTCAGTGCACGTTGGATATGCGTACAAGAGTTTAATTAGGCTGGTGTCGGTGTTTTTCAGGGCGTTTCAACCGCTGTCATTAGTGTCACCAAATATATTGACGAAATCATTGACACTACAGCAACTTCTGACGCTGATAGAAACTCGATCCCCGGTTCTGCTTCAGTTTACATCAGGAGTTGCTGGTAGGTGTCATTGATTTCGTCAATATATTGGTGACACTAATGACGTCGGTTGAAACGCCCTGAAATTCACCCGTGTAACGTTTGGCGTGTCGACCGACAAACTCTCCGCGGTTACGCTCAATGAGTTGAGAACACGAGAACGGGAACGGATTGGTGGGTTGAATTCGAGCCCCCTATTTCACCAAGTTGACATTGACATCTGACAAAATTCGGGGTACATTGCGATTTATTATGAAAACCATCGATGTAGAAACTCGTCGAATTTGCAATGTATACTGAATTGTCACATGTCACTTGTCAATGTCAACTTGGTGAAATAGGGGGCTGATGTCATCATCTTTGTGATTTTAAAAGGTAGTGCTGTAATTAATTGTAGGTAATAATTCTTGCGACGGTATTTACCAAGATTTGATTGGGTATGCCTTCCATTTTTTTTAAGGTTTATCAAAATTATAAATGCGTACAGTAGTACCACAAATATAAGTTACAACGATGTACCTGCGCAGAAAGCATTTTTTGAAAACATTTTAGCCAATTATAAGGCGTGTGCGTTTGCGCGGTTTTACCCGCTTTCAACGGTCATTGGTCAAAATTTGGCGTCTGCCATTTGTCTGGCGGCGCATCAGTTCCTATTCGTACACCTGCTAAGACGCACGCTTCACGCTATATCGTACAGTTGAAGACAAATTAAAGACTGAATTTTAATCAGGCGAACTAGGTTTGACAAATAACGTGTTGCCAGTTGGTTAGTTTTATAGGTTAGTATTGCACTTAGCCTACGTTCACACAGAAGTTTTTTCAACGCGCAGGGCAACTTTATATATTAAGGTAATGAATAAATCAAATTAAACTTATTATTTCACTTTATAATAAATTATAATTATACCTAAGTATTTGATGGTTGTTTTTTTAAAGCAAATATATACCAAATAAGTATAAAAAAATACACAAAACATGAACACCAATAAAATATCACCATACTAAATTTCATCGAAATCATTATTTTATCTATCATTCACTCACATTTACAACATTTATTAGATATTAAAAAAACCGGTCAAGTGCTAGTAGTCCCTTCCGTATTTAAGTCCGTACTTCAAAAATATACCTTGTTATGTACTTTAAGTCGTATGCAATAAAGTCTATTTTGAGTTGCCTAAATTTAACACAAATTTTCAAAGTTTTATAGATTTTTTCTCAAAAACTGCAAATTTGGAACACTTCATTTTATTTTCTCGGTAAAATGTAAATAATTAACTATACGTCAAAACTTTTTCAAGATTTTTTTGGTTCATAAACTTCGGAGATAAGGGGGAATGGGCATTTTTTGTAAATTTTTGGCTATAAATCAAAAAGTACGTCGTGGAAAATAATAAAAAAAATTGTTTTGAAATGTGCAGGTTAAGCCCTTTCATATGACACCCCATTTGCTATAACCAAATCATTTTCATTTTTCAACCTTCCCATTCTAGATAGCTTTTCAATTTTTTTTATTTTTTACTAAAACAGATGCGGGCAAGTAAGTACAACAATACAATTATGCCAAATTTCAAGTTAATAGCATCTGTAGTTGCTTAGAAAAATTGCTGTGACATACAGACGGATGGACGGACAGACAAACAACGAAGTCTCACCATAAGGGTTCCTTTTTTACCATTTTGGTACGGATTTTTTTTTAATTTCATCGCAATGTACGGATGCCATGAGCGAGAAACCTGTCATTGTATATTCTACCTTATGTTAAACGCAACAAGGTCTTTATTGAATTAGTCATAACATTCGGTTTCATTCGGTACTTGTCAGCACTCGTCGGTGCGGACGAAGATTGCCGATGTAACTTATATTTGTGGTGTAAAGAGATTGTGATTTAACTGAGATTTAACCTACCTACGGATAATTTTATCTGGGGATTTAAAAAATCTAGCTTTGATCTATTCAATGCCAATGGCCGCTGTTTTCATCCACGCGAATTTCCTTTTCACTTAGGTAGTTAAGTATTTTTGACACTGCTGTCAACTGTGCCGGATTTATAAGTAATTGCTGTTAAAAAGGTTAAATAAATATAAAAGCAATTTGTGCAAAAGTTTGTTACAGTTCATTTGACACTAAGAGCCGAACATGGTTTCTAAGAAATTTTTAATAAAATTGCAACTCGCGTCAAGAAATAGTAAGTTGGATCATAGAAGTTAAAATATGTGTCCACGCAAGGCTGCATAGATGTGCATATCAACTACATTATTAACATACTAAGTTCAGTAATTTACTATGGAATTTTGTAGTAAGTATATCCAAATTTTCCCGTGGGATTTTTATTGATTATTTATTTTATTGTTTACCTCTGACCGTTTAAAAATGCGCGTGGAAAGCGCATGGCGATTCAAACTTTTCAAGATTACCTAAATATATTCATTGATTGGTGGGTCAGGTGGCAGTGGATGCGTTAAACCTTAATTAGTAGCGCTTGGCACCTTGATCTTTATATCATCACCAAAATGTAAAAATTGGGAGGTAGGGTTCTCATGGCACCTATAGAAAAAATATTGCGCAACTTTCGAATTAATCGACGTAATAATCACGAACACGACAGTGTTCTATGATATTCGGTTGCAACAATTAAAGCACGGTCATGTCAGTGTCACAAATAGCTGTACAGTGTACAAGCCTTGGACAAATTCGTGTGACTGTTCAAACATGTCCTCTGTGCAATAAAGTACTAAAGTGTAGCTATAGCTTTATATATGATACCTTATATGATACCATTCTTACCCAGTTTTTTTTGCTGACTACCGCCCCATTCTGATAGCATTGCAAAGGTATAGCATTATGTCAGACTGAACAGCACATTCGCGTATAGTCCGAAGAAACTCTTTATAAAGGTGGGTGATTTTTGATTAGCATGAAGGCGCTGTTGCTTTTAGCTTTGTGTTGCTAGTTCAAGCGAGTACTTACCTTAGGTACTTCAGGGAAAACCGAGGCCATCTGAACATGTCTAAACGTATCACGCCGTAGGTACGTATTATGAATAAAGGAAAATACCTAAACTTATTGTATTTTCACGCGACCTCGAGTGATATGGCGCCATTTTTCACGAAGAAGGGTACCTTTTCTTACCTTTTAAGCGTCATAGGGGATCATAGTATTTGTAATTTGTCCTCAAAAAAATGTAGGGATGTGATGTTCACAAAACAAATTTTGATTTACGGTCAATTATTTGTATTTTTTTTAAATATAATTAAAAAGATTTGTATTGAAATTCCTTTGGGTGTTTTTCTTCAAAACGTAGTAGGTACACAATTATATCCTTAATACTTTTTATTTAGATTTTTGTCTTAATATTTTTAAGGGCTAAATCAGAAACATGCTAACCCTTATCAAGGTAGAGGCAAGGTATTTATCGATCACTTACGGTAGATATAAAATTATAAAGTTTAAACAAACGTTTACGTGAAAATTTACTTTGTCTAAAATTGCTCCCCGACACAACTCATTTGAATATGTATTTTGTTAACCGACTTCAAAAAAGGAGGAGGTTCTCAATTCGACTGTATGTTGGTTTTTTTTTTTGTTTTTTTTTTTTTTTTTTGTATGTTACGCGATTACTCCGTCAATTCTGGACCAATTTTGAAAATTCTTTTTTTGTTTGAAAGGGTATACTTCCGAGGTGGTCCCATTGTCACCAAATCAGAATCAGATGATGGGATCCATGAGAAATCGAGGGAACTCCTCAAAAGTTATAGGCACACATACAGCGATTTTGGTATTACCTGCAAGACCTGAAGAAATTGCATTACAAAAGCACTTCTTGACGAAGAGGAAATGATGATGAAGACCAGAGGTGACCACCGGAACTGCTTAGTCGTAAAGTGATTGACGCCAGCAATGAGATTTCTTTATTAAGAATATGAAGCTAGTTTTATACTCATTATAACACATATGGTGAAGTGCAACTGATGATGAAGTACCGGGAGAACTCCTCAATGATTAACGGCCCTGCATCTTGGGCAGCGACATTTTGTTAAGGGTGATGAAAGATGGGTATTAGACTATTGTTTCTTAATGTGATGTTTATGTGCTTTAGTTTACGAGTATATGACATAATAATATTAGATGCATCACTAAAAAGCGAAAAAAAAAATTTTTAACAGAAATAAAACCGTCTTCAAAAACCTACTAAAAAGCGTTAAATAAAAACCAGCCTCCTAGGAGTCCTAGTAATAGCCTATTTAGTGCCTAATAGGTAGGTACATAGAATATATCGAAGTCGGTGGCAAGAATCATGGTGTCATTGCTACTGTGTATACCTACTTGACACCGGCTTGGATATATTCTATGTACCTATTAGGCACTAAATAGGCTATTACTAGGACTCCTAGGAGGCTGGTTTTTATTTAACCCTTTTTAGTAGGTTTTTTTGTAGTTTTAATACCTAAATTGGTGGGGCTTTGCTTTAGCGTATGTAGAGCTCCGTAGCAATGAGGAGATGTCTCTTCACACTGTACCTGTGTGTCGGTGTCTGTACTGAATACACTAGTAACATGTTATATTATATATACCTAGTATTCAATATAATACGTCTTCTCATCGTTATGGAGGTCTATAGTAGTGCGCGATTACAATTGACTAGGTTTGCACAATTAAAGAGGAACCCATATGACTGCGGCAACGTCATCACTATACCTAGATATACAGTATATTATGTATACTGTAGTGGTCGCTAAAACATATCGGAGACCGATACAATGGCGTATCTTTTGTTCTGAGGTTTGCACAATAGGGAATATGCATGATGTTTTTTTGCTTTATTAAAAAGTCATTCATGTAACAAACAGTAGAGAAAAAATATTTTTAGAATAACTATAAAAATAACCAAGATATAAGCCATTAAATATTTGTTTCTATCTCTTTCTAGCAAATAAGAATTTAATAAGAAAATAAGAATTTTCTCTTAATGAATCACGGGAATTTAAATTATATATAGAGCGAATGGCCCTTTTTTGTGACACAAATAATAGTCTGTATGTCAGCTGCTTTAGGTAGGTAGTGCTAATTTACCTAAACTCGGCGCAACTTCATTGATGCGCGAGTGAGACGGGAATACCTTATTGAATGAACGTGTACAAGTTTAGGTAAATGAGCAGTACCTAATCCGACCACTGCTGTTATTATAAATGCGAAAGTGTGTTTGTGTGTTCAGTCTTTATTAACGTTTAACGCCCAGCAGCGGAAATAGCAGCGGGTCGTTGTGAAAGTAGGTACACCGCACGTAAAGTATGCGAAAAAAATCGGTGAATTTTATTAAAAAATATGTGCGTACGAGTATTTTTATCTAATATTTAAAAATTAAGGTTTGTTTGTATTCAGATTCAGATATTTTTGATACGTATGTTCCAAGTTCTAATATTGATTGATGAATGGGTTTGTAAATAATATGCAATACAAACTATGCCTTGCAGTCCCGAGACCCAATTTAACACACGTGCCGACCCTGGGCGGGCGACATCACTGAGATGTAGTCGCTCCTGCGCTAATTCAATCCAGTCAAAAGTCTAGTGCGCCGGCGCGGCGCTCCAAAGCTCGCCTCCTTCGCGCAGTACCTAGTACTTGCACTTTCAGCCCTATTCTCACTTACAATATATGAAGGGATTGTAGCGCCTATGTTTAACTATAGCTTTGCATTCGCGACAAATATATTTGATGGAAATTGTACCTACAGAAGGAATGACTGTTTTTGTCCCGGAAAATTGGACACATTCCAACGGAATAACTATAAAAACTTTATTTGTGGACGAAGTCGCGGGTTAAAGCTAGTTATTTATATTTTAAGTAGATACTTTAATTAACTTGACAAACTAAAGTGACGACAAAACATTAACTGCCGCACTCAGAGACGTCAATTAAGTTTTAAGTTTCATTAAAGTTGCTGCGTCTATTCTATTGCTATAGCAAAGAAAGTGACAGCAGCTACTTTAATGAAACTTAAAACTTAATTGACGTCTCTGAGTGCGGCAGTAAGTTGATTACACGGAAGTCAATATATACGTATTGTTAAATATTTATACTAGATATTAAACCTGGCGTCACGTTACAAGAACGCTGAACTTGGATGCGCATACTATAGTCGACGCTATTCGTATCGAGTTACGGAACACAAACGCAAGGGAAGCACAATCAACGAGTACTGCCTAGTAAGTATAAATGTTTTACTGAGCCCACTGAATGCAGTCGTTTTATTTTATCTTATCTTTCGGATATCACCTTTCGGATACATTTCGAGCCTATAGGGTTTTTTGTGAAATACCCGTCTTGCATCAGCTATTCGAATGCGCAGGTTCCCTCGCGACGTCTTCCTTCACCGTAAGAGCATCGCATTATGCACTTAACAGTGAGAAACGGTGTGTCCCGTTTTGCAGACACTCATCTCATCGAATATGTCGTTTCACCGAATTTCATTTCATCGAAAGCTAATTTCTGCTGAAACCGTATTGTTTTCAGGTTACCTTAAGCATGGGTTTAGGTTAGGTTAGTTCAGACCTGTGACCTCCAAAAAAATATAAATGCGTGGAAATAAAAAATTCTATGAAATGAGTGTCGGTGATTCTAGGGCAAACCTAGAAAAACTTATAGATATATTTATGGTCACCGCTGGGTTCGTACTTGATACGTTGCGATTACGAGTCGACATTCGAAGCCATCGACGACGCTCTCCAGAATGGTTTCATACTTTCGAATCTGCAGAGTTTCAAAATAATTTCTACGAATCTTCTCGGACAAATAAGTACAAGTACTGTCACGCTTAATTACCTACACTTAATTTAATCTACATATTGTGGGAAAAATAAAAGAGTTGCTCTAACACTTGGGAAAACGGAAAATCTCAGGCAAAGAAGCCAAAAGTACTGTATAGATATTAAGTTAGTTTACTTTAAAAAGCTGTGTCCCGTGAGATGTCGCTTCTAAAAGATAATGTTTTTATATGTCGTACAAATAAGACGTAGGTGCGGAACTCTCGGTGTTCGAATCTGACTTGCACTTGACCGGCTTTTTTATGTACTTATCTAGTACTTAGAGATGGTCGTACCAGTTAGATACATGAATCTACGTTTTACATCATTTAATATCCACAGTTTTACCGATCTATATTCACTGGCGAATCGCCAAAGTATCACACCAGGGCGGCTAGCACAAGTTGGCCGCGAGTTGGTTGTCGCTCGGTAGTCCCTCTGCTGTCGGATGTAGTTGCGCTAACTGAGGTTGGAGGCGCTGTTGTAGTGTTGTTGTTTACTCGTCACGAGATGGCGGTACACTGTTTGCATCGCAATGGTTAGGTACTCGTTCGTGCGCACCCTGCTACGTCTGCATCGTGAGAACAGCAGAAAACAGTCACACTTGGATATATTTAGGGATATTCGTGCAGTTGTTTAAATAATCACTGAAATATGATACTTCCTTGAACTTTAAAACATATTATGCATAACAGTGCTTTGTTTTCGAATCCGACGTGATAATTGTGTGAACTGTGTGATTGAGTGTTCAGATTTCATTATGCTTCATTTGGAGGCACGTATTGGTCGTTGGAGAGCTTGACGGGGAATATGCTTGGTGTAATTATATTGATTATACTCGGTCGTTTTAGTAAGGGAGATAAACCTTATTGTCAGCATTACAAACATGGACTTAACTTGGACGTGGATTCCCTAGTTGGCACCTGGCTCACAATTTACACGCAGCCAAAGACGATGGATTGCTTCAGCTTGCATATAAGAGCAACCACAGATTTAGTAAGTCATTTATTCGATTTGATTAAGATTTGTTTTAACGGTAATGACCGCGATTAGGTACGTTTTATGTGGTCTACCCGTGATCTTAGCGCAGGCATTCGTCGGAATTCTAAACATCGGAAACTAAAAATAAAAACCGGTCAAGTGCGAGTCGGACACGCGCACCGAGAGTTCCGTATTTAATATGGTTCACATCAAAACTATTTCCCAGTTTTTAACGTTTAGTAATTGTAATATAATAAATGTAAGTAAGTACTTTATATTGTAACGAGATAGATAACAAAACGGTTGCTAGGAACGTCTATGTCGCTTCTCCGCCGTGATTCCCAGAAATCAGAGGTGCCAGAAGTAGCTGATCGAGATGACGAATCCTTATTCGCCCGCTGTCTGTTCCTATCTCGTAATGTAGGTTTCTAAGGCGGCGTGTCACTTTACCAAACTGCCACTTCCTTCCTGATGCGGAGTAGCTCCGGGCTTGTATACATTTGTCACTTTCATCGCTGTCACATTCATATATGGCAGTTTAAAGTGACATTAAATAGACAAGGTACTAAAATGTACACATATTTATGACCTTGACTGTACTCTCTTAGTTCTGTATCATGTCGGGGCGGAGTCTTAGGTGCTCGAATCTTGGCAACCAACCTTGTACTTACTTCTCTGCCAAACATGAGCTAAGTGCGAGTCTCCTGAGCTGGCTGGTGTTGCCCGGAGGAGTATTTTAAAGGATGATTTCCACCAAACGGCTCGCATCGCATCGGATTGGAACGAATTTTACAATCTTTAAACGATATTAAATCATGTACACTAATGTTTAAAGTCTATATTACCAAGCCGCGCACAGCAGCTTGACCGCGGGCGTCTTCCGCGACACGCGATCGTAGCAGGAAGTATGCTGCGATGCGCGATCGGCTCCGTTCGTCTGTCGTCGTATCCGATCGGATCCTTTCGGCTGTCGTCGCGTGCGCTCGAAGCCGCGACCGGGCGGCACCGCGACACGTGATTGCTGCGACGCGCGATCGGCTCCGGTATTCGAATAAGTAATGTGTCGTATCGTAATGCAATAGCCAACAATACTATGTCAACTTCAACCACTTCAAAAAAATTAGAACACTTCAACACAGTAGGAATGAAACTATTTGACTAATCGTTCACAAGAGACGGTACGGAGCCGATCGTATGCGTCGACATCCTGCCGGACGCGATCGGCTGTCGCCGCATCCGTTCGTATCCTTTCCGATCCGATGCGATGCGAGGAAATTTTGTGGAAATCAGTACGGTTGTTTTGTAATATCCCGCCACTCTTCTTCTTTTGTATGTGTACTTTGATAATCTTTAAAAGCATTGCTCGTTTTTGTAAGCACACCTCGTAGGGTGGACGCGTACGTTTTCCTTTCTTTAAATCAAACGACATCCTTGTCGCCAATTTGATAATAATAAATGTACTTTATATGTATATAATGGTTTTTGAGATAACTATTTAAGAAATAATTATCTCAAAAACCATTGATTTTCGTCGATAAACGTCTATAACTCTGAATTATTTCAGTTTTTCGACCCGTAAACTTTAGAGATAAAACGTTCCCCCCGGACAGGTCATTTTTTGTTCCCAGGGAATCTCCGTAGTTCATGAACCAAAAAATCTGAAAAATCCCTGACGTATAGCTACCTAATTATTTATATTTTACGGGAAAAATAAAAGGAAGTGTTCAAAATTTACAGTTTTTGGGAAATTGACAAAAAACTATAAAAAATCGTGTTAAATTTAGGCAACTCAAAATAAACCTTATTGCATACGAATTAAAGTACATAAAAAGGCATATTTTTGAAGTACGGAACCCTTGGTGCGCGAGTCCGACTTTGCACTTGACCTTTTTTTTAAATAAGTTCTTAACTACGTAGAATCTTTTTGAGAATTATTGATATAGTCCTTAGAGAATAACAGTAGCATCAGTGAAGTGATGAGACGGTGAGGAAAGACAAAAATGTGAATGTGCTATTTTCTGTAGGATATTTCTGTTTCTGTCAAAAATATACTGTTTAATTCAGGAACGCGAACAGTGTGACATGAAATATGGCAACATCAGCGCTTTAGTAGATTGGGACCAGTGCTACCTCGAGGTGCTGTCCCCCCTGGGCAAGCATCTTTTGCAGGGCAACGGGAGTGAGTGCGGAGTATTGGAAAATATAGTAATAGTAGAAAACAATAAAGGTAAGCCAATACTTTTAGCAAGTCCAAATATAACAGACTATAGTGTCACAGCGATAGTCTAGTGTTTTCAATCCATGATCGCCCCGCCAGTCTATTTGAAGCTGCACGTTTCCGTCAATAAATATGAAAAATATAATACCTACCCCACGGGCGGGACATCGTGAACTGAAAACACTTCACTATTTCTGTCACCATGAGACCTAATGCCGTTTGTAAATGCAATTCCTAGCACATTGTTTATTATTTCTGTTGTAGTCAACTTTGCCCGCTGTCTTTTCGTAGAAGCTCTTTTATAAACCTTTAGTTCTCCATGATAAATTGAAAAATTAAAATTAAATTTTTTAATATTTTGTCAATCAAAACTACAGTTCAAAATTATAAATAACGGTTTGACACGAATTCATGTCAGCAGGAGATGAAAGGAACACATTACATAGGTGACGGTGACAGCAAATTGTAGAATGGTTTATTAAATGGCTTACCAAATTGTTTATTTAATTAGCGACTGGCCCAAGCAACATTAATGATAAATAATTATTACGAGACAATCTCACACTGAAAACACTAATGACGGCGGTTGAGACGCCCCGAAATTTACCTTTAAAAACATAAAAAACGTCCAAGTAACGGTATATATGCCCTGTTGCACAAACGTTTGTTAAATTTAATGTCGCGTTACAGGTCGCATGCTGTCACATCACTGTATATTAATTGGTGGGAGCTGGAATATTTACATACATGTCTAATTCAATATATTTCAAATAGCGATTAATTAACGACTTCTACGCGCAGACGGAGTCGCGGGCAAATTGTTACCCGAGATCACGGTTCTAAAGCCGACCCAAGAAGCCCATTCATTACCCAAATAGTTTTGGATTTAGCATTAGTTGCAATTTTGAATGTTGTCAAATTTAGAAAATCTAACGGCTTTGTTTCGACTTGAGCCGGTTTATTACTAAGCGTGCGATATAAATGGCAAACCTTGAGGATTGCGTTATGCAAAAAAGTAATTTTTTACACGAGTCCCGAGGTGTCTTGCTTGGCCCAAGCTGCAAGCGAGGGACAATACTCGGGACTTGTATCAAACGACGTTTTGTAATACATTTGCGAAAAAGTCAATTACAACATTAAAATCGTGAATAAAAGGCGGGGTTTTTTCAACTTTTAATTGACAGACTTTTTTCAAAATGGCAACGGTTGTCGCCACTCAGCCATTCAGCCAAATCAAGAGAAACTATTCAGCGAAGCGATTTAATGTAACATAGTAATTTAATTTAAACATCAAAAAGCAATAAACACTTATATTTACTTTATATTAGATTTATAAACAAATCAATTTATTATTTGGTGTACAAAAGCCAACGGTCATTCATAATACTCAATCAGCCAGGCATAAAGGTGGATTCACGTTGCTGGGCCCAGCAGCACTAACTTGAGTAACTGTATTAAAAAATATATCATGGGCATGTGTTTCCCAGGCGAGTACTCGCTACAAGAGCAGAGGCCCAACCAGTGGATGTTGTTCGGGCGGCGCGGTGAAGAGGTAAATAAATAAATATTAGGAGGCAGCCTCACCCGACTCGATCTACTCCTTAACTTGCTCTACACTTGGCACTCTCTGCGCCACGGTGGACGAGAGGATCCCCAGCCCCTCCGGCCGGCGCACTGTTACGGTGAGGGAGTTCCATAGTCTGCGGAGCGGGGCACCGAGGGCGCTAGTCTCGCCGGCATTCTCCGCTTCTTCCCTTTGCGAGATGACTGCTTCGCAGGAGGCTACCGCTCTCGACCCCTCTCCGCTGCCGAGCTTGCTGTCGACCAAGCTCAGCGCGGGCCCTGGGGTATAGCGAGTGGAGCGGTCGCTTGAAGCGCCGGGTAATCATAAACTGAAATAGGTACAATTTGTATGATGTGAAATCGTCGGCCAAAGGGCAGCGAAAGACAATTTCCCATTCTTACTTCTCTACCCTGATCAAATGCTACTACGGCCGGCGGTACCTCAAGGTATCTGTCCACGAAGTTAGTAAGCAGGAACCTCTGAGGCTGTTTGTAAACAGGAATTTTCGAGGCACCCCCTCTAAGGCGTCGACAGAGGTAGGTAGGTACTTTGAAAATAGAAGTTTGAAGTATCGTTCGCTCCATTCCTTTCTCTCAATTTAGACAAGGCCTTTCGAGTGAAAGGGATGGAGCATCCGAAGCTTCGAATCGAGTGCTTCGTGGTAACCATCTAGGTGCTGATCATGCGCGACATGGAGGGCGGCGCGGCGGCGGCGTTCGCGCGCGCGCCCTTCTGGCCCACCGTCTCACACCTGCACGCCATCCTGCACCGCAGCGGCGTGATCTGCTCCTCCAAGAATCACGTGCTCTGCGAGCCTGAGCAGTACTTCGAGCAGCAGCCCATTAGCTATCAGTCCGAAAACAACCCGGTCTTCAATCCGATCTAATCGATAGTTGTTTGTAGCGAGCGTACACTCTCTCGTACACTCAAGGGTTAAAATAAATAAGCAGCAACTTTGCACATAGTTTACAAAAAACAAACTAGATGGCGTTGTTAACTGAACTAGTTAAATTATAGTTTGCTGCAACTTCCTAACTTCGACCAGTGAACTACATGGGACGATGACTTAGATGATCGGGGAATCTGGTCTTGGGCATGTCGCTGCGTGGGCTAATCTTAATTATATTTTTATTTTATTTTAATCATTATATTAGTGTCTTTTTTATATGAATATATAATTTTATAATTAATTATCGCTAACCAGAAATGATACAACTGTTTTAGTGTAAAATAAAATGTCTATTCCTTAGGTACATGTCATTAACCTACTTAGGAACCATTATTAACTCAGTTTGTTAATAATATTAGGTATGTTTGAAACAATAAAATCACTTCCTTATAATATTATCGTCAATAAACGTATTTTTGTAAAAATTAATTATAAAACGATAAGTATTTAAAACACCGATCACTAAATACAAAAGCGCAGGGTATTTAAAATACAAATTTTGGTTACAAAATATTATATTTAAGTAATTAATATAAATACAATATACGTATTTGTATTTTAAATACGTACCTATTTCATTAACAAGTTATTGAAATTCTGCCAAGCCCTGCTAATATTAGGCAACTTTTATTACCAAACTAGCTGACTATAGGTACTTATGTTATGTCCGGTCCCTATATTAAAACCGCTGATAGATAAGGTCCTTCACATTAACATTTGACAGAGTATGTGACAAATGTCCTTATCTATCCGCGGTTTGAATATACGATTAATAAGCTAAGTCCACATCTGTGCGCTTTCATGTCCATCTTGCGTCTTCTTCTAAGTAAAACAGCGCATCACATCATGCACTATTTAACTTAGAGGAAGACGCAAGATGGACATGAAAGCGCACAGGTGTGAACTTAGCTATATAGGGGAGTGTGCACAGGAGCTCCACGAGCTAATACCGCCGTCTCCTTTCTACCATCGGACTTCCAGGCGCACCGCGGGTTGCCATCCGTACTTGGTTCAAATTCCGCCTTTTCGAACGAAGCGCTTTGCATCATCTTTCATAATGCGTACTGCAAAGGAGTGGAATGCGCTTCCGGCGTCTGTATTTCCGAGTGCATACAATCTGAACCTATTTAAAGCTAGGGTGAATAGGCATCTTCTGGGTGAGCTCGCTACATCGTAGACTGAATCTTCGTCCTCCAAGGGCGGGAGTTGGTCAAGAGCAAACCCATTATCAATTAAAAAAAAAAAAAAAAAAAAAAGGGACCGGACACTAGTGATTTATTGTAAACTTAGTATGCGATGCGCATGAATAAATAACAATGCAATAATTTATGTTATTATATTATTATTAACTTCCTACGATTCCCCTTATTGCCTAAAATGCAATCGACAAGTAAATATCTGCCAGTTAAAGTTAGCCCTCTCCTTGTCCATTTTCAAGTGTAAGAAATGGAAAGATCTAAATTTATCTGCCAGACAGCTGTAGGTACTCGACAATTGTGGTTATAGTTATATACTAAATAATTAAGTACATACAAATTTTTTTTCTGTTCGCGTACTACAAACCGCTATATATACATCGTTAAGAGTATCAGAATGCCATCCCTAGTGTAAGCGTGAAAACTGTTCTATAATGAGCGTTGCCTAGTAATAACTGTTCTTTTATAACCATTATAGCATTGTTATTACCATGGTTACGTTCATTCCGGATATCAGTCTTGGCGTTTAGTGAACACTTGACTTCCTTATTTGTATATTAAATCGTTAGAAATGTTTTAATAACAATTGAAATGACGTATATTAAAAAAGATAAAAAGATATTTATTCAGTAAGTAGCCCGCACGGGCACTTTTACACGTCAAAATCTACCAGCGCTTCCCAAGAGGAGACCACTGACCACAGACTTCATTATGTGCCAGTTGCATAAATAACTATTGTGTAAAAAAGCGAGTTAGCGTCATGATACCATACCTCTACTCTATGTATAGTACTTGTAAGGGCCAAGTCAAATTTCGTTAGTTCAATATATAGTCTTGTGTCAGTCAACTAAAGTTAAAATTCACTTCAGTCACAAGGCCGGTGGGCTTACGAGGGAAGTGAAATATTTTAAATGTCACACGAAATTGTTAAGCCAAACGTAAGGTAGCGTGTCAATAATTATGACGCCGACTGTCTATTAATTACGTTTGAAAGTTTGAAAATAATATATAAGTACCTATTATAATAATAACTAGTTATACCTACATACAATAAAAATCGGAATACTTGTGTATACAAGTTTGCTACTTGAGATTTTCCTACCAAATGAATATCATAACATAATCGTAACTAATGTTTGTTGTATAGGCTCCCTAGCTTAAAGTACGAAGTTTCCGTTCATGAGAGTGATGTTGTGCCAGCGCACGAAGAACAGGTAGGGCCGGTCCAACACTAGCTCCATCTCTGGATGCGGGTCCCACTCGATACCTGTCGAAGACCAATTCACATCACTACTGCCACCTATATACTTCGAAGCTACAAAATTCCAAGGTCAATACTAGTGGCCTTTTGCCCATAACATCAGTACCTAAGGCAAGAAAGAGGGCTGTGAAGTAAAATTAATGTTTTAAAATTGTCAACTTGGCAATCCGTGCGCTAGACCATGTCGCGTCGATTGTAGTGTTCGCTTGTTTAGATATTATTTAAGGTCAAAGGTTGCACAAATCGGTGTTCTGTGTATTTCTTTTCCATGAAATAAATTTGAATTTGAAAATTCTCCCCTATTTTTTTTAAATTTTGGCCCTATGTAATTCCCAAGATCATCATCATTGCGTATGGCAATCATCCTGCATGGATCAAACGTCAATATCCAGGTGTTTCAGCCAGTTTACTGCGGCGGGCCTAAATTTATGCGGCTCCTCCATACCACCGGGAATACAGCGAAGTGGGCAATCATTTACCACGTGGGAGAGGATCTGGTCAGGTCTTCCGCAGTAGCATTGTGGTGACTCCATCAATCCCCACTTGTGCAGGTGGTGGTTTGTTTTCCCGTGGTTATTAGCACTAACCATTGCGCGAAAAGTGCGAACAAAAGTATCCATAGCGAAATAATGACTAACAGTGAGCGCACTTTTTTGTCTCGGCGCTGACGGCGCTAAATGCCGACCGTCGGCCAGACACTGAAAATGTGTCAGGGTTGTCACAAGAAAATATGCAAGTACGTTCCTACATATTGTAGGTAATGTGTGTATGTTCAAATTAATGTGTGTATACGTACCTATATTCATTACTGCCTAATAAATCTACTCAGTTCTAATAAAACATTACCTTCGCGATTTATTTTCTTCGCGACGAGCCGTGAGTGAATAAAACGCAGGTTAAATTTCTAGTTTATTTAGAGTTTATGTAGTGTTTGGCAGTATGTATGTTTTTTATGTATGTTCACCGATTACTCCGTCAATTGTACCGTTTTTGAAATATTTTTTTTTGTTTGTTGTCTCATTGTCGGTAATCCATCATTTTACCGAAGATCGTTTCATCGATTATTGTTTCCTATAACACTATTCGTAGGATTTTATTATCACTTAGGAATCATTCATCGAACGTCGATAGATCGCTCATACATTTGCTCGAATTACCGTCGACACAAGAATCGACTCATCGAATTTTACTTTATTATTTTATTTGTCTATCGACATAGTCGTTTATCGAATCACCTATACTATAATTTTAGACTAACGAAAGTTTCAGTTCCCAAAATTCTTTTTCCATAGAAAATCGTTTCACTGGTGTTACTATACTTGATAATTCGTTTCAACGACAGAGCATTTTCATAAGTCATGTTTTCTCGATTTGCCGAATTATCACCGCCATAGCCGAATAACGTAACTTAGATTTTACTGTCTAATACTGAATTATCATAATATTTACTTGTTAAAAGGTGCTAAAAAGTGTGTTACGTACTAATATAAATTACGTAATTTACGTACTATAAAGTGTGTCAAGAAAGTAGGTCAGATTAGGTTATTAGGTTAGGGCAGCTGGAAAGGGGGGTGTGGGGGGCGCATCCCCCCATGAGAGGGGCTCGGGGGGCGAAGCCCCCCGCAGGTAAATAAATAAATAATAGTAACAATTGTACTATTGGTGGGTTAGGTTAGGGTTATCTTGTGACCTTTAGAGCGGAAATAGGCACCCTAGGTGGTGTGGTATTATGCTATACCCATCAAAATTGGGTTGGTTAGGAGGGTTCACGTCATGCAGCCCTTAGAACGCAAGACTAACAGTTAGGTACAAAATGCATCGTTCGATGAAACGTTACTGCGATGAAACATTGTTCGTGGCAATAATAATATATGGGACGTACCATCTGTGAATCATGTTTCGATAAATTAATACTACAACTAACTAATTATTATGTGAAAGGTAAAATCGACGAATAGTTAAGCTACGATTTGAGACAAATTCGAAACGATTCAAGATGAATAGTTGTTCGATTATTTAAAAAACAATGAATTGATGTTTATGTGAGAAGAAAAAAAAATGAAATGACATTCGTGGAATAGTTTTCGGTGATGTAAAATTAGATGAAAGAAATTTCGATAAAATGAATGACACCCCTCATTGTCACCAAGTCAGAATCTGATGATGGGATCCATGAGGAATCGAGGAAAGTCCTCAAAAGTTAGAGGCGATTTTGGTATTACCTCTAAGACCTTAAGAATTTGTATTCCAAAAGCACCTCTTGGTGAAGAGGAACTGACGATGAAGACCAGAGATTACCACCGGAACTCCCTAGTCGTACGTGATTGACGCCAGCAAAAGATTTCTTTATTAAGTATGAAGCTACTTTTATAATCATTATAATGCACGTGGTGAAGTGCAACTGATGGTGAAGTACCGGGAAAACTTTTTAATAATTAACGGCCCTGCACGGCCGCTAACATGCTTAGAAGACAGCGCACAAAAGAATGGGCCGAAAGTAAGAATTATAATTGCCACAAAAAATCATGTAATGTAGATTTATATCCTTTAAATTTATAGTTTTAAAGAGTGACCCAAGTTACGTAACCATGGCAATGAGGTACACCAACAAGTTGATTGACCCAACTAATAATTTATCTGATCTGAAAACAAATACCTAATCTCAATTTCGAAAATTGAAGTTCGAAGTTACGATAGCTCCTTCCTAGTGTTCCGTGGTATTCTGCTGTAAGACGTCGACTAGCAACCGTATACTGTACATGTAGAACGCATTTTAAACAGGTAAATGGCCGCTCCTGTGTCGCAACAATAATTTAATTAGCGATAGCGACGCACTACAGAGACAGTACCGGCTCGCACTGGAGGTCGGACGCCGCTCTGCCCCGCACCGCACCGCGTAGTTGCCCTGTCTAGACGGCCGAGTCCCCCCACTATTAGTAATTATTACACTATGACTTATCCGTATACATGGATTTATCCCCACCTTTTACCACTTCTTTGTGATAGTGGTAATAACTTTTTTGATATCTGTTTCCAGTGACCACTGGTACACACACAAGGTAAGAAAATCCCAGTACTTAGGTACTACTGTAAACAAAGGGGTGGTAGGTGACTGTATAAAATTACCCGTATATACTAGTATAATAATGTGCATAAAATAATACTGCGCATATATCGTACCGTCGTCCTTGTATGCATTTGGGCCGGCCTCCGCCCAGAACATTAGTCGCTGTACAGCGTGGGATAGTTTTAGTGCTCGGCAGTCAGTATTGTTCGCGGTCAGTAAACTAGCCATCCCCATCTGAAACCAAACGTCAAAGCAAGCAAGAAAATGCAGGCTCAACTAAATTGCTTAATTGCGTTTGCATATGTTACAAATAAACTTAATAAACGACAATCGCAACTTGCATTATACGAAAAAGAAATGCCTTGAAGTGTGTATGTACATTTTGTTCTAAATGAAAAGTCATCAGTCACCAGAAAGTCACCCTCTAGTTTCAGTAGTTCGGTTGATTAGTCCGGGGCCGAACTACTGCCACACTTGTGTCCCCATTAGTTCGGTTACGACGTCAAACCGAACTAATGGGAAGTGTTGTGTAGTTCGGTTAATGATGTGCAAATAACTTTCATTATAAAAAATACAGCCCAAGTGCGAATCGGATTCGCACTTGGCCTGTATTTTGGCACGCGAAGGGTTCCGTACGCCAAAAAATCTGTATTTTATTTGTAGTTCATATGTAAACTATGAAATCGCCTTGTTTTGCTCTAACGAAAAGATAAACTGGATTGACACGAGGCATTTTAGTATAGAGATTAGCGGCCTCCTGTCTCAGTGCATTTGCAGCTTAAATTTATGGATGCAATGCGCAGCTCAGGGTACATTTTTGTCATCGTAACTGTCCGTGTCTCCTCCTATCCTATTTACGAGTAGATTCGAATATCACCCACCTTTTCTAGTTTATTAGGCAGCAACAACGTCATCCGCAGGGTGTAGAGCGGCAGGGTGACTGACAGGCGCATCTGGCGCAGGGCGGCTAGCGCGCCGGCCAGCCCCGCGCCCGCCACCCGCTCCACCAGCCCTCGCAGCGACGGCTCCTTGGGCACCAGAATCAGCAGACTCAACCCCGGCATAGCGTACGAGATCTCTATTGCCTGAAAAACACTTTGAGCCAACCTACAAATCGTAAACATCTATACCCCTCGTCTAATACAGAACAAATCATCAACGCCGTTATAAAGTACAACATAGAAACGAGCATTATTAGTAAGTATTACTAAGTTTCTGATGTGAATTTTCATTTCACTTCTTTCAGGAGAAACAAGATAGTGTAGGAACACTATCTGCTTAGAACAGGAATATGTACTCGTAATTTGTAATACCTAGTAGAAGAAAAACTGTCGCAAATTCGGTGTTCGCCCGCGTGTTTATTACCAACTGGCACTTGCCTGCGACTCCGTCGACTCTAAGTGGTGCGATTCCCGCAAGAACTGTCAATATTTTCGAGATCAAAAGTATCTTATGTGTTATTCCAGGATATATGTACACTACCTGTGTACCAAATTTCATCGAAATCAGTTCAGCCGTGTTAGGCGTGATTGAAACACAAACAGCCATACAAACTTTCACATTTATTATATTAATGGGATTCTTAGGGCCTGTTTCACAATCGACAAGTAAATTCATCTGTCAGTTAAAGATAGCCCTCTTTTGTCTATTTTCAGGGTAGGTATTGTTTCGTAGAAAATTAATAGCTCGATTTTCTTTTGCCCGAACACGATACTTCGATTCTCAGTAACGCGAATTTTTACTTCTTCGAATTTTCGTTTCTCCGAATTTCATTACTTCGATTATTAAATTTCCGATTTTTAATTGAAAATATGTTCAAATCTACGAAGTTTTAATATCCCGAATGCACTTTTCACAGAATAGGTTTTCCCCGATTGTTCAGTTAAACGATTGTTTAATTTCTTATTTATGTTTCGGGCGCTTCGCCGGCCGCTGCCGCGGCACGCTCGCTTCGCTCGCTCGGCTCGCGTGCTGTTGTGGTCACAGTTCTAACCTAACCTAACCTAGTGAGGGGGGTATTTGTTTTTTTTTATGCTATCCCACTCCGCCTTCCTAAAGTGTGTCTAACATTCGAAGTCGAAACCCATTCGAAAAGTATTAATTAGGATTTCCAACTATCAGAATCAACCGTTTTCGGTGAAACGTTTTCGAGAAACAGAAAATTTTGCCTATTCATATTCGATGTATTGAAAAAGCAGCAAGTGAAATTAGGAGAACTGTAGTTTCGGACAACAGATGACTTCGAGTAAATGAAATTACAAAGCAATGAAATTCTAACTATCATGATTCGAACAACTGAAAATTCTGACAAACGTGGTCGGAGAACCGAAATTCGAGGTATTTACTTTCTACGAAACGATAGGCACCCCTATTTTCAAGTGTAAGAAAGGGAGGGCAAAATTTATTTGACAGATATGCTTTACTTGACGATTGCCAAACAGCTGGCGATAAATGAAATAATCTTAGTTAGAAACAAGAGTGAATTATATTTTTGGAACGAAGTTCCTTATCGCACGTTACGCTCCAGACGCGTGGCGAATGAGAGCTAGGCCGGAAAAGCGTCCTACACGACACTTTTGCTATAGTGAACGCGATGTGTCCCGAACATAGCCGAGCACTCCCGACTTTATTTACCTAATACAAGCAAAAGAAACTTCGTCCCAACCGGGTGTATACCACAAACACCTCTAGTTTTTTCCTTTTAGGTAGGGCCTAAATATTAGGTATTTTATGAAATATCACGATTTGGAAACGAGATGTCACAAAAAATAAAGTACGGGAAGCCTCATAAAATTTCCCAGTCGCAATAACGTAACACTTTATTATATAGGAGCGTTTATTTTAATTTTATAGTAGGTACGAGTATATGTTTGTGTAAAATTTAAATAGCGATTATACTTATCTAAATTGAATGCGCTATTGGTTCTATTATAAAAAAAAAACCGGTCAAGTGCGAGTCGGACTCGCGCACCGAGGGCTCCGTATTTAAGTCCATACTTCAAAAATATACCTTTTTATGTACTTTAATTGTATGCAATAAGATCCATTTAGACTTGCCTAAATTTTAGTACAGGTCTTTAAAGTTTTTTGTCAATTTCTCGAAAGAAATTTTGAACACTTCGTTTTATTTTTCTCTTTTTATAAGTTAGAAATTTTTCAGATTTTTTGTTCATAATCTTAAAAGATAAGGGGGGGGGATGGTCATTTTTTAAAATTTTTTGGTTATAAATCAAAAAGTAGGTACGTCTCGGATAAATTGGAATATTATAGACAGACAACGAAGTCTCACCATAAGGGTTCCTTTTTTACCATTCTGGTATGGAACCCTAAAAATACTTTTACTTTTCCAGCTCTTGTTTATACTAGGAGTAAATGGACTAAAACTACATTGATACTAAAATAATTAGGCCAAGGCCAAGAGCCACAGAGTACTATAGTATTAATAGCGACGCCATGACAGAAGTTAGCGTTTTAGCGGGAAATTTTAAAATGTGTACCTATATGGGCATTTTAAATTAATATACGAGTAAATTTTTTTAAAATTATTTTTAGACATTTCATGTATATCTATAAAATAAAAATATAAAGAAATAATCGTCTACACCCCTATTATCCTTGTAGCTATTACACATAACAAATATACAATAATAGGACAAGCGTAAAATAAAACGGAACTAAATTGGATGTCTCGGTTGCGATAATAGTATTTATCCGCGGCGAGCTATGGACAAAGAGCCATAAAACCTTTACCCGTTGCAATAAGTATGGTTTTCAGAAGCAAAAAGCTAATGTAGATGTTCGTGATACGGTTCAAAATGAAATAGGAAATAGTTTTATATACCTATTGATACTTATCCTTACTTTGCCCCTGATACTATATTATTTCGCGGCTAATCATAAGACTGTTCCGATCTCCATCGATAAACAATATTTTTGTAATCGATATCGGCAGTTGTAAAATAGGAAGGATCTGTATTTATTTTTAATGGAAAATAATGATACAATTAATTTATGAGTTTCCGTCATTTCGACGACGCGGTTAGCTTAGTTCGTAGTGACGTACCCTGCCTACGAAGCTAGCGGTCCCGGGTTATAATCCCGGTATGGGCAAATATTTGTGTAATGAGCGTCATCAAGTCATAAATGTTTTCTATGTATGTATTTCTCTTTATAAGTATCTATGTATAAACATACTAGCCTTAAGCCTGGAGCCTGTTTGGGACTAGTTAAGTCAGTTTGTGTGAGATTGTCCCCTGATATTTATTTATTTACTTATGTGTACTCAAGGGGCGTTCAATTTTACTCGACGTTAGCCGAGACGCGATAATTACAGATTAGATAGAGAGATTATCAGACACGCGCAGCAAGTCATGACAATCCAGATTTCGCTGTAGTGCTGCTGCTTGCATACTCGTAAATAATAAAAAATACAACATAATAAGAATCTTTGCTATTAGAAGATAATGTTCGTTAGTATTTTAAGTACCCAATTAATAAATTTAAATATAAAGGAGCTAAGTAATTATTTCGTAGTTCTCAATAGATAGTTACTTAACTCTTGTTTTATCTTTCTTATGTATCGTTTTCGTATTAACTACAAGTATCTTTCGTATTTTATTGCTGCTGATTCTCTAATAAGGTTGGAAATAACATTAACACTACGTATTTGCTCATTGTATCTATCGAGAGTGATAATACAAGGTCGCATTTATTCAAATTCCCCACCTGGTAACTATTGGCCCAAGGGAAGGAAAATGGTCAAATAGGTACTTATCGACGAAAATTTATTTTATTTAATAAGTACACAATCGAATGAGGAGGTTTTAGCTGTATGTATACGAGTATTTAATAATAATAGAGCGATCTATTTGCATTTACACGCCTGAAGTAATCGATCCCTATGAAAATGGTAAATAATCAAGGGGGCGTATTGGCGTATCGTATTTCACTAGCGCCAGGCACATGTGGGTGGGCGCGGAGACCAGTGCGCGTTCAAACATGGTCCCGACTACAGTGGTGCTAGTGGTGCTGGGCGTAGCTCTGCGCGCGCGCGGGCAGCAGTGCGCCGCGCGCGCCGTCTCCGCGCAGGACTCTTCGCGCCTGCACACCGACCTCATGTGCGGCTACAACTCCGAGTACCGCCCCGTGCTCGACCACCTGGACACCGTCAACGTCAGTGTCGGCTTCCGACTCAAATACATCACCTTCGACTCGCTAGAGGAGACCTTCACCGTTCACAGTTCGGTATCGCTCACCTGGCAGGACGCATTCTTAAAATGGCAGCCCGATAACTATGGCGGTATAAATATGACACTAATGCAGAGCCATCAAATATGGACTCCTCGTATGGCGTTGTTCAACGCAGACGCGACCCGGTATCAGTCGGACTCGTTCACGACGACGTGCAAGGTGTACAACAACGGCACGGTGCTCTGCCAGCCTCACTTGGCGTACTCCGGCATTTGTCGCACGTCCTTAAAAAAATGGCCTTACGATACACATAATTGCAGTTTATACTTTGGATCTTGGATGCACACCGGGGAGCAGATCAACTACACTTTTGACGCAGTGGAGAGTGTGAATACGGATGAATATCAAGACGGCCCCGGGTGGCGTCTAATGCACGTGGCTAAAAGACGTTTCTCCGGTAACTATGCGTGCTGCCCGAACGAAACGTATCCAATGTTGCGATACACTTTCTTAATGCACCGAGAGGCCGCCGGCCCGGCCGCCATCGTGGTCGTGCCCTCCATCGCGATCGTGATGCTGACGCTGGTATCTTTAATATTGGATATTAAGGATAATACGAGATTAATCATCGCATGTTTCAGTCTCTTCTGCCACTTCATGTTTTTGACTGAAATAGGATACGATATTCCTAAAGAGGGTTCGGACACTCCTATTATTCTGCTGTTCATCCGGGACTCGATGCTGCTGACGCTGGCGGCGGTGCTGCTGACGCTTGGGCTGGGCGCGCTGCGCAGGCGCGAGGCACCGTTGCCGGCGTGGCTGGCCAAGGCGGCGCGGCGCGCGCGCAGCGGCCCGGCGCGCTATGCCGTGTTCACGGAGTTCGCGCCCGACGACAAGCTGGCGCTGGCGGAGCACGCACCCGGCGCCGGCGCCGCCGAGCCCGCGCCCGCCACCGACTGGCTCCAGCTCTCCAGTGTTCTCAACAGCGCCGTACTGGTTATAACGGTTGCCACGTACGCGGTGCTAATTATTTGCTACATTCCTCAGGATGATGAGTAGCTATTGTATTTCGTAGTTGTAACCTACGAGTATATCGAGAGAAGTCACTCGCCACAGCGTGTACTACGTAGGTATCCATCTATTTCTGTAGCTCTCGCGCGCGGGTCTAATGAAAAAGCGCAGTGATGCACATTTAAGTTTTACGTTTAAGACGTTAATATTATCAAATTGACATAAATTGATGTAGTTTTTTTTATAGCATTGTATTATGCGTTAGTGACAAATAAGTACCTACCTAGGTAAGACGGCTCCGCAGCAATGCAGCGAATGATTGATTATCTAATTATTGCAATTCAATTTAAGTTAGATCACTTTGGCGATTAACTATTTATTTGTATGGATAAATATACATATCACCGAATAATATTTAATATGTTAATAAATGTTCACAGATTAGAGTAATCGACTTTGAATCACACGGACCTTGCTTTGTCATTATTGGGAAATTTTCAGAATCAGAAGTACCTATACTATTGATTTAAATATAGGAGTCTTATATGTCCCTAAATTTTCCATTCTATTTTGTTACATTTGTATAAAAATAGATTACCGTTACAAAACCTAACGTTTACAAAATGGAGTAGAAAATATATGTAAAAAGATTAGGACATATTTGTCTATTAATATCAATAGTCGGTACTCATGTTCTGTGGGGCAATAACAATGGAATGGAAATAACACAAAATTTTATTAGACTTTATTTCTCAAAGGCCAGTAGCAAACCTTTGATTCGTCTGACTTTGAAGTCGTTGCACTAAACACTTATCACTAAGCGAACAGATGCGCATGGTTTTATTAAAAAAAACTGACCTCTGCGTCCCACTCGTGTAGGTAGGCGTATCCCATAAGGTCGTTAAGTCGGAAGAGCGTGACGGCGCGCGGCGGCGCGTCGGGGGCGTCGCGGAACCCGCGCGAGCCGTTCAGCAGTGTGGGCGCCGTGCGCCAGCGCCCGCGCAGGTACACCGTGGCCAGTGCCACCCCGCACGCCCCCTCCACCTCCTCCTCCTCGAACGTGTCGTGAATAGCCCCGCCGGAATCCGCTTCTACCTT
Organism: Tortrix viridana; assembly: GCA_963241965.1. Classification (NCBI taxonomy): domain Eukaryota; kingdom Metazoa; phylum Arthropoda; class Insecta; order Lepidoptera; family Tortricidae; genus Tortrix; species Tortrix viridana. Next base: position 54,240,365 of record OY725171.1, on the reverse strand, counting down.
TAAAACATTGTGACAGCAAAGAGATATTTGTTTCGAATTTACTGTTATTAGAACAACACCAACCTAAGATTTTTCAAAACTTTCATTTTTAACAACCGATTGTTGCCGACTGTACTACAACACAGATAATAAACTCGCTATACAAAGGGAGTCAAATGATTCCAAACTCCACGGATCTACTATTAGCCATTGAGTAGTTCCTATCTATCTTCCGTCTCCATCATTCATCGTACCAGCTCGACGGTAGCATATTATTGTAGTCATCAAAATCGCGTAAATCATATCGTATTATCGCGTATAATCATGTACCTATACGTTTGCAAAAGCTAAGTTAATCAGATGACTTTCTAGGTTTGTTTACATACATACTCGTAGTAACAAGGAAAGCTAATACGAGTGTGTTTAGTGTTTTCAATCTACGACGGCACCATGGCACGCCCTGCCATTCTAATGGACGTTACACGGTGGCGTCAATATTATGAAAAGTTAAGTAGTAGGGCCCGATTGGAACCACTATAATTATAAATAAAACCGCTGAAGTTTAGTGTAACTTCGATAATTTTAACTAGGTAGGTACCTATTAACAACAAAAGCAATAGTAGATTGTACAACAAGTGCATAAAACGCACCATTTTATGCGAGACGTTTATCCATCCAAGCGAGCTTGCGAGCGAGGATGGATATAAAGTAGAGTGTTAAATGGGTTTTATGGACGAGTTGTACACTTTATTTTTCACTTCGATTGCGATGAAATGAAACAGCAACATGATAAAAAAAAATGCGAAGAGATAAAAATTATAGGTAAGTTTATATCATGAAGCTTTATTGTGTACTTTGACTGTTGGTATCCTTGCCTTGGTCTTAGAATACTAACGAAACGAAATAAAATAAAGAGGTTATACTATGAAGTTAAAGTTGTTCGTGTGGCTGTTGGACCGATTGCCTAGGTCTTCGACGAAGATTTTACTTTATGCACTAGAGCATAAGAAGCGAGACTTTAAGTCGCCTACGCACGACATAAAGACGAACTTTTAGAGCATGAGAAGTGATAAAGTAATTACCATTTGATTGAGTGTTTTGGCGATCTCGGCGGGCGTCTCGGTGCCGTTGATCCAGCTTAAAGTGAGGTTCATTGCGCCGGCGTCGCGTCGGAACCTCTCGCCGGCGCGCGCCGCCTGCGCCAGCACCAGCCGCGACGACCAGCGGAACCGGAGGTCGCCGCCCGACGCCGGCAGCCACGACGCCACCTGCCGCACCATCTCCACCTTCTCCTACTCGCACACACTTCATCAATGATTCGACTCCAAAAAGTATCATATACTTACACAAAAACCTACCAAAAGAAACTCTGTATAAGATGGTTTACCATCTTCCCCTACCAATATCTATTATGTAATTTACAAGAACTAAATGCACACAAATAAACAAAAATAGTGACTTTGTGTTACTATTTAGGGGAGAGTTTTGAAAGAGAAGGCCGCGCTCCCGTATTTCTCACAATGTATGGAATTGATATAAGCAAACGCGCGACAGCTTACGTCAACCCTATTCTTGCATACTTATTCTTCGATTTCTGCAGTCGTTAACGTTCGCAGATGCCTAGACAAACTGATTAGGCCCACTGATAAAGAACATAATGAATGACAAACCTACATGTCATAGTTCCTGGGATATTTAAATTTTTGTATCATCACTACTACGAGTCAGTTGGAACACTAGGAACAGTCGGTACATATAAAGTAAACAGCAATACCTCTTAAAACGACCTGAGGGATTGTGTTATCTCACTCGTTCTCATAAGAATATGTATGCTCGCAGCTTTTATTCCTCACCTCTTTCGACGCTTCTAAACCTAAAGATTGTTTAACTTCCTGGGTGGCGTTTTCGTCAGTTCCAGTTGATAATGAAACTAGTAGCAGATGCAGGAACAGGCCCGACTGCAAGAAGCTTATTCCGTTTTCCCTACGGTTTTCGGGACTAATAGCAGTCAGTTTTGTGAAGGTAGTCTGTAATTAAATGTTCATGAATTTGAGTTATAAGTTTTATTAATATCTACTAAGAAAATAAATATTTCATCTTTTTAATGCAAAATATATTAATTTATTTGAATCTACTTTTTATACCAACCAGACCAACATAATATTTATTTAACTCTTCTGCAGAGTAGATAATGTCACGTTACGTGTGCTTCGATACTCCGACAAAAAAAAATACAGGAAGCCAAGTCAGCAAAAGGGTTTGATTGCAAGTGTAAGTATTAGAAGGGCCTTAAATTAATTAATCGTTTTCAAATCACCGTATTCCATTTCTAGTTACCATTAATCAAAATTCAAAACTTAGAGACGTCACTACGAGTAGTTTAGATTTCTATGAATATTAGGTGACGAAGAACTAATAAATTAAAGAAAAAGTTTAAAACCGAATAACGAAAAAATATTACGCAGAATTTTTCTTTAAAATGGTTTTCGAATTACCATGCATTTTTACACCGCAGTCAAGAAACCTGAGCCTAGAAACATATTTTTATTATAGAAATAAACAGTTTACTTCTTTTTAGATAAGCTTTTTTTTTAGATAACTTTGCTGTCGTCAGACGGCAGTGGTCACATTTTTGATCATTGCTTATACGGTAAAGTATTTCCGTTTTTGGTTGACCGCATCGTTTTAAGGAGAACAATGGGGGAAGCGGCCGACCGCAAACAGACACCTACTATACCTATATAAATAGGTATTTCATCATTTTATCGAATTGCACTTCATCGAACGTATTAAGTATTTCATCGAATTTCATTTGAAACCTTATTGTTTTCAGGTTATCTTAAGCATGGGTTACGTAGGTTAGGTTAGGTTAGACCTGTGACCACACTGTGGCATGAAAGGTGTTTCGATAAAGTAATAGCTACCCATATAAATACATATAACCGCCTGAGTCCGCACAGCATTATAAGTCTCTACCATGTTGCTCAATCCTTCCCGTACCTTCTCTCCTTAATTACTCCACTCCAATTTTTTAATGAATTATTATAAAATTAATTCACTTCTGACAAAGAAATAATAACCATACCCAGGGAGTACAGAAATGAAATAGGGCGGGAATTAAAGATAAACTACAAACAAACAAACTACGAAGACTGAACTACCGACATTAAGTAGGGATTTCATATAGCTACATATTTAATCAAAGATATATTAATAGCCAATCTTCTATGCACTGTTACATATTACCTCCATGTTTTTTTTAAAATATATTTACTTAAAATAACATATGGGTTATAACTGCATAATTTACCACCAATTTGGTTTTTGGATTATGGGCCATGATCTTTAGGTATAAAAAAGCAATTGAGTATGTATGTAAGTAGTTATAAACGGTACTATGCGAGAGACTCTGAGTCTGACTAAAAACAAACCTGTGTTACAGGTTTTCAGCTGATCATGTTACATCTCATCTCATCTCTTAAAAATCTATTACGGATTATGATAAAATTTCCAAAAAATACCAATAGGTAAACAGTTAATATTACTTTACAAAACAAACTTCATTCGACCTATTGATCTGAAACTTACCTAAATAAACACAGCTTACCTATACAAGAGCTCTAGGAACTATAAATATTTAATTATACATGCTCCAGTTTAATACGATTACCTTACATTACAACTTACCAACAAAAACTTGCGTTCCAGTCGTTCAAGCGTATTCCTAAATATTTCGAAGAGAGTTTTATTGTCGCGCAGTAATCCTGGTGCTGTAAACTTTGAGGACGGAGGTTCGTGAAGAGCTGGAACTTGACCTACAGACGAATGATCCGTCAAATTACCCGACGCGCCTTCTACGTTACGGCCTTGGTCTATAATCACTGTCGGAACACTCGAGGTACTGTCCTCATTATCTACTTGGTCTAAAGAGACTGCAGGATTTCTGAAAATATTTTCCTTATTGCGTTCTTGATCTATAGTATCTGTGGAACTTTTTAAAGTATCTCCCACATTATGTTCTCGGTTTTTATTTTCTGTCGGCCCTTCTATGGGCACAGCGTTTTCATTTTCAATGCTTTGGGAGTTGATTGGAATTGCATAAATTTTCTCTCTAGACCAATTTATACTATTTATATCAGAATTGATTGGATTCGTCGTCTCTTGGAGGTTATTTAATATTTTACTTGTGAAATTAGGTAGAAAATTGCCGACAGGGGCCCCTGAAGTAGATGTAAATTGTAATTTATTACAATTGTTCAACAGGCGCGAATAAGAATCTGTTATGGTTGGCAGCACATTAACACCGCACAGCTCTGGATGCCCAAAAATGTTAAATCTAAAAATTTGTTGTAGTTTTGGCGTCAGTGAACCAAAGTTATTCCTCAGGTAGGGGTTGGGCATCATGTGCTTTCCAAATAAAAGAGAACACTCCAGCAGGTGACGATGTATTTTACAGGGACCTTTCCACGCAGACTGCGTTGACTTAAGGGATTTGTGCAGTACGCGGCAAAGTGGGTGAACGGGGATCCAGTGACTGTTTGCAATTGTTAATGCAGTTAAAACAATTACCGATATATTTAAAAAAACATTGCGTCCTCTCATGACTGGTCCGGAACGTTTTGATTACAAGCACATTTCACTGCCACTCGTGTTTATAGCGCAACGAGTATTTTTCCGCACTGTGTCCGTTCACAATTCTTATCTCACTGCGCTCGGCGGGCGGCTGCACTGAGCCCGTAACCATCCGTTTAGATATGCTAAATCAAATTGACTGGCGCTATAAAAGTTACGAACGTGTATTTCAAACATAAACATTACCACTCAATCGAGTCATGTGCCGTGCCCTGGGCCTTCCCGTTAAAGCAGGCTCGCTGTCAAAGTTTTTTTGCAGGTCTCATGCGGGATGGAACTAAGACTATTACCTAATTACGGTACGCGACTCGCGAGCGAATATAAAACATACACATGACAGCAGTGCCAGCACTATTGCATTTTATTACTGTTACATTTCACCATTTTGAACCACCGCGTGATTTTTATTTTGCCCGCGTTATGTAAACTTTGGTAGATATTTAGGAACAGCAGTCCTTCATAAGGGTTTATAACTTAATTTTAGGTATGATTAATTACTGTATCACCTAAGCAATTCCTAGTCTGCTATTTCTTTCACTTCGCATGAGTGTGGCGAGGCTTGGGCCCGTATTGGTTTTCACTTGCCAGTGAAGGGGGCGGGTATCGTGAAAGCATGTCAAGAACAAGTCATGCCGTGCTCGGTGTAGGGTTCTGTCACCGCTACTACAAACAAATACAAAAACCATTTCCGAAACCAAAAGTGTTCCATGATTTTATTTATGATTATTATTTGGTGCTATCCTAGATATTTTCGGTGCGCCTCTAACTTTAGAACCAACGAACTCGGGATAGTTTTCCTTTTATTTTAAATTCGTTATATTACCTATGTTTTAGTTCAAGATCGCGTCAAAAACCTGAATGGAAAAATAAAGTTTAAAAAATAATAATTTAAAAACAAGCTTTGATATTGTCAAAAAAAATTACTAAAATGTTAAAAATAAATTTATTCCGATTTTAACCTTTAACAACAAAGTGTCTTCATCTTTGTCAAACTTATTCCTTACCAGAAATACCAGAAGTATGTGTTAATGTTCATAAAGTTATTGGATGACCTTACCAGACATCTGTACAATACGTTCTGAGATTACCCCGGACAAACACTTGGGGAACTTTAATTTATAATATGTATTGATTTCCAAATCTTAAAACTTCGTATAATTTTTTAAATCCTTGTGTACTTATCGGTTTCTTAAGCATAACCTTTATAATTGCTCGTTGTGCACGCTTTACCTCTACCAAAAAGCTCTTGCCGGGGCTGCCCCAAACGGCTACTCCGTACTGCAAGATAGACTGGCAGAGGGCCTAGTATACAAGGCGAAGCACATCTGGGCTGGCGCAGTCAGGTATTCTCTTCATGACGAAAATCAGCTTTTTAACTTTTGCGGCAAGAGTGGAAATATGGACCTTAAAGGAAAGAAGTTGTTCTAATAGAAGCCACAGGTACTTGACACAGTCGCGTCGTTTTATCGCTTGGCAGGAACAAGGCTGCATACGGGGAGACATTGCAGTACAATTTTGAGAACACAAATTATATTTAATACATATTAAATGCTAAGCGGCTGTTTTGCAGATCCGACTATGTTCATAGGGACCGTCGATGTCTGTCTGTTGGAGGAGAGGAAGCTGCAGTTTTTAAAAATGCTACGTAGTTAGTTTTTTTCTAAATGAAGCGTGAGAAGGTTACTATTTACACAATGATTTTAAGAATGTACGAGTAAGGGGTAGCTATCACTTTATCGAAACACCTTTCATCGAACGTATAATTTCATCGAAAGCTAATTTCTACTGAAACCTTATTGTTTTCAGGTTACGTAGGTTAGGTTAGGTTAGACCTGTCACCACCAAAAAATTATAACTCCTGCACGTGGAAATTAGCTTCCGATGAAATGAAATTCGATGAAATGATACGTTCGATGAAAGGTGTTTCGATAAAGTGATAGCTACCCCTTACTCGTACATTCTTAAAATCATTCCGAAAAAATGTTGGATTAAAATAATGTCTAACTAATACATAACGAAATAATAATTTTTAGTTAAAAAAAATTGCAAGCTCCTCTATCTTATTGAGTATTTTTTACAAAAAGGGGCATTATAAAAATAAGGTTGTGATTCCTTGGTCCAGAGGTCCCTTCGCGGGCCTATAGCGGTCCATTCAAATTTGACGTCTAAGAACCTTTTGAAAATGACAAGAAGAAAAAACCACCTACTTTTTGTTACAATTCCTCTTATGAAATACGTAATCTAAAAGAGAAATATAGCTGGTGGAAAGTGCATTTTATATAGTCCAGCTTCTGTGCTTGTACTTATTCTATGGTCAGGGATTAAAAATAGCAGCGTTTTTTATGCAATTTATGAACAATTTTATTATCAATTGTGTAACTTTGTCGTTTTCTATTCATATATAGTTTTTAATATCGATAATGCTGTCAAAGGGCAATTTATAGCGGTAAGTATAAAAAATAACTGATTTAGTTTACAGAGCGGAAATTTTTATTGTTATGCACGAGTAATAAATACATCAAAATACCTAATCGCAAAACAAAGGACTGTATATTTTTAATATCTGTACAATACAATACAATAAATGGCAGTACTGTGTAAGTGAGAGGCAAATACGAAAATGTATAATTATACCACAATTTTTGATCCCATTATTGAATGTTTGATATACTCTCTAGTATCTAAGTATAAATTCTCGTCCTCCAGCTATAGTAATTTCGGCCCGCAGTTTTGACGGGGTTACCGGCTACAGCTAGGCAAAAAAGAGTAGAAAATAATATAAATGGGCTGCTACTTACTGTCTTTGCCAAAATCGAATGCGATGGCAACATGGAAAGTAACTACATAAAACTTGACGAGTGATAATTGCGCATCTCGGTATAGGTCTTCCAGCCTGACAGAGATCTCGATGATCTCTAGCAGCACTGGTGACGTCGACATGATCGAACCCGGCGGCAGGTATTTAGCTGGCCGTGTTACTTCGCTATGAAAGCAAGCGTGAGCAATGTCTAGAACAGTACCGTTTCGCTGCTGCATAACTCGTCCTCCGTGAAACAACACGATACTGGAGCCCGACATGGCTCCTCGGATGACGGTAATATGAATAAACGCCAACGGCTCGTTCACTTCAAGTTGTCGCTTGTGAATTATAACTGCCGTACTATGCTGACTGATACACAGTTATCGTTGAGACTTCCAGCCAGTGGTCCCGGTTCCAATACTTACCGAAACTTTTAAAAATCTTGAACAAATTATTTCATTTGCCTTTTTTTCGAGTTCTTGGTTATTTTTTTGCCTTTGGAAATCACACTACTAAAGCCCTCATCAAATCAAAGCCCCAGACTTCATCAAGTGTACGAAAGGGAAAGGGCTTAATTTTGGGAACTCAGTCGCACAGTAATTTAGAACTAACAAATAAAAAACAGCATGGTTTTTTGCCAGACTAAGTTAGTACTTTACTGGTCGGAATTATAATAATACATTGGCGATAATTGGGCGGGGAAATAATTAATGGGTTGGAGTGATTTTTAATTGTATTTCATTGGCATGTAGTCATAAATCCTTTAAAGAGGAACGTCGGCCATTTTAGTTTTTCCATACATTTAGTACGAAAATATGTGGCAAAGACGCCGTTGCCACAGAGGCGAGGCGAGGCGTACGAGGAGTTTAACACGTGAAATTGGTGGAATTTAATTTTTCTTTCTAGCCATCTAAACTAAACCACAACCTCTTGTAAAATTAGGTCACAAAGGGATCCTATCATCAGGTCATCGAAATCAAACCAAAATATTAATTAACAATTTAATTACGCTGACCTTAGAAGCACTTTACAGGTAGGTTCTCGTCGCAGTTGATTCTGACGTTGATGTTGACGGAGGCGAGCTGCGTGGCGAAGAACTTGAAGATGTAGGGGATGGAGACGGCGGCGAGGTCGCCGGCGCCGCACAGCCGGCACGTGGCCTCGCCGCCCGCCGCGTCGCCCACCACCGGTCCCAGGAGCGTGCCGCACTTGACACACAGTATTGCCTGCAACCCATTAAACTTGCTCATTCATTATCCACTTCGCTTTTTTCGATTCCTTATCGTTATATGCGCTATACTGCCGTCCTCTAACTAAAAGGCGGCTAAACAAAAAGCCGGCGAGTGTGGTTTAGCCGCCTTTTAGTTTGAGGACGGCAGTATATTCGTTGTAATCGTTATTATCTGCTCATATAAGTAGAAGCGAACCCCTATTTTACAAAATAAACAGCGACAGTTTGACATGCGAAAATTTAGTTCAAAAATATATTATCTTATGTTGGCTCAAAATTTGACACGTCGCTATTACTAGAGGTATTAGAGAGTGTCAGATAATTTTAAGCGCAATTTAGTATAACAGATCGAACGAAGAGAGGACTTAGATTCAACTCAGTGAGTATCTTTGTATGTTTATATATTTATTCGACGATAAGTAAAGTATACAATTTATAAGTTCTAACATGGACAGGGTCAGTCAAGTTACGATGTTAGGGGGAAAATCGTGATCTCTGTTTGGGTGAACTTCTTGCTGGTTTTGCTTGCCTTGGATAAATATTTACTGACATACCTACCGAACGTGTCTAACGAGGCCGGTCTCTATACAGATAATTAGACACATGATTAAATCGGGAGCATTTTGATTTTGACTCTTAATCATTTAATTCTGAAGGACACGCACATAAAGTATGGAAAAAAACATCGGTGAATTTTTGATAAAGTTTTTTTTATTTCGTCGTATTATTATTTCCATATAATATTATATCCATTTCCGAATAAAAAATACGACGAAATAAAAAAACATGTTGGCAGACCTCTTTACTTATTTTTATGAAACGCTACAACTTAAAAACCAAACACTTTTTATATCAGTTTCTTTGATGAAGTTGATCACTTTAATGGTTGCTAAAACATTTTTTTTTCGTTTTAAATTATTAATATTATTATGTCCTGTTGTGTCCCACTGCTGGGAAAAGGCCTCCCCCCACTTTTTCCAGTTTTCCCTGTTCTGAGCAGTCTCTGGCCAGTCCTTCAAAAAGGAATCCTACTCATCCCGCCATCGCCGCCGAGGTCTGCTTGAAGGCCACTTTAATTTTTTCTATGGAACCCATATCTATATGATTTTTTACTAAATATTTTCTTCTCAAAAACTAGTCATACAATTTTATTGCCCTCCAAGTATTTTTATATATTCAACAAAACACGTAACATATATTTCTTTTATCAAAATTCATTTTTTTCATACTTCGCGTGCGGTGTCCTACCTTTAAATATATAGAAATTATATAGTAGTCCATTGTGGACATCGAACGCTGGTAGTCAGGGTGAAAAGTCATAAATTTTGGCTCAGTGTGATTTAAATATTTATTTTAAGACTAGCTGTCTGCCCGCGACTCCGTCTGCGGAGAGTCAGTTATTTCGTTCAAAAGTAGGTAGGTACAAATAAAGTTTTCATTAAGTATCTACGTATCATAAAGGGACAGACTTTCCAAAAAAATAGTAATGTTTCCTAACATTTGTTCGCTTTTTAGTGTTTGTTTAATTATTATGTGATTATGTATTACATGCAGCACATATACACTACATTCATGGCATTAATGCTTATTGCCAATACTTCATCACTCTTGACAAAATGGGGCTATCCAATATGCAGGGACATTAATCGTTGAAGAACTCTCCTATTACTTAGCGAAACTTCCATTTCACCACATTCATTAGGGGCTGTTAATTTATTACGTAAGACAATTTGAACCAATTTCTTACCCCCCCTCCTCCTACGTAAGAAAAAATAAGACATGGATGAACCCTCCCTCCTTTTTAATCTTACGTAAGATCAGTATCTACCAAAATTGCAAAGAAAAAGTAGCAAAAATATAAAAACGCTTTAATTTTTGCTTGCTTTTGTGATCTTACGTAAAAACATCCTACCCCCATGTATGAAAAAATAAGACTTGTTCAGACCCCTTCCCCCCTAAATCGTCTTACGTAATAAATGAGCCCATTACAAATGATGGGCAAAAGTAGCGTGTTGTGAAATGCTTATTATTAAGGAGTTCCGATGGTCATGTCTGGTCATTAATTTCACTTTACCAAATGGTGCTTTTGGAATGTAAGTAAATGTTCTTACAGAAGTTTGAAAATCGCTGTATGAGTCCTTTAAATGTTTGAAGGGTTCCATCAATTTACCTGGGATTCCATTATCAGAAAACTCGTATTTTATATTTAGTAGTTTAGAAACCAATTTTCATATATCTAACTTCAAAAATAACCAAACTCTCTTACAAATTGCCACCCCCATTTTCACCCCCGTAGGGGTAGTGTTTCCAAAATCACCGAAAGTACTCTTGGTTTGTAAGCAGTAGATTAAATACCAATTTCATTAACTTCATTCCCATTAAAACTTTCACCTTCCATTTCACCCGCTTAGGGATTGTTTTTCGGAAATCACCAAATGTTTTATTTTTTATTTGTTAACAGTGCCTTTTATACCAATTTCCACGTTTTTAACTTCAAGAATGACCAAACCCCCTTACAAATTTTAAACCCCCATTTCACCCCCCTAGGGTAAGTTAATCCAAAATCACTGAAAGTGTTTTTTTTTTATTTCTTAATAGTAGCGAATATACCAAGTTCCACGTATCTAACTTGAAAGTTGACCGAACTCCTATACAAATGTCTACCCCCCATTTCTCCTACTTAGGGGTAGTTGTTTCCAAAACCGCCAGGAGTTATATTTTTTATTTGTTAACCATAGCCTTTATGCCAATAACCACGTTTCTAACTTCAAAATTGACCAAACTCTCATACAAATTACCACCTCCCATTTCATCTCTTTAGGGGTAGTTAATCTAAAATAGTCAAAAGTAGTATGTTTTATTTGTACTCAGTTAAGTAGCCTAAATACTAACATTCACGTTTTTAACTTGAAAAACGGCCAAACTCCATTATAAACTTTAACCCCCTATTTTATCCCCTTAGGAGTAATTTATCCAAAATCACCGAAAGTAGTGTTTTTTATTTGATAACAGTAGTCTCTATAGCAGTTTCCACGTTTCTAACTTCAAGAATGACCAACCCCCATACAAATTTTAACCCCCCATTTCAGCCCCTTAGGGGAAGTTAATCCAAAATCACTGAAAGTTATTTGTTAACAGCCTATTTACCAATTTCCACGTTTCTTACTTTAAAATTGACTTAACTCCCATACAAATTTCCATCCCCCATTTCACCCACTTAGGGGTAGGGGTAAAAAAGCCGTGGTAGCCTAATGGTTTGACCTGCCGACTCTTAAGCAGAGGGTCGTGGGTTCGAACCCGGGCTCGCACCTCTAAGTTTTTCGGAACTTATGTGCGAAATATAATTTGTAAATTTACCATGAGCTTTTCGGTGAAGGAAAACATCGTAAGGAAACCTGCACACACCTGCAAAGCAATTTGACGGTGTGTGCGAAGTTCCCAATCCGCACTGGGCCCGCGTGGGAACTATAGCCCAAACCCTCTCATTGTGAGTGGAGGCCTGTGCCCAGCAGTGGGACGTATATAGGCTGGATTATTATTATTATTATTATAGGGGTAGTTTTCCAAAATCACCAGAAGTCGTATTTTTTGTTATTTAACAGTGGCATATATACTAATTTCCACGTTTCTAACTTCAAAATTGACCAAACTCCTATACAAATTACCACCCTCCATTTCATCCTCTCAGGGGTAGTTTATCCAAAATCGCCGAACGTTATTTTTTCATTTGTTAACAGTAGCCTATAAGTATACCAATTCCCGCGTTTCTAACTTGAAAAACGACCAAACTCCTATACAAACTTTAACCCCCCATTTCATCCCCTTAGGGGTAGTTTATCCAAAATCACTGAAAGTAGTGTTTTTTATTTGCTAACAGTAGTCTCTATGGCAATTTCCACGTTTCTAATTTGAAAAACGACCAAACTCCCATACGAACTTTAACCCCCCATTTCTACCCCTAAGGGGTAGTTTATCCAAAATCGCTGAAAGTAGTTTTTTTTATTTGTTATTTTAAGTATATGTAGCAAGTTTCGAAGGTCAAACTTCATTGGTTTTCATTTTATAGTTGTATGAATTCCAGTAATTTTAAACATAAAACCCTCTTTTTTGCGTTTTTGGATGAGATTTAAAAAAATCACTGAAACACGTATTTCTTTATTTTTATTAATAAGTATTTATTCTGAGTTTCATGATCCTAGAACAATCTAAATTTGTTTTTTCATACAAACTTTACCCCCTCTTTTTACCCCCTTCTTCTAACATTTTCCAAAATTTCTATAGCCTAAATGTTATTCTGATGTTATTTTAATAGATTTATGAAAATTTCATCAATATCCGTTCAGTAGTTTTTACGTGATGCTCAGTCAAACAAACAAACAAACAAACAAACAAACAAACAAACAAAAATTTTAAAAATGGTTTTAATATGTTCAGTTACTTATTATAAGTCGCCCTGATCGGTTTTTTTTTTTAAATCTTCAATGTACAGACTTTTTGGTCTTAACGATTTTATTATATGTATAGAAGCCTTGTAGTCGCCATACAAGTTCAGCAAAAGTTTATTGGAATGTCAATGTCCACGTTCACAATAAGTAAGGCAATGGTACCGACAAACGCGAGGGCCAGCGCATCAGGGGCGCGCGGGTGCAGGACTAATTATCGGTAGTTACTTTACTCTAGACATTTTTGTCCAGTTGATTTCATGAAAATTGAAAGTTACAAAGCTTAGAATAGCCCATTTACGCCCATAACGCATGCAACATATAGTTGGTTCAAAATAGGCTGGCGTAATTCCACTTGACAACGTCATTAGCAAGAACAATATTATGTGCCCGCAGGTATTTTTTTGTAAACACTTGCAATACTTACTACTTCAAACGATCTTGATAATTTATCTTTTCTTATTTTTGGCCCGATAAGATTATAAAATTTAAATATTACTCAGTGGTTTTTTAAGCTTCGAGGTGTTCAGTTAAGTATGATCGAAATGTTTACCGCCTATTTTACAATCGTCAAGTAAAGCAAATCTGTCAAATAAATTTAGTCCTTTCCCTTTATTAATAAATAATATAACATAATAATATTGTATTTTATTCCTGCAAGTTGAAAAACAAACAATCTCTGATAAATGTCTCCTCAACAATTGAAGAGTATAGAAGATATGGTGGTTGTTGTAGTACAGTCTGCGTCAAATAGATAGAAGCTGGCGATTGCCAAAATGGCCAAATATATCGCAACACATCCTTATTCCTATAGTAATAAAGATGTGTTGTGATATATTTGGCCACTTTCGCTGCTTCTATCTATTTGATGCTGACTGTACATAACAAGATAAAGCCGAAACACCTCACTTCAAACTACAATACTTTTATGATGCTCTAGTTTATTATCCCTATTGTTTACGTTCACGTGGAATCACGCCAGCTTATTTTTATAGATTCACTAGAGCTGACACGAATATAATGCACGAAACTAATGACATCTATGGCTGTGTGAGTGCCGTCCCTTTAAACCTGTATTTATTTTACACACATGTAAACTTTCATCATATTGTTCGTCCATTCGTGCCAGCTGTTGTGGATCGTTCGACCTGTACGTATCGTAACGATTATCAACAACTATTTACTGTTTAATTAATTACTCGGGATCTTTATTATAAATATATGAACGTCTTCATTATAAATGTCGCCGGATAAACCGTACACGTCGTTCTGTTAAGTTTCAAGTTTATGTATGACAAGGCACGACAGTAGGTACTCGACATTTTCTTACAGTTCACGGTTTCACGTTTGCAAAGTTGAACTGTTTTAAAGGGGCCAACGTGAATGTTGCGACAGTCGCTCAGACCGTTCAAAGGACTTTGGTTTACGCTTCGATTTATTTAATATAAACTGAAATTTACGTGATGTGCCAAAGGGCGCCGAGAGACAATCTCGCTGTGTCCCCTTCCCCGATCAAGCAGTAGAGTTGGCGCTGTATAGTGTATTCAAGCGTATATAATTAAGAAGTGAGCTACAGGGTTTTTTGTCAATCTATTACTGACCCGGCTTTTGTCGGAACAATCCAGCAGGCGGTCCTGCAGCAGGAATGCAGCTCCGTGCGACAGCAGCGCGTCGCGCTCCATCTCTCCGAGTCGCACGCCTCCGCCGCGTCGGCGCCCCTTTACCGGCTGTCGCGTTAGCGCGTCCACCGCGCCCGTTGTTCGCACCTGTACAATAACCCTTTTTATTCATAGCCTAGCTATAATAAATAAATAAGTAGGGGACAATCTCATACAAATTCAGCTTCTCCCAAACCACAGATTATATAATAGCACAAGTACAGAAGGCGATCTTCCTGAAAAATATTATCTAGGTAGTTCGAACGTGCAGACTAGTCTTTCCTTTATATCGCATAATTTATATTTATTCGCAACCAACCCAGCATGTACAAGACACATCTAGAGATGCAAGCCGATGTATGTACTAGTATGGGTACCTACTCGACATTCTAGACAACGGTAAACATTTTTATATAGAAAAATATATACTTACATCTACATACATACATATATACTTACAAAATATACTTATAAAATATATACTTACATCTACATACATACATATATGTATGTAGATGTAAGTATATATTTTTCTATATAAAAATGTTTACCGTTGTCTAGAATGTCGAGTAGGTACCCATACTAGTACATACATCGGCTTGCATCTCTAGATGTGTCTTGTACATGCTGGGTGGGTCTAGATGTGTCTTGTACAAGCTAAGGCATATAGCAATTATTATATATAATAATTGCTATATGCCTTAGCTGCTGGTAGCGAGCCACCCTGAAGAACGTGTCAGCGCTCACCTCGCCGCCGGCAACGCCGCTGTACACGCATTCGCTCGGTGCCGTAATAATTATGACTTGTCTAAACCTAACCCAAGCAGTGAAAGGGACAGCGATATTTGACTCCTATAGTTCTATCCCTTTCACTGACTGAAACTTGGCAGGTTTTAACAGCTCGTAAAACGCCTCATCGGAACAAATCCTTTGAGGGCATGTCTGACCTGCCACTTGTCCGAGACCATATGCCTCAGCCGCTGGTAGTGAATGACGCCGAAGAAGATGTCGGCCTTCATCTCGCGGCCGTCGACGCCGCTGTACACGCGCTCGGTGCCGTAGTAGTTGTAGCCCGCCTCCTCCAGCAGCCGGCCGAAGTAGTGGATCGCCGTGTCCTTCTCGTTGAAGCGGAAAGGCGTGGCGTCGTGCACCTGAGAAACATAACAGGAGCTCTTCTTAAAAAAAACAAATAGAAATAAAACTATCTTGTTGGCGTCATATTAAAACGAATGCGTGAGGCAAGCAGCACTAGGCTTTAACTAATAAGACCAGTGTTTATACTGTTTCATCACTAAGCTTGACGAGTTTACGTTTCGATATCGATGCCGGTTAGTTAGGGTCGAGTGATAGCTGAAAACTGCAGCTCATAATCAATTATCGCACAAAATATTAAGTAAAAACAAACATCGCGACAAATCGTCACCCCGACATCATTCAATAACGTTTGATTGATTATTCTGTCGCTTGTGCAAATAATTTTATAGCGTGGTTAAGCCATGAAGCAGCTCACAACTCCTATCCGAGTCCTTGCAAACAATAAAATAGTGGCTGAGGTTGGTGGGTGAGATTTAATACATACATGTCCGTGTGCGCTCGCGGCCTTGCCCGCCATGCACTCGATCATCATAGCGATGGTCATACGGGACGGGAAGCCGTGGGGGTTGAACAGGATATCCGGGATCAGGCCAGACTCCGTGAACGGCAGGTCTTCGGCCGCCCACTTCTGGGAACAGATGCCTTTCTGGCCGGCGCGCGACGCAAACTTGTCACCGACCGTTGGATTACGCTGAAATTGAAAATGTATTTAGAACACTGGCTCATGGTCACGATATCCTCCGCTAGACCGCAGTCTACAGCATTTTTATGAGCATTCGATCGACATAAAAATCTATGAAGTGAAGAACAGTTCACAGCTGACAGCCGGCAAACGACAGTTGGGCGTTCGTGAAATAAAAACGGGACTTAAGAAAAAGTTAAGTCAAAGTGCTTACTCGGTATCCATTACGAGCGCCAGCTGATATAATGTTACGTCTCTGTACGACTAGTACATGAATTACACTCAGTGCGACCACTTCGAGCGCTTCCCTTACCAGCTACATAGCCAACCGTCCCCACCAACGTCTGTCAGGTAGCTGGACGGTCGCGCACGAAGTTGTCGGTATAGAATTGAAGACTACGCGAAATTCTGTGCCAGTATAGTGGATAATATGGCGCGCGGATAAACCATAATAGCCTCTGGGTCAACGGCGTAAGCGCTTTGACGCGAGCCCTATTAGTTTTGTTACGGTTACCTGTATCCTTAGAACGACGCAGGCTTTCATCAGCGCCTTAGAGCTGAACTCGCCGCAGAGCCGCACGCTGTCCACGAACACCTCCTCCTTGCCGTGGAAGCGCGACACCACGAACATGCTCTTCTCGCCGTCGAAGAAGCTGTTAAAACACACCCAATAGGCTAGGAGACTGGAGAGCTTGTATTAATTTATTTTGACATCAAATAGTAGATTTTGACGTGTAAAAGTGCCCGTGCGGCCTACTTACTGAATAAATATCTTTTAAATATTTTTTTTTAACAGTAGCAGCTAGAGCAATTTATAACCTGCTGAGGCTGACACATTCAATACCGATTTTGACAATCGTACAACAACGTAATCTTTTTCTACGTTAATTTATCAAGTGAGTTATATCTAGAAGCAAAGTTAGCACCGTCCCAAGTGGTTTTATTATGCTAGAGATGACAAACGAGCCAGCGATTCGACATACATAACTTCAATTACGCATTTTAAAAAATGATGCTGTTTTTTTGCTCTAATTACTAGCGTCGGTTGATTAACAGGGAAGTTAATTAAAGATAAGGGAAATTAAGAGTTGCGTTTCATTACAAGCGTTATTTGATAGTTTTAAATAACCGTAGCCGTTTACGCCACCGTTATCGGTTAACATGCTGGAACTACAAGCCGCGCACCACGCAGGTGGCGAGCCACTGGAACGTACGGTTGCCATGTTATTAAGATTTATAGCGAAAGTGTGTTTGTTTGATCCGTCTCATCGATTTAATGCATTAACCCTTAATTTTTTCTCCAGGATAATCGACCAGTTGCAGCGGCCACCCACGAATTCGTCTGCGTAGAATGAGTAATTTTGCCATCCCACGGGAACTTAACATTTTTCCGGGATAAAAAGTATCCTATGTGTTAATCCAGGGTATAAGCTATCTCTATTTCAAATTTTATCCAAATCCGTTCGTCCGGTTTTGGTTGATTGAGTAACAAAGAACCAAACATCTAAACATCGAAACATGCAAACTTTCACATTTATAATATTACTAGCTTTTGCCCTTGACTCCGTTCGCGTCGTTTATCGCTGCTCCCTCGGGAACTCCATTTTTCCGAAATAAAAAGTATCCTATGTCCTTCCCCAGGGCTCAAACTATCTTCATACTAAATTGTATATACCTTATTTAAGAAATGATTGATTCCCCATATAAACTTCCACCCCCCTTTTCACCCCCTCAAGGGATGATTTCCGGGATAAAAATTATCCTATGTCCTTCCCCGGAACTCAAACTATCTCCATACCAAATTTCATCTAAATCGGTTCCGTGGTTTAAGCGTGAAAAGGTAACAGACAGACATACAGACAGAGACACAGAGTTACTTTCGCATTTATAATATTAGTAGCGATATTAATAGGATTATACATAGCTCGTATGAGTACTGTTATTGTTTAATTTCTCGCTATTAACCTAATGCCACGCATGAGCTCTTATAATTATTTCAATTTGAATATCAAGGCCCCGCAGAGTCAAGGTTTGGTTCAGTTGTAATAGAAAGTGAATTGCTTCTTTTTTATATAGATAATAATTACATTCAGATTCAAATCAGAAAAACGATGAACAAATTAATGAATTAATGTAATTCATGGTAGATTTCAATTCATATTCATTTTCCGATATCAAAGTTCAAAAAGGACAATTAGCAAATCCTGGCTAGAGAAATCTCTAGCCAGTAATAATACTAACCCCACCAAAACCATAAAATGTACAAAAATGTCAAGTCTCGCAATGCTTCCACAGTAAAAAGTTGTGAGATCTCATGTAAAGCCAAGCCTACATTTAATGAATGTATTAATATGATGATAATAATAATAATATATGTGAATTTACCAACCACAAAGAAAATGGGACTGAAATATCAGGATGTTTCAGTTTTTCCTTTCTATGTGGGGTTAACACTACCTGAATGCAAAATTTCAAGTTTGTGTCTGCTAGAACCTTAGAATTTTGATGATCGGTGAGTCAGTCAGTGACAAAATTAAGGAACTTTGACTTGCAATAATTATTAAACTACTTATTATTTTGGCTTCTAGTTTTTTTCCACTACCCATTCCCCCATTCCCCATTTAAGGGGGGGGGTCTAAAATGGCCCGAATGGCTTCGGGAAAAGGATAGTACGGCCGTGCCTTTTTTGCTCGACTTGGCGGGGGCAATGCCGTACGTGCCTCTAGATAATGCACTCATGCAGGATAAATCTCGTAATCTTACCTGGTCCAAATAACACATTAGTACGTATGTGTACTCCTCGCTAACCCGCGAACCGTCTTCGTCCCGGCTCTCAGTTACCTGCTCCGCATAAGTGATTTATTTACCAGTAGAAGGGGTCCTCCGGTTGTATGCGCGCGCCGACGGCCGGCAGCCCGTCGTCGTCGATGTGCCGCCTCAGCTCGGGCTTGCTGTTGTCGCGGCAGAAGTAGGCCGAGCCGTGTTTAAGCTCGATGAACTCTGACTTGTACACGCTGCCCGCGCAGAAGCCCCGCTCGTACGCAGACTTGTTGATTATCATCGCGTCCTCCATGTCGTAGCCCTGCACAGATCATTAATGGTATTGAATACATACTACAAGTGTTTACCGCTTGATTTGACGTACATGTTTATCGCTGCTCCCTCGGGAACTGTCCAGTTTTCCGGGATAATAAGTGTCCTATGTCCCGGGATTTAAAATATATCCATACCAAATTTCATCAAAATCGGTTTAGCGGTTTAGCCATGAAAGCGAAACAAGCAAACAAACAAACTCACTTTCACATTTATATTATAATATTAGTAAGGATTACAACAATGACCGCGGTTAAAACGCCAACGCCGGACTGGCATATACTTTGTTTTTTTTCGCATTCGACTAATAACGGTCAAATTCGCCCACGTGCCTTTGTATAACGCCGATAACACTGAACAATATGTGTCTGTGTTTTCTAATTCTTGTTATTGATTACTTATAGCGAATAAAATTGTATTTAATATCTAATTTTGAATTAATTTAAGGCAAAAACGTGTCATTTATTCTAATCTGAAAAAAAAAAGAACGGAGTATAATAATGGTTTGGATCACTCACCGTGTAGGAGATGACGGCCACGATGGCGTTGGTCCCGCAGGGGTAGTCGTCGAGGCCGATGCGGTCGTAGTGCGCGGGCCGGAACAGCGGCGTGGCCGGCGTCTGCAGCCGGTACAGCTTGGTCTCGGCGTTGGTGCCCCACGTGTGGATCGGCGTGCCCATGGTCTGCTTGCCCATCTGACACTGGTACATGTTGCTGACGGATAGTATTGTTCATTTATATTTTTTACACGATTTTATTAGCTTCACTTGTAACTAACTAGCAATGAAATACAATTTGGGAAGTTGATATTGACAACATTTCATCTCACCATTGTATTTTAAGTGTACTTTAGAAAGAACATTAAATATAATAGAACACGTATTTTTTCATTTTCTATAAACAGTTATGTATTTGAGATGTGTCGTTCTCGGAAACTTTCGGAAACTTTCCTCATTTTGTATGGAGAACGACTGGGAATATTTTCCATACAAAATGAGGAAAGTTTCCGAGATCAGCACATCTCTAATATTGATCTCTTTTAAAAAGTATATATTTGAAGTAAAAGTAATTCGAAAAGTGCGTATGTGACATAATATGTCTGAATCGAGTGTCAACCTTTCCTATGTTTTGTACCGGCAGCAAAAAAATCACCAGCTCGAAAAAGCCTTCTTTGGCACACAAAAGTCATCGATTTAAAATGCCCTAGATACACCGACAACTGACACTGAAAAAACTGTGCCTGAAAATACGTCTAAGCACAGTTGCACTAACTGTCGCGCGCTGTCAGTCGTTGGGTCAAGCCCAAGTACTCCGTAAAAAACAGTAAAAATAATACTTTAACTACATTATTTTTTTTATAATGGAAAGCATTTGTGGCATTGATTTAGTATAATAAGATACACAATCCCGAACAAAAGTCTTTTATAAACTGGCTCAAAATGACATTGATACGTCATTGATTGACTCTCCAGCGTTTTGGCCGAGGAGAGTCAAAAGACGTCTACGATATGATCATTGGTGATGAATCCTGGATTTATGCCTATGATCCAGATTCCAAGCAGCAGTCGACTGTTTGGGTCTTCCAAGATGAGCCAAAACCGACAAAAGTCATACGCTCTAGAAGCACTTCAAAGAAAATAGTCGCGTCGTTCATGGCAAAGGCTGGTCACGTTGCCACTATTGTGCTACAAGATCGTAAAACGGTTAATGCTGCCTGGTAGACGACAGTTTGCTTGCCACAAGTTATCGCAGAGTTCCGAATAAACAACCCAAAATGCCGAATTATACTGCACCACGACAATGCAAGCTCTCACACTTCCTGAGTGACAAAAGCGTTTTTAAGCAAGGAAAACATCGAAATTCTAGACCACCAGTATAGATCTGACTCAAACAAAGTCTTCGTGTTCAACGTTTTCGCACACCTAAAGACGGGTGGACGCATACAAATCGGCCATTTTGGCAACACCCACTTCAGAGTGGAATAAGTGTTTTCAAAACTGGTTCGAGAGAATAGTAAAGTGTATCAAATATCGTGGTGAATTCTTCGAAAAACAATAAATGATAATACACTTCCAAATTGTCTGTGGTTATTTCAAACGACACAACTTAAAAGGCAACCCTCGTAATGATGGAGGGTGCTGTGCGCGGAGGAGGCGCTGGGCGAGCACGGCCACAATTAATGTGACGCTCGTGTAATTGTTTTTTCACTTCTCCTATTCGAAAAATGGCTTTTCTAGCCCGTTTAGAGGGAGCAAAACTCGATTTTGCTCCCTCTTAATATATATTTTTTCATTTTTCTGCCCTACCGACAGGGAGCAAATTCGATTTTGCTCCCTCATGTCACGTTCCTCATTTAGTGAAACCACAGATATAAGAACACTTATAATATGACATAGTAAACGTTCTACACACCAGAGACACCACAGAACACTAAAATAAATCCAAATTTTAGATCGGTGTTCAAGGACTGCTTCAGTAGGAGTTCAAAAAGCGCGCTATTTTTCTTCATTGACCGCTTAAGGTTTAATAAAATTTATAATCTCCTCTGGTTTTAAATATGTTTGTCTACATTGTTTTTAAATATGGTAACAGGGTACTTTTTGTTTATTTTATGTAATTATTTGTTTTTCTTAATTAAATGTATGGTTGATTTTTACTTACTTATTTATTGGACTTACTTATTTATTGGACTTATTTATTTTCTTTTACTTACTTATTGGATGAATAGTTTTTCTCATAGGAGAAGTGAAAAAAATAGTGTACTACACGGTAGCAAAATTATTTATATCTCGGGCGTGGCGGTTTAAATCCCTCACTACGCTCAGCATTCCATATTATAATCCATCGCTTCGTTCGGGATTCAACACGCTAACCCTCGATGAAATATTGCATTTTGCTCCCTTGTAATACAATCTACTATTCCAACACCAAGTGTTTGGTGAGGTGAACAGTTGTTTTCACCTCACCAGCTCGGAAAGGCTTTCTTTGTCGGTCATCCCTTTCAGACCCGGCCAGCACAATAGTGCGGGTTGTTCAAAATTTAAAATGGATTTTTAGACCAATCAAAAACAAATGAAATTGAACCATAAAAATAAATGAATATGAATCCTATAGTAAATTAATTACTAAAATTCAATTTTATCTGTCACCTGATACTAAGCTGGGTTATTATATTGTTATTGACACGTTGCGGTAACGATTCAGCCTATGAACCTAGTGGATAAGGGTTATTGTGTAATAATAGTATGTATAGTTGTTTTTTGATGTAAATAAATGGAGAATAAAGTGATCGACTTACCGAGGCGATTGGTTGCAATCAGGCATGGGCACTAATTGCGCCAAATTGCTCATGAAAGCGGACTTCGACAACTCCATGTGTGTAGTCTTGCCTGCAAGCAATAAGACAACCTCTGTGTTCTTATTACCTTTCAAACGCCGCAATCGCCAAGAGACTTCGGCGAATTTTCATGAGGCGCATACAATTTGTTTCGGCATTATGCCATGCAGCCCGCTATCCCGCGAAACTTTCCAAGTGTATATTATATTGTACTAATTTACAAGATTGACAACTTTTTCCATTTTGTCTAACTGTCTGTACAATTGTAAAGTTTCGTGAAACAGAGAGCTAGTATTTGGGACGTATATAAATCTTATGACAATACTATTACATAGTATAGTCACTGATAGTATGCGTCAACCTTTCTTCTAGACCTATTTGAGGCCAAGTAACGTGAGTGGTAGTTCGTCTAAGTGGCATGGTCCTATAAATTTCAAGGAGAGAGTCGAACTCCGTGGATGAAGGATTTATGCATTCAAGAGAATTTTGACTCAACTGATGATATAACACCGAAGACAAAAACCGGCCGACAGCATGTCCGGCAATGCTCAGTGTAGGATTCCTTAACTTATTTCGTTTACAAGCTAGAGACCCGTGACATACGGATGGACAGCAGAGTGACAGCAACATGACTGTTTGAGAAAGAAACCTGGAAAAATCGACGTCTCGCATTCTTCGAATTCGCCTTTACCTTTGTAAATCTCCTGCTGTGTGATGGCAATGTCCAGATAGAGCTGTTCCAGCGTGCCAATGAGCTCAAGCTGGCCAGTAGCGAGGTTGATTACCGGCCGCATCATGCGAGCCTCCGTCGTGAACAGGAACACGCCTGGGTACTGCGCGCAGATCTGTGAGGATGGGGCTAGTTAATGTAGAAGTAAGAAGTAGACTTGTGTAATTTAAAGTAGCTTTTTAAATTAGCGTTGACGCAACTGGTCAGAGTACGAACAAGATGTCTCTGTAAAAAAAAAAAATGGGACATGTTTTTCTTGCCGACTGTACTTTTTTTTGCACAGTGATCATCTACTTACCAAGACAAATTCAACTATGCTATCTTGTATCCAAACACAGCGGTGCTATCTTGTTTCGTCGCGGAGGCCCTATGGCCACCCTCCGGCTGCATCTTCAGACCCGCTCCTACCATATTATTGCATTGTCACCGAAGTTACGATGGTATACAAAATTTCAGCTCAATCGGACACCGGGAAGTGGTTCTAATTCAGCTCGCAAGATTTGAAACGAACAAACATTGCAAGATAATAAATAAAAGCTTGTTAAAACGGCTTTCAGATTTGCACTTCTCTCTCACTCGCTCTCGTACGCTCTAATGCTAGTCTAGCGACTTTACCCGGAAGGCTCTCTCTATTAAATTGAGTTTTACAAAATCTTCACCTGTTTCTTCAGTATGACGACTATTTCGGTGCTGATGGGCACCTCCTTGCCCTGGACCTTGAGCGTCCGCAGGTGGGCAGTGGACTTGAGCAGGGTGTCCTCGGCGAAGTAGCCCACTAACCGGCCGTCCACAAACACCGGGTACTTGTATTTGTCTTCGGAGAGCGGCGTGTTGGCTATTGTACTAATAGGTTCCATACCTGATAAAAAATACTAGATGTGAAGCCTGCATGTAATGTTCTACTTAGTTATGGAAATCTCGCACAATACATTTTTTTTTGCTATAAATAAATTAATTCATTAAATATCAGAGGATGCTACGCTAATAACCACGGATAATAGGCATCGAAAGCGGACACGATGGAACAACTATAACTTACCATTTATACGCTACTGTTGGCGAGGCTATTTGAAATAACATTCGTAACGGATAAAGCTTCAATTATTTACATTAAAAATAGTATGAGTTCTTTATTAACCGATTGCAGCCAGAACAGGCTTAAGTTATTACTTCATAAAACTTCACAAGTGTACCACGAGAAAGAAAATCATTTTTCTTAGAAAAACTTATCAATTTTGTTGAATTGTCCATACAATTGGGAAAGGTTTATAGGATAGGTCTAAGTGGGGATTCCGAAGAGCTACTTTCCTGAAATCTTGACAAGTGAGTGCATATACTACTTCGCCACTTCCCAGTTATTGAAAATATCCGTGTAAAATTTAATTTAACTTACCACTCCTCTCCAACACGAGCGGCAGTTGTTCTACCTGCTTTGCATCCGGATTCTGTGTCACCTAAACATACAAATAAAAACATTGTAATTAACTCTACAACACACGAGTCAATTTCCGGGCGTTTCAATTAGTGTTGCCATCATTAGTGCTTTCAATATATTGACGAAATCAATGACACCTACCAGCAACTTCTGATGTAAACAGAAGCAGAACAGGGGGTGTGGTTTCTATCAGCATCAGAAGTTGCTGTAGTCTCATTGATTTCGTCAATATACTGAAGACACTAATGACGGCGGTTGAAACGCCCGGAAATTAACCCATATACAATGTTTTTTTATTTGTTTGTTATGTTTTGTTATTATGAGCGGAGTACGAGACCGAAGAAAAAATAACGTCATTGAAAGGTTAGTATCAATGTATTGGATTGTAATCGGTATTTATTAAAATAATTAAGAAAACTAGTGTAAAACATGTTTATATGTGTCATTTTCAAGTAAAAGGTGCCACTTTGTCGGTTGTCAATAAAGTTGATTTTTATTTGTATCTCTATACCAGTTGACAGGTATCAGGGTCTTATTGGCAACCGACAAAGTGGTAGGTACCTTTTGCTTGAAAACGACACATATGAGGTGTCACTGGGATCATCCTAGATTGAGCCAGGTTCAGCGTCGGTGTCAGGTGTACCGACCTGCGCGGACATGGTGAGGTGGTTGAGCAGGCCGCAGGGCGCGCCGTCGGGCGTGTGCACGGGGCACACGAAGCCCCACGCGTCCGGGAGCAGCTGGCGCGCCTCCGTCGTGCGCATCTCCATGAAGAACGAGCCGCGGTGGATCGCTCTGGAGCAACCGACCGATTAATGGGGCATTACATTATGCAATCTATAACGCCTGCGTTAAATAGCATAGAGTAAAGGCAGAAAGACAGATTAAACAGGTCGCATGCGATTTCGAACAGCGAAAATTTTATTGCATAGTGTAAAGGTTGCCAGCAATGCAATCACAGAGCTTGTCACAGAAAATGTTGTAATACGTATAACGTGGTGTCCTGGGAAGTCCTTATCAAAACAAATGGCGACGTAGAGGACACCAAGGCCTATCTTTCAGACATACATTTATGTACAGTGGTTTTTTTATTCATAGCTATTGGGAATTTTGTGAAATTTCAGCGAAACTAATTATGTTTGGCTATTTCCATAGATAATTTAATTAAGTTACTTGAAGTGCGACATGTATCGCATGCGGTTGATGTTTTCCGCGACGATGGTGAGCCCCTTGTACTGCGGCAGCGACACGTGGTTGGACGGCGCGTTGCCGGTCGCAAGGAACGTCTCCATTTTCTGCTCGAGGCTGCCCGCCGCGCGGAGCAGCACTTGCAGCTCTTTCTGGGAAAACAATGGAAGAACGGCTAGTTTTGGATTTTAGTTTTGTACTTAGTAGAAAAAACTATTGGACTACTTACAAAACAAAAACTACAGCTGTCGACTAAACTGTTAAGATTTTATTAGAAACATTGGGTGGCAACCAAGGGTGTAAGTAAAATTAAAAAAAAGATAAAGTTTAATAACTTTTAACCAGTAGAAAATCGCTGAACTTACAAGGGAGTCCAATCGATAGTTCTTGACGCCCTCTATCGACCTACTGCTTCGTTTGATCCACTACTGACGTTACACCCTGTATATCATACTCGTAGGTATTTATACCAACTACGAGTAAGTAAAAATTTATCTTGGTTGACTATCATTTTGTATACAAAACGTAAATTTCGAAGTTGCCTACCGGGTTCATGGTGATCCTCTTGCCCGCCTGCGCGCGCTTGATGACGTTGTACTTGACGGAGATGAGCAGCGCCTCCAGCCTCTCCTTGAGCACCTGCAGGTACATGTGCCCGCCCAGCTGCAACTCCTGCACCATCACGGCGTCCGCGCCCTCCACCTACGTACAATTTTATATGTGTAGCTAAGCCAACAGAAAACCGACAAGATCCCTCAGGTATTGATATAATTAATATATCACGAAAAACTGTAATAATAAAACTGGACAAATGTACTTAGCGCCGATATTCGTCCACTATGCATATAAGACTTCCGCAACACTTCACGAACGTGACAATTGTTATGTGGACCACCTCTGGATGCCCCAAGGAGCCAATGTCAAAAACTACTTTGTTTTCTAATATAATAAATAAAGCATCAAAAACTATTTTGATTTTTCTGCAATATGTGTCTGGTTAAGGTAATTACTTTATTTCGCTACGATGTCTCTAAAATTATAGACTGCTTTTATGGACTCACTTTACACTTGTTCTGTACAACATCATACAGCTTGTGCGTCATGTACACCAGCGCGTTGAACTTGTCGCGGGGCTCCGTGAGGTGAATGAGGAGGCAGCGGCGCAGGAGGAACTCCGCGGCGTCGATGTCGGACGCCCAGGGCGGCAGCGCCGAGAGGCGCGAGCGGAACATGCGCCCGAGGTATGCGCGGCACTCCTCGCCGGTATGCAAACCCTCCTCGTGGAGCTCACGAAGCATGTTTTGAATACAGCTAAATAATAAATTACGAGATGTTAAAATTGTTGGTAAAATATAGACTTTATTCTAATAGGTCAAAATAGGGATCCTTACTATTGGATAAGGTTTCAGACTCAGTCATGTTTTAAATGATTTAAGCTTTCGGCACACCAAACGCGTGTCAGGCGCGTCGCGCTTTGAACGCGGGCCCACGCATGTCGTAAAACAACAAATCAAATTTAACCCGGCACACCAAAAAGTAACGCGTGCCTGCGCAGGGCACGCGTTCGAGCTGCTTCGCGTTGCAGTCGCCGCAGACAACTCGGGCAGCGCGTCGCGTGGCGTGCGCGAAGCAGGCGCGTCGCGCGCGCTGGCATGCGTCCCGTCAGTGCGGCGTCGGCGCAGGTACTATTCGTTGTATTTTTTACAAACGCGTGGTGGGGGTACGCGCGCGCCGCGCAGCAAGTCACACCGAACGCAGCCACGAGGCGTGCGCAGCGCTGGCACGTGTTCGAAACGCGTTGAAGCTGCCGCCTGCCTGCGGTGTGCCGGTGCTGCGACGCTCACGCCACGCGACGCGACACGCCTGACACGCGTTTGGTGTGCCGAAAGCTTAAGTACACTTAAAACTTGATTGAGTATATAAAAGTTTAAGATTTTGGTTCACTTACTTTACATAGTACAAGTCATTTTTCTTCCCGTGCAGGAGCGTGCGATAGATCGCGTGGTCCGGCCAGTCCACCAAGCACTTCATGATCAGTGGCAAGGGTGCATAGTACATCACCTTCCGGTAAGAGAACATCAACTTGCAGGTGCCATTTTGCAGAAAGTGCAGCACATTGTTCTGAAATATTTATGCAATTTCAGGAAATTATGTATTATGGTCAGACTGGTAATGTGTCCCTTTACTTGATAAATTGAGAATAAAATCCTTTTAATTTTATAAGAAAATGCTTAAAAAAACTCCTTAAAGCAAGGCAAAAATTTAATTTTATCTATTATTATAAAATTGATGAACATTTTCATTTGTAATTGTTATCAGCTAACAATAACCAACCACTTCTAGTTAGGATGTTCAATTGCCAATTTACAAAGATTTTTAAAGTATGTTAATAATATTATAAGCATGTTGTTCAATTATAGCAACACTCTGTAAAAGTGCATAAATGAGATACCCCTAATTTGTATTTTTTTAAAGCTATTTAAAGCAAACGATGGTAACAGAAATCAGAACTAAAGGAAGGTCTAATTACAAATTGGTCTGTGACCTACATACCGTAGCAGTCTGATCAAATGTGACGCAGCGAACAAACACCCCCAAGTCCGAGAACAAGTTGCCTCTCATCTTCCACCCAGAGCGTTTTATAGCCACAGGGTAGTTCCTTCTCGTCACCAGGAGCATGCGGGCGAGCCGTTCGTGGCCCTGAATCAGATTGGCAGTTTTAGGTGATAGTCCGGGTCGCTCAGATTGTGTTCAATGAAAAATCTACAATAAATTGGACATCGGGGATTTTTAATTTACCATGGAAAAAATTAATTTAAAGTTTTCCCCAAAAAATTCGCAGAACTTTTATTAAGTTAGTTTAAAGTGCTTTAGACTACCACTTGCCACGCGCCGCCGAGCTTTTCAAATTTCGAACAGATGAAGATTCGTAAATGTATACTAATATGGTGTCGCTCTGCCCGCTTTTCTGTCGTCGGTATATAGCGCTCAAAATTTAATTCATAAAATTATCTCGGCATCATTATCATCTATTAACATCCATCATTTAAACGAGGCCAGGGACCCTGCCTGGCTTTAGCCTGCCCAAACACCGAGCTCCCCAAAATTCTTTCTTCCCTGAGGTTGTGGGACGGACCGGTCTGCGAGCAAGTACGGAATCAACTGTTACAAACGTGCAACGGCTCCGCAGATCGTGCCCGTCTCCTAGCAGTTGGATTGTGGGAATCGGGTTTGAGGCTACAGGCGCCCTTCTCCAAATACCGGTACATTATTCGATTCATCAACATTTAGGATTGCAGCTTCTCTCCGCTTGGATGCACAATATTGTGCTCCTCACCGCTGCCCGTGTGGAGCCAGCGTCGACAGGCTTGGTCACCGCGGTTTGTCCTGCACGCGAAGTGCTGGAACACTTTCCCGTCACTCTAGCCTTAACGATGTTATCCGTCTGGCTTTTACCGGGCCAATTATTCCTTGAAGTCCAAGGAAGATTCTTATGAGAGAAAAATTTGATATTTCAACTTTAAGGAGGGGAAATGGGAGGAGGAACTTTAACCGAAGCGAAGGGCGGGTGGCTGGTACCATATGACTAATAAAATATTATAATTCTGAACTGTATTAGTTTTGTCATAGAGGTTTTATTCTAAAAATCTTTTAAATATGTTCTTTTTAATTTATTGTTTGCAAATCAAGACGGCCATGAGGGTAAAGGACGGACTTTCGAATATAAAATTCGAAATGTCCATTTTCTTAAAAAAAAGTAACTGTAAGGAAAACTGCCAGATAAGTATTTTGGTGAGTGGTAAACATATTTCTAAACTGAAAGTTGATGTTATAAAAACGTAACCACTAACTTATAAGAGTGCCTGAGACAAAAGAGCTCTTGCTTAACCTTTGTCCGCATTTTCGGAATGTTTTTCATCTTAATGATTTTTATTTAGTATTCATTTGGCATTCGAATTAAGTTAAATGACGACGTTTGACCACGCAACCCTCGCCATCTTGTTTTGCTATCCTGTGAAATTGATTGTTTTTAAATTTTAACAATATTATGGTAAAAAATAAACATATTACTTTTGCCTAACTGTTCACGTACTCAGTTGCTTTATGCATTTTATCAAGATAATACCTGTTTTTAAACTAAAATATATTTTTTAGGTTACAATAAAATATATATATTATATTTATTACCTTGACAATGAAGTAGCCCCCCCATTCATCTGCATGTTCATTGTGTTTCACCAGCTCTTCAGGCGACAGATCAGCCAAGTGACAGATTTTGGACTATACATAAAAATAAATATTATTACAAATTCTTAAACAAAATATAGAATTTTCACTATACATTTATTAGGACAAAATTCAAAGCAAGAGCGTTTTTAATTTCAATTTAATCTTACATTAAAACAACAGAAATGACAAATTCAGGAATGCAAATATTTTGCTTCTGCTTTCTTTTTCAAAGAAAATAATACAAGGAAGATTTGGCAGATGCAACTTAGCTTAGTATTAAATGTCAAAAAGTGGCAGTGGGCGGGGCACATTGCTCGTAGAACCCATGGCCGTTGGAGCGGAAAGGTTCTAGAGTGGCGACCGCGACCCGGGAGACGAAATGTCAGCAGGCCTTCCACAAGGTGGACTGACGATCTGATAAAGGTCGCGGGAAACCGCTGGATGACAGCAGAAGAGGACCGATCATTGTGGAAAACCTTGGGGAAGGCCTTTGTCCAGCAGTGGACGTCTTGCAGCTGATGATGATGAGAGCAGTTTCCTTACTTCAACAAATGCATTAGACATTGTCAAAATTTGAGGTACATCATTTTGATCATTTTTTTTTAAATCTATTGCTTTGTAGAAGCCAGGACACCCTCATCACTTTGAGAGTGGACTCTTCCCTCAATGTACCTTTCTGTAGTACTGTAAAATAATATTTTCATCAACTCTACTCATTGGGATCAATACAGGGAGTTAAAAACTTAGTAAGAAGCATGTTAACTGCAGCCGACATCCCATTATCTCTGGTTTACATATTATGTGTACCTTTCAGTCCACTCTAATAATAGGAACTGGCCAAAAGTTATTTCCAATGTAGCAAAGCATAAAATAAGGTTCTCTAAACAAGAACTATCTAGATTATCAAGCATAATAAAATAATTTCTTTCCAATGAATATAAAGTTAAGAATGACATAAACATGTATATCAGTATAGAATCTTCAGTGCCGGCATGGGATGGTACACAGTTATAAGTAGTTCGCTTAGTCAAGCTGATTTTGAGCAGCTAACTTGCATATAATAAGAGCAATTATGTTTATATAAATCATAATACTTTCGCATAATATGCTCTCGGAAACTACTGAAGTAATTGGGCATGGCTTATCTAAGTACATATCACTACGTATTATAAATTAAAGTTCCCTGCCCCTCTGAGTCTGTGTTTGTTCTGGCTAATCTCAGAAAACACTGAATGGAATTTCATATGGTTTCACCAATAGAAAGAGAGATTTTCTAGGAAGGTTATTAGGACTTTAAATTAAGAACATTAGTGCTAACTGTCGGGGGCAGGTCGCTAGTAGAAAATAACCCTTTTTGGCAGTCAGGTAAATAAAGAACTTAATTACAGAGTAAGAAAATTGATAAGTAAGAACCTCAGATGACATAATTATCATGTCTTGGTTAAACAGCTTTTATTTAAAAAATGATATTTTTTTATAGGCGCATCAAAAGTTAAATACCTAGTATAACAAAAAAATATATCAAGCTTTTAAAAATATCTGGTATTGCAACACATGACATCCAAATACATAAGTATTGCTTTTGATAGTTGTGTCAATTAATACTTTAAATCTACTGTAAGCAATGTTAAGTGTACCCAAACTCATATTGTACCTTGCAGGCAACAAATAAATAATGCAAATGTAAGTGCTTGTCTTACCTTTACCATCACAGGCAAGTTTCCCAGAGACCTATCAGTAGTTGTCTCCTTTCCATCAATGGTTATTGTCATTCGAATCTTGAATTCACCTTTGTATGTTGCAGCCCTCTGTCTACATTCTGTTGGAAGTACTTTCTGGCTCTTGACACCCACCACGTCTATAGGCACCGAGGGCTTGGCGAAAGCGCCGTCGTCTATACTCAATTTGATGCGCTGCCCATTTGATAATTCAAACTCAAGGGGAATAATGTCCGCTATGGCTGCCTTTATACCTTCTGTTGCCATGAAATTGAACGAGTCTATATGTGGCGCGCCGAGACATTGTAAATACTGAAAAATATTAATTTTTAATAAAATTAGGTAGTAATGTAAATGATACACCACCAAGTTTATAAAATAAGAAGGTTATCTTACCGGGTTAGCAATCGGTGGCGGTTTTCGATAATCAGGATGGCTTGTGTAGGACAAAGAGGGCAAAGAGGGGTTTTTAGGTAATTTTTTGGAACTCATGTTTATTTTATGAGAAACATGTGGGCAAATATAACGAAATATCTACGTAAAACAACACAACAAAACACGTGCGAGACGCGATACTAGCCACAACTCAAACTCATTTGACATCAGGGTTGCCAACCTCTACTTTTTATAAGCTTGTATATTATAGGCAAGAAACATAATTATACATACAGGGTGACCTCCTGTATATGTATACTAGCTAAACATTGCAGATCCAAACATTGGAGTGAAATTAGAAAAATATCTATCACCTTGAATTACGTAATAGATCTTTTACACCTCTTTCTTTAAGAATGAAGAAAAGAGATGCAAGATATTTTTGTTTCTTTTTTCCTAGATGCAAAAGATGCGAAACTGTGGCGGAATCGTGATATTTAATACGAAATTGAACTTTATTTCGTTGCCAGAGTTTCGCTACTACAGTTCCGCGGCGGAGGTGTGCTACCGGCGTCAGCACATTCCTAAAATAGGGACTAGTTAAAAGTTTACTAGCAAGCTTTGAACCAAACTGAACAAAACGTTGGTTTCTAAACAGAATCCCAATTACCTGGATTTTACTTTAACAGTGGAGTCACAGCGTCCCATTGACGCCGGCAGCACACCTCCGCCGGGAAGCCGCGAAACTGTGGCGGAATCGTGATATTTAATACGAAATTGAACTTTATTTCGTTGCCAGAGTTTCGCTACTACAGTTCCGAGGCGGAGGTGTGTACCGGCGTGAAATTTTGCCCAGTTGCAAGACCGTGGGTTGGTGTGGACGGTGAGTCGAGCGTACAAAGCTTACAAATTATTGAAATTATTGCTCGTTTACAAATGCTCGGGTAATAATGCTCTCAGTGACTTTGCGAAAGCGATATTTTGTGTGAGTGAGTGAGCTCTTTGTTTTAGAGAAACAAAGTTAAATATAATGTAGGAATACTCGTATCCATTCTCTTATTAGTTCGTCATATTTAATTAACTAATATTATGATATAATGCAAAAACATTGTCTACAATATTTTTAAAATTTCGTGTAAACAAACATAAAAAATAATCAACTATAAATGGTGATTAAACCAATTCAACCCAGCACAGGCAACCAGGCACCTCATGGAAAATATGCTACTTACTAGAAGAAGCATAAATTTTCGGAAACAACTTGACTTCGGTACATGGAATGTAAGGGGACTTCAGCTTGACGGAAAGCTCCCGATTCTGGAAACCTAGAACGTTGTGAAAATGCAGGGACATCGCGAAGTCCATTGCCAAAAAAACGGATAACAAAATGAACCGTGTAGGTAACGCACATCCATACAGCCACCCTGCGTATCCAACCAGCTCAGTGGCCCTTTCCAATATCCCTCCCGATATGAACGTCAACACTTGCTGAATAAATAGTTTGCGCAATTTATGCGCGATACTCGAGTATCACGATACTCGTAATATTGATAATGTAACATGCCTTATGCATTTATTATGAGGTTAAAGACATTTATTGTTCTCAAAAGAAATATTACATTTCACTTAATGAGATAAAGTTTTCAGTAAATAAACTTTTTTTTTTTTTTGCTATTTGGCGTTAACAATATTAACAACATGCACAAAAAGTAACATAATTAATACATAATGTTTGTTATAAGCAGGTCCTTACAAAAATTTACAAAGCTTAAAAAATAATAACATTATTTTTTTTAAATACGTAATAATATTATGGTATCAGTCACGTGATAATATTGATATGTAATATAATATAACTCCCATTCGATAAGTTTTGTTTTTAATGCCGGCCACACACGTTGCGGTCCACCGGAGAGGTTACCAGTTCAGGTACATGCACGCACGCACAGGTTCACTGTACGGTATCACTCGAAAGAATTGATTTTTAGTTTTGCTCCGGTCGCCTGCGCAGGTAACCTCTGCGGTGAACCGTAACGTGTATGGCCGGCATAATGTATGGCAATTAGCGGACTTTACACATTCGTTCTATCGCGCGTTCTCAGCAGCGTACAGGATTGCGTGCCGGTAAGCCTGTACGCCCAATCGTACGCGATTATGATTTTGAACTTAAAGCTAACGTTCTTTCGCGCGCGATTGCTCATATCAGTTTTGGTTAAAACGGAAAGGGTAAACGTGTAAAGGCTAATCGTGCGTGATAGACAACGCAAAACTGGCGCGTGTTGGAGTGTGCAGTTCGAACAGTTTTAATAAGCTTGTGCTTTCGCACAAGCACGTTCGGATGCACCACCCCTTCCACTCGTCAATTTTGATTAAATTGTGGAAAGTGAAGCAGCTAACGTAACCAGAATCTGAGGACACCTGGACCCGAAGACTTTATAAAAGCTATCGCACTTTATTTCATGTAAAGTAGGTGCTTTTAATGTTAAGCACTGTTCGGGTAATGTTAAACCGAGTGATCTGAACAATAAACACGACACGACACTTAACCCACAAGAGCATGAGAGACCGCGCAACCTATTAAGCAAGTGAGATTGATTATCATAATCTGAATAAACTAAGTTATGCCCGTAAGAACACAATCTATTCTGATAAGTTTTTTGTTTTACGCCCAGATTGTTCAGCTTAAGATAAATTTGCCGAGCCTTTGAGATATATCTAGATCGAAAAACTTAAGGAGTGCATGTCGATTATGCAAATATGTACTATCACACTACAACAATACGTACCTATGGTAAACGAACGTGGGAATATATGTATTATGTTACCCTATATATTGAATGATTGACTTAATATCCGGTTCCTATATTCAAACCGCCGATAGATAAGGTTAGGTTGCTCCAAATCTAAATTTGACATGTGTCAAATGTCAAATTTTAACTCGGGGTATCCTTATATATCCGCGGTTTGAATATAGAAACCAGGCATTAGTCACGTGTATCAGAGCCTACTTTAATGATGCACATAAGTGCAAAGTTATCCTAAAAACCGTGTTCTTGTCACTGAAGTTAATCAAAATAATCTACTTAGCAATGAGTGATACTAGATGAGAAGAATGCGTTGTGAACGAGCGCATAGGTAGTAGGAGTTTCAGATAAACCGAACGCGATTTTCGCTTATTTTACACAGTGACAGTATTAGTTTTATGTTATTTTGGATAAATAAATAAAAAAAATTGATACCTATGTCACACAATATAGTTTGCAAAACTTTTTTTAAAATTTCTAAGTCAAAAATGCTCCGAAACTACTGAACCGATTTATTTATTCATTTATTTTATCGGGATTTTGTAACTCAGTCAGGTTAGGTTATTGTCATGAGATTCTGGTAGACATATACCAAATACTACTATTACAAACGGAGATAGAAAGGCCACTCGAGCTATTTTTTTAAACCTCGCTTACCGTGCCCTCTAGTTTCTAGCTACCGCAACGTCTGTATAAATATATATAAATAAACATCAAAAGTTGAAATGGGAGACGTAATCAGAATTTAATTTATCTAATTCAATGATGAATTACTAATCCTTTACCATATTTACGTGAAACATATTTTTTTTTGTTTTTATTAAGTATTTAAAGTAAATAAAATAATTTAGTTGCTGTATTAATGGTAACCCTACAATAAACATTTCATCAAGATACAACCTCTTTATAAGATGATAATGTTATAGCAAAAATACTTTCATGGAAAAAAAAATCAAAATTAAATTTATTACATTTTATACATGTAGGTACTACAAGTAATGTAGAGCGACCATGTTCGTAGTAAATAATTAAAAGTTATTAGATTTCTTTAAAAAAAGATAAAAAGTTAAATAATGTTACTGTATTAATCAAAAACAATAGGTAATCATTAAAAGAGTTAGATTAAATTAATTCTGCGGGCCTAATATGGTCGCGTTTATCGCGTGACAAAACGTGGATAAAGCATCCGTCACTTTCTGACACGTATATAAGCGCGATAGTGACGGATGCTTTATCCACGCTTTGTCACGCGATAAACACGGCCATATTAGGCCCGCTGAGCACGTCTCCCATTTCACCCTGTACATGAGTTTAAATATACCTACGTTTCGTCCCTATACTACTCTGTCAAGAAAGTACCGGGAAAAGATCAATAATACACAAACTGTTTGTTAATCATCCAAATTTATTTTATCACCTTCAAAGTATGCTCCCTCAGAAACGATACACTTACGCCAACGAATAATCCAATCATCAAAACATTTTTTAAACGCTGTTTCCGGAATTGAATTCAGTTCTCGGCGCGAATTCTCCTTTATGTCTTCTACCGGTTGAAAACGGGTGCCACGAAGTGGTAATTTGAGTTTAGGAAAAAGAAAGAAGTCGGCAGGAGCCATATCTGGTGAATATGGTGGTTGCTCGATGGTATTTGTTGAGTGTTTGGTCAAAAATTCTTTCACAATGATGGCCTTGTGCGAAGGCGCATTATCGTGGTGCAAAATCCAAGAATTTTCATTCCACAAATCTGGCCTTTTTCGTCGAATTTGCTCTCTTAAATGCCGCATAACGCTCAAATAATATTCTTTATTTACCGTTTGACCTCCCGGCAAGAATTCCGAGTGCACAACACCGCGATAGTCAAAGAAAACAGTCAACATGACTTTGACTTTTGATCGACTTTGGCGTGGTTTCTTCGGTTTCGGTTCAGTTGGAAGGCGCCACACCGAAGCTTGTTGACTAGTTTGCATGTCAAACTCGTAAACCCACGTCTCGTCACCAGTAACAATGCGTTTCATGAATGTTGGGTCGGAATTGACTCATTCTAGCATGTCCTCAGCGACTCTCATGCGATTGAGTTTTTGGAGAAAATTCAGGTGTTTTGGGACTAGCCGAGCGGTAACATGTTTCGATCGACTCGTGAGATACAGAAAGTTCGGCGGCTATCTCTCTCAAAGTTGAATGAGGATTTTCAGTCACTATTTCCTTCACTTTTGCGATGTTAACTTCAGTTGCAGACGTTGATGGCCTACCAGAGCGAGGCAAATCTTCCATCACATCTCGACCGCTTTTGAACGCTTTGTACCACTCATAAACACGTGTTTTTGATAAAGTCGAATCACCGTAAGCCTTCTGTAACATTTTCAGTGACTCCGAACACGAAATTCCATTGGCGATGCAAAATTTAAGACAAACTCTTTGTTCAATGTTTTTGTCCATTATGAAATTCGCAATACACACTAGATATGATATAACTAAAAACAGCACTGTATTTAATATAAATAACAGATGCAACTCAAACTCCGCACCAAAATAGAAAACAGTTGTGCCAATCTAACAACAACAAAAAAAACAAAAATTTGAATTTGGAACCATAAACAAATCATCCATTCCCGATACTTTGTTGACTGAAGGTATAATATGGTGATGGTCAAATTGTAGGAAAAATAAAGCTCTTCTTTTAGGCTTCAACCTAGCTTATAAAAATAGCTGGTAAAATCTGTGGTAGAGAGGGCTCTGCTACTCGTATAATGAAAAATATCTTGTTCTAAGTTGCCATAGGTGACCTATCTACATTATATACTGGGTGTTTTTTTATTCGTCTTAAACATTTTGGGGGTTAAATCAGTAAGTCATACTGATCAACTTTCACTATGGGACCAACCCCGAAATCGCGAAAAAAAATTGACCATCCCATACATTTTGGCTAGTCAGCTGACGATGTTTTGTATGGGAGGGTCAAATTTTTTTTTTGCGATTTCGGGGTTGGTCCCATAGTGAAAGTTGGTCAGTATGACTTACTGATTTAACCCCCAAAATGTTTACGACAGATAAAAAAACATCCTGTATATAAAATGAATCCCTATTTCCCTTGGTCACGGCATCACGCGTGACAGCTGGACCGATTTCGCTAATTCCTTTTTTTTTAATAATCCTTGAAGTCTGAGAAAGGTTCTCATGAAGAGAATAATTGGATATTTTAACTTTAAGGGGGGAAATGGGCCCTCCCATTTCCGAACTTGAATTGAAGCGAAGCGAGGGTGGGTCGCTAGTATATGTATAAAATGCACCTCTAAACTCTAAAAGGGAATTCAATATTTAAATCCTGGCAGCTGATAACGACTTTTTTCTTCAACAAGATGACATCTTCAATTCGTCTGACAGAAAACCTTTGCTACGCCATACGCCCTATGCCTCAGTAATGACATAATACTCTATAAAAAATACAGACAAATTATGTGAAAAAATTATTAGTAAACATTTTTTTTTATTAATCTAAAAGTGAATAAACAAAGATACAATGTCCAACTATGTGAAGGCATTTGGATTAAGGGTCCGAGGGTACGCGTTCTGCTGCCCGCCGCGGCCGCCGTCGGGCACTTGCGGCTGCCCTCCGCCTGTCCCTGGTGGGGCGCGTAAGATCGAGCCGCCGGCAGACTGCCGGCCCATCGACATCCCATATAACCCCTGCGTGCCGCACTTCCCCCGCGGCAACCCTAATAAATTCAAGTACATTTTCTTCTTCTTATGCGTTCCGCTCATCCTGTTTCAAATTTACAATTGCGTTGTTAATCACTGCGAAGAGCCTAAGGGGGAGTGTCGCGATTTTGAATACATGCGCCGCCGCACAAAGAGGTTCCCCTGGGGGGACGGCGCGGCGTCCCTCTACCACAACGAACACGTCAACTTCCTGCCTGGCGAGTGCGTGCCTCCTCCGCTTGACTGCGAATAGGATAAAACACTTGGAAACTATTATTACCGCCATCATAGAGTGCATCATAGTTATGCACACAGTCGGTTAAAAATAATTTTAATTTCGCACTCGCCCGTAGCCAGCATCGCCCTCCATTTAGCCCCGGCATGGTGGTCGAAATCCACTCGCGTAGAGCCAGCATCGCGAAAGAAATTCGCTCGCTGAGGATTTATCCGAAATTCCTTGGTTTATAATTATAACCACAATGTGACAGTTTTTTTTTTGTTTATATTTACAAATAAAATTGAATTGAGACTTGGAATGTTTTTTTTTGTTTACTTATATATAAACTTGGTGAAAGCGTTTGATCTTTATGGGAATTTTTATTTTTTTTATTTTTTGCAGAAGTTTTCTTACAGCGAGTCTAACATACGTCACAAGGATAAAGTGACAGCACGAATAAAAAGTTTCTAGAGTAATTAAATATCATGCTTAGCTTAGAGCCTGTGCACACTAGCGTTTTTAGCCCTTAGAACCTCCTCTCAAAAACGCTAGGTGTGCACAGGCTCTTAATAGATTTTAACGATTTATTTCATTACTCTAGCAATACCGGATAAAATCACTTAGTAATAAAAGTCCGGACGACACATTTTTATTTTAAACCTTAAGCATTAAGTCTTACGTTAGAATATGGAATAGGTGTATTAATTTGCCTAGCGCCTGTCAAATTTTATCTCGTGCATGCATGCTAAGTCCGCTGGTGGAAACGCAGCCTTAGTTTTTGAGCATTTTCAAAATAAAGTGTTTTTTTCAGGACTAAAATTAAGAAACGGTAAGTTTTCCATTTTGTCACGAAAAGGGTGTAGTTAGCCTGTGTGCCCCCAAAGCCTGGAGTTCAAAACTATGACCAAACTATGCTTGTTAGTAGAGATAACGCCACCTGCTGCACCTGCTGCACCATTAATCATGCATTTATATACTGTCCTCGTAGGTATCTCAAATTAAATAACCGAAGCAGATTAAATCCTCACACGTTAGTAATATGGAGATTACCCATTCAGCGCCAGCAGTGCTACGCCGCTACACTCGTAGCGCGTAGCCGTGTATTCCTCTTATGTAGCGAAAACTCTCTACGAACAGAGAACGACAACGTGTCGTGAGTGGCGCTGAATGGGTTTAAAATTCGGCCCCGAAACATAATAATTATGTTAAATGCTAATTTAGCAGCTAAAGTTATAAGTAAGTATTTTAAGTTTTTTGTTTACTGCAGGTGAAGGATATCCCTACTACTATTAACTCTGTCAGTCTGTCTGTTATCTCATCATGCTTAAACCGCTGAACCGATTTGGATGAAATTTGGTATGGACATAGTTTGAGTCCTGGGTAAGGACATAGGATAGTTTTTCAGAAAGCGATCTGCAGTTACACTTTTATTATTTATATGTTTATGCTAGATATCGTAATATGCCGTGCAGTGCAATCAATTTTTTTTTTCGTGATAAAATCACGTAGCCCTTATCGTTATTCGTTTGTGCTCTTTATCCTTGGACACCCTGTATAATATAATATAGCTCAGTATGTGACGCGCTTAATGGAGGAAAAGCAAATAAACGTTTACGGTAGGCTACCTACCGTACAGTATTGTAACTAGGTGTAAAAATACCTCTAGAAGAGCTCCGAATAAAGTTTATTTCCTAGTCCCGCGAAATGCAGAAATCAGAAGGTTAATGGTTATTTTGATTTTACTGTTGCGAAGATCACTGACGTAAAAGATACTGGCTACTTCGACACACTTCGTCACGACGACGTAATTCCCCGTGCATTTTCTGCACTTTTTATTAATTAGATTCATATAAAGTGGGATGTCAAATAGAAAAATAATGATGTTGATACAATTTCTACACCTACAAAGATTGCAACATAAAATTATTTCATGCGTATTGAGTTACACGCATACACCCTAAAATACTTACACAACTCTCAAGTGATGATCTTTCATACATGCGGAAATACTTTTGTATTTGTAGAGATTGACGCTCATCCTACTTAATATTATAAATGTGAAAGTTTCGGTGGACGGATGGATGGATGGATGAATATTTGTTACTCAATAACGCCAGAACGGCTGGACAGATCTGGAGGAAATTTGGCACAGAGATAGATTATAATCTGGAATAGCATATAGACTACGTTTATGGACAATGGAAAATGGACAGTTCCCGAGGGAGCAGCGTCTTCTCGTGACAACGATAGCTGCAACGCTATCGAAACATCGAGGTAATAATAAAAAATGTTTATTTTACGCGAGTAAGTCCCGTTCAACTTCCAGTAAGTGATAAAAGACTTCTACGCGGACGGAGTCGCGGGCAAATTTGGCACAGAGTTAGATTATAAGTCTGGAATAGCACATTTAGGCTACTTTATATTTAAAAAAAAATTAAAGTTCCCGAGGAAGCAGCGATAAACGACTTCTACGCGGACGGAGTCGCGGGAAAATGCTAGTATTATGTAAAAAAAGGTTTGCAAATAAAATACCTAGCGCTTTTATCGGGCAGGAAACGTCGCGCGCTGCTCCCGCGCGGCGGTCGACTATAATTGACAACATTTTAAAATTGCAACTGATGCTAAATCCAAAACCATTTGGGTATTAATAGGGCCAAGATTCCAAATATTGTTTT
This sequence comes from Tortrix viridana, assembly GCA_963241965.1. Taxonomy (NCBI): domain Eukaryota; kingdom Metazoa; phylum Arthropoda; class Insecta; order Lepidoptera; family Tortricidae; genus Tortrix; species Tortrix viridana. Next base: position 54,198,348 of record OY725171.1, on the reverse strand, counting down.
CACTTCTCCTATTCGAAAAAAAGGCTTTTGTAGCCCGTTTAGAGGGAGCAAAACTCGTTTTTGCTCCCTCTTAATTCATATTTTTTAAGTTTTCATTTCTGCCCTGCCGACAGGGAGCAAAATCGATTTTGCTCCCTGCTGTCAAGTGATGATTATGCCCTGGATGCAAAGTCCTTTAAGCCATTGTCAAGTTCCTCATTTAGTGAAACCACAGATATAAGAAAACTTAAAATATGACATATAAGCGTTCTACACACAGAATAAGTACCTGCTTAGAAACCTGACATTAAGAAACAGCGAAAGACGTATACATATTTGACCTTTTTCTATTTATAGCATTTATACCAATTTAGAAAGAGATGTCCTTATAGGTAATTTTTCGTTTTCCTTCGTGTTGTAACAAGGATCTGTCAACGCCAGTGTTGTTGCTGAGTCGATAATAATATCGATATTGATTCAATTTCGCAGTTGTAATTTGTTCTAATGATTTTAGGGCTGATTTTTCTAATTTCCAAATAAAAGCATCTGGCAGTAAAAGTTATCACAAGGGCTCGGATTTTTCATCGCACGGTAAGATGAAAGAATACTATGGAGTTGATATTAAAATTAAAACTTTGATCATATTCATACTCATTCATTTAAATAACACCAAAAGATTACATTATACATAAAAATATTAAATGCCACTTCATGTTTATTACATTATGGGCCAAATAATAAAAATAATATGACAATTAAGTAAGCTCCTAGTTTGTAATATCCATAGAGCATGTAGCTACAGCAATAACTTAGTGTTTCAAAATCTTGACTGTATCGTGTGTTGACTTGTGTGTATTGTCTATTTCAAAATCACAATTGTAAAATTAGTAAATAATGGCCACTTTTTCCATAGTTTCAGGAGCAAAGCATTCGTTGAAAATCCACTTGTAACTTGAAATAGTACATTTCGATGCTAGTGTGAAAAGTATGTCATTACTTCACGAGTACCGAGATATCTTGCCGCGAGCCGTAGGCGAGTGGCAAGACTCGGGACGAGTGAAGAATGACATTTCCGCACATGTATCGAACGACGTTTATTAACACAGTTTCGAAAAAATAAATCAATTTCAAACTCTGATTCACTAATTTTAAAAACTACTTTTTCATTTGACATTTGAAGAAAATTTTTGACATTATGAAGAGGTGTTTTTTTTTAGCTTTTATTCGACTACAATGGATTTTGTTAATATTATTGAACCCACTTCAATGAAAGTTTTTTTTTTCAAATGCCTGTTCTTTAAGACATAAACAATTGTAAATATAAAACATTGTTCTATTATTACCTAAGTATTGTTATTTACAATTATTTGTGTATCGTGTATTTATAAAAACAATATCGAATGTTGCCTTTGGAAACTTAAAAAATGCTTGCAGTAAGAAAAAACGCCTCTTCATAATGTCAAAAAATTTGACAGGCGTTTCGGCGGCTATTCCGTTCCAACTTATTAAGAACGGTTTTTCAATATTCAATATTAAAAAATAAACGTGTTATTATAATGGTGAACAGGTAAGTAATAAAATATGTAATATGTATATTTTTCGTATTCTTATATTAACAGTAGGTTTTTATGTTGATTACGATGTTTAAAGGAAACTAATATTAACACTCATCAATAAGTAGTCATGAATTGGAACAAGTATAAATTTAAAAAAATTGGAAAAGTAAAAAGCACTAGTTCGCGAAAACCAACTTTCCGCACGATATACAGCTACGAAAAGTACCACTTTTTGAGCAACTGTGTTAAAAAAGAATGTTCTACATCAACGGACGTTAGAGTAGCAAATTCTAGTATTCGCTCAAATTGTTGAGAACTTGCCATCTGTCTTATTTCAATAAAGTCCGGATTTCTATTGAGTACTTTTTCAAATTTATCTTTAATGGTCTCAGGGCCAAACATGTTAAAAATTGCCTAATCTCATCGATTATTTGAAAACTTTGCTTTATAGAAATATTGGTATACTGTAATTTTATGATCGATTCAACAATGAATTCACGTCTAAAGTTGTTCATGATTGACATGACACATGACGCAAACGACTAAATTTGATAATGCGGCCAGTTTGGTAAAGATCTATTGCAACAATATAGTCTGTAAGACTAGGTAAATACGTAATTAAGTTGAAATAGTTCCAACATGATAAATATAAAAGACGGGACTAAGAATATGAGTGAGTATGAGTATGAATATGAATATCGTTTTAATTTTAATATCGACTCCATAGTTTTGTTTCATCTTACCGTGCGATGAAAAATCCGAGCCCTGGTTATCACTTTGCCTTTTTTACGAGCTTTCATTTAACTTGCAATGTTCCAATGTTCATAAACATAAGTAACTTCTCCATTTATAATTTTTTTTTGGTCTTGATAATTTGACAATGACAGTGAAAAAAAATACAGTTGTCAATAAAAACTTATCCTAAAATAAAATTTTTGACAGCAGCTTTTCGTCATAGATTAATGAATTCATTTGCTGTTTCTTATAGTCCGGCTTCTATGCAGGTACTTATTCTGTGGTACTATACACCAGACACCACAGAACACTAAAAAAAAAACAAATTTTAGAACGGTGTTCAAGGTGACTGCTTCATTAGGAGTTCAAAAAGCGCGCTATTTTTCTTCATTGAGCGCTGAAGGTTTAATAAAATGTATTGTCTTCTTGAACAGGTATACATGTTTTTAAATATGGTATCAATAAATTTTGTTTATTTTATGTAATTATTTTTTTATTAAATGTATGATTGATCTTTTACTTACTTATTTATTGTCTTTTACTTACTTATTAGATGAATAGTTTTTCTCATAGAAGTGAAAAGAAGAGTGTATTACACGGTAGCAAAATTATTTGTATCTCGGGCGTGGCGGTTTGAATCCCTCACTACGCTCAGGATTCCATATTAGAATCCCTCGCTACGCTCGGGATTCTATTCTGGAATCCATCACTTCGTTCGGGATTCAACACGCTAACCCTCGATGAAATATTTCATTTTGCTCCCTTGTAATACAATCCTTGAAGGTGGCAACTTGGTCCCAGCGTGTCGGCGGCGGTGCGCTGCGCGCGCATGCGGCGAGTGAGCGGCACGCCGGGCGCTAGCAAGGGGCGCGAGGGTCGGGCAGGGCTGCTGCGATCAATAGGCGCGCTGACGTCAGTCGGCGGGCGCGCGCCATTGGCCCGTCCGGCATTATTAAGTAAACCTCCGGGCGGAGTGGCGCTCGAAGCGTCGCGCCGCGGGCACAGCACCGCATCGCGGCGGGCCCGCGCACCGTGCGGCCTGCCGCCGCCAGCCATGGCCGACATGCCGGACCTATCACACCTGACGCCCGAGGAGCGCGCCATCATCGAGGGCGTCATGCTGCGCCAGCGGCAGGAGGAACAGCGCGAGCACGAGATCATGAGGTGCGCCCGCACGCCGCAGCGCGTCGAATTCTCTCGCCACCGCCCTCTTCCCTTGTCTTCCCTCTACGTCTATTTATAATTTTTCTCATCGTGTTTTCAGATTACATACCGAATTTACCTAGATACAATAATCGATGGCCGCTGCACCTTAACGCATGTTCACAATTCTGTGCTCTTTATGTAGGACGAAGAAAAAAGTAACTTGTCAGACATCATCGACCCAAAAGTGCGGATGCAGTCGTTTGATAGACTTCGGGATTAACTGTTCAAAAACGAAACTCGTGCGAGTGTAACCATTACAAGTTTCAGCATGAATGTACATTCATATAAATGTACATAGGTACTCGATATACTTGTGTAACGTTGACTGACGCACGACCTGCATCACTAAGAAAAGTAATAAGATAATTTAATTACTTATTATAACCCTTCAACTTGAATAGTCGTAGGTAATGTGGATTATACGCTCGCTTCTTTCTCTATTAAAGTGATTGTTTGGTGCTTAAAATTGATAAATTGTTCGGATTTTGGGACCTGTGCCAGTGTGTCTCCCCCGTTTTCGTTTTGCGTTCTTATTAGGTAGCTTTGAACCTGTGCATTAAACTGTCACAAGGAAAAACTAATAACGAGGTGAGTTATGGAGTAGTGTTAATAATCTATGCTAATATTTTAAAGTGGTAAAATTTGTTCTTTTGTTTGGATGTAAGGTAATCTCCGGAACTACACATCCGATTTCAATAATTCTTTCACCAACCTTTTATTACTAAGCGACTATAGCGATTTTCAGTTTTCACGATTTCATCAAGACGGGACACTTTTATTTTAAACCTCAAGCGTTAGGCTTACGTTAGAATATGGAATAGATGTATGATTCCCTGGCACCTGTCAAATTTTATCTCGTGTAGGTATGCATGCTAAGCCTGCAGGGTGGACATAGGCTATATTTTAACTTACGAAAGTAAGTTAACTCTTCGCAGACGAAGTCGCGGGTGGCAAACTAGTCATGTATAATTAGGTACATGACCAATCGTTGAAAGAATTTTAATAGTAGGTACATACGCATATATGTAATTTCGAAAGAATAAACGTAAAGCGACTTGAAACATGTCATTGTGTTCCCCTTCACATGCTATCTATCATATACATGTCTCTCATGGATTTACCGTATTTGTTATCCGACGAAGCGAAGTCAAAAGAAGCGTACGTTAAATGTGGTTAGGTACTTTGATCAATTTCGAAAATAAATCTCCTATATCTCCTGTATTTATTTTCATAATAAAATGTATAAAATATTGTGTTGGATCAATGATTAGGTAAAAAAAATATCAAAATAGCCCCGTTGTTTTAAAGCCACCCCATACCATACCAACCTAATAATGTTAACAGTCTATGTATAAACTAGACTGCTCATAAACCATTGGACCGATTTTAATAAATGGAGTGTCATATTATGATTCGTCAAATACATGCGAGTGTCATGGGATGTATAAAAATTAAGTGCGCATACTAGTCGCAAGTTGTTTTTAGTTTTTGAGGTTAGGTTAGGTTATTTTAAAATTTACTAGTGGCCCTTTATTATACAATCTGGAATATATTTCATATGTATATATAAATATTTTGGGTTTAAAACGCGAACTATTGTGTAGAAGACATTCTAAGTTATTGATTTTATTACTGCTTACATACATACTATACAAAGAAATCTTCATTCATAAAAATCTTATCCATAAAAATATTAAAGAGGCTCTGATTAGGTACTTTGAAAACATGTCGACTTAAACCATTCAGCGTCAGCAGTGCTACGCCGCTACACTCGTAGCGCGTAGCCGTGTAATCCTCGTATGTAGCTAAAATTCTACGAACAGAGAACGACAAACATGTCGAGAGTGCAGGCGCTGAATGGGTTAAAATTAAACATATAAAAATATGCTTTAAAAAATCTCAAATTAAATAGCTAAGTTATATTAATTTTCATGCAGAGGGTTCAAATTCGACTTGTAGACTTCAAGTTGAGTTGTTCAAAATTTACATAAGGACCTGAATTTTACAGCACTATGATTATTAAAAAACAATTTAGAGGAAAATAATAGGCTTCCTGAAAACCTTCGCATTATTGAATACTTGATTTACGGCGTAGGAATACTTACATCGTTATAAAAGCTTTGCAATTCAATTGTGAGTGATGTTTTTAACCTGCAGTAATTCTGGCTGCTTATGTATGAAGGAAGTACACCAAAGGTGGTATTTATAGGGCTCGGTCGATATGACTAGACTGGCTGCTTCCGCTTTAGTTGAGATAGAATCACGCGTGAATAACTTAACGTAATGCGTTGTTTTAAATATTCAATTTAGACGATAATCTCATACGTTTACTTTAGGGTGGCACTCAAGACGTAATACAAAATCAATGTTTTAAATACCTACCTCCATAGTACTAAAACCTCAGGCTAGGTCTCGTGGTATTAAAGTAATTATGTTTTTTTTTTATGTATTACTTAGTCCTATTTTTTTCAGCTAAATTTGGTTACCTACTCTACCACTTAGTTAAAAGTAAAAAGTTTGAAACTAGTTATTAGGAAATACTCACCTCTTTGATTACGTTGAACGATAATTATTTATTATATTAAAATGCATTCTGGTTCTGGCGCATTGACGTCACTTGTCGTTTTAAGTAAAAGTGACAGCTATTTGATGTAGGGTAGCCACAATATGAAATTCTTATTAATTTTGTTATTATAAAATTAGCAAAAAATAGATAAGACGAATTTTAACAAATAAGTTGAGCATTATTTATTAAATTATTACTCGTCATCAACTGAACCGGACACAGTAATTTGTATTACGTCAAGACGTTCAAGAATGCCACCCTGACTAAAATAACTGGAGTTTATGGTTAGTGGTGGTATACTAAACCCTCCTTAACTCGAAAACTTCTGCTAATAAAGCTTTTACCAGCATACATGCGAGTCTAAATACGCTTCTTCTAACACAACACATATCCACAAATTATAATTAAGTATATTTCGTCGTTTCATTCTTCAGATATAATTAGTACCAGGTAGACTTTGCACGGTGTTAAGTATTAAACGAATTTTTGTTCATTCATTAATTTAATCCACCCTTCCAATCCGTCCCACCTTCCTAAACTTTCATTCTTGTTTTGTGCGGCGACATCCGCACGCGCCCACTTTCTCTTCTTACCAATATGTCGAAACGCAGAAAAGAACAGAAGATTAATTATTATCACGAAAACATTAAAAAACCTCAAAACGATCGTCATCGATGGTCGAGGATTATTTACTCAAGGCTTCGGCACACCAAACGCGTGTCAGGTGCGAAGCGCTTGGGTAAGCCTGCCCGCACATTGGGCAACTAGTCGCAGCCACAGCGTGGCCACTAGTGGCCGCCACAAGCTGCGGACGAGTTTTTTCATACATTTTGTATAGCATAGGCGCACACCAGGCGTTCGAGTGGCCGCGTCTGAACCACAACCTGCGGTAGTCGCCCGCGCTCGCTACTAGTGGCCGCGTTTAGTGGCTCGCCTCGCGCGCACACTCGGCCACAGTCACCGGCTTCTCAGATAAACAATAGCCAATAGTGGCCGCCACTCGGCCACCGGTGGCCGCGATTGGTGGCTGCGTCTAGTGGCTTAGCCGAGCCACTAGTGGTCGCGTTTAGTGGCGGCCACTTGTGGCCCAATGTGCGGGCGGCCTAAATCTTTTGTTATTGTTTTTGTATAGAAATCGATGAAAATTCGGTTTTGACCCGGAGCCACGGCGCTCGGTCTCCCAGGTACTTATATTTAAATATCAATATTCTTAACAAAAAACATCAGAAGGTTGCGGTACCATTTGCAATATTGCAAATTTTAGGGTGTCTAAACTACCACAAACTGCAACCAGCACTAACTAACGGCGACGTTTTACGTAACGTGTAGGTCACGTGACCATTCTTTGTAAGCTTGTGAACGTAACATTCTAATATGCAGCAATTGAAAATCGATGGAAAATTATTTATTCAACGCCTTGTTAGCAGAAGCACTTGTAATAAACCATTCAACTATACCTAATTTGTGACGTCGTTTCTGCATGTAAGACTTGTCTTTAGTAGGTCTGTCTCCTTAGAATAAAATAAACTATCTTCGTTATTTGGGGAGGCTTGCTATGTCCCGCTCTTTTTTTCCACCCTATAGAATATAGCTTGGTGCTACACGTGTCTTCACGTGATTTTCCGTAGGAGCGTACTGCTAGTGTGAACAAGGGCACAGTCGCCGGCTGGTGTCCACCACCAGGGACTGTAATACCGGTATAATTTGGATATCGACATCGTATATCGATATAAATATCGATAATTAGGTATCTTTTCATCGATATAGGTGTCGATAAATAATTTTCGGTACATTAATATCTAATATTTTGACAGAACTCTATCATTTGTGAACTAATTTGAATTTTTTTTTATTCATTCCGGTACCTACATACTTAAACACATTATGACATTATATATATAATATACATATATATACAAAAAATTAAGCACCTTGGGAATAGTGTTTTTAATTATAAATATAAAGATAAAATTAAGTAGCAGTGACAGAAATATAACCTTTATTTCTATATGTTTACAACATAAAATTACAATGTAAGGAAGTTTATGTCGTTGTATATGGCCTACATTATCTTTATTTATAAATAAATTCGTAGCGTAATGTCTAAACAATCAAATACTTACTAATCAAACAAAAATAGGTTAAATAGGGAACATAGAGGCCGATTTTATACAGCGATGTGAACCATTTTAATTCCGAATTAATTCTAATGGCCCTAGGTAGGTACTACAGATCACCTGAGGTCTATTAATCAGATTATTCTGCCAAATCGGTAAAGTGCATTATGTGTGAACTAATATAATATAATATAGCAGCTAAGGCCGTAATTTTTACCATTTTGGTATGGAACCCTAAAAAGCTGGATTTTACTCACATTAGAACACCACTACAAAGTACACCACTATTCAGCAAATAACTTTATAGATGTTCACAGTGACTCTTTTAGAATGCTGGCATCAAAGTGGTCCTTATAACCCGGACTCCTTTATACATAAAGAGGTGCAGGTGTAGGTGTCTACTTTTTAACCGACTTCAAAAAAGGAGGAGGTTCTATGTTCCACTGCTCGTATTTTTTTTTATGTATGATTACCGATTTCTCTGTCAATTGTGGACCGATTTTCAAATTTTTTTTTATTCGAAAGAGTATACTCTTGAGGTGGTCCCATTATCACGAAATCAGAATCTGATGATGGGATCCATGAGGAATCGAGGGAAATCCTCAAAAGTTATAGGCACACATACAGCGATTTTGGTATTACCTGCAAGACCTTATGAAATTACATTACGAAAGCACCTCTTGGTGAAGAGGAACTGATGATGAAGACCAGAGATGACAACCGGAACTCCTTAGTCGTAAGTGATTGACGCCAGCAATGACATTTCTTTATTAAGAACATGAAGCTAGTTTTATATCCATTATAATGCATGTGGTGAAGTGCAACTGATGGTGAAGTACCGGGAAAACTCCTCAATGATTATATAACGGCCCTGCATCTTGAACAGCGACATTTTGTTAAGGGTGATGAGAAATTGGTATAAGGCTATTATTTATTAACGTGATGTTTATGTGCTTTATCACATAATAATATTAGGTGCATCACTAAAAAGCGAAAAAAAAATGTTTACCAAAAAATAAAACCGTCTTCAAAAACCCACTAAAAAGGGTTAAATAAAGACCGGCCTCCTAAGAGCTCTAGGAATTGCCTATTTATTACCTAATAGGTACATGAAATATATAGAAGTCGGTGGCAAGAATCATGGTGTCATTATTATTGTGTATTACCTACTTGACACCGGCTTGGATATATTTCATGTACCTATTAGGTAATAAATAGGCAATTCATTTATTTATTTATTTAGGCCGGTCTTTATTTAACCCTTTTTAGTAGGTTTTTGAAGACGGTTTTATTTTTTTGCTAAAAAAATGTTATCCACTAGAATGCTTTTGAAGCTACTTAGAATTAATCTATATAAAGGCGTCATTGAATACTCTTTTTACACCAATAGTATTACAAAGGTTCATATTTTTGGTGCTAGACTGCCATTATACAGCTTGATTTATTATTTACAGCTTAACGTTCACGCATGAACCTTAGTAACTAATTACAGGTGTTTAAAGTTCACGCTACGACCAAATGTGAATAATAATACAGTAATTTGTGTTGCTTGGGGTACATGAAACATACCTACCCCAGTAAAAAATACCCGGTTCAGATTGGTCTCATATAATCTATATTATTGGTCTATAACAATGATACTCTGATGATGGAATCCATGAGGAATCGACGGAACTCCTCAAAAATCGTAGGTACAGTGAAAGGCACTAATATGTATGTATACACCCATCGCGTCATATAAGTAATACAGGGTGTTTTTTTTTTTAAACAGTGGCAATATTTAGCGAGGTGATTATGTATACGATTACTAAATAGGTACTTACCTAAATAAATGGTTGATATTAACATTCACGTTGTCACGGCAGACGTAAACAAGACGAAGTCGCGGTGCTGGAGCAGACGATCCGCACCCGCAACGAGCTGCAGCGCGCCGCCGGCGTGGAGCTGGCCGCCACCTGCCACATCTGCCTCAAGACCAAGTTCGCCGACGGCGTGGGCCACTCGTGCCACTACTGCCGCACCCGCTGCTGCGCCCGCTGTGGCGGAAAAGTGACCCTTCGCTCTAATAAGGTATACCTACCCAAAACAAAACCCTCACTCACAACCAATCACAATACCTACATTTTCACCCTTCGGTCCAACAGGTAATTTGGGTGTGTATATTATGTCGCAAGAAACAAGAACTGCTATCGAAAACCGGGCAATGGATACACAAATCTACCGGACAAGACGCCATGTTGTGGCGCATGGAATCAGACCTCCACGGGCTCGTATCGCCTGCTGATTCGACGATCGACAAGAGGCCGAAACTGGAACGGGCCCACAGTGCGGCCGAGAAGGAGAACCTGCCGCTGCAGAGGGCGGGCAGCGCGCTGCGGCGGCAGTACAGCCAGCAGGAGCCGCGCTGCTACGGTGAGCTGGATGGGCTGGCGCGCACGCACCCGCACCTCGTACACCCGCGGCAGAAGGCGGCGTACGGCGTGGAGGAGCCGCCGCCACCCGCGCCCGCGCATCTGTTGCCGCAGTCGCTGGTGCACCCGCTACCACCGCGCTCCTCCTCCTCCGACGACGAGGCCCCCGAGTGCATCTCCGACGAGAACGACGAGTACCGCGACCGTGGTAAGTACTCGCACACGCTGCCCCATCTCACCGATCCTGACCCGCCCACCTCATCACGAATCCCGACGACCCAAGCTAATTTTATTTATATATCAACCTACACAAACACCCACACAACACGACACTACATCTTACAGATCCGTTTATGTTGGTCACCGATCACATTCTCGATCGGTACATAATACGGAAATAACACAAAAAACCGTCATTTCATTTTGTAACGATAAAGTTAAGGTGTTCCGTGCGAGGTATTCAAACGTTTAAGGTGTCAAAGATTAGCAGTGGTAGCTTCAGGTAACTATTTTTAAGGCTTATTATAATTTGATAAGTTTTACAGAAACGGCTAGTGTAGAGCACCTAAACTTATCTACGTACATGTGTATCCATCGATATCATTACGACTGTCCTTGTAGATCATACTGTTAACCCATTGTCTCATGGTCACCTCAAGTTTAACGATAGAAAATTATACTCAGCACCGTAGGTTTGTTTTCAGAGGTCCTTCAGGTGCCATGTAAACCCCCAAAAGCGAATAGTCGTCACCGCACTGTGCGTGCATGTTGTATGTGTCCTGTCGAGTGCCCGCGCGGCTGAGTGCGCTCGCGCCCGTCCGCGCCCGCGCCGCGAGCCTGTCCCGGCGCTCACCGCCCTCCACTGTTGCAGGTAATAGAGATAGGAGCGGCTCCGAGAGCTCCACGAGCCAGCGACGGGTGATCTTAAACGAGAAAATGAAAAAGTTTCTATCGGTGAGAGGGCGTTTTGGGAACATATGCGTTGTAATATTGCTGGATCTTAGATGTCTCAGTATTCGTTTTGACTTGAGCGCAAATTCTTAATATCTTCCTTCTCTGACCAACCAACTGTGATGGCTGTTTATCCTTGTAAACTCTATTCTTTTATATTCGAAGCAGACTGTTCAGTTCGTTTGAATTTACTTAAACGTGTTTAAGATAAATGAAAGCCTAATTATTATAATAATACCTAAATTAGGTATATGTTGCCTAAAAATATGAATATTTTAATTCCTTGGCATCAATAACAAAGTATCATAAGCACGGATGGGTATGTTTCCATTTTCTGTTGTTTTGTTTGAACCAAAAATACGTGCTTATTGCAAATATATTTTCACATAAGTACATTTATTGTTTATGCTTCGAATACACAAATTTGAATGTACATACCGCAGAGCTAAGTAATTGGAAATTAGATTATTTTAAACCCTAGGATAAATCAATGCCTAGGATCCATACTTTTGAGAAGTAGCGCTTTCAATTATGTCTATCCTCTGGCAATGCCGATTGGCTTCTTTTAACGTAAATTAACAGTCATTCTAATTACATTCTTTGTCTGCGCTGAAAAGAGCACTACTTAAGTTTCAATTTTTGAATTGGGCCAAAATTGGGAGAAAAAAAGGTGCGAGCTTCAAACTTTCATTAAATTTCATTCCAGCGCCACATCTTCTAAGTCAGTAAGCTAAACATACAGACAGAAACACTGAGACAAAGATAACATTTAATATAAAAACGTTAAGTTTATTCTAGATCCGAAGCAAACTGTTTTTATTAATAGATATTATTTTCAAACCCCAATGCAGCGCGTGAAATGTTTCTTGAGATCCTTGAGTTTCATCTTTGCACTTCTGCAAACCCATTCCGTCTAATGATGGTGATGGATGGTTTCCGCCCTGATCATTTTGTCAAGTACTTAATCGAGCTTAAAATTTATGGTTCAAAAAAAAATCGCATGCTTGAGCGAAAAGAAACTCGTAACATTGGTACCAGTACCAGCGTTAGATTGTGTGGACGTGTGTTTTATTTTTTGATAGATGTTTTAATGTATGATCTGATAACACACATTCTTTCCGCTTGTGCGTGATCACCGCTTTCAATCGATTTATTTTAACATCGTGTACTACTAGGGCGGCCGTTTTAAAGTCAGATGTATAAAAGTTATACAGGGTGGATAATGTAGTCAGTCAAGTCGTGCAAAAAAAAGGCAGTTTGATCGCAGTATGAGTGTTCCGGGCGCGTACGGGCGCGCAGCGCAACTCGTTAAGCGGACGCGAGTCAGTAACTCAATTGTACCTTTGCTATTTATACGATGTCATCCTTAGGACAACTAGAGGCGTGCGCGACGCTACGGCACCCGCACCTGCGCAGCGCCAGCGTGGTAGCCAACAATTATTACAATTTGAGTAATCACTCGTCGGGCGCGTACGAGGCGGAGGCGCGCGGCTCGTTCGAGGCGGGCCGCGCGGCGCCGGCCGGCGGGCGCAGCTTCGACTCGGTCACGGACTGCCGCTGGCGCGCGCGCGACGACGGCGAGGGCGCCTACCTGCGCCCGCGCGCGCTCGACGAGGGCCCGCGCCCCGACCGACCTGTCTATAAGAGTGCCTACTTATGGGAAGACTCCTCTGACAACCGACGCTTTACCGAGAGGAGAAAAAAAACTGTTCGTTTCGACGGTCACGAGGGGGCTGCGACATTTCCGCGGGGCGGGCGCGACGCGTCGGGCGCGCCCCACGACTGGGCGTCGCTGCGTTGGGAGGCCGAGCGTCAGACCAGCCAGGACTCCGCCACTAAAGACTCTGGCATCGATACCTCTAGCACCTTCACCTCCAGCGAAGACTCGAACAGGGGCGACTGCCCTAAGGTACTTTGTGAATCTAATCTATTACATTGTACCTGATTTATATTCAGATTAGCCGCTTCACATTTTATTTCCCTGAAGTGCCGCTCCGCGGGCTGATTATGAAGTCGATCGATAATTGCGTTGCGTTATTTTATAATATATTTTTTACCTGTAAGGTACAATTTAGTTAAATAGCGTCTAGCGTCTTTGTAAAGCAGTGACCGTCCATTTTACCTCCTTCGCTCTGTTCCGCCGTGCCATGCGTAGGTAAGATAAAGAGCGATAGATTTTCGTTTAGTGTAAGTGTTACTAACAAAGTATATGTTACTGACAAACCATACTTATGTATAATATAGGCACAAGCTTTCTCAAAGGAAGCCAAGGTGTAAAATTGTCATATCCAGTACGCGTATTGCCGGTGACATATATTTTCGTTTAAGTAAGTACATGATTATTTTAAAGTCAGTAAGGGCAATTAGTATTTGCGCGCAAGGTTACGTGTGTATGAATGTTAGTCATTTGCTTGGCTGTTGCACGGTTGCATTGACAGCGCATGCGCGGAATCTCGATGTGCACTTAATTGCGTGTTACGCTGCAAGCTTGCAATTGGGTAAGTTTCATTTCCGGGCGTTTCAACCACAGTTATTAGTGTTTTCAATATAAATAATAAATTATCAGGGGACAATCTCACACAAATTGACCTAGTCCCAAACTAAGCTCTAGGCCTGTACTATGGGCACTAGGCAACGATATACATTTTTATATAGATTAATACATCCTTAATTATATAGAAAACATCCATGACTCAGGAAAAAATACTCGCGCTCATCACACGAATATTTACCCATACCGGGATTTGAACCCGGGACCGCTAGCTTCGTAAGCAGGGTTACTTCCTACTACGCTAACCGCGTTTAAACCGCCGTCGTTAGTGTTTTCAATATATTGACGAAATCAATCACACATCAGAAGAAAGTTGCTGGTAGGTGTCATTGATTTTGTCAATATATTGAAAACACTGATGACGGCGGTGGAAACGCCCGGATTTTTACCCAATTGCGATTGCGTTGCAATTTTTTTTTACCGCCTGTTTATACCCTAAGCTTAAGCAAAAGTCCTATAAATTGTATAATGCGTGCTTTTGGTAAGTAATTGTAAAATATTTAAATTGGATATTAACATCGTCACTTTGACGATGGTCTTGATATATAAATTATTCCTAAACATTTACTACTGCCCAGTAAATCTGAGACCTGATACGCTTCTGGCATACAAACTGCTACAGCAGCATCGACTACCAGCTAATGAGTATGTATTGCGGCAGTTCCCGCTGAGCTGGCAAGTGTCGGCGGACGGGTCGCGCATGATCGGGCACATGGTGCTGCGCAAGAGCGTGGTCGAGGGCGGCGGGCACTCCTCGGCCGCCATCCTGGGGCTGAAGGTCGTGGGCGGGCGGCTGCTGCCCGACGGCTCGCGCGGCGCGGTCGTCGAGAAGGTCAAGAAGGGATCCATCGCCGACATCGAAGGACAGCTCAGGACAGGTATGTCACCAGCCGGGCCAATAAGTCCCAGTCCCCACTATAATATCGTACACAGTATACCAATCTTATATCGGTTATAGTGCCATAAAAAAGTATTCAAAAGTATCGCGAGAATGGTATATACGTACCAATGGGCTTGCAGGAATTTCGAACCACTGGACTGGAAACGTGCTAAGCCCTTTCTTTTCTTGTCAACACAATTAAAGTGTTTGCCGACTGATTCTGGTGATACCTACCTATATAGGTTTGGGCAGTATTTCAATTCGTATTCGAAATACAAAAACAATTATTGTATTTGTATTTTAAATACTACCTGAAAATTATTTGGTATTTCAAATACATTATTCACATGTAGTTTGTAATTGTATTTCAATTAAACTGTTTCGTGGTCATTTGAAGTCAATTCCACACAAACAATATTTTAGTATAAATTTCTTAGAATCCTGAAGAGTTCTCAGTATCATTAATGTCTTAAACTAACAGGGTCCTGGGAATTTTTAGATAATATTCACATTAAATGTTGATTTTAAACATTTAACAAAAATCAAGCAAAACTAAGCCATAGTGCAGTCAATTGACATATCAAAACTATCATTTATTTATTTCGTAAATAAATTTTTACCAGGCTTCTGAAAACTGATCGCGACTCAATTTCTTCCACTAAGTACCTACGCCGGGCTGACTAAACGACACGTGAGGTGGAAAAAGAGCAACTGCTTACCCCGTGGTCCAGATATTCATAGCATAAAGCGTAAAACACACAGAGCGCGGGCGCGGGTCGGGCGCGGACGTATCGTCATTACATTGTGCGCTCTGTGAGAAGGCCTATCGGAGAATGCGTTTATTACTACGAGCCCGCTGTGTTTTACGTTTAGGGCTCTTCGCCGCCCGCAAGCCCGCCTCGCGCGCCGACGTTTGTTGTTAGTAAGTATTAGTACATGGCCCTAGCGCATTCTTCACCTCTGCGCTTCTTCTTAGCGGTCTTGTCCAAAGCGTTGGTAGATTCACTCATAATACCGATGTAAACGATACCTAATGTAGCCAAATTACTTCCATTAATAAGCACCACTGGCTTCTTACGACTCGAATGCGAGTCCGACTGCCTCTACGGCTCAGCCGATTTTTACTAGTTAATGGCGTTTCAGAACCCCACCAATGCTCAAAAATGCTTAGAGTCTATTAAGTCGACTTCGGCAGTCGCCAAACGGTAGTTTAAACGTGGTAGGTAGGTAGGTAGGGCTGCGGTCTTTGGTAGTTGACCATAATCGTCCTCTCGGCCTGGTGTATACGAGCGTGACGTGAGTGTGACCTTTGAGCACCGGTAAACTTTGGCCAGGCGACGACGTCCTGCAGTGGAACGGCGTGCCGCTACAGAACCGCAGCGCGGAGGAAGTAGCCGTCGTAGTGGCGGACAGCAAGCACGACTCGCACGTGGAGTTGCTCGTATCGCGCGCACTGCCTACCGCACGCGCGCATGCCGCGCCCTGGAGGACGCATAAAGGTTCGCACCATCACATTTCAAAACTTTATTTAAGAAAATAATTTTGAATGTATTGGTAACAGTTATTTGATCTTTCAGTGAAATTAACAGTGTTGCATTTAAGGCAATCAATATATGCTTCGTCAAAGTGGACTTCGTAGTAGTAGACACACGACTTTTTTAAATTTTTCTTCAAATTGCACCCCGGAAGTCTAACCTAGTTTGACACTGAATACATTCTCAAGATGCCATAAATTACTACACACCACGCTACTAACAATAAGGTCGTATATACATAATTTGAACGTGATGACTGTATATATATTTATGCCTTTGACTGTACAATACATACAGTTACAGCAGTTACGTCAAGTTACGAGTGTACGATTACATAAAGTTTGGGACTCTGTATTTCTCGGGACAGATCGGCAGTGAAAATTAACGACGTGCGTACGTGCTGCGTTTTTAATATTTTAGTAGTATGCACCTTACAGTCTGAAAAAAGTAATGTATACGTTATCTACCGTAATGTAATTTTGCTAAAAGTAAATTTATTTGAAGAGCGTTTAAAATTATTTTTAAGCCCGATTTAATGTTTCTCGAACATTTAAAGCCCGTTGTGACCACATAACAAAGTAGTAGGTAGCATAAGTTGCGCTAGTTCGCCCGGTGCCAAATATTAAAAACGCAGAATTTGATTCATCATCATCATTTCAGCCGGAAGACGTCCACTGCTGGACATAGGTCTCTCCCAAGGTTTGCCACAAGGACCGGTCCTACGCCGCTTGTATCCATCGGTTTCCCGCAATCTTAACCACGTCGTCGCTCCACATTGTTGGAGGTCTGCCCACGCTGCGTCTTCCAGTACGCGGACGCCACTCGAGAACTCTTCGGCCCCAACGGCCATCTGTACTGCGAGCGATGTGCCCCACCCACTGAAGTCTAGCAATTCTTAAAATTCTGATTCTTAGAATTTGATTAAGTGTGTGGCAAAAGGATGGCAAAGGTCTTAAAATTTTAATTTTACGAAGTAGTTACCTAACCAAATCTACGACCCGCGTTTTGAATATTGGGAACAAGCGTGAATCTGTTCTCATATACAGTTTGATACAGTGTTCAATCTGAAGTCATAAATATTATTAATATATTGTGCAAGTACCTAGGTATTAATAAGTAGATGGTGTAGCGTACCGTCCGCTTGTTGGCTGAGAGCGGGCGTTTGTTTTAGAGAGATTCTTGTACCGTTCAGAGGTGTACACGGAGGTGCTGGGCGGATGCGAGAACCCCAGCGTGCTGGTGACGTCTCCGGGCTCGCCCGACGTGCACGCGCGCCGGCGCCTACGCCCGCACCACAACGCGCACGTCGCCGGACGGATACAGGTGACCACTTTACACCGAAAACGAGAAAAACTTTATTCAAGAAAACTCATCATAAATTACTCAAATAAATACGAAAAAATACTATTAGTAATTAAGTGAGGATAGTAACCTCCAAAAGTTAGGTAGATACTTACCACTAAAATAAATGAGTGAAGTGAATTGCTGAGTAGGTATTTTATTTTACAGTCTGTGAACACTTTAGGCCTTGTTCGGACTACATTAGTATTTTAGTCGAGTAGCGAATACATTAACGAGTTTAGTTTCTACGTTTGAGACGTGAATATCAAACTCAAACCAAACTCGTCAATGTAGGTACTCGCTACTCGACTAAAATACTTGTAGTCCGAATAAGGCTCTAGAATAGGATTCGGGTTTGTACTTCTCTCTCACTCGCTCTCATGCGCTCTTATGCGAGTCTAGCCGACTTTACCCGAACCCGAATCCTATTTTAAGTGCTCACGGACTGTACAGTTGTTTTGCTAATTCCTTTTAGTGGTTGGGCCTACCGCGGAGGATCGATCTAGCAATTTGTACGTTGCAAACACTAAGCCATGTACTAAGCTACCGATAACATACTCACTGTAATTATTTACAGTGACCTGTTGCTCGCCAAATTAAAATAGCGAGATTAATTAACTTTGGTGTTCCTGTGCGCCAGGTGAAGGTGTACTTCGACATCAGCGCGCTGCAGATGGTGGTGACGGTGGTGTCGGCCGCGGGGCTGTGTCCCCGCGCGGACGGCGCGCCCCGCTGCCCCTACGTCAAGCTATTCCTGCTCCCGGACAAGAGTGAGAAGAGCAAACGCCGCACTAAGACCATCGCGAACACCTTGGAGCCCCGGTGGAACCAGACCTTCGTCTATTGCGGCATACGGATGAACGACATAAAGAAGCGTGTTCTAGAAGTGAGTACTTGCAAAGAGCACTTACTCGTACTCCCCAAAGTTAACAAAACAGTTGATTAGATCTTACTATTCGTAAAAAAGTGTCTTTAGAGACTTTTAGTTACCAAACATGTGGTAATTGTACGCAGAAAGCGTAATAATTACTAATACAGGACAACTACGCGGTGTGGTGTGGGGCAGAGTGGCCTCCACCGCTCATTCGTAGGCTTCCAACCCGTCCGACCTCCACTACCACAGGAGCGGCCATTTATTTGTTTAAGTTACAGTTGTTTGTTGACGTCTTTCAGCAATAAAGATGGAAAATTGAGAAGTTCTTTGTTTTCAAATCTGTTAATTTATATATTATGTTTATGAATCTGTAGGAATGTACCTGCATACATTTTTCTTGTGACAATCCTGACCCATTTTCAATGTCTAGCCGATTGTCTGCATTTACCGCCGAGACAAAGAAGTTCGCTCACTATTAGTAATCAATTACGCTATGATTTACGAGTATGCAGTAGTTGGAATAGAGCAGGGATTACATTAGAATTAATATCAAGAAAACATTTCAGGTTACCGTTTGGGATTTGAACCGGTATGGCCCCAACGATTTTCTTGGCGAAGTATTGTTGGATATAGACAACATGATGATGAACCATGAAACGAACTGGTACACTTTGAAGCCCCACGAAGAAACATGCAACTTCAGTGTAAGTCAACATTCCCACATCGTTTATCAACCCATGGTTAGTCAAGTTTAAACTGTTTAAAACAGCTGTGATCTTCTTTCTCTTTACTTTTTATAATGTTGGTAATCGGATCCACTGCTTTGATATCCCAATCTTTACGTACCTCTCTGTATCTGTAGGTCGTAACATCAATGTTAATCAAAATCGTGCCAGTTATACAAACAGTACAATTAGATTTGTTATTTAAGATTATAATGAAAACGTAAAGTAATAGTGCGCTTATCGTTAGCGTTACCGCGAAGAGGAGGCGGACGGCGAGCACCTGTCGCCGCCGTCGACGTCCACGTCGCGGCTGTCTGACTCAGATACGCCCAGCGAATGCGACCTCCGCCGGCACCACTCACTCTCCAGCCTTGCCTCTAGCTCCAGCCCGCCGCCCCCGCATGAGGTACCGCACCCCCTCCCCTGACACTAACCACCTCGGATATGCAATTCACTCCGAACTTACTAACACTCGTAACACCCCCACCAACATCAGCATTAGCTTACACCTACCTTAGATCAGTAGCGATTCAGCATTCATTTTGTTGACGACAGCGCATGGAGACGGACGGAACACGCTGCAGCAGACGTGACATGTCGCCCGCGGGGCGAGTGCGGGCCGCCGGCATGACTAGGGACAGAGTGAGTCGCACTTGCTTTCATCGTGCTTACCTATCACTAATTAAAATCAGATTCGCCTTACCCTTCCACCAATGCACTTCATTTACCTACTTTATATATACATCAATTGCCGTGCGTTAGTCTCGACCGACTTGAAATTTTTTTGCCTCAATATGCGTGGTTTGGATAAAAAGAAAATTAGGAAAAACACAAAGGAACAGCCGAAAAATCGAAAAAGTGGTACGGAGTTCACCGCGTCATCTAACGAACTATTATACATTTTATATGTCAACTTTTCTTTGAATACCTAATAATAAAAGCTGATAACGAATGAAAGCTGTTTACGGCTTCCATAAGATAGAAGTGGTCGTTGATGTAAAAGGTAGGCGATGTGAAATGTGCAGTATCGTGTTTCTGTGCCAGAGCGGCGGCGGCGGATACAGCGTGGCGCGGTCGCAGTCGGCGGCGGCGGGCGCGCGGCCGCCGCGCTCGCGCAGCAAGTCGCCGCGGCGCTCCCTGTCGCCGCCCGCCGACCGCGACGCCGCCTGGCGCTACACAGGTGCCGCCCGGCGCCCTCCCACTGACCTCACCGGGCCAGACCCCGCACGGAACACTGTCGCCGAGACACGCACGTTCTTGACGCGACCGCTCATCATCACTTTACTACCACTTACTATCGACTTCCTCGCTCTGTTCCTCTTTATTTTTTATTTCACGCATCTTCCGCTGCCCTCGTCCTATTCTATCTGAAAACGAGCACGCTGTTTACTACCTATATTCAAAATGTGATGTGCACACGCGCTCACTTTACGCAATCGAAATCGTGAGCACATTGCATCGAAATATTAATGAACCTTTCATGTCATGAACCTTTACGATCGCATGTTCCCTCAGTTATCAAATTTACTGTGTTTTGAAAGCCACCGCGGCGTTTTGCTCCATCGACATGTGGTGTGTTTTGAGTGTTAGAGCGCGCGCATGTTGCAGTGGGCGAGGATCGCGGCGAGGCGCGGCTGCCGACGCACGCGTACGCGCCGCGGTTCCAGTCGCGTTCCGCCACCGCTACGCCCACGACCAGTCCAAAGAAGCGACAACTGCCGCAAATACCTCATCAGGTTAATAAATCAAAACTACATATTATTTATTATATAAACTTAAGATACCCACTTGCTTGCCCACAATACCTACATTCAGACGTAATCGGAAATCTCGCTATTTCAATGGTCCTTCACTTGGGAGATCAAAATTCGTCACACTTAACGTCTCTTTATATTATAAACTACTATGCGAGCGAGCATTGTATCAGTTTACAAACCCGTCTCCTATGAATTCACAGTAAATTAGTAGCATTTTAATTCGGTATCTTGAGGGTTTGACTGTATCGCGAGCTGAGCGCGGCATTGTTGCAGAGCGGGCAGCGGGCGGCGCGCGCGCAGGTGTCGGCGGACCTCGAGGAACGTAAGTGGATCGCCCCGCATCACATTGGCGCCACACTCACCTACCGAAGCACGCCACAAGGTCAATACACGCAAATCCCGCCCTCGAATACCACAATAAAAGAAAAAGTGGTGGTTTTGGATGTCAAACCCATTTCTGCCTTAAATGCAACGCTAAAATTATAATTGTTGGCATCCAGCTAATTATCTCCCTTGGTTGAATATCAGCTTGAACATTTGACCGATATTAATTGTCACGTAGTTGGTGTAGCATTTAGAATTCATCAGTAGAGTTATCAGTATAACCTCAAAGTAAGTCAAATATTATTATGATAAAATATAGTAGTAGAGTATTTGATCACTTTTTTGCATTTTTTAAATTAATTGTAGCGATTTTCGCTTAGATATAGCACATTTACCATAACAAAGTATAAGTAATTAGGTACAAAAGAAAACCAAGTCCCTAATTCGCATTGGGCTCGCAGTGGACGTACAGGTGTCGGCACGAGAGTTGAGGTGAATGATCACGCACACAGCTACATGCAACAACAGAGGTTGTGAATGAACGAAGGAGTGAATGCGAACAAAATTCCGCTGTCAATACATGACATGATGTTGTGTGCGAGACCTCAACTCTGGTGCCGATACCTATACCTACATAGGTTGGCTATATTCAATCAAACAGGTCCAAAATAATCAAAGAAATAAGTTTTTGATATAAATTGAATACTTGATTGACTCTGAAAGCTAATTTCGGTGTTGTATGATCTTAAGTTTTGTTTTCTTTGTACTTTCCCCCGGTGTTGTCTTAAGAAAGCGTGAATTGTACTTATAGCCAAATAGGGACTTTAGTCTGCTCGTAGAATAGCAAATTAAAATTATAATGAGTGGCAATGTTTTACATCCTAGGGTCCATATGTAAAATAAGTCATGTTAGCCCCTTTTAAAACAATCGAGTACCTATTGTTAGCAGCCAAGGCTACAATAGGTGATTGAGAGGTGTGAACTAGGTTGGGAGAGGCACTACGCAGGGCTGTCAGACTCCGAGCTGGCGGCGCGCAGCGGTGGCGGCGGCTGGGCGGGGCGCCGGCGCCTGTCGCCCGACGCCGCGGCCGCTGACTCCGACCTCGAGTCCGTCGCGTCCGTCACCTCCAGCGCCTTCAGCACGCAGTCCGAGAGGCCGCGGCCCACCCGCATGCTCAGGTACTCACTCTAGGCGCCGCCACCGGCCGTTACCGTTACTAAAACAGGATTACGTATTACTCAATGTTCTTCAACCGACTTTACAGCAGGAAACACGTCCTCCCTGTACACAGTACATCATCCTCTTGCGATAGTGCTACCCCAGTCTCCCGCCCCTCCCGTCAGTGTGACCGCCTTCCCAGGTTGTTGCCACGCGTGTGCCTGCCAGTGGGCTTGGCGGGTGTGGCGCGGCGGCGGGCCCGCGCGCGGCCCGAGCCCAGCCCCGCGGCCGCGCCGCACTCGCACCGCGCGCGCCCCACTCGCCGGCTGCGGCGCATCTTGGAACGCAGCTGCTCAGTCGGCTCATGCTCTAAACAGTGCTCTCGTCGCCACGCATACGAGAGGAGCCACAGCTGCCCTGAATACACCAACCCTGTCAAAACTTACAAAATAATCGAGAATAACAAAGAATATATATTCCAAATGGATCTGCGAGCCCCGAGACCTAACTTGCACAATATTAAATATAATGGCGAACCACAAAACTATCCCACAAATATTTATCACGGTATTCCTCCCAGTCAAATGTTATTCCAAGCAATGCCTTGTTGTTTACAAGGTAAATCTGAGTCTATTCCATGTAATTTTAGACGCGCAGTAACTATAGATACAGACGTATACCATCCGTCGAGGCCGAAAGACGCATTTAGAAGAAAATTACCTAGTTTAGATCATTTTATAAATTTAAAAGCTGTGCCTCCACCGTCAGTTCTAGAACGGAACACCGAGTACAGTAATGGCTGCGTCAGCCCTAGCCGTAACCCGCCGCAGCCCCATTCCAGTACGGATGTCCAACAAAACGACGAAACTTGTTCTCAATATCATGGGTACGATAGTGATGGCAGTATAGCTGAAACAACTATCCACGTTAGTATCGACAAACAAAGTAGCTTAGAGGCTGCAGATTCATTAAAATTAAAGTCTAGTAGCTCACAAAGTCAGCTACAGTTGTACGAGTCTAGTAACAATGTAATATGGAACGGCAAAAAGAAAAATATGTCGCTTGATCTGAAATACGAATATGAGGGTAAACTCGGGAAACAGACGCAGTCATTTGATTTGATGAGAGATCAATACAAGGACTACAATGACACTAAAAGTAAAATGTCCAGCAAATTTCGAAGACGCCATTCTGACTCGTTGGTTGCAGAAAAGTTTACATCGGAATCAGTAATCGAACAAACTGCAGAAACTCCAGACAACATAAGTAATATTTTTAAGAAAATGAGCATTTCGTCAAATGATACCGAAGCAGTAAAAGCAGTGTCCTCATCATTTGCTCGCAATAGTAGTGAAGACGAAATAAGTAGTATATGTCCTAGAAAACAAGGCATAGTTAGCATAAATGATACCCCAACCTTCCAAGAATATCGCTCGCCAAACTCCCTTTCTCCTCCACCCGTATTAGATATGTCATTCAGAAAACCATTGCCCTCTATAATCAAAAAGGCTCGCATTCGTTCATATTCTTTAGCATCAGCAGATCATTTAGATCGAGAATTTAGTACGATAGCTAATTCTTTGTGTATTGCTCTCTCTCCCCCGAACCTCGGCTCGCCCCGTCGCGCGCTCGCTCCCGCCGCCCCGCACCTGCCACCTGACGCCACTCACCTCACCGCCGCCTCGCCGCCCCGGCCCGCGGCCGCCGCCGACACGCCGCCGCGCACCGATTTCCAAACCATACAATCGATGGCGCCACAAACTACTCAACGACGTATTGCAAATCAACACAAAACAACGTCGGCGAAATCTTCTGCAAAACATCAACGCGGTAAATCTCCTTCTCGCCGGGGCTCGAAACGCAGTAATGACTACGGGGGCCGCGACAACGGGCGCGGCGGCGCCCCGCCGCAGCCGCTAGAGCGCCGGGAGTCGCGGCGCGGGCGCAGCTTGAGCAACGCTGACGTGCCGCCGGACGAAAAAACAGGTACGTATACTTCAGTTACTTCTAATTTTTTTACAAAATGAATAATTTACTCAGAGATTTATACTTTTTAAGATTTCCACTATAACGTAAAACTTTGCGAAGACGGCAGTCTCAGCGACACGGCGCTGGGCGGAGCCAGCGAAATGGAGCCTAGTAGCGACGACGTGCTGTTGAAAGCCGAACCGCGCGACTACTTCGGACCCGGCATGGGCAAGAAAAGCAACTCCACCTCGCAGCTGTCCGCCACAGGTGAACCCTAGGGCACCCCGCACACACACAAATCACACATATTGTGCTGGCCTTTACGCATTACTTAACATTGTTTTACAAAACAAACGCTGTTTACATAGAACAGCAATGCAACGTGCCACAAGGCAGGCATATAATTGTTACTTTTTATTTAAGTGTGTAATGCAATGATCGGCAGGACGGAAACGGAGGTTAGGGTTCGGTAAACGTGGAAAAAATTCGTTCACGGTTCAACGCAGTGAAGAAGTGGGGCCAGGAGAAATGCGGGGATGCGCGTCGGGCATATCGCGGGCCTCCTCCGCCTCCAGTGAGAACGACGAGGACAGGTTCGCGGCCGGAACGCCGGCGACATTGACACAATAGTGCGGCCGGGCGGTTGATGCGACTGACCTTACCCCCACAATGTCTTATTTACCACTAGGCGACATATTCTACTGCATTTTCAGTCTTCGTTAGGTCTTCTGAAACACAGCATGCCTACAGAGTGCGCAAGAACGTAGTTTAATGTGCGGTGTCGCTTTTGTAAATTCAGCCAACTATGTCTAGAGCTTTCACTGGTCAACTTAAAGCTTAAAGCGAGCTTATTTAACGAAATAATACTACACACGTTCGTATGTTATTTCGAGACACATTTATAATTTATAATAATATAGTTATTTAGTTATTTTAACGGAAATTACAAATTTATATCTAATGATATTTTTTATACTGCGCGAAACTAATCAATATTTTTAGATTAAATGCGCTGAATCATATTAGCTAACATTAAAAATCCCCCTGCTGGACTGACTTCTCACTTTTTTAAATATATTATATACTTGAGCAGTTTTCTGACCAGTTATTTAACTAAAAATACTCCATAGCAAAAATCAAGCGACATCACAAACTGCCGCACTCAGAGACGTCAATTAATTTTTAAGTTTCATTAAAGAAAGTGACAGCAACTTTAATCAAACTTAAAAGTTAATTGACGTCTCTGAGTGCGGCCGTTCATTTTGTTAGTGTTGTCACTTAACTACTTATTGAGCATTGCCTAATTTAAATAAATTCCTTGAAGATTTTCTCGTATAACGCTAAGTAACCGAACGCATTATTTGAAAAGGTCGATAATTTTCAGGCATAACGAACAGTAACTTTATTCGAAATACATAACTTAATGATTCATTAATCGTAAATCAAACTGATGTAGTTTATTTTCTCAAAATGTCCATCACAACACTCACCTAATATTACTTCATTCAAGCGTTCATTTCCAATATGAGTTGATGCTATCACGGATCATGCGCTGCGCAATGATAGTTTGTAAGAAGTTGAGGAAAAAGGCGCGTCCTGATACGCAAAGAGGAGTGATGATCAGGCGTCGCCTCTGATTGTGGGGAGGGTACTGAATGTGTTGTGACATTGTGTTGTGCCGGTGTCGGCGGCGCGGGCGGCGGAGTCGCGCGGCTCGGCGCGCGCGCCGCCGGCTCGCCGTCCGCCGCTGACGCCGCGCTTGTCCGCGTAGAAGGCGGCGCGCGGCGCAAGCGCTCCGGGCCCGCCACCACCACCTTCCAGCGCTCGCACGAGGTGTGCGCCGCCAGCCTCGCCTCCATATCTAGCTCGGAGGGATCCTCGTAAGTCGCTCGCTCGTCCGCTCGCCCGCTCCGACCCGAGCCGCCGCCCGCAGACTACCCGCCGCACTCGACTCTTCTGTGTGCGCATTGATGTTGCTCGCGTCTTCTACTCTGCCCCTCTCTGTATGCCTCTCGTCTTGTAAGCGCATGACATCGGACTTTGTTGGTGTTTCTAACTTCATTCTTTTTGTTCACGTTCAGCACGCACCAGTCTTCTCTCGCTTAGGCATTGCACGCCTTCGAAATGTGATACGTTTAAATATTATTATTTGTCTCGTGTCACAAAGCTGGTGGCATTGTTTCCGAGTCGATAGCGAGGTGAAGTTCTGTTTACTGGGGTCAGGAAGTCCTTCCTACCTTACATAATGCACGACTGTGGTTGGAAATTAAATGTTTGCCTGATTTGAAAAGCCTTATGATGTTTGCACAATTATTTTTATTTTTATTAATTTGACAAATCTTAAATTTTTGTCTGATCAATGTACATTCACCACCATTCACACCACACACCTCCAACTCAACTTCCATGCATGTTTCACTTTAATAACACATTCCATAAATAGCCATGTTGGTTAATTAACAAACTAATAAGTAGGTACCTACAGGACGCATATATAACTTGCAAAAAAAATCAGTCTGTAGATTTTCAATACTACCACTACTACCTGTAACATTATGATAGGTTATTACTTAGTAATTCTGCAATTAATTTAAGTATTACAATTTATATAATTCGTAATATATACCGTTACTTACCAGTAGGTAGGTTCTATTTTAATAAAATATCTACTAGTTGACTGTCACTTAGAAATACAGAGAGTATGTAACTTTAGTAACTTATTCTTAGCGCCTTCTTTGAAATGACGCACAATAACAAGGTGACTAGTATTTCTATTCCTTATGAAACCATGCTTTAGTGGCTCTCTAGCACCTGCTCAGTTTACTCTCCTAGATGCCTTCAATTTCATAAGTATTTTCCACATAGGAACCTTGACTTGTACCACTCGAAGCATCTGAGAGACTACCGCCCTCTTCTTCACTATTGTATCAATGTTGTCATTTTTTGTTTTCATTTCTATGATTATTCTGATCCTGTGGTAGTTTCGAAAATCAACGAACAGTGCTCGCAAGTCGAACATTTAAATTATATAAAAGAAATAAACTTTGGTAAAACCTGCTCAGCACTTATCTTTGATTTTCCTTTTAGAATTGTTATGCATTGGTGAATTAATTAAGTAGTTCTTCCTAAAAACGATTTGTACAATTTAGCACTTTCATAAAAGATGGTAAATAAAATTAAAATATACTAAATTCCTAGTGGTAATTGACAACATTTCATTTTTCTACCATTGTATTTAAAATGTATTTTTAACCGACTTCATAGAAAGAGCATTACAAATAATAGAACACAATTTTTTTTGTTTTCCAAAAATATGTTGATTTCTTATAAAAATATTAATTTAAGTATAAGTCATTATAAAGAAGCTTACGTGACATGATATACCTGAATCGTGTGTGAACCTTTGCCTATATTTTGTACCGACGATAAAAAAACATTTTGGCAGAACCAATAAGAGCGCTATTTCCAACTTTATAAGTTTGATGTTATATCACTCCTGAGGGCCTAGTGTAAGTTTTGCAACGTTTTTTACGTCTCGATCGCGTTTGCGTAAAAGTGTCACTTTGTATGGAACTGTCAAATGTTTCGAATACGCGCCGCTAGGGGCGCTGTCACACTTTCATACTAATTGAGACTAAACGCAAACGCGATCGAGACGTAAAAAACGTTGCAAAACTTACACTAGGCCCTCTGTCCCTTTCATACTGACTGTTGAGTGAAAATTATATAACATACAACGTTTCGTAATTCATTGTTCGGAATAACCCTTCAAATAGGACTAATACTGTCGGATATTTTCACTTGCAGTCCGTGTTGTGCTTAATCCCCATAAACCAAGAGAATTGGACAACATTTGACGGGTTGAATAACGACAAGAGGCCTTACTTGTTTATTGTATGATGTTTATTTTATTTTATATCATTTGAACAGCGTTTAACTTGGGCATCTAAGAAGGTATATTTGATTAAAATTATATCCGTATGGTAAATCAAACTCCTAATATGCAATTCTGACTTCAAGGTAGTAATATCTGTTTTTGACAACCGGAAATTGGACTATTTCAATAAACTTTTTCTTTTTTTTCCGTGTAGGCTATGCTATGATTGCAATTTTGAAATGTTGTCAATTTTTATATATATATATATATATATATATATATATTTAGAGCTATATTATCTTATGTCATAAATATTGTACATTACACATCCGCGAAATAGAGATACAACATGAAATTCTGATGGTTTTTCATAACCATTATTACGAACTAATGCGTAAAGTAATGACTAACGCGATGCACGTAAGTTTGGTGAACGAGTAATAAGCATTTAAATTATAAAAACTCAACTTGAAAATCTTTCGATAATGTGTAAATGGGGTAAAAATGTTGCAGCACATTCAACCCGCTCGTTAAATTTTCCCGCGCGCCGTCCTTATACAGGGTGTCCCGCGATAAAGTGCACAAACGAATAAGGGTGAAACTACATGTGATTTTATCACGGATATTTTTTTTAATTTTGTATGGCGTCTACAATAATAATTATTGTTAACTCTATGTAAAATTTAAAAAAAATCCGTG
This sequence comes from Tortrix viridana, assembly GCA_963241965.1. Classification (NCBI taxonomy): domain Eukaryota; kingdom Metazoa; phylum Arthropoda; class Insecta; order Lepidoptera; family Tortricidae; genus Tortrix; species Tortrix viridana. Next base: position 54,169,137 of record OY725171.1, on the reverse strand, counting down.
ATAAAATCACATGTAGTTTCACCTTTATTCGTTTGTGCACTTTATCGCGGGACACCCTGTTTAATGGCAATTCAAAAAATTGTTGAAAGTACAGTTTCAAACTTGAAGAAAATGTTGAACGAATTAAATTTAAAAAAAAAGTAAGAACCAATGCAAAGCCAAGAAAGTCACATTCGATAATTATATTACCTACCTACTAAAGTCCGCGTATCCTATCGAAGCAAAATCACAACAGCAAAATAATATATTCAAATAACATAGGGCGAATCGACTGCTAAAATTTAAAACAGTACATACAGGGGCGACCCCGCGTAAGATGCAAGTGAACATTACGCCCTGCCGCCCAAACTCGTTGAAAAAAAAACGCCTGACGCATTTATCAATTTCGATGTCACGGAAGATGTTAGAGTCGCCCCTGGATACATACAGCTTTTTCGCTTCGCCCTTGAAATTTTATTTTCAATTGTCTATATTTTAAAGTACGTTTGCATGCAAGATATGTGTTTAGGTAGTGGGTATTGGTAAAACCGAGTACGGATTGACATATGGAGCCCCTGTCCAAACTATGTATGTACGTGTTAGATAAAGCTGATCGAAAAATAAAATGCTAAGAGGTATTATCGAATAACCGATTTGGCAGATGGTCGCCGGGGATGCGCGGCTCAGGGTCCTCGGAGGGCGGGGGCCTGTCGGACTTCATCGACGGCCTAGGCCCTGGCCAGCTCGTGGGCCGGCAACTTCTCGGAGCGCCCACACTGGGTGACGTTCAGCTCTCCATGTGTTATCAAAAAGGCTTCCTCGAGGTAAAATTGCTGACAGTACACCTCTTGCATTACGTACTCATTAGAGTGGTAGTATTAAAACGGTGTATCGGGCAGGTGGAGGTGATCCGCGCGCGCGGCCTGCAGGCCCGACAGGGGAGCCGCACCCTTCCGGCGCCCTACGTGAAGGTGTACCTCGTGAGCGGCAAGCGCTGCGTCGCCAAGGCAAAGACGAGCACGGCTCGCAGGACCCTCGACCCTCTCTATCAGCAGACGCTAACATTCAGGGAAAATTTCAAAGGATGCGTGTTGCAAGTAAGTAATCGTTCATGTTTACGAAAGCGTGCCGAGCGTGAACGTTGTTCCTACTACAAGCCAGCGCTCCCCAGGTGACCGTGTGGGGCGACTACGGCCGCATCGAGGGCAAGAAGGTGTTCATGGGCGTGGCGCAAATCATGCTGGATGACCTCAACCTCTCCAATATTGTTATAGGGTGGTACAAGCTCTTCGGAACAGTATCTTTGGTGAGTATTCAAGCTGCTAGCGAAAGTTATTACAGAATTCGTTAACTGACATGTTTTTTCTCATTTCAGTAAGGGAGTAAACTACCGCCTTTAAAATGTTTGAAGAACCTATATCATCAAAATAAATTAAATTGTCCAAATAATAAATTTAGTGATACTGCTTTAATATCATGATAAAACGCAAAAATATCTTGAGTATAGGAAATTTTCTATAAAACGAAAGTAAAGTTATTTATATTATCGATTTTCTTTTGAAATGCCTACCGAAATTTTGAATAGATAGCATTTTATAGCAATGAAACAAATGTATAGTGTACTCAATAATATGTAATTAAGTATTAAAATAAAAGCCAAATTGCATGCCCGTGTTTTTTCTTAACCCAATTAAACATCCTTTATCTACACACATATCATAAGTCCTCTATAATGCGTTCAGAATCCGTTGGCAATGACCAGCATTACAACAATCAATTTTACTATGATAATTTTCTTATCTGTAGCAGTAACATAATGTTCTTATAACGATATAAGATTTAATAAAGTTATGAGTTTCAAATTTCGAACATCTTTGAAAAACAAAACAATTTTATTTGACCTCAATTCTATTATCACTCGAGATGACATTTAATTCGAAATGAAATGTCAATTGCATACAATTTTGACAAATCTCGTATGTTACTTGATAATTTGATATCGAACGATATGATAGTAGAGGCCGACTCTAGATTGTCTCTGAATTAAAAAAAAAAACTACGGTTGCTGCCATTTTTGACGTTCTAATAATTGATCAATGCCGGCTATGCCGGTCGTAACATGGTTCCTGAACACATCATAGAGAGCTTATAATATGTATGTAGATAAAATAGTGTATGTAACTGTACATAATTAGGCATTATGCAGCAGTCACATAAACTACTATTTCGGATTATAATGTCGAAACACGAATTCATTTATTGCACCTCGACATGAATACTGGGATTGCCGGTTGGATTGCAGGTGCACACCAAGCGAGGAGGCGACTATAAGTCTTGGCGTGACTCAGCGGATGCTTCCAAATGACGATCTGAGAGGCAATTTACAGTTTAGGAATCCCAATTACATTAGTGATCACTGTGCTAATCACATGTCTGAATCTGAGCTTACAACTTTTCACCCACGCAGCAGGATGATGCTAAAACAAGATAAAGTTATAGAACTAAAACCCGACTAAGAAAAAAAAAATTGTTGTCACGTCGCCTTTTATGCTTATAAATCATACCTATTCGAAATGTATGCGATAATAGCTATTTATGCAACTGGCACATAATAAAGTCTATTAAGGCATTTAGAGCTAATTATGTAACATTGGATACATACGTTTTTCTACAAGCTTAGAATAATAATGTCAAACATAAACAACGGCTGACATTTCTTGAATTTTCTGCTAAAAATCACTTGTCAGCAAAGTAATTTTCATTATACTTTTTTTACGTTGATGTTATAACTGTTGGGTTTCCTAAATATAATAAATAATAATTATTTTGATTGGCGTTAATATTTTGTGAATTTTACTGTGAAATGTTTACAAATTTCAATATTTAGTTACTAAACAGTTCTAACAATTTATCTTAGCAATGTATCATAAAAAATGGAATTCGAAACGAAACGCCATTGTTGAAACCAAATAAGAAGTCGATGATTGCTGATATCGATATCCATATTAAGCGTAACCATGGTAACCAATAACAAGTCGATGAATATCATTTGTGGCGACAACCCTACGTATAAAAAAACGTAATTTTAAGGACATTATTAGTCTCGGTATTAATTTTGTTTTTAGGCTACGTAATTTCAATTGTTATTAAAACATTTCTAACTATTTAATATAGAAATAAGGATGTCAAGTGTTCACTAAACGCCAAGACGGTATCCGGATTGAACGTAACCATGGTAATAACAATGCTATAATGGCTATAAAAGAACAGTTATTAATATGGCAACGCTCATTATAGAACAGTTTTCACGCTTTGGTTACACTATGGGTGGCATTCTGATACTGTGTCGTATTAGCGGTTTATAGTACGCGAGTGGAAAAAAGCTTTCTTTTGACACCAAACTCGGAAAAAAGTAACAAAAATTTCACTTGTCATTTTATGCATGTTAATATGACGTTACATAGCCTATACCTGAATTTTTAATCTCACGGAAAAAATTTAAACAAAGGTGTTGCCGTTAACGAAAAAAAATTGAAGCATTCAAGATATTTATACTTAGTACATTTTTTAGAAATCGACTTTGTATAAATAAAATGTATATTATAATCAAGATAAAATAATTTAATTTGTTGATAGCAAGTTTATTCTGACATAAACTCTTTGTTATATTAATTTAAAGAGAGAATACAGTTTTCGTATGCATTATTTATTTATTGCACTGGTATCACTGTCTCGATGCACCCGTGTCATTAAGTTGCGGGCCGCTTAACGTGAGACGTCACTCGCTTCACTTAACATTCGAGATTGAATGCTCCCGTGATCCCGTAATCGCTTTCCAGTGTGTTGTGTGTTCTGTTAAATTTTTATTGTTGATACGTTTTCTATTGTTGTTAAGTTGTTCATTGTTACGTTTTCCGTTGTTTTTCGTTCACTGTTGTGTGGAAGGATGGACCCTGGTCCGAGTACTTCTCGGTCAAAGGAAGACTATATGTTGTCTCCTGGGAAGAAACGACTAAGTCTTTGCTCTTTATCGGAGATTGAGAAAACATGGTGTTAAACACATAACACGTTTATAATAATTGGCCAACCAATAATACATCAACTTCTGATGCTAATAGAAACTACACCCACGGTTCTGCTTCTGTTTACATCATAAATTGCTGGTAGGTGTCATTGATTTCGTCAATATATTGAAAACACTAATGACCGCGGTTGAAACTCTCGGAAATTTACCCGCCCATACTTTCAGATCCCCTAAAATGTCACTTTGACAGTGACGTATCTTTGTTTAAATTTTTTCCGTGAGATTAAAAATTCAGATATATGCTATGACACGCGAAACACTGACGGAGCCAACGACACATCATTTGTCAAAGTATAATGGACAGGGACTACGAGGGAACAGATGAACATACCAACCCAACTTCGGCACTTGAACCATATGAGGTAATAGTTTTGAACCTACGAAGACTCACCCACAACTTAGTTTAACCTCAAGCCGGTCAAATTTAGTGGTGGAAACTTAGTGGTTTGGAAACACTATTATTATTGTACAAGAGTAGAAAATATTTACTGTTGAAACAATAAAACTAGATGTACTTATAAGGAAAAATAACTTTATTATGTGCAGATAAATACATCCGCCATGGAGCTAACCTAGTTTATTTTATTACGACTCTTGTACATGAATTAAAACAATACATAAAATACATCAGTTGTAATAATATTTAATTTGAACGCAAAGGCTAGCCACCGACCAGCAAGAATTTTGCCCTTTAATTAGTTACAGTAAACCAGTGTAAAAATCGCGACTGATTAAACACTGAACGCCATTTTGTTTGAATTTTTTGACAATCATACTATCTGCAGGGCTATATATTTGGATTAATGCGGCTACCCTTTGTCAACAACACACAATCGAAACTGCAGGCGAAGTACTAAAGCTAAATATAAAACTTGATTTCATTAAGTTTAATAGGCCTTCAAAGGAAAGACCGATCAAAGAAAGCCTGTACCGATTCCATGTAAAACAATGGTTTAAGTGTAATAACGAGATTTCTCGGAGGAAGCCCCTACAGAAGTAGGTACAATGTGTGGTCGAACTATATTCACTCAGTCACCTGTACATAGGCCAGTCAATATCGACACAAAAAAAGGCAAACATTGCAAATGGGCATTGTATCTACGATTTTTTTTATATGTTGTTAAGTCCCTTAAGACTACTTTATACTCAAGTTTGCAACCTTGAAAACCCTGTGCTACTCCCATGGTACTCGAAATTTTGGCACTTGTTTCAGTTTTTTCATAATTTTTTTGTACAGTCACAGTAATTTTTTGTACATTTTTGGTTATAAATCAAAAAGTACGTCATGGAAAATTATAAATAAATTGTTTTGAAATGTGCACATTAAGCCATTTCATATGACACCCCATTTGCAATAATCAAATCACTTTCATTTTTCAACCCCCCTTTTCAATATTTTGTAAAATTAATTTCATTTTCATTTTACTAAAAATAGATGCGGGCAAGCAATACACCTATGCCAAATGTCAAGTTGATAGCATCTTTAGTTGCTGAGAAAAACTGCTGTGACATACAGACGGACGGACAGACAGACGGACAACGAAGTCTCACCATAAGGGTTCCTTTTTTACCAAATATATATTTTTTTTAAACTCAAGAAAATCCGTCGGGGGCTGCCATCACTATTTTAAATTTCAACATAAATATAAATAAGTACCTATAGCAATAAAATATCTTCAACTACTCACGTTACTATAAAACTGCAAAACTAGTTCATTTAATGACAGCCCCGGACGGATTTTCTTGGGCTTTTAAATTATTTTATCCTTTTTCAATTAAGTTTTAACCATCGTCGGGATTTTTCAAAATTTTTAATTTTGCTTTTTTTACTTTGTGACTTTCACTGCGTTAATGAATCAATAATGAATACGAATAATAAATATATAAAATACTGCTGTGTGTACGGATAAACAAAAAGTAGGTATATCAAATTCGGGACTATAATTTTTTCGTGTTCCGAATGATATTGAAAGGACTTGATGTTATATACCTACTTATGTATTACTTACTTAGATAGTCTAACAGTAGTAACATTGTAGTAACTGTATTAATAAGAGTTATTATAGGCACGTGAAATCGGGGTCATTAAAAACCGGCCAAGTGCGAGTCTGACTCGCACACGAAGGGTTCCGTACCATCGTACAGTACTTTTAAAACACTTTCGTAAATAAAACAAGATAGGCGCTATAACAAAATGTAAAGTAGGTAATTGTCTAAATTAATTACATCCCTTTATTTAGGAACCCCCTTTAATTTTTAATTTAATTTAATTTTTATTTATTTGTTGTCATAGTGGCAACAGTGATACACCGTCTGTGAAAAGTTCAACAGTCTATCTATTACGTTTCAGCCCGCGGAGTGACAAAATTTAATAAATCACGCTTTTTGTATGGGAGCCCCCTTTAATTTTTAATTTAATTTAATTTTTATTATTTTCTGTTATAGCGGCAATTAAATAAACACTCTGTGAAAATTTCAACAGTCTACCTGTTACTGTTCATGAGATACAGCCGGATTTGACAAAAAATCACGTTTCTTGTATTTTTTTAATTTTAATTTATAATTTTCTCTTTAATTTTTAATTTTATTTTATTTTTATTATCTGTTGCTATAGCGGCAATAGACATACACATTCTACCCTAACCCTAAAAATGGCTAAAGATGTAAACAAAACTAAACCAACCCATTACTTTTCAAGATCGAGAAAGGTCTTTACAATTATTTATACGCTTGATTATTACTTTCATATTCATTTTTAGATAAAATGACTATTAAGTATACAATAAAAACACTCTTGATGAAAGATCGTGGCCCATAATCCTACTCGGTCAAAAAATGTTTGCGTACAAAAATCAAATTGGTGGTAAATTATGCAGTTATAACCCACATTTTATTTTAAGTAAATAGATTTATAAAAAACCATGGAGGTAATATGTAAATGTAACAGTGCAAAGAAGATTGGCTATTGATAAATCTTTGATTAGGTAGGTATATGAAATCCCTACTTAATGTGGGTAGTTCAGTCTTCGTAGTTCGTCGTTGCGATCTGTGCGTTGTTTTTCGATTAGATTTTTATATTCTGGTGAATCCAACAAGACATTGCCGAAAGAGTATCGAGGGTTACTACTGCTCTTGTATACACGGCCGCCGCACCATAGGAAGTTATGCCCATATTGCAAGCTTTGTCTACTATTTATCCTGGGCCAGACATCAAGAAAATATAGATACACCTGCAGCCTTTTTGGACGACGTAACTTTAGATTTAGACATTGATGAAGTTGAATAAATCTTTAAAAAAAAAGTTTTTTTATTTCTACTTTTATAATTACTAATGCGACATATACCATTATAAAGTATACATATTTATCTTTAATTCCTGCCACGTTTCATTTCTGTACTCCCTGGGTATGGCTTTCATACTAGGTGGGCCGTGACCTTTTGAGGTTATGTGTCAATGTGCCATTTCTATTGACCCCGACATTAGGTAGCAATAGCATGTCAGAATTAAAGTATTTGTATTCAAAATATAAATAACTAGACTTTCGTGTTTTTTGATTTTTGATTTGACACATCAAATTTGATTCGATTTATTTTTCAAAAGGCATCGTTTTGTTAAGAAGCTGCCGAAGAGTAAACGCATTAGACCAGGGTCCGAATTCTACATTTTCTTTATAAACTTAGGCCCTATATTATAATGAAAAAGTAAATATGTCGGATATTAGTAAATTCCTGATCGGAATTTGATCTCTTACCTGATCGGAATTTGATTTGCTTCGGCAATGACACACTGATGACCTTAGCGTACACGAAGGAGCACATGTTATACGAACCGATTCCTAATCACGAATCGGTTCGTAAATAAACACTGGTTTTGTTAGTGATTTTTCTGTACGTTAGTACTATTATCTATTCTGTGCTAGCTGTACCTTCGCAACCATAGACCTAGAGTACTCGGCTTAGGCTCTAATTGTAATAAATTTATTTAACTTTACAAAAATTTTGAACCTACTTAGATACCTAAAAACGCTTCCATAAGGTAGTTTTTCGAAAAAACTGAAACAAGTGCCAAAATTTCGAGTACCATGGGAGTAGCAGAGGGTTTTCAAAATTGCAAACTTGGGTATAAACTACTCTAACCTAACCTAACCTAACAACATAAAAAAATCGTAGATACAGGCTCGTTTGCAATGTTCTATGTTGTTATTGACTGGCCCTCGAGTATATAACTACTTAATTCTAGATGTTGAATCTGTCAATGAGCTTACATCAGTGCATTATTTGCTTAGCTTGTTTAGATGGCGACGCTCCCGGTAACCGACCCTCGCCCGACCTTTTCACTCCCGTCGACTTCATGTCTGAAACGAAAATATCAAATTAACAGAAACAGAACACTCAACGTTTCCAATTTATAGTCAGAGGTTTGTCTGAATTTCTCCATTACCGGTTTATCATGTTCGTCCATAATGTTTCATATACATATTTCAACGGATTCAAAGGCCTAAGTGTCATAGATGTATTGATTAACTGCTTTGAACTTTGGTATTTTGGAGCTCTGCATTTTGACTCTAGATTTTGGTATACATATAAGTTATATCAGGATTATTGGCGACAATAGTCCTGTCCGTGATGACAGATCGATCCCAATAAAGCGTAGCAGGACCACTTTCGAGAACTGGCGCCGAATAAGCATTCGTGCAGATTTGATTAGCCACTATATTTGTCAAGTGAGAACTCCCACAAATCATGTCATGAGATATAAATGATAGCTTTCTCAATTAGCTTATCGATGAATATTAAAAGTAACTGAGAGAGCGAGAGAACAGCGAACTTATCCGACAAAATATGATGTCGTATGATTATGCATCACATCTGTAATTATTTACGCAATTTTATCATGCAAAGCGGCATGATTTATGTATTTTTATGAACCTCAATGCATCAAATTTTTAAAATAACTATTTTTACCGTCATTCTGATGTAATAGACAAACGTGATGTAATGTAATAGATACAGGGGCATGTGAGCTAAGCGAGGACGCATTTTGCCGTGGCGTTTCGTGCACACACGACGGATACTTCTACAAGTAAATGTTTCTTATTCTTATAGTAATATTGGCGATAGCGTACCTTGCAGCCACCTGACTTGGGTGGCGGGCCCGTAGCCCTTCTCGTTGCGCGCGGCGATGCGGAAGATGATCGCGGGCTTGGTGGAGGAGTCCACATGCGCCGCACTCAGCGACGCCTGGGGTACCACGCACGTGTTCGACTTGCCGCAGTATACGCGCACGAACGCCAGCTGAGACTTCGATGCCTCCTAGGTAAAAAGAAACACTCAAACAGACAAACTCTACTGCGCTTAAGTTTATAATTTTGTTATTTTTTATATTTTCTTTAAAATAAATGTCTCGAGTTATCTTTAATATGTAATTATCCTAATTTCAAGCAAAATCCTGTAGATTTTGCTTGAAATAAATTGATAAAAGGCAGTGGTCATTAACTTCAACAAGAGCGCAATCATTTTTCATATCACTGTCAAGTTGCTGATCATTAATTAATTACTAGAAACATACCTTAGGTTGAGTGTTAGACCGTACAGCCAGATAGACTGAGTACTCGAATATGCCCTCCGCGGCAACCTGGGGCGGCTCCCAGGATAGATGCGCGCCCTCTACCGACTTGGAGATTTTTATAGCTGAAGGCGCGCCAGGGAAACCAGGTAAACACGTCTTGAATGCGCTTTCCTACAACCATCAAACCCGATTAGATATCCTATAAGAGATAGATTTGAGAAGCTCATATAATTATTATTTTCTGATAACTCACTTCACTGTATTCTCCTCTGCCGCATGAGTTAATAGCCGCGAGCCGGAATTTGTACGCGGTGCCGTGTTCGAGGGGCGTCGTTGGGTAACCGGACAGATCCGGTATACTGTCTAGAGACAAGTTGGACAAGTCTACGTTTGGATCTGATAAATAGTTTTGAACCTAAAATAAAATGAAAATTATTTAAATTATTATTTTGATTGAAATGCTTTTATTTATTCAGTCACAGTGAAGCTTACCGTAAACGTAGTTCCTTTAACAATTCCGACTGTAAACCAAGAATCTTCATCGTTATGTTGTTTTATATCATCTGTATCATTCTGTAACAAACAACGGAAATATATGACTTGGACAAGTTGCTATTTCATCAATCATAACTAAAGCGCTCAATGTAGGTTCCGATATACTCGAAAACTGCAACGGACGGCAAGGGGGAAGTTTGTGGGTGGCGGAGATTGCCTACCATCTCAGACGATCGTCGACATAAACAAGATAAATATAAAAACATCAACTTGTTTCAGATCTAAGAAATCTTGATTGACCAAACCGATATCCACTAGTTCAGTAAATATTACGGAGCATGCGTAGACTGGAAGTATGACGTCATCGTTACCGTCTGTATGATTCTTGCAAATCAAAGTTTGTAGGTAGGTAGGTTTGTCACATTAAACTAGAAAGAGATATACATTAAAATATGCAGTTTTAAAGTCCATTTGTTTCTGAATAGGAGTTCTGTTTGTAAATAAAAAGAATCACTATTACATAGAACATGGCATCATTATTTTAGAAATTGGCATTGGGACCTGTTCAGTGTTTACTTGAAAAGGGTCTGGCCGAGCTGCCATAGAGAAATCGCCCCTGGCTATAAACTGCAGTAGGTTAGGGTGATCTAGTGAGTGTATTTAGTGTACCTGGTCGTGATGGTGGTGCAGCGCGGCGCTGGCGAGCGTGGCGAGCGCGTGCGCGGCGTCGGCGGGGCGCAGCGGCGGCGTGCCCGTGCTGCCGCCGGAGCTGCTTACAGCGCCCTCGGCCTCCGCGCCAGGCGCCGCGTGCTCCGCGGCCTGCGAGGATGACACGCCCGCGCCGCCCTCCTCTCCTACACAAAATTCAATTAAATTATACTACTAGAGTCCGCCCCAAACAGAGACCTCATGACTTCTTCTCTTAACTTCATAAATCTCCCGCTCGATTTCGAACTTACATATGTATTTACCAAATTTCAAATAAAATAAGATCAGCCATACTCAAGTTATTGTAGAAAAAACAATGAGAAGTGAAAAAGTAATTTAATGTATTTAGTGTATTTAGTTTAATGTATTTGACCTTACATTTATAATGTTTTTATTTGTGCTAGTTCTAATAATTAATATTTGTTACTTTATTACCTTGCAATGTATTGTACAATAATACTTTTAAGTATTATTGTATTTTATGTTTGAAAAAATGACCTGCTGGAGTTTCTTGCGACGCTTCTTCTCCACAATGATGATCTTGTCCGAAGCACTGGTAGATTCACCCTATATTACCGACGTGTAAAGGAGCCCGTATGTGGCCAATTTACTGCATAAATATTTTGATTTTGATTTTGCAGCTCGCTAAATAAGTAAATTGCGAATGTGTTGAACAGGTTTATGCAACACTAGGAAGTTGTACCTTGTATGAGAGTCGGCGAGAGTAGAGCCGAGCCGTTGGCCGCCATCGCAAGCAGAGGCATGCTCTCGCTGACCGACGGCATCGTGTCGGCCGCGCCCTCCATCTCCGAAGTGTCCGCATCGCCGAACCTAAATCATGTACTAATTACTCATACAACCTAACATACATGCGCAACCGACCGTTGCTAGAGCTGAAACGAAGTTACCTAAAAAAATAAAAATACTTCGTCGCATCGATTTCTAGATACGAAAAATTGTTTTTACGATAGCCGTGAACACGATGAAGGTATAAATAAACAACGATAAATTAACAAATATTGCTGACTAAACGGTGCATATAATACTAACACGTCAGATATGCTAAATTTAGTCTGCAAGGTCACCTGAGCAGAATTCGTTTTAATACAGATTCTCGGACTGAGTTCAGTAATGAGACCTTCAGTCGACTATTAAGTTAACAATTACTTATTATATTATAATATAATTCGGAACGGCGGGTGGAACGGGGCGGAAGAAAAAACAAAATGATATCTCCTCTCGATTATAAATCGGGAATCAGAACCAATTACAACCAACCAGACAGACAGACGGAGCGGATCTATAAGGGCTCCTAGTTTAACCGCGGTACCTTAAAAACACTGTACGAAACAAATTAGCCATAAGATTCGCAAAGCGATTGAAATTGCAATATATTTAAACAACTTTAGTGACGCTGCTATACTAACTCTCGCTCATTTGCAATAACAATTACAAGACTTAGGGTCGTATTAATAAACTCATCTCAACTGTGAACCCCGTCTCAAGATACGTCAAAGTAAACGTCAATCCATAGAAAACTGTCATTTTTGACGCATCTTGTGACGGGCATCTCACACAAGATCAGTTTATTAATACGGCCCTTAGTCTGCGAGATCTTAAGAGGTCTTGCGAAAATTACATACGAGATAGAGTTAAGTAAATGAGGCGCAAAGTTGGTAGTGTATGTCAATTCGCATGGCAGCATATATAAACTTCGTCATATGCGTTCTTGTGGTTAAAGGTAATTTTCAGTGAATGCGAACTTATGTATCCTAAATCTTTTAATTTGATTTAACACCTTCTATTCGCTGAATTGATATCTATATTGTACAAAGTTTCACCCTCCTCGTAAACTTTAATAGTTTTCGTGCAAGGAAGCTGTAAAATAAAGACAGACAGACGGAACACTAAAAATTGATAAAATCAGGAAAAACTCATTCGCAAAAGCATTTAGACACACCGTTATAATAAAATTGCTGGCTGCAAAAATGAGGTTAGGAAAAGTGGACATTTCAATATTTAAATAAACTGCTTTTGTTGGAAGCGGACGTTAAGAAGGAGATGGATTTCTGAATTTACTCTTTCAGTTGATACAGTCCCGACGCCATTCGATTTTCAAGGTTAGGTACAGTGAATCATAATTATAAATATCGACAGGAAGTTACAGAAATACGTATAAGTACATTAACTTTATTATTTTAACTGTCTACCTCTTTTTGTGACTTTTAAAGATATAACTACTCTTAGTTATGACCTTGACTGTACAGTAAAAAATAGACCCATGTCGCAATGACAGACTGCACCTGATATGTGTTAGGCTCTTATTTTAGAGCCTTGAGAAGGGCAGAAGATATCACATACAAAAGACAAAAACATTGCAAACTGTTTTCATTTACTAAAGCATAAAGGCTTATGAATGTAATTAAACAGTATTTTAATTAGTACAGCACGCGTAAGAGCGCTTGTGTTCCATGCCAAGGAGTTTAATACAGTATATACCATATGATCCGATCATTTTTTTGATAGACATAACCTAACCAATAAATAACCAATTCGAAATATTTTATTTATGACTATATAATAAACTAGCAGCCCGCCCTGGCTTCGCCCGGGTGCTACTGAAAAAAAATACATACAAACCTTGTCCTGACAATAAAATTACATACACAACAATAAAATAATTAGCCAAATCGGTCGAACCGTTCTAAGTTATGCGCGTACATACATTCGGAATTTATTTTATTTATATAAGAAGATGGCAACTTTTCCCGTCCTGCAGATTCCGAGAAATTAGCCTGTGACTTGTGGACAAACGGAAAGACAGACAGACAGAAAAAAAGAGAGACAGACAGAGCGGAACATCCGATTTTCGGTCACATACATACGTACAGTCAGCATCAAATAAATAGGAGCAACGAAAGTGGCCAAACATATTGCAACACATCTTTAATACTATAGGAATAAGAATGTGTTGCGATATATTTGGCCACTTTGACTGCTCCTATGTATTTGATGCTGACTGTACATACATACATACATACATATACTGTTACCCCACATTACACTTCTTTTTGCTTCACGCAGTCAGGTAAAAATATTTATCAATTCGCTTCGTATTTACAAATGTTTACACCATTTACATATCGCTCCAATAGCCTTCGCATCACCTGCCAAAAAAATATCATCTTACATACATACTCGATTTTGCGTATGACTTTTTCGTAGTCACATTTACCTTTGTTTGATAAAATCACCATAGCATGGATGTAATGAGTAATGATAAATTGTTAATCAGCACAAAAAATAAAATTTTGATCGAACTGGTCCTATACTTATGGAGTTTATTAGTAACTAGCCTTTGCCCGCGACTCCGTCCGTGTAGAAGTCTTTTAGCAGTGCTCCCTCGGGAACTGTCCGTAATGGCGACTCTTTCTGTTTTATAAACGTAGAACCAAAAAGTTGGTTCGATACCCGGCTCAGGTGAGTTTTTAAAAAATCTGTGAATGTGGTTATTCTCACCGAAGAAAATAAAAGAATGTTTCATATAAATAAAAATAGCTTATTTAAATATTTCAGGTATCCCGCTCCCCTCCACATCCCGCTCGTTATTTCCACCCAATAAGTGTAAGCTTATAATGCCATCTTTTAATAGTTTTTTCAGTTTATTTTTAACACCTCACTTGTAATTGTCGGATTGACTCGACATTGTCCATACTTACACTTATGCAATTCTGACGATAATACAATATGGCCCTATCAAGCTGGTAAGGTGCGAGAGTAAAGACTTGTTTAGCTTGTCTTTTATAATGAGTTAGTTACTAGTGATACAAGTATAATAAGAAATGTTATAAAAAAAATCTGATTTATGGTGTCCCCTTGTTGAGCAGACACTCATTTCATCCAATGTGTCGTTTCATCGAATTTCATTTCATCTAAAGCTAATTTCTGCTGAAACCTTATTGTTTTCAGGTTATCTTGGCTTACATAGGTTAGGTTAGGGTAGACCTGTGAAATGAGTGTCGGTGATTCAAGGGTAAACTGGTTTTTATCCTCATAATGCCTGGAGCAAAAATGTCTTTAATAGAAATGGGAGCATAGTTTCTTGATATTTAAATTTCAAAAGAAGTTTGACATTAAGTCTTTTTTAAAGGCCTTATGTTTTAATTCAATTTTTTGTTAAAATGGCGTCTGTCCATGAGGACAATTCTGCCAATGTCAAAGTTTGAGGTTACATATGATCGGTTCTTGAAAATGTTATTAAAACATTTAGAGTGTTATATTCTCCGAGATCAGAGGCAAGAGTGTCGGCCGCCGCTCGCGCTGACCACTCCACCGAGCTCTTCAACACCACTGAGGCACTAAAAAACGCGACAAAATAATCGACACGTGCAGCAACCAACACTCTTGTCACAGAACTCCTCAGGCCTTATGTTATGAGGTCGAGTTTTTTAATGAAAGGAATACATACTCGTTAGCGTGAGCCTGTTGAGCAGCTATGGAGAACGAGTGAAGCAGGGCCGGTCCATTAGCAGTGGAAGATATCAATGTTCCCTCTGTTTGGCTGCTGCTCGTTATATCTGATCCTCCTTCAGCCGTGCTTGAACTGGTTAATAATAAGTTGTTTTTTGTAAATATGAGAACAATATGATATTATAACAACAAAACATTTATTTTTATGACTTTTGAACCATGTCCTGGTACAGTCAGGATAAATATGTGTACATTTTAGTACCTTGTCTATTTAATGTCATGTTTAAACTGCCATATATGAATGTCACAGCGATTATAGTGACAAAGTAGTAAAGTGTACACATATTTATGTTATGACCTTGGGTGTACAACATAAAATTAAGTAATTGGAAAGATTAAAATAAGGCTGCAACTGCAACTTCTCAGAGAACGAAACAGTAGATTGTTAACCAATGGATGAGAGTGATCAACTGCATTAAGATATTTAGGCGGCACGAGCGCCAGCGGGGGCGCCTATAGTTCGTGGGTGCAACTTTACTATATGGGAGATTCCACGAGCGTTTCAACCGCCGTCAGTCCCTTGATCGCATTAAAGTCGAAATTTCTGTAGCTTTGAATGCCATTTTCGGTTATTTTATAGAGTGCCCTGACTTCTACAATATAACCGAAAATGGCATCCAAAGCTACAGAAATTTCGACATTAATGCGATCAAGGGACTGACGGCGGTTGAAACGCTCGTAGAATCACCCATATAGTATTTCTGGGTTTGGTATTTTTAACTAAATGTTATTCAAGTCAGCCTGGTATTTTTATAGGCGTGTCAAAAAGTTGGTGACCCATACAATAACGATACTTATGTAAAATTTGCATTTATTATTTATTTTACCTTTACTAATATTACTATCATGTGGTATGAAAATGAAAATTTTTATTTTGTAAGTAGGCCATTTTACAACTCTGAACACTACTGTTGAGAAGATGTTCGCAAGAAATGGTAGGGGAGCCCAGAGGGCCTAGTGTAAGTTTTGCAACGTTTTTTACGTCTAGATCGCGTTTGCGTAAAAGTGTCACTTTGTATGGAACTGTCAAATGTTTCGAATACGCGCCGCAAGGGGCGCTGTCACACTTCCATACTAATTGAGACTAAACGCAAACGCGATCGAGACGTAAAAAACGTTGCAAAACTTACACTAGGCCCTCCGAGGGTGTGATTCACGTAACAAACAGTACGAAAAAGTGAGTGAGTGGGCTGGGTGGATTGGGGTCGAGAGATTACCGAAAATAGATACGAAAAGTTTTAGATACTCGTAGGAGCCGTGTGCAGGAGGTCGTTTTCAGATTTCCAAAAAGTACAAAAAAACCGGGCAAGAGCTGCTCAGTGTAGGGTTCCGTCGCTATTACTACTAATACAAATAAAGTGCACCAGCAAAACAGCGTGTCTTCATGGCACTTACGACCTTCTTTAAGCGTTATCTTTGTATTTTTTTTTCATATTATTTTGGACATACAGTTTAAAAGATAACGGGGGGGACACCATTTATGCATCATTCGGAGCGATTATTTCCGAAAATATTCACTTAATCAAAAAAATTGCTCAGAAACCAATAAGTGTTTTTAAAAGAACTTTCGAAATATGTAAGTACCACGCGTTGATGTTTGCTGAACTAAAAAGCGAAAAAAAAAAATTTTTAACAAAAAAATAAAACCGTCTTCAAAAACCTACTAAAAAGCGTTAAATAAAAACCAGCCTCCTAGGAGTCCTAGGAACAGCCTATTTAGTGCCTAATAGGTACATAGAATATATCCAAGCCGGTGTCAAGTAGGTATACACAGTAGCAATGACACCATGATTCTTGCCTTCATGAATGATTTCATACCTTATTCCCGTACTCAGGGCATCCTGCGCAGCACTGCTGATGTCATTAACATCGTCACTGCTGGCTACACCTTCACACCCGCCCATATCTTCATCCATTGTGCTTGACTCATCTATAGCAAAATAAATATGAATTATTTACTTTATATGTACAGTCCGTGACCACTTAGAATAGATTTAAGAAGAAGAAGAAATACTTTTATTCACTACAAAGACACACAAAAATAAAAAGGTAAAACTAACAAAATTACAAAACAACACGTATTATGTGTGTCCCCGCGGTAGTGAATCGGACGCTGGCCCAGCATTATGCTGAGGAGTCACGTGCACACCTACAGCGCTGATTTTCAGCCAGTACCGATTGTGACTCACGGAACGCCGCACAACGTGACTACAACATGTCGCATTGTATAATTATATGTGAATAGATAAATAAATAAAAGTGACAAAAAAAAACAAACAAAATGCAGGTAAAAAATAAATACAGCCATGTTTAAAAACATATTTTAAGAACAACAGGTTGGTATATTAAGATGATTTCGGGTGCGGGTAAAGTTGAAAGAAGTACAATCCCGAATCCTGTTCCTGTTCCTCATGGGGCGTAAGGCAATATCATCGAAATCCCAACATTGCCTGTTGCCTATGTAAAAACACTTACATGTAAATTATGGAAAAGAACTTAACCTCCAAAGACTAAACCCCACATTACAAAACAACTACTAGTTACACCTCATACTCAAGCAATATAAAGGGATGTACTAAATTAAATCTGGTTCTGAAGTTGGTATTGAATTCAAATATGCTTCATATATTTCTGCTGCTCTGTTTTTTCATATATAATTCTGCTATTTTGGCCAATATTGTTCCTTTATCAATGCAACTGCGAATGTTGTCAAATAATTTTATTAATAATCTTATTTGCAAAAGTTCATCCCTGAAGGCTCCGGCACAACAAACGCGTGACAGGCGCGACGCGTTTCGAACGCGGGCCCGCGTATGTTGTAATACAACAAAACAAATTGAATTGGCTGCTTCGCGCGCGCGACGCGCCTCAGTCGCCGCAGACAACTCGGGCAGCGCGGTGTGTTGCGTGCGCGAAGCAGGCGCGTTCAATATGGCTGCAATGTTTAGTGTCACACCGGGGCGCGGCGAACGCGACACGTCAGTGCGTCGTCGACGCAGGTGCCGTTGTATTTTTTTACAAACGCGTGATGATGTACGCGCGCGCCGCGCGACATATCACATCGAACGCGGCCGCGAGGCGTGAGCAACGCGGGCACGCGTTCGAAACGCGTTGAAGCTGCCGTCCGCCTGCGGTGTGCCGGGTGCCGCGTCGCTCACGCCACGCCACGCGACGCGACGCTGACGACTTGCGTTTGATATGCCAAAGCCTTGAATGTAACCTGTGACAACTCTATGGGTTATTTGTTTAGAAAAACCTTTGGCATTCCACAAGATACTGAAATGACATGTACTCTCTGAATTTGAGTTATTTACTGCTCATTAAAATAATTTGGTTATAGGCAAGCAACCAGGAGCTTGCCAGGAACCAAATTATCTATACTAATATTATAAAGAGGTAAAGTTTGTATATTTGTTTTTATGTATGTAAGGGGTAATCCCCGGAACTACACATCGGATTTAGAATGGACTTTCAGGGTGGACATAGGCTATATTTTAAAAAGTACTGACTCTCCGCAGACGAAGTCGCGGGCGGAAAGCTAGTTTTAAATAAATGTATTTCTTAGGGTGGCCCAAAATAGTATGAAGAAAAATAAAGTATATTAAATCATTCCTCCATGTAGTTAATTTTTGTTTACTATACATTAGTTGCTTTTTTGTCAAATTTGAACTTGTTTGTTGTTGTCATTTACTGGTAGCCCAAAATGTCTAGATTTTGCTAAAAGGATCTCACTCTCAGACAAAAGACATCTAGTAAACGTACCAAGGATTAAAAACCGAAGTAGAATATCCTGTGCCTACTGCTGCAACACAGAATACAGTGTCAATATCTGTCCAAAGCCCTCATTTGATATCTTTATTAGAAGTCTGAAGCTCTATACATTTTTATATGAAACAATTTTAACAGTATGGGGGGCAACCTGTAATGTTTATGCCATTAGAATAAAACACTATTTTCATGTATTTTGGAATAAAAAGAAACTTGTGAAGAAACAACATTAAACACTTTATTTTTTGGACCACCCTAGTATTTCTATATTTTTATGAAAAGAAAATCACAACTTACAAAACAAGTTAGGAAAGAATTTGCTCAATGAATGAGAAGCTACTAAAACAACTATACAAACCATCTGGCACCATTTGTCCACCATCTCCATCTCTTTCTGCTCTACCCTCAACCGGAGTAGCAGAGCTGATTGATTGGTCGGGTGACTCTTCTTGGCCCTCCGCTTCAAGTTCGTCAGAACCTTGCTCCTTCAGCATGGTTTCCATTTGTCGTTCTTCATCTTGCGGAGAACTATCATCAGTTGCACCCTGCATGACAATCTATAATAAAATCACAAATGGAGCAACTTATTGACAGTTGGGTGGCCATGACATATGTAGACTGTGCCATTAAGAAGTTAACTATACTAGTCAATTAAAGTTAATATGATTAACAAGGGTATCAGTAATGTAAAAAAATAGGTTCTCACTGGTGTAGCTAAACTATTGTCTCCAATATAAACAGGTCCATCTGTGACAGCTCCTGTTGCAGTGTCATCAATATCCATCTCTTCCGGTTCTGCCTCAGCATTCACTAAACCAGAAAAATTACATTTAATTTAAGATTATGATTTAAACTGTCACCAAATAAATCCTTTTTCTGTCACCTGTCTGTTTATGATATTTTTCTTCAAAAATCTGTCATCAGAATCGAATCACCAAACGAAATACCAAAACCATTACCAAAAAATGTATTTAAAATCACTGGGGAATTATATTAGTCATCTAATAATTTGATTAGTGATCATAATAAAAGTTTTGTTTCAAGTTGTATTATGACCAAATTAAATGAATATTGTACCCTAAATAGCTTCCATGACAAAGTCGACAAAGCCCCACTATGCTGGGCTTCTATTCCGAATTATGCTAACTTAACCCACAACAATTATATTTAGTGAAATAAAGAGCATAGAAAATTTGACATTCATTTGGTGATTCAAACTTAGAGACTGTTCTGATTACAAAAACATTTGATAACAAAACATTTACTGGGAATAGATACTTAATATAATTAGGGGATAACATTTTGGTGACAAAAGTATTGATTCCGGCGAGAGAAAATATTGTTGCCAAATAAAGTTAATTTTCTATAACTCAAGTGACATCAAAAGGTAATAAGTAATTATTAAAGAAAAAATAATTAATTACTTTCATCTGTATCCTGGTTGTCATCTTCGCCAGCAATCATTTCTGGTTCCTCTAAAGCATCACTACTGCTAGTGGGTGCAGCTCCATTAGTAGCTGCATTGAAAAACATAAAAACAGTTTAACCATAATAAAATTGAAGATCATAACTATAACAAATAAGTTTGAATACACTAATTTGACTTTATACAACTGATCGGCTAGAAAAGAGGAATAGGAAAGGCAGAATTGGTACTTGTCGTAGATTTGCGAAAGCCAGCCCAGATAACTATGGGACAAAGGTATGACCTAATCCTCAAGAGTCGTTCTAGAAGCGGTAAACGAAAGAAAGGTTTGACCGCACTAGGCACATACAGCACATTATTGCTAATGTGAAACAGTGAAATATTACGTGAAACATAACGAAACACTTTGCAAAATATTTCCACAAAGTGCGCTCTAATCTAAGCATGAACTTCCACGCAAAATTACGAAAAGAACAATCGGGTCTTACACTCATTATAGCGTGTCTAAGTGAAACATCTGTGGCCAGAAGGCCAACCTAAGGGTACTAACCCGATTCTTCAGTAGTCGCCGCTTCAGATTCTTGGCTAGTTACATTGTCTTCCGAATTATCGGCACCTGCGTCTGTCGGTTGAGCCTCTTCCAAAGGAGAGTCTTCCGCGCCTTCGTGAACTTCATCGAGAACCGCAGAATCAGACTCCATTTCGAATCAGATTTTAATTCAAATTACTTTTGATAGAAATCTGAACCAATTTAAGAAATAATAAATATCATTTCATCGAATAAATGCTAAAATATATCCTTAATCTGACAAGCCTCAATGACCATAGTGTTAGACTCGCTTGTCTGCCATCTTGGCGTCATTAAAATTTTACCATAAAGCGCGTCACACACGGAGCTATAATATATATTATAGGTCGGTATATTCCGATATATTACGATATATTTTCCGTACTAGTTGACAGACTCCACACACGCAGCTATAATATATATTAATATAAATTATAGCTGTGTGTGTGGACTCCGTCAACTAGTACGGAAAATATACCTAGACTATACAAAAATATATCGTAAGATGCCTTGCTATAGTATATATTAAGGCACGTCACACACGGAGCTATAATATATATTTTGGTATTATAATTTAATACCCGAATTTCGAAAAATCCTTTCTTGTTCCTCGTCTACGTCTTAAAAACCACAGCTGTGAAAATTTTTAGCTTTCTAGATCCAAGGGTTTAGTTAGGCTGGGCGTTTACGAGTAAAGCCTGGGCCACACCGGATGCGTTACGTAGACGTGCACGTGCGCGTTCGCGTTCCACTGCGTTGTATAGTATGAATACTCACATGAGGACGCAGCTATACAACGCAGTGGAACGCGAACGCGCACGTGCACGTCTACGCAACGCATCCGGTGTGGCCCAGGCTTAACAGTTAACTATATATATTTGAAATGTGCTAATTTAAGCCCTTTCATTTGACACCCCACGCGGCATGATTCAAAAATAAAATTTAGTTCACGACTTTATGTCCTCTAGAGGGCGCTACGCTATATTCCACCCTATAACCAGCGGATCATCAAAACGCTTCCAACGATACCCATTTTTCAGATTATAATAAGTAGTTTAGAAGTTATGAGGGAACAGATGAACATACATACATACCGGTCAAAATCATAACCCTCCTTTTAGCTTCGCCGCCGTAGTCGGGTAAAAAGTCGATATTTATTGTCGAAGTTAATTTTGTGTCAGGGTGACTTCTTCATTTAGTAGCATTATTCGTTTGGCAGTGATGTGAAAATATATCGATATTTTCAGATATCCAAAAGATGAAAACTTGATAGCAGAATCCTGTTGCTCCATCTCTCCATCATCAGATCTGCTCATTGACACCGTATTTTTTTTGTCAAACGTATTACAAATTTCAGTTAATCAAACTTAGGGAAGTCGTTGAAAAATGGTTTGAAAATTTTGAAATTGACGAGTTTCTTATATGAACGTTGCAAGCTAAATGAAAGCTTGTAAAAAAGGGACAGTAATAACTCGTGAAGTTGAATCGATATCGATATTATTGTCAACTCAGCTGCAACACTGGCGTTGACAGATCCAATTCAAACCTTGTGACAACATGTAAGATAACGAAGGAATACATATAAGGACATCTCTTTCTAACTCGTTATGAATGCCTTACATGAAAAAAGGTCAAACATACGTCTTTTGTTCTTCTTGTACTCCGGTTTTTATGCTTGTCTAGTACTTATTCTGTGGAAAAAACAGCCTACTCTTTGTCTCATTTTCTCTTATGAAATACGTACCTATTCTAAGAAATATGAACAGTGGAACATAGAACGTCCTTCTTTTTTGAAGTCGGTTAAAAAGTACAGAAAGATAGGCTGGTGCAAAGTTCATCTTACGCCGGTAGCACATTTCCGCCGCGGAACTGTAGTAGGGAAACTCTGGCAACGAAATAAAGTTCAATTTCGTATTAAATATCACGATTCCGCCACGGTTTCGCGGCGGACGTGTGCTACCGGCATTATAGTCCGCCTTCTATGCTATATATGTACTTACATATAGATCACCATAGAATACATTTAATAATATAGTAATAGAGTTGTCAGTCAAGGATTGCGACTGCAGCGTGCCTAGCGACGTAGTCCTGAACTAAAGATTTCAATAACATACCTATACGTAGAAGATATTTACGGTATTGGCGCACAGGTTCTGATTTGTTAATTTCTTATTGTTTTTAGTATATTGCTTGAATACTCAATGCTAATAGAGTAAATAGTGATTAAATAAATGAATAATATAATTATTTTATCAGCATTGAGCATCCAAGTAGAGAGTAAGTAAACAAAACAAGATCTGTGAAAAGTTCGTTTATTTTCTTTTAATAAAATAATCATTAGCCATTGTTTGTAATATTAATATTGTTTAATAAGTAGGTACTAACGAACTTTACCGCAATCTGGTACACAACACTTTTCGTTAACCATTGTCGCCGGTATCCAAATCGTCAGGCAGATCAAGTCCAGTATGCAACAGCAGTAGTCAATCACAATGAGCAGGGACAAGTTGTCGTGTGAAATAAGGGAATAGGGTAGCCAAGTCGATTATTAAAATAATTTAAAACACAATAAAGCACCTTCGCGTCCATTAACTTGAGTGAAGTTAGTGAAGAAACACTTCAAAGTAAAAAATCACTGACTTGTACGTTTCGTTTCATGAGACTTGCTTGTGTAGTTTGTTTTAAAAAGTCCTTTTAAACATTTATTAAAATAGAACAACACCGTTTTCATCTTTTTTTATTCTGTCTTATAATAAAAATAAAAATAATTAAAGGTAATATTTAGCTAGTTGAGAATAAAGTATGCACGTAGATTTAAATATAAAGATCAGTGATGGCCCGTAAAATGAAAGGCCCGTATTATGGTTGACATAACGTGGATAAAGCATTCGTCACTTTCTGACACGTATATAAGCGCGAGAGTGACGGATGTTTTATCCATGCTTTGTCACGCGATAAACACGGCCATAATAGGCCCGCACAGGTCTTGCAACTCTAGGTTTCAACGTGGGCCTCTTAACGTTCCAGGCCGCTAGCGTCGTTGCGATCAAGGGATACCCGGTGCGACAAAGATGACTATAGTCGCATGCGTGAAACGCGCGCATTGAACTTTAAGTGTACACAAAATCAACGTATCGTTCGTCGCTTACGATGGGATTTAATAAATCTAGAAATGTAGGTTATGTTATGTTTTGCATACCTCGATCGCAGTGCCACCTGGATTTTACTTCAACAGTGGAGTCACAGCGTCCCATTGAAAATTTGCCCAGTTGCAGCAGCAGCAGTAGATGATACCAGCGAGAAAAAAAATACAATAAACTGGGCTCCACACTTTTGAGTCTATCCATACCCACAAGTGTGAAACTCACTTAAATTAGTTAATTACTGCCATCTATCGTCATAGTCCATAAGTTCTTCTTGGTTCGAAAAATCGGTTTTTTGTTCGGAGGTGGTTCGGAGCACGGTCGAATTCGAACAATCCGTTTTGTACGGACGCCAATGTCTATTTTTAGTTCCGTCAATTTGCACTAGATGGCGATATTTAGAAAGGCTATAATAGATGAAAACAACTTTAAATTCTAGTTTCAAAAAAGCTGTGGCAGTGGCCCATGGGCAGTGGCACAGCAGGGCTGGTATTGGTACGTGTGGTTGTTGGTCCTTGATATATAGGTATGGTAATAGATGGTCCTAATAGTAGTTACGGGAATTTGAGTTAGATGGCGTTGTGCTGTTGAATAGAGTGATATCTCTATCCTCCTATATATAATGTACTCTTTGGCATAGAGTACATTGAATATTAGGATCATAGGATGCTCTTTGGTTCGGAGTGAAAAGTTGAAAACCGTCGGTGATCACATGTGTAGAAATTGTCCCGAAAATGATATGAATTTAATTGAGTAGTTATTCAAAGTGATTGCTACTAAAATAAATTTTGTATCAAATCAAATTCAAACAAAAGTAAACAATAGTAGGGCTAAACTGATATCCAACCCATTGTCCCATATGTAAAGTTTAAAATGGCCAGCAACAAGAGTGAAAATGAAAAGCCTGGGGACGGTATCCGCTCCTTGAGATCAAGCACAGCATTTAGAGTTGTTAATTTTGAGCTTTATGCCAAGCCTGTAAGCATAGATGACTTTTACTAAAAACTAGAACCTGTAACGAAATGTACATGTATATTGGCTTTACATAATCGTTATTTTTTTCAGAATATAGTCATAATGGCCTTAGGTCTCACATGCTTCGGTCTTACAATAGGCTACATTGCCTATATGAGACAGAAATATGAATCACTTGGATACTATGCTGCGGTAGACAAAGATGGAAAAGAAATATTTGAAAAGAAAAAGTCAAAATGGGATTAGTACTAATGTAATCACCAAGCCCGTATTAAGGTTGTACATGTATTTATTTTATTTGAGAATAATGTTCATTACAAAACTACTATGAAGATGTTGATGAGAAAACAATCAATACCATCAATCATCATCATCCCCTTGCCCTTATCCTAATCGTTTAGAGTCAGTACACAGTGCCGTATTAATCAAACAGCAATTAGACAAAGTAAGCAGCTGCTTAGGACATCTTGGGTCAGGGGGCACCAAAATAGCAGATCAAAATTGTCACAACAAATTGACAAAGAGACATGGGGCCTACAACTGAAAATGCTTAGGGTACCATGGCAGCTTAATCCAGCACTGTCGGTACAGAATGTCTTCGTAATGAGAAAAAATAATCATAGTTTGTAAAACTCAACATCTCCCACTCTTTCAAAATAATTACAAGATTTATTTACTGTCTGACACCCAAGTAATTCATTAGTAACCACAATGATTATGTAAAAAGTGGTAGTGTAAAAGTGTAGGACTAGCCGAGCAGGGTCTTTAAAAGATATTAAAAAAAAAACTTGGCCATTAATCCAGTCATCCTACTAATATTATAAATGCAAAACTTTGTGTGTGTGTTAGTTTGTTACTCTTTCACTCTGCACCGCCTGGATGGATATGGATGAAATTTGGAATGGAGATAGCTTATACCCTGGATTAACATATAGAATACTTTTAATCCTGGAAAAATTAGTAGTTCCCAAGGGAAAACCGATAAACAACTTCTACAGAACAGACGGACAGAGTCATGGGCAAAAGCTAGTATTAATATATTTCTTTGTAGACTGTTATATTTGTATCTTCTTATTTACTTGACATTGGCTAATGTCCCATTGGACTATGACTAGCTTTCTGCTTGCAACTTAGTCTGTGGAGAGTTAGAACTTTCGTAAGTTAAAATATAGCCTATGTCCACCCTGGAGGAAGTCCATTCTAAATTTTGGTGAATAAATTTTTGAAATTGGATGTGTTGTTCCACTTACCCCTTACATACAAACAAAAAAAACAAATTTACAAACTTTACCTCGGTATAGTATAGATCAGGGCTTTCTCCTGAGTGCTTAGGCTCTTTAGGCCTTAAAGGTAACCTTTAAAATATATAGTGCTTACTTGTTGCACACATTTTGTTAACTGTCACATAATTATATAATTCCAGCGGTGACCTGTCGTTTCGCCGAGTTTAATTACGCAGATTTTTGTTTCGCAGACAACTATTGGCAGACCTTTCTTTAGGCCGAGTAACGTTAGGTATAATTTCGTTACGCTTATTATTTGTTTCGCCGAGTAGTCGGTAGGAAGAAAAGCGATACGCAGAGTTACGTTTAGTCGATTGTTTGTTTCGTAATTGTTACAGTTTACCGAACACCTATTCGTCGAAACTTGACAAGCAGAGTTATCACATGGCATCATTATTGTTAAGAAGATTTAAGGTTCAGTCGATTTTTGTTTCGGAATTGTTTCAGTAAACCGTACAACTGTTGCATTTGTATACATTAATATAATATTGCCAACAAAAATTGACTGATTTTAATGACTATACCTATCGTTATCAAAATTTAGTTAGGTGCGACGACGAGCGTCAGCGAGGAGGCGTGTTAGGTAGAACTGCGACCAACAACTGCCAGAACCGAATTGCTAGCGTCGCGACTTGGTTAGTTTTGATTTCAATAAGTAAAATGAACACAAATGATGATCAGAAATAAATTTATTGCACCAGGAAAAAATTTAATATGAAAAAAAAACAAAGAAAACAGATGAACAGTGCAAAACGAAAAGTTGATATAAGCACTGAATAATAGTTCAACCGTTTAAAAGCGAAAGGTTGTTCGAGCAAACATTCAAAATGTGTAGTGATTAATAGCCTAAACGAATGTCTGTCAATAGTTGATCAGCTTACTGACTCATAAGCCAACTAAATAGTTGCTAAAGGTTGAGTTACGAAACGTTAGTCTGCGAAACAATACATCTACGAACAAATCCATCGGCGTACCGTTACTCGGCGAAACGTTGTCTGCCAAACAATAATCTGCGTAAAAATTGTCGGCGAATCATTAGGTAACCAATTTCAGCACTATTCAACACAAAAAAAAGTTGTTCAAAGTAACTAGACTGACTTCATTACAGACACTGGGACAGGTGAAAGTTAGCTAACAAAAAGTGATATTTCACATATATTCACCTCACCCTAAATGACAACCTAAGGTTGTTTGCAAACTTATTATGTTCAAATACATGGATTTTTATAAAACATTCTAACATAGGATTCTTATTACAAGCACTGTCCTGGTAATCCAGTCATTTTACGGTTTTTAAAACAGTAATTTATAATAACCAGATTTTTTTTACTCCATTTTTATAAGATATTCTATGACACTACAAACTTTCCACCCGGAAGTAGGTATACAAATATACTGTGAAATAAATGCCTTTTTTTTTACTTAAAAACCGTAATTGTAATTTTTGGGCGTAAGCATAATAATATTTTTGTCTATAATGAGTAGAAGGTGAAGTCTAACAAAATATTTACACGGAAAGCCACTAAATCAGCAAAATACATGGCTCCGGTTATATGTATATACCCTTAAATGATAGAAAAAGTTAGTAATAAGTAGTGTTTTGATAAAAATGACATAAAACTATTTATAAGTGTTAAAGTACACTGACCAATTTGTATTTTTTATAAGGAATTATTATTTACCACCATAAAATCCACTTTCCGGTATAATTTTGTGTGATTAGCTTTCAAAGTTTATATTTATTGTAATCAACAAAGAATGAAGAAAACTAGCCAATTACGATTTGAAAATGAAAACAATATTCTAGCTAATTGAATATAAATGAGCCATCCTTAATTATCTTGAATATTATAGATCAAATATTAAGTAAGCAATATGAAAAAAAATGTTTATAATTATTTTTAACAAAATTTTCAGGGGTTTTTAAATAACTTATTGACTCATATTTAGTTGGATTATGTTTTTATCTAATTACTAGAATTATAATATATCCGATACACAAAAAAATCAGCTATTATAAATTATTTCCGTTTCACCATACTAGCGTCTGTAAATTTCCTGGAGGATGGGTGAAGTAGCATGAAGTGAACATTGTCTATTAATAATTAACCAGCTCAAGTCATGTTTTATTTTAAATCTTAGGTGGGTCATTCTACTTTTCTATCGACAATGTGCAAGGCTTACAAATCAACATTTAACTTTTATGTAACAGGTTACAAATGATTAGTAATGTGTTCTAAATACTGTTTAATAACCATTGTAGAAATAGACTATTGCATGTTGTAAAATATTATTACTAAGCATGCAAAAAAAATTATTTGTATCTATGTGGTATTTATCACAGCGGTCATTCTAAATTGACCCAAGTACTTATATAGTCATACAATCAATTGTTAAGTCAGACTATTAGTAAATTATCTTTTAGCATTATCCCAATAAAGTTTTATTAAATAATCACATAACCACTTTGGATTTTGTAGTGTTAAGGCAGTCAAGGTGTAAAATGCAGTTACAAAACATTCAGTGGCTATACACAGTTTTCCTAAACTTTGGTGATGGTTTCCTCATGGCTTTTCATATGACAAGAACTGTTGTAAGTAGTTGACAACTAGTACCAGTAAATCCTCATTTTTTACTATTATTACAAATCTGAAAGATTTTTGGTTTCAAAGGTTCGGCAACCGAACACATACATACAAGAAAATTAATGGAGTTTTATTATTGCTTTGCTAGTCTATATTAGTCTAAACCTAAAATACATATGTTATAATATCAGAATTATAAATAAATCCTTTGCGTCAGATTGTTATTAAATGTAATTCTAAAAAAAACGTTTTTTTCTCTTAATAATTCTGCCATGTTTTCCTGCAGAACTACGCAGATATTTCATATTATTTTTACAGTTTTATATAATGCTAGAATAAGTAAGTAGTATCATTAGCTATGTCTACACCTGTGCGCTTTCATGTCCAACTTGCGCTTTCCTCTGACGCATGCCTCTGCAACCACAGCGAATGCAATAACGCATGCGCTCAAACTGGTTTGGTCTTGCGTCAAGCGCATGCAATACGAGGGTGACACTGAATCTTCAATAAAATCCAATGTTTTGACTTTATCTTCCGCCATTTTATTTGCAAAATGTTGCACGTCAACCCAACGGTGACGGTTCAGCGTGCGCTACGGGTATGCGCTTATATCAAACCAGTTTGAGCGCATGCGTTATTGCATGCGCTGTGGTTGCAGAGGCATGTGTCACAGAAAAGCGCAAGTTGAACATGAAAGCGCATTGGTGTAGACATAGCTTAAAAGTTGAAAGCGCTAGTTGAAAATGAAAGCGCACAGGTGTGGACATAGCTATTGGGAGGATAGAGATATCACTATTCAACGGCACAACGCCATCTAACGCAAATTCCCGTAACTACTATTAGGACCATCTATTACCATACCTATAATATCAAGGACCAATTAGCTATGTCCACACCAGTGCGCTTTCATGTTCATCTTGCGATTTCAACTCTCAATTCGTCTTACGTCAAGTGCATACAATACGAGGGTGACACTGAATCTTCAATAAAATCCAATGTTTTGACTTTATCTTCCGCCATTTTATTTGCAAAATGTTGCACGTCAACCCAACGGTAACGGATCAGCGGACACTACGGGCATGCGCCGCTGTCAAACCAGTTTGAGCGCATGCGTTATAGCATGCGCTGTGGTTGCAGAGGACGTGTCAGAGGAAAACGCGAGATGAACGATGAACGTGATGGCGCACTGGTGTAGACATAGCTATAATCACACGTGCCGGAGTTAACTTTAGGAAATTCTTAAGCTGGGTCCGCAATATTTCCTCTGCAGAGGAAATCCTCTGGGCTTCTGTGTAGGGTCCGGGAGGGTGATGCGGTGTTCGGCAGGTGCCAAGTACATGTACGATCGTCTGAACTTACTAGTATTAGATGATACGTATGGAGATATCTCCATCTCATTCCAACATATAGCGGCGTCCCTCTCGAGAGGGCGGGTGGAGTGGTGCCATACGCTTATACCCCTCTTACACGATCGGGCGGTTGGGCTAACCGAGATGGACGTAGCTATCTGTAAGAACGAGACGTAAATATTACTATCTCATTCTGACAGATAGCTTCGTCCCTCTCGGTTGGCTCAACCGCCTGATCGTGTGGAACTGGTATTAACATGCGCTTAACAAGAGAGAGCGTCTCAAAAAAATAAAAGTTAGTAAAATTGCAACCTTATTCTAGTCACATAAAGCTTTATTCACTTTAATTAAATAGACGTAGTCGCCTTCCACCCGATTTTATTTACAAACAATACACAGAATCTGTCAAATCTGTGACACACTGGGTGGTGACACATACATACTCCGACTCATAATGTAAGTTACAAGAATTGTATTGAAATAATTCCTATTAAATCAATAACGTACTGAAAAAAATACGTAGTTTAAAGATGGGATTCATTCTTACACATGTCTAAAACATATCGTGTCTTATCTACTGATAACATCTCTAGTCTACTGATGTGGTCAACGTTTTTAACAAGTAAGTACAATGTACATGTATATGTAATTATTGTATCCTTTATCCTTATTTATCTAAGTTATTGTACTTTAGGATGCGTTCATATTGAATAGCAGGTAGGTACTACATATGAAAAAGTATAGCTGTTGATAAAAAAGTGACCTTGGAATCGTGAAACTCGACGCTCGTGATGACTCATGACCCGGCCGGCCCACAGTGTATTTATTGAACGACTACGGCAGTGAAGGCATCCATTTGCTTTGCTCATTCCGAGTTGTGCTGTAGCTGCGAATAGTTAATCTTGTGTAATTTATTTGATTCTCCCTTGTTCCAGCTTTGGCAATTTTTGTATTTCTAATAATTCCAATTAGTTCTGCGTCAAACATGGATGCGGCCGCTATGTCTTCGGCTATTGCCAAGTTCTCACTGAAGTTTTGCAAAGTAAGTTGTAACAGAACTTATATATTTTTCACAAGATTATTTATTTAAAAAAAAAACAAAAACAGTTTGCGGAAGCTCATAAGGAGGTATTCTGTATCAAAGTTGTTTATGGGTAGTTAGTTATTTTTCATGCTAAATATTGTATTCTGTTTTAGGAACTGGAAAAAGATAAGAGTGTTGTATCTTCACCCATGTCAGCGGAAATACTGTTGGCCCTCCTGGCTCTTGGAGCCTCTGATCCGGCCCACAAGGAACTGCTTTCAGCTATTGGCGTTAAGAATAATGAGGAGGTATGTTTGTATTGTGGGGAGAAAAGTTGTTTAGGTAATTTTACCTACCTTAGCAACTTAAACATTTATTACTGATCAAAGTTATACTGCAATACTTAATAGGTACTTAAGCAAGAGGTTTTTTTTACTTTACAAATGTATTTTAGTGGTTTTACTCTTCTTTTTTTTAACACTTTCACAATCAAGCTCAAACCAAGTAGTTTCGCTGCATACCTGAAATCTATAGCTAGTATAGTATGAACAAGGCTCCCGTGTTCTCGGCATGTCGGGAATATCATAGAGGACACGGTAGCCATGTTCTCGGTCGTGAAAGTGTTAAGGTATGTATGTTGGTAAAAAAGTAATAGGTAAAACAACAATATTCTCAAGTAGAAAGCACCACAGCATTCCAAGCCATAGTGATTTTGAATACAAATTACAAAAAAATTGGTGAATACCTTGCCTTAAATAGCTCTTGTGATGCCAATCTCATTTAATTGTCTTAATTCCTCTGGAGGAAATGGAAAGTCCTTCCTTTTGTAAATACTCACAATATGTAATAAAATGGGAACTGCCCCTGTTCCTACTTGAGGATTTTTACTCTTAAGTTTGACCCTTTTGGCGCGTGGGAAATGAAGCCCAGGCCATGCTTAGTGTGGGTGCAACCTGGTGGAAGAGTTTAGAAAACTAACAAAGGAATGTTTTTTTTACAATCAAAGCCTGAAACAATTAATATTATAAATGTACATCAATTACTTTTAAAAGGAAATATCTACTGCTATTATCTGAGGTATGTGATAAGATTAGTATTATTGATTATAATAATGTGGCATTGTCTAATCTAGGTAGGTTTGTTAAACCTCGTTAATTATTTTTCTTGAAGTAAATATTAGTTCAAATGCAGATCCGGAGGGGTCATGGGGGTCATGACCCCCCTGAGCTTTGCTACAAGTTTAACATCCTTATCAATATTTTAATAATAATCCTGAAATATAATACTTTGAAATTACGTAATGTGATTATGCAAATTTAATTAATATCTCAAATTTTCATAATTCCTGATAATAGTTTTTGATTAAAGACTTAATTTTTTGGTATTGTTTATTTTGTCACAAAAACTGGAATAATAGGCATTTAATTTACACAACATACAAGTTTTTGAGATCTCAATCAGCAGCATAAAATATGTTTGTCTCACGTACATGATGTACAGGGTAAGTGGTTATTTGATACATTCCTTTTAGGGGGGTATAGTAGAGAACATTTGCAGCAAAAACGGTCAAATCATTAAGAGGATTGTGAGTTGACGGCTTTCCATACAAACGGAGATAACGTTTCCCACCCCCTAAATGTTAACCGATTTTGACCAATCTTTGATACATTTATAAGGAGGATATTGGTCGGTAGTTGTTAGCACTATCTTTATCACCTCCTTTGTGTAAGGGAAATATTGCTGCCTTCTTCCGGGCCCCTTGGAAGCATCCTGTCTCCAAATTTAGATTGCAGATTGTTGAGAGCGGTTCTGCCATAGATTTTTTGGCTGTGTGCAGGCGATTACTTATTTCGTCCATGCCTGGGGCTTTGTCAGTCTTGAGGTCAATTATTATTCCCTCGATTCATACTTATTAGTCTGGGCCATAAAGAAAGAATTCATCCAATTTCTAATATCTGCACTGTTGATTCATTTGATATAATTACACTATAAAAAAATCGGGCTACTAAAATTTCGGAGTAATAAAATTCGAAATAGGAATATTCGGAAATTACAAAATTCGGTTGTTCATCTCGTCGGGTCGGGTTTATGAAATTCGGGAAAATATTTCAAGATTATGACACCTGGCCCTGGCAACATATAACGCACGCACGCCTCAAGACAAAAGTCTTCGATCAGTGTGTGTTGCCAGTGATGACATGAGACATGGTCGCTTACAATGGGCCTCATAAGAAAGCTCAAGGTCACTCAAAGGGCGATGGAAAGAGCTATGCTAGGTGTCTCCTTGCGAGATCGAATCAGAAATGAGGAGATCCGCAGGCGAACTAAAGTAACTGATATAGCTCACCGAATAGCAAACCTTAAGTGGCAGTGGGCGGGGCACATTGCTCGTAGAACCGATGGCCGTTGGAGCGGAAAGGTTCTAGAGTGGCGACCGCGAACCGGAAGACGAAGTGTCGGTAGGCCTTCCACAAGGTGGACCGACGATCTGATAAAGATCGCGGGAAACCGCTGGATGACAGCAGCAGAGGACCAATCGTTGTGGAAAACTTTGGGGAAGGCCTTTGTCCAGCAGTGGACGTCTTGTGGCTGATAATGATGATGATGATGATGATGACACCCAGAGTGATTATGAGTGTACCCATTTATTTTTGGTACGGATCCTAAAACTAAATAAACGCATGCGGTATTCAGTCCCAAATATCTGCCTACTTAGTATGAAGTGAAGTATTGGTGAATTCATTTTCGCTTCTTTACAGATCCGTTCGTCATTTACTTCAGTATCATCTAAGCTAAAAAAAATCAAAGGAATTACTCTGAATGTGGCGAACAAGATCTTCTTACAAAGTGGTCATGAACTGGACTCGGAGCTGAAAAATGACGCTGTTAAAGTTTTTGATGCAGGCCTTGAACCACTGGACTTCGCAAATGCGGGAGCTTCAGCAAAAGTGATTAATGACTGGGTAAGTCTATTTATAGTTATTTCATTTTCCGTACATGTATAATATAAGTAACATTTTTATTTTTTCTGTATTATAATGACAGGTGGAAAACAAGACCAACCATAAGATCAAGGATCTCATTTCTCCTGATGCATTGAACAGTTTGACACGACTTGTTCTCGTCAATGCTATCTACTTTAAGGTATATATTTAAATTTTAAACAATAAAATAAGTTAATGTTGTAGTGCATGGGGGTTATTCCGTGTGCGGGGCAATTCCGTAAAACAGGCTTTTATGCCCATTCTAGAACGGCACGCCGTTGTTAACTCTGTCGATAAAGCAGGGGAACTTTTTAGTTCTATGTTTTTAAAAGAGATGATGGCGTGACGCCATTGTGAATGGGCATGAACGCATGTTTTACGGAATTGCCCCGCACATGGAATAACCCCAATGCACTCTATTATACATAATACTAAAATTTTTATTTGTGTGTTTAGGGAAAATGGAAGCATCCTTTCAAGCCCCAGAACACTGAGGATAAACCATTCCACATTAACAAGGGCACAACTGTCAACATTCCCATGATGTACATGGAGGAAAGTTTTAAATATGGAGAGAGTGAAAAATTGAATGCACAGGTATGGCTAAATCAAATGACGTTAGGTACAATCGAGTTTATAAATACGATACTTTTTTTATCTTAAGTAATCAGATTAATATAGTTAGAATATTATGGCCATGAATTTTCGAACTTAATCATACAAAGGCATAGTTAGCTAAGTTCCCATACAATTTTTGAAATGTGCAGTTTGAGTCCTTTCATATGAACCCCTCTAATCAAATATTTTCATTTTTCAACCCCCCATTCTAGACCCCTTTACAATTATTTATAAAAAGTAATTAATTTCATATTTTTTTTACTAAAACAGATGCGGGCCAGCAAGTTATACAACTATGCCAAATTTCAAGCTGATAGCTTGTGTAGTATCTGAGAAAAACTGCTGTGACCGACAGACAGACAGACAGACAACGAAGTCTCACTATAAGGGTCCCTTTTTTACCATTTCGGTATAGAACCCTAAAATTTAAAAAAAAAACTGGGTACTAAAACTTTGGACCGCTTTTTTCGATTTTTAGGCTGTTCCTTTGGGTTTTTAATAATTTTGTTTTTTTCTATACCAACCCAGTATTGAGGCGAACAAAACAAAAACAAGTGCGAGTCGGACTCGCGCACCGAGGGTTCCGTATTTAAGTCCGTACTTCAAATACTTTATGTAAAAGCAATAAGGTCAATTTTGCCTAAATTTTAGTACAGATCTTTAATGTTTTTTGTCAATTTCTCGAAAACAATAAATTTTTAACACTTCGTTTTATTTTTCCCGTAAAATATGAGTAATTATCTGTAAGTTGGGAATTTTTCAGATTCATACCGACAGACAGACAGACAGACAACGAAGTCTCACCATAAGGGTTCCTTTTTTACCATTTTGGTACGGAACCCTAAAAAGATATTCAAATCGGTAGAACCATTCTCGAATTTTTGCGAAGCACGGCGATTGATTTTCGTATGATTGCTGTATGTCCAAGATTGTTGTATGAGTATGATTGATACGTAGTGATCGGCCACCGGTAGCATTTTATGTCACTTTGATGACGAAAGTATTACATGGATATGACTCTATTTAATTTCGTGCACAATTTATATAGTCTTATTATTAATGGTCGGCGACAGGTAGCAACTTTCCGACTAAAGAATATTATAGATAAGTATGATTCTAACCAAATTTTGAGTACGATTTTTGAATTATAAATGTACGCATTTTTAACTTTTAACGCAAAATGTAAAAAAATTACCTCTTTCTTATCAAATGTGAGGTTTTATTGCATAAATATCGAAAAGAAATGTTGTTCTATAAGAAATGTACCATTATTTTGTGATACAAGTAATAAAAATAGCATAATAGGCACCGTGATGTCGTTGGTTGTTTTCGTAGTCGAGTTTTAGTTTTTTTTTTTTTTTATTTACTTATACTTTAATTTAAACCATATCTAACATATCCATACTAGTCATTACGTTTGACGTGAAAGTGACATAAATTGCTCCCGTCAGCCGATCTTTATTGATAAGATAAGTTACAGCAATATTATTTCAAAATTCTTGTTTGAATCGAAACCCTAGCGTACATACATTCTCACCCTATCCTTAATAAGCAGACAGTTTTTCTTGCTTTGAGATTAAATAAATATAAATTCTGAACCGACTGTAAATGTAATGAGATTCCAATAGCATTGCTAGATAGTTAAAAATAAATGCGTCTGGGCTGCAAACTGTTTCCGGCGTTTTGTTTACAATGAGTTGAATTATACAACGCAAATCTTCATGGTCACTAAAATTGGAGTACAGGTATTTATTATCATGGGTTTGGAGGCGTTATTTAAGACATTGCACTGCAATGCCTTTTGTGTCAAGTATTACGTTACACCTAAGTTTACGACTTGTAACGCTTTTTGGGGCCAGTCCCGTAGTGGATCGGACTATGATGATCCCTGTAACAGCCTGAGGGCCGCTTGCACCATCTACTATGACAGCATAACATATCCATATATTTTGGCACAACTTAAACTGATTTCAGACTTAAACATATTTAACGCAGATTGTGCAAACGGCCCTTAGGTCGTAATTTTAAACATTAACAATAATTTAATTATACTTGCAAGCGAGTCATATAAAGTTAGTAGGGATTTATCATTTAAATTAGGCACTGGACGTCGTTGGAAGGTTTGCATAGATGTATTATTTATTAATATATGAACTGTCGCAGGGGTAGAATAATTCCTAGATGTGGACCGCTACCCATGCTTTGGTTAGCTTACATTACATTGCTGCGTCTGCGTGCGCCGCATGGGGCTGAGTAGAATTATACTGCGACCGCAAACTAGCCGAATTAATTTAAAACTAGTGCCACCGTTGCATTAGCCGGACTAAACAATGTAAGACTGTCAATATGAATCTGTATGAATCTCTTCTTTTTGTTAGTTGTTGGAGATGCCTTATGTGGGTGAAGAATCGAGTATGGTGATAATCCTGCCCAAGGAAGTGGACGGTATCAACGGCCTCCTCAAGAAGCTGTCGACGGACGTGGATCTGATGCAGGAGCTGACTCAGATGTTCCCCACCAAAGTACAGGTCACCATTCCCAAGTTCAAGATTGAGACTGAAATCGACCTGAAAGAGCTGTTGCCGAAGGTAACTAAATATCCTACTAGTTATTACATTTTGAAAAGGATACGTTTAGTAAATTTCGCGATTATAAATGATTTTGTATGTGGGCATTTTGGACAGTGGGTAGAAGAGATGCGTTACCTTGTTTTCTCACAATTGGGGAATTTTAGGTGATATTTGCTAAGAATCAGGAGTACTATTCATCTAAATAGTATATAATAGGTCGGGGCAAAAGTATTTTCGTATTTGGACCGTATAAGTTGTAATCAAACCTCTTCGTCTATACTAAATGTACCTGGCCGGTATTCATACCATTAAAAGTCAACATTCTGAAATACAATAAAACTAAAAAAAAAACTGGTTCCCGGCATTTTTCAATTGTTTTTGAGCTATCAAAATGGACGTGTATGACGAAGAAATTCAGTACATTTTAAAGTTTTTTTACAAAAAAGGCAAAAATGCGACTAATGCCGCGAATAAAATTTGTGCGGTTTATGGACCTAATGCGGTATCAATAAGAGTAGCACAGTTGTGGTTTAAGCGTTTTAAGTCTGGAAATTTTAGTGTGAAAGATGAGGTTCGCTCTGGACGCCCTGTTACTGATCAAATCAATGTCATCTATGAAAAAGTGGAGCAAGATCGACATATTAGTAGTTACGACATTGCTGAAGAACTGGATATTGATCACAAAACAGTGTTACGTCATTTACAAAAGTCTGGGTACAAGAAAAAGCTCGATATTTGGGTGCCACACGATCTCACTGAAAGAAACCTAATGCAAAGTGT
This sequence comes from Tortrix viridana, assembly GCA_963241965.1. Classification (NCBI taxonomy): domain Eukaryota; kingdom Metazoa; phylum Arthropoda; class Insecta; order Lepidoptera; family Tortricidae; genus Tortrix; species Tortrix viridana. The sequence goes on along the minus strand of OY725171.1, from coordinate 54,130,699 downwards.
TTCAATTTGCGATTTATTGTTAAAACGAAATAAATCCGAACCATTTATAAAACGGTTGATTACGGGTGATAAAAAATTGATTACTTACGATAAGAACGTCCGAAAAAGATCGTGGTCGAAGCATGGACAAGCTCCACAGACAGTGGCAAAGCCCGGCTTAACTCGGAACAAAGTGATGCTGTGTGTATGGTGGGATTGGAAAGGAATTGTCCACTATGAGCTTTTGCCGCCGGGTAAAACTATCGATTCTGACCTCTACTGCCAGCAACTCATGAGATTAAAAGAAGCCTTTGAGAAAAACCGGCCGGAGTTAATAAACAGAAAGGGCGTAGTCTTTCATCATGATAACGCCAGACCGCACTCATCTATATCCACCCAGCAAAAATTGAGAGAGCTTGGCTGGGATGTGTTGATGCATCCACTGTATAGCCCCGACCTTGCTCCATCGGATTTCCACCTGTTACGGTCACTTCAGAATTATTTAGGAAGCATAAAGTTAATATCAAGAGAACACTGTCAAAACTACCTGTCAGATTTTTTTAATCAAAAATCTCAGAATTCTACAGCAATGGAATCATGGCACTACCCACAAGATGGCAACAAGTCATCGATCAAAACGGCATGTACATATTATAGATAAATAAATAAATATAACTTAAAAAAATTGTTTTTCCTTTGTACGAAAAATACGAAAATACTTTTGCCCCATTATTACATTGATGAATAAATAAACTAAACTAAACTATAGAAGAAACATGTTATATACTTTTTATACATATTTTCTGTTCAATTTTGTAACCGTCCTGTTTATTAAGGCGAAAATGCCATTTCATTTCCATAATTTTTACTGGCTTTCGTCTTTAAATATTAACTTCGGTTTTATGCGATTTACTGTACTAAAGTACATAGTACATTAACTCAGATTCATTACGGGCGCGCCTGGAAGTATACCTACAGTATCTGCGAGATTCGCCTAAAGCGTAAAATGTGCTCCACTGTCTTTGGTCGTGTTACAATTAGTATTAGCATTTCCCTTTAAAACTTGCTAAATTGCATCAATTATCTATTTCAGCTTGGTATCAAAGCTATCTTTAATGAAGGCAATTCTGGCCTCACTAAGATAATGAAAACCACCGAACCAATCTACGTGTCGAAAGCGATACAGAAGGCATTCATCGAGGTCAACGAAGAGGGGGCAGAGGCCGCGGCAGCAACGGGTTAGTACTCTCATTTCCTTTCTAAGACTTTGCTTGATTCACATTTGAAGAATGACATCAACATTCCGGCACGCAATGACGCATGCATAATAGTTTAAATTAACTGGTTTTTACGTTCTGGGTAACGGGCTTTACCACTATGTACACGTCACCAAGCTATGCAATATTAATACTGCTTATTTTTAAGTAGGGCCTAATTTGCTTAAACTAACCCGTATACACCTGCTAGTATAGTTTCCTCCAGCCTTAAATCGATCAATTTTATAAACGTTACATCAGAGTGTTCTCGTTTTTTCCGTATTGTTCAATAATTGGATCAATTTGGCACCTACACAGAAAACATTTTATGTGACCACGGCGGTACATGCGTGGGAGCTTATATTATCGTGATTATTTGTATTATTTATTAAGGCTTTTTCTGGTCAGTATTCTTCCACGTTCTTTGTCGTTTTGCTTTGTTAAAGCTTACAACGTAAAATGATACTACCTAAAAAACTTGGATGAGATTGCCGTGTAGTTTTCGTATACGTTTGGCGAGTCTGCAAGACAATAAAGTGACGAGCTTCGTATCAACTTATTTACATACTTTATTTTATTTTTTATTTTTATTTTATTGGGAAACAAACAGCATATATAATTCATACATAATACAAATATATGCGGTAATACAGTAAGCCAAAACAGTTTCCACTCAAAGTTAATAGTAGTTTATGTGACTGCTGCATAATGAGAGGCATTAAAACACGAGTGTGTGTTTATGAAACGAGCCGATTGGCGAGTTTCATAATAGCATCACACGAGTGTTTTAATGCCTAATTATGTACAGTTACATACAATATTTTATCTACATACATATTATAAGCTCTCTATGATGTGTTCAGGAACCGCATGTTACGACCGGCATAGCCGGCATTGATCAATTATTAGAACGTCAAAAATGGCGGCAACCGTAGTTTTTTTTTTAATTCAGAGACAATCTAGAGTCGGCCTCTACTATCATATCGTTCGATATCAAATTATCAAGTAACATACGAGATTTATCAAAATTGTATGCAATTGACATTTCATTTCGAATTAAATGTCATCTCGAGTGATATTAGAATTGAGGTCAAATAAAATTGTTTTGTTTTTCAAAGATGTTCGAAATTTGAAACTCATAACTTTATCAAATCTTATATCGTTATAAGAACATTATGTTACTGCTACAGATAAGAAAATTATCATAGTAAAATTGATTGTTGTAATGCTGGTCATTGCCAACGGATTCTGAACGCATTATAGAGGACTTATGATATGTATGTAGATAAAATACATTGAAGTTTGCTCAGGGTCGACTAAGTGACGTGTAAACACTGAGAATAAATTGGTTTTATGATCTAGTTGATGAATTTTACAAATATATGAACTTAATTAAGAAAACTAAAAATAATAAGTTACATTTATTATTTATTCTTTTTGAACTTGTTCGCACCTATTTTCTTACCCTTGACTATACCTGTGATTTCGGTAGTAATACGAGTTAAATTTAAAATACTTACCAAAACCTTATTTATAATCTATGGGAAGCGCTAGTTACAATTATTTTTTAACTAAAGTATGCAAGTACATTAAGCACTACAAATAGCGCTGTTATCGTAGCTTAATATGCGAATAATTACTAGCATGTGGCATACCACACATTGTGATAATATCACTAATGTTCTATTGGTGACATCATGTCACTAGTATGTTTTAAGATAGGAGAATAATTGCCTAGCGCTTCGCAGGCAGTCACATGATTTATAGTTATTATTCCCACTAGTTACTTTCATATTTGTGCGGAATTTAGGCGGATCGTCAGCGGCATAAGTGGCTAGCGGTGTCAACTCGTGTTTGTGAGGTACCAAGTTCAAGTTGAGCACATTTAGGTGGCAAAATGTGTAACCATGATTCAATGGGTTTGGATCCCCTTTCACAAAGGTTACGGAGGTCAGATGGCAGTCGCCCCACTGTAATAACCAGACTGGCCGAATCTGGATCATGGTCAAGCGTGCCCCGACAAAGAACGGGAAAAAGGTCTAAGAGGATGATGATGATTTGCGCGGAAGTTAATTTAAGGGGTCCACGAAACGGTCATTTGAGATTGTCAATGTTTACGTGATTGTTACGTGATTGGAGGTTTCAAATGATGGCTACGATTGAAGGTGCATCAATGTGGTATATAAGTGCCTTGTTCTTTTAGGGTTCCGTACCTCAAAAGGAAAAAAGGAACCCTTATAGGATCAATTCGTTGTCCGTCTGCCTGTCTGTCTGTCTGTCTGTCAAGACCCCTTTTCTCAGGAACGCGAGGAGGTGTCAAGTTGAAATTCATATCAAATACTCAGGTCTGCAATCCAGTGGAGCTGTGAAAAAATCAAACAAAGTCAACGCAATCAAAATATACGGCCGTTCATGCCGCATATTCAAGGGAATCAAAACCTATTAGTCAACTGTTGAAGCATTATGTAAAAAACAACAAAGTTTGGCCCCTTAAATTCAACATGGCGGCTAACGCGATCGAGATCTAAAACTTGCATTTTTCATGACTAGCCTATACTTAAGCAATACAAAATAAAACATATTCTACTCCACCTTTTGTAGGGCAAAGCCTCTTTTTGTCCTCACTGATTGGGTTATAGGCAATTCCTAGGAGGCCGGTCTTTATTTAACCATTTTCAGTGAGTTTTTTTGAAGACTGTCTTATTTTTTTGTTACAAATTTTTCAATAGTTGGTTTTGTAATAACTACTTAAAAAACTATTGTCTCTTACTGTCATTTACGGTCAATCAAATTAAATATCACAGTCATGTATCATTCGCTCTCAATCACATAGTAATATTGACAATCGCTTCAATTGCTTAGGTAAACGATCATTTTTCGCATCAATGATTTAAACGATAAACATTGACAATCGCAAATGATCGTTTCGGGGACCCCTAAGTAAATCACGAATAACAAAACATAAATCTGTTCCTAAAATACTTCGTAATTATGTATCGAGAGACAGTAGCTCACGATCCCAAAATTTTACTCGGCCATTTCTAGTTGGAAATATCATTGCATTGTTTCTTCGCCTTCATAGTTATAATCAGGCTGGACGGCTAGCACAAGTTGTCCGCGATTGGTTTCTTGTCCTATCCCTTTCTAACTAGTCTATAACGATAGAGATGCACTGAGCGACAAGTAAGAAAATACAAATGTGTTAGCCGCTCAGGGGTTGCGTTCTCTTGAAGTATTGATACTAGATAGTTACCCAAAACCCCGGGCATTTTGATGTAAGATTTTTTCCCTGGACGCATTTGAAAATCTTTTTGATCACTAAATAAATATAGCATTGCCCAACACTAGTGATTTTTGCGTCGCAAATGTTTTAGTATTTATCTTATTTTCTCAATTAGCTAATCAACGGGTTGAATACCTACTGAAATTGACTGAGAAAGCAAGAAAATATGAACATATCCGACTAAAAAACGCTGTAGTATGATAAACTCGTAGATATATATTCACTATATCTGTAACCCTTGAACGCAAATAAATTGTGAAGTAAACTTGCTTTACTATTCTCGCTCTTTGGACTTTTTTTATGACCTCTGCAAAGAAAACAGTCGTACACGTATGAAACGGTATCGGTGCGTGTCGTTGCTTATGTGTGTACTGTTTTGATCGGTGGTTGTGTGGATGAGCAGTTGTGCGCGCCCTAAGGCGGTCGGGACCGGAAGAGTTCACCGCCGACCGGCCTGCGCTCTGGTGCCTAATGGTGGCGCGACAGGTGGTTTTTGTGGCCTGGTATCAGCCGGATCGATGCCCACAGCGCTCCGATCTATAGGCACCAGGCTAGCTCCATAACAGAAGTGGCATGGTGAGTGCGAATACACGATCTAACGATCTAGTCCACTATAAGACGACGATGATTACACGTTTAACTTAAAATGTATCGTTCATCCCTAGCTATAAATATAGCAACCAGTTGCACAAACATTCATTTCTACTATTTATTGTACACCTGTGCACCGTCTGTCAATTTCTGATGCGCCAAGGTACAAAGAGACAGCTTGCAACTTATGGCTTCAGCACACCAAACGCATGTCAGGCGCGACGCGCTTCAATACAATACAACATAGCTAATTGACCCGGCACACCAAAAAGTAACGTTCGAACTAGAGATTTTGTCAAGAATGTTCTCCATACAAAATGAGGAAAGTTTCCGAGAACGGCACATCTCTAGTTCGAACTGATTCGCGCGCGCGCGACGCGTACTAGGTACTAGTCTTTGTATTTTTTTGCAAACACTTGATGGATGTACGCGCGCGCTGCGCAACATGTTACACTGAACGCGGGCACGCGTTAGAAACGCGTTGAAGCTGCCGCCTGCCTGCGGTGTGCCGGGTGCCGCATCGCTGACGCGACGCGACGCTCACTACACGCGTTTGGTGTGCCCAAGCCTTTAAGGCGACATTAAATTTAATTGATGTTTGTGTATTGCAACTGTGTGTTAATATTAGTGATTAATTCTCAATGAAACCCCGCTAAATAGCCCCGCTAGTTGAACACACCCACACCGATAGTGTCTAGTGTTTGAAACTTTATTTGAAATAAATAGGTAAACACCATTTAATTTTTGGAAAGCCGAAAAAGGGTAATAACTTTAATTGTCTATGTATGTACCAAAACTCGGATGCTCCACTCTAGCTCCTAAACTATTGAACCGATTTTAATAAATGGGGTGTAATATGATTCATCAAAAACGTGGGAGGGTCATAGACGATATAAACATCGTAAGGGGCGTCATATAGTTGCCAGTCGGGTTTTAATTTGCAACTTTTTTTATTGAGATACAATACAAGCCCTGTTCTACGAGTACGTTGTTAATTTATACTTTGACTTCATTATGGAGAACCCTTGGCAGGCGATATTTCTAAAGGTTCGGGACTTTTCTTAAAAAATCCCAAATTATACGTCTCTCTGTGATGTCAGGGAAATCCAATATCTTTATAAACTTTGTATATACCAAAGAGGCAAAAAAGAATACATTTTACAATAAAAATATTAAACTACCGGGCATACTCCGGAAGTTGGATGTATATAGTGGGTTCTAATTAATTAGAGCATTATAAAAAAAATTTCAAACCACAAATCGCCCATCTTCAAGTTTAGAAAAATACTGAAGTCGGTCGGCGTGTGGTATGTGCAGTCTTAAAATAAATTAGTAGATTAGATAATAGATTACAATCCCACTGTTTCATATTGGTAGACTCCAGGGCAAAAGTATGCATACGTCCGAAAGTTTCTAAATAATGTTTAAAGACTTTTATAGTAACAAACTTGATGTTCACCTTTTTTATTGTTTATAACTTTGTGAGGATACTTATTTTTACAGACAGGCAAGGGTCGTAATCAAAATGTTACTTTCTTTTAAAGTATACCTATATTAACTTATCGAAAAAAATCGCACATAGATATTTTTACTTTGATCGAGCTCTCCACTTTATTGACATTCTGTATAAAAAAAAATAACCCTTGAACGCAAATAAATTCTGCATTAAGCTTGTTCTACCATTTTCGCTGAAGTGTTTTGAAACACTGCACGGTTAAGGTCAAAAACGCATGAAACTGAGGTGTCGGTGCGGGTACTTGCTCGTGTTCGTGTTGTTTTGAACGGTGGATTGTGTGTGGGCGAGCAGTTGCGGCCGTCCGCAAGAGGCGCTCGGCTCCGATGCTGGAAGAGTTCACCGCCGACCGGCCTGCGCTCTGGTGCCTAATGCTGGAGCGACAGGTGGCTTTCGTGGCCTGGTATCAGCCGAAGGCCCCTTCGCCGCGCTCCGATCTATAGGCGCCAGATAGCGCCACATCGGAAGTGGCTCGGTGAGTGCGATAACGAGATAACCGGCTGCGATAATCCTCCAGAACGTCAACGTATTACAATTATGTCAGCATCTTTCTAGCCAGCTTCGTACATTAGTTAAAAACCCGCTCCCGCTAGTGCATTACTTAAAATTGACTGTACGTGGGCATACCACAGGTAATATAATACTATACTAGTACTAGGCCATACATAAAGTTTTGCGTAACTTACGAATTATTGAGTTTATAGCAATACTCTTGACTTTGTTGTATTTATGTAAAGGAAATACCTTTTGCATTATAAACTATTTTTTACTCGAAGCTTTTTTAGGGTTCCGTATTAAAATGGTAAAAAGGAACCCTTATGGTGAGACTTCGTTGTCCGTCCGTCCGTATGTCACAGCAGTTTTTCTCAGCAACTACAGATGCTATCAAGTTGAAATTAGGCATAGTTGTATAATTTGCTTGCCCGTATCGGTTTTCACTAAAAAAAAAAAATTCATTTTATAAATAATTGAAAAGGGGTCTAGAATGGGGGGAATAACAAATGGGGTGTCATATGAATTTACAGATTAAGCCCTTTTTAAAACAATTTTTTTTATGTACAAAAATTGACCGTTGTCTCCGCCCCCCCGCATGGGTGATTTTATTAAAGCAAAAAAAATCATGCATATTCTGTATTGCGGTGTAATATTTTCGTGTTAACTCTCGTTTTTAGCGCAACAGACCCAATTCAATAGATCATAAAAAATAAATGATTATCGATTTACAGCAAATAACAACTGCATTATATTATAAAAATCGACATTTTGTTAAAAATAGCAGTTAAAACTCAAATATTTATCAGTTTCCAGAAGTGCAGAACTTTCAGTATGGCCTACGTAGTTTTTATGCCCAGGCCACTGTAGTATTTTGTAAGCGTCAAGCTGATGTACCCGTCGAATGTTTAATGGAATTTGGTGAATACTAAATACTAAAATAATGGGACGTTTATACATTGTATATCGTTCCAGATAAAGAGCAATATTACGAGCCGTACCCCAGCAAGGGGTAACCAATATTTTTTTTGTTTTTGAAAGTTATTAGTTAAATCTAATTTAAATTTACTGTATTTTTGGAAGCCATTTTGGAAATCTGAAACAGGTACGCCAGCTTAAAACGTAAAGGAAGCGTAGTTGCACGTAAAATAGGGCTCGTTACCATATCTCGAATATTGTATATTATTTACTTTTATCTTTATTGGCACTAAGTCGATGCAAACTCACGGTAGTATTTATTTCTAATTTAAAATTGTTTTACTAGATGTAGTGAACCGGTGACTGGTGTAGCTTAGCTTGCTCTCGGAGCTCTGAGCAAACCTTCGTAATGTTATAATAAGGCATGCCAATCTTATCACGACTAACAAGTAATTTGGATCTGCCATTTCCATGGATTTCAGTATATTTCATACAATGCCATAACGACGAATTAAACGGAAATGCGAGGCAATAACACCACTGCTCGACATCTCTAGCAATGTAAGGACGTAATGTATAAGTTGTTGAATCGTTAATCAATTAACTGCGTTCGCTGTTAACACCGCGTGCACAACGGGCATTAAACTAATGTGTGATTTGAAGCAGCGTTGTGTGAAGAGACTAGTTTTATTAGACCGGTTGTGTTGGTGCAGGCATGGTCGTAATGGCGCGATGCGGCTTCATGAGGAACTTCAGCTTCGTCGCCGACCGGCCCTTCCTCTATCTGCTCAACGGCGGCGGGGACACTCTTTTCATCGGCGCCTTCAACGGCTGAAAAAAAACACTCCGCCAGCATCGTCATTCATTAATTTCATTATGTATATATGTGCCTAAAAATCAAATTGATTTTATCTCTTACCACGGGAAGATAAGCAATCTAATGCTTGTTAAAAACTAAATCATATTAAACGCAAACTATTATATAAACAAAATGGTTCAAAGTGTAATCGTAAACTTTGAATTCAGAATGTATAGGGCGCGTCTGTTGCTGGCTTTTATTCCTACTAATATTATAAATCTGAAAGTTTTTATGGGTGTTTGTGTTTCAAGCACGGCTAAGCGACTGAACGATATTAGATGAAATTTGGTACACGTTAGCAATAAATAATAAAGCATACCTACATTTTAGTGTTGTGGCATTAGGTGGTATTTATGATAAAGTTTTTGATGCACAAAAAGTTTTCATTTATAGGTTGAGATGCTCTACGCGCCCTTTAAGCGACTTTTTAAAGTCAGTATTGTGTCGTTTTAACTCTTAAATAGTTGATTCTCATCAGTGGAATCCAGTACAGTAGCGTCGAGTTGGTTTAAGCATGTTTTTTGTACATTTAAGAGTGTTGGATACATAGAAATTAATTCAACAAATTGCACGTCTGTATACATCGCTTGTTAATACTTTGTATTAGGATGCACGTTGGTGACTCACACATACGTTTTATTTTGGTACTTAGCATTATCAATCCAGCTGAGTTTCTTGCGGCGTTCTTTATCAGCGGTGAAAAACATTTCCGAAGCGCTGGTACAACAATATGACTAATTTTGGTTTACCAACTAAATATTGCCTGAATTAAAAGTTCATAATAAGAAAAAGTACAGTATGGCCACTTAGAAGTGTACACATATTTAAGAGTTATATTTTATTGTATATCTAAATGATTTTACGTCCATTAAATTTGATTGAGTCTTAATTATAAACTTATTTTCGTACATCCTTTCATACGTCAATGTCTCCATGGCTTCAGGTGAGAATTGTTGCTTATTCTATGTGCTTTTACATCATTATGTACATTACAAATGTTGCTCGAAGTTGTAACAATTTTCTTACGTTTTTGATACTCATAGGTAGTAAAATGTTGCTTTGCGTCCAGTTAGAAATATAACAATAGGGAATGTGCATGATTTTTTGGCGTGAAACGTCTTTCATTTCGGTCAGTAGGGGTCACTTGCAAAAAACAAATGTAACGAAATATGTTATGGCAAGATCGCTTATAAGTTAAAGTTTTAAAAGTATAGCACATACCGGTAATATTTTATTACCATTATTTAAAGGGAAGAAGCCATTACTCGGTAGTGCATAATATTGGCGTAAATGGCACTGTAATCAAGCACAGCATGATGCATTCGGAACTAAATTTACCATCGCGCGCTGTGTTTATTTAGTGATTACTCGGCAGTTCATTGGTCGATTCTAACGGAAGTGATCGCGTTTGACAGAGCTCATGACGTTACGACGTAGGTGTGATTGGAAGTTGTAGAGTTCAAAAACTTCAAAGTTGTAGTTTTTTTGCCGAAATTTGACGACTGCTCTATGGTGCTATCGCGTGCGCGTAACGTACAAAACTGGCGTACAAGAGCTCGGCGAAACGTATTCGTTTCTACAGGAAACGCGTTAGATTGAGCCAAGCGCAGGAATCCCAACCAGATGGTTGACCACGCACGTACGTTTCACGTATTTCATTGCGGCTGCGTCTCTGATACAGCCTACCCGTTTTTTTGCTTTAGTAAAAAATCATTCATGTAACAACGGTAGAGAAAAAATATTTTTCGATTAACTACAAAAATTACCAAGATACTCGCATAAGCCATAAAAGATTTGTTTCTTTGTTCTAGCAAAACATAATTTAACTTGGAGTTTATATGGCCGTAGTGAACGCTGACGTCATATTAAATGTCGGATCTGTCTGTCTAATTAGTAGTTTAAAACTTACTTTCTGTCATCTCTTACGATATTTTCATATTTTGTTAAGAAATGCAATAAAAGAATTATGCATATTCCCTATTAAGATTAAACTATATACAGGTGCTAAATGATTAACTAATTCTCAACATTATTATCCTGCATGGTAGTTGCAATTTTCGGCAAGATATTTGCAGTAGGTATGGCAATTGTTACTCTTCGAGCAAATGCCTGAGCTCGTCTTGGTGCACTGAGGATTTCCTGTAGGGTGTTTTCATTTAGCGTCACTTTTCTAATAGTTAATGTAAAAATATGTCGTAATGCATGTTTGAATTAAAACGGTCTTTCGAAATCAACATCAAATGATTTGCGGTATGGAACGATGAGGTCCATTTCTCACGCACAAAAAATATATATCGCGAACTTGAGTGGAAGTATTCTTTTATTTTTCTTTTGTTACCTGTTGAAATAGAATATGAAGTATGTTTATTTGTTTTTAATTTCAGCGATGGCCATAGTAATGTGTTGTGCGATAGTGGACTTCACACCGGTGCCGAAGTTCGTGGCGGACCGGCCCTTCCTCACAGCCATCATGGTTGGCGGTACCCCCTACTTCCTGGCCACTCACCACGGTCAATAAATCTTGTCTCACTTGGCTGAATCGTGCGACTATGTGCTTCTTTTTAAAAGTTTTTACTGTAGGTATTAAGTGTTAACCGTTTTGTAATTTATGTCATACGTACAGCCTTTAAATATTTTGTACTGTTATATAAAATCATAATAGTTATTTATGCAACTGGCACATAATGAAGACTCTAAAGGTACGAGTGCCGAGGTTACGGTGCCGAGTGTATTTTTAAAGATAATTATGTACCGTTGCATACACAAGCTTAAAATGATAATGTCAAAAATAAACAATGGCTAACTTTTCTTGTATACTTTCCTTGATTTTCCTGTTAACAAATTACCTATCAGCAAAGTAGTTTTCATTATTTTAATTGGCGTTAATAGTTTATGAATTTTACTGTTAAATGTTTACAAATTTCATGCACATTCCAATAGTTACTAAACCAGTTCTAACAATTTATCATAAAAATGGAATGCCAAACGAAACGCCATTGTTGATATCCATATTATCTATATTGAGCGTAACCGTGGTAATCAAATAACAAGTCGATGATTGCTGTTTCCATATTGAGCATAATCATGGAAACCAATAACAAGTCGATGAATATTAATCATCTTTTCTTAGTGATTAAAAATAATGTAATTTTAAAAACATTATTAGTTTCAAATTAATTTTATTTTTAATCTACGTCATTTCAGTTGTTTTTAAAATATTTCTAACGATTTAATATACAAATTAGGAAGTCAAGTGTTCACTAAACGCCAGGACTGATACACTAACCATGGTAATAACAATGCTATAATGGTTATAAAAGAACATTTTTCTCGCTTTGGTTACACTATGGGTGGCATTCTGATACTGTTAACGATGTATATTAGCGGTTTATAGTATGCAAGTAGAAAAATAATTTTAATAACACGCTTGATATTAAGTTACCTATAACGTCAAATCTCAGATAGATTTTGCAATGTAATTAACATTTTCAATTATTTTTTTTGTTTCTTTGACCGCACATCACGTAAAAACTACTGAACGGATATTGACGCAGTTAGCCTAGTTGGTAGTGACCCTGCCTACGAAGCTAGCGGTCCTGGGTTCGAATCCCGGTATGGACAAATATTTGTGTGATGAGCGCGAGTATTTGTTCCTGAGTCATGGATGTTTTCTATATATTTAAGTATGTATTTCTCTATATAAGTATGTTTATCGTTGTCTAGTACCCATAGTACAAGCCTAGAGCTTAGTTTGGGACTAAGTCAATTTGTGTGAGATTGTCCCCTGATATTTATTTATTTATTTATTTATTGATGAAAGGTCCACAAATCTATTTATATAAAATCTGAATAAATTTTGGAAAATGTTAGAAGTGGTTGAAAAGGGGGGGTAGAGTTTGTATGAAAAAAAAGTTTAGTTTATTTCAGAATCTTGAAACTAAGAATAAATACTTATAAAAAAAATAAAGAAATACTTGTTTCAGCATTTTTTCAATCTCATCCAAATAAAGCAAAAAAGAGGGTTTTATGTTCAAAATTACTGGACTTCACACAACCATAAAAAAAAACCAATGAAGTCTAACCTTTGAAACTTGCTACATATACTTAAAATTTAATAAAAATAAATAAATCTTTCAAATTTCTTGAAAATTGGTTTTATGGCGATTTCGCACGACGAAAATCAGCCTTGCTCGGTATAAAGTAGGTTAATAGTAATACTCGTTTTTACAAATAAAACATACTACGAAGAAAATAGATATATACGAATGTACAGTTAGGTGCAAAACTGAGTCAATATAAGCACCTTAGTAGAATGTTAATAAATTGATGACAATCAAAGGTATTTTTACATGCCGTCTCCATATACTCCGTGGTTTAAAACCGTGAAGACAGTGGTTTAAAAAAAATATCGCTTGCCCTTAAACGCCCTTGCCAGATATCAAACAAATTGGCTTGTTTGAAACCGTGTAGCACGCGCATAAAGCTGCGCCGGTACAGTCGAGTTCAAAGATATGTAAACACTTTTGCGCCTTATCCCATTGAAATAAGGTGCAAAAGTGTGTACACATTTTTGAACTCGACTTTATGTAGCATTCTAGAGACGAACGCAGTGGTTTGGAGTCCACACAAGTAAATATTCACATGACACATTCACATTTATTAACATTCTCATGATGGAACAGGTCCAAAAGAAATTCTTGCGTACCTAACCTGCAAAGGAAAATATGCCAGTATTACCCCTTTATGTATCCAACGCGTTTCCTGCAGGGGCATCTAGGTTACGACTCGCTAGAACAGCGCAGGAACGTGAGTGTTATGTTATAAGGTTCGTAATAAACATACTAAGAGCTTATAGCGTTGCACTTTTAGGGAAGTTTCTTAAGTTACAAGTATGTTCAAGGCGAGTACTGCTCTCTTCACGATCAGCCATGACGGGCGAGCATGAGGGACGAAGTTATGTGTTAGAGCGAGCTAGAGCTTGTTTCTCACTCTAACGCATAACTTCGTCCCTCATGCTCACCCATCATGGCCGATCGTGAAGAGGGGCCGTTAAGAACAGACATTGGACAGGCCAACAATGTTTTCGTCGATAACATTGTTGTCCAAACTTAGGAAAAATATTGAATGATTTTCATTGGTTCAATCCCTACTCTGCGAAAGTAACTCTGTCTGTCTGTCCGTCAGTCTGTCGGTCTGTTTCCTCTTCACGCTTAAACCGCTGAACTGATTTAGATGAAATTTGGTATGGAGATAGTTTGAGTCCCGTGGAAGGACATAGGAAACTTTTTATCCCGGAAATCATCCCTTAAGAGGGTGAAAATTAAGGGGGGTGGAAGTTTGTATGGGGAATCGATCATTTCTTAAGTAAAGGTATATATACACATATACAATTTAGGATGGAGATAGTTTGAGTCCCGGAGAAGGACATAGGGTACTTTTTATTCCGGAAAATTGGAGTTCCCGAGGGAGCAGTGATAAACGACTTCTACGCGGACGGAGTCGCGGGCAAAAAAAGCTTTTATGATACATAATATAACATAATGTAGGTACTCATCATTACCGATAAAAAAAGAACCGTGAGGTTATATGTCTATCGCGATTTTCGGTGCTTTGGGCTGAAATATCGTTTCAGTCCGTTTCAGAGGTAGGTCTATCACATACCAGATTGTCAAAATTTCGAAAAATATCAGGTGTATTTTTGCTTAACGATACAAATTACAAATTATGTGACTACTTTTTTTTAAATGTCATTCGCACTTGGGTCCTACTCTCGAATCACTCTACATGAAATTACATGGGATACGACGACACAAATAAAATTTTATACGCAGTTGATATTTTCATCTCGAATGTAAGTTTGTTCATCTCGAGTGCCACGATAATAGGGGACCAGATATTTAAAAATAAAATAGAAGTCATCTATGGCAAAATTGGCGGGGATACCGCTTAGATACTTATTAATAATATCCCTCTAACTCCGACCTACGTAGTACGGTCCTGGCGACTTACCGTCGTTGCGGTTTTGTACATCGCAGGAATGTGGTGTCTTTGTTGTTCTAATTCAATTCTACCCTATAATGAATTTATTAATTTGCTAGCTGACTAGTTTTAAATAGTTCGTAATTAGTCTACGAGTTTTAAGTGTAGTGTAGGTACTCAACTTAATAATCTGGTATGTGATAGAGCTACCTCTGAAACGGACTGAAACGATATTTCAGCCTGCTGAAAACGCTTCCATCCTTTAACGCCGATGCTCGCGGGTGAAACATGAACATAATGCATACCGATAAATCTCATTAGTTGAAATGTAATTTTTAACACAGTTGCTCAAAAAGTGGTACTTTTCGTAGCTGTATATCGTGCGGAAAGTTGGTTTTTGCGAACTAGTGCTTTTTACTTTTCCAATTTTTTTAAATTTAAACTTGTTCCAATTCATGCTACTTATTGATGAGTGTTAATATTAGTTTCCTTTAAATATCGTAATCAACATAAAAACCTACTGTTAATGTAAGAATACGAAAAATATACATATTTCATATTTATTTATTAATCTTTTCATCATTATAACGCGTTTATTTTTTAATATTGAATATTGAAAAACCGTTCTTAATAAATTGTCTGAATGGAATGGAATAGCTGCCGAAACGCCTGTCAAAGTTTTTGACATTATAAAGAGGCGCTTTTTCTTTTTTTTAATGATTATGGCCTGGATGCTAAGTCCTTTAAGCCATGCGTTTTTTCTTACTGCAAGCATTTTTTAAGTTTCCAAAGGCAACATTCGATATGGTTTTTATAAATATACGCTACACAAATAATCGTAAATAACAATACTTAGGTAATAATAGTACAATGTTTTATATTAATATTTGTTTATGTCTTATAGAACATGCATTTGAAAAAAATACTTAAAATAATAACAAAATCTATTCTAGTCGAATAAAAGCTAAAAAAAACACCTCTTCATAATGTCAAAAATGTTCACTGCGAAAGATCGAACTTACAACGATTTTGTTTACCAATCTTAAGTTTTCAAAAAGTTGCTTATAAAATGAGTGACTCAGAGTTTGAAATTGATTTATTTTTCGCAACTGTGTTAAAAAACGTTGTTCGATACACGTGCGGAAATGTCAATCTTCACTCGTCCCGAGTCTTGCTTGCAGATATCTCGGTACTCGTGGAGTAATGACATACTTTCCGCACTAGCATCGAAATGTACTATTCTTTTGAGATAATAAAATCTTTAACCTGACACTTGTCATGCCGCAGCTATAACAATAATAATTAAAAATAGAACATATATAAACAATTACGGGTAAGTGTTACATACCTACTTAATCCGTCCGGTGCGTACGATGCGTGCGCTAGGGTCTCCCTCACTAGGCCTACCAACTAGCCTACCAACGTTTGATATAATGTTCATTAGCCTTAATGTCATGACACCTAAACTTAAATGTCCGAATTAATTGCTAGACCTAAAGTTATGTCCTAATTTTTACTTGTACTAAATATCAAATAAACTACTAAATATTACTAAAACGAATAATGATTATTCCTAATGATTAAAAAACCTAATTCATTCGTTATAATGACTGTTTGAGCTAATCGTTGTTTGAACGAAATATACATAAAAACTAGTGCCTAATTCAATCTTAGGGCCGTATTAATAAACTGATCTTGTGTGAGATGCCCTTCACAAGATGCGTCAAAAATGACAGTTTTCTATGGATTGAAGTTTACTTTGACGTATCTTGAGACGGGGATCAGAGTTGAGATGAGTTTATTAATACGGCCCTTAGTGTCAATCTTACCTATATAAGTTAGGTTAGGTCAGAGCGGAAAAAGGCGCGATGCGCCTTAACTACGGGGATAGGAGCTCCGTCGAACTCATTTGTAGTCTAATTTTTGTCTTTTCAAACTCGAATAAAAATAAATGTCGTAATTAAACAATGAAATGATGATTAATTTGCGAAAATACAATTAGGTTTAATGAAAGTTAGGTTTTAAATATATTAGGTATAGTAATAAAAGGTGTTCGAAAAATCGGCTAAGTAAAAATAGGGCTATTGAGACCTCGAACATGCAAAATTAAGTATAATGAAAATTCGGGATGCTAAAATTAGAGATAATGAATAGTTAGGAAAATCAACATTTCGGGTTTGTGATTTTAGGGTTAGTGCAATGAGTGCTAGTGAAATTAGGGCAGAAATTTAGAACCATTCCGCTACAAGATAATAAATTTCGTTACCCGACTAGGGCAAAGCCAAAAGAAAGGGTTATGATTTCAGCAGTCTTTGTATTTTAAACAGTAGATAGTCTGAATGGTCTGAAGCAACATTTTATGCATTTTAAGCTGTCAAACTGGTTCGTCATATTATGGTTTCTTCTTGTCGTCGTATTAAACTCGTTTTTTAAATGTATTTACTAAAATTAAGCTTGTTTTTACGAACTTATTTCAGTAACAACGATGGTCAAGTTGTCATTGAGTCGTCATCCGCCGGCGGTCGAGTTTGTGGCAGAGCGGCCGTTCCTGGTAGTGCTCAAAGTCTGCGGTGCCACGTACTTTATGGCCATTTACCAAGGGACCTAAATAGTAATTTCATCGTCTATGAAAGCGAAATTTTTTACTTGGTCTTGTAGCGGCGATGCATAATGAGTCGTGCCTGGAAACGGTAACTTTTCCATTTTGTCACGAAAATTAGTCATACATTTATATACCGCCCTCATACGCCAATAGGCTGTATCTCAAATTCAATAACCGAAGCAGATCAATCCTCCCCCGTTGTTAGTAGGTAGATAAGTAGGTATTACGGTTGCACTTTCTACAGTTTTGTCTGAGATACCACCATTTGTCTTGTTTTGTGCTTGTTAATTTTCGTGACGTAATTACCGTTGTTAATTTTAGTCCTTAACTATGCGTAGGTACTTTTTGTGGAAAACGCCCTACAGGAGTTGTCTGAGATAGGTACCACCATTTGTCTTATAGCAGTATTTATACTGCTGTCTTATAAGACAGTAGTAAGTTCCGTTAATTTTCGTGACAAAATGGAAAAGTTTCCATTTCTTATTTTAGTCCTTAACTATGCATACTTTTTTTTGAAAACGCTCCAAGAATCATTTTTTATTACTAACCCTTAAATTTGCAAAAATAAAAGAGGTGAATTCAAACCCCTTTTGATTTTGAATCAGCATAAAAAAAATGGTAGCAAAGCAAAAAGTAAAAAGGTGAACATTATGCTGTGTATCAAGATTTAGAGGTACACTGCCAATGTATGGGTAAGAAGATGTTGCTGAATTGGCCTAGCCGTTCTCAAGTTATACATAGAAAGCATTTTGTGAAAACATTTTAGC
The DNA here is from genome assembly GCA_963241965.1 of Tortrix viridana. Classification (NCBI taxonomy): domain Eukaryota; kingdom Metazoa; phylum Arthropoda; class Insecta; order Lepidoptera; family Tortricidae; genus Tortrix; species Tortrix viridana. Next base: position 54,112,460 of record OY725171.1, on the reverse strand, counting down.
CAATAAGGCAGTGCGCTTGCGCGGGTACAAAAATCGCGGGTTGTAATATCTTCAACGGTCATTGGTCAAAATTTTGCGCCCGATGCCGATTATTTTCTAAAATAAAAGTAAGTCTCGATTGCGTAAAATTTGCCATTTCCAATATTTAAGGCAGCTGCGGTGCATTTCCCGTGACGGGTGAAAACACAGTTAAATGGTAATCGCTAGTATTCACGGCCTTCCGTTATTTTGATTGTGTTTGTTATTTAGTGATAAATTTATTTATTTATTTAATGAACCATATCGGTAACCCTTTCGACCTGCATCATAAAATACGGCATGTTATTTTACCGCATTTGACCGGTTCGATTCCCGGAAATAAAGGAAAGTCTCCTTTACACAGAATGTGCTATTTCCAATATTTAAAGTAGTTACCTTCCATGTGGCATTCGAACTTTCCACCCTGTATATACGCAATGTACGGACGCCCTGAGCGAGAAAGCACGAGTTCACCTGTCATTGCATATTCTACCTTACGTTAAATGCAACAAGGTCTTTATTGAATTGGTCATAACACTCGGTACTTGTCTGCACTCGTCGGTGCGGACGAAGATTGCTGATGTAGGTAACTTATATTTGTGGTACTACTGTAATATCCAGGAAAAATATTAACAGTGCGAGTTAATTGTGGGCACAGCGCCATTTACCGGAAAATGTTAAGACTATAATTATTGCATCCATAATCCATTAATTCGATGATAAGAGTAACGGTGCTATGGAGAAATGGATGTGACGGATCATGTAACTACACGTATGTAGGTAGGTACTTAACCACTTGGGGCCTGTTTCACAATCGACAAATAAATTCATCTGTCAGTTAAAGATAGCCCTCTCCTCGTCTATTTTCAAGTATAAGGAAGGGAAAAGGCTAAATTTATTTGACATATATGCTTTACTTGACCTTTGTGAAACAGGCTGTTAGTATTGTTCAAAACTACAGAAAAAAACACGACCCTTATTTTTTCCCTGTCGTAGTTCGATAAAAAGTCCCTAATTGTTAACCAGGGTCATACAGCTGGATATGCAGCAGACAGACAGACAACAATCCTAAAATAATTTGGCCTCAGTATCGCATATTCCTTCAATTATTTCTACCCAAAAAGTATGAAATGACAGTCGCGTGCGCGAAGCAGCTCGAACGCGAGCCCGCCGCAGGCACGCGTTATTTTTTGGTGTGCCGGGTTCAATTTGATTTGTTTTTTTACAACATGCGCGGGCCCTCGTTCAAAGCGCGACGCGCCTGACACGCGTTTGGTGTGCCGAAAGCTTTAGGTATCATGTTGATATCACATCTATTTTCTCAATAAACTATAATTAAACTTGTCATAGCGGTATTTTTAGGGTTCAATAGGTACCTCAAAAGGAAAAACGGAACCTTTATTGGATCACTTCGTAGTCCGTCTGTGTGTCTGTCAAGATCCTTTTTCTCAGGAACGCGTGGAGGTATCAAGTTGAAATTCATATTAAATACTTAGGTTTGCAATCCCTTAGACTTGTGAAAAAATCTTCGAGACTCGATTGTCGTGATTTACGAACTACCTACAAGTTTGTGCGGAACCCTCGGTACGCGACCGGTGTGACCGGTGCGAGTCCGACTCGCACTTGACCGACTTTTTTATGTTATTATCTGTTAGAGATTAAATCAACTTATGAATATTTCAGGATTTTTTATGACCAGGTTAATTGCAGAAGAGCAATTTGAGTTTGAGGCCGACCATCCCTTCCTGGCAGTGATCCTAGCCCGCGGTGTCCCGTGCTACCTGACCATTTACAGAGGCAATAGAAGCGAATGGAATGAATCGCCACGCTTGCGTGCCTGTATTGTCCTATAAGATTATGTTGTTCAAACTGTGTGTTCTATTAATAAATACCTTTACCTAAATAAATAAATAGTATTGTTTCTATGCCAAACACGCCAGGCAAAAATACAATAAGTGTTTGGTTATCAATGAAAGTGTAACGTGCGAGAGCAGGGATCTAAGCGACTCCTTCAGAAATTTGTTCAGGATGCTTCCCCAAGCATCCTGAACAAATTTCTGAAGGAGTTGCTCACCTCACCTCCTAGAAGTCAGGGCTTTTCATATATTTACTCCATATATGAAAATTCCTGACTTCTAGGAGGTGAGCCGGAGAGGGGGGAAGAAAGTGCCATTTATTTGTTTTTCACTATATCACGATAATGGTGCATTGTAGAGAAAAAAATTCAAAGAACAAATGAAAGCCTATAAAATTTTCAACAACTTTTATTTTGTACACTTTTTCAACTTCACAACCGTTTCTGAGCTACACGCCCCGGATTTATTTTTTGAAAAATCGTTTTTTACCCCACTTCATATCCTCAACCTCAGTGGTTCAGTTCTTGTTGAAGGGGCTCGAAGTCGTCTTCATCGTCGTCCTCGTCAACAGGCAAGCTGTTGAGACACTTCCCTTGGCCGTGGAGGCACGCCGCAGAACAGTTTAACATTGCCTTCCGACATCCACATTTGCCACAGTCCTTGGTGCAAGCGGCAAAATATCGTTTAGTAGGACCTCCGGTGCTGGCGGATCTTCAGTTGTAATTGGCACCAAGAAGTTGCTGTAGTGTCATTGATTTCGTCAATATATTTGGTGACACTAATGACGGCGGTTGAAACGCCCTGAAATTCACCCAATTATATGTAATTTTTTGGTTAGAAAAACTTTGCACGTTTCTGTGGTCTGTGTGCGTGATTGATTAGGTACATACTTTTTTTTCTGAAGCTAAAATCTATATACTTTTCGAAAATATTAAACTACACACAATTATGGAAACAAAGGCTAATGTTTCTTGTAGGTATATTATTCTGAATTAAAAAAATCCTATTAAGTAGGTAGGTACTTTGCAAAAATATGCTAATAAACTTTAGCGTTTTTATTTTCACCATAATTTCATCTTGTAGTTTTACCTTTAAAAATATTGATTGTAAGTGATTATCAAATAACATTTCAGTTAAGACTATGAACATGAAGTGTTTGAAGATGAAGGTCTGGTTTATGGCCGACCGGCCCTTCTTGGCGGCGATCATAATCCACGGCGTCCCGTACTTCCTCGCCGTGCCCCGAGGGCGAGGCGGTCACGGCTACAACGAGGAATCATCAAATTCCTCACCGCTATGTATTACTCTATAAGATGTATGTATTTTAATGTATCGTCTATAAATTATTCACAAATGTATTTTATTTAGGTCGTTTTTTTCGTTTAATATTAATAACATCTACAATATAACTGCAGCATCTTAATTATTTCATAGCCATAGCATAACCTATGAAATAGGCATAAAAAAAGAAATGTAATAGGAAATAAAAACAATGTCAAATATCAAATGTCAACGTCCTGGGCCTGGAGCCACGCAGCTGCACTGGGTGTTAGGTGCAGCAGCAGGTTCTGGTACAGGTCCTGAGTAAGAGTGCCAACTCTTACTGAGGGCATCGTTGGACAATGTGCTCCACGGTTTGGTTCTCCTAATCGCACAAAGCCGAATCCTTCCACCCCCACTTGTGCAGGAAGTAATTGCAGCCACCGTGACCCGTTCTTATTCTGTTCAAGCGGCACCATAGATTTCGGGGAAGGTCGGCCCGGGAACAGAGTTGTGGGGTCAATGGATTGCACGCTGGTCCCTGCAGTAGCGACGGTCCACGCATTTTTCTAGCTCTCAAAGATGCGAAATCTATGGAGGTTCCGAGCAGTCGCATATGGAGGATTTCGGGATTTAAAGCGCGCAGGCGGCGGTGGCAGAACTCCTCATGAATAGGGAGCGAGGTTGTAGACTTTATTTTACCAGCCTCAAAAGTTATTTTGTGTCTCGAGGCCTTGAATCCCTTGAGCGGTAATGCTCAGGATTCTATTTTTGAACTCGCTCACTCGCTAGGCTCGTGGTTCAATTTTAGAATCCTAACTTACGCTACTTACCTCGGGATTCAATACTGGCTCTCGCGCCAAATAACAACTTTGCAGACTTGCATTACAAATAACAATTTTTTTAAGTTTATAAGTTTTAATATCAACTGTCAGAAAGACCTTGCGTCACGTCACGTCCCAGAGGTTTATAACGTAGGTACGTTTATAACGTACGTATGCGGAGTAAAATTTAGACAAAGTTACCTCTGATTAAAATTAGAAATTACAAAAAAAAACATGAAATTACAAAGTTGAGTTTTTTGTATAATCTTGTTAATATACTATAAGTTATTTTATTTGAAATAAATATTTTTAACAAAACATTTTTTTTATATTGATAGTTAGGTATAATCGTAAGAACACCAACACGAGGAAAACTAAACAATACTGATGGACAGCTATCCAGGACAGTGTGTGCTAATTAACAGGCGTATTTTACTGCGCTAGGTACAGTCAACGTCATAAATATGTGTACTCGTTTAGTACCTCAATTGTCACTTTAATCGCTATGACATTCATATTATATGACAGTTTAAACATGACATTAAAAAGACAGGGTACTAAAATGTACACATATTTATGACCTTGACTGTACATGCGAATCACATTTCTTGACTGTACATACAAATAAATCAAAGTTGCGCAAAAGTTGCAAAAAACAAATACTTACACATTTTTAACAAATACTTATACATTATTCAAATAACTGTTTTTCATATAATAATTTATTTATATTGTGTTGACAACCCTACTGTTCGAGCATGCAAACGTAGGTATGTATAACTATATGTTCGCAGGAAACTACGAAAAATTAACTCTCGGTAGGAGTAAATAAGGTTTGTTTAATTGCCGCCGTTAGGGTCGCATTATATACATGTGTTTTATATTTGTAGGTATTGATCGGACGTACTTTGTCGTCTTGAATAGAAAGGAGCGTCCCCACTGAGAGCATTCGCGTGTAATGAGCATTCGGCGTCGAATATTCAAGTGGTGTGGATGTTGAGCCGAGCGTATAAAGCTTACAAATTATTGAAATTATTGCTCGTTTACAAATGCTCGGGTAAGAATGCTCTCAGTGAGGGCACTCCTGAAGACAAATATTTGTTACGTAGTAAGTCTTATTTTAACCTGTATAATTACCTCCAGCTGTCGCTGACCATCACAGCAGGCTGCTACGCAGGATAGTACATGGGGGCTCTTATAACTTAATAATGCAATAATTTCACAAAATCTGAAAATGGCTGTATGGGCGCTGCCTTTGCCTTTCTCTTTAAGGGAAAAATAAAAAATTTGGTAGGTAGCAGAACAGAACTGTCATAATGAAGTTTTGTTGACGACTCGACACGACTAGTTGTTCAAGTTCTTCAGTTAGCGAAGCCTAATTTTTTTGGATACAGAGCATAGCGAATTTACGAGACACACTTTTACGAAATATATGGTTTCGGCATAGTTAAATATTGGCCTTAGTTTAAGCTTGTTTAAGCGGTTGTTATGTTTTCTGCCCTTAAAAAATTAGCAAGAAGCAACGATGATAGATGTACAGCACCAGTTCCCATGTCCTCCTCATTGCAGAAGAAGTTCTCAAGAGGAGTTCATTTTAATAGTTAGTATAAATATAACACATTACATTTTATAACTTCTCGTTTCAGCTGGTACAAAAAATTTACACATATCTGTGTGAAAGGAAGTTTTACCACCACAATATTTTCAATTAAAAGTGTAAGATAAATGTTTATTGAGTAGACTTTAGTTTTACACACAGTTGTAATACCTATTTTTTATTATTTCGTTTTAGTGAAAATATTGATAAAAGGGGACAGGAATGTTGGCAAATCATGTTTACTGCAACGCCTACAAGGGGGTCCATTCATAGAGGAATACGTCCCTACCGATCAAATACAAGTAGCACCTATTCACTGGACATATAAAAATACTGATCACATTGTCAAAGTAAGTTGAAATTGAAATTATTTATTTGCAAGAAAAAAAAAGTACAGTGCTAAAGTATTTATTTTTTATACAAATATCTTTATTTATAAAAATGTCTTTGATTTCCAGTAAGTAGAATAGCTATTATCAGTTTCTTATTTAGTATTAGAGTTGTATGGTAATTGCCTTCATATTTATTTTTATAAGTAAGCTTGTCTTAAAGGCACTTAAGTGGATTTGTGGAGACATGTCCATACATTTGCAGATCTTACTATATTGCTATCTTATCATTTGCAGTTCTTAATACAGGTTTATTATGATGATCTCTGCTTTGCCTTTTTCCATGTGTGTTTCTCATGTAGATAAACTGCCACAATACTTTGGATGTGTGTGTAGACACATTAACCATGAAAATGTGTACAGGTTGATTCACAAGAGCAGGTATGGATTGATTGAACAAGTGAATGATAGTTTACATGTGTGTCAAATAAAAAAACAGGTTTTCGGTTTGAAATTCAAACAATGTTTAAAGGGACGGGCACACACACAATCATAGATGACATTAGTTTCATTTGTTCCATTTGTGCCAGCTCTTGTGGATCAACCTGTACTAGCATAATTGATTAAAAGTTTCAATAACCTTTTGGTTCAAATGTTGGAGGTGTAGCAACAGAAGTCCATTCAATTTCACTAGACTTGACTAATTCATGGTCTCCAAATCATATCTTTAATACATACCTACTAAAGAGTTGTTATTTTGCAGCTTAATTTACTTTTATAACTTAATTTTTATACTTTTAGGTTGAAGTTTGGGAGGTGGTAGATAAAGGCAGGAGTAAGAAGAAATCTCCACTTGGATTAAAATTAGAGAATCAGTCAGCCTCAGTAGCTCAGGATGAGGGCTATGAGACTCCTGTCCTCGATGCAACATTCTTAGACGTCTACAAAAACGCTACTGGAGTTATATTGATGCTTGATATTACAAAACCCTGGTTAGTAATAAAGCACTTATCTAACTAGAATAAGTCATATTACAATATTGTTCAAATCATTTTGAGGTCAATAGTAATGTCCACATTCTTCTTCTTCTCTTTAAAAAAAAATGGCCTCTGTCCACTTATGTAGACAATTTTGCCAATGTCAATGTACGGTTAAAATATATTTATAAAATTGGTATTGTTCGGTAATTTGGAGAACTGTGGCGAAAGTGTCACCTCACGCACCAACCACTCCGCCGCGCACGACACCGCCACGCTTCACTTCTCCAAAGAGAAGCCCAAGATGGCGACCGGCTCAGCAGAAGCGATCGACACGTGCAGCAGCCAACACTCCCACCACAGGACTCAATAGTAATGTCATCACTATATATTGTACCTAAGTGATGACATTACTATTGACATAGTAACATTTGGGATATAATATAACTGGCCATTTATACTTTTTTACCAACCTTTTTTTATAAGTGTCTGGGTCTGAGTGTAAACTTAATACTATGATGCAATGCAACACAATTGTGAATGTATGCTGCAGTGACATATGTTGCAGCGGGACAGGCAAGACATCACAAAAGATCATCATCTTGCCAATTTTTAAGCAATCTCACAGATTATAGTGATGCAACATTACATCAATGTTTCGAGTTTCACTCTTTAAATCAAAATTCAATTTGTTTAGTAAAGTAGTGCTTAGTGCTCTGCTTATTGGATAGTGTTATGTGGCTATCGATTATGTGGTTAACATGTGTGCCACCTGTTCCCAGGACGTTCGAGTATGTGGTGAAGGAGCTGGCGCGCGTGCCGGCGGACCTGCCCGTGGTGGTGCTGGGGAACCACTGTGACATGCAGCACCACCGCCAAGTGCACGCACATCACATCGAGTCGGCGCTCGAACAAATCAAACATACCAGGTTATATCTAGGAAGCATTTTTACCAGTCACTTGCCCCAGTGCATCAATGTATTCTAGGTCTGTAACTACATCAAAATATATACAATAGGTTTTTAAACATGCATATGAACAGATGTGGTGGGAAACTTTAATCTATAATAAATATGTATGTTTTGGTGATGTAGTTATGATAGGATAGGATAACTTGTTTCCAGTGATAATTGTATTTTACATTTTATCTATCTACTGAGTGACTATACAAGACTTTCTCCTATGTGCCATATGGTAAGATGAGACAAGGGGAACATACTTCATTAAAAATACACCATTAATAAACTGTTGGGTAAAGGGACCCCCAAAATGGATAATGGATATTCTAAATCCTACAAAATTATTGTTCAGCTTAGCCTGGGTTCCATCTTACCCTACTTGATCTTACTAGTTTTAGTTGTTTTGGTTGCGCACATAAAATTGCATACCTTTCGCACTAAGTACCATATTATCTGAAATGTCACAAGCCTTTATGTACACATAAGTATGTCTAAATTATGCAAGAATTTAGTGTAGTCATAAATCATACAATTCAGTCTGATCAATTTTGATGTAATTAATTGGTTAGGTAAATATTAAAATTATTGTCCTATCTATAAAGAACTGCTGCTGTGCGCTACGCGGAGTCGTCCATGAGGAATGGGTTCGGCCTAAGGTTGCTACACAAGTTCCTGAGCGTACCATTCCTGAGGCTGCAGAGAACAAGTCTATTAGAGCAACTTCAAAGGAACCAAAAGGACATGGAAGAAACTGAAAAGGCACTTGATGACTTTCAAGTAAGAATTTTGAATAAGAGATGAATTAGTTAGAATTTTATTCAGACTATTTACTATTATTTAATGAAACTCGTGTACAATAATATCTTTGTAGGTTATAAAAATATTATAATAGGGCTTGCATTATTTGATTGCTTTTAATTGTTTAACTTTGTCTTTAACTTATTCCAATAACAATGGTTATTATTATTTACGTAACAGTCACATATGCTCACAAAAAACAGTCTGAAACACTTGACTGTTAACATAAATATATAATAAACTTGTAACGTCTACATTTACCTAGTGACTAAGGACTGTGTTTGAGTAATTGACGTAAAAAGCATAATTTATTCCATGACACAAAACATTGTCACTTTTTGACTGGTTTCCATGAGTACGGTATGTTGTCAGAACTCGGAAGAGGCGCACTACGGCCTGTTCGTCGACCGGCTGGCTAACAAGCGGCGGCAGAGCGCGGGCGCCGAGCCCCGCGCGAGCAACGAGCGCTCGCCGAGCATCGTGCTCGGCGCCGGCAAGCCCATCGTGCCGCCTAACGTCAACCCGCTGGTAACATACAAACTCTATACATTTTATACATGCAAACACTTCTATTTATAGCATTTATACTTACAAGACGGGCTGTGCAGTGTCAAGAAATTGCGAACTAAGTTAGAAAGCCAGTAGTCAGTTGCGATTTTACGCAAACGTTATTTGTCGACAGGCGTCGGTGGCCTAGTGGCTAGTGGTGTCGACTCGTGTTTGTGAGGTACCGAGTTCGAACCCCCAAGCGATCGCCATGTACCAATGAGTTTTCCTAACTTATGTAAATACATTACCTGCACGGTAACCGATGCTCTTACGGTGAGGGAAAACACCGTGAGGAAGGAAACTTGCACATTTAGGTGGCAATATGTGTAACCATGATTCAATTGGTTTGGTTCACCAGTCACGAGGGTTAAGGCGGTCAGAGGGCAGTCGCCCCACTGTAATAACCAGACTGGCCGAATCTGGATCATGGTCAAGCGTAACCCGACGAAGAACGGGAAAAAGCGCTATGAGTTCGACTGTTCCGCCGATAAATAGATAAATGCCCATAGTACAAGCTGAAAGCTTCGGTTAGAATTAGGTCAATTTGTGTGAGATTGTTCCCTGATATGTGTTCCCCTGAAAGTTGGCGCAGTCGCTGAACCCGCTGGGCATAAAAGCGCAGCACGGGCCGCAGAGCCAGTTCGTGAGCCCCGAGCTGCTCAAACGGCCCACCGTCAGCCTCGACGTGACGCCGTCGCGGCCCAACCACCCTGAAAGGTGAGCCCTCTATCTTTACTCCCAATCTTGGGGACATTTATTCTCACGAAATCTGAAACGTACAACGGAACAATCTAAATACTAAGCTAAGCTAACTGAGCAAGCAAGATAAAATACGAACGTATCCGACAAATTACGATGTCGTTTTGGATTATTCACTACATCTACAAACTCAAACTAACAACATTTACTTGACATACACACAACATGGTTCAACCTGTCTGTGTACTGTCTGTTTGGTCTTTTACACGAACCCGAAAACCCTTTCGATATCACTGAGAATGTAAATCAATTTGTTTTAGTATAACTGTTACTGGTCAGAGATATTTCGATCTTTCCCGCTATTCGTCCCTTGAGTGGGGATTCCCACCACTAGCTTCAAAACACGTACAGGTCGTCCTGCTATTTCCTTTTGTGCGTCTCTGGTGGCCAATTCGGTTACAACCTTAGCCCTCTGTTCCGGATGCATTCAGTAGACTTGTCCAGCCCAGTCCTAAATGAAAATTATGGGAACAAATTATCAAATATACTTTACTCGAAACTATTGTTACCAGTGAGCAAAGCACTCCTTCAGCGGGCGCGAAATCGCCATCCGGCGCGCTCGATGAGTTCTACGCGGGCACTCTGGACAGCAGCTTCTTGGACGACCTCACGCCGATGTCGAACAACCAGGAAGTCGGCTATGAGAGCGAGAGGTACACCGCAACGTCTCATACCCATTTAGACAAATGAACAAACACAACTTAGAGTAATTACATGCCTAAGATTCCTCGCGAGCGCGGTCGCTATCTCGATACCTCGATGTCGAAAACAAAATATTTTGTTTTCACGTAGACATCTAGGTGAACCTCCATGCCGTGAGGTATCGTTCGGCATATGCGTGCTTGTCTATTTGCATACATTTGTTTTACATCGAGGTGAGGCATCTTCGACATGTAATTACCCTTAGACACGTATCAATTTATAGTTTTATGTTTTCTATAAATTGACATTTACTAAACCAGTGTTCAACGTAAGTCCGGGGTAGACTAGAAGAGATGGCGGATGAAAAAAAAAACTAGAAACACTTGCTACATCTTGCCAGCTATTACTCAGTTTGCTTCTAGTTGTAAGTACGAACGAATATTATTGCGCGCAGAAAGCGCAAATATATTTGCGAATAATTGTATCAAAAGTTAGTTAAATCCACTTGTTTTGCATAGTGTAAAAATATGTAAGGTGTTGGTGATAGACGTGGTTAAAAAGTTTTTGAAAAATGATGTGTCTATAAGTGTTTTCAGAATGGCGTATGAGATGTGCTTTCGCATGATTTCAAAATAACCACAAGGGTTCTTGAACTTTGGCGTGTGGCTGGTGTGGCCGTCTCTTTTAGAAAATTAGAAGAGCTAGCCTCATTGGGTTAGGTGCTATGGCTATTGTTTTACCATAAATTATAAGCGAAGTTTTTATATACTTTAACAGAGTTAAAAAAGGAGACGATTTTATATTTAACAAAACTGAAAAAGTTACTGTTTCTTAACTTCAGTCCTTAACTATGTACACTTTTATTGAACTTCACCCATTTAAGCACTTAGCATAAGCTGGGTTACCCTATTAATTTCCTATTATCAGATCTCTGACTAGCCGCTGCTAGGGTTTGCAATATTCGTCCAATTTTAGTATTCGAATAATACGAATACTTAGATTTCCAATATTCGAATGTTCGAATATTTCGAATAATTCGAATACTTTTGAAAATTAAACAAAATAATGATTCTAAGTTGTGTAATTGTAAAATATGTAACGTAAAATTAAAATGTAATGACCTTACAACTAAAAAAATAAAATTTATGGTATCTTCTACAAATTAAATAATATTAATTTAGATGATAACAACTTTTGAAATAAAGTAAACAATTTAATAAACCAATCACAGCACACAGTTACAATACGATAAAAATTTACTTTGTTTATTATAAGTTACAATAAAAACAAATCAATAACGAGCACTCGTTCCGTATGTATATAAAGAAATGACTAACTATCAACTTTTGGCAATCAACAAATTCAAACTATACTCAGCGGCAAATCTAACCGCCCACTCTACATACATGTTTGTAAGGTGAGGTGAAAGAGAGAGAGAGAGAGGGCAACTTAGATTTGCCGCTGATTAGTAGTTAATATTAAAATTATAATTTGGTTTACTTACATCTTTTCATGTCAGTCAGCAATTCAACATCATCACAGCACAGCACAGACAATTTATTAACACGTGACGTAAACTTGCACTTAACCGTGTACGAGGAATCACCATCACCACACCACACCACAAAAAACATGAACTAATCCTTAAGCTCGCTCTCGCTATCGCTACGCTACCCCTTTTACCAATTACGGTACGGCATTTAGTTCGTTTTAGAAAGATTTTGGCAAGGATAAAGAAAAATAGGTAATTTATTGTTTGTCTTAGATTTGTAGTTATTTTTAATATTTAAATCTATTTCCACGGAGTTGTTAATGTGGAGAATAATTAATCCTGGCATTTTGTTATAGTGTTTTGCTAAGGTAAATAATTACAGACATATTTCTGCACTTTTCGAAATATTCGTTTTATTCGAATAATGAATATTGTCGAATTCGAATAATATTTATGGCGAATAATTCGAATATTCGAATTGCAAACCCTAGCCGCTGCCCATTCAATTGTTAGGTAGTGCAATAATAAGTCGAAACATTTGCGCATATAGATTAAAACAGCTTGAAACCATTCGATTAACTTTCAAGTTTAAAAAGGGTATAAAAAGAAACAAGATTAAAAAAATCTACGGAAATCAGTATAATTAGTCACTGGGCAACTTTCCTGTACTAGATATTAAGGATATCTCTCCCGGACGCTTTGGGAGATATGGGCAATTGTGTATTTTTTTTATAAAATATTTTAAATTGATCTCGTTAGAAATTAGTATTTAATACTCAATACTCAAACGTTTATTGCATTCCATAATGTTAGTTTATAGATGTACGGCTAACTTAAGTTATTACAGTAATCATTTATTATAACTGAATTATGGACCCTGTTATAGTTAGTGAAACGATTAAAATAATAATAATAATAATCATATTTAATAATAATATCGACCTATCTATAGACGTCTACGTCTAGTTTTAATGTAACTGAATAAAAAAAAAACTATGACCAACTACTCAGGACTTACCCTATTGCCTTAGTTTTTAACCGACTTCAAAAAAGGAGGAGGTTTTCACTTCGGTTGAATGTGTTTTAGTAACACGGTTGGTGTTTAAAATAGAGCTGCTTCTTCTGCTGCTTAGTTGAACATACGTTGTGATTATGTTATGACAATAGAGATTAATTTATATTCTGCTCCCTATTTCGCCAAGTTGTACATTGACAGGTGATATGTGACAATTCGGGGTAAAACCATCAATGTAGAAACTCTTCGAATTTGCAATGTATACCGAATTATCTCATGTCACCTGTCAATGTCAACTTGGTGAAATAGGGGGCTGGTATTACCAATAACAAGATCGATTCACAATTGAATTATAATTCCAGTGACATCGAAACAACAAATCCGAAAGTAACGGTGGAACAAGATGACGTGGACATCGATTACAACGCGTTAGTGCAGGACTTAGTTTCGGAGCAGAACGCGCTGAAGGCAGAGGGGGCGCGGCTGGAGGAGCGGTTCCAGAGCCAGGTCACCGTGAAGGAGCCGGAGGGGGGGGACGTGGGGGGCAGCGACCACAGCCTCCAGGCAACTTTGGAAAATGAGTACCCGCTGTGGGCGGGAGACGCCAGCGTCCGCCGCTCTCCGGAAGGTTCCTTGACAGAATATTGCCTATGATTTATAATTGCCATTGTAGCACAGTAATTTGATGCTCAAACAGAGGAAAACCTGGAAAGTTTTCAGGATTTTTTAAATTGGTGTTTTTATAGATTTCGACGTGCTCTTTCCGAATTTCGACTTTGCCACCTCGAATCTTTGCCGCCCGCGCCGCCATACTAGAAACATAGCCATAGCCATAGCGCCCAAAACAGTATTTTGACAATACCTCCTTTCCGACTCATTTTAGATGAAAATAGTTGTGTAACAAATTAAACTAGGAAACATTTTTATATAATTTAGACGTGTAGGCGTCTTTCAATTCTGTCAGTATAGGGGTCACTTGCAAAATACAAATGTAAAGAAATATGTCATGACAAGCTCGCTTATAAACACAAGTATAGAACCTACTGGCAATACTACGGAACCCTAAAAACGCGGCACTTACCTGGTGGTGCGGAAATGAGTTATTTTTGGCCAAAATGCGTGTTAAGTAGACTTTGCGGCGCTTTTACGCTCGAACTATTCTTAACAAAAAAAATGGTTAAGTTGTAGTTTAATTAGTTACTGTTTTAATTAGTTACTAATTAATTGTAGGTTAACTATTTTAATCGTAAAATGTGAATATTGTCAAAGAATTGTTTTTCGGCGCGAGCGGTATCTTTGCCGCTCGCGCTTGAGCGGCAAAGTGAAAATTCGAAAAGAGCACGTCGAAATCTATAAAATCACCAGTTTTCAAAACTCCCGGAAAATTTCCAGGTAAAACTACCAAATTATTGCACTATACCCTTTTTAAGAGATATCAGTAAAAGTGCATTTTTTTTAGGTGGTGAAGATCCTGACAATGCAAAAGAGACTAATGTCAAGGTAATAAAAAAAAAATCATCACAAACTACGAGCAGGCAATTAATTGTATATTTTATTTCAGACGGAGAAAAAACATAAAAAGAAGAAATCGAAAGACAAAGACAAAGGTGACTCGAGTGAGAAATCAGAGAAAAAAGAGAGGAGGCACAAACATAAAAAATTGAAGAGTGAGAAAAATACGACAAATCCACAGCAAGCTTTGCTCGATCCCACGCCCATTGACGATTTCTACGTCGACGAAGATTACGACAGTATTTGAAATGCGTTCGAGCTTAGTATATTTTTTACTTTCTGTTATTGTTTACTGAATGAATGGTAATTGAAAATGGTTACTGGTTCCGCAACACACGTTGTCGAGCTAGGACATGAAATGACACTATTGGAAACTTTTGAATTATAACGACGAAACAAATAATAGCCGTATCAAGGCTTAATTTCATAGATTACTGAAAAAACAGTGCCCCCCACTTTTTTCTTCCCGAATTTGAAAGTAAGTTATCAAGAGCTAAAACAGAAATAATTTATGAATCTGTGAAGGAGTAAGTACCTATTATGGATTTATAACATTGGTTATAATATTATATTCCCAGCAGTTTACACCTATTTATTGTCACTCGTGTTTACTTGGATTTTTTCATAGCTGTTTAAAATGTGAACAACTGTTAAAAGTCTAAATGTCGGGATACCTGCTTGCAGCTGTTCGTATCTTATTGTTGCGACTAGGAACTACTGTGTCGAAAAAGGGGTATGAATAGTCGGGAATATCCTGTAGAATTAAGTGTCTTTTAAGGTATGCATTTTAAATTTATAATAAGCGTCAGTAAAAACAAACACATTGCATAAGATATATGTACCTAGTCAATTTATTATTCATTGATTATACTCAGAGCTGCTAATAATGTAGTTCTTTTTCCGAACACACCACGAGTCGGCTATTCTCATTTCTTCTGAAGGAAATATGTAGGAAAGGGCATGGGGGTAGAATTAATAGTTAACTTTCAACGCCATTAATTTGTATAGCCGCACCAGTTTCATCTCCAATGACGGATAAATTCGACACGATGACGAAAATGGACACTATCAAGATTTAATTATCGCACTCAACTTGTACTATGTTTACGGTTTATCGTGCTTTTCATGTACACTTCAAGTCATCGAAGCACACGTGCAGCAGCCGTTACCTCCTGACGGTTTGGCCTGTACAGTACTCGCCCTTCGATTGTCGACTTTCCCTCCTTTGTCAAATAATGTTCAGCCCTGGCCTGCTTTATTTAGTTTTTAGCGAGCCTGAATATTGAAGTTCTGATTGGGAATTATGAAATGACTTTAAATAGTAGTCCAATATTCGAATACTTTAATTATGACTGTAACTATCATTCTTGATACGATAAATGACTCTTGGATGGCTTCTTTCCATGCCTGTCGTGCAACGATACGGTAACTTGTAAAATCTTTTGTAATTGTATATATATTCACGTATATATATATAGGGTTTTACACAGATTTGTTCAAAATCTGTCCCTTCGGTTCTTGTTAGTTTACAAAGGAGTATTTCTTTCGTATCATGCATATAAGTAATAATAAGCAATAAGCATATTGATACAACCAAAAACTAGTGTTTATACTTTAAACAAGAAATTAGGTTTCCAAGCTCTTTAATTTCGGAAACGGGAGAGACAACTATCGTTTCTGTGTCAAAATTATATGAATATTTGTATAATGACCTGTAATACCTTATTACCAATAAATTATTTCAATTTCAAATTTCAATTTCAATACGAGTTTTTGTTTGCTTTCTTCCTCGCTGTGCATGGGACAACTGGGCCAGTTTCTCAAAATTTACTAGACTAATAACGTTACTAGTCGACGAAATTACGAGTCTACGATAGTTTTTTACCACATCTAATGTTATTTATTTTATTAGTCTAGTGAGCTTCGAGAATCAGGCCGTTACAGAGTTCCATACCAGCCCCGATAATCACTGGACGTACAAGCAGTACGGGTAACCGCGGCACTACTGAGCAAAATTAGTACCTATCATAAATATGCGGTAGGTTTACGTTATGTTAGTTCTTCAGCTGGCACGAAGCGCCAAAACTCATAAATAGAAGCTCCTCGAGAGCGGAGCTGTTTAATTGATTTTGAAATAAAAATCACTAGTTAGCAGTACCACATAGTAGCGCCGTGGGTCAGAAGGGACAACACTAGGTCCGCCCGAGCGGTGCCTGCTGTTTCGGCAAAATATGTTTGGTCGAATGTATCATTTCCCAAAAAGCTTTTTGTATTATTTTTTTATTTATTTCCAGAATACCAAAACAGCTACTTAGATCGGTTAGGTTAGGTTGGAGTTGTGACCACCATCAAATGCTAAAGGCTTCGTCAAACAGCCAGCGCGGTGCGGCGCGGCAGTAACACTGCAGGAAAACATCCAAGTAAATAAAAAAAAAATAAAAAAAAAAATAATACATTGTAACTTTTATGACCTAAATCATATAGAACTGGACGTTCTCCAACAAAATCTATAATTTTTTCTACATCCATGGTCACAAATACACTAACTTTGTAAACAAATACAACGTGAAAATTACGCCGCGCCGTGCTCGGCTTGCCGCGATCACGCCTGTTTGCGTGACAGCCTGCATACAACTTGTTAATTCCCACGCTATGAACGATGTACGCGCCACGCTACTGTCGCGCCGCGCCAAGCCGGCTATTTGACGAAGCCTTAATTGTTGCGGCGGGAAATACCAATTTTTGCATATATGATACATTCGCCCAAACGGCAGAGATCCCCGCCCGAGCGTACAGGTATACCTTGGCAACATCAAATAAGTAATGAGGACATTGTTCGGAGCGAAATTGAAGTATTTTCCGATCTTACCAATAACTGCAATTTATTTTGGTGATTGCTAATTGACACTAGCTATTTCACCCGTGTTGTAAATGTTTGACCTGCGACTACTTTTTGCAAAGTTATGCGACATTCTGTAAAGCACCTCATTTGATATAGAGACAGGAAAAGGTATTTTGTGAAATTAAAATAAAAAGCTGTCTAAAAAGGATGGGATAGGGTTTTAACCAAACAAGTTCAGTAAATAGAGTACATTCTATTCAAAATGTAAATGTACAACCACATCGATATTTTATTGGTTAGGTTATAAAAATTGGACCACCTGGGAAAGAAGTCCACGCAGTAGTTTAACAATATTACAAACAAAAATCTCTACATAACAGAACTTACAAGTAAACAATATTAGTCAACTTTATACATAGGTACAATCGTACCTACCCGATTATTAACATTAAAATTTACCTAATATTATATTTTATACATTCTATGTATAATAGGTAATATTCTTCATTTTGTAATAAGTTAATAAAACTATTTATTATAAAATATTCTTCAGTTACTCATTAGGCATTTATAAGGCTAATGCGGGTAGTGGAAATAATATTTGGTGGTTGTCAGGATTTTAAATACATGATAAAATATGCGGTGATTACATACTAGCCATAACACTATTACCACGCCGGAACACCGCGGACGAGCGCCATTCTCCTTAGCATGCATGATAATATAACTTATAAAAGCACTTTGTACTTGGCTTGCATCATTATTTAACTTTAACTCCATGAATTGATTTTAATTCGACAATAACAATACACCTAAAAATTTAGCTCGTACAATATATGGTCATTATATTGCTTCACGAATATAAATAAATACAAAAATAGGCACAAAACATTCATGATGATGCGATCTTGGCTAACAGCGAGCATTGGTCTCCATGTAAATGCAACCGGAAATTGACTAACACACTCCGACTCGGAACCTGAAAGCTAATTTGAATACATCTACCGATATTAAATTTCCCTTGCATAGATAACCATTATGGTAGGAACACGCTGAGCCCACGTACGCAACGTATGCGATGCATTATGATATCTGGACTCTTGAATTTGTATGACTATAATCACTTGTCATACGCAACGTTACGTGTGATGTGTTTCTGTTCATACAAATACAATAGTCCAGATATCATAATGCATCGCTACGTTGCGCACGTGGGCTGTGTTCCTTACCATTAAAGTTCTGGCGCCTCCTGCCTTCTGTTGGAGTTACCATCAGGCGGCCCGTTAGCGTTTACGATCCGTTGTGCACAACGCCGAGCCGGCTGTGAAATGTTTGCTAGTCTATTACATGTGCAATTGACTTTTCTTCTGTGCAACCGGCAAGAATGTGTCAGACGCTTATACTACGCTTCAAGATTACCTATCTTACACCGCGCGTAAGTTTATGTAGAAAGTTGGAACTTATCTGATACAAATATGTATAGATAAGAAAAATGATAACAACATATTTTCGTAAAGCCAGTCAATAAGTGAAATGAATGCTCGCTGCTTGTGTCACTCCCGAGATCCTAATCTTAGTTAAGCTAACTTTACTACTTTGTTATATTTCGAACGAGACCTCAGTACAAAAATACGTGGCTTCTTATATAGCTATAAAGTTAAGATTCTAAATTGGATGCACCTCGTTTGCTTCATTATCCGTGTATTTTTCAAACAGTATCATGGAACGATCAATTACTGGGGACTAAAAAAATGGGGCCAATTTTTCTAAGGATTTGAGCAAAACATGGAACATTAGTGAGTATGAGAACATATTTTAGGAATGCTTTTTTGGTTTCCAGCATAGCGGTCCACACCAACGTGCCATTTTTTTTTCAAATCTTTAATAAAAGCGGTCCTATTTTTTAAACTACTCTACTATTTAAATAAACGATAGCTTAGCTAATAAAGTTTTGTAAGCATGAAACGAGTGGCAACGCGTGGCCTAAATCCCATTCACACGAGTTTTTTTAAAATGCTTATATGCCTGGAGCCCTTACATAGTCTCGGCAGAAATTAAGGCGCTTTGTAGGCTCTCATGTCTTAAGCGGTGACGAGAAAGCGCAGCTAAATGTCATGCTTTTATATTAGCACGTTTGATGTGTATTATCGGTTCGCGATGCGAAGGAAATCTGCCAGCACCACACCTGAGTAGTGTTCCCAAGGGAGCTCAAATGCACAGTTCTGGTTATTGCTCTAAATCAAATGCGTGGCGTAAATTTAAAATCATTTCCGTTTACTATTTTGACATAAAACGGGAAGTTTAGTCAAGGATACGTTACTTGGTCGATGTAAACTTGGAGCAATTTCCATTTAAATTAAAATCAAATCAAATGTCGTAGATACCTCTATGAAAGATACATAATCTGCCGTCAAATATTGCCTGCGTTTTTATTATATCGTATTGTACTGATAAAAAAACATATAAAATGTAAAAAAAACACAAGTGAACCCTGTTGGTTCACTTGTGTTTTTTCATCAAGAGCATGATCCCAAAGTAGGTGTAATCTATACTAATGCTATAAAGAAACAGTTTGTAAATTTGTATGCAAGGGGTAATCTCCGGAACTGCACATCCGTTTTAAACAATTATTTCACCAGCATTTAGAATGGACTTTCAGGGTGGAGATAGGCTATATTTTAACTTACAAAAGTACTGACTATCCGCAGACGAAGTCGCGGGCGGAAAGCTAGTATATAGTAAAACACCTTTCATAAACAAAATCTCGATAAAATGTATAAAGCCTACCATGATTTGACAAATTAATTTCAATATAAATGAGTCGTTATTGATCGATCACACACCGGCCAATACGGCCATCGCAGACGTTGCAGTGCTAGCAATGATAATATTAATCAGCGATTTATAAAAAGATACACAATTCCTTATACGAGCACTAAATAATTACATTGGTGTTGTCGTTATAAGCGATATCTTAGACACATTGCTTGAATGGCAGTAGAACGTTTTAGCGCGCGTCGTGTTACTTACTAAAGGCAACGTTTCTTATTGTTTACGAAGCGTATGCGCCGGCGGCTCCCTGAAGCTTTCGGCACACCAAACGCGTGTCAGGCGCGTCGCGACGCAGCACCCGGCACACCGCAGGCAGGCGGCAGCTTCAACGCGTTTCGAACGCGTGCCAGCGGTGCGCACGCCTCGCGGCTGCGTTCGGTGTGACATGCTGCGCAGCGCGCGCGTACATCCCCCACCCGTTTGTAAAAAAATACAACGACTAGTAGCCGCTTCGACGCCGCGCTGACGCGACGCGTTCGCCCCGTCCCGGTGTACCGGTAAACATGGCGGCCATATTTAATACAACTTCGCGTGCCAGCGCGCGCGACGCGCCTGCTTCGCGCACGCCACGCGCCACGCTGCCCGAGTTGTCTGCGGCGACTTCGGCGCGTCGCGTGCGCGAAGCAGCTCGAACGCGTACCCGCCGCGCGCACGCGTTACTTTTTGGTGTGCCTGGTTAAATTTGTTTTGTTGTATTGTAACATGCGCGGGCCCGCGTTCAAAGCGCGACGCGCCTGACACGCGTTCGGTGTGCCGAAAGCTTGAAGGCGACGGCGGCGACGCGCCGGGCGAGTTAAGGATATTATTGCTACACAGAACAATTTCAACGACATGATACAATATTGCTGTAATGGCAGTACTTACAATTAATTACATCTATATATTGTAACGTGAAGACGAAATGTAAATAACTTCTATGCATCTATTTAGCGCTAACGACGCGCTCACATAAGGCTTGAGCTAGGCAACGCTTATCGCGCGAATACAGTATTGCCTAATACGTCGTTTACATTCAGCCCATTTGGGTAGGGAAGTGGGCAGCGCGAGAATGTTAGCATGTCACTCGCGCTGTCATTTCTCATGCCGCTGCCATTGCCTGGCGCTCCCTCAATTGTCGGTTTTTCGTGCGGAAGTCAAAGGATGGGCAGCGCGAGCGCGTTTGCATGCGCGTTTACGCGTGTTTACATTCAGCCCGGGCAATGGCAGCGGCACGAAAAGTGACAGCGCGAGTGACATGTTTACATTCCCGCGCTGCCCGCTTCCCTGCCCAACATGGCAGAGTGAACCCTATTTACACTCGGCCCCTTCCACTGCTCCTGCTGCTGCCGTAATATTGCCTGTGTTCACACTCAGCCTTCATACTTCAAACAGAACACTCACTCGCGTCGATATTGCCCTGGCAATATTTTCGGTAGCGGCAGCAGCAGTGGAAGGGGCCGAGTGTAAATGGGGTATGAATAACAGTATTAAAGACATCATGTATTTATCTAAAGCACAAGTTATGATGGGTTTGACTTGACACACTGCATTGTTATGGACATATCTGAAGCAATGCCCACTGCGTTTTAAATTCCAGACAATACAGTAATATATTATTCAATGGGTATCTTCAGCAGGCAGCCTGACGAGTGATATGTGACATTTATATTATAAATGTTATTTATTTATAAATAGTCAAATTGCCATTCATTACTTTACAGTGCAGGCATTGTTATAAAATACTTTTCAGGGCTAGTACAACCTGCCCGCGGCTCGTTTTTGTCACTCGGATATCTATTTCTAACTAGTTTGTTACGATAGAGACGCCCTGAGCGAAACGCGAGAGAATACAACATGTGCTAGCTCGTCTCCTATCTTTTCACTTTCATAGTTTGGATGACAAGGATTTTTTTATTGAGGTAATTATTCCAAAATACGATTTTGAGCCTAAGACAGTTATTTACAACTAACATGCTTTTACTCGTCTGGCTTGTACAAACACTTTGATGCCTGCCCCACTTCAGATACGTCCACTTTTCCTCTCACAAACCCGTGACAAAAATATTCAAATAATATAATTAACTAATAGCTGCTCTAAAGATGTCCGGCTCGATCTTAACATTACGGTATGTGCTATACTAGAGAATTGACAGCAATGAACTGAACTTAAACCAATAGATGTTTGGTTTAAGGTGATTTAATGTGGACACTGCTTAAAACAACAAACCGAACAGATTCGCTGTACTAGACAATGTTCCATACGCGCCAGACAGAAGTCGGCGCGGAAGTTATATAGACAGGTGCTACTCCATACTAAATTTGTAACAAATTGATTTAGTAATAACTAAAGAAAAATAATATAAAAAGGCATCAGGCATAAATAAAATTTCAGTTATTAAATGGGCCTTGAAAGTTACAACTCTCTTTAAAAATTTCCGTTCTAAATTATCAGGCGATGCCGTGAACTTGCGTTGATCGTTTATCAATCTAAATTTAGAGTTCATACGTCCGAGTACATTATTAAATAGACGAGCTTATTACAACCTCATAAGATTTTTCGTTATTTATAAAATAATAATAATTATACGACAAAACGGATAAACTGTCACGTTTGTTGTCAGGACTGACATAAATCGACCCTTGAGAATTATCTAAAGCATCTAACAATATAAGTTTCGGCATAGAGATAATATTTTGCAATCTGAAAACAACTGGTAAATATTATTTTTATAAATGCAAGGAATGTTTGTATAGTCTGTCTGTTCCAACCCAATTTGCAACAAATGTGTTATCATCTCGACCGTCGAATGATTAATGATGACAAATCCAAGAGCTAATTAGAAATCATTTTTTTTTAATTACAAAGATGTTTTTCGAACTTAAAAAATAACCTCACTATATGACCTAGATTTTTTAAATCAAAATTAAAAATATTAATCAAACAAATTGCTGGAAAAAATTATGAGATGTCAAGTTGAAACCTTCTAAATACATGTGCATATAT
The DNA here is from genome assembly GCA_963241965.1 of Tortrix viridana. Classification (NCBI taxonomy): domain Eukaryota; kingdom Metazoa; phylum Arthropoda; class Insecta; order Lepidoptera; family Tortricidae; genus Tortrix; species Tortrix viridana. Next base: position 54,089,216 of record OY725171.1, on the reverse strand, counting down.
CTCTAATTAAATTAAGTGAATGATTGTTGGAATATTAACAAAATCGGTTTGTTTACTTTATTTAAAAAAATGGATTGAAACAGATCTTAATTATTGAATATACTCTTACATATGTATACTGTAACAGAGTATTAAATAAATAACTACATAAATACCAAGTTGTCAGAAATATGAAACCTCGCAGTAAATAGTATTTACAATAGTATTGCAGTGAGGCACGCCGCCGGGGTCGATGCCGGTGGTCTGCCCGAAACAATAGACGCTTTACTAACTCAAATTTATCTTGAGGCACTATTTTATCATCTACTACCGAGGTATACCAATTTTGCTCGTTCCTAATATTCATAATGCGGGCAGATTTGGTAACTTACTGTTAAAAATAGGGTGTATGCGTGTATTTTTTTATACGTTTAATCGGTTATTTTCATCCTTTTATCATAGAAAAATATAAATATAATAAATATATACACAAATACATAAATATACAAATAAGTACCTACTAATATTTGGTATTAAATATATTAAAACTTACAAATTTGGGCGGTTGAAACGCCACATTCTAGCGCGCTTTCTGTGACGTCAAAGTACAAGTTTGTACATGTTCCGCCTAAACCGTAAGAGCTGGGCATTACTGAACTTCGAAATTCGAACTTCGGCTCGCCCTAGCCCATACCGTTTAGACGGAACCCGGAATTAATTAAAATAAATAAAACCACTAATTAATAATGATTATTTTCAATACGTACACAACAAACAGCATTCGTACATCCATTTCCATAAGAAAAAAATAGTTAATATAATTTCTACCTACGGGTTCTAAGTGGCTCTGCAGCAGAGTATGCTCCCCAGCAGAGCCACTTTCAATGCCCATTATTTTGTTCCCTAGTACATGTACAGCAATAAACAGCATACGTACATTATGCGCGTTCAACGTACATGATTTTACTATATAATTAATTGATTTTCTCTATGGTGGTGCTGCTGCAGAGCAGCACACAATAATTTTACTCCTCTCGTTGACAAAACTATCATCATGACTAAGGTACAGTCGAGTTCAAAATATTATGCACATACTTTGCACATTATCTTAATGGGATAAGGCGCAAAAGTGGTTACATATCTTTTCACTTCTCATGCTCCAAAAGTTCGTCTTTATGTCGTGCATAGGTGACATAAAGTAGCTTCTTATGCTATAGTGCATAAACACGGTGGCCACTTTTTACAACATTTAAATTTCCCTGACTCTTCCCGGTTTTCCAGGCACTAATTTATATTTTTTCCTAGTTTAGAATTAGTAGATGTTACAACGATAACTCGTTTCATGGTTGTTATTACACCGATTTTTGATTTTTGACATATGGAAGAAACCACAGTGCAGTGAACAACTGTATTTTTTTTTAATAAAGTGACTTTAGTGACTTATTCCTCTCAATAGACGAAATGCAAGTTATAGTTTTAGTAAGTTATGTATTTTTCCCTGACCTTTTGCAAATTTCCCTGACATTTCCCTGATTTTTCCCTGACCCGCGAATTTCCCTGACTTTTCCCGGTTTTCCAAAAAGTGGCCACCCTGATAAAGTAAAATCTTCGTCAAAGACCTAGGCAATCGGTCCAACAGCCACACGAACAACTTTAACTTCATAGAATAACCTCTTCATTTTATTTCGTTTCGTTAGTATTCTAAGACCAAGGCAAGGATACCAACAGCCAAAGTACACAATAAAGCTTCATGAAATAAACTTATAATTTTTATTTTGTCGCATTTATTATCTACTATTATTATTTATTATTATTATTATTTTTATCATTTTGCTGACTCATTTCCTCGCAATCGAAGTGAAAAGTAGAGTGTACAACTCGTCCATAAAACCCATTTAACACTCTACTTTATATCCATCCTCGCTCGCAAGCTCGCTTGGATGGATAAACGTAAAATGGTGCGTTTTATGCACTTGTTGTACAATCTACTATTGAAGTCGACTGTACCATACCTAACCTGATCTTATGTATGATTCCCCCAAGATTTTCTATATTACTTATTTGTAGGTCTGGGTATAAATACTTTACCAATCTAGCCTATTTGGTTTTTATTTTACTTGTCATTTTATGGAATTTACTATTCTTAGCACGTAACATGACAACATGTACTTTGACGTCAGGATTTATGTTTTGCGTTTTGATATTTCAAATTCCCATTTTCGCATTTTCTGCACTTTTTATTAATTGAATTCTTAAAAAGTGGGAAGTTAAATGAAAAAATAATGATGTAAGTATGTACAACAAAAAATATATTGCATGCATATTTGAGTTTCACGCTTAAACCCTATTTGACATTTCTCACTTACGAGTTTGATCTGAAATGACTAAATCTGTTCTGAATATTAGGAACCAGCTTAAGACAACAGGGTCCTTGAATAACAAAGCCCAAAACTTATATATTTCAATACTAACATATATATGTTTATCAAAATTTGTAAAAGCTTGTGTTATAACAAAGTCAAAGCTTCCGTACCAGCCGATTGTCAAAATCTTATCGTAACCGCGAAAACATTCCAGTTGCATTTGGTGAAGCAGAATATCGTCTCGGTCTCTTAACAGTAAGTAAACGGATTTTGGTATCGTAATAGAAAATCGAATCACTCTAAAATCTAGCTCAGTGTATAATCCAACATCTAAATCGGATGAATTAATTATATTTAAAATAATCAGCTCTCATCTTATCATAGGCTGCAAAATAATTTCAATGCATTCCTACTTTTGTAAAACTTACGTCTAAAAAAGATAATCTTATTTACAATCTCTACAAGATAATTGTTCAACGTGTGTACATACGCGAGGGGGGCGTGCGGGTGGCGCGCGCGGGGGCGGGGGGCGGCGCGTCAGTCGAGGCGCGAGCCCGCGAAACCGTCGCCGAGGTAGGGCTGCGGCGCGCCCAGGTGGCCCAGCGCATCGAAGCTGACGCTCTGCTCCACGAACGTGTTGTGCACCTGGTGCGGCGGCTCCACGCGGAATTGCCCCAGCGTCCACGGGTCCAGGTCGCTGGCGGGCCGCCGCGCGCCCGAGTCGAACGACGGTAGGCCCGGCCACGTCGGCGCGGGCGGCGTGTTCAGCATGCTGGGAATGTTGTCGAGGCGCGGCGCAGCGTGCGCGGCGCGCGCGCTTCCCGCCGGCTCCGAGTACACGCCGGCGCCCGCGCCCCACACTAGAGATTCGATGCTCGGGTTGCTCATGTGATTGAACCTGTCCATTCCCCAAGAACTCGGTATATCCGGCGCCGGCGGCACGCTCTGCATCATCTCCGGCAGCTTCGAAACGTGGCGCCCATACATGTCCTGGCTCCGCCCGCCCACGACGGGCCTCGAGCTCTGTCCGCCGTCGGGGCTGGGCAGGTGGCAGTCCTGTCGCATCATAGGACTGTAACCTCCTACTCCGGGACTCTTCTTATTATTGTAAGCCACGTTGTCCACGCTGGGCCGCGGTGAGTACGGGCTCTGGTGTAACCGGTCCTGCCGCGCGGACATGGGGCTGTATTGTCCGGGAGTCTTGTTGGGATTATTCCTAAGCGTATCGCTCTTGACACCTAAGCCCGGATCGGGACTATTGTGAGTAGAAGGATGCGGAGAGAACGGAGCGTGGTGCTTGGGCATCGGGCTGAAATTGCCCGTATTCCAGGCACCAGACTTGGGAAGGTCTGATTTAACAATTTGACTCGTGTCTGGACTAGGCTGCGCAGAGTAAGGACTCTGCTGGGCGGAGTACGGGCTCTGCTGCGTCGAGTACGGGCTGGGCTGCGCCGAGTAAGGGCTGGGTTGCGCCGGGCTCGGTTGCGCGGAGTACGGGCTCTTCTGGGAAGAGAATTGGCTGTCCTGCCTGGTCATGGGGCTGTAATTGCCGTAATTCCAGCTATTAGGATTTTTATAGTCTTGTTTGACGCCAATCACCTCTGGACTGAGTTTATTTTCCAAAGAAGTAGTCGGACTACATTGTTCTATAACTTTACTCGCTTTTACTCTGTTATGACTGTCTAAGCGGTTAAGTGGACTAGCTTCAGATCTGTGAGTGGGAGTTGTTTTAAATTGTCCCAAACTCCAGGTACCTTTAAAAGACTCCATTTGTACTTCCGGACTATTATGCACTTGACTGTCTGGTTTTGGCACGGGGCTGAAGTGGGGGCTTCCTAAGTCAGTTTTGGCCGAATCTGACCTCGGATTGGAGGAAGAATCTGGTTTGGATTGGACGACGGGGCTAAGGAGCTTCGGTGTGGCATCCCTCGAGGAGCATTTACCTTCTGGAGTATGACATGGGGTCTCGCTCGCATCTTTGCTATTCGATGATTCGGGCTTGCTATCTGGCGAACACTTAGTCGTTTCCGAAGCTTTCTTATCGATAATTGGAATATGTTCGGATACGCTTTTAGGTTCCTGGAAAATGGTTGAGGCAGATTTGTTGGGGGACTTGGCTTCTGTTTTGGCGGCTGACGTTTCGGGTTCGTCGTGTTCCGGTGTTTTGTCGGGGTTGGTGTCTTCGGGTTGGGTTTGAGGTTTCTTTTGTTTCTTTTTAATGTTTTCATCGTCGGAGTTGTCTTTGGGTTTGGCAGCGGGGTCGAGGCTGCGCTTGAGCTGGCCGAGCTCGTCGCCGGCGTAGAGGCGCTTCATGCCGCGCGGCAGCGCGCGGCACGCCGCCAGGTTTAGCGACTCTAGCTGCGAGCATCGCATTAGAACTTTCTTCACGGGCTCTAAGGACACTGATGATCCGCAAAGGTTCAAGATTCTGTTGATAAAGAAAAGAGTAACGATAATGATCACCATAGAAAAGTTAGCGCACGAGATGGATGCACGGGGATTCATGAATTAAATATAATTGGAGCGTGTCACGGAATCCTAAGGCCTTTGTCACGCGGCAATACTATTATACAAAAACGTGCAGCGTGTTGTCATGTGAATAGAGTCTAATCTGTCTAGACGAGAGATGCCATTTTCACCTGGGGCGAATACTGTAGCTGACTCTTGACACACGGCATAGAGTGTTAAGAATCGGCAGATTACCTACAACGCGTTACTAAATACTGAACGTGAATGTCCACCTTTATCATGTAAATTTAGCCATTAAAATGTATGTCTTAAAATCTCCAATCATTTTAATAGTAATAATATGATTTTACGAATTTAGCAATAAATGGAATTGAATTGAATTAGCCCATAAGCAATATAATGAGTATACTCGTAGTCGTCCTCTCGCATTTTTGCTGTGCCCTTACGGGGCGTCACATGTATACCTCTGTATTTGTTCCATCTGTTGTTTTGTGTAATGTGGCATGCAATAAATATTTTGACTTTGACTTTGAAATACCTTATCCGCTCGGCAGCGTGGTGCCGCACTGTTTCATGTATTATTTGCCGTAGGTGGTAATGGCATCCCTTTATTTTTTTTTTTTGTCAATAAGCTAATCGACGGATAAACCGTGTTAGTTATAAAATGTGGAACTATCATGTCTCTCACTTGAGGTTGCTCCGCGGCGCGTCGGCGAGCGCGCACACCGCGGCGTCGAGCGCGCGCTCGGCGGACGCGCACGAGAGGTCCAGCTCCAGCAGGCTGTGCGACCACTTTTCGCAGATCAGCTCGAGGCACGAGCTGCTTTTTCGCGTCACGTTGCAACCTGCAATATAACATTTCATTTTTTGTCAAATATGCTCAGAAATATTGGTATTAATTATAAAAAAATTAGACACCAAGTTCAATATTTATTATTATTTAGCGCAACATCAGCCTAAACCTTCACGAACCCGATGGCTTCTTCCAAAATAAGTATACATAGGCGGTTGCTAGTTTCATACTAATTTCTAAAGCAATTCGTGAGACAAGCTGACAATTAAGTGACATAACGGGTTACCAGGGTTAGACGAAATTAAATGTAGCCGATATCGATAATCAGTATCGACTCCACTATATGGTTTGCTAAGTCGGAATTTTTGTACAAATTCGGGAATATTATTGTTGCAATTGTAATTTTCACGTAGAAAAGCGCCATACTCAGTATAAATCATTCAAACACTTGGTACTCGTTCCACAAAACCAATTAATTTCGCCAACCGGTTTTGTTCAGAGACTGTGATTGAGATATATACTAGAGAATATAATGAAGCGGTTTTCAAATTTATATTTCTATAAAAACACATGTCTAGGTCATATGACCTATGCCGCGTTCCAAACCAATAATTTCGTTCGAAATACGCTCAAATTTATTGTTTCGGAACGCAGCATAGGTCGTATGATATTGACTTAATAGTTAAGTCTATTTCTAGCTCAAAGCTTATGGTTTTCAACTGACTTGAAAAAATAGTTTTTATTTCAATTCGTATGTTAAAGTCGTCTCATAGATCAAAATATGGCCAAGTAGGTGACTAAAATATAATAACAAGTTTGGACAACACTAGGCGCCCGAGCGGCAATATCTCGAATTATGGTTTCGACTTTAGCCTTATGGTTAACCTCCAAGGAACAGATGCTGCAGGTCCCAGGCCGGCACGCGCACGAGGCCCGAGTCCGAGAGGCGCTGCAGCCCGCGCAGGTCCAGCAGGCTCAGCCGCGTGGCGCCGCGCACCAGCCGCGCCAGCGCCTCGTCGCCCAGCCGGTAGTCGCCCATGCCGACGCGTTCCGTCGCCGTGTCCGCCGCGATCGAGAGCTCCTCGAGCAGCGTCCAGCCGCCGGCTTCCATCTGAGATAGCCGTGCACAAACCGTTATACATATATTCATTTAATAGCGCAGGAGCTTAACAGGTCAAATTAGCTAGATTTTTCGTCGCTAGACGTCATTAATCATTATTATCGAATAGCTCATAAATAAGACAAAAATAATTTCGAACCCCAGCGGTCGGCCATGTACCAATGTCTTTTTCAAACTTGATTGGACAGAGTTCAAGACAAGTCAATAAAGCTTTGGGCACACCAAACGCGTGTCAGGCGTGACGCGCTTTAAACGCGGGCCCGCGCGTGTTATAATATAGCAGAGCACGCGTTCGAACTGCTTCGCGCGGTGCGACGCGCCGCAGTCGCCGCAGACAACTCGAACAGCGTGGCGTGCGCGAAGCAGGCGCGTCGCGCGCGCTGGCACGCGAAGTTGTAACGCGTCGACGCGACGCGTTGGCACGGCGTCGACGCAACTACTAGTCGTTGTATCTTTTTACAAACGCGTGATGGGTGTACGCGCACGCCGCGCAGCATATCACACCGAGCGCTGCCGCGAGGCGTGAGCAACGCGGGCACGTGTTCGAAACGCGTTGAAGCTGCCGGGTGCCGCGTCGCTCACGCCACGCCACGCGACGCGACGCTCACGACTCGCGTTTGGTGTGCCGAAAGCTTTACCAGTAATTGTAGGATCGCGCTTAATCACATTCACATGCAGCCGCATAGCAAATGAGCAGCGCGAGTATGTGAACCGTACCTGTTGTGAAGTGGTAGCGGACGCGAGGACGAGTTGCGCGTTGGCCGCGCGGAACACCCGCATTTTGGGGCAGCCCTTCTGCAGGGCTTCGAGGGGCACGGCGGCGGGGTGCGACGTCGCGCGCGCGCCCGATATATCCAGCACCTCTAGGTTTGGGCAGTGCGCCTGTCACCATCAAACACAAGTTAAAACTTGTTGAAAATGATCTCATTATCCTACTAATATTATAAATGTAAGTTTTTAAGGAAGTTTCGATATCGTCCTTCAATCACTCATAAACATCACAGCGGATTTTACATCATTAACAGACTTGACTTTTTAATTTGTATATCAAATCGATAGAAATTGAAATGACGTAGATTAAAAATAAAATTAATTTCGAGACTAATAATGTCTTTAAAATTAGGTACAGTCGATGACAGAAAGATGTATACACTTTTTCACCTTGTTCCATTGTAATAAGGTCCAAAAGTATATACATCTTTCTGTCCTCGACTGTACATTTTTTATCACTAAAGAATGATGATATTCATCGACTTGTTATTGGTTACCATGGTTACGTATAATATGGATATCAGAAATCATCGACTTGATATTTGGCTACCACGGTTACGCTCAATATGAATAATATGGATATCAACAATGGCGTTTCGTTTGGCATTCCATTTTTTATGATAAATTCTTAGAACTGTTTTAGTTACGATTGAAATTGGCATGAAATTTGTAAAGATTTAAACAGTAAAATTCACAAACTATTAACCCCAATCGAAATAATGAAAATGACTTCGCGGACAAGTAATTTGTTAGCAGAAAAATCAAGGAAAGTATACAAGAAAGGTTAGCCATTGTTTATTTTTGACATTATCATTTTAAGCTTGTAGAAAAACTTGTGTATGCAACGGTACATAATTAGCTCTAAAGATACGCGTGCACTCGATAACTTCAGCACTCGTGCCTTTAGATACTTCATTATGTGCCACTTGCATAAATAATTATTATGAAACAGGAAAATTTTGAATTTCTTGAGAATAACGTTAGCTAGAATTTAATGAGTATTGACAAATACAGGAAAGCCTAGGCGCTGTCGGTTGGTCAATTTTCCCGAATTGTTATTATCTTGACATGCATCGTAAATAAGAAATTCCATTCGAGCTTGTTCCCGTATTAAGTTTTTAGTCTTGTTTTTCCGAAAATCAAGTTCAAGTTATTTTTTTATTTTGTAATTAAATTAAATACTATATTTTTGATTGATTTCTTGGTTTAAGTACGATGAAGCAAACACTCGCTAACTCAATGGAAAATATATGCCCCCCAAAATATCAGCATATAGAGAACATCAGGGGGGCAGCAGTTCCAGACGGACTAAGGGAGGTGTTTCTAGACTTAAAACCACCATAAGGTGCCCGCTCGCTGGCCATGGGAGTCCCGGACCTATGAACGCCGCACATGGAGCCGACGCCAACACGCAGAGGCCACTTTAATTTGGTAAGCGATGGGACACTGATCGGTGAATATTACTGTGTTCAGTTTTCACACTGTAAAAGAATGCTCGCACAGACAACCACAAAGGCAGGGAACATTAATATGGGCTATTGTTAATGATACATACCGCGATAGAGCCGAGTATCTGCGGCAGCGCAGTGAACTTGTTGTTGGCGAGTGTGAGGTGTGTGAACCGCTCGCCGAAACTGCCGGCCACGCGAGCCACCGACGACGCCGAGAGACACGTGCTCGATCCGCCCGTCTCCGACTACAACACATTCACATTGTACTTATAACACTACTTGTTACTTACAATTTATGCCGCTGAGACAGGCTGCGTGTTCCTATAATAAAAACCTTTCCCAAAGTGTGGCGGAGACGTTTTTATTATGGAAACGTGCGCTCTTGTATTTTCGGCTTTGGACCGCTTTATTTTACGTCCGGGGTAATATGCGCCTCAGCTTAAAACGTCATACTTATTCTAGACGTCTTGTGTTACACCTACAGCTTGTGGGACAACACATCTACCCTCCTAAGCTAAAAAGCAGTATCTCAAAAACAATAGCCAAAGCAGATTCAGTCCTCCCCTGTTAATAATGAGGTTGCAATTGCTACAGGAGTTTTGTCTAAGATAGTGCCATTTTGCTTAGCAGGGCAGACATGCAGAAGGCGATCAACACTAGTCCCTAACAAAAATTGTACCAGGATATGTTTGTGGTTGCCTAAATTCTGTAGTTATTTAAGGAATTTTCCAGAAAACACGGGAAACGATTGCAGAGAGAGTCTAGGGCTTTTCCAGGAAAATTGGTGCCAACTCCACAGCTGCTCTACAAAATATGGCTGATGGACTTTAATACTATTTATTTTTGTTTTGTTGTTACATACGAAAATCTATGAGTAATGTAATGTGTAATCATTTTTTGAAATTGCTTGCTTGCTTTAGGAAATTTTGAATAGCTTGCTAGGAGGCGGGATGGCGATCTGAATGGATGGAGTTCCATTCACAGGTGATTCCTGCTGCCAATGTCTTGGATTTTACTAATTTCATACTGTCCGTCATCATATGAGCAGTAGAGGTGGTTTTATTCTCAATCAGATAAGAGGACACGGTAGTAAATAGTATAAAACATTAAATTGTCCATACTTGTTTCATTATTTTTTTGTAGTCGTGTATAATTTTAAGTAACATTATTTAAATAACGTGAATTCGGTTTAGAGTCTTATTCTAGCTCATGTTGCTAAGGAGATTGTACCTCCATTAATCTGTAAATGACCCTTTCGAAGTTAACCACAAGTTGAAATGTGATTGGTGTCAATGACAAATTATAAGGAAATATCAAGGCAATTAAGTAATATTATTATAAAGGTGTCATGTTTTATTTAATAAAAATGATCTATTTAAATCTAGTCACGAAAGGCTTCTTTGTTCTAGCCTTTGGATACGCCCTTCGAACTTCGGATGTTCTTTCTTTCTTATAAATAAGCGAGCTTGTCGCTAGCCGGCGGCACTCGGGACTGGCAGGGATCCGTAAGCAAATTAATATCTACTAACATTTTAGTTATTAATTACATTTTACTATCCTCATAAATATTTGTATCATTTCTACACTGCCTATAACAAAGTTTTGATGTGAACTATATAAAATACGGAACCCTCGGTGCGCGAGTCCGACTCGCACTTGACCGGATTTTTTTATCTCGGTTAGGATATTTTTTAACACTATATGTTCGATATATTTGTTGGCGACTGTACACTGAATTATCACCATTTTCGGCAAGTTGAAATAAGGGGCAGAAGATCAAGTAAAGTTAGAGTGTTACCGTGAGCGAGAGATCCAAGCGCTGCAGCTTGGGCAAGCCCTGGACCAGGTCGAACAGCTGGTCGGGCGTGAGGCGGCTCCAGCCCGCCACGCTCAGTTCCACCAGACCCGGGCAGTACTCCGCCAGGCAGGCCAGCACCCACGACACATTGCATACCTTCCACTGAGCTGTAATATACACATACATATGGTACTACGGTTGAACAATGGAGCTGCTAGAGTTTTTGCGGCGTTCTTGTCTAAAGCGCTAGTAGATTCACTCCATATAAGCAACGTATTAGGGGGGCCCTGATTTGGTCAATTTAAGGATAAATTATTTGAATTCTGAATCTATTTTGAATTTGAATTCCACGATCGACTGCAATTTTACACGCCTCAGTATTTGTGGGGAAAGAAAATGTATAGGACGTAGAAAAACTTATTAACTTTTTATACCTCGGGCCCGCATGCGTCACGATAATTCGCTATCGCGTATAGCAAACCTACGCGTTTAAAAAGTTAAAGGAAGAAAAATGTGATAATCATTAATTTCTAATATTTTAGGGTTTATTAAATTTGGAAAAAGAGTCATCGGCTATTTTATATAAAACCTTACATTCATCAGCCATTATTGGTAAATCCTAAGACTTACAAGTCAGTTTTTCGGGCTTTTAAAGTTTCGTGTACAACATACATATGTAGGAGTGTGTCCACCCGCAAACTCATGCCAATCATATAACATTGATTAAAACATGAGCCATATATTACAATGACACATTTCATATTCAGGATCTAATGTGAAACTGTACAGATTTATTTGCAACTCGATATGATTTGGGTTAACTGAACAACATCTTTACCGATATTTAGGCTCTGGCAGTGCGATAATCGATTCTCGAGCAGCCAGACTAACTTGTAATCGGTCTTGCACTTCTCACTCGTGTGTTGAGCTAAATCTACTTGTTTCCACAGCTCAGGCCTGCAGCTTACGCTATGCCATAATTTGCATACTTTGCCCAACCTGAAATTGATAAATAAATACGACTGTAAATAACAATTATTATCCCAATTAAAATTGCCATAAGAAAGAAATAAATAATGAAAATAAATTTATTTGGCATTTTACAAAAAAGTACACAGAAATACAAAACAAATAAACAAGTTAAAATAAATATACAAACCTAAGACCTAAAAATACAAAATAAATAAACAAGTTGAAAAAATATACAGAACTAAGACCTAAAATTACAAATTATCTTTATCATTTTGTTGAAATAAATAATTTAAAACCTACCAAAATGGTCTCCAGTCTGCCCAGTGTGCCAAAACGTTGGGACGTTTCGTCACACTGGGTTTCAGTGAAGCCAGAGTAAAAAATTACTAAGTAGGATGATTATAAAATATTAAAATAATGTGTTATATTAATTTAATATTAGATTGTTAACCAAAGGATGAAAGGCACCTACTTCACACGAGATATTTTATTTCAATTGTGAAATAAATGGTTATTATCACTCGAGTTAAACACTACTTTTCATTTCGACTATGAGGAAAGTAAAAAAAAATCAGATACTGAAAATATATAACTGGTGCTTTAATCTGAAACTTGATAATAAAACTTATAAAAGTAAGACTCAGTACTCGTATAGTTTTACCGAAGAGTGGCTGTATAAGATATATATAGCATGGCTCAGTAGAGCTTAGTTTTTTTTATAATCTTACTACAGAGAGGCTGTATAGGGTTCTGCTACTGCACAGGTCCATAGACAGTTCTTTTTCAAATTACTTTTCTTCCCTAGGGTTGACATGTATCACCCGCTTCTAAAATAAACAATGGTCTACTTTCAGAGTATGAGACATGAAAATTCTATGTAGTGAGGCATAGAAAAGTAAAAGACAGTCAAAACAGTTGAAGCTCTACACTTTACCAAAGAGCACCATAATATGGAGAGCACTTACCTGACGATTGAGGGCAATGTGCCCTGAGACGACACAATTTCCTCGAATATCTTCACGAGAATTTCTTCTGGCATCGCAGCCCCCCACAAACTTTGCGGCCCGCCGTCTTTAATGTTTGTGCCACTAACCCTAGTCCTGTCAGTCTTTTCAGTTTTACCTACAAAACAACATGTGCTATCAATAACAACAAAAAAAATGCAAAATAATATTCCTATATTTTTATCAATGACGAGAAAATCTAGTTCCAGGTCTATAAATACGCCTGAATTTATAGTGTTCTCAATCAACGGATACGATCAACCGATTAAAAACTACAATTACCTACGTAATCGTAAATCGTAATCCTGCAACGTAAAAATAAATGGTGGCCGCGTCGTCGTCAATTGAAAACACAATCGGCTACTATCATTATATAAATGCCTATTTTTAATTATACATATATTCGCAAATTAGCCGCTGAGATTTCATTCACATTTGTTATATGCATACCTTTGATCAACAATCAACTTGATAACCGGTCACAGAGCAAAAAACAGCCGAGCGAATAAGACCTCACTTCAAAATGAGGTTTTATTTTAATTAAGCAAAATTAAGCCTCGCGTTTATGAGATACGATTTAAATTTAAATGCTTTGATTTGGCAATGATTCTATAAAAGTATCTAGATTTGAATAGGACACTTTTCAAAGATGATTTTGTATTCAACCCGGGGTCTATTGCTCGGTACGTCATGCAAAGGGATTATTTCGAGCTCATCATGGAAATATGATGGAACAGATATAAGAACTTCCAGCTTGGCAAAACAAGTTTGATGTGGTGGCAGGCGGAACTACAATATCCTTAAGTGACAAGCACATGGAGAATGGGTTCATATTGCCAATTTCACTCCGTACGCCGCTCCATTTTTAACAGACTTCAAAAAAGGAGAAGGTTCTTAATTCGACTGTATGTTGTTTTTTTTAATGTTTTAACTTTTTTGCCGACCTAATTAGTGCTTTAAATAATTTTTAGGGTTCCATACAATACTGAAAAACGGAAACCTTATAAGATGACTTTGTTGTCCGTCTGTCCGTCAGTCCGTCTGTCCGTCAGTCTGTCTGATGAAAATCAATCGTTTTTGAGATGTTAACAAAATTCTTTGAAACGACTGTTAAAATTGACGCAACCTAAAATGAACCTTAACACAGTAAATAAAACTTATTTTTACTATTTATATTATTATTGGCCCCGACTCGTTGCGTCGGAATATTAACACTAAGTTACTAAACACTCAGAAATAGTTTTGATGCGAACCATATTAAATACAGAACCCTCGATGCTTGACCGGTTTTTGCTTATAAAATATGTTATAAAAATTTGGGATTGCGAGGTGGCATCCTAATAAGAGTAATAAGATAAACTTGAAACATATAGATAACATGCTAAGAATGAACAAGATTACAGAAATAATAATAATTGTACAATCAATCAAAATCAAATAAAAAAAGCCGTGGTAGCCTAATGGTTTGACCTGCCGACTCTTAAGTAGAGGGTCGTGGGTTCGAACCCGGGCTCGCACCTCTAAGTTTATCGGAATTTATGTGCGAAATTTAATTTGTATTTACCATGAGCTTTTCGGTGAAGGAAAAAATCGTGAGCAAACCTGCACACACCTGCAAAGCAAATTTGACGGTGTGTGTGAAGTTCCCAATCCGCACTGGGCCCGCGTGGGAACTATAGCCCAAACCCTCTCATTGTGAGTGGAGGCCTGTGCCCAGCAGTGGGACGTACAAAGGTTGGATTATTATTATATTAAGTACAATCAAGGTCACTAATTCAAAATAAATATTATAGCCATCGTAACAAATATAAGCTACATAATTAGTACACAGACCTCATTGTCTTGGCAAATTACATAAGTTCATGTAAACGGTTACATAAGTAGTGACATATCATAAGTTTTGTTTGGGAAAGTTCCATAACAAAGTTCCAAATTTGGTTTTTACCTAATCTAAATGAAACCGTTGGTTTGCCAATAAATAAACTATGCAAATTTCTGTATCTACTTTAGGACCGCTTGCACCATGTGCGTTAAATATGCATGTCTTAGGCACACGGAGCTGTAATATATGTATATTAATATACCAAAATATATATTATAGTAATGCATATTAATATATATCGAATATATATCGTAAGATGCCTTAATATGAAATACATTTTGGCAGATTAATAGATATTATAGCTCCGTGTATGACGCGCTTTAAACATAATAAGTCGGGGCAAAAGTATTTTCGTATTTGGACCGTATAAGTTGTAATCAAACCTCTTCGTCTATACTAAATGTACCTGGCTGGTTTTAATACCATTAAAAGCCAACATTCTGAAATACAGTAAAATTAAAAAAAAAGTTCCCGGCATTTTTCAATTGTTGTTGAGCTATCAAAATGGACGTGTGTGACGAAGAAATTCGGTACATTTTAAAGTTTTATTACAAAAAAGGCAAAAATGCGACTAATGCCGCGAGTTAATTTGTGCGGTTTATGGACCTAATGCGGTATCAATAAGAGTAGCACAATTGTGGTTTAAGCGTTTTAAGTCTGGAAATTTTAGTGTGAAAGATGAGGTTCGCTCTGGACGCCCTGTTACTGATAAAATCAATGCCATCTATGAAAAAGTGGAGCAAGATCGACATATTAGTAGTTACGACATTGCTGAAGAACTGGATATTGATCACAAAACAGTGTCACGTCATTTACAAAAGTCTGGGTACAAGAAAAAGCTCGATATTTGGGTGCCACACGATCTCACTGAAAGAAACCTAATACAACGTGTTTCAATTTTCGATTTATTGTTAAAACGAAATAAATCCGAACCATTTCTAAAACGGTTGATTACGGGTGATGAAAAATGGATTACTTACGATAAGAACGTCCGAAAAATATGGTGGTCGAAGCATGGACAAGCTCCACAGACAGTGGCAAAGCCCGGCTTAACTCGGAACAAAGTGACGCTGTGTGTATGGTGGGATTGGAAAGGAATTGTCCACTATGAGCTTTTGCCGCCGGGTAAAACTATCGATTCTGACCTCTACTGCCAGCAACTCGTGAGATTAAAAGAAGCCGTTGAGAAAAACCGGCCGGAGTTAATAAACAGAAAGGGCGTAGTCTTTCATCATGATAACGCCAGACCACACTCATCTATAGCCACCCAGCAAAAATTGAGAGCTTGGCTGGGATGTGTTGATGCATCCACCGTATAGCCCCGACCTTGCTCCATCGGATTTCCACCTGTTTCGGTCACTTCAGAATTCTTTAGGAAGCATAAAGTTAATATCAAGAGAACACTGTCTGTCAGATTTTTTTTATCAAAAATCTCAGAATTTCTACAGCAATGGAATCATGGCACTACCCACAAGATGGCAACAAGTCATCGATCAAAACGGCACGTACATATTATAAATAAATAAAAAAATATAACTTAAAAAATTGTTTTTCCTTTGTACGAAAAATACGAAAATACTTTTGCCCCGACCTAATATTTAACGACATGACATTTTCATACATTTTGACACAACTTAAACTGATTTAAGACTTAAAAATATTTAACGCAGATGGTGCAAGCGGCGGTAGGTGTATGTCCTGTTTTAAATCTGGTTTTCCATAAATATTTTTTTTTTGTTATTAATTCTGTGCCTCTGGGGAATTTACTGGCTTTCCAACGTACTGACCAGTTTGGAGATCTGGGTTTTACAATTTTTTATTTATTATAATTATAAACAAACTACTTATATGTACTCAATTTAATCTGTATCGTCGGTTGTAAAATCCCTTTTTTTACTTCGAATTAATTATTTTATTATTATTATATATGTGTAATCGTCAGGATGGAGTGTTTTTCTGCTAAATAAATGTTTATAATCAACCAAGTTTGCACTCTAATCGGACGAATTTGACGCAACAAACTGCAAATTTGCTGATTTCTTAAGATCCATTTAGCAGGTTTATATTCTATGTCGAGATAATACAACATATCGGCATGATGTGGCCTATATTAACGCCAAGTTAAAGGTAAAATTTCAAATAATTTCAAAAGAATACCATCACGGAAAAGTATCACATTACACACATTTAATACCCATGCACAAAATTAATATTGAACTGCAATAAATTTCATTACAATAATCAAGAAAATCGAAAACATGCGATATAATATAAAACCTCTAACAAATATGCAGTGAAATAACAATTGATGGATGAAAACGAAATTAAAAAAAAAAAATAACAAAAAAGAAAACCATCTTCAAAAACCCACTGAAAAAGGTTTTGTAATGACCGGACTCCTAGGAACTGCTTATTTGGTGCCTATTAGGACCATGAAATATATCCAAGCCGGTGTCAAGGTATACACAATAGCAATGTCACCTGATTCTTGCCACCGACTTCGATATACCTTCATTCATGTCCCTAATAGGCACCAAATAGACAATTTATAGGAGGCCGGTCATAATTTAACCTTTTTCAGTAGGTTTTTGAAGACGGTTTTATTTTCTGTTAAACATTTTTTTAAGCTTTTTCGTGATGCACTTAATAAAATTATGTGATACATTAAGAAACGATAGCCTTATAGCAATTTCTCATCACCCTTAACAAAATGTCTCTGTCCACGTTGCAGGGCCGTTAAGAATTCTCCCGGGAC
The DNA here is from genome assembly GCA_963241965.1 of Tortrix viridana. Taxonomy (NCBI): domain Eukaryota; kingdom Metazoa; phylum Arthropoda; class Insecta; order Lepidoptera; family Tortricidae; genus Tortrix; species Tortrix viridana. The sequence goes on along the minus strand of OY725171.1, from coordinate 54,071,859 downwards.
TTCACCGTCAGTTGCACTTCACCAAATGCATTATGATGAATAAAAATAGCATTGCTGTCCGTGAATTACTTATGTTACGACTAAGGAGTTCCGGTGGTCATCTCTGGTCTTCATCATCAGTTCCTCTTCACTAAGAGGTGTTTTTAGAATGCAAATTCTTAAGGTATTACAGGTAATACCAAAATCGCTGTATGTGTGCCTATAATTTTTGAGGAGTTCCCCTCGATTTTTCCATCTTTTCCGTCTTGATGACAATGGGACCAACTGGAAAATATACTCTTTCAAACAAAAGAATAATTTTTAAAATCGGTCCAGCCGTCTTTGAGTAATCATGTAACATACATAAAAGATCCCGACAAATTGATAACCTCCTCCTTTTTATGAAGTCGGTTAATGAATGCGGTAACAATATTCAGTAGCTAAGCAGTATTCGACAAAACAACAGTTTGGGAATGGGGCAACAGTATGATTCAGTCACAATGACCCGGTCTACCGAGGCCCGTTTCCCGGCTCAGCAACGCAAAACACACTTCACTTATCAGAACACAAAAAAATTGGTTCAAGCTCAAGGTAAATACGCAGCAGATATTTATTTGCAATCGAAAAGAGAAGTAATGATTTAAATTTACTCAAAATACATTTAAGTTTAAAAGGTAGCGGAAGATCGCGAGTTTAAATTAGCTTGGCACCATTACGAACCATCGCACAGTGGGTTAGAATGCGTGTAGAATGGACATACAAATTTTTTGCTACAACATACATACAAGTTGTAAGGAACAAAAGTTGCAGCATACACATTTTCAAAATATCGCATATTTGAAGCAGAAATAAAATAATGCCTGTTTTATTTTGTGGAACCTAAAATTAGGTACCTCTTTTTTTAGAAACCGTTTGCGTTCCCGGTTTTACACCTCTACGACGTCAATCTAGGACTTTTTTGGGGTTCTGAACCACATACAGCTAAACTCAATCGGTGCCCGTTTTTTAGACCATTCAAAAACATTTTTCTTTAATTATCGATAGTTTTATGGTATAATAATATATTAACAAAGTGCTCATGTAACATTTAACAAAGAAAGAGAGAAAGAGAATAAAGTCGAATTAGACGAAAAACGGAAACAATGATGCTTTAATAATAATAAGAAAATACATAACAAAAAAATATTTGTAAAATTCGCAGGAGTTAGGTAAAAATTGTGGATATATGTAAAAGCAAATTGCTGTAAAAATAGATTTGCCTTAATTCACCCAAAGAAAGTTGCAAAACAAATTAAAAATAACGAAACAAGAACAATGTAAGTAAGAACACATAAGGCTTCTAGGCAATTTTTCGCAAGGCAGCGGCTGTTGAAATTGGTTACACAATTATTATGAAGGTTTTTTGTCCTATTTCTGTATTCTTATTTCGGTAAATATTTCTAAATGATGTCCAAAAATAACAGTTAAGAACTTATGACCCTTAAAAATAAAATTCGTCCATTTAATTTAAAGCACTAATGTTTTTTTGAGTTGTGTAGCTTAAATACATGTTATTTATTAAATACTTGAACCCTTGTTTCTTACTCGCGCCTGCAGTACAAAACATGCCGCAAATATGCAGTATAATGCAAACACGTGTATGCGTATCTAACTCAAGTAATAGTTTCATATTTAGAAGCTAACTACACTAGTAGTTACTGTACAGTCAAGGTCATAAATATGAGTAGACGTTTAGTACCTTGTTATTTTAATCGCTGTGACATTCATATATGGCAGTTTAAACATGACATTAAATAGACAAGATACTAAAATTAACACATATTCATGATGACCTTGACTGTACATATAATATTTTACATAATCCTATATTTATGAAAATTTTGTTTCAAATTTTAAAAACAAATCTTCGTCCCCTTAAAACAATAACTCGTTTATTTGAAAAGAAATAAATAAATATATTTTTGCAATACGATATAAAATTAAAATCATATAAGTGTTTGGACAATGCAAATTTAACGAATTTGAATACCAGAGTAACTAAATTAAGACATACTTTTACTTTTCAGCATTAAGCTTGAGAAATACGAAAAGTATGTATTTATAGTGGTTGACCATAATATATTTAATTTAATTAGAAACGCTTGCGTTTTTCCCATACAATGATATTTGTAGGCAAAATGACTTATCGAATATAAATACCCATCATAAGTACTTTACCAATTTTAATGCTAGTTAAAAATTTAATTTAGATCGTTAAGTATGGTTTAAACAACGAAGATTTATTTTCATGTCCATAAAAAAAGAAAGTTACCTACGTTTTTTACACAGCTTAATCGTACAAATTTTAAAATTTTAGTTAACGATAGATAAATCTAACAATACAAATGGTGAAAACTTTTTTTTAATATTTATATTTGTTTGTAGGCAACTTTTTGGGGAAAAGCAAACTGTGCCTATTATGTGGACACAACTAGGGTTGATGTCCATTGCGGTTTTCTCGAGGGTTTGAAAGACGCCGGGGGTGGCGTCTTCCTCCAAATTACTCGTCAGTAGATTAGATTATAATTATTTATCTATGTAGTAGGTACAGTCACACCACGGGATTGTTGAGCCACTATTGAACCCTCTCACAGAAAGCGGACGGTAATTTATTTTGCGTGACAAGTCAACGTCAAGACGTTGTCATTATGACAGGGTTCTATGGTGGCTCAACAATCACGTGGTGTGACTGTACAAGTGCGAGGAAGAAGCACGGCTGAGTCGTGGATTGAGAAGACTATCCAGTGACCATGTATTTCAAGTGATGGCGGCCAACCTAAAAAGGAACTCGCAGAGTTTATAAGCAAAATGAATCTAGATAGCCTTACTTTTAGAGGAGTTAGATTTGCGCGTCTTGGTGGGCGGATGACGGCCCTTGGGCGCCGCGATGGTCACGGCGGCGGCGGTGTCCCCGCGCGTCGGATCGTACTCCTCGCCCGAGCTCTCGCTCGCGACCGGCGACGCCGCGCGTTTCTTCTTCGACTTCCGCTGCCCGATGTCGGCGATCGACGTCGGCATCGGCGTTACCTTTAACCAATACATGTTAGCAATGGTTCCACCGCAGTAGGCAGTATAATACGGCTGGACAATTTGCATTAGAGTTCGACGAAAGCTCGTAGAAAAAAAAGAACTTACTGAAGTAGAAAGAACTAGCCCAAGTACCGCTAGTGTGCAATCCTGTGCAATCAATACCCTGGCGCCCTCTATATAATAAATAGCGGCGGCACATCGCCTCAAAGACCCTGCGCCCATGTGCGCTGCACATCCTGCACTATAGATAAAGACGGCCCTGTTTGTTGGCCAACTTTGTCTCATCTCATGAGGCCTCAATTTCAGGTAGAGGGTTTATAATTTTTATAATTAACAGTTTTCATCTATACATTTTCTTTCGTAGAAATTTACTTGTCTAGACTTACTGCACTGGTACGGAGCGACGCGGCCTAGGTATATTATTTGGATGTGATCGTAGTAGGTAAGGATCGCAGTACGTAAACGCGCGCGGCTGCGGCATACAACACAGCCGCGTCGTTCCCTATGGCTCCACGTACGCAGTTCTGTTTAGTGTGCTTGAATCTTTAAGTAAACTGACTGATGAAACCAACAAACTTTTGTACAAAGCATGAACAGACCAAATTACTCTATGTGGATAATTCTATATCTTACTTAATAAGGAAGGATGGAAGGAGGTGGCCATGGTGTTAAAATTAAGAGGGGTAATTACACATTCTAAGATAAAAAGAAAGGATAAGATCCAGTAATACATAACCAAAAACCAGAATATGCTATGAAATTTGTATTACATATCTTCGGGTGACAACCAAAACTCACTGCCTAAGTACCATTTTTTGAAAAATCGTTTTTTGGGTAAAATATTTATTTTTTATACATTTCACCCCTTGACAAATTCACTATCCCATATGAACAACTAAGGAGTTGATCTTTTTTGAGATACAATTAATTACTTGTAGGAAAGCATACTCGGCAGCGAAAACTCACTGTTACTATACTCACTATACTCTATATACTATATCACCTACAAAAAGATCAATATCAGGGGTACCTAAGGGTCGCCAACAAATTTTACCGGTGCAACTTATACTAGCTTGTACTAAATTAAACCCGATTTCAGTAGAAAAAGGTAGACCTTATTAAATTACTAAAAGCCGAGCAGACACCCGAGGAAGTCGCTCTATGGTATGAAACACTGGAAACACGAGATCGCTTGCTGGAGTCAAATTTCGATGAGTCAGATCCAAGTAACTCCAATTAACTATTGAATAAGTATGTAGAGAGGTCAAGATAAATGTCAATGTTTAGGTAATGCCAGATACTTTTGGTAAATTTTTATAATTAGTTGCACTTAACTATTAATTGTTCTGTATAAAGATGACCGTTGCCATTGTTCATATAAATAAAACTTCTTTTATTTACAACTAGCGACCCGCCCTAGCTTCACACGGGTAGCAGAGCATATACGCACCTAAACCTTAACGCGTCCATTGGTGAAGAGCATATAAAAATCCGTTCAGACAGACAGACAGACACGGCGGCGGGACTTTGTTTTATAATATGTAGTGATATGATTATATACTATGACTTATAGGATTTATGGCAGCTAAGCGTAAATAACTATTAAATTCACTCAGTTATCTGCTACAATGTAAAATAGCACATTTATATTTCAAACAGATTTATAAAAGCAAATAATATATAAAAACACGTTGTATCCCTTCTGTCAATTTGGTACTTGGTGAGTTTTGGTTTTCACCATGTCACACTTCCCTGTTATATAGTCTGCCAGTTGTATTTATTTGTGCAATAAAGGTTAAATAGATATATAAATATAATATTTGTTGATCTATATATGATGATATTATTTCTTAACACTTTTTAGGAATTGGGTCAATCACCTATATTGCATGTGTGTAGGGTATTTACGTAAAAATATCAAATAGGTAAGTTTATTTAAAAATATTATTACACATAAATAGTGAATGTAAGGAAACTGTAAACATATTATTTTAAATTTTATAATGTCTTCTATGTTACCAGGTACACCAGGTCGTCCCAGATTATTATATAAAAAACCGGGCAAGGGCACGTCGGACCATGCTCTGCATAGGGTTCCGTTATCATTACTACCTACAAATACACAAATCAATTTCCAAAAACCGTAAATATTAACTAATTTTGTATTCAAAGTTACCTTAGCTTATTTTCGGTACCTTTTGGTCGTCTGTAAGTCAAGGTCAAGAACCAATGAGTGTAAGTCTACTTCGTCGTCATAGTTTTCCTTTTAAGTTCGTTATATGTGCTTTCATTTAAGATAGTTTTCAGATTGTTAGTACTTGTAGTTTTGACTGTAGGGGACGACGACACTTGACTCTAACAAAAATTCCCACTTTAAGGTTTAATATTTCACAAACGGATCTCTAAATCGAAAGATGTTCATCACATACCCCCACTACTTTTGAAAAAGCTATCCAATGACGCCCCACCCCACACAATGATAGAGACTGGTAAAATAAGTTTCTATCAAAAATGTCATTTTTGGGACAAGCTTGAACCACAGATTGAAAAACACTGATTCAATTGATAGTTCAGAATTAAATCACCTTTAAGGTATAATGTATAAGCAGCAAAGGATGTCTTAAGGATGAAATGGGGGAGATGAAAAAAAACTCACTTAATTTTATTTATTACTAGCTTTTGCCCACAACTTCGTCATCCGCATAGAAACTGTTCATCGCTAATCCCACAAGAACTATCAAATTTTCCAGGATAAAAAGTACCCTAAATGTTAATCCAGTGAATAAATTATCGGTGTGCCAAATTTCATCCAAATCCATTCAGCCGTTTTTACGTCATTGAGTAACAAACATCCAGACATACAGACTTTCACATTTATAATTTGAAACAATTTTGGTAAAAATGCCAAAGCAAATTTATCCAATGATTTTAATATAATTATGATACTTTATTTCCTTTAAAGAACAGATAAAATTGTATAAGCATTATTTCTTCAAGACAATTTGATGAGGAATAAAGAATTAAACTTTGTATCTAAATGTGTGAGGACTTGTAATCATAAATGCAATGTTGAAGCATTTTATGTGTTGACATAAAGTAATGTGATACATCAAGTTAATATAGTTTACTTGACAATTTCATCACAATTAATAGAATCGGTACCTTTGAAAGTAATCTTCATTACTTTACTTACCAATTTAATTGTTCGTTCAAATTGTATATCAACCTTATTGATAAGCAAATAAGGGCTGTCACTGGTAACTCTAGTTACACAAAGCAAGCGAGTGGTTACCTGAATAGATTATGTTATATCCAACAACAAACCACTGTGTCTGCATCAATTAAGCTAAATAAAAACAAGCAGCACTGTTCAAATTTAGAATATCATGATACAGTTTGCTGTTAATGTACAACTAAATAGTAATAAAAATCTGCTGACCATACTAATATAAAAACTTAAACTTAAGGAATAAGAGATATACACTTAAAATTTAAGAAGTGCCATATTTAAGCTATATTACTAATGTATACTTACAATTTCATGACCACCACTTCTTCTAATTTTGATTTTAATAGTGTTTGTGTCCACTATCTGACTGCGATATGTGGGTGCACACTCAGATTTCTTCGACTTCTTTTTGCTGCGTGAACTACGAATGTCTAGCATGGACCTCGGCTTCCCACTACAAGGTGTTACAGCATGAGTCCGGCGCTCTTTCACTGATTCTTTAGATTTGCTTTTTTTTGTGGATAATTGACTAAGTTCATGACTGTACGGCTTGCCACCCTGACGCAACACATTAATTACTGGTACCCTACGTTCAATCACTTCATCCTCTGAGCTCTCCTCTTCCTCATTGTCCTGTTCCTCAGCACGACACTCGCTGCTACTCACCAAGTTCAAATTTTTACCACCTTTCACATGTAATGTCACCACATTATTGGAAGGAGAATGGCGATGGCGTGACCGCTTCTTCTTTTTCTTCGGGCTGAGACCATTAGGAAGGGACCGGGCCTTGCGGGAGCGCGAGTGTGAGTTGTGCCTGGAGTGCTGCTTGTGCTTGCGGTGGCGGCGCTCGGGCGGCGACAGGGCACCATTGCACAGCAGTTTTTGGTTGGCAATCTCATCTATGCTTTTTTCAAAGTCAGTCTCCAGCTTGACGCAGGACACGTCCCCGTCGAGCTGGTCCTGCAGCGAGGAGTCATCGGCGTCGTCGGCGTCGTCGGCGTCCTGCCGGGGTACTCGCGCCTCCGGGAACAGGTCCTTGCGCACGCTGAGCCGCAGCGCGGGCTCCGCCTCGCACCCGCCGCTGGCGGGGCTCTCCCGGCCCGCCATGCCCGCCTCCGCCGCCCTCCGTGCCACTACTACAAGCAGCTCTTGCTCACCTGGGCGCCGCGACGTAAACAATCACTTTGACACATCACATTTTCACTTTTGTACATCGGAAATTCAACGATCGTTAAGCAAAGATATGTTTCCGATTGTTGATAATCGATATACAGGGCATTATAATTAGTTTTGATAACGTTACTCGTGACAGTCCAAAGCATCTTTTCATCTTCACGTATTCGCATTTTAGGTCATCCATGTTCATGTAACGATGTGATTGCGAAAAACAAAGTACAGATCATTTTCGCGGACACTCGCGCATGTATCCAAGATAATGACGAACAAAAGGCACTTTTTTCGAAGATAAAGACATAATACACACTGATTCTTTATTATTTTCACTGTAGAGAAGATGAAAACTGTTGACCTTGTTTAGATAGAAGCATATAATAATGTTTCAAATTTTAATCAACAGAGGGGGGCATTCCTGCTACCCAAACGACGGTACCATTGCGCACGTAGTCGGACACTGTCAAACGTCAACTAACTTTGGGCTATTTTCATCCTTATGTTTATGAACGATAAAAGCACTTTTGCATGAATTATTAAGCACTGTATTCAGACTTCATTGTAGCAGGAACGCGTTGAGTAAAGTGAAACCCGTGTCACAAAACATGCACAAAACTTATCAATTATCATGATGGACCCGCTAGCAACTTTGTAAAAGCGGCTATCCATAAATTATTTCGAAATGAATAAAAATATAACTTATTTAACTATAATTGGATAAATATATTAAGTTTTTTTTTTATCAAGGTTACTCCAATAATTTAAATGAGAATTATTCTGCAATTATAGCCTGGCAAAAAAGTCGAGCAAATAAATGAGGACGATGTCCAGAATGGAATTGGCAACATGATCCAAGGTTTACTCTAACCTGTGCTGGTTGCCATTTGAAAATATTGTAGTTCCAGCTGTTACCACACGCTCGACATTTTCACCAGGCTCGCCAGGCTATAGTAAAATAAAGCCGGGCTCGCACACGACTTCGATATAGTTTGGTATATGCTTCCAAAGATATTTCAGAGATGGAAGCACTTGTTCGAAATTTAATATACTTCGGTTTTGTTTCATTCTCTTGTTAGAAATCTCGACCGTATTGTCAGTGGAAAGTATACAAATACAATTTATTTATATTTACTCAAAAATACAATTTGAGACTAACCTTATTAGCATTATACAATGAATTTGATTTGTGATACTTGTGTCGTGTGTGACGTCTATCACTTTAGTACATGATTTAAATGATAACCTACACGGTCTCTGTGTACTGTGTGTAGCGAAGTACTTAAACGGGTGAGTCACATTTTATATTTATTACATTTTGTTGTATCGATGATCTCATGAAATATTGGTACCTACTGTACGGCACCGCCGTAAGCAAGCATTCGTTGGTTTGCTTTGTTGCGTTTGGCTGTGCGTATTTTCTATCATATGTAAAGAAATGTTCATTCGTGCGCCTTTTGTTATTAGTTATTATTATTTTATTAATAGGTGTCCCACATTATATTTATTTTTATTTTTATTTGTGTTCAGGCTTGATTCTTATTATATAATTCCATTGAGGATTTTCACATAGGTGTAGCCCATAGATCAGTAAATATCAACAATTCAAAATAGGTATAAGGTATAAGTTACTAAACTAGGTATTTATTAACGTATAATCTGAGTGTATCCTTAACCTTAACTGATATCGATATTATGGTGAACATAACAAATGGGAACTAGATTACAAAGTGTACTTTCAAATAATTCACTGATAACGTAGGGCAAGGTCTGGTCATAATTAACCTGATGAAATATATATTTTTACTTCAATAACTACAACAGTAAAAAATATCAGTCTTTTACAATATACCAAACCTATATCAAAGTAGTACATTTTTATGCAAGTGCAGAAAGTATGTCATCTCTGTCCTGAGACCTGAGGTGTCTTGGCCCGAGCGCAAGAGAGGGACAAGACTTGGGATGCGTGAAAATGACAGTTCCGCATGTGTATCAAACAACGTTTTTTAATGTATTTGTGAAAAATATCAATTAAACAAAAATAAAAGAGTAAGTGTATGAAAGCCAATGGTCATTCTAATACTCAATCAGCCACTGCGGTCACGCATAATACTTATATAACTAATCATTTTGTAATACTCATTAAGCCAAATTAAAAAAAAATGGGAAAGTAAAAAGTGCAAAATATCCAACTTTCTGTGTGATATACAGCTACAAAAGGTAAAAAGCACTAATGTGAAAAATCCAACTTTCTGTACGATAGGTATACAGCTACAAAAAGTACCACTTTGAGCAACTGTATTAAAAATAATTATATATCTAAATCACAATGTTATTGGAAAAAAATAATCTGAACATCACTAATAGACAAAGCGCATCTTTCCTTCTTTCAACTAGGAGTATAAGAATTTTACCCATACTCTTATACACCTGGTTGTTTATAAGATGTACTTAAGAGGACTGAACAAACTGCAAAATCTAGCCTTTTCATACAATCGGCGATAACGTTTTCCACCCCCTGAACGTTAACCAAAGTCGATAAATTTTTGATATGTGGTCAGTCAGAACAAAAACTATGTCCGTACATTTCGTTTTTTAAAATATTGATTAGTTATAAAGAGAATATGGCCGAAATTACTTTTGTATGAAAACAATAAAACGAGAATAAATCGAAATTTATTAATAATATTGAAAAAAACGAAACATACAGACATAGTTTTTGTTCTGACTGACACCGTATCAAAAATTGGTCGAAATTGGTTAACGGGTGGAAAACGTTATCACCGTTTGTATGGAAAGCCGTCACCTCACAATCCTCTTAACATAACAAGATACCTATTTCTGTTGTTATAAAATAACATTAAATCAATTAATGTTATGAATTTTATATCTTAGACCTAGTATGATTACTACTAATAGGTACATAGAAAATGTTTTTACTGTCTTTTATTTGAACACTTGAATTGCAGTTTTAAAATTTATATCTATATAGGTACATACATATCCATCTTCTATATACCTACATATAATAAAGAGAAATACATACATACGCTCAAAAAACATAACCCTCCTTCTGGCAGTAGTAAGAAAGGTATTAGAACCGTTAACAGAATACATTTCAATGGTTTTTAGAATTTTTGTCTGTTTTTTTGTTTTTTGTGAATTTGTTCGCGAACTCCGCAAAAACTACTGGGCAGAATTTTATGAAATTTGGTATGGAATTAGTTTATACCCCGGAGTAACATATAGTATAATTATTATCCCGGAAAATTTGATAGTTCCCGAGGGAAAAGCTATAAACGACTTCTACGCGAACGGAGTCGCGGGCAAAAGCTTGTGTATAATAAAACAGGAAAGAGAAAAAATCCGTGCATTAAAGACATTTGAAAAAAACTAGGTACTCTGGTGGATATTAGAATCCAGAATACGTTTTTGTCTGTCTGTCTGTTTTGTTTTGTTTACGTACAAACTTACTTATATAATATATGCTCTCACGTTCTCGAAAACGGCTCTAACGATTTCGATGAAATTTCCAATATAGCGGTTTACGGGGACGAAAAACCGATCTAGCTAGGTCTCATATCTGGGAAAATTCGTTTTCCCCGTATTTTCATGTAAAAAGATTTGCCCGCGCAATATAGTTCGTAATTTCGATGCGGCCGCCGCCGTCTGATTAGACTAATGGTTAGAGCGTTGGCCTACTACGCCAAGAGTGGGGGTTCGAACCCCAGCTTTTGTTATTGTTTTTTTTTTTTTGTTTTCGCATAGAAATTGATGAAAATTCGGTTTCGACCAGAGCGACGACGCTCGATCTCCCAGGGTGCTATTAGATTAACTGTGTAACCGGAATGCTGAAATATATGGCAATTAAAATATGAGTCTCAATACAAATATGAATCAGTAATGTACCTAACCGTTTCTACGAGGCCCGATAAATTACGTCACACGTTAGGGGGGTGGGGGTCAACAAAGTGTGACATTGTGTAACAAGGGGTGGGTGGAGTCATAACTCATAAGCTTTGTGACGTCACATGTCAAAATCAAACATTTTGGAACTGCTGTTTTAATTTAATAATTCCTAGATGTAAAATTGCAAAATAAGTGTCTTCACGCCAGAGGCTCACAAAATGTGACCACCTATGAAAAAGGACGAGGGGAGGGTAAGAAAAAAATCATGAAATTTGGTGTCTCCTTTGGTATGGCAATAGTTTATACCCCCGGAGTAACATTTAAGATAATTTTTATCTTGGAAAATTCAATAGTTCCTCTGCGGAAAATTGATAAACGACTTTGGCACGGATGGAGACGCAGGCAAAAGCTAGTTATTAAATAAAATGTATTTGAATGATGAAACCTAATTGAGGTTGAAAAAAATATACATACAGGGTCCCGTAAACCGCACGTCACAGTGACACCGGAGGTAGACCTGCCTAAGACATAGTACATGGGTAAGTACTTAAATTACATTGTCGAGCAACAATAGAACCCTGTTGCAGAAAGCCAATAAGCCCAAGTAGTCAATAAGATACTATTTTTCAGCTTGTAAAATCCGCCATTTGTTCGTTGGTTTTTTATACTTGAAAGTATTCAGTGGCAATTGCGACGCTACGTCAAATCTAATGACACCATATTGAAACATCACACCTTGAAAATCGTGCCTTCCATTCGGCAGTTACGAGGGAACAACATTCATATCAATATAATAAAAAACCGGGCATGGGCGAGTAGGACTAACGCACTGAGGGTTCCGTACACATTTGGCTGGTTTTTAGTATTTGTTGTTATTCTATAGGGTTTGTTCTATAATCATACCAAATTTGACGCTTGTCATGTTTTACCGTTTTCACGATACAACAAAAATAAAAATACATTAAAAAAAAAAACGTTTCTTGTATGGGGACTTCCTTTATTATTTCACTTTATTTTTATATGTTAGTAAATCCGCCATAATAACACATATTCTGAAAAAAAAAATCAACCTGCTATCTATTACGGTTCAAAGACACAGCTCTTTATAGTTAGGACAGACAGAAAGACGGACGGACAGACGGACGGATAGCGTAGGCATATTAATAGGGTCCCGTTCCCTACGGGTACGGAACCCTAAAAGCCGATCTTAAAATTAAACCGTGTCAATGAGGCATTAATTAAGGTTCCGTATATATGCAATAAAAAGGCTTATTTAAAAAAACAACATACTTGGACCCCTCGCCCCATAGAGACTGTATAAAATCACGACGGAAGTCATCTTATAAGGGTTCCGTTTTTCAGTAAAAAGATAAAAAAGATAAAAGATATTTATTCAGTAAGTAGGCCGCACGGGCACTTTTACACGTCAAAATCTACCAGCGCATCCCAAGAGGAGACCACTGCTGAGAAGAAGCGCCGCAAGAAACTCAACAGTTAGTCATTTTTTAAATGAAAATATAACAATGTCACTACTTATTCTAACATTATATAAAACTGTAAAAATAATATTAAATATCTGCGTAGTTTTGCAGGAAAACATGTCAGAATGACTACGAGAAAATTTATATATATATCACACAAAACAGTTTTGACATGTCTTCCTACATAAACCGTGTCCCCTAGACAAGATACAGCGTTTACATGATTTTTATGAGGTATGTACGAGTAGTAGGTAAGCTATTGAACATTAAACATTAGTTAATTTTCTGGTTTAGGCCAAGCATTTTTGTCCGTTAGATAGTCCTCGACCCTATAGTACGCCTTTGACATCAACGACTTTATATATGGTACGGAACCCTAAGTATATACATATATAGGTAATTAATTAATTTAATTATGTCGTTGACATTTCATCTTGATTAAGGCTTCATCTCCAGTGACATGACATGAGAAATGGACGCCGAATCAAATTGTATCGTGATTCGAATAAACTCAAAATTCGAAAACGAGAGGTTATACGATATGGGTGTAGATAAACTTAATTTTAGTGTTTAATTCAACACCGTTTCAATTGTTCCAGAGTCCAGACACTAGTGTCAAGAAGTATGAAGCGAATGCACGTAACGAAACACCGGAGTCAGTAACGTAATATGTCAGTGTCGTATGGCGGGCGCGTGTGATCAGGTGTCGCAGGGTTCGGTATTTGTATCGTAATGTGGTAGTGGTCGGCGGGTGGTGCGAGTAATGCCAGTCGCGGTGATGCGGAGGGATGGTGGACGCGGCTGCGGAGCGCCAGGACGCCGCCGCCCGCTACGATGCTGCCCACAACCTCGCCAGGTGAGCACACTTCCATTCAACTTTACCCTATATGTGACCTTATTTTCCCCGAACGCTTTTTAGGTTTATTGAATTGTTTTTACGATTCGTTATGGAGAAACAGCAGATAGGTTTACTTTTAACCGACTTCAAAAAAAGGAGGTTCTCAATTCAGTTGATTTTTTTTTAATGTTTGTCACCTCCGTCATTTATTATTGTTGGTAGGTACTCGATCTGTCTCTTGTTGTGAGGGCCGCTGCCATCATACAGTTACTACCACTACTGAGGGTTTACCACTAGACTGATATCACCAGTAATTAATTCATGCCACATAAATTACTTAAGTTGATGCTTAATTAAAGCACTGCAAGTCTGAAAGCCGAATGAATGAACAATTGATTAAGTAAACCTTTTCAACGCTATTGACGGATATATCCGCACCACTAGTTCAACGGCGATATCCGTCACGGCTGACAGCTAAAAATAGACCTGAGTGTCTATAGCGTAAGGTTGAAAATAACTCTGGTTTTCAGCTGTCATTGGCGTGTGAGTGAAGATTATTCTATTTGACATGGCGTTTTTAAGGTTAATATTTATTTACTCATGGACCACGTAGATTTAGTATTTAATTGAAACATGAAAAATGTTTGAAAAATGTTTATTTGCTTATCTGATTCATGTATAAATTAAGGTTGGGGCCTCCTAGTAAGTATTATAAATACCTGTAATTGTAATTGAATTTATCTTATGGAATCATAATAGCCAGATTGTCCTACTCATTTTCACTGAATGGTTTATTTAATTAGGGTTGTAAAAATTAATATACATGGTACTCGTTATTACGATGGTTTAATAAAGATGCGTGCAATCATAATCTTAGTTTTAGGGTTCCGGGGTTGTCGGTCTGTCCGTCCGTCCGTCTGTATGTCACAGCAGTTATTCTCAGCAACTACACAAGTTATCAACTTATGATTTGGCATAGTTGTATAACTTGCTTGACCGCATCTGTTTTAGTAAAAAAATGAAATTAATTTTGTAAGCAATTGAAAAGGGGTATAGAATGGGGGGTTGAAAAATGAAAGTGACTTGATTATAGCAATATTGATTAATTATAGTGTCATATGAAAGGGCTTAATCAGCACATTTCAAAAAAAAAATTTTATAATTTTCCGTGACGTACTTAGCTCCGCAGTTTATGAACCAAAAAATCTGAAAAATTCCTGACGTATAGCTAACTATTTATTTTTTACGTGAAAAATAAAATAAAGTGTTCAAAATTTACAGTTTTTGAGAAATAAGTAAAAAGCTTCGAAAAATTGTGTTTAATTTAGGCAACTCAAAATAGACCGTATTGCATACGAATTAAGAAAACGCAAATCTATATTTACCAACCATATTATCTTAAATACGACACCCTCGGTGTGCTAGTCCGATTCGCACTTGACCGGTTTTTTTAGTTTCAGTTATGTGCGTACTTGCACATAAGCTAGTATGTCTTTTTAACGGAGCCGGTGGGTTAGGCGAAATATAATTCAGATCAAATATAACTTCTTGATTTTTTGCTTTTGCCAAAAAGCTGTTCGAATTATTTTTGGTTCCAGGGCACATTAGTAAGGCTGCCTTTCCATTGAGGCGGAGACGAGCGGAGGGGAGAGTAACAGTGGGGGAATCGACCGATCACATTGGTTGTAATCCACATCTCGTCTCCGCTCCGCTTCAATGGAAACAGTCAAGCGGAGACGACTGCATCAAATTTGTATAGTACGCTACTCATCTCCGCTCGTCTCCGCCTCAGTGGAATCACATACCTCGTTTCACAGCTCCGCTCCACTCATCTCCGCTCGTCTCCGCCTCTATGGAAAGGCAGCCTAAAGAAACGGACAAGAGACAAAGCTTTTAAGGAGCGGACAAATTGTTTACCTATTCTGGTAGGGTTGGTACCGGAGCATAAAATTCAATAAACAAAATGTTTATCAGCTTTTGACGACGCGGTTAGCCTAGACGCTACTTACCTACGAAGCTAGCGGTCCCGGGTTCGAAACCCGGTAAGGGCAGATATTTGTGTGATGAGCGCGAATATTTGTTCCTGAGTTTTCTAGAGTTGAGTTTTCTATATATTTAAGTATGTATTTATCTAAATAAGTATGTTTATCGTTGTCTGGTAGGTACCCATAGTACAAGCCTAGAGCTTAGTCCACCACATACCGTAGGTATCTACCACATCAAAATAATAAATTAAATAATCAAGTTATTACTTAGGTATTTAGTGAAGTCTTTGGAATAAAAAATCTGATTTGTTTTTATACTTTCGATTATTGTTCATACACACTGTATAGTTAACCATATTTACACTTTTTTCTTATTAAAACATTTTCAAAGTGTAAAACAATAATAAACACGATGCATCGCGACTGAGCCCTGAGTTAGAGCACGCGCCGGTTTCGCTCCGTAGGTGACAGGTCGCGCGTGCTCATGCACACACGCGCCGGCGCCTCACGCTTGTAGTAGTGTACCTATCACAGCGCAGTTGTATGAAGCTTTGTCACTGGTCCTGGTAAAAAAAAACGATTTAATTTCGTGAAACACGATTAATGATTACGAAAATGAATCTATTTAATTATATTAAGGATGAATTCATTTTATTATGCATGGTCCAATTAGTTTTGAAAAAATAGTTTTCAAGTTTGAATCTGTTGGCTAAATATGCAAGCATTTTGCAAAAAGAAAATTAAATTTTTTTGCTATTGTAATTTTGTACATAGAACGTCGTTTTTTTTTCCTCGCATTCAAAGTGAAAAGTAGAGTGTTTAACTCGAGACTAAAAGCCATAATGACACTCGAACTTCATCCACCCTCGCTTTGCTCGGGTGTATAAATATCTCGTGTCATAATGGCTTACTTTAGTCCCTCGTTGAACAATCTAATATTAATCAACTTCTAATTGTCGGATTGACGGGAAATTTGGCATACGTATGCAAATCTGATGACAATACTATAATACGGTACTATCCAGCTAGTATGATGATAGAGACGGAAGCTAATAGCAGATACGTCGAGTTTGGACTCGTTTTAATTTTTATAACGAGTTTATATATAAATGTTAAGTAGGCAACATAAGTGTGTTAATAAAAATGATTTTTGTAACGTTAGGTTATTTTTAAGTACTTTACGCAACATCTCCGCCAATTGTGAACCGATGTAACCATTATTTTTATAGATTATACATATCTCATATTTCATTCTTTTTCATATTTAAATACTTTTGTTAGATTATCTATCCACTTATTTGTCAATTTGTGTAGATAATTATGTACAATACGGCGTTTACATAATTATAAACTTTTTAATATTATACATAGATAGATGGAAGAATATACATATATATTTTTTTAAACCGCAAATCGCCATGCATCACCTGTTACCAATGAGAAGGGGAATTTAAAAATCGTAAAAATTCTATCACTTAGTTTATGGATGGCCTTTAATTCAAATTTATTGCTCTCTGGTTCGCATGTCAAGTAGTCACTATTGACCGTTGGCATTTTGCCGTTAACCCATAATATGATCAGCGATCATTCCATTAAGTCTCATTGGCAGGAAGTTACCATCTGTCCGCGGCCTACCTAGTAGGTACTCGTAACAAGAATAAACTATACACTACATGAATAAACTACTTACATGTGTAGTTTTCGCTAATACGATAGGTACCTACATACCTAAACATTTGGATTAAAACATTTAATTTGTTTAAATTCAATTACTCGTTTTTTGTTTAGGTTTATTTTCTTGTTTTAATAACTAACATCACGTATCGAATCGTACAATCCTTACTGATACCATAAATGCGAAAGTATGTTTGTTTGTTGCCGCTTGTTTGTTGCTAAACGGCGGAACCGATAGATGTGAAATTTGGTACAGATACCTATATGTAGTTTGTAGGCTTCGTAGCCCGGAATATTAAAGAGTTGCTGACGGAATAGCGATATAAACGGTTTCTGATATAAATATGGCTGGACTCGCAGGCAAACGCTAGTAACACTATAATTTTTTGTCGATATTTTTTTACTTTTTCAATTTATCATTGTAGGTAGAGTAAGAATTATGTTGATCTGAAAATAATTGAAGATTACGATTATTTTATTTAACCCAGAGCATATTAGGAACAAGAATAATAGGGATGCCTAAGCTTTTGAAAGGTTTTCTCTGTGTTATTTTGGTTGCGCTTGTGTGTTTGATTCAATAATTTAAATAATGATTTACTCGAAATATTTTTTTAGGAGGGCAATGTATACGCTGCTCTAGTTGTAGTGGAATGTGTTGCTTGCTGTTGACTCCACTATCATCATAAGTGTTGTGTAGCAAATTGTTTGATTAGGTGTAAGATGAGCCGGGCACGCAATACGAGTCGGGTAATGAGAGCACCGATACTCGTCACGGCGCGTTATCAGGGCCGCGGGTGAGGATGTGTGCGACACCGTATCGCATACGTTATGCATGTGAGCGGCTTGTAGTAGCGTTTCCAGGGATCGCGAGTACATTTCTCAGAACCGATTCACTGTCGCGTGCATTTTCTTTCAGCAATTAATGACACGCTCCGAGCCCGAGGTGCTCGCTAAATCGTGGCGGTGCACTTTGTACTCGTAGTATATTTTTTTGGACCCCTCGCTCCTTAAAACATAACCTCCAAAAGTATTTAATTTTAACACACCAGGTGTGTCACCGAATGTGTTAACTAACGAAAGACACGTGCTAATGCCATTTGATAAGGTATTTTAAAAGCCACTGATCCATAATAGGTCTAACCCTGAATGGAAATATACTTATTATATTATACTTTTTTGTAAGATGACATATTATGTAAATTAAATAAGGTAAATTTCACATTTTTTAAGATAATTTATAATTTATTTATATTTTCTATTTCTTACTATCACAATGTAATTACTTATAATTTATAATGTTGTGCAATTTATACTGTGGCATTATATTGACTAATAAAAAAAAAGTGTAGTCATTTAATAGTTATTTATGCAACTGGCACATAACGAAGTGTCTAAAGGCACCAGTGTCGAGGTTAGAGCGCGAGCTTGCGAACGCTCTAATGACAGGCACGAGTCTCTTTAGAGCTAATTATGTACCGTTTTTATTAATCTACGTCAGGTTATTAATCTACGTCATTTCAATTGTTATTAAAACATTTCTAACGATTTAATATACAAATTAGGAAGTCAAGTCTCCACTAAATGCCAAGACATAACATATGCGGAATGACCGTAACCATGATAATAACAATTCTATAATGGTTGTAAAAGAACAGTTATTAATATGGCAACGCTCATTATAGAACAGTTTTCATGCGTTATCCTTAATAGCTCAGAAAACGGCAACCATTTGAAGATTGACGAAACCCCGTCAGCGTCCAAGCGGCCCGCATCTGTGATACCTGGGTCATACGGCGTGCCCCCAAAGCGACTCAGATCGAGCGTACGGCTAGTTAGCAAAAAAACCAACGATGAGAACATTTATATTATAACTTGTGTTTCGATAACATTGGACCTCATGGTGGTGTAGAATTGAGTTATGGGCCAAAACGCGTGTTGGAGTAGACTTTGCGGCGCACGTAGGTACGTTAAAACTATTTATTTAACAAAAAAAAGTTTTTCCCTAGTTTAATTTGTTCTAAACTATTTTCATCACAAAATGAGTCGGATAGAAGATATTGTCAAAAAAAAATTTTTGGGCGCCATTTTCCAATATGGCGGCACGAGCGGCAATGATACGAGGTGGAAAAGTGAAAATTCGAAAAAGGCACGTCAAAATCTATAAATCACCTATTTACATAACTTCCGGAAAGCTTTCCAGGTAAAACTACCCAATTATTGAACTATAAAAGCCGTTCAATATGCTGCTTCCCACTAAAAAAGGTCAATGTTGCATCTGTTCAGAATGTTCTTGCATCTCAAATATTGGCCACTGCGAGTCGATACTAAAGTTAAGATAAATAAAATATGCGTTTCGGTAATATTCAAATAAAGTTAAAAAACCAAAACCCGAGTACAAAAAAATATCCTATAACCATTGCACAATAAAGATGAATCGATAGACACCTCATTTGTCAAAATCGGTTCATTAGAAAAGACGCTAGAGTGTAACATACTTACATACATACATTGGATGTCGAAATCATTACCCTTCCTTTGCTTCGCCGTAGTCAGTGGGTTTTTGAAGACGATTTTTTTTTTGTGAAAGTTTTTAATAAATTTATCTTACTTATAATAAACGAGAAACATAATGTACATACTTATATATATTTGTACTCACGTTTTCGAAAACGGCTCTAACGAATTCGATGAAATTTGCAGTATAGGGGTTTACGGGGGCGAAGAATCGATCTAGCTACGTCTCATATCTGGGAAAATTCGTTTTCCCCGTATTTTCACGCAAAATGATTTCCTGCGCAATATGGTTCGTATCGTAATTTCAGGGCGGCTGCCGCCGCCGTCTGAATAGCATTGGACTACTACGCAAAGACTGCGGGTTCGAACCCCAGCCATGGATTGTTTTTTTTTTGTATAGAAAATCGACGAAAGTTCTTATAATGAGACGAAAAACCTATTTAAAAAACTTCACTTTATAGCCAGGGGCGAATTCTCTATGGCAGCCCGGCTAGACTCTTTCTTTCAACTAGCGGTGGTGGCCGCCTTTATTAAGCGATGTGCATTACAAAAATCGCCATCGCGTCGTTACCGCCCCACCAGTGCGGTCGGGGCCTAAGTGCGGTATGCAAATACCGCCGTAATAAGCTGGTTCCGCAGAACTATCGTGCGTGGTAAAATGTTCCGCAAAATGCGCACAGTGGCAGACTGCCATCCACTGGTTTGCGTTTGATGTTCTTTTTATGTTTAAGCGAATGAATTGTCTGTATTTGATCGTATAAATAATAATATACAAAACGTTCGTTGTTGGTAATTTACATGTTTTCGCGTAAGTATTAGGGTACTCTGTCTGCTCTCTCTGTAACAAAATTAGCCACAGAATTTGTAGATAATTATATTTATAATCACAGAACGTTTGCAACGATAGGACATGTATAAACCCTGCCGCTGTGGTGTAAGGCTAAACTTATCTTATCGTTTGCAATAATTAGTTTTAGTCACGTTGCAAGTTTCAAAAGTGAAACTTTCGTTAAACATGTTCTTTCAATTTCGATTTATTAATTAATTGATTGCCATATAATTTCTTATTTATTTTACCCAATATGTGTATTTTGTAGTACCTAGCAAAATTTATGTCAGCTACTGCGGCTGGAAGTATAATAAATTAATTTCATTTGAAGTAAAAATGCCCTTGATAAAAATAAATACTGTTTAAAAAGGTTTGTATAGAAGTACCAAGCACAAGATCTATAGGAATCCTGAGAGAGCGTAATAGTGTTCATTTATTTAATTTAGACAGAAACTAAAATTTAAAAGACACAAATAGGGACGGAAGTAGGAATCAAAGTCTTGATTCGATTTGTGACAACCTTCTTCTTGTACAATTGCCCTTTGACAAACGTGACTCAAGCTGTAACATTTTACTCCACTCCATTAATACTGCACCGATGCTTAGGGAAAACCTACCGTGATAATATTTTTTTTTATAATTTTTATAATAATTACAAAATCAGACTTGTAGTCGGTACGTAGAGCCGGCACGCAACATCTGGGTCCGGCGGTGCTCGACTCTCTAAATTTGTCGGTGACGGTTCGAGGGGGGCGGCGGTGCGGGCGGGGTGCGGGGGCTATTTTCGTCTGGCGGCCACGTTTGGAAAAGGCCTGGTGACGTCACGATCCTCCACGGCGATGATGCCATCCAACGCTCGCGACACGCATCAGTTCTCTTGCCAAAATATAACTGCATGCTCGCCGATATCAACTTTATTTTGGTCATTATTAAAAAGCAGACGTAGGAAACTTAAATTAATCACGACATGCATTCAACAATTTAATATACTAAATATAATCTATCTCACTGATTGCTAAATATGTAAATATGTATGGAGTTGACATTAATCTATAGATGTGCAATGCAACTCCTTGCCTTACGTCAATCCTGTACAATGTTTTCCGCATTCTACATTCGTTCGCAAACAGAAAACTTGTCTAAGACATCTTAAGGTCATTGTCATTAACAATGCAATAATTAAACAAGAGTGGCCGTAAATTATATTAGTAGAGTTGGGTTAGGGTTTCATTGCCATAACTCTGTCCTCTTTCAAAGAGCTAAAATGCGTTACCTTGCTGTAAAATGTACCTCTAAATCAACAGAAATAGCCAATCATATAAACAAATAAATTTCCATTATTACTCCGTAGTCGTAAGATCGGGCATGGTCCTAGGTATTAACGATACACTTTCATATTCAGTCTGATTGCGCGGAAACTATAAGTGCTATATCTTTAATATGTAAGTACAATTGATAGTAAATTTATTAAGCATTAATTCTTTCCTTCACACTTTTCTTATATCATGTTTCTTTCAAACTTTAAAAAACCACGTTTCGGGACACACACTGAGAAAACTGTTCATCAATAATTTAGGTGAATTCACGTAAAGTAGAGAGCATACTGATATCACCAAAAAGTACGATGAAACTACTATCGCGGCTGCTCACGATATAATATGATGAACTGTTACTACGCTTTTAGTAGGAAGCAGACACAATTTCACGGTGAAAGTCATCGAACCGTTGTGGGAAGGCCTCATGTGACCATGTAACAGTCATCATATTTTAGTATGCTTTCCTCATAGTTTTACTTGATTTCCTCTTACTTCAAATATGTCCTTTTATTTCTTCCTACTGTT
Source organism: Tortrix viridana (assembly GCA_963241965.1). Taxonomy (NCBI): domain Eukaryota; kingdom Metazoa; phylum Arthropoda; class Insecta; order Lepidoptera; family Tortricidae; genus Tortrix; species Tortrix viridana. The sequence goes on along the minus strand of OY725171.1, from coordinate 54,049,344 downwards.
TTTAAATGCCGTCATCGTATTTTTGTATGATTTCTTACTTTTATATAACGTTTTGTCGTTTAATTTCAGTAATATCCTATTATTTACTCCTACTACTTATAAAGGCTTTCCTGATATTTTTGTATGCTTGCCTAGTACTGTTTATGTGCTTTCCTCATACTTTCGTCATTTTCCTATAACTTCTTCCTACTATTTATCTATGCTTTCCTCATATTCCAGTACCTTTTCCCGTTACTGTTATTTTCCTATTAGCTCTTCATACTATTTATCTACGCTTTCCTTATATTTTTGTATTCTTTCTTGTTATTTTTTCCCACTATTTATCTATTCTTTCATATTATTTTAAAAGCGCCCAGTGCGTCCAGTGGCCTCCTCGTCACTGTGATTGTGTTTTTAAAGTATTAAACTATTTTATTAAAATCGAATATCGAACACCACTTACATTCTATGTAATGAAGCTTGGTATTTATTACATTTCCTCATTTTAACTTAACGGGAAAAAGTTTCCGTTAAGTTAAAATAGGGAAAAGTAATGAATACAAAGCTTCGTTAGATAGAATTTAGGTTGTATTCGATATTCGCTTCTAATAAAATAGTTTAGTTCAATAGAAAACACCTAATTACAGTAACGAGGATGCGACTGGATGTACTGCACCCTTATAGAATAATAGGTAAGGATAGATAAATTGTGGGAAAAAATAACAAAAAAGAATAGAAAAGTATAAGGAAAGCGTAGATAAATAGTAGGAAGAGCATACAAAACACATACATGTAAAAGAGTACTTTGGTGAATATTATAATATTCACCATTAATTACTAACAGAAATCAGGAATAATCAAAAAGATCACAATAAACCAGATCTGAATTGAGGAGACAGTTGTAAAAGGAAAAAGAAAATTGTTAACAAAAAGTTTTATTAACGAAAATTAATCATAATTTAAACTAAATATAGGCATACCTATATAACAAGTATATTATTTTACACAAGCGACGTGGCACTGGAAACTCATGCTCGCGCCACGTCGCCTGTGTAGTCAAGTCAAGGACAAAAACATAAATACGATACGCACAAACTCTCAACAATACGTCTCACACGCTTACGCTTACGCCTGATATAAGGTCGCCTATTCATATACCTATTTTGAGACCGGGCGAATCTATGTTTTTATCCTTGACTGTACAATTTAGTAGGATAATGCGTTAAAAAGTGACATTTTGGCTGCAAAGGAGATTTCGTGAGCTTCATGTACAGCCCTTCATATTTTTTGCGCCGCTCCTCTATGGTAACGTTGACATCGGCTTCGGTATTGACAGTCGATACAAAGCTATCCAGAATTTCTGCCCGCGACGCATGCCATTCCTTCTTTGAACGACGAGCGGGAGGAATATTAAACAGGCATCCAATAAGGAGAATAGCTGCTATGACTGAAGTCTCCGGGATCACTTCTGAAAAGGAAGATTTTTTTTTTTAATTGAAACACTTTATTAAATTGAAAGTAACCGAAACTGAAGTCTGACAACAAAATAAAACAAAACCCTATCCTATGTTCGTAGTCGAGTAAAAAAAGGTGATGTAAGCTCACCATTAGAAATCGCCAGTGTATCTGCTATATGCTTATGCAGAAATTTGTCTTTAGTAGAAACCTGCTTGTTTCTGGCACTCTGTATTATCATGCCGGTAGAAGCTTCTAAGGCTCTACGTCCCCCAGCTTTATTCGGATAGAGTGCGTCGTAATCAGTAGCCGCCAGCCGTTAGGTGACTGTAGGATGGGGTATTTTTTCAAATACATCTGCAGGGTCCAGCTGCGCGACTTGAGAGCTGCTCCAAGGCCGACAACACCTTATCCATATCCCCTGTACAAATTAATAAGATTGTTTTATTCGGATTTTGATATAGGTACGTTTGCCATATACAAACAAGAACATACCATTATGCATATGTAATATATATTTAATTTAATAATAAAAATAGTTTTCGAGTTCTAAAAGTTCTATTCCAACAAAATTACCTTCTTCAAGTGCCCCCAAGTCGATCCCAGGCAGAGGTGGGTCACCTGACTTTGAGCTCGATGTGGAGCCGGAGTGGGACTTGGGCTTCGCCAATAGGTTTAAAGATATTAGATACGCTCGCCGAGCCCTTCTGGCGTTCACTAGCCAGCCGGAGGTATTACACTTCGACTGGTAAGCTTTGGAGGCCGAGTTCAAGATTTTAGCGGCCCTCGACAGATGTTTCCAATATGACTCATACCTGAAACAAAAATGTATTTAATAGGTATAACATTTAAGTTGGGTATAGATTTTGTTGATTAAAACTTTTAAGAGAAAGAAAAATAGAACACGTAGAAAGATGTTCGTACGAACTCAAAAAGTACAAAAACTCGCTCTATGTATTTACTGAGGACCAATTAAGGAATAACTGTGCCAAGTTTCAGCCATGTACCAAAAAGTACAAGGTTCCCATCCCATCAGAACAACCCGCAATAGAACCAATCTTCACTGTTTTAGCCAATTTTGTGGCACAATTTCTCAAAAACTATAACTTGTATAAAAATGCATGTTCTAGACACGCGGGAGCGTGTCCAGCCAAGTTAAAAAAAAGGAACTGGAACTTCAAAAAGTTATTTGAAGAAGATTATATCCATGCAAACAAGTACCTAGGTATAGTGCGCGCCACGTAACATGAACCTACGGCATAGTATAAATAGAACAGTAATTGCAATTGTTCCTATAATACGTACCTATACCTACATAATTATTATAAATAAAAATGTCAAAACTGCACTGAGCTCTTAGTCTCACTCAAAGAAAGCCGCACGGCGGCCGCCAATAGTACCTAGTCAAAGGAATCCGCCGGAGACGAATTACTTTTCTATTTATACTATGGCTACTGGAAAGTCGACTATGACCCACCCCGAAATTGACTTCTGAGCAGGTTCATTCCATGTTACACGGCGCGCACTAAGTATACCTACCACCAGACACCTGTAACCCCTCGTACCTATGCGGTGTCAAAAATTGCTAGGTAATTAAACAGTGACCTCGGCACGGATCCGTGCTAGCATACGAGGGGGTAACCATGCTCATCAAACCAAAAATCAAAACCACAAACAAACAAAAAACACAACGGCAATTAGTTAGGTTAGCAATACGAATAGCATAATAAATAAATAAAATAAAAATAAAAATCATTTATTTCAGACCACGAGATCCATAGTATGTTAGTAACAAAATGAACTTAAGGCTATGTTAGTAGTAAATTTAAGGCTAAGGCTATGTTAGTAGTAAAGCATAGGTAGGTAGTTCAACTTACCGGCAAACTTCTCGACATAATTGTCGAAATTCCATTTGTGCAGTAGACCTGCCGTCTGCCATCACTTATCAATCTAATATCACACACAATGTACCTAGGTATACCTGTAACGTGCACTCGCGTTGAGCAATAAATGACAACTGACAACTGGCGCGGCGCGGGCGCTTTGTTGCGAATGATGTGGATTCGCCGAATTTGAGACGTTCATCTAAATTTATGATTGCGTAATAATTCGTTGTACGTTTCAATGTATTTTTGTGTAATAGCTTTGTATATTATAAGAATGTTATGATATTTCAGAATTACCAATCTTCAAAAAGATAATGCTAGCATCGTAAATAATATGACAAGTCATACTAATTCTAACTTGCATCAGTACGGTGCCTTCACCGTATTTCAATTTATGTTCTGCAATTTTACTAGGAATTTCTTAATACAATATGGTGACAGTTTCCTCATGTAATATAATTATAATCTTTCTCCGGAGTATCACCGAATTTCTGTAATATAGTTGTGTTTTAACAGGACAGCACTATATTGTATCAAAATGGTAATATTATATTCGGTGACTAAATCTTATGGTGGAAGGTCATCACATTATTGCACTACTTCATCTATAAATTCGATTATTTCGTTATATGGTAGAATTCTCACATTGTATTTATCTACGGTCACTTTATTTTAGCATAATTAATTACATTCCAGATCAATGTAATGATATTTTAAAATGAAGCCAAAACGACATTTTTCTCAGTGCATGCGGGACGCTAGTTTATAAAAATTAACTTCGTCCTACTACGAATATAACTCTATTTACAAAAGGCCTCCTTTACCTAGTTTTTAACAGACAAAAAAAAAGGTTTTGTGTTTGATGTATGTTTGTATCTTCGAGTAACTACTACTGCACTGATTTGCAAATTTGTCTTCAACTTTTCAGAGACCAATCTAACGAGTAAAAATTCGGTGGTTAACGTTTACTACAACGAGAACCCGTGTCCATCTCCCGACTCTATTATTAAACCAACTCTCAGAAACTATAATATGGCATTGTTATCGGGTGTTCATAAGAGTACGTAATTTCAAACCATTTGGTTAGCGGGAACTGGCTCGGTTTGATCCTATCATACGAACTCACGAACATGTCAAACATACAGATAAACATATTTAAATATCAGAGGAGGAAGATAGCGTTTCACTATTTGTGTCACTGTTCGCTGATCATTCTTAAAACGTGTTGACACTGCTGTCAGTCATTCATAACTTTAATAAGACCATAGATAAAGCGAGTGAGAAAGAAGAGATAACGTTATTTGTGGTACATTCAAAACTCCAAGTTACTTAATACTACTACTTATATTACATTATTAGCAAACAAGCCCCCTCACTAATTTATAAGTCACTGTGCCTTACTGGATCCATAATAAATAAATAAATATCTGGGACAATCTCACACAAATTGACCTAGTCCCAAACTAAGCTCTAGGCTTGTACTATTATGGGTACCAGGCAACGATATACTTACTTATATAGAGAAATACATACTTGAATATAGAAAACATCCATGACTCAGGAACAAATACTCGCGCTCATCACACAAATATTTGCCCATACCGGGATTCGAACCCGGGACCGCTAGCTTCGTAGGCAGGGTCACTACCACCTAGGCTAACCGCGTCGACAAAATAATGATCTCCTAACTTTTAAGTAAACTTAAGTAAAATCTGTATACAAATTATGGAACGCAATAAATGATTGAGTATTGAGTATCTTCACTTTGAAGTGCTTAACAAAGTATATCGTTATGTGACAGAGCCCACCAAGCTCGACGAGTTTCAACTTGGTGTGTTTTTGACCAATCGCGCCGCGCCGGACGCAACGCTACCATTTTACACTGGAAAATGCTTTTAAGCATGCCACCTAAACTGGGGTCAGGACATTTAAATTGTTGTTAATCTGCGCCTTTGCTTATTGTTAGTCAATACATAACAATTATAAAAGTATTATTAAAGGAGTTACCTTTACCTATATTATGTTATGATAGTACATGGGACACTGAACTGTACTAGATTACTTATCGTTATCACAATAACTAACTAACTTACAATATGCGTAGTCAGTAGGCATCCACATAATTATGTAGAGCGCGAAGACCCCCGACTTTGCGATCGGGCCTCTCCCTGCGGGTAGGACATGCGAAGGCGGCGAACTTAACCTATTTGTCCAGATAGGAGTAAAACATACTTAGTCCTCTAGTAGAGAGTACTCTAGTCGCAAGTAGTTTTGACCAAAAATATTTTTGACTACATCATTGACACCATGTCCATTAATTACATTGTAAAAGAAATATGTACTTAGGTATTACTAAAATCATTGTTTTTTGAACGACAAGGAGCTCCCTGTCCAACTGGCGTTTTTTAATCCAACGCATCACACTGTTTCACCGTGGTTTCACCAAACAGGGTAGGATTTAAATTACAATTGTCAACACAACTCTACCTACTGTTCTTTGATACGAACGTGTTATGTTATGTCATTACTCATTACTTACGCCCAACCGTTTTCGTAGTGTCACCAGAATACGGGTAGTTTTCTCCGAAGCACAATAAAGGAAACTGTTAGGCTCTATCCCGTTCACTCTACTGGGATTATGCAATTCAGAAATGGCATGGATAACGTAACTTCGAAATTAGATTTTTGAAGTTGAGAAAGCCTAAGCCCCTATTAACTTTTTGCTAGATTTTACCCATAATTTCGTTTAAATAGAGTTCGTTCACCCGAGTAGGTACATTGACAATAAGTTAAAACCACAGAACATAAAGTCTAAATGTCGTTTCAGGGGTTTTGCCTTTTCAACGTCGCGTAGGTCGTAGACTCGTAGTACATATGTTTGTTATGTAGTACATATTTAATAGGTACGTATGATATTCATATTTATTTGTGACCTACTATAGACTAACTGCCGCACTCAGAGACGTCAATTAACTTTTAAGTTTGATTAAAGTTGCTGCGTCTTATTCTATTGCTCTAGCAAAGAAAGTGACAACAGCAACTTTAATCAAACTTAAAAGTTAATTGACGTCTCTGAGTGCGGCCGTAAATGCCTTAATGGATTTTGAAATGCGTGGTTTCGTTGGATCGGTCTTTATAACTAGAGTTTCCCGAGGTCGATAAACGAACAAAGTATGCGAATTAATTTAATTATACATTAGTGTCCTTGTCTTTTCAACATAAACCACTGGTTTCCAAGTAAAGAATGTTATGTGTATGTATGAATTGTTATAAATTAGAGAATTTACACTTTACGAGATCTTTATGGAACCTCCGTGTTTACTCAGCGCGGGACACGGGTGTCAGTTCTGAAGTTTTGAAAGTTAAAAGCAGGGACCGGCCCGCTATCCCTTTCAATGGGTTTTGTATGGGTTTTTCGTAAGGATTTACTTACCAAACCCTCTGCCCGTCAAAACCCTTTAAATATGCTTTTAAAGCGCTATTTCCAAACGATAGCCCATTATATTAAGCGCTAACCAATACCCTTACTAAACCGTTTAAAAAAGGTTACTAATATATACGCAATATAAGACCTTTTGTAGACTTCATAAAACACACGTTACCTTGCGTCCCGTTCGAAGCAAGTAAACGACAGCCCATTCAACTAAGCGCTAACCGAATACCCTTATAAAACCCTTATTATACGTTACCGACGGCGTATCGTTTGAAGTTACCGCGCGGAGCGGCAAAAGATCTAATACGGTTCGATTTTCTATGGAAAACGTTTGTGATTGGCTCGTACATACCTTCCACAAAAGGGAAAGCTTTATAATAAGCGCTTAAACGTTAGTGAAACCATTACATAGGGATATCAAGGTGAATCAGTTACCGGTTACCAATTTCAAAGGGCTACCCTTATCGTTGGGTTCTTCATTCGATAAGGGAAAGTCAATCGTATGGGTTGCCAATTGGAATGGGTGAGCAAATCCACTGGGCTAGCTATTTCAAAGGGAAGCCCTTTGAAAGGCTTTTCCCGATGAAAGGGTTGTCCGGTCCCTGGTTAAAAGAGCTATATAATATTATATTAATGGCGTAAAAGTTAAATACTTATTAAGTGTAAACGATACATGTCATTTAAATACCTAAGTTTTAGAAAAATGCTAACTAATATGTTTAATAGAGTAAGACATCTGCTCTGTTAGAAAGTTTGCATGTTTACTTACGTAAACTTTACTATACTTTTTCGTCATTTTGTTTACTTAGTAATTTCACATGCAGATGTGTACTATGTGTGCGGATGGAGTGGAGCTGTTATCAACGCTACAATGCTTCCCCGTACCAAGAGATTTGAGCGTCGGCTAAAAGGCAGTGTGGTGTTTATTTGTGAACTCAGCAGCGCTGTAACCGCGACGCAGGCCTGTGCCGGTTTGTGCCGAGCGGTATGTCGTGGTAGGAGGCGGTGGGTCGGGCGCTCGCTATCGTTCGCCGGCCACCAGTGCTGCGAGAACTGCTCCGCCGCTTGGTGTGGCGCGGTCACACATACCGTTCCGTTTTACTTTTGCCAATTAACAAACTCGACGGTTTGTTTACAGTGACGTGTGTGAAACTAATTTCTAAACCTATTGGTAATTGTAGTGGAAATATTTACTCGCGCAGTTTAAACTTGCAGATAATTGGTAGTCCACAGTTTGGATTGTCGATCTATTTAGCCGATCCTTATATTATTAGAACCTTGCCGAATTGTGTTCGATGTATGAGTTAGTACGTTAGGTGAACGTTGTTTGTGTGGTTTTCAATATAAAATGTTTAACATTGCGTGGAAGTTGTGCATAGTCCATAGATGATGAAACGTTTTTACATGGTTGTTGTGTATTATTCTTATACGCTTTGAGTTTTTAACAACGACTCTTTTTATGAAAAACTTCATGAAAAACAGTTGTTGATATAACCTAAACGACCCTGCGCAACGTTGACATATAAATCGTGATCATAATAGGTGAAGTTAAACTGTAATCAACAACATAGCCTAACCTTTTACTTTAATGCCATAACTTAACGGAATACCACCATCACAAAAAATATTGTTAACATATTGTTAGTAATTATTTAGCTTATCAATGAAAGTATCAGGCATTTAGTGATAATCAGATTGGTATTATATAATTTGGTAACTAAGTATTGTATCTTACATGAACTGATTCAAACTGGACACGAATCGTCAGTTCTTGTATCACCTTCACTCTTCCTTCACTTTGCGTTGTAACAACTTTTAATCTGTTCATCGTCCCAAACAATGAATTTCGCCAAGTTATATACGTTTTGGCATCTATCCTACAACGTATCCCTTGATGATCATTAGAGATAAGAATCTGCCTCATACATCTTGTTAATGTTATACATATCAGCCTTGGCCTGGGCTCTATCGTACGCTTAGGTGAAAAAATAATACCTCACTTAATTTTTGTACGAGTACATTTAAAAAGTTATACATACGTAGCCATGACGTAATTAAGCTGAGCCTTTATTCCACTGTTAACCCATCGTGTTTACTTCTATTTATCACGTGAAAGAGAGCCCCTGTATAACGGTATGCTTTGGATTAGAGGCCAGAATGGATGAATTATGGTACCGAATAAAGCGTCTATTCAGCGTTCAGTTTTACCTAATTAGATTTAAAGTAATGTAAACTGTGCAACCATATAACTGTAACATTATGTGTCCCAGCTGGTGGCAACAAAAAAAGTAATTAGTTAACATTATTGGTGCTGGATTGAACTTTACCAGGGAACAGCAAAACACGTACGAGTTGGTAGGTAACAACCTAACCAGGTTTTTAATGTCGATCGGAGCGATATGCATTGTTTTAACGTTTATTGGCAGGATTGTATTATACATATTAAAAGCTCGAGCAAGTTTGTGACGGTACATCTGTCTGTCACATACCTACGAGTATTTTTCTGCTGCGAGCATTCAGCTGCGACTTAGTCCGCGTTGTGTCATTGCTTCCGTGGAAGAGTTTTACCCCTTTAGGCACTAGTGTCTCTTTTATTGACACGGGATCTATATATTTTGTTCGTTTCTTGAGCGAGAAAATAGTCGATAGCTAAGCGATTAGCTATCTATTATTTTTATCTGGAACACAAGGTAACAAAAAAAAAAACTAATACAGCTAGCAGCATTTAAAAAAAAGATGTTAAAATTGTGTTTACTGTATTAAAATATTGTGTTTATAAACATGATATAGAGCATATTGCAAGTAGTTTTACTGCTAATTAAATAAAAATTTAATATAACCCGCGAAAAATATTTTCCGATTGACCTGCAGTTTCTTTATTAATTAAATTAAGAAATACTGGTTAGAAGTAGATGTAGCACTGGAATATTTGCGGAACGTTTGCGGTGACTTCAGTCAGGCTTCGCAGGCGGACATAGACTTCTGATGACGGCATCACCTCACGAAGGATGGTAGCTATTATTCCAAGATTATCGATTCACCGTTAAAGTAATGACCGTTTGATCCCGGACATCACGGACAATGTTTATTATTGTCTTCTCGATGAGCAAATAGCTCTTTACGAACCTATTCATATACCCTAGACTTACCCAGCTTACCCTATTACTTATACATAAAAATAAGTACAATAGTTAAAGGTTACTTAACAATATGCTCTGATCTTATCTCTCGTTGAGACATTTGAATTAGAACAAAACCGACAAAGCACACTTTACATTTATTGTAAGGGGGTTACGTAGACCAGTAGGATAAAATACATTTGAGCTTTCGAGGTATACTTTGACCATGATCTCAGAATTGGCATGTCCTGTTATTCGTTACAGGAAGTATTGTAACGTCGTATACTAACAATTTGTAAGTAATATGGCATTTATGTTTGTGTCGATCCTGTTGTTGCTTTATTACCAGGATGTCTTGAGCTTGTTCTGTGCGCGAGCGCACAATGGCTCGCAACACAGCACAAAGCGTGACCTCGCTCGTCCATTGTGTACAGTTTGTGCGTAGATGTCTCAATATACCGCTTTAGCCTAATCCTGTTCTTCATTCACTCAGAATATCCGCTACGACAGTAGTAACTATCATCCACATTGGTTGTTACTGAAAACTAGTTTATGGTCGCGACTTCGTCCGCGTAGGAGTCGTTTATCGCTGCTACCTAGGGAACTGTTTGTTCTGAACTGCTTGTTCGAGATAAAAAGTAGCCAATGTGCTATTCCAGACTATAATCTATCTCTGTGCCAAATTTAATTCGGATCCGTTCATCCATCCATCCACCCAAACTTTCGCATTTATAATAGTAGTAAGATGAAAGCTGCTTCAATAAGTACAAAATATGAATCGTCGCTACTGTTAGTTTTGAAATGAATGTTTTTTTTATAATCTAAAGGTTCAAAATTTAAGTAAGAGTAAATTAACAAACGCACTCGTCAACTAACAAACGCAATCAAATCTAAGCTTCTCACTTGTGGCCAATGAGTCATTATAGTCACTTCCTTTTAAACAAATGCCAAGCTGGATGCTAAGCAAAATTAGTCAACTTCCTACGAGGTCACTTTTAAAAGTATTTTTCGCCGAAAACCGTCCTTCATCTTTAACAAACTATAGATACTTAGTAGTAGATGTACCTACAGGGTGGTGCTCGATAAACTGTACATATCGAAAGGGATACATTTTAGCTAAAGTTATCGGTAAAACTACCTACCTTTAAAATTTTTTTAGCCATTGGTTTTTTTTACAGATGTTTAAACTTTTTATAAAATTTTGTTTAGTTACCTACTTGTTACGATGTAACTTTAACAAACAAGATAACAAACAAAAAAGATAAAACAAAATGCTTAGTGATGGCAATAGATAGGTTAATAATAATTAATAACAATAATTACCAAATAAAAGAAAACTGGAAATTGCTGTTTTGTTGTAGAAAATTACTACAAAAATTAAATTTTTTTACAGAAAAAACACGTCTTTCTCAAAATTTTGCAGATATTTTACTTTTATTTGCTTATTATTATTCCCCGTTTAAATTTAGACCTAAAACGTTTTTGAATTGTCTTTGCATGACTTGACGAAAAAACCACTCTAAAATAGACGTGAATGAAACCAAAATTTTGTTATTTAAATTAGCGTTGGACACAGGTTTGCTATCCTTTTGTTAGATAGCTAGTTGGAAGGGTGTTAGCGGGGCGAGGAGAGGACGCTAGTCCCTGGTGGGGAGGAGACATCGTAAAGACACCGGGCGACAGGGGCAGGCTATTAAATAGGCGATACACGCTTCTCTTGCAGACTCATGGCACAATCCATTAAAATAGTGCATATTGGCTATTTGTAATGGACAGAAATTTCGTATTTATACGCGGTACGATGACTCAAATGGAACGAAAACACGTAGTAAACTGGAAAACGACGGAGTACCTAATTAGAGTAGTGGCAAGCGAAGGTGAGCAATTGCGAGCGACTGACTGATTTATAGGCCTGCCCCCGTCTCCCGGTGCCTTTACAATGTCTCCTCCCCTTCAGGGACTACAGCGTCCTCTCCTCGCCCCGCTAACGCCCTTCCAACTACCTGACTAACAAAAGGATAATACCTAAACCTCGGTTTCTGACGCTAATTTATATAATTAAATTATGTTTTCATTCCGTCAATTTAAGAGTGGTTTTTTCTTCAAGTTGAAAACAATTCAGAAACGTTTTCAGGTTTAAAATGAAACGAGGAATTAATTAATTACGCGAAAAAAATTAAGTAATATATCTGCATAATTTTGAGAAAAACGTGTTTTTCTGTTAAAAAAATGTTATTTTCGTAATAATTTTCCACAAAAATCAGAAATTTTCCAGTATTTCTTTTAATTTGGACAATTATTGTTATTGATTAATATACCTTACCCATTGTCAACACTAAGCATTTTATCTTTTTTGGGCTATTAGATCAAAAATTACGCTGTCAAAAGTAGGTGCACTACCAATTTTTTATTACAAAGTTTAGAAATCTGTTTATGAAACAAATGGCTAAAAAAAATTTAAAAGTCGTTTTACCGATAAATTTAGCTAAAACTTATCCCTTTCGATATGTACAGTTTATCGAGTAGGTATAATAAGCAAATATATAAATTAGTCGTAAGTATTTTATTATTGAGTATAACATTTAGAATAAACTACTTACTTTGTGTTACTTATTATAAGACCAAACGTCAAAGTTCTGTTAAAAAATATTAAAATAAAACATATTCAAATTAAAAATAAGTTTATGACAAAAGTTTCATTTTTGGGCCCAGTTTTTGTTGCAGCCGACTGTACTTTTTTTGCACATTCATCATCTGCTAATCAAGACCAAACTAACGAGTCCCAACTCGGTGGGTCTACGTTAAGGACAGCAGACATCCTGTAGCCACCTTCCGATTCCATCACCAGATCAGCTCTTTGACACCATAATATTGCACTGTCATCGCGTTTTCATATGTATTCCAAATTTTTGCTCAATCGGATACCAGAAAGTGGTTTGCAAATTTTGAAACGGACAACTAAGACATACATAGTACGAACATTGCAAGTTAAATAAAAGCTTGTAACAATGCAACGAAAGCGGAACAATACAGTGTTCATTAAAAGCAAATCACGCGAACGAATTGCTCCCCCGTGCTAACAGGCTAAACAATGTACAGTTAGGCCGAATGTAATGGTCTATATTGAATTGTTCCGCACATCCCGCCGGTCGTTTAGCGCACTCACGGCCAGCGACACTCCTGACGCGTTCGAATTACACGCAATGTCTGGTTGGTGGCAGTGAATGTGGTAGCGCTGCAGAAGTGAACGGCTGGCGGCCGCACCGCCCACGCCTCGGCGACCAGCGACAGCCCTACTCGGCATCCGTCCCGCCGTGATTGATAAACCAATTGACATCATTGCCGTGAGAAATATCGAACACATCGACTAATTTCTATTTCTTGTATAACATATTAACAAACTAAATTGGTTATGAATCTAATAAATTATCTGCACTTATTTCCGTCCGGTTTTAAAATTCCGTCTAGCAACTTTAGAACCTTAACATTTTCATATAACTACTAACTGATTATGAGTATTATGACTACTTTGTAAAACGAGTCTTTGTCGTCGTGAAATCGGTTAAAAGATCCGGTGCCTGGAACGCCGCGTGACCTTAAACTTGCCGACTAAAGACAAATTAGAGTAACATGACATCATTAGTATAAAAAAAACACTAACGTCATCTCGTTGGTAATTAATTGAGAATCGGTCGAGTCACGATCAATAAGGTCTTATGTTTGATTATTTCAAAGTTTATTTGTAGCTGTAGCGGTCGTGTAGGACCATTCCTGCATTATCTCTTTGCTTTATTGACCGTGGGTAGATGGTGTTCATTGTCAGTCACTGAGGTTTAATAAAGGAATCGGCCGTTGAATATACCTAGGTTATAGGCCGATCAACAGTCGATGTTGGATCGGCTTTGGCGTGCGCCGCGGCCGTTGGGAGACGACCGGTGATGTAAGACCGGCTGGCTCCGGCGGTGATGTCAGCGCGCCCACGCCCCCCCCACACCCCCCGCCCGCCCGCCTGCCACTGACCCCGCTGCCCCTGCGAAGCCTTCCGCAAGCCTAAACTAACACATTCAGTGCCAGTGACACGGCTGGCATGTTTTAATTAGATATAACTGGTGCAAGGTGGCAGGGAATGTGCTAACATATCGAATCCACATAACAATACCAACTGAACGTGGAATGTTACTTAGAAAAATTTTACTTAGAGCCTCATTATGTTTCTGCTAATAACAAAGCGCCTTCTTATTAACGACTCGTTAAAGTTTAACTAGTCTTTTTAAACATAATCAATGTTGTCGTAACTGAAAATAATAAATATTATAAACGATCGATTAGCCCCCCGGTACTGGGCTGTGCAGTGAGTGACTTAACGAGAAAGGAATTATAAATCTATAACGTAACCTTAAACGATCAAAACGATCGTGGCAATAAAGCGAAGTTTTAGTGTCTTTTGTAACGTGTGACAGTAAAACGACATTGATGTGATTATCTCACCATTGGTTATAGAAATATTAACATCGCTACGGTACACTTTAAGGTTGATGTAAAAGGTGTTATTAATACCAGTATCGTTGTCCAGATGTGTGTTTAAATATAGTGTTAGCGTTGTGGACGTACGACCGATACTCATTGCCGCAATGCAGTCGACCGGAGTCTCGCCAAATAGACCGCGACTAATAGTCATAGTCTTAAGAAACTTACTTGTGGGTTACGTTTATACTCTACGTCGACCTCACGGCTTTTTAACCGACTTGAAAAAAAAGAGGAGGTTCTCAATTCGTCGGGATGTGTTTTTCAATCAAAAATTATAGGCACACATACAGCGATTTACCTAAGACCTTAAGAATTTGCGTTCTAAATGCACCTCTTGGTGAAGAGGAACTGATGATGAAGACCAGAGATGACCACCCGAACTCTCTAGTCGTAAGTGATTCACGGGCAGCAATGAGATTTCTTTAATAAGAATATGAAGCAACTTTTACTCATCATCATAACGCATTTGGTGAAGTGCAGCTGATGGTGAAGTCCCGGGAGAACTCCTCAATAATTAACGGCCATGCAACTTGGATAGCGACATTTTGTTAAAGTTGGTGACAAATTTAAAAACCCAATGAAAAGGGTCAAATAATGACCGGCCTCCTAGGAATTGCCTATCGGGTGCCCCTATTAGGCAATGGGCAATTTCTAGGAGGCCGGTCATTCATTATTTTTACCGTTTTCAGTGGGTTTTTGAAGACGGTTTTTTTTTTGTAATTTTTTTTAATACTATTTAGTTACAAAATGCGAAACTTTTCTTAACTCACTCTTTCTTTATTGATAATGGGTTTGCTCTTGACTAACTTGCCCTTGGAGGATAAAGATTCAGTCTACGATGTAGCGAGCTCTCCCAGAAGATGCCTAGATGATTTAAATAGGTTCAGATTGTATGCACTCGGAAATACAGACGCCGGAAGCACATTCCACTCTTTTGCAGTACGCATTATAAAAGATGATGCAAAGCGCTTCGTTCGAAAAGGCGGAATTTGAACCAGGTACGGGTAGCATCCCGCGGTGCGCCTGGAAGTCCGATGGTAGAAAGGAGACGGCGGTATTAGCTCGTGGAGCTCCTGTGCACACTCACTCCCCGAAGTACATTCTGTAGAATACCGAGAAGCAGGCAACTTTCCGGCGGTGAGCTAGGCTGTGAATTTCGATTTTTGGAGGTAGCCGGGGGAGACTTTGTGGGTCGCTTTTTCTAGGAATTATACGAACTAGCAAACTTTGTAATCAGTTTATGCCTTTAAAACACATTTTTTGTGAGCACCGAAATATATTTTATGTATCCAAGTACGGACTGCAAAACCTGAATACAGCGTTAATGCCTAATCAGTTTAAAGTATGCATGTTATAGTTGTAGGTAGACGAACAATTAATGTCTAGAAGGTTGTAAAACGCAATAACCAGTCCTACGCGTAACATAAATATGATAATGATAATCTTGCTTTGCGATTGTGTGGAAAATTCAATGTGCCTTTTACATGGAAAAAGAACAAAGTTATGTTCCATGCATTAGGAGATTTTAAGTTTTCACTTAACACTGAACCTGCACGCCGAGCGAAAATATTTGTTTATATTATTTTACGTGTCAGTGAAATAGTAGGTAGACATATTTGAATGGCCATTCACAGACAGCACAGCATTGGTACAAACTCACATTCATGAGAACATAACACCATTGCTGTGCTGTCTGCATAAATTAAATAAGCTTCTACTTTTTGCAGGTGGTTATTTCCTTTCATCCCTTGAATGACGAATACTAATTGAGTAGTAGGTACTTTTAGATATTTATCAGGGGACGGGGTTGCTTTGCTTGCGTCATTTGATTGAATGATTTTGATTGATTATTATCACTAGATCACTTTAGTTTCGTAAAATACTTTCTACAAAAACTTATATATTTTCCTCATACTTTTTTATGCATAAGGATGTATTTACAATTATTAAATGACTAATCAGTGCCAATTTCCGCCGCATCCTCGTTACAAAAATGGATGAAAGCAAGTGACTAAGTTTTATAAAAACAGTGCAGTGCTGCAGTGTGACTCCATAAATATGGATTCAAATATACACTAAGTGTAGTGACAGGTTGTGGTCGAAGATGGACGGTGCTGTTATGACCCCGCGTAGCAGTAGTATACGTGCTCACCTAAAGAATGCCGCGAGTGCTCTGTGCTCGAGGAGTCACAGGAAAGGCGAGGATATGTCTGCCGCGGTCTCTAGCTTCACTCGTCCCCACACATATCCTCGGGTGACGCCTACCAGACGGCCCGCGTTGTCGCGCGGCATAGAGCCTCTCTGCGACCAGCGCACCGCGTTGGACTCTAGTGAACCCTATATATCCAGCCGTGGTTTCACAAAGTGTAACAGGGTTGTCAAAGGAGCTTTAGCAAGGTACGCTTTTTATTTTCACACACTAATTATTTTTGTTTTTGCTATTTGTACATTAGGTAGATAGGAATTTTTGTATACTTGTTATTTATTACAATACTCAGTGTCGCATTACATACTGTCCATTACCTACCTGTCTTCCGTCTACTATATCTACACGATACTATGCTGATGACGACTGTACTTGGGTCGTTCTCCTTTTTTACCTACAATATATCATCATTTTTCTAGTTTGCGTTTTTAACTATTGATAATGAAATGTTTGATTTTAATAAACGTTGCATGTATTTTTTATTAGGACTAATTAATGATTCTTTCCGTGGCGATAATATATTTTTTTTCATTATGATGGCTTTTCAGAAAATACTGTGACAGAGTGGCCGTTTTCAGCGGAGACCACATTTTGGATTACCATTGCAGTCTGTCACGCGATTCTATGAAAAACAAACTTATAAAAAAGCACTGGATAGAGAAAGTGAAAGACTATTGAGTACTAATAGATGAGTACAAGTATGGACGTATGTTCAAACACTAAAACATTAATAATCAATACTCTAACTAATGACGTATGGTAAAATGAGGTCAGGCAATTGTAGGTAAAAAAGAAGAATGACCCACCTGTGTTATTTTATTTTTGTATAAGTTTAATGGTTTAGATGTTGTGTTGGATATGATGATAAATTTAATACTTACGAGACCGAGATAAACAATTCGAAACTATATTATTTTAAGTTACTTGCCAGTTTAAACTGTTTAAAAGTTCCGAGCTCTGATCCCGATTTTGTCGGGAGTTTTTTAATGCTCTAAATCTTCTAGTGACGAAGTCTCTCCAGTGAAAAAGTACGTGCTCGGTGCCCGTTGAAGTTTTTGCTCATTGCTCAGAGGTTTTTTTTGGGCCCTGATGTCGGGGGTTTTTAACTAGGTTAGGTTATACTTCAACTTTTTAATTAACGAAACGGTATACGTCAGTATTGGTGCTCCTCAAAACAAAGTATAGTTTCTCCGTCTGTTGGGGTTAGCATTACGTGTATTACTTAAATCAGTTCTTGTCTTAATTTTTATAAATATTTATATAGATTTGTATAATCTTCATTGGCCATTGTGCTATATCGCAAAACATTGATTAAACCGATGTGGGTGTTGCTTTGCGTGCGTGTCATATATGTTTTGTGTAGGAAATGAATGGCATACTCCCGTGCCGACGGAGTTTGGGTCAACAACACCCGTATGACATCATGGTGCCTTGTTTTCCCGCGGCCGGGGTAGAGGTGATTGGCTAATTAATTACGCCGCTATGCCAATTGTTGATTCAATTTTGCTATTTGCATGTCATTGTCGAGCTCACATGTGAGGTGATACGTTTAATCAGTTTACGGAGTGCTCAAACTAAGGCAATAGGGTAACTTATGCACTACTCGTATTTAACTGGTTGACAATAACTTATAAATTGATGTTGTAGAGGTCGATGGAGTTGACTGATTCTCTTATTAGTTTCGTAATGGTATCAGTATCATGAAGTGTAGTACAACATACTATATAATGATAAAGTCGTGTGTCAATCCAATGCTAATGCTTTCTGAAACTTTTACTACAATGCTTATCTTATTTACTATCTTAGGCGGAAAGTCGAAGTGCATTTTTCTTTCCTATATTAAGAAAAAATACATATTGGGGGATTATAGATGCTCGGACGAATAATCTAACAAGGCAAAAGATAAAATAAGTAGTTGTACGTGGAAACCAGGCATTAGAGAAGTAGGAATTCATTTCCAAACAGACCTAGGTAATTAACCTAGTGTCCTAGTGTGTCGAGTGTAATGCTCTTTCCTCCCTCGGAAACCTAAGGAAGTGTTCGCGCCAAGGCTGATACGAACCCAAAATGTTTAGCTATAGTAGGTACCTATTTATTTTATGTATCGTGATGCTCATTGAGATCACCTGACAGGATCCTCCATGTATTCATTTCATTATTTATTGTACATCACCGTAGGTATGAGATATTTACGAGTTGATCTAAGATTAGGTACATACGTACTGTCATCTCAATACGGAAAAAATATGCCTATTTTCTCGGATCCCGAGTCGACAAGGGACGAAAAGGCCTTGAGTTAAAACAGACAGCTCTTTAGCCACGGTATCTTGCTTGGGTAGAGGATACATTTGACGGTGTATTTACCATTTTGACTCATTGTGAGTGGAGGCCTGTGCCCAGCAGTGGGACGTATATAGGCTGGATTATTATATTATTATTATTATTGTTTGGTACAAAATCTAAATTTACAGAATCAGCAGTGTTAACTACACAAAAAGTATAAAACCCCTCTGAGGCATAATAACTGTACATAAATCTGATACATTATCTGTCCCCCTCCTAAGCCCCACCCGTCACGCTTTCCCCAATATCCATTTGGCTTTATCTACTAAACTATTCAACCAACCACTCGTAGGACTTTAATCGAAAAAAAACCGGTCAAGTGCGAGTCGGACTCGCACACTGAGCGTTCCGTACACATTTGGCCACATTACAACTGCAAATGAAGAATTTCCTATGTTACTTTAAATACCATAGACTTCTTATAAGTTTTCCTGTGAATCTATAGGTAAAGAACCATATGTAAATAAGTTTGCATGAAAATTTGTTGTAAATATAACTTCAACTTTTTTTTTATATTTAAAAAGGGGAATTGTCATGTTATTATTTATTATATGCAGATGGCGGGTAGTTGGGTATGTAGGGTAGGCATGTGAAACGATGGTTAGAAAATATAAGCCAGTCTTCAATCAGCCGGTGGTTTTATTGTACACGCCCTTACTTAACATATGGGGACCCTCTTTATTATTTCACTTTTTTTTTATTTTATTTGTTAGTAAATTTTCCGTAATAACACATATTCTGAACAAAAATCAACCCGCTATCTATTACGGTTCAAAAGATACAGCTCTTTATAGTTAGGACAGACAGACGGACGGATGGACAGCGTAGGCATATTAAAAAACCGGGCAAGAGCATGTCGGACCATGCTTAGTGTAGGGTTCCGTCGCCATTACAACAAACACAAACAACAATCTCCAAAAAAAACATAAATGTTAGCTAATTTTCTATTCAAACTTATCTTAGGTGATTTTCGGTAGGTATAAACATTTTAATCGTCTGTAACTCAAGAACCAATTAAGTCTACTAAGTCGTGATAGTTTTTCTTTTAAATTCATTATATGCGCTTTCGAACCCCTTGCAGATCTCGTGGTCAAGGGTAGACTGACTACCCGTCTACCCATGACCTTTTTTATCCGGTTAATTATTGTTTTATTCAAAACATTACGTAACTAAACAAAAGCAGTTCCTGAAACTGTAGTTCACAAACAACAGTAAACAAAATGATCAGCTAAATATAATAATTTACTTAAGTAGCTAAGGGCCTGTTTCACAATCGACAAGTAAATTCATCTGTCAAATAAAGATAGCCCTCTCCCTGTCTGTTTTCAAGTGTAAGAAAGGGAAAAGGCTAAATTTATTTGACATATATGCTTTACTTGACGATTGTAAAACAGGCGGTAAGTATATAATATTCATAAAATATCTAGTTCGTTATTTGATCAAATCATTAATTACGTGAACGTGTGAAGCACTATTAAAATAAATGTGGTATCATTATTTCACAGAATGACATTTGGCGCTGTTATTTTACTGCAGTGAATTAAAAGTTCGAGTATAGACTAGTTGCTTTCTGCGTCCGTTAACTATTAGAGAAATCAAAGAATGTGCTTAAAAGATCGACACATTATGGTGTCATGTAACTTAAGTACGAATTCTTCATTATGTTGTAACTTTCAGCGAACAATTTATGCAGCTTCTCGCATACAACTCTAACGATTTTAATGAGTGGTCCTGTCATCTTCAGGAAAGCCCGTTTTCAACCGGGGTTGGGAGCCCAGGTGGTTCATTCATACTAACCAAACAAATGCTATTCAAACTCGCCCTGTTGGTTACATTTTCAGCAAAACGATAACAAAATAATGGAATCAAGTAAAGCAACGACATAATGTATTCAAAGTCGATACACGCCGTAAGGCAAATGTTTTAAACCAACTCGTATCAACGTCCGAATGGGCTTACGTGCGTAGTACGATAGGAATCGAGTTCATGCAGTCGTGTATTTATAATAAACACTAGAGTGAGAGGGACGAGGCGGTCTCGTCCGCACACCGTGATGTCATAGTATATTTTTATAGATGCTCAATCGCCTGGGTTCACGAGTGCTTCATGTTTTACTTTCAGTATTTATCAGTTTTACAGTTAACGAATTTTTCAATGTTACTATGTATTTTTGTGTATTTCGGTTTGGTATCATACGATTTGTATACAATATATGTTACATTAAATATGTCTAAATACATTTCTCTTATTCACTACCCGATTGAAGCGCAGCGCATTGAAAAAGAATTATGTTATTAACTAGTAAATATTACTGAAAAAGAAACAGAGGAGCAGCACAACCAATACCAAAACTCCATGATAAAACCAAAATGATAAAAACATGAAATGGATCCTGACTGTAAGTATGATCATTGTTTTGGAACTTGAATGAGCAGAGTACAAAAACATACATACGACCTCCTCCTTTTTTGGAGTTCGTCACTCTAAAGACAAAATAAAATAAGTTATGACTTATACCCTAGTAGTATTAAAGTAGTATGGCAACATTTTAACATCGCATTACCTGTTAGTAAGTTGTTCGTGTTAAAGTGGATAATTAAATATACCTTCAGTCAACAAAGTATCGGGAATGGATGATTTGTTTATGGTTCCAAATTCAAATTTTTGTTTTTTTTGTTGTTGTTAGATTGGCACAACTGTTTTCTATTTTGGCGCGGAGTTTGAGTTGCATCTGTTATTTATATTAAATACAGTGCTGTTTTTAGTTATATCATATCTAGTGTGTATTGCGAATTTCATAATGGACAAAAACATTGAACAAAGAGTTTGTCTTAAATTTTGCATCGCCAATGGAATTTCGTGTTCGGAGTCACTGAAAATGTTACAGAAGGCTTACGGTGATTCGACTTTATCAAAAACACGTGTTTATGAGTGGTACAAAGCGTTCAAAAGCGGTCGAGATGTGATGGAAGATTTGCCTCGCTCTGGTAGGCCATCAACGTCTGCAACTGAAGTTAACATCGCAAAAGTGAAGGAAATAGTGACTGAAAATCCTCATTCAACTTTGAGAGAGATAGCCGCCGAACTTTCTGTATCTCACGAGTCGATCCGTACTATTTTAACTAATCATTTGGGTATGAAACATGTTACCGCTCGGCTAGTCCCAAAAGACCTGAATTTTCTCCAAAAACTCAATCGTATGAGAGTCGCTGAGGACATGCTAGAACGAGTCAATTCCGACCCAACATTCATGAAACGCATTGTTACTGGTGACGAGACGTGGGTTTACGAGTTTGACATGCAAACTAGTCAACAAGCTTCGGAGTGGCGCCTTCCAACTGAACCGAAACCGAAGAAACCACGCCAAAGTCGATCAAAAAAGTCAAAGTCATGTTGACTGTTTTCTTTGACTATCGCGGTGTTGTGCACTCGGAATTCTTGCCGGAAGGTCAAACGGTAAATAAAGAATATTATTTGAGCGTTATGCGGCATTTAAGAGAGCAAATTCGACGAAAAAGGCCAGATTTGTGGAATGAAAATTCTTGGATTTTGCACCACGATAATGCGCCTTCGCACAAGGCCATCATTGTGAAAGAATTTTTGACCAAACACTCAACAAATACCATCGAGCAACCACCATATTCACCAGATATGGCTCCTGCCGACTTCTTTCTTTTTCCTAAACTCAAATTACCACTTCGTGGCACCCGTTTTCAATCGGTAGAAGACATAAAGGAGAATTCGCGCCGAGAACTGAATTAAATTCCGGAAACAGCGTTTAAAAAATGTTTTGATGATTGGATTATTCGTTGGCGTAAGTGTATCGTTTCTGAAGGAGCATACTTTGAAGGTGATAAAATAAATTTGGATGATTAACAAACAGTTTGTGTATTATTGATCTTTTCCCGGTACTTTCTTGACAGAGTAGTATGTCACCGTATGACTGTGAACACCGAACCGGGCAAGTGCGAGTCGAACTCGCGCACTGAGGGTTCCGTACACATATGGCTGGTTTTTAGAATTTGTTGTTATTCTATAGGGTTTGTTCTATAATCATACTAAATTTGAAGTTTGTATGTTTTACTGTTTTTTTTGTTTTAAAAAAATAAAAATACATTGAAAAATAACGTTTATTGTATGGCGACCCCCTTCATTATTTATATTTCTAATTTTTTTTTATTTGTTAATCCGCCGTAATAAAATAACACATTCTGAAAAAAAAATCAACCTACTATGTATGTTCAAAAGATACTGATATCTAGTCATCCCAGGGGGAGCCGTGAATCTGAACTGTGCCATACCTGTGATCATACCGCTTACAATATAACGTATTAATTTTCGATAGTTTATAATATATCCATGCCAAACCGTCAAATTGTGAATGAACATGCATTTACCAACAGGTTGTGAACCCTGTCGGTAAATGCATCTTCATTCACAATTTGACGGTTTGACATGGACAGATTCACAATAGCAAAAGGGAATATGCATGATTTTTTTTGCTTTAATAAAAATCATTCATGTAACAAACAGTATAGAAAAATCATTTTTCGAATAACTATAACAATTTGTTTCTATCTCTTTCTAGCAAAATAGACTTTAACATAGAGTTTATATGAAGTCAAATTCCATGTCGGATCTCTCTGTCTAATTAGTAGTTTAAAATGCTTATATCATCTGTATTTTTTGGCCAATTTTAATTTTAATTTCACTTTCTGTCATCTCTATTACGGTATGTTCATAATTTGTTAAGAAATGCGATAAAAAAAAATATCCATGCATATTCCCTGTTTGTTGGCTGATTGTATTGTATCTAGCGAGATTTTTTATAAACTAGCGGTGTTCATTCACAATCATACGGTGACACATACAAAAATACGTTGGAAACTTCCGTTCTCTCGTTTGTGTTGTATTATCTTTACTTCTTTAAGTACTATTCAGTCGCGTGCTATCTTTGACGGATATGAATGAGGGCATGTACAATTTGGGCATTTGAAAAAGTTTCAATTAAGTATAAAACCTAAATAAGAGTAAAAGTATATCTTTCACCTTAAATATCGTGAGAAACGACGAGAAGGATATTGCTACTGATTACATTTTGTGCAAATAAGTAAGTCGTCGCGGGAAACTAAACAAAGAAGATTATTATTATTATTATTTTTATTATTATTATTATTATTATAGTGATTATTGCACTGTAAAATATGGTGAATACGACGGTACAGCAAATGTCTAATTTCGGCAACAGCGATTTAAGCAAATTGTTTTGACTAACACAGTCGATTAAGATGGAACATGTCTGACAAGTTCTAAACAACTTTGTCATTTGTTAAATAGGATAACATACAGGGTGTCCCATAAGTAGTCGCACGTCACAGTGACACCGGAGTTAGACCAGCCTAAGACGATCAGAACCAGCCTTTTGCTGACCGCAGTAAAAGTCGCATGGTTTTCAAGATAAGCCAGTTTAAAGTTTGTAACTGGCAAAGAACTTTAAACTGGCAAATGTTGAAAACCATGCGATTTTTACTGTGGTAATGTTAGGCTGGTTGGGTGTGGGGATGATGCGTTATGCGTAATGCATTTCCACTCCGTTCAAAAAAATATATATTAAACAAAAATATTTCAAAAAATAAGGGTTGGTTCGGCCCGTCTTTAGGCTGATCTATGTACGTCCGATGTCACTGTGACGTGTGACTTATGGGATACCCTGTATTTCTGATAAATTTTCATTGCTTTTTCTATATAACGTTTTCTTAGCTGATCATGCTCCGCGACGTCCAGTCTGGACTGTTAAATACCTAATTAAACGTCTTTATTCGATTTGAATTACTGCCAGTGCGTGATCTCATAGCATAGCCGGTTTACGTCGTTTGAACTCGATTTGTACAAGTCACCCGTCACTCAATGATCTTCTTGGAATACCCTTACGCACTTGACAAACGAGTTTCCGTGACAAGCGTCCTTAAATGGAAAACCCTTTACTGTTATTGCGACAATTGTTATAATCTGATGTACTTAGTAGTAATTATGTATAATTAAATAAATGACAAAAAATAAATATAATTAAACCATTATAATAAATGCGGAAGTGATAAATTGTCGTTCTTTCACGGCGCAACTATGACTAAATGCTATTTTTTATATGATTACCGGCAACTTAAACTTTCTTAGTCTATTCAGCTCCCTAAATTGTAATTTACAAATTACAGGTATTTATCAATTTATGACAAATTAAAAATGACGGTCTATACCGGTGACGGTATAGATGTCATCCAGAAAATGCTAATATTTGGTGTTGGTAAGAATACGTTTGGCTGGCCGAATCCACTTAAAGAAGGTCGCGGGCATACGCTAATATTATGAAAAGAAGTAGAAACACTTGGCCAGTGTCCTGTTTCCCAAATCTTATAGGTAGATAAGTATTATTAATTATTTACAACGCGTGTGCACGTACAAATTTAGTAAGTCTCTAAAAGCAGTAGGTACCTACTCCTTGCCAGTACCTACTCGCCATCATGTTTATCCTGTTTCTAGTAAGATCTGAAAACTGCTGTAACACATCATTTTGTAGACTAATTTCAAGGTTGTGTTAGGTATGTCGTAGATAAACAGTAATCAATGTTATGATTACTGAGATAGCATGTTTGTTTACTAGGGCCTGACAATAGGTTGATGAGGAGTTCGTCATTGTACGTCCGATGGACAATAATTGCTTTGAAGCATCCGCGCCCTCAGAAGGCCACGCCGTCATCACAGCACGCGTACACAACGTAGTACGCAGTATTATGTTATGAGTGGTGACTCACAATATTTTAAATTACTCAAATGAAACGACAGAAGCGTAATCTGATATTAGTTTACACACTATTTACAATTCTCAAAATGTTTTTACATCTTTCCCGTTGAGTTAAGTAAAGCAATTTCTCACGACATGACAAAACGTTAGATTTTCTGCGCGATACATATGGTTTATTTTTAATTTACTTAGAGATTATATACAGGGTGTCCAGGTGCATAAACGAATATGGGTGAAACTACTTGTGATTTTATCATGAAAAATGAAATTGTATAGGGTTTACAATTATTATTTTAAGCTCTATGCAAAATTAAAAAATATATATTTAATTTTTATTATTCTCCGTGATAAAATCACATGTAATTTCACCCTTATTCGTTTGTGCACTTTATCGCGGGACACCCTGTATTATTGTGTCGAAGGAGGAGTGTTGCTAAACAAACGCGTTTAATTAGTCAAATCTTTGTTCTTCATTTAATTGAATCAGCCTGTACTATAATATATGTATCTTCGTCTCACTACACCATTTCCGGGTCTTTTATTTTAGTTAATATATTTATTTCATAATTGACCATCTCCAAAATGAAATTAATTTAAAATGCTTACATAGCCTGACGCAAATTTTATGTTATGGCTGTTTAAATATGAGCACTTGTAAAATATGTGCAATAAATAAAGAAGGTATATACTTCAAAGCCTCCTCCTACTCCTCGTGTAGTAGGTATATTTAACTAAAAAATCAATACTATTTTTAAGAATATGTATTAATACGTATCATAGTTGCGAGTTTTGCAATACGTGCGATTTAATAATAATGCGAGTAATGAGGGAACAGTCACCAGGGCCCTTATTCTATATAATGTACTGATAGTGAAGGCGGCCGCGCCTTAAAAATAAGATTGCAATAGGGGTTAAGTCAATGTAGAATAAGGGCCCAGCAATTATTATAATATATTGTGCGCTCTAATGTCTCAACCTAGTTGAAGTTGGTTAAGATATTACTGTTGGTGACTGTACTCATCTCAATACGTCATAATGTACGTACGTCCAATCAACTCGCAAGTACGCTCGTGTGTTTTCCCTGGTGGTGACAAAGATACGAATACTATACATACTTGACTGTTATCAGTAGAATTTCGCGATACGATAATACCAGTATTCAGTTCGTCAACAGCTCATTTACATTAATCAAAGCGTGAAGACAGCATCTTTATTGTAATAATAAAATTGTGTTAAACATGTTTGTACGTTTTGTGCTTTTTATCATGTGGTACAGTTGCTTATCTGTGAGGAGTGAAAACTTAACTGGCGATACACGATTGAATCAGTAAGTGCGTGCCTGAATAAGACTATTCTAAAGCAACTACGGTTAACCTTTTCAACGCCATTGACGGATATATCCGCACCACTGGTTCAACGCCAACGACGGATATATCCTTCACGGTTGACAGCGAAAAATAGACCTGAATGTCTATGACGTAAGGTTGAAATTGGCTCAGTTTGTCAGCTGTCATTGGCGTGTGAGTGACGACTTTTGTATTTGACATGGCGTTGAAAAGGTTAAAAGGAGGGTTACGTACTTGATCCGTAGCATGTATGCTTCTTTGTTCCCTCATGGAGACTTAACAGCTGATCCAATTTCCATATTCAAGGTGTCGTTACAATGTAGTTTTACAGTTGCGAGCAGGCTCATAATAACAGGTTTATACGATTGCTGTTTTTTTGTTACTAGCATTTGCCCGGGACTCCGTCCGCGTAGAAGTCGTTTACAGGAACTGTCCAATTTTCCGGGATAAAAAGTAGCCTATGCCCTTCCCCGGAATTCAGGCTATCTCCATACCAAATTTCACCGAAATCGGTTCAGCGGTTTAGCTGTGAAAGCGTTACAGACAGACATACATACAGGGTTACTTTCGCATAATTATAATATTAGTATGGATTGTTCATGTGATTATAACTGTGCTTAATAATTAATTTTATCTATAAGTACCTACCTAAATACCATCACTCATGAGTCCAAACGCCCTTTGTCAATCGATTGGGGGTTCGACACGTGAGCGGCGGCGACAGTAGGTATGTGCTTAAATACTTTTTCACTTAGAATAATAATACGTAGAAACCTAGTCTGCTCATCAAATGTGTAACCACTTAAAGTAAACCATTTTGGCACACTCTACGATCGGCGCCTGTCAGTCGTAATCACGTCACACAGCGTCTCAACAGCTCCCGGATTTTATTCAAAATGAGAGTTTGCGCACACGGTTGCGACAATGCTTCTCATAAATTAAATACGAGGATCATGCCAAAGGAAATTAGATTCTCAAAAATGTATTCTTTATTACAGGTATCGACTTTTTTAAAATATACACCATGCTGGACACACGTAAACACTTTTCCATCCGTCTAAACCACTTGGAAAATACCAATGACCACTCTTCTTTAGACAACTCTGAAATCTCGAAATTGTAAGCTGCCAGGGCATCTTCTTTACTTTCAAATCGCTTGCCCTTTATTTTTTGGAAAGAGGTAAAAATCACAAAGTGCTAAGTCAGGAGAATATGGCGGATGAGGCAGGATAGACACTTTTTTTGAATGGAGATAGTCGAGTGTTCTAGCAGAAGTGTGCGGTGCGGCGTTATCGTGATGCCACAGGAGGTGCCGGCCACTTTTGGGGCACACACTGTTACATACCTACCATTCAGAGTTGACTGTCCTTTGATCCTCTGTGTCCCGTCTTGCACAAAAATGAAGCAACCATTTGTTTCTGTGTGCTTCGTGCTCGACGACATTTCGTTGGAGTCTGGTCATCTTCAATGCGCCATACCGTGGACAGTCGCTTTGTTTCAGGATCATCGTTATATAACAAAGTTACGTCACCTGTCAGTATATCATAAACGTTCTTTTTCTCACCAGCGTCAAATTTCTTGATCTTATGTATGTACATTCAGTCAACAAAGTATCGGGAATGGTTGATTTGTTTATGGTTACAAATTCAAATTTTTGTTTTTTTTGTTGTTGTTAGATTGGCACAACTGTTTTCTATTTTGGCGCGGAGTTTGAGTTGCATCTGTTATTTATATTAAATACAGTGCTGTTTTTAGTTATATCATATCTAGTGTGTATTGCGAATTTCATAATGGACAAAAACATTGAACAAAGAGTTTGTCTTAAATTTTGCATCGCCAATGGAATTTCGTGTTCGGAGTCACTGAAAATGTTACAGAAGGCTTACGGTGATTCGACTTTATCAAAAACACGTGTTTATGAGTGGTACAAAGCGTTCAAAAGCGGTCGAGATGTGATGGAAGATTTGCCTCGCTCTGGTAGGCCATCAACGTCTGCAACTGAAGTTAACATCGCAAAAGTGAAGGAAATAGTGACTGAAAATCCTCATTCAACTTTGAGAGAGATAGCCGCCGAACTTTCTGTATCTCACGAGTCGATCCGTACTATTTTAACTAATCATTTGGGTATGAAACATGTTACCGCTCGGCTAGTCCCAAAAGACCTGAATTTTCTCCAAAAACTCAATCGCATGAGAGTCGCTGAGGACATGCTAGAACGAGTCAATTCCGACCCAACATTCATGAAACGCATTGTTACTGGTGACGAGACGTGGGTTTACGAGTTTGACATGCAAACTAGTCAACAAGCTTCGGAGTGGCGCCTTCCAACTGAACCGAAACCGAAGAAACCACGCCAAAGTCGATCAAAAGTCAAAGTCATGTTGACTGTTTTCTTTGACTATCGCGGTGTTGTGCACTCGGAATTCTTGCCGGAAGGTCAAACGGTAAATAAAGAATATTATTTGAGCGTTATGCGGCATTTAAGAGAGCAAATTCGACGAAAAAGGCCAGATTTGTGGAATGAAAATTCTTGGATTTTGCACCACGATAATGCGCCTTCGCACAAGGCCATCATTGTGAAAGAATTTTTGACCAAACACTCAACAAATACCATCGAGCAACCACCATATTCACCAGATATGGGTCCTGCCGACTTCTTTCTTTTTCCTAAACTCAAATTACCACTTCGTGGCACCCGTTTTCAATCGGTAGAAGACATAAAGGAGAATTCGCGCCGAGAACTGAATTCAATTCCGGAAACAGCGTTTAAAAAATGTTTTGATGATTGGATTATTCGTTGGCGTAAGTGTATCGTTTCTGAAGGAGCATACTTTGAAGGTGATAAAATAAATTTGGATGATTAACAAACAGTTTGTGTATTATTGATCTGTTCCCGGTACTTTCTTGACAGAGTAGTATCTCATGAACCGTAATAGGCAGATAATTAAAAATTTCACTATGTGTATTTCTATTGCCACTTTAACAAAAAAAATAAAAAAATTAGACTCTTATACACAAGCAGGAATCGAACCCGGTCAGACCTCTGTAAATATTCATTTTGTTTTGTTACAGTAGATGATGGTGTAGATGATAACTTGATAAGGAACATATTTTGCTATGGAACCTTATCTAAATAATAAACAGAATTGCTTACAAGTTAAAACTATGCAATGACTTGTTATTATTGTTTGTGCTGTGAATATTGTATTATAGTTAATTCTTAAACTCATGTAAGAGAAGTTGGCAATGCATGCATCAACTCGCTTATGTCACTACTTTAATCTAGTTCTAAATTAGTAAACTTACCTGCTTTGTTTTTTGCGATACCCTAACAGGGTCTTATGTACTATTTCATGTAACATGAGTGCAACTATGGAATAAATGGAAATGGAACATAAATAATTCGCAAAATTTTATTGCCGTATCGGTCATTATAATGAACAATAATGTTAAGTTAATAAGTTTAAAAAACATATGTTTAAATGTAGTTTTTCTTAATAAAAAAATTGAAGCCATGGTTCCTAAGAACGGGTTTACCTATCTCTTATAATTTTGGTTTTCCCCTCACGGACCGTTTGGATTGATCACCCTGTATATACTAGAATAAATCAAAACTACCCCACATCTTTCCAGCTAGAGGCCCTTTGAGCACAAATTGACTGTATTAAAGTCTTCACCGGCTCCGGGATGCAATGCTCTATTCAGCTAAAATCTTTAAAGCAGTTTTTTCCTTACAGATGTTTCGTAAGAGATTCCGCTATTTGGTCGAGCAGGGCAGCAGCCACTTTACCTATTACTGCTTGCAAGTACAAAATTACAAGTATAATCGTGTTGAGGTGAAAGGAACGTAGGATAGGCGAAAATAAAATAATCATCCCTAAAACGTTTGGCACTGTACAGAAAACACCACTCTAAAGATTTTTATTTACATGGTCCCAGTGGTCTCAGAGTGAAATAAAGATAAACTAGTATTATGATAAAATAAAAGGTATCCGTTTTAATCATTTTAGCTACAGAACACTCCATACGGCGTACGAGTATCTTGGCGGCATCCAATATAATACGCTTACTGATTATGCCGTGTATACGAATACGATCTCTAGACTTTACCAAGACCTAACGCTATTGGAATTGATGCATTTCTTATCTACTTAAACTGGTAAACATATCTACTTGATAAATTATGTAATTATTGGGTGGGACATATGTTTTGACGACGAAGTTTTGAAGAGATTACCTACTCGTGTAATATATATATATACATAAATACCCGGCCGTCTTCAAAACCACAATTTCATTTGGTTTCCCTTGATAACGTAACATTTCGTATGCCTACAGTCGATATTTTTGGTGTTTTCTATACACGTTTTTACACAAGTTTTCATACAAGTTTTTCAAAAATTTCATTTTTAGTAACACTTTGTTGCCAATTGTACACTGATAAGTGATAATAAAGTCGCTATAAAAAGATGAGTCAAACGAGCTCCAGTTGGATGGTACCGTATTATTGTATTGTCATCGGAATTACATAAATACGAGTACTGATGCAAAATTTCAAATCAACCGAATAAGATAATAATAAGATCCTTACAGGGCATTACGATTTACAGGAGTTCCATAACCTGTTCAAGCGTAATAACAATACTCGTCTCCGAGGCCACCAATTCAAACTTCTAAATGAGCATTCCCACAACAATCCTCGCAGACATTTCTTATGTAACAGAGTGACCAAACCATGGAACAAACTACCGGAACATGTAGTATCAGCACTGAATGTCAATCAGTTTAAAAACCGACTAGATCAACACACAGAAGTACAAAGAAAACTTGACCAACGAATAGCCGGATACACGCGTCTATCAGTTGTCACAACTACCTGCCTGATAAATAATAATAATAATAATCTCACATTTAAGTAGAATTGGTTAAAACTGACATCTAAGATTTTATTACATTGTTTGTTAATTAGTTTGTTTGTTACAATTGAAGCTAATATAAGTGTGTTAATAAAAACGCGTTCACTACTTAGTTTGACGTACATTTATGCAATAGGCGACGTGTAGTAATGTGGTGTTGCACGTCTTCGGTGATTAAAAACACTATACAATATTTTGAAGCGGTGGCAAAAAAGTTATGCCAATATCTAACCGATTTAAATAATTTGTGTTGTAAGAATTACTTGTTTTGGCGTTTATCAATAAATGGTACCCTAGTTTATAGGTAAGACCACGGAGCATTCGATCCGCCCGTCCCGTGTATTACGCGTAATTAATTAAATATGTAAGATGACAAATTACATAAGCTTTTGAGGAATCATGTAAGCACGTTTGCTCAACTTCTTATTTTTATTGAATGTTAATGCAATTAATCATTCTCCTCATCAAATTTTGGGTAACGATCGGACGGGCTGTTAGAACGCTCCGCGGCCTTACCCGTATAGTAATATGGCCATTTGGATACAACTACAACATTTGCCGAAATCTATATTCTCGGTTGCTGTGCAGTAGCTCTTACCTTCCCGATTGAATTGGAATCTGGAAAGTTAACTGATATATTCATTTATAATGTATAATAATAGAATAAAAGTGCTGTTAAATTTCTGGGCGTTTTAGCCGCCTTCATTAGTGTCTTCAATATATTGACGAAATCAATAACACCACAGCAACTTCTGATACTGATAGAAACTACGCCCCCGGTTCTGCTTCTGTTTACATCATAAGTTGCTGTGGTGTCATCGATTTCGTCAATATATTGAAGACACTAATGACGGCGGTTTAAACGCCCGGAAGTTTACCCTAATATTGAGGAAGAACCAATCATGAGATTCATGAGTAATATTTATAAGCTCACTAACATTATTTTTCACTACTAAATGAATCCATGTCCTTGTATAGGTGTAGACATCTTTAAATCTTGTTTAGCTTTGTTCCCGAGTGAACGTACTGCGAAACACAGTTAGCGCTGTAACTTGAGTTTAGTCTGGCCAGATTCACCGGAGTCCTGACCCATGTTTAGATGTCTGCGAATTCGCATGTTGCTGACGCTTTGATGTCTACATGACACGTTTCATATTTGGTATCCGCCTGGATGATTCAAGTACAGCCAACAGCAAAAGAAACTAATGAAATAGGGTCTCAAAATAGTATATTCAATAAATTGAGTCAGATATCGCTGACTATTGTAGTTTTGTATAAGTAAATTAAATCCTAATGGCATACGAGTATGTAAGTGATCTGATCACATTCATTTCGAAACTTGAAAAGTAAGTGACATAGTTTTCAAGTTTCGAACAGTTAAAGTCATTACTGAGTGTTTCAAATTAAACTGATTATCTATAATAGCAATAGTTAGTAAGACTACCAAACTATCATATGTAACTGAATACGGGTTACTTGACTGACTTACGGCTGCACTCAGACACGTCGTTTAACTTTCAAGTTTCATTGAAGTTGCTGTGCTGTCACTTTCTTTGCTATAGCAATAGAATAAGACGCAGCAACTTTAATGAAATTTAAAAATTAATTGACGTCTCTGAGTGCGGCAGTTAGCCGTGTAATGCAAATCGGGTTTAGTCGGTTATACTCGTATATCCAGACAAGGAAAGTCACACGTCTTCGTTTTAGCAGAACAACCTGAGAGCCAGGTCTACCAACCTGACAACAGAGTGACTTCACCCAAAATCAACCAATTGCTGGTTTAGAAAAACCGTAACCTAGCGACCTTTGTTACAACCGTACCGATGACAGTTTAACTGTCCTTGTCATTACATTATGATAACTGTTGCACATAAATATGTTGCTCGGCGACGTTTAAACAACAGAT
This sequence comes from Tortrix viridana, assembly GCA_963241965.1. Taxonomy (NCBI): domain Eukaryota; kingdom Metazoa; phylum Arthropoda; class Insecta; order Lepidoptera; family Tortricidae; genus Tortrix; species Tortrix viridana. The sequence goes on along the minus strand of OY725171.1, from coordinate 54,015,429 downwards.
ACTATTGGTGATACAGCGCCCAATCAGCTACTCATACTGAACCAGTCGTTATTGGTCGTAGGGTTGCTATGGCCACGTATCAACAAAACTTCATGCGCCAGAATTACAGATTTCAGATTAAAATATTTCATCATTTTTAATGAAGTTTCCAGTAAAGAGACATCGTTTATTATTATTTCGCTTTGACATATTGATTTGTCATTTTCTTGTGTCCATGTGTTATGTATGATAATTTTCTTTTAACTAATTAAATGTTCAGTTAAAAATGATGACACTGGTATAATCTGTTATGTTGATTTTGATCACTAGCTATCTTTTGACGTTGACTGTACCTACTGTAATGTAATGAACCGATAATAAATATAATTACCGGCTGATCACATTATTAGGCATTTTTCAGTAAAGAAATGCAAACGTAGAATTTAGGCATAGATTAAAAGGGGTTTTATGCCTGGGCCACACCGGATGCGTTGCGTAGACGTGCACGTGCGCGTTCGCGTTCCACTGCGTTGTATAGTATGAATCTTCACATGAGGACGTAGCTATACATCGCAGTGGAACGCGAACGCGCACGTGCACGTCTACCCAACGCATCCGGTGTGGCCCAGGCTTAAAAGGGTAAAGTTTATAATTTTTAATATTTTAAAAATAAGCAACAAATCCTGTAAAAATACAACATGATGGAAACGCAAAGAAATATGAAAAAAGGTATTATCTTCCTGATCACAGACTCTATAGCTATAAATTTTGTGGTTTAATAATCAAAACAATAATCGTTTAGTTTAGTCCAAAAACTTGGTTAACCGACCACTAAAGAGAATTCTAACCGGAGACTATGAAAATACTACTACTATTATCGTACTACAGGTTTTAAGACGTGGCTCAATTCATTTTAGTTGGTTTGAAGTGATTTAAAGAAATAATTTTAAAAGGTTATCTTGAAAAATCATGGAACGGCGTAATGTAGAATTTCCTCTTATAAGCCGCGTATGACACCGCTGCCGACGACACGCTTCTAGCGCCGTGATGTTAATCGCAGACGGGCTTCATACCGCATTCGTACAATCGGATTTTCATGAAGTAGAATAAATTGTTAGCCGGTACGGCTTGCTGCAATTTGAAAAAGCTCAACCTATACATACTGAAACCAAACTTACCTGATTTAGATGGAGATCGGCAAATTAATACCAATACACTTTTATAAACACTGTTACTAGGATCGGTAACATTAATCAATCATTGGTGTTATAAACGAAGTTGATTTCAACCAAAATTTGTGAACTTTTATATAGATTTCACTCCGAATTCATTTGCGATCAGAAAGATAATGACACAACTTCAATCGTTCGGGTATTTGCCTTCAGACCTAGAGGCCGATTGGGCCTAAATTACCTAATCGGTTTTAAAATTCCCAGACACCCCAGTCATATTTTTAAAAACTTTATGGTACGCCACCGCTGAATGAAAAGAGTTTTATAGACCTTGTACATTTAATACCATCGCAATCAATATCTTCACGCGTGGTGGCTACAATTAAATTAATGGCGTCTCATTTCATATAAATCTCCAGCTATATGATGCAGGGCACTTACTTTACTCGTGTTAAGTGACTATTTAGAGGGCCTTTGATTATTGGTAATTTGCCTTTCGGCCTCCGACTCAAAACTTGCAAAATTATTTTCTGTAAGATATCTAAAATATACATTATTAAATATATTTTCCTAAAATTAAAACTTATATTTTCAGCTTTTACATGATTGGTTACGAACGGCTGGTAAAAACTTTGTAGTAGGAGGAGTAATTTATTATACTCAGCTCAGGGGACGTTAAATTTTGCCAGTGAATGTACGGCCGCACTTACTGTGCACTCTCTACAAGTTAGTCACTTTCCTCTCTCTCTCTCTTTTCCCATTACTCCTCTATGGAGCTTGGGCCCGAGCTGTAGTAAAAGTGCATTATAAAGTAGAAGAGTAACCGGGGTTTCTTTTGTTCCAGAGAGGTAGCGAATGCTTGGGAGAGACAGGTGGGCAAGCCCGACCAACAGGCGCCCCTGAACCGTGTCCAAAGCTTCTTCTACGACATTCAGTTAGATCCAACTGAAGTCCAAGGTAAATTATCCCTTTCCAGTCATTTTAGTCTGATGATATTCCATATATCCGTATAACCTAAACCTTGCTAACTATGCGAACATATCTAAGACTTTAGAGAAAAAATGATGAGATGATAATATTTATTTGCAAGAAAGTAGGTTCACAAAGATCTTATTTAGGATAAGATAATAATAATATTTAATGATTGAATGAATTCTGGACGCTTTTTTGTTGTTGTTTCCACCTCACACTTTGATTCGAACTCCATACGTTTCTGCTACACAATAAATTTAAAATTTACTTTTATGTATCGCATGCAACTACAAAACCAAAGCTGGATTACAAATGAATCGAGCGAGAAGTATTTCTATTTATCTCCGCGCTACCTCCTCCTTTGTGTATGTGTCCACTGCTTGACATATGATTTGCATTTCGCTCTCGTTATTAAGCTTTATGCGGGACGGCCATAGGATTGTCAATAGATCATGATGTAAAAAAGTTAATTTCTCTTTGATTCAGACATCCATTATCTGGCTTAGATTAGACTAAATGACCAAGTTTTCGATTGCGCGATTCTATTACCATGATAGTGACTTGACAAACACGAAACTATAAATGCAATAACAAATTACTCATGCTAGTTCCGCATACAATATGCTGATATTTAAGGCACCATCCACGGATTTGTACTTGCAAGTACAAATCCGTGGATGGCGTGAATAAGTTAAAAACTCGTCAAAAAAGCAAGAAGTTAATTAAACCTTATGCAATCTGTTCTAAATACAAATTTCCTTAAGTTTACCTCTCGACTTATCAAGTTACTCACGCCATCCACGGAAATAACGGGCAGGTCGCGACGTTTTCTTTTGAAACAGCTAGCAACTCGGTAGTAATACGTCCCATAATGTGAGACTGGACATCAGGGTGGCTTTAAATACACCCTTAGCGCGACGGCGATCAGTTGGCATGCAATGAACACAGCCAGGTTTAATAAAGGTCCGCTGTTGCCGCTGTTGTTACAGCACTCACGCCACTTCTGGCACACCTCACGATGCAATGCAATTCGCTTACTGTTTGAGCGGGCCTTATGCGGATAGTGTAAGGATATGTCAGCCGGTGTTCAAATAACCAGTTGTTACCTTTAGTTTATCTGTTACTAACCATCAACTGTTGCAGGAATGATGATGACTAAAATGACACACCCACTTAAATTCCAAGTAGTGATAATTGATATCCCTGTGCTTTTCCCCCTATTTGTTACGCGTGTAGACGCGTCACCAGAATAGCGAGTAATCTATTTAATATCATCACCATATCGATTGTAAGTAGTAAGATATTCCATCTTATTAATAAACGTACAATAGCTAAAGTTAAAATATGATAAGTATGTCCTTATACAAAATAAATAAGTTAATTGTGTCATTTAAATTTTAAAATTTAAGAGTGTCAAACAATGATAAACAGACTTAAATAGGGGGTTGGTATTTAAAAACGACTACCGGGAAGTACCATCTTTTTGCAATACAGCTAGACGATTCGTGAAAGTAACGCCTAAAAATATTAACCCAGGCAACTGTTAGACAATTGGTCTAAAATGTTTTTCGTGAACCGCCAAAGTAAAACAACGAAGAAAAAAATGCAAATTATACTCCGTAACTAAGGGGTCAAATTTAGTTAACAATTTTACAACTACGAGTTTTCATGTATATACCCGACCGTTACTCGACTTTGTTTCTTCTTCTTCTTTATAATTAAATGACAACTGTCCGTCCGGTAGGTAAACATTCCAATGTTTATCAATTTATATGTATAATCGGTAACAAAGAAAATAAATATGATCTAAAAGACGGTCATCTTGCGATCGACCATATCAGTAAGTCCCCGACTATTTCTTAAAGTTAAAGTAGTCGCGTTCGCAATGCACACTGCAAACGCCCTAAAAAAAAATTGCCCTGAAGAGTAGTTTTTGGAAGTAGGCCTTACCAGTCAATGGCGGGAAGGATCGTAGCCATTTTGCCTGACTTAAACAGGGTGGCCACTTTCTGGAAAACCGGGAAATGACAGGGAAATTTGCAAAAGGTCAGGAAAAATACATTACTTACTAAAACTATAACTTGCATTTCGTCTATTGAGAGGAAAAACTCACTAAGGACACTATTAAAAATATACATTTGTTCACTGCACTGTGGTTCCTCCCATAATATGACAAAAATCAAAAATCGGTGTAATAACAACCATGAAATAAGTTATCGTTGTAACATCTACTAATTCTAAACTACGAAAAACTATAAATTAATTTCAATAAATTAACTAAATTAAAATATCGGTGTATTTTAATAAAAGGGCTCGAAGGGCATTAAAATCCTATATAGAAAAAAAAATATGTAAAAAATCTCTAGATTTCGTTTCCATAGAAAAATTTATGGAGAAAAAAAAATCCATCCTTTCCGTGCGGTGTACTTTTATATTGAATATAAAATGTTATTTGACATTTTTTATTTTATTTTTGCTTGGATTATCATGGAAAAACCCTTAAAAGTGCCTGGAAAACCGGGAAAAGTCAGGGAAATTCAAATGTTGTAAAAAGTGGCCACCCTGTTAAATGTAGGACTTTTAGAATAAGAAGATATTATAATTGTGAAGTAAATAATTCAAATTGTTTAAGTGGGTAAATAAAATAAAATTTGGACTGATTCATCTGCTCTATGTATCTTTGTAGGTACCTATATATTGTATATATGGTAGATATTCCATACATAGGATTTACGGTTAAATTGTAAACACGGATTTAATGATAAAAGTTCCAAGTTGTTAGCGGAATGACTGTCCTAAGCGTATCAATGCTCCTTATCTACTTTGTCGTTTCTATATTCATTTCAAAGGACTTATAATGGTCCAAAACCAACAGAGCTAGGTATTTTTATCTACGTCATTTTTTATAATGAGCACCAAGTTGCAGAACTGAAATATACACATTTTAGTCATTTAATTTGTGTAACTTTGAGAAAATACAGATTTATAATTATTCTAGTATGGAAAGGAATTACTGTAATGGAAATCAACCAGGCTTCATACAAAGTTGCCCATAACCTTTATCACCAGCGTAATTCACGCAGGACTTTGTTACTCTACTTTGTATAAATTAACCTATTTGCTTTTACAATCATATTTATTTTTTAACGATACGGCTGTCTTTACTGTCATGATGATTAGAGCTACCATAACGTTAACCATACGATAGCGATATTGTTTAAAACTCGGTGCCTCTAGCATTGCACAAACTTAAGAGCGCCGGCTGCGGTGATTCTATCTCAAAGTGCGAGTTGTAAAACGATTCTGTCATATAAAACAATTTACGGTCTTGTGCGGTTATTAAAACACGCCCCTATTATATATTTATTGCCCATGAATTTCACGACGGAGCCAATTCACAGTTCACTGTTAATAGGTCTTAGCACACATCATGACTCTTGTGTTATGGTATAGTTATTGGTATGCATCTTGTGTATGAGCTATGGTGCGATTCTCTACGCAAATTCCGTGGGGTCTATATAGAGCTCAGCGGCGTTCTTGCTTATCTTGATCTTAGGATTCGTAACCAATTGTTTTAAAGTAGCTGGTCTGCCCAAGGGGTTCACCCAAGCTGAAGTGCACTACTGACAATATGGCCTCTATTCCACTTTGTTTAAAACAATATAATTAACGATTTTTTTTTGTATACAATGGACCAGCAAATAATAACCTGTTGGTAAGTGACGATAAAGTCAATTTGATGGAGCTCGCTGCTTCTGTAGCAGCCTATTAACTTAAAAATGAGGGAAGAGAATTCCATTCTTTAGCAGTTTACAATAAAAAGGTGCACCAATACGCTTTGTGACAACGAATGGTATTTCAACAGTATACGGGTGAAGCCACTCCCTCATGCCTAGACGTCCGACTATGAATGTTAACGTTAAGGTAACTCTTATTTACTTAACAGTTAAGGTGACCGTATGGTAAAAGTAAAGCAATATGGTTTTAGTGGAATATTTAGAAGCCCAGATCAATGTATTTGATTACCTACCAAATGTAATATATTATAAGTGTAGAGGTCAAATAGGATTGGTTCGACGCATGGTCCCTCGATGCTGTGCGGTCAGTTGCGGCAGATAACATGAGCACAACTGCAATGAATCGCTATAAATTATCTGATCTTATCATGCGAATTTAGAGTTCGTTACTTCTCCCGCATTATGTTACGAGTACAATAACTTTAATAACTTGATTAGTTAGGTAGTAAAACTGTCTGCCGATATAACTCTATGTACTGATTGTTGCCCGCGGCTGCGTCTGTGCGTAGAAGTTGTTTTATTGAAAATAGTAAGACGTAGTCAAAGTAGGTCTTTGACTATATCCAGTTGTCCTTCAAATTTGAGTCGGTGAAAACGATACAAAAATAATAAGAACTTGCCGTATAATAAAGGCTATAAAATCTTAAAGCTTTCGGCACACCAAACGCGTGTCAGGCGCGTCGCGCTTTGAACGCGGGCCCGCGCATGTTGTAATACAACAAAGCAAATTGAACCCGGCTCACCAAAAAGTAACGCGTGCCCGTGGCGTGCGCAGCGCTAGCACGCGTTGAAGCTGCCGCCTGCCTGCGGTGTGCCGGGTGCTGCGTCGCTCACGCCACGCGACGCGCCTGACACGCGTTTGGTGTGCCGAAAGCTTAAATTTTTATTTACCTATGAGTATTTGTTGAACCATTGTAACATTCTAGCGACATTTTTCAACTGTCTATGTCAGGGCTCTGGCTTACTTATCGTACCGTTAGTAATGGACAGGCATTGCAGGTTCTGTAGGTAAATAGGGAGGGATGTTTAACCATCGGGAAAAATCCCAAACAAGCCCCAAGCAAGTTTGCTTTCAAGTGGATGCTTCATAAGCATCTGCTGAAACAAGTGTAGGAGTAAATCCATTCATCGTCCTCGCCTTATCCGTATACTGTATTAATATATATGAAGTATTTTATGCATATTTTATGTAAATGTACTGGGTTACCCTTGGATCAACGACACTCATTTCATAGAATGTTTTACTTCGCCGAATTTTCATTTCTATTGACAGGCATTTCCACGTACAGGAGTTATAATTTTTGGGGAATCACAGGTCTAACTAATCTAACCTAACCTCACCTACATAACCCATGCTTTAGATAACCTGAAAACAATAAGGAATCAGCAGAAATTAGCTTTCGACGAAATTAAATTCGGGGAAACGAAACCTTCGATGAAATAAGTGTCTGCAAATCAAGGGGACACGAAATATAGTATTATATTACTTATTTATATGTGTATTTTTATATACCTATACAATATTAAAATATGGTAATACATGTTTAATAACTTTACTTTCTTTACTAAGTAATTTTTTTTGCGCCGACCTTTATCATTTTGTTTGGCCTAGTATTGACTGGTAAAAATGCCATTGGGCATTAAGTCCGCCATTTGTACTTTATTTTTAATAGTACAATTTAAATATATAAGTAAAAATAACTAGAAAACACGAACATAATCTATTTAAGTAAAATAATTACTGACTAAAAATTATCTAAAATGGTAGAAAAATCTTATATCTCAAAATGTCAAGCTAAGATAGACGTTACTTGGTAAACTCACGTAAAATAACCATACTTGATTATATTTCCTTCTTCAATACAAATAACAGGTGTTGCGGCAATGATCTCACCAATTGCTCACTGATGTTGATGACCAATAACAGACTGAGGTCACGACCGCCCATCGTGATTTGGCTCGTTGTAACTACCGTCGGACAAAACCGGAAGAGCAGCTAAGAACCATATAAGTCTTTCTTCTCACAGTTCCATGAGTCCAGTCACTGTTTTATATCTCGTTAAAAGGTAATCGAGTTAAAGCAATTGTACTGTGAGTACTGTGACTGTGACGCAGCACCGTGGACTCACTCTGTAAACATTTGTGTTGAACAACCTCCGCAAAACCGCTAGTACCTATCTATCGTAGTAAATACTCTTCTACCAGGTGCCGTGTTTGCTCAACGCGTATATGTAATTAGGCACGGTAAGCCATTTGGGGTTGATTCTCAATAACCTAGGACACCTAATTATAACGAATACAAATATAATGAAATAAATATTATTTCCAGATCTTACGATCCATAGTAGTTTATTTTTGTTTACACGTCAATGTTAAGACACGTGATGCGAGAAACGTAGTCGACGTGACGCTGCTATGTCAGTGTTATAGTATTTTGGTTTCTCATCATGACAGTAAAAAGGTAGTTTTATTATTTCATACAAACAACTTAACATGTTGATTGATTACTTACTTGTACTTAGATATTGCGGGGCGGCCTCAAGGGTTCCCATTGTTCCCAAAGGAAGTTTACCAAATTTTTCACTGTACATACTAAGGTCTGTTTCAATACAATTTTCTCATAATGTAAACAAACAGATTTTGTTAAAACTCCAACACAATCATTCACTTAATTGAATTAGAAACGTATGCATATGTATTTAGAAAGTTTCAACTTGATATCTCATTTATAACTTTTTCCAGCAATATTAGTTTGATTAATAATTTTTTCATTTGATTTAAAAAATCTAAGGCCAAATGTGAGATTATTTTATAGGTTAGAAAGACATCTTGTAATTTATGGATTGGATATGAATCAAGTAATTAAAAAAAATATTGATTTGTAATTCGCTTTTGGATTTGTCACACATTTTTTCATCATTAATCAGTCGATGGTCGAGTTGATAACACGTTTGTTTACATTATTAACTAATTAGATTGAAGCAGACTATACAGTACCTGAATTTATCAGGGTACTGTGCGTACTTTACCGCTTAAAGCGGTGGCTTGACGACCTAGACCTAAAAATTGCCTTAAATAAAATTAGTATATAATCCTCGGTACTTACCAGGGCGGCTGATAGATAAGTTCGCGGCCTGAGGTACTAAGCAAAGACATATGTATAACCCCCTTCTTCATATCACTTGTAAAAATACTCTTTGGTATTTTAAATATGCTCTTTATTTAATGGAATCTGTGGAAGAACAAACACCATCATGACGGCAGATTCGGAAAATTGTCGTAATTTTGAATACCGTGCGGTGATAAAGTACCTTGTTAAAAAGGAAACAACGCCGAAAGAAATTTTCGATGATATGTCGTCAGTTTTTCAAAAATCTGGGCCATGGTGAATAAATGGACTCGCTTATTTCAACAAGGGCACAGATTACCTTACTTCGTAACAGATACACCACTCCGCAAAGTACATCCGGTTTTAGCCTACCGTTTTCTGACCTTTGGACACCTGTGGAACGGACTTATCGAAACGGGCTGCCAGCGATGTTGCCTCGCCGCGCCGGCACGCATTCAAGTGTGACGGCGCTAGGTGGCGCTGGCGCCGCGCGGACCGCGCGGTCAATCGGTCGCTAGCACGTGTTGTGATAATTGACGTACTACTTACTCAAAGTTATTTGTTGGTTTAATTTTATTCGTGAAGTTGAAGTTGTATATTAGGTATTAGCGTTAGTGTAGTAGTTAAGTTCAAAATGGTGAATCATGCACATGCATACTGTGCGGTTAATGGATGTATGAATAATAAGAAAAATAATCAAAAACTATCATTTTTCACACTTCCAGCTAACGAAGAAAGTTGAGTTTAATACTATGTAATGATATAATATTTATTTGTAATACAAAGTGGAATGGGCTTAATTTAAGCCAAGCGTTAGGCAAAGGTACACCTATTAGATTAATTGGATGTAGGTTTTTATTTTTGCTTGTACAACATATTTACTTTGGGTTTCATCGTTATTTAGATAGTTTTCTATGTTTTCATTCTATAGTTTTACATTCAACGACGTTTTACATATATTTTATCGTACCCACGTTGTTTTACTTACATGTGAATATGCATAGAAGACCCCCAAAAAAAAAAACTTATTTTATTAGCCGCTTTGTGCGCACGAAAGTATTTTATTTTATTTTTATCGTAATGTTGACAACCCTAATTTAATCGTGACGACGCAATTGATACACTTAGCGCGAACGCGTAAGGTTCTTTCTAGCGCGCACGCTCGCAGTACACGTATTAACAAACGTAAGTATAAAAAGCTATATGCGCGTTCAAATTGTAGGTTTTATCATTTTCTATGAGAGTGGTGGTAGCCTGACAAGGCCGTGAGAGCTGTGAAGAGCGTCCGGGCCGTCCTGTGACGGTAGTGACGGAGTAAAATGTCCAGAAAATCGAAAAAATAGTTCTGGCAGACCGAAAACTAATATTGTGGCAGGTAGCAGAAGAAGTCCAAATTAGTAAAGAACGGGTCAGATAAATTATTCACGAACATTTGCTTATGCGAAAAGTAAGTGCCGAAAATGCTAACACCGTTCGACAAGCAGCGACGACTACAGACTTCTAAAGATTTTTGAGTTAGCCGGTTGTCCACCTTGAAGAAACTTGTCACCGAATTTTAACTGTAGATGAGACCTGGATTTGCCAGTGTAATCCGGAGTCTAACGCAACGGATGAAAGCCGGAGAACGGCGGCCGCCGAAGAAATTCTAGGTAGAAAAGTCGGTGTCGAAGCTTATGGCGACAATTTTCTGGGACAGTGAAGGTGTTTTATTTATTGATTACTTGTCTAAGGGGACTACAATGAATGTTCAATATTATGTTAGTTTACTGGGTCAAGTACGTGAGGCAGTCGTACAGAAGCGGCGCGGGAAACTCGCGCGCAAAGCAATGCTGTTTCTGCAGGACAATGAACCTGTTCACACAGCGCGAGTTTCCCGACAGGCCTTGAACGACACTGGCTTCTCTGAAATTGCCCACTTACCCTTCAGTCCGGAGATTTTTTCCATTTTTCTAATTTTAAGTTACAAGGCCGGAGATTTTCCAATGATGATGAGATAAAGGCGGTCGTAGAACGCCACTTTGAAGGCAAAGAGAAAACTTATTTTTATGTGGTTTAAAGGCACTTTATGCCAGATGTAAAAAATTTATTTTATTCGAAGGGGATTATATTGAAAAATAATAAATAAATTTAGTCATGTCAGCTTTCCTTTTATTTTATACGAATTTATCAGCCGCCTTCGTAGGTCCATCCCGAGGTTGTCCTGTTTTTTTCTTATGTTTATTTATTGTTTCAGAGTCGAAAATGATAGCCTTGGCGAGCAAGAGTGTGAGGCGCGACCTACCCATTCCCGAGCTGCGCCGATTTTCGAGGTATGTCAGACAGTGAGTACATGATCTTTTATACATTGCCCCATTCTGCCTGCCTCCTTTAAAATTCCAAGTATTTTTTCATTGCTTTAACTTACAAAAAGTTTTTGTTTCCTTACAATTTATTTAATTAAAAATATAAACGTTTGCAGTAAAAAGTGGGTAATTGGGAATATGCATGAATTTTTTTTGTCGCATTTCTTAACAAAATATGAAAATACTGTAAAAGAGATGACAAGCAGTAAAATTAAATTTAAAATTTCAAACTACTAATTTGACAGAGAAATCCGACATGTACTGTGACGTCAGCGGGCACTACGGCCATATTATCTCCATGTTAAATTCTGTTTTGCAAGAAAGAGATAGAAACAAATCTTTAATGGGTTATATCTTGGTTATTTTTATAGTTAATCTAAAAGTATTTTTTCTCTGCTGTTTGTTACATTAATTACTTTTTAATAAAGCAAAAAAAAACATGCATATTCCCTATTGTTGCAAAAAGTAGTAAATTATATTGCTATTCAAATTGATGTACTTCTCTTATTTTTTTTTTATATCTGTTTAATTATTTTTAGACACTATATAGAGGATATTCATTTGATATGTATTTTACAAAAATCCATTCAGTCAGTTCAAAGCAGGGACTGAAAAGGTACCGTTAAAAACGGTTTTTACCGGATCTTTTTAAAGGTACCCGACCGTTAAAGCAGTATTCTGGTACCGGGTATCAATACTTTAGGTATCCAAACAAGCTTCCGTCCAAACGGTACCTTTAAATAAAAGTACCTCATCAAATAAGTACCCCAATTCAAACCGGTCACTCAATCGCACAAAAGCGCCGTTGTGAGTTAGCGACTCTCGCGAAAGCGAGAGGGATCGCGTGTCTCACTTTTTAGTCAGTTGCGTCACTATCACTCTCAGTACCGCATGCGACGCTGCCTCGTTTATGGGTAACCGATACTCTACCCGAAATCATTGAGGTACCCGTTTTATCGGTCAGCGTAATTGTACGGCTCATTTTTCGGTCAGGTACCTCTACTTGAAACGGTCAACCTTTGCGGTACCGTTTTAAAAAGGTTCCTATTAAATTTTATTTATTCGGGTACCGTTACTTATGGATACCTTTTCAATTGATACCTTTATTTTAGGTGACCGGTCTTTTGCGGTTTTTCAGTCCCTGGTTCAAAGTCGACACTGAATTGTGATATTTTTTTAGACCAATTAGTGAAAATGGTATGTTTAAAAGAAAAAAAAACCTTTGTACGTACCGCCGTCTTTATGACGTCACAGTTTCTATCCCCCCACCTTTTGCATTTGCACGCTTGTCATCTCATATATTTGTACATATTCAGGACATCATACTGAATGCATTGATATCATACCCATATCCGAGCTACATACGGAATGTACCTATAGGTACTATAAGTCGTAAACGTCGCCCCGGGCACAGATTACATAATAAGAACAGATACACCACTCGTTCACGGCAGCGCCTTTATAACCTACCGCTAAGTAGTTCCGCGCTGAACCAACCGGCAATGGGTGTCCGCAAGCCGTAACAGCCGCACGTCAGATATTTCCCGCACAAATTAAGCTCATGCGGTCGAACGTAAAAATGGTGGCTTCTTGTGAAGTGCATGGTTGTTGCAGGAAGAAGACAAATAAAAAGTTATCGTTTTTTTAATGATATCAATATTTGTTAAAATTATTTACGAGATTCAGAATATTTGCAACAATTCGTTTTATTAATAGTCAATTTAAAGAATCTAAAAAATCCATTCAGCATCTTATAAAATTAAAACACATTTAAAATACTTAAGCTTAAAAAAAACTTTTTTAGCGACACACTGTTGTCGACTGTAATTTTATCACTGTTGTTATACTCGCTATTAAAAGGCAAGTCAAACAAGTCCAAACTCGACGGATGCACTATTAGCCATTGAGTCCTCAATTCCAATGGCCACCTTCATTCTTAAATTATTGTTGTACCTACCTGTCATCAAAATCACATAAGTACCCAATTAAACACTACGAGTATTAGGTTAATATTATAATAAACATTGTTATTTTCACAACTCATTATTTTATTTTATCTTTTGGTCTTGGCACAACCCTGGCGTATTCATTCGATGACTCTTTGCTCGCGCTCACGCGCTGAGAAAATTGATTTCGGGTCTTACGGTGAGTAATTAACGTTCATTTTTGCTTGGAAGAAACAAAATGGTATTATTATTATGTAATAATGATACTCAATATGTTACGATAGCGTAGATATTTGTTATTTTGTATGAGAGTGGTGTATCTGTTTTTATTATGTAGTCTGTGCCCCGGTTGTCCTCTGCAGGCATGAATCAGGATCATTTGTTGATGACGTTAAAACACGCCGCGAGCTCGGTCATGAACTGTGGTTGACTTTGGCTAGGGTTATTGATACACAACAATCTGAAATCGCGATACAAGGTTTCGTTTAAATAAAACACTTCTCGGAAACGACTGCGTGTAGTAAACAAAAATACTGTTTGAGGAATGATTTGTCAATACTAAGTGCCGAGTCAATAACAATACGTTTATTACGCACCGGCCTGCCAACAATATATAAAGAAAGAAAGAAAAAACATTTATTCCTGACATACTTACATTAAAAAACCGGGCAAGAGCATGTCGGGCCATGCTCAGTGTAGGGTTCCGTCGCCATTACTACAAATACAAAAAACAATCTGCAAAATCCATAAATATTATTAGGTAATTTTTTATTAAAAGTTATCTAAGCCTATTTTCGGTAGGTATAAACATTTTAGTCGTCTGTAACTCAAGAATCATATGTCTACCTAGTCGTAATAGTTTTTCTTTTAAAATCATGTGCTTTAATTTCAAGTATTTTCCAGATTTTTGGTACTTGCAATTTTGGCTGTACTGGTGACACGCAACTCTAGCGAAAATGACACTTTTTGAGTTCAATATTTCCTAAACGGTCCCGCTAATCTAAAAATGTAAAATTACATTTATATATTAATTTTTAAGAGCTATCCAACGATATCTCAAACGTTATATATTTTACCTTTGCTTTACATGCATGGAGAGTACCCCAAAAAAATTTTTTTTATAAATTTTATTATTGATCTTTGTGCGCAGTAAACATTTCTATACGTATACAAAATTTCAACTTTGTGACACTTATAGTTTCTGAGAAAAAGTTAGTGCGACATACAGACAGACGGACATGGCGAAACTAGAGATGTGTCGTTCTTGGAAACTTTCTTCATTTTGGTTGGAGAACATTCTCGACCGGGAATATTTTCCTTACAAAATGAGGAAAGTTTCCGAGAACGGCACATCTCTAATTGAAACTATAAGGATTCCTAGTTTGACTACGGAACCCTAAAAAGGACAGAGAAATACGCATATTTTAACTACGCATATAATATATAATTTGTACGTTCATTCCATAAAAGCACCTTTTTACCCGACTGAGCGAAACCAAAAGAAGGGTAAAGGATGTTTGTATGTCACTGACCAAAAACCGGATGATCCCTCTAGCTTCTAAACTATTGGAGCGCTTCTAATCAATGGAGTGTCATATGATTCGTTAAGAACTTGCGATTGTCATAGGCTATAAAAATTGTAAGGGTGCGACACACTAATCGCCGGTCGGGGTTTTAGTTTGTAACTTTTGAATTATTACTTTTAATCACAATTTGACATTATGCATCATTGACCTCAATACAAATACTAGTCATTTATCATAAACCAAATTACACGTACACAATACTGAATTAAGTAGGTTTGATACACTCACTTTTGAAATTCTTACAAAAGTAAACAAATTATTTCGTAATAAATATTAAGTATTTTATTTCTAATTTCAGTTTTCATTCGCAGGAGTCCAAACAAACCGGAGTCACCACAGTGGAGCATAGAAAAAGAATTCAGAAGTAAGGACACCATATGCAGACCCGCCAATGGTAAGATATTTCAAAAACCTTAAGATAGTTAAATATTAGTTGTTCGATATGGTGAAAGCGATAAACACAAGCAGGATGCGTTTGATAAATTAACATACATTATCGGTGACACCATTTACTGCATTGCGACGCTAGTAGGCTTCCTTCCTTACAAGTTAGCAAAAAGGTATTTCAACACGTTGCAAATGATCATAAATAAAATTTCCTTTTTTTTTCAACGATGAATCAAATAGCAAGCGGGTTTATATCTCGGGCCTAAATACAACTTCCTCAATAAATATTCATGTCTTTCCTGAGAGCGAACTTCATAAAGCGTGTTGCGGAAGGTCGATCGGAGACAGCTTCTCGCATTCGAACATGTAGTCAGTAAACTTTCCGCACGGTACCAATCTAGAAATACTCGGCGGTCCCGGTGGCGGCGGCCTCGGCGTGTGGTCGCTCTCCAAGTGCGCTGCTCAGCTTCAGCTTTACAATTTTCACTTCTACGACTGTTAATTATTCAGCTCTAAGCTACCTCTGAATGTAACCCAGTAGTGGACCTAGGCAAGTGGAATTCGCGTACGTTAACGACTGTTTTTTATAGGATTGACTTGTATGGGATTAACGTAAGCTGTCGTGTGTTTTAATGTGTCATTCCATACATTTTGACAGGTTTCTACTGTCGCTATCTTTGGTAGAAAGCAACTTGGCAATGCCCCCAAACCATCGGCGGTAAGAGATTTCCGGAGGAAATCAAGGATTTACGTTTCTGTTTATCATTTCCGCTTTTTCATTGTGAATGACAGTTATGTAGCCAAAATTCGCGGACCTACAATATAATAGTAATGCGTTAACATAGAAGGAAGCGAAAAATATTCAAATAATAAGAGGAATTACTAAGAAAAGTAAAAGTAAGAAATAAATATATTTATTTCGGCTATAAATAAGTAACACAAATACGATAAAAAAAACGACTACTAAACACACACACATGACACGAAAAGAAATGTATTATATACCTACTCAAGCCGAAACGTACTACGATTGCTCTGTACAGTCGCTAGGTACCCCTCTATCTGTCTTCGATTGAGCACGCATTGGATAGCGCGCAATCGATTACTGAGATGTCGAAACACTAGCAATCATCATCAGGAGATAACCTGTAATATTCGAAGCAACCACGTACGATAATCACGTTATTAAAGTTTACTATTACGTTTCATTGTACATTTTAATCGTCCTTAAATACATTTATTGACAAACAATTAACCGAGTGGGAAGAAGTTACACAACTGAAGTAAACTACCGTATGATTGTTCAAGTATGTTTAATTTGTTACAAGATCAATAATGTTAGTAGTCGATACAATTGCTGTCGTACTAACCCAAATGGCGTGCAGTATTCTGAAAGCTAATTTCAGTAGCTCATTAGTCTCATTATCCTTTCATATAAACTCAAATAAAAAGTTAGACAACAGAAAGAAAAAAATATTTCTTTTATTTTTAGAATTATATCACCTACTTTGTATCACGGGTTATATTTCCGAGAGCACAGTGATATGAATTCTACACTGCTCTGGGTAAATGAAACTGATTAATAAAAATGATATGTGTGGTCTATGTTTTTATAAAATCAGTAAAGTCATAGATGATTACGTACCGAACGTTTTCTTGTTTTACTACTTACGCAGTCGTTTCACCACTCGTGCGACCACGATGATGCATGCGATCTGCGTCAGTCTCTCTCATCATAACATTTGACTTATATGCTATGATTATGATATATTACTTACACCGCTTCCACGCGTAGTCATTCACTAAGATGGTATTTACCGTCTTTGGATTTAGTGCCAACCGATCACTCGTGACGAAAGCACGCGTCCCGTGTCGCAAAAAAAAAACAAATGAGTCGTAAAACATGGCGTCCTATGTATAAACGATGTAGAACACTGCACTACCATGACAAGGAACAACAATCAAGTGTCATTTCATTCGTAAATACCGTGGCCATATTTTAAGTCAGAATTGTATGAAACGCTTCTAGAGATAGTAATTAATATATACTAATATTATAATAAGGTAAAGTTTGCGAATTTGTTTTTTGTTTGTATGTAAGGGGTAATCTCCGGAACTACACATCCGATTTCAAAAATTCTTTCACCAACATTTAGAATGGGCTTTCAGGGTGGACATAGGCTATATTTTCACTTACGAAAGTACTGACTCTCCGCAGACGAAGGCGCGGGCGGAAAGCTAGTAGCTTATTATGGTAGGTAATACTCTCGTCTGAATTTGTGAATTTGATTTCATTAAAAGAAAGGTATTAAAACGATGTTTAAAAGAGTAAACAGTCGGCGCGCGGCCTCTAGGCTCTTCCGCGCGACTATAATCGGAGTACGGAAGTGTCGCGTAGTGATGCGCCGCTCCCGGCCACTCGCCCACGTTTTTGGACCGTTGGACGTCGAAGATCGCAAAACAAACAGTTTATTACCGTTTGCTTTACTCATAGAATACTGCGACGACAACGCAGACGCCCCCAAGTCAACTTCCTTATCACCCGGAAGTAAACGATAAACAACGCGAAACTGAGCCGTATGATGTCCTTTTGAATTCTTGTATGGATACATTGCGTTCAACTTCAGAACTATTCGTTTTTCGGCCTTCTACTTTTAGCTTCTGTGCATTCTGTCTTTGTTCCAAAAATAATGCTTCATTCACCTTTCTTGTTTACCACCGGCAATTGAACAACGTCAAACATTGATTTGTTATTATAAAACCTGAAATTTCTGTCATAGTTGGTCCTCTACTTATATATTTTTACAGACCGATATTTGTTTACTCTCAAATAAGGAAGTGTTGTATATAAAACAAAATCGGGTTAGTGTGGGTGTACCATTTATAACTCAAGAACAGCTCGGCCGATTTTTATGAAATTTGGTACCAGATACTTTATTACCTGGATTAACACATAGGACTTTCTATCCCGGAAAACTTGATCGTTCCCGAGGGATAAGCGAAAAATGACTACTGCGTGGACGGAGTCGCGGGGAAAAACTAGTTTCATATAAAACAAGGTAATTCATTATCTTCACAAAAATCGTTACCAATCCACTGAATTAGGTACTTACAAATAATTTAAACTATTAATTAAAATAGTTCTCCGCGGGAAATCGCCAATATGGTGCATGCGTGTAACATAACAACTCAAATATGCATGACATATTTATTATAGTATATAGAATTGTACATACATTAATTTTATTAATCATACCTACATAAGATCAAGTTATGTTTGCTACCTTGGTCATGATAATGGTTTTATCAAAGAGAACAATATCTTACGTTAAAGTGATCTTGACAACTGTATACATAAGCAAGAAGGTGGAGATACTTCGTTACTTAAGGCCTGCGCAAAACGGCGGAGCGCAGCGCAGATCACCTAGGAGGATTTACTCCGCGCAGCGCACACCGACAGCGACGAGGGAAAATCCCCGCGATATCGCGAGCGCCCGCCAGCGCAGCGCCGGCGGCCGGCGCACCTGGGAAGCACTTCGGCGCATACCGGGGGATGCCGCGGCATGCCGCCGCCTGCCGTGGCGTATCCTCTCCCCGCGGCGTTGAAGAGCGCCGATGATACTGCGGCGGCATGCCGCGGCATCCCCCGGTTGCACCGAAGTGCGCCGGGCCTACGAAGGGAAGGTGGTGGAATGAAGGGTGAAGGGTGTCTGTTCTTCTTCTTCAGGTAAAATTGATATTAACACTAAATCCCAGTCCGCCATCACGAAACCTTCGACACGAACGACTCGTACAAAAACAAGTTTTCGACTGTTGGTCACTCGTGGAACGGAATGTATAATCACCGATAATGGCATGCCGTGGGATGCGGCGGCATTGCGGAGGTGATCGCGGTATCAAAATTCGTGTTCTCCCCCGTCGTCCGCCGAGTTACGCCAAGCCTTCCCTTCCCGCAGCCCTGCTACCCCGGCGCACTCGGGAGACCTCGGCGCATAGGTGGAGGATGCCGCGGCATGCCGCCGCCTACCGCCGCGGTATCCACTAACATGCTCCTCGATGCCGCAGAGTAGAAATCCCCCGTGATGCTCCGAGGTCGGTCCTGGGGGTATTCAAATAATGTAATTAAAATAGAAAAGAATATACATTGATAAATTTAAAGTGATCTGCGCTGCGCTCCGCCGGTTTGCGCAGCCGGTTCCGTCAGGTTTACTCTTACTGACACGCAAGAGCTAGACGCCTATAGTGGCCGGCTACACATTTTCATGAAAATATAGCCCGTCTAGGAGACCCATAAGGAACGAGGTCTTCATCCGACGGACAAACAAATAATTATGTACTTTACGCGCGCGTGAATAGGCATATTTTGGCGCGTAGCATGCGTGTAACAGTTGTGGTGGGGGGAGTAAAGAAGGACGTAAGTAACAAAAAGTTTCTTTTAAATTGTAAACCCATTATTATACTTCTATAAACAGAAACATTAAAATAATATATTATAAGCACTTATTGTAGGAATCAAGTACACCTATTGCAACCTAGTTTCATAATATATTTTTTCTTTTTGTTGTTTAACTAGAGGAAGAAGCGAATGTAATGTACGCTGTCTAGCTAATCAGTCCATGGGTCCACAGAAAACCAGCGTCGTACTCCCAATAGGTGGTGAGGCACATAGCTGAGTGGACACCATTTTCGCAGCAATGTTATTGATATTAAACTCTTATGTTTCAACTCTCATCTTGTTGGATTTAAGTACATTTTGCATTGACACATTCGCTGCCGCCTGGCCTCCAAATGTACTTATGTAATTTCGACACACCGGCTCCGAATGTGTTAAATAAAACATAACATACGTAAAATTGTATGCGAAATAAATATTTTCTATTTCTATTTCTATAAAAACGGCTGAGAAGTACTCTGTTGTATGGTGTGACGGAGCCCTGCCATAACCTTCTGATTTCTGCAACTCGTGGGACTGGGAAATGAACTTTATTTGGAGCAATTCTAGAAGTATTTTTACAATTAGGTACAATACAGTACCACCTGTAAACGATATTTTGCTTTTCTTCCATTATACGTGAGTGAAGTGTTTATGTTTTTAACTATGTCAGCCATAGATAAACGCAATGATTTAATATACTCTTTGCCACAGATTCATAGAGTATGTGTAAATATATTTTAGTGACCAGTTATCTTTGTTTCTAGCTAAAGGTCGTTTTTAATTTTACGGTTCATTTGATATTAGTTATTATTCTTTAGCGCGCTTTCTGTGACGTCAAAGTACCTACATGTCCATGCAGAGACAAACCTACTTATAGCAAACTCGTCGACAGTCACGTGCACTAAGCTAATGCTGGAAACAAACAGTCAGTTAGACTGATCAGTTAACTGACGTACATCCAAAAGCTGACCTTGATTTCGTATAATTTCAACTTACGATTTCACACTCACGGTCAGCTTTTGGATGTACGTCAGTTGAACGGATTAGTTTAACTGACCGTGTGTGTCCAGCTTTAGCTTAGTGCAAGTGACTGTCAACGAGTTTGTAACTGCTGAGTTTGTTAGGTTGGTCTACGCGTGGACAATATGGACATGTACCTACTTTGACGTTACAGAAAGCGCGCTAAAACCGCCGCGGCGTTTTAACCGCCCAAATTTGTTTTTGCAAGTATTAATTTTTTTATATCTAATATTAGTATTATATATAAGATGTATTTTTTATTACAGTACAACTATGTAAATAGGTAATCGATTAAACGTAAAATACACGCATGCACCCTATTAGTGTTTCATACAAAACTTTGTTAAACAAGAATCTTACTGATAAGGTTAATTCAAATTATATCATGTACAATAAGGAGTAGATTAATTTGACTATTTTAAAAGAGCCTTCTTGCAGCGCAATGTAAATTTTAACTTCGCGAAATTTATTCTTGTAGGTACTTACCAAAAGATTTGTCATTCACGGCACGCACAAATCCTATAACTGGTTTTATAGATGAGCTTGTATTCAATCAATATAATGATTGTCTTTGTGGTACTTTAGAAATAACGGAATATTTTAAAATGCGGAATTGGCTAGCAGTTGCGAGTAGAAGTGCCGTGAACGCCAGTTCAGTTGGCCGCCGACCGTCCGCCGGTGGAGAGCGCGCAGCGCGCGTCCGCCAGCGCCCGACGCACTCCGCAGCCATGCCGCCGACCACCATGATTGTGCCTTGTGCGTCTGCTTCTTATACGTATTCACACTATAAATGAAAACGTGCAGTGTTCCGCCACACCCGGTACTCTGCTGACCACGCGTAAACAAACCTCTCTTTTGCTTCAAAAATAAACAAAACATAGTTTTCTCCTACGCCTACGCTGCCGATGTGACTCCCATCTTTTATACCTATATTGCAAAGTGAGATATTTTGGCACATGTCTGGTGTTGAATCGTTTAATAATTTTTGTAGCGTAAAAGCTGTGTCAGTTCATGGACATTATGTTCGGATTTACGCAGGACGAAAATGCTCACTGCAGTCAGTTGTTTGTTTTCATTCTGGCTTTGGCGTAGATCTTGGAATGAGACAAAGTGTTTTTGTCTGCTGTTGTTTGATTACAAGGAGATTCTAGTTATAAATGGGTTGGCGGCTATTTATAATATTTCGTTGTTATGTTGTATAACATATAAGTTCAACCTCTATTAATATATAAGAATATGTTTGATATTTGTTTGCACGTGTGCAAAGTGGGATTCTTTATCCCTTTACATATTTCGATCTCCCTGAATTAGCCTAACTATAATATTCACAATAGTCTAAAACTGTGCTAATACTTAATATTTTTAGTTCTCGTAACTTAATTTATTATTTGTAACCTATTTTATTGGTTTTTTATATATCCTAATAGCACTATGACATTCAACACGTGGTCTATGCCCTAAGTGTCTATTTTAATCTCTTCATTTCTGTACTGGCAGCAGCACAATATCCTCTCCGTCATTTCATTATTACCAAGTCATTGCTTGTTGGTGCCCCAATTAGGAATTAAAGAAAGCTGACATCATGCCAGTAACACTACCCGCTGTTATCGACTCATCCACTGGAAAGTAGGCGTGTGTTTGTACGAAGATCCGCCGACAAGTTAAAGCCCACGCCATCGATACTCATCAATCATGAATGAGCGATGAGTGGGTCCTAGGTAGGTCGAACGAACAGGCGACCCGCGCCACTCTCCTTTCTAAATCAACGTATAGTAAGAGTAAATCTAGAGAACCTTCTGTTCTTGTAATTACTTATTACCTGATTCCAATATAAGTAAGCGTTGATTATTGAAAATATTCGTTGATAGCCATGGAGCGATAGCAAGTTTACTTATCATTTAAGTGTCAAATAAGGCGAATCTCATTTGCAGCTAACTGCTGTAGTTCCAGCTGACACGACATTGCGTGTCGGACCGCAGTACAATTGTTAACAATTAACTGTACCTCTTTCGCGTACCTCGAACCCATCTTTAGAAATAGGGTCAGCTCAACTGCTGCTGTTCGAATAACTCTGATATCTGTTTTCGACTCTTCTGTATTCTGTACGATAACACGTGAAAATATTATGTATTCCTTGAATTGGTGATCGCCTTTAAGATTTCTTAGATTTTACAAATTGCTAAGTCGCGCCAGAAGTCAAGCCTTAATTTTGGTTGCTGTTCTAAGCTTACTTGAATTGAATCTCGATCTAATGTAGGTACCACTATTGAAACGGTTTTACGTGCAATAGTTGACGCGGTACAAATTAAAAGGAATTATGTAATTCTGTAACATAACAGCATGCAACGTCGAATTAGAGCGCTTACGTATCCGATCCGAGTCCGGGATAAACATTACACGCGGTCCGAAGCTGTCGTAGTAAGTACTTATTTGTTTAAGCGGGTGCGCACTAAAATCGTCATTCTACCTTGACATCATTATTCAAAAATTTCGGCCCTTATTTACCTACTGGGATTACAACGCGGCACGTGATTTCTATATTACAGTATCGTGGGTTATTCGAGCTAAACGGTCTAGCACTAAGTCATTGTTCATCAATCAATCAATCATTCGTGTAATTGTCTTTGACAATATTGGGTGACTAAATCCGTGTCTTGAAAAAATAAAATAGTACAAATTTCTATTTATAAACACACATTTCTACATTCTACACATACACACACCCATCCCCTCATGTTGGATCTTGTTTAACTACCTGATGATTATTTTATATGACGATGTGTAACTCTTGGCGTGGTGTTACGCAGGCAGCGAGGCGTCGTCGCCGACTTGCGAAGTGTTCCTAGGCGGTTCCTGCAACCCCACTACTTGGCGGACTGAGATCGCGATACCTAAGCTGAAGAAGATGGGCATCTCCTACTTTAACCCTGTAAGTATTATTACACCTAATTGATATTTATATGTTATATATATGTATATTTGGTCTTATCATACTCGTATTATTGTAGGTATAAAGACTATCGTTAAGTATAAATACAAGTAAAACTACATATTAAACACGCTTTTTATATATATTTTTTTTATAAAAAAAGACATTTTCTATTACCCTTTGTACTTTGAATAACATGTAAAAATGTACTTAATAAAAAAATCAAACACTCTTAGCCATTTTTCGGACTTTCTTTCTGAACGTCGACATTAGAGATCGGACAGCGTCTTGGTCGAACGTTTTTGCGGCCCAGTTCCAGTCTCGACGACATTGCCCTTCAGAATCGGCAGAACGGCCACTTTTCCGAAGTTTTGCTTTCAGTATAGCCCAAAAACGTTCGATTAGCCGAAGATTTGGGCAATTTGGTGGATTCATTGTTTTTTTTTAGTACAAAGTAAACTTTTTTACTGCTCATACCACTGCAACGCCTTGGACCCATAGTGGCAAGATGCCAAATCAGGCCAAAATACAGTCGGGACACTGTGTTTTCTAATCATGGGCAAAATTTGTTTGTTGAGGCATTCCTTTGCATTGAGATCAACCGTCATTGAAGGGGTAGTAAAAAATCGCCTGCCATACCATGATTTACTTGCCAATTTTTGTAGTGAAAATGCATTTTTGAGATTCACTAAGGTCTGGCCATTTGTTAACTGTATAATACTGAGGTCCTGGCAGTGATTTATAATCCAACTTCACGTACGTTTCGTCGTCCATTATTAGTTACACAAAGATTTTCTTTGAGAAAATACTGTCATATGCCTTTCCTATTCTTATCTTGACCGAAATTTGCTGTTTATCGCTTCTTTTCGGCTGCCTTTGCTTTTTATATACACTGGCCCGCAAAACTAAGTATCACACTTTTAAAATGGCAATAACTAGAAATGGCTATTTTATTGTTTTATCTTTTTTTCAAGTTGAAAATGTTACTGTTTATTTTAGTTATAGTTGGCAAGAAAGCTGATAAAATTTGCTATAAAACGTTTTTTATTTTACATCTCTAACTTCTATAGTTTATAAAAAAATGAAATTTTAAAAGTGCACTGAGAAAACTGTTCATCAATAATTTAGGTGAATTCACGTAAAGTAGAGAGCATACTGATATCACCAAAAAGTACGATGAAACTACTATCGCGGCTGCTCACGATATAATATGATGAACTGTTACTACGCTTTTAGTAGGAAGCAGACACAATTTCACGGTGAAAGTCATCGAACCGTTGTGGGAAGGCCTCATGTGACCATGTAACAGTCATCATATTTTAGTATGCTTTCCTCATAGTTTTACTTGATTTCCTCTTACTTCAAATATGTCCTTTTATTTCTTCCTACTGTTTTTAAATGCCGTCATCGTATTTTTGTATGATTTCTTACTTTTATATAACGTTTTGTCGTTTAATTTCAGTAATATCCTATTATTTACTCCTACTACTTATAAAGGCTTTCCTGATATTTTTGTATGCTTGCCTAGTACTGTTTATGTGCTTTCCTCATATTTTCGTCATTTTCCTATAACTTCTTCCTACTATTTATCTATGCTTTCCTCATATTCCAGTACCTTTTCCCGTTACTGTTATTTTCCTATTAGCTCTTCATACTATTTATCTACGCTTTCCTTATATTTTTGTATTCTTTCTTGTTATTTTTTCCCACTATTTATCTATTCTTTCCTATTATTTTAAAAGCGCCCAGTGCGTCCAGTGGCCTCCTCGTCACTGTGATTGTGTTTTTAAAGTATTAAACTATTTTATTAAAATCGAATATCGAACACCACTTACATTTTATGTAATGAAGCTTGGTATTTATTACATTTCCTCATTTTAACTTAACGGGAAAAAGTTTCCGTTAAGTTAAAATAGGGAAAAGTAATTAATACAAAGCTTCGTTAGATAGAATTTAGGTTGTATTCGATATTCGCTTCTAATAAAATAGTTTAGTTCAATAGAAAACATACCTAATTACAGTAACGAGGATGCGACTGGATGTACTGCGCCCTTATAGAATAATAGGTAAGGATAGATAAATTGTGGGAAAAAATAACAAAAAAGAATAGAAAAGTATAAGGAAAGCGTAGATAAATAGTAGGAAGAGCATACAAAACACATACATGTAAAAGAGTACTTTGGTGAATATTATAATATTCACCATTAATTACTAACAGAAATCAGGAATAATCAAAAAGATCACAATAAACCAGATCTGAATTGAGGAGACAGTTGTAAAAGGAAAAAGAAAATTGTTAACAAAAAGTTTTATTAACGAAAATTAATCATAATTTAAACTAAATATAGGCATACCTATATAACAAGTATATTATTTTACACAAGCGACGTGGCACTGGAAACTCATGCTCGCGCCACGTCGCCTGTGTAGTCAAGTCAAGGACAAAAACATAAATACGATACGCACAAACTCTCAAAAATACGTCTCACACGCTTACGCTTACGCCTGATATAAGGTCGCCTATACATATACCTATTTTGAGACTGGGCGAATCTATGTTTTTATCCTTGACTGTACAATTTAGTAGGATAATGCGTTAAAAAGTGACATTTTGGCTGCAAAGGAGATTTCGTGAGCTTCATGTACAGCCCTTCATATTTTTTGCGCCGCTCCTCTATGGTAACGTTGACATCGGCTTCGGTATTGACAGTCGATACAAAGCTATCCAGAATTTCTGCCCGCGACGCATGCCATTCCTTCTTTGACCGACGAGCGGGAGGAATATTAAACAGGCATCCAATAAGGAGAATAGCTGCTATGATTGAAGTCTCCGGGATCACTTCTGAAAAGGAAGATTTTTTTTTTAAATTGAAACACTTTATTAAATTGAAAGTAACCGAAACTGAAGTCTGACAACAAAATAAAACAAAACCCTATCCTATGTTCGTAGTCGAGTAAAAAAAGGTGATGTAAGCTCACCTTTAGTAGAAATCTGCTTGTTTCTGGCACTCTGTATTATCATGCCGGTAGAAGCTTCTAAGGCTCTACGTCCCCCAGCTTTATCCGGATAGAGTGCGTCGTAATCAGTAGCCGCCAGCCGTTAGGTGACTGTAGGATGGGGTATTTTTTCAAATACATCTGCAGGGTCCAGCTGCGCGACTTGAGAGCTGCGCCAAGGCCGACAACACCTTATCCATATCCCCTGTACAAATTAATAAGATTGTTTTATTCGGATTTTGATATAGGTACGTTTGCCGTATACAAACAAGAACATACCATTATGCATATGTAATATATATTTAATTTAATAATAAAAATAGTTTTCGAGTTCTAAAAGTTCTATTCCAACAAAATTACCTTCTTCAAGTGCCCCTAAGTCGATCCCAGGCAGAGGTGGGTCACCTGACTTTGAGCTCGATGTGGAGCCGGAGTGGGACTTGGGCTTCGCCAATAGGTTTATAGATATTAGATACGCTCGCCGAGCCCTTCTGGCGTTCACTAGCCAGCCGGAGGTATTACACTTCGACTGGTAAGCTTTGGAGGCCGAGTTCAAGATTTTAGCGGCCCTCGACAGATGTTTCCAATATGACTCATACCTGAAACAAAAATGTATTTAGTAGGTATAACATTTAAGTTGGGTATAGATTTTGTTGATTAAAACTTTTAAGAGAAAGAAAAATAGAACACGTAGAAAGATGTTCGTACTAACTCAAAAAGTACAAAAACTCGCTCTATGTATTTACTGAGGACCAATTAAGGAATAACTGTGCCAAGTTTCAGCCATGTACCAAAAAGTACAAGGTTCCCATCCCATCAGAACAACCCGCAATAGAACCAATCTTCACCGTTTTAGCCAATTTTGTGGCACAATTTCTCAAAAACTATAACTTGTATAAAAATGCATGTTCTAGACAAGCGGGAGCGTGTCCAGCCAAGTTAAAAAAAAGGAACTGGAACTTCAAAAAGTTATTTGAAGAAGATTATATCCATGCAAACAAGTACCTAGGTATAGTGCGCGCCACGTAACATGAACCTACGGCATAGTATAAATAGAACAGTAATTGCAATTGTTCCTATAATACGTACCTATACCTACATAATGATTATAAATAAAAATGTAAAAACTGCACTGAGCTCTTAGTCTCACTCAAAGAAAGCCGCACGGCGGCCGCCAATAGTACCTAGTCAAAGGAATCCGCCGGAGACGAATTACTTTTCTATTTATACTATGGCTACGGGAAAGTCGACTATGACCCACCCCGAAATTGACTTCTGAGCAGGTTCATTCCATGTTACATGGCGCGCACTAAGTATACCTACCACCAGACACCTGTAACCCCTCGTACCTATGCGGTGTCAAAAATTGC
Source organism: Tortrix viridana (assembly GCA_963241965.1). Taxonomy (NCBI): domain Eukaryota; kingdom Metazoa; phylum Arthropoda; class Insecta; order Lepidoptera; family Tortricidae; genus Tortrix; species Tortrix viridana. The sequence goes on along the minus strand of OY725171.1, from coordinate 53,987,388 downwards.
TAGGTAATTAAACAGTGACCTCGGCACGGATCCGTGCGAGGGGGTAACCATGCTCATCAAACCAAAAATCAAAACCACAAACAAACAAAAAACACAACGGCAATTCGTTAGGTTAGCAATACGAATAGCATAGGTAGGTAGTTCAACTTACCGGCAAACTTCTCGACATAATTGTCGAAATTCCATTTGTGCAGTAGACCTGCCGTCTGCCATCACTTATCAATCTAATATCACACACAATGTACCTAGGTATACCTGTAACGTGCACTCGCGTTGAGCAATAAATGACAACTGACAACTGGCGCGGCGCGGGCGCTTTGTTGCGAATGATGTGGATTCGCCGAACTTGAGACGTTCATCTAAATTTATGATTGCGTAATAATTCGTTGTACGTTTCAATGTATTTTTGTGTAATAGCTTTGTATATTATAAGAATGTTATGATATTTCAGAATTACCAATCTTCAAAAAGATAATGCTAGCATCGTAAATAATATGACAAGTCATACTAATTCTAACTTGCATCAGTACGGTGCCTTCACCGTATTTCAATTTATGTTCTGCAATTTTACTAGGAATTTCTTAATACAATATGGTGACAGTTTCCTCATGTAATATAATTATAATGTTTCTCCGGAGTATCATCGAATTTCTGTAATATAGTTGTGTTTTAACAGGACAGCACTATATTGTATCAAAATGGTAATATTATATTCGGTGACTAAATCTTATGGTGGAAGGTCATCACATTATTGCACTACTTCATCTATAAATTCGATTATTTCGTTATATGGTAGAATTCTCACATTGTATTTATCTACGGTCACTTTATTTTAGCATAATTAATTACATTCCAGATCAATGTAATGATATTTTAAAATGAAGCCAAAACGACATTTTTCTCAGTGTGTGATACTTAGTTTTGCGGGCCAGTGTATCTTCAAGTTATTTCTTCGCTTAGCACGTTGGACCATCCCGGCAGATGTTCACAATTTTTCAATCCATTTTCCAATCCCGGACAGACGTCTATATTTTTCTGATAAGCCTTTAAGTACTGTTTTTGTTTCCAAATTGGGGTTTTAAGAACCTGGTTTTTGACCTGATTTCTGCTTGTCGTTGAAAGTAAACTCTTGGACCGCACTAACACTCACATTGTCAGGCTTAGCCAGGTTTCTGAAAGTGATCCCTCTTATAGTACACCATTTGTCCACAATTGATTCTCTTTTCAGGAGAAAGTCCGTGCATTCATATATATAAAAAAAAAAAAAAAAATCAGGGACAATCGAACACAAATTGACCTAGTCCCAAACTAAGCTCTAGGCTTGTACTATGGGTACCAGGCAACGATATACATACTTATATAGAGAAATGCATACTTAAATAATAACACAATAATACGAGTATAATAACACCAAATGATTAACCGATTATTTTATGTCACTTTTCTGATTTCTCCTATAGGTACATATTTTGCGCAAAAATAGAGCCAGTTATCCATTTTCTTTTCAGGTATCTAGGTACACATTTTTTCTATAGGGCTCGTCAGATGACGTTTCGCATCATCCCATAACAAGCAAATCGTTCTTATATCGAGTTTGATTGCATAACGAAAGTCGTCGCTTACCTACTTATAGCCTCTACAATATCACTTAACAGCTATGTAATTCGTCTTAAACTTCGAGGATGTTTTGGTGTTTCTATTAAAGCATGCGCAATTCCACCTCGTGGATTGAGCACTTTGAGCAGTTTACTTGCTACATTGTAACGAGTAAATAATTGTTCGCGAATTAACATAAACATACATATCAACTTGTTATTTTATGCAACGCAATTTGAAATTTCCATAGAATATTCAAGGAAGAACCATATAATTTAGTGATAATGGAAGTTATATAACTCGAGTAAGTCATCTAAATGATTAATATAATGCAAATGGAAAAATGTAACAAACTAGTAATATTTGACACACAAACATTGATTTAGTATATACTAGATAGGAATATGTGGCACGACAAAACTTATGCCATAAGACTTTGGCATAAGTTTTGCTCTTAGTCTTTTTCCGACCGCTGACAGTGGCACTTGTAAATAATGGTTAAATGTCCGATAAACAAATGCGTAAATAACAGCAATAAAACTGAAAACAAGGATGGAATGTCCTATTTTACGTTAGTTCTATTTATAATTAAACTTATAATGATTCTAGTTAAACTTATAATGCTTTAATGATTTTTAGTAATTTACTTTGTACGTACAAATTATGACTTATCTATCACGTTCTTTTTGACGTAAAGTATTGGTAAATATTACGACAATGACCACTTAACTAAAAAGTATTCAATATTTCGAAACGTAAGTTAGCAAATTAGACACTTGACGTTTAGTACATTGATTGAAAAAAACTGTTGTAGGTAAGTATAATAGAGAATATGCATGAACATTTTTTAATGCATTATTTAACAAAATATGAAAATACCGTAAAAGACATGGCAAAAAGTGAAATTAAAATTAAAATCGCCCAAAAAAATACGGATAGTATAAACATGTAAGTACGGATAGTATAAAATACTAATTAGACAGAGAGATCCGACATGTACTGTGACGTCAGCGGGCACTACGGCCATATAAACTCCATGTTAAATTCTGTTTTGCTAGAAAGAGATAGAAACAAATCTTTAATGGCTTATATCTTGGCTATTTTTATAGTTATGTGAAAAATATTTTTTCTCTACTGTTTGTTACTGAATTACTTTTTAATAAAGCAAAAAAAAAATTATGCATATTCCCAATTAAGTACGAATTTTGTTCCAATTTCAAATTAGAGCGTTTGCAGTGCGTCCGATCCGAATCATCGGTCCAAAGTGGCAGTAGTACCTACTATTGTATGGTAGGTTGCGCACTAGATCCGAGTTCCTTTATCCGATTTTTCATACAAATAGTACTACTACTTCTACTTGGACCGACATTTCTCGGATTCGGAACAGACGCAATGCGCAAACGCCCTTGTCCTTCAAATATTCGAATATTTGTTTAAAATTCAAACTCTTATTCCAAACTATGGAATGATTGTAATATGAGCTCTTTTCGAAGTAAAATAGCATTATCTCGTAAACTGCTGCGTAAATAAGTAGAGTTGCTTTATCAGCCCTCTTAGTTTTGGCGTTGGTTTTAGGGACACCCTGTATATATAAATGAAAATCAATTACCACATGTATGACGGTCAACACTTAAGAACGGCTCGATCGATACGAGTATGGCTGATTTTTTTTGTTGTGTTCGTCGTAATCGTCAGGACAAGGTTTGTAGTAGGTATACATTATTTTTTTGGAAAATTGTACCCTTGCGAAAACGGGACGGGTAGCTAGTGTACAATAAAATTTAACCCTTTATTTGACCAAATTAAAAAAGTCGGATGTACAAACCTCTTTACATTTTAAAACAGCATAAAAAATAGCAACAAAGAAATATAAAAAAATGAATGTTATGGTATGTATGTCATATACATTGCCAAATAAAGGAGATCAAAACGTATTTTAAGTAGACATACTTATGTCGGATTTCACCTACCACTTAACAGACGATTAACACCTGTCAAAATGTATGAACTAACAGTCGATTAACATTTAACATCGTGTGGTGAAATTGGTACTTAAGTTATTATGCGTTCATGAATGGAAGGGTAATTACGGTTGTTTTAATTAGGCACATCTTTGTACCTACTATTTAATTGCGTATGATGTTTGATCAGAAAAAATACCATTATGTCCATGGTTTCAGAACCATGGTCAAAATATAGAACTGCGTATTACGACACCACGCCACGCCCAAATACGCTAGCACCACATAAGGCGTGGAATCAATATATTTTTAACACAGTCGTTTACCTTGACGCGTGAGTTTTATTGTTGTCAAATATTTTTTCAAACAGTAGCAGAAACTTTGTCAAATTATTGTAATTGATAAATATACATTAATTTAATAATAGATAAGCAAGCACCTTGGACAGTCGAGGACAGAAAGATGTTGGTTTTTCACCTTGTTCCATTGTAATAAGGTCCAAAAGTGTATACATATTTCTGTCCTCGACTGGACTACGGATTAGTGCAAGTTGCTAGTCTATTAGGTACATTAATAAAAACCGTACTTTCTGTATCCCAAATTTTTATTTTAGTTTACTGGCACCTATTTTATAACACCCTCAAAATATGCAACTAAATGTAATTAATACTTAAGGTAGGTGTTGTGTTTTGCCGAACAAACAAATTCCACAAGACCTCCTTCGAAGCCTAACCCTCTTATTTATAATCGCACTATAACTAAAGTATGTTTGAAGTATGGTGTGTCCTTATCTTTCATTGTGACATTTAAGTCTGAGGGCCTAGTGTAAATATTGCGTTATTTTAAAAGGCCTCGTTCCCGTTTGCGGTAACTCTCAATTAGTATGGGAATGAGGCAGCGCCCCTAGCGGCGCGTATTCGAGACAATTGACAGTTCCATACAAATTGACACTTTTACGTAAACCCGATCGAGACGTAAAAACATCGCAAAACTTACCCTAGGCCCTCCGACAGAAAGTGACAAAGCATACTTTTACTAAAATAGGTTTGTTGTGCGTTTATGAATAAGGGGGTACGTTTATAAGATATTTACACTATAATATACAATAAAAATAAATATTACCCTTCTACATTCAGAAAACATATCTACTTCTACATTCAAATAACAATGTCAATAACAAAACTCGCTCGTTCAGCCAGATAAATAGTAGCTAGTATGGTATGAACATTATAATATTATTTTCCCGTCTGCAGCAAGTGGACGACTGGTCAACGGAGCTGATGGAAGCGGAGTTCCAAGCGAAGAAAGTGGCGCGCGCGCTGCTGTTCGTATTGGACAGCGAGACGCGCGCCGTGGCCGCCAGCGTGGAGGCGGCGCTGCTGGCCGCCACGCCTAAGCTACTTTTGCTCGTCATGCGGCCCTACGCGCGCCACCAGACCATCGGCCAGGAAACCATATCCGACCAGTGAGTCACTGCTCCCTACATCTACTCCCATGTCCCGTGCTCCCTCGCTATGCGATTGAGTCACCGCTGCTTGCGCTACCGCGATTGCTAATGCGAATTCACAGACTTAAAGCACCTGCATCTTAGCGTAGTCTTAGATATACCTAGCAAACTGCTGCGGTCTAATTTAACCCCTACAAAATTAATATTTCAACCTAATTTACAGAGAGTATATTGAGTTATCACGGGCGCGCGCGACGTTAAAGGAAGCCGTAGAGCGAAGAGGTTTGGACGCATTCCACGATATTTCGTCTGCATTGGACCGTGCAGGAGAGATGCTGCGCGGGAGAAATCTGACACATGCGCGACACCCTCACGTCCCTGCTATGCAACGCCTGAAGCAGTACTACGACGCCGCGGGCGGGCGGGAAGCGCGCCTGTCGCGGCAGAAGGCGCTGCAGGCATTGCAGGAGGCCGCGCGGGTGCCGCGGGAGATCGCCGAGAGACACTTGCCAGCCGCCGTCGACCCCGTCGACTTGGAAACGTTCTGCGTCGCCGTCAACGAACTTGTCGCTGGTGCAGGTCAGTCATATCCCATTCTCAAGTATCGCAAGTCTTCCAACAGCATCACTTCAAATTTGCATTACTTAAGCAATCGATTTTATTGTTGACCATTACATAACATTTTTAAAGCTTCTGATAAGATTTTACGGTTATCATGTTAAGACGAAGGTGGCGCTTAGAACGTGCTACCGTGTGATTCAGCTGCACGTTTATACTAAAAATGTAGACTGTCTGATTGATAAAAGCCGCACGTGGGCCTTCGGCCGATGCAGTTGGCGCAAGTGAGAAAATCTCTTTTATTGTAGTTAACCTTTTCCGTCTAGTGATTTACTCATTCTTAAATCATTAATCATGTCTATGAATAATCACGAGGTTTTCAGCTGACCATATGGAGCTCTATCTGTACTTATGTATTCTTGACGACTAGGGTGTGGGTGTTTCAACGAACGTCGTGGGTGGTCGAGATATCTTTGAAATATAATCATTCAGACGTCTGACAACGGTCGTCTCATATAGCGTTTAACCGTTTCTTATAATAACTACTCATAATTTGCTGTAAGAACTCGCAGAGCAAAGAAGGGTAGCATTTGTCAAACATTCAAAATTTACCATTATTTCCTATCATTATACTTACTATCCCTTAGATGTAATTTAACCTTAATAGTATACAGGGTGTCCCGCGATAAAGCGCACAAACAAATTTACTTTTTTACGAGTTCATTTTTTTCCGTGATAAAATCACATGTAGTTTCACCCTTATTCGTTTGAGCACTTTATCGCGGGACACCCTGTATAACAAACATATTATGTGAGAGTTATTTGCTATGACATTCCAAGAAGCCGAGAAGCGTCCTAGGGCGCGCCCTTTTACTCCCAGCGGTATTCTCACGCTCGCCGCATTAACTAACATAGCGGTATGTGGATGTCTGTATCGTGTAACCGCTGCTCTGTACTATCTTGATTACTTCATAGGGACCTCCTGCATAGGCAGCAATTGCAATAAATTTCTATAGATTTATCCTAGCCAAGTCCGTTGGCAAGTCGAGATAATGCAGGGATGTGCTGCGACGGTGTCAGGGCGTAAGGGCTGGTGTTTGTTAAAGGGCGGGAGCAGGCGCCGCGGGAGGGGCTGGCCGCCCGCTTGCGGCGCGCATTCCGTTCCTTCTGCGGCAGGTTCACTCCGCTCGCCGTCGGTGCGCGTACGGTGTACACACACATACGCTTTAGCTTTGTCACATTTCGAATACCCTCAGCTCATCTCCACCAATATAATTCGCATTCAATGTTTCTACGAACCTACAATATGTTAGCAACGCTTGTTTTCGTTTCTGTATTATAAGTTTATTAAGAATCAGTTTTGCTTGTAATCGCTGGGCACAGTAGCGGTAAGGGCCTGGCCACATGTCCACGGCACAGCGCCGTACGCCGTATAACGGCGCGGTGCCGCCACCGTGCGACGGTACGGCGTCACGGTGCCGTGTAATGTGCGACGGCACGGCTTCACGGCGCCGTGTATGGTGCGCGGCACGGCGTCGTGCCGCGGCACGGTGCCGTGTGCGGTGCACCGCACCGGTGCACGGTGCACCACTCGGTAGTTTTTGTTTCAGTAGTAGGAGCAGGAGAATACGTCTTTCGCGGTCCATATCAAGATAAAAACTGTATTTTTGAAAAGATGCTTGTTGCAAACGCGTGCGTACTATATAAGCAACAGCAAAACAAAAACTACCGAGTGGTGCGCCGTGCACCGCACACGGCACGGGCCACGGCACGACGCCGTGCCGGCGCACCGTACACGGCACCGTGACGCCGTACCGTCGCACGGTGGCGGCACCGCGCCGTTATACGGCGTACGGCGCCGTGCCGTGGACATGTGGCCAGGCCCTAAGGTCGTTAGATATTTATCCGCAGTATTAAAATCAAGCTGTTTCAAAAAGTATAATATTCACGTGCTCACCTTGTCCATGCATTTAACTTTAGTCGCAGCTGATAGCGTCATATTCTCATTCAACACGATAACCGTTAATAAAGCTTATCTTATCACCGCGCGTCTCATTAGAATGTCAACACGGGAGTTTTTCTGTGAGCTATGGTTACGCGTCATTATTTAACCCACGTGCATATAAACATTAAACGCGTCTATGTCGTGGTTACTTTTCGTGTGTTCGTCATTTCGCTGATTCATTTTTCCTGCCGTTCACGGTGCGGCGACCATTCCGGGCGGCAAGGACGTCGCCACGCGTTTCAATCACATATTTATGTAAAGCGTACAAAGACTTCCTGCTCTGAGGGTGAAGGGCTTTTCAAATTCTCTGTTGGAAAAACTACTTTGCCTAAATTATTTCGGGTTTCACCATTTTTAGGGTTCCGTACCCCTGAAAAAAATGCCCTTTTTCTCATTCTTTTCTTTTCTTTTTCTTTACGTGGTATAAAAAAAAATTGGAACAGATGTAGTATTAAGTGGTCCGCACAAGACCTCATTGTTAGAATTTATAAAAAATGTTTTATAGTAATTGGAAATGGGGTCTAAAAGGGGTTTACAAATTGAAGTAAAGCTATTATAGCAAATGGGGCTTGATTTGTACATTTCAATACTATTTTTTAGTCCTTTAGTTTTGGATTTATAACCAAAATGATCAAAAAATTACATGTCCGTCCGTCGTCGTCCCCCCCCCCCCCCCCCCCCCCCCCCCTTTTCTCTGAAATAATTCAAAAATTATTTGAAAATGACTTAAAATTAAGGCAACCTAAAATGGACCTTAACACATAGTAAATAAAACTTATTTTTACTATTTATTTTATTAATAGCCCCGACTCGTTGCGTCGTAATAATACTTATATATTACTGTCATAGACGTGACTTGGAAGCCTAGCAACCGTTGTGTTATCTATCTTGCTCTGTCATATTTGGCTGTCATAGAAATATAACGTACATTTTATTATTATAAGGAGTTCTGTGACAAGAGTGTTGGTTGCTGCACGTGTCGATTATTTTGTCGCGTTTTTTAGTGCCTCAGTGGTGTTGAAGAGCTCGGTGGAGTGGTCAGCGCGAGCGGCGGCCGACACTCTTGCCTCTGATCTCGGAGAATATAACACTCTAAATGTTTTAATAACATTTTCAAGAACCGATCACATGTAATCTGAAACTTTGACATTGGCAGAATTGTCCTCATGGACAGACGCCATTTTAACAAAAAATTGAATTGAATTATTATTATAAAACAAATTAGCGACCAAGATGTATTTTGTTTAAAAGAGAAGAAAACGTACGCGAGCCACCCTACGAGGTGTGCTTACAAAAACGAGTAATGCTTTTAAAGATGATCAAAGTACACATACAAAAGAAGAAGAGTGGCGGTTACAAAACATCCGTACTGTTAAAAGACTCCTCCGGGCTACACCAATCAGCTCAGGAGACTCGCCCTTAGCTCATGTTCGGCAGAGAAGTAAGTACAAGGTTGGTTGCCAAGATTCGAGCACCTCCTAAGACTCCGCCCCGACATGATACAGAACGAAGAGAGTTTACTCTCTGAAGTAGAGTACTAGCCCGGAGCTACTTCGTATCAGGAAGGAAGTCGGAGTTTGGTACAGTGACTCGCCGCCTTGGAAACCTAGGTACATTACGAGATAGGAACAGACCGCGGGCGCGTATGGATTCGTCATCTCGATCAGCTACTTCCGGCACACGATGGAGGAGTGTCATAGATGCCTATATAGCAACCGTTTTGTTATCTATCTTGTTAGCTCCCTCGGTGCGTGAGTTCTACTCGCAATTGACCTTTTTTTTGTAAGATGATGTATTTTGACTTGGTTTCTTGATTTATTTCTCTGATTTAGGCTCAGTACTGTTTACTGATTTGCACTCAACACCTTATTAAAAGATTTACAGACCAGATTTGACTTGTTTCATAGGGTTCCGTACCCGAAGGGTGCCTAACGGGGGACCCTATTACTAAGACTACGCTATCCGTCTGTCCTAACTTTCAAGAGCTGTATCTTTTGAACTGTCAAAGATAGTCCGTTGATTTCTTTTGCAGAAAAAGTGAACTAATAAGGGGAATACAAGGACCGATTTTTTCAACGTGTTTTTGTATTTGTTCTATAGGTAGTAAAAAAACCGGGCAAGAGCATGTCGGACCATGCTTAGTGTAGGGTTCCATCGCCATTACAACAAACAAACAACAATCTCGCAAAAATAACTAATATGTATATTCATACCAAATTACAACTTTTTACTACTAAGAGTCTGAGCTAAGCCGCGGACGGACGGACAGACAGACAGACGGACATGGCGTGGACATGGTTCGTAGTTTGACTACGGAATCCTAAAAACGGTAATACATATAGGCGTCAAATTTGGAATGATTATATAACAAACCCTATAGAAAAACAACAAATACTAAAAACCTGCCAAATGTGTACGGAACTCTCAGTGCGCGAGTCCGACTCACACTTGACCGGTTTTTTTACATTAATTTGTTACAGTAACAAACATAGTATGCCTTTTCAAGGAATTCGTCAACATAGGCAAAACATTGTAGTTTATTAAGTAGCACTTCAGTTTAAGATCGAATTGCTTACGTTTATAATTTACTAACGACCCGCCCTCGCTTCGCTTCCGTTATTATAAGTTAAAATGTAACCTATGACTACCCTGGAGGTCCATTCTAAATATTGGTGAAATAATTTTTGAAATCGGATTACCTTAAGTACCCCTACATCCAAACAAACAAATAAACAAAAAACAAATTTACAACTTTACCTCTTTATAATGTTAATTACTTAATTAATAATTAATATAGCGACCCACCCTCGCTTCGCTTCCGTAAAATAGTTTAAAATGTAGCCTACGTTACTTCTGGAGAATGTAGCTTTCTAATGGTGAAAGAATTATTAAAATCGGTACAGTAGTTTCAGAGTTTATCAATTACAAAAACGGTTATTGTGACTTTACTATAATAGATTTAATATAACCTAACAGATTTTAGATAAACATTTTTGATACCTTGGGTTACATTAGAGTTATTTTCGTAGGGATATCTATTATTTTTTGAGAATAAAATACAGCCTGTTTACTCCCTGTTTCTATACGAGTAGGTAAAAGAATTGTTAAAATCAGTAGTTTTTGAGTTTATCCATTACAAATAAACATACAAAAATCAAATCTTTTCTCTTCATAATATTAGTTCAGATATGTTCCGCTTTCGTAATTATAGTAATAATAATAATATTCCAGCCTATATACGTCCCACTGCTGGGCACAGGCCTCCACTCACAATGAGAGGGTTTGTTGGGCTATAGTTCCCACGCGGGCCCAGTGCGGATTGGGAACTTCGCACACACCGACAAATTGCTTTGCAGGTGTGTGCAGGTTTCCTCACGATGTTTCCCTTCACCGAAAAGCTCATGGTACAAATTATATGTCGCACATAAATTCCGAAAAACTTAGAGGTGCGAGCCCGGGTTCGAACCCACGACCCTAAATTATAGTAAGTATAAATTATAGGAACCTAGGTAGTTCCTTTACTAAATCGATAGCGCAATAAAAAGATAGAACGTGACTGTCATAGGACTGTGATCATTTGTTTATAAAGTACCTCAAACGCCATCTTCTTCAGGCGCGAATATCCAAAGCGTTAACGTAGTTGATGTCTATAAATTATTTTCAAATTGTTTTATTTGACCAGCGAATCTTATAGCGAATTGTTCATAAATGATAATTGACACTAAAATTGCCCTGCTTTGTGGATTTTACAATCACCAACTTATTAACGTTGTGAATTCGCCAATGCATTGGTTGTAGGTACTTATAGTTTTCGCCAACCAAACTTAAAGGCGCTGATCTGAATATAGGTATGACTCCCGGAAAGCTGGCGGGGGGCGGGCGGGCTATGCAGCCAACTTCAGATCGGCCTTTAAGTTTGGCGAGAACTCTACTATAGTTGATTTTATTTAAAATGTCGGAATCCACTTGAGAGCTTATCTTCCAATGAATGGCTTTGTTATCTATTGTGAAGCCCGACCGATAATTAGCAGTGCAAAATGAAACGCACAAATAACAAAAGATTTCATATGAATAGCAACTTTACCGCTTAAAGAAGAAGGTTCAAATTGCAATGGCAACGCATTCGAGATAGTACTGTTTGTACTGTTACACAAACAAACTTCCTGGCTGCCGCTTTCAATTTGAAACAGTACTATCTCGAATGCGTTGCCATTGCAATTTGAACCTTCTTCTTTAAGCGGTAAAGTTGCTATTCATATGAAATCTTTTGTTATTTGTGCGTTTCATTTTGCACTGCTAATTAGCGGTCGGGCTTCACAATAGATAACAAAGCCATTCATTGGAAGATAAGCTCTCAAGTGGATTCCGACATTTTAAATAAAATCAACTATAAGAGATGCGCCGTTGTCGAAGACTCCAAAATGGCGTGCTTCTTGTTAGGTGGGAGTTTCTTGAGTATTCTTGAGAGAATCCAAAGATAATAGGAATATACTCGTAAAGCAATTTGTGCACGGTTTTTGTCATCCTATTTTAATTTGCATATTTTATTTACACTTTGTTTCGTTTTGCATGCTTTGAAGATTCAAGTTTATTCACGGCTGTAATCAAGTATGCTTTGGTAGTTGTTTTGGCTATATGAAGGCGTGTGTTGTCTACAGAGAATCAAAGTTGCAACGGGCGGGAAGAAGCGGAGGCGGAGGCGGAGCGGGGAGCGATGCACGCGCCGCCCACCGGTCTGCGCGGGAACAACCCCAGGCTTCGCTCCCACGGGAGGAATCTCCCACTCTTCATACCTAAGGTATCTTTAAACAATACTAACTACATGACACTAGGGAAAACAAATGGGTTTAAATAAAAAAACCCGACTGCTTTAAAACTTATCAACTAAAAAGCTAAAAACAAGCCCTATAATCTAAAGAATATAACTTAAATGTTGAAAAAGGTATTGCAGGCGGTGACAAGCAAATAGTCCAAGTAATGCTCTTTAAGTGAAAATATTTAACAATAGTAGATTGTACAACGAGTGCATAAAACGCACCATTTTATGCGAGACGTTTATCCAAGCGAGCTTGCGAGCAAGGATGGATATAAAGTCGAGTGTTAAATGGGTTTTATGGACGAGTTGTACACTCTACTTTTCACTTCAATTGCGAGGAAATGAAACAGCAACATGATAAAAAAAAATACGGCTAAATAAAAATTATAACTTTATTTCATGAAGCTTTATTGTGTACTTTGGCTGTTGGTATGGAAACGAAATAAAATGAAGAATTTATTCTATGAAGTTAAAGTTGTTCGTGTGGCTGTTGGACCGATTGCCTAGGTCTTTGACGAAGATTTTACTTTTATGCACTAGAGCATAAGAAGCGACTTTATGTCGCCTACGCACGACATAAAGACGAACTTTTAGAGCATGAGAAGTGAAAAACATATTTTACAGTTATTTGCTTGCCCTCGCCTGCAATACCTTTTTCAACATATCCCCCCTCCATTTAGTGGACGCCATATTGAAATATTAGATACCCTATGTCACTCCGACAGTTAAGACGAATCCAATGATACCTCATACAATATTGAAATCCTTCTCGCCGTTTAAGCTACAGAGGGCGACAAAGAACACTAAAATTTTTTGTACGGCCTTTGAAATTTCGTCGATTTATAAGTATAAATGCGTTTATCAGAGCACGTTAATTTTTCTATGGGACCATATTTGAAGTAAAAGCTGTGCTTACCAACTAACTAAGAAGAATAATTGAAATCTGATATCTAGTCGATTAAATTAAAAATTAAATGAGTGACAAATAGTAAGGGAGCCCAAGAAGAGATTTTGGGATTTACTCAAGCGCGGCAGATTAACATATGGGGGATACCTTGCACCCTGTTCGGTACCTCCTCCATAGCTAAGCCCTCTATATAAAGCCGCGAGCGTTTTTTTTAAGTCCTCGTGCGCGTCAGATTAGTAGAAGTCGTTTATAGCTGTACCCTCGAGAACTGTCTAAAAAGCTGTGTAAAGAACTGTGTAAAAAGTAGCCATGTGCTATTTCAGAGTATAATTTATCTCTGTGCCAAATTTCATCCAGATCCGTTCAGCCGTTCTGGCATATTTCTCTGCGCCAGGTACATCCGATAATCACCACATCGCGGCACCCCATTCCAATGGTCCTGATAAATCATCATCACGAACGCTCGAGTAAATCCATATCTAGCATCGTGGGCTCCCCTACTAAAAGGATTTTGTTTCACCTTGGTCCTCGGGGTTGGAAAGGCATTGTCGGAGCTGTCACTAAGGGGTCAACACTTTTTATTTACTTTAATATACTTTTATTGACTACGGCATACCGATAGTTTATTATATTTGCAGTCTACATATGTATGTATGTGGCGGGTATAAATATGCCATTGCAAGAGATCTAGTTTGAAGTTAACCGTGGCCCATAATTTTCATGACTTAAACACAGTATAAAAGACATAGCTACCGGGGATTCGTATTTATTACTTTGTGCTTAGGAATATCGAGTTAATGAGTTGTTGTTGTGGTGTTTGGTAGCACGGCGGCAGCAGAGGCGAGGCCGAGGCGGGCGAGGCGGTGCTCACGCCGCGCTCGGAGCGCCGGCTCGAGGCGCTGCCAGGCATGTTAGCCAAGCACGACGTCTACCTCGGGGGAACCTTTCCGGTACGTCACTATAGAATATTTATATAACATTAAAACTATTGACAGCGGATTTGCGTGCCGCTTACGCCCATTGTCATTAGTTCTATGCCCCAAACATTTTGTGTCGGCATATGATGACGTTCCACCCGGGGCAGGCAAAATTACTTTACACAGAGGGTTTGGTGAGGTGTAAATGTGAAGGTGACTCAATTTAAAAATAATGTCAGAGATAAATAGGCAGCCTAACAGAGGAAACTTGCCAACCGATATTTATTCATATAACAAGATATACCTAGAGTTTACTTAGTTTAGAGTATACTTACTTAGAACCTTGTCATAGTGATTGTTATGCTTGCCATTTTATGTCGTTGATAGTAGATTGTTCAACAAGGGACTAAAGTAAGCCATTATGACATGAGATATTTATACACCCGAGCAAAGCGAGGGTGGATGAAGTTCGAGTGTCATTATGGATTTTTAGTCTCGAGTTAAACACTCTACTTTTCACTTCGAATGCGAGGAAAAATAACGACGTTCTATACAAAATTACAATAGCAAAAAAATTTGTTCCGCGGTTTTTAATTTTCTTTTCTTTTGTAAAGTGACGCTTTAAATGCTTGCATATTTAGCCAACAGATTCTAACTTAAAACCATTTTTTCAAAACGAATCAAAATTAAATTCATCCTTAATATAATTAAATTGATTCATTTTCGTAATCATTAATCGTGTTTCACGAAATTAAATAGTTTTTTGTTTATATTTTTGCACAGTTGTAATTTTGAGGTTATTTCCACACCCTAAACTTGTATATACCACAGAATAAGTACTTTCATAGAAACCGAACTATAAGAAACAGCAAAAGACGTATATGACCTTTTTCTGTTTATGGCATGGCATTCATATCGAGTTAGAAAGAGATGTCCTTAAAGGTATTCTTTTGTTTTCCATCATGTTGTCACAAGGATCTGTCAACGCCAGTATTGCTGCTGACTCGACAATAATTCTAGTATCAAGTTTTCATGTTTTGAAAATCTGAAAATATCGATATATATTCACAACACATTCTGCTATCAAGTTTCCATCCCTCGGAAATCTGAACACTGTCAAACTAATAAAGCTACTAAATGAAGTAGTCCCTGACACAAAATTAACTATTCGCATATCGACTTTTTAATTTTGTAGTACTGTAGGTCCGTGTAGGGGTCCAATGGCGGGCTCATCGCGGTCCATTCAAATTTGACATCTAAAACCTTTTGGCAACATGATGGAAAACGAACGAATACCTATAAGGACATCTCTTTCTAACTCGTTATGAATGCCATAAATATAAAAAGGTCAAACGTACGTCATTTGTTATTTCTTATATTCCGGTTTCTATGCAAGTACTTATTCTGTAATAATCCTCCATTCACATACACCGTGATTGGCTGTTTAGAGGTTTCCAAAGTAAATAAAAAAAAAAATATACTTTAATCCCTAGAGATTAAAAAGGAACTTTAGTCCCGATATGCAGAGACTAAAGTAGCATTTTAAGAGCATGAGAAGTGAAAAGTTTATTATAACAAGACACTAAAGTACTCAATATATTCGTTAGCTTTTCGTACCTACTCACAAATTGGAATCGGGTATTAGAGCCCCAAAAAACTGATTTTTCGCTCTCCTGTAAAGTTAGTCACAATTACTTGAGCGGTGTTGTTAGATAAGTTAGCTAGTTGAGTATAGTTGATCGAAGGTGTTTCCGCTCTATCCACAGTCAAACGGTATCCGGCCGGAGGAAGTCCTGCGGCGGGAGGGGTACACGTGCGTGACGCCCCGCGCGAGCGAGTTCCCGCGTGTGTATTCTGCGCCTGCGCGCCGCTCGGCGCCCGTGCACCCCGAGTCGCCGCGCCGCGACAAGAAACCGCGACCGGCGTCAGCGCAGGACCCTGACGCTTCGCCTCCCGCGTCGCCTGCCCCCGCTGACCCCCGGGACCGCCTCGCGGGTGACCCCCACAAAACAACCGACGACACGCCGCTAACTTCTAAAGGTAAATGACATACATATTTAGTCAATATTTTTGTTTTAAATAATAAAAAAAACCTTTATATAATAACTAGAGATTTTCTCTTAGTTGACATAAATCTTGTTGGATGGAACGATTTTTTTTCTTCATTGCATCTTGTAGACTAATACCACAAACGATAGTATAATGTTTGAAACTAATTCTTACATCCATACATCTGTAGTAATCAGTAATCACTTACAAACCAGCGGTCGGAATTCCTCTTTTATCTGATCTTGTATGTTCTCAACACAAGGACTAAAAATTCACTAAGCGGCGTCTCATACCACTCGACTTCAACTTGTTACTATGGTTTTAACCCGTACTTACTCGTCGAGTTTCGACTTTTACTCAAAAGGTAAGTCCAAAGGCTGTCGACCAGTCAGCGACCGAATTTCTTCTTTATCAGATCTGTGGCCGGTGCTCTCGCCGCAAAGTACTCAAAGTTCACATTGTTCATACCACTCGATCCTCAAAGTTATTTATGGTTTTAAACCGTCCATAGAGTATATAGTGTAGTATAGAGTAGTAAAGTAATAAAAACCGGGAAAGTGCGACTCGGACTCGCGCACTGAGGGTTCCATACACATTTGACCGGTTTTTAGTATTTGTTCTATAATCATACCGACGCTTGTTTGTATTATCGTTTATACGATATAAACAAATACAAAAAAAAATCAACTGAAAAGCTAAAAACAAGCCCCATAATCTAAAGAAAATAACTTAAATGTTGGAAAGGTTATCGCAGGCGGGGACAAGCAAATAGTTCAAGTGGTGCTCTTTAAGTAAAATATTTAAATCTGTACACCAAAAAATATATTTTCCAATTAATTGCTTGTCACCGCCTGCAATACCTTTTCCAACATTTAAGTTATATTCTTTAGATTATAGGGCTTGTTTTTAGCTTTTCAGTTGATATTTTAACAATCGGGATTTTGGTTTTTTCTTTTTTGTTTCATACTTTTTTAGTTTTTATTGAATAATAATAAATAATAAAGCATCAAAGTTTTATAATGTAGGTATACATATTTGGAAAGGGCTATTTATTAGCTTTCATTTAATACTGATATTTTTACTATAAAAAATGTTTTTTTTTTATTCCTCCTGCATTTTTTTTCGCGGGCGCCATATTATATACCCTATGTCACTTCGATTCGAATGGCACCTCATATGCTAAAATCCGTCTAGCCGTTTAGGCTGCAGAGCGTGCCAAAGAGACATACATACACATATAATACATACGCTCGAAAAATATTTTCGGGCAGTCGGGTAAAAAATTGCACCAGCAGAAGAGCGTACTTTCATGGCACTTACGTCCTTTTGTTGGGAAGCGTAGTTTTTCGGCAATAACTCAACGGTACATCCGCCTCTGAAAAATGGTTTAAAACGGTCGTATACATATTTTCGTCCAGTGATAAGGTTAGATACAAGTCTTAACATTAGTGTCACCGGGACGATTTACACACCACGACCCGCCAACCCGCATCGTGAGTGTCGCCTTGGCGACCTTTTTAGTACCTAATTCATGATCATGCGGGACAGGTACAGGTTCGTGACAGTCATGAGGACACTGCGAGTATAATCGGCGGGTTGTGTGAAGGGCTAGCCGCCAACTGAAGGCAATGAATTTATGATGTCAGTAGTTAATTCATTTTTTTTTATAATCCAGGAACGTACGACGAAGATCAAATGCTAAGTTCGAACGTGCTCGTGTTCTCGATCAGCGCGGAAGCGCCCTGCTTCGCCACGATGGTGCTGGCGGCGCACCACATAGGCCTTTGTCCCGCCAAGCTAGTGCTCATCGTGCAGCCCATGGACCCCGCCAACTCGCACCCGGTAAATTAAAAAAAATATATAGGTACAAATACTAATTCATTATTTGACAAATAAAAAACATCCATCAAATATATGTATACACGAGGTGAATTTTATGACAGTACGTTTCAATCTAAGAGATCTGTAGATGTGTAATAAGTAGCCGTGTCACCCTCAAATTAGAATTCCTGTGCTATGAGGGGCTAGACTTTCCGGATAATTATTAAAATCAATCGGGATTACTATACTAATGTAAGCAGCGGGTAATTAAGCAGACCTTTGAACACGCTCAATTGAGTAGATAAACCGGTCAAGTGTGAGTCGGACTCGCGCACTGAGGGTTCCGTACGCATTTGACCGGTTTTTAGTATTTGTTGTTTTTCTGTAACACTTGATCTATAATCATACCAGATTTGACGCTTGTTTGAGACTTTGTATTGACGAACATTTCTTGTATGAGACTCCCCTTATTTTTTTTTGCTTTTTTTATTATTTGTTGGGAGATCCGCCGTTATATCACATATTCTGCAAAAAAAACAACGAGCCATCTTTTACGGTTTAAAAGATACAGCACCCTTAGGCACTCTTCGGGTACGGAACCCTAAAAATGATGGAGACGTCCGAACGACACGCAATAATGTTTAGTGGAGCTACTACGCCGCTTCCACAAGTAAAGTCGTTTGGTATTGTTTGACAGTACAGCGAAGCAGCCGTGAAGGATTACAACCGAGGGCGGCACTACCTCGCGGACTTGGCGCGGCGCGCCGGCGTGCCCGTGTTCGAGGGCGCCGAGCCCGCGCTGCAGTGCGTGCTGGCCCGGCTCGAGGGCGCGCACACCGCGCCCTAGCCGCGCCCCGCCCGCTAGTGACCCAAGGATATGGTTTAGTCCTCACTTGACTCATCCGGAATCCTATCTGGCAGCATCGGTGTACAATTATACGGGTGTGACTTGACGTTGATTCTTCAACAGACGATTGTGATCGAGCGGCCGTTTCTCTAAGCAACGCTCGGAAACATCTGAATGCATCACTTATTAGTATTAAACATAACCTCTACGGTTTTAATTTTAAGAAAATTGCTGACTAATATTCTTGTTTCCCGGCATGATTACAGTTGCTTGATGTAATTTTACTGTGACCTCTGTCACATCAAATCGTCTGTCTGTCTCTGTCTCTGTTAATCATTCGCTGCAAAGATGATGCAAATGTTTCTGTCGCACTTATGGATAGCCGCAGGGCTACATTGCTTCGTCGATAACGCTAAGCGATTAATGGTTGTTTGTTGTACCGTGAGAGTTAAAGAACATACGTGAGGGCCTGTCTGCAGCGACCGATTAACCCTGATACAGTGGTAACTGTAGGAGCGACCTGGATCGACATCTCTGTGTCCCACCAGCTCCACTGGCTGCCGGTCATGTTGTACGGTCGGCCTTATAAGTAGCTGCACACGCCAGTACTTTGTCACTTTAAGTTTCAACGTCATGTTTGAACTGCTGCACTAATCCGTCAAAGGCGTTAAAGCGACAAGGTACAAAAGTGTGCAGCTACTTATAAGGCTGACTGTACATGTAGCGGCAATTAACAAGACAGGATGCGTTATGAAAATATTCATGCTTACCGGCATTACAAAATCCCTACAGGTAATTTTATTATTTTAACTTCATGTAATTATTATTTTATAACTACTATTACAAATAACTTTATTGTAAATTATTATTTTATTACAGTGATGATTATTATTTATAATTGGAATCTCATATGTTGTGGTGTCCTTATTTATAATTAAAGTCGATTGTTAGTTTTGTGCTGTCGATTGATCAGTCCAGTACGAGCGCTCCCCAAGCCGCCCTTATCACAAATGATGTAATTCGATATCACAAAGAAGCCATCATAGAAGGACGTTCGCGCGATCGGACTTTCTCATCTGCGTGTACTTATTAATTACAAGTCGTTTAGTTTAGTACAAACATCGTCTCTCTCTAATTAAGGTCCTCTTTACTATATTATGTTACGTTATTGTCTTATGTATAGGCACTAAATTTTTAATGCAATTTACTAAGAACATATGAGCGAGTATGAATGGTGATGGTTTTAAATGTAGTGAGGATACAAGGATACAACAAATCTCTGTGATTAATTTGTTTAGAAAAATAGAATATAATTTTGAATTTTCAATGCATATGCTTAGTTTAGTGGATAATAATAGAATTGTTTGTTACATAGACTGTTTTGGGTAGCAGCAGTACACAAGTAACGAGTAAGAATCTTGTACCTATGTCATGACAAACGCACGGCGCTAGCGGTCTGGCGGGAGGCGCCCGCGCCCCGGCCGCGCGGCCGCCCGGCGGTGACGGCACAGCGCTTTCACGACTAACATCACCTCTTCATCACACGTTTAACATTTTATAAAGCGGAAATAAAAGTACAAATTATCTTGCTCACGTAGCAAAATAAATGTTGTAATTTTCATGAGGAAATTAAATTATTAAGCGATATATTATTAAGGTAAGCCCTTTACTCATTTTTTGTTACACTTAGATTAGTAATATTCCCATTAGGTTTCAATATGAATAATACCTAATTCAAATAAATAAATTTCGTAAATGCTTTTAGTTTAATTATCACAAGATTAAGCTATTGAAGCGCCGTTTCCAAACCTAATCTAGTTATTAGCATGATATAATTAAGAAATTAAGATTTAAATAATTGACAGCGGGTCGCTAAAATTTTACAATTCTATAATTTAGCAAATACTATTTTGCTAGTCACACTACCCATAACACGTATCAGTACTTGTAACATTATTCGATAGTACAAATATCTAATTTATAGAAAATGAAAAGTTTTATATTAATTAAATATAAATTTAAGCCATGTACGCTTATTTTAAACTAATTATTATGTAAATAGAGGAATTTGTAATCATTCCAGAGTTTTATTTGGCATTTGCTCCCTTTTCCCCTTTTCACACCACAGCACAATAAGATAACGTAGTCGTTAAGGTGTTTCTTTTTCCAAACTTTGTATTTTCCCATTACTTTGCTCGAATACTTGGTCCTACTTATCTAAAAGAAACTACTTATCAAAATTTCAATCAAATCGGTTAGTACTTAGAGGTAGCACATTATGACAACTTTTTTTACTCCGTTTTCATATTAATGCAATTCATCGAAGCCTTAACTTACCGAAAAACCGGTGATGATAGCCGAAAGCATTAGTGTTTAACACAAGTCGCCAGAAAAGTCAGTTATTGTTTGTTGTTAAAAAAAAAACCAATCAACATTGATATCGCTGAAGTGGTCAATTTGTGCAACCTCTAATATTGTCCCATTACCTTTAAATTTGACTTTTATTTTTTACTATGTATAGACTCGGGGCGTAAGCAAAGTGCAAAAATTATGACGTTTATTTTTTCCCATACAAATGTGAAACACCTAGTAGGCGTTGAGAATAAATGTTACTGCGCTTACTGCGAGCTCTTGATTGACTCGGTTTCATGAAACTACCTGAAAACTGCCGACGAATTACAAGCTTGCAAATTACAACAGACCATTTTCCCAGAAAACACTCCTTTTTCGGGTTGGTAAGTCGTTTCGGCAAGACGAGGCCATTCGTTCTTTTTAGGGTTCCGTACCACTTACTGAAAAACGGAACCTTTATAAGATGACTTTATTGACCGTCTGACCGTCAGTCAGTCGGTCGGTATCTTTGGAAAGGGCTTAATTTACACATTTCAATTTTTTTTTAATTTTTAGTCCTTTAGTTTCGGATCTATGACTAAGTGTTTATCTATACTTTATAAAAACAATAAAAAGAAGTTATAAAAATCAATAGTTTTTGAGATCTTAACAAAATTCTTTGAAAATTACTATTAAAATTTAGGCAATCTAAAATAGACCTAGTAAACATGGTAAATAAGACAGTAAATAAAAATTATTTTTACTATTTATTTTACTAATGGCCCCGACTCGTTGCGTCGGAATATTAATACTTATATATTACTAAACATTCAAAATTAGGAAATAGTTATGATGCGAACCACATTAAATACGGAACCCTCGGTGCGCGAGTCCGACTCTCACTTGACCGGTTTTTTATGACAATATTTATGGAGTATGGAGCATTTTTATGAGTTGAATGAGTTATTCTTTCGGGATTGCGCTTAAAAAGCAAATTGAACGGCTTTTATTTAACGCTGAACGAGTTTGGTTAGTAAAGCCTTATCAAACCCCTTCGAAAACCCTATGAAGGGGATAGCGGATCGGTCCCTGAAAGACACCTTCGATTTTTATCAAAGTTCCTTTTTACTATTTTGTTACGGAACTCTAAAAACCTCTTCTTTCACGATGTTTAGTCCTCAGACCACAACCTGACTCCATTAAAGTTAAATTAAAAAAACTTAATTAAGGACTCAATTTAAAATCTGTTAATTTTTTCCTTTGTGTAACTAATAAGTAAACCATATTATGATTGTATGTACATTATGACTATTTTCTTTACATAAATAAAAAAAAATAACGGACTTTTAATTGAGTCCTTAACAATGTACAGTACCGGCCAAAAATATATCACCTTTGTGTTTTTATGGCAAAACTTTTTTTATATTTATAAAATATTTCCACCTTAGTATATCATGTAGTAGGTAGTATCTAGACTCCTTTGATGAGCGATTAGAAAACCTGATCACATACAACAGTTATCGAATACTTTTTTTGTTTTTCTTCAAAAACAATACATGTCAGTATTCCTATACTTAGGTCATACTGAAAGTTTCTGGATTCTGATAAATAAGACTAGATAAGATGTTTATGATTAATTTATTGTTTTTCAAAGTATATTCCCTCACTATTTACACATTTTTTCATTCGTTGGAACAATTGTGTGAAGCTGTGGGTCCAATCTTCGGTAGAGACCTCTTCAACGGCTTTTTGGAATGCATTAACTGCCGCTTCTGGACTTGAGAATCGTAAACCTCTAAGTTTATTTTTTATTCTTGGGAATAAAAAGAAGTCGCAAGGTGCGAGGTCCGGACTGTACGGCGGACGCGTCATCAGTTCCACATTTGAAGCCGCATGAAGATAAAATTCAATATCTCGGATACTCCATGAGATTTGCAACTGATATTATTTATGGCGATAGAAATAAACACTAGCAATCATTCTCAACAAAAATTAAGTGCAAAGCCGTTAAAACTAAAAATAAAAAAATAAAAACGAAAAAGAGTTTTTTGAAAATTTCTTTAACTCTATCAACTATTGACGCTCGTTTAATTGCTTAAAAAACGCACAATTATATGCATTATCACATGATAACAAAATTCCAATTAATAAATCCACAATAAAAGAAAATAAGGAATTTTTCCGTTTCAATGCCTACCGGAAATGGCCAACTTGAATTTTTTTTTTCTGTAAATCTATAAAGAATTGACAGGGGGTCACTTCTGGACTTTTAATTAGAATATTGAACTACGTCGATCTGCAGAGTCAGCCAAAAATGTCCGGTCCCAAGGGTTCCTGGAACACTGGAGGACGCTTTTCACGAACTTTTTCTAAGACACTGGGCAAGCATTTGTTTACATACCAATCTGCAGTGACTGTTCTTTGATTTTCAAGCGATACTGTTCATCATTCATTGAAATATTATTTTTTTCGCAAATGTATTACAAATCGCCGTTTGATACACATGCGGAACTGTCATTTTCACTCGTCCCGAATCTTGTCCCTCGCTTGTAGGTCGGGCCAAAACACCTCGGGACTCATTTGTAAACGACACACTTTCTGCATCAAAAAGTGATACTTTTTGCGGCTTATATTGTGCGGAAAGTTGGTTATTTCTCACTAGTGTCTTTTACTTTTTTTTATTTACTGTTGTTTCAACAAGCCATACAACCAAAGAAAGAGTATGTACATATGTTAATTTATTTTTTTATTACGTCATTTAGCATTGAAACTATACTTACATATAATATCTAGGTATTTAAAAGATTAAAATTCCATATTTGACTAATTAAAGGGTTATCTATCTAATATGAAAAATTCTTCAAAATACTTTTCATAAAGTTGGCTGAATGAGTATTACGAAGGATTTTAATGGATATTATATTATGCGTGACCGCTGGCTAAAAGAGTATTATGATAGTGATCTCCTGGCTGATTGAGTACCTATTATATGAATGACCGCTTTTCGTATACTTACTGTTTTATTTTTGTTTCATTAGGTACATTTTTTTGGAAAATATATTGAAAAACGTCGTTTGATACATGTGCGAATCGGATATGCGTACATGGGCTCAACGACCCCTCCCCCCGCCCCCTTGGGCGGCCGACCCGTGACGTCTACCCGAGTGCGCAGCTCAGTCAGACCCCTATAATCTGTGACTCAGTCTTCAATTTGTTTCTACCGTGAACACTTGTCAATATCGATACAACAGTGTTTCAGAATATAAGGACGGTGAGCAAAATCATCGTTTTATAGCCGTGCCTCTGCCTCTCCAACTTATATACCATCCATTACATCATTCATTGCGTCTTTTAGCTCCTCTACAGTCTACACTACGCGTTCAATGAATACAGTTCAGTTTAAGGTCACGGTCGGCACGTGTGCAAAGAGCGGAATCACTTATGATCAGCAGATTTTATCGTCTTCTCTGGGACGATTGTCGCGGTGTCGGTATTTCGTACACAGATCAACGGATTGGTCTGCAATTTCGTGCACCCGTCCACAAATCTCATGAATACTCTACACGATCGTGACCTTGAAATTATCGACTTTACGCTACACCTACGCCCCTTGTGTAGAGGAGCTAATTTAAGTCTCATTAAGGTTTACATTGTATTTTCAGCGAGGCGGACGAGTATGCTTTTACTTCACGAGAGAAGGTTATATTTATATCAAAATCGGAATGGCGTCTCTCCGACTTGCTTCCGCTCGAGGCAGCGCTCTCTCTATCCCTGCCCTGCCCCTTTCACCATCATGACTCAGGCCTCGCTGGGTCTCACCCACGCGATATCGACCTGCGCAACGTCGCAATTTTTCTCTACTGAGTTGATTAAGTTATTCAAAGTACGTAATAAATAAACAAGGCGTGCTCAATCGCAACACCGGTCTATTATTGTTGGTCAATGTTGATTCATTTGTAAATTTTCTATTTCGCAGTACGATGACGATCACGCTCCATGACCCCGATGGCACGGAACTCACGAAGATCAATGATCTGATTGAGGAATTCCAGTTGCATTTTGCGGATTTAAAAGAATACTTGGATCGCAAAGACCTTACGGAAGCGGAAGAAGATGAGAAGGACGAAATTGAGGAGACAATGGTAAAAACACTCGAGG
Source organism: Tortrix viridana (assembly GCA_963241965.1). NCBI lineage: Eukaryota > Metazoa > Arthropoda > Insecta > Lepidoptera > Tortricidae > Tortrix > Tortrix viridana. The sequence continues at coordinate 53,961,975 of OY725171.1, read as the reverse complement.
AATTGTTCGAGCTGATTAACCCCTTGGATTCTGTGCCGCCAAATGCTGAAGCGGTTCTTAATTGGGCAGAAAAATATTATAGTTAAATCTTCTGGCATAGTTAGGTACTAATTCTATTTCAGGTTCACAAATAAAACTGTATTGTGCGCGTAAGGGCCGGCCGAGCCTCCAGTGGCGCCCTCATTACTATTTTTGAGTTTTATAATAAACATATCCACAAAATCGAAAACACATAATAACTAGCACAACTTAATAGTACATTTTTAAGCTATACAAGGAAGAAATAATGACCACTAATGTTAACAAACATGATTACACGATAATTACACGATAAAAAGCTACGTTTGTAGTTTATAAATTGTGGGTTGAGTTGTGCTGGTTATTTATACTTTTTCGATTTGAGGAAATGCTTTTTTGTATTAGAAAGCTCAAAAATAGTAACGAAGGCGCCACCGGAGGCTCGGCCGGCCCTTGACACGCAGCCGCCGCGCTGATCCGATCCACTGATCCGATCTTACTGTGCAAGTTGAACGCATGCGTTGTCAGTTTGCAGGGACTAAAGGGCTGGATCGGCCGCTCTGTGCGCATTACTTATTTGTAAAGATTTGTTTGTTTGTTTGTTGTTTGTTTGATTCATTCCTTTCGTACGATTTTGCCAACATGAATTGATTTGTACGCAATACTTATTAAAGTATTTTCAAATTATAATATAATCTAAATATTTCTGTTAACTCACTAAAACCTTAAAACGATATTTATGTTTTAATTTAACTTATAAAGTAGGATCTAAATGTTTAATCAATAAATTGTAACTTTGAAATTCAATTTAGATATAACGAAATTGACATGTACCATATTAAATGTATATCTATATTAATATTTTTTGAATTGTATCTACCGTAGTTATTAAATGATTACTGCATAATGTTGAACTTTTTGTCTGCTGCATTATATTTGTGCAACATTATATTTGTGCATTTAAGGGTGATAAATAGTAACACCAGGTTATTTCATATCCATCTGTAACCTACTATCTGTATGATTTGATAAATAAATTTATTTAATTTGATTATATTTGATCCGTGGCAGCGTTTTTAGGGTTCCGTAGTCAAACTAATCCCTTATAGTTTCGCCATGTCCGTCCGTCGGTCCGTCTGTCCGTCCGCAGCTTAACTCGGAGACTCTTAGTACTAGAAAGCTGTCATTTGGCATGAATCACGCATGAATATGCATATTAGTCACGCCGACAAAGTGGTAAAATAAAATCTTGAAAAAACATTTTTAAAGCGGAAATACTAGCACTAATTGGGTTCACACTTTGCTCACGTAGCAACCAAGGAAAATTGAATGAATATGCGATATACACAGTGTCCCATAACTCGACGTAAAAATGAAATGACGGTCCAGGACTCTTCAAATAAATCCTATACACCCAAAGCACCTGCTCGTGTTTTACCACAATGCGTGGCTTTTTTCCTTTTAAAATGACTATAAAGAACTAAAAACATAAAAATACATTTTCAATGTCACCGTGAAAAATCAACTGTACCTACTTTTCGAACATATAATAATCAGAAGTATTAAAACCTTTCTGTTAGTGTCTACCCTGTGGCGGCGAAGATGCGTGCCCACCAGGCGGGCCCTTTGGCGTGGCGTGTAGGATTATGGCTACTGCCCGCCTAGCGGGCTGAGCCGGCATCTGAGTAAACATTACGAGTGCCTACCAGGCGGGTTCTTGGTTGAGAACGTGTTAACATAAGTATTCAGAAATAAACGAGAGGATTCAAATGAAATAATTTATTGATTGTGGTCATTTACCACCACTAAAACTATAAAATAGTATCAAGATTTTTTCATCATTAAAACACCGTCATTTTCCGTTTATCCTGTCTGTGGTGTTGTTCTTGCGATACCTGCTGCTCCTTGGTGTTGAGGGCGCGCAGCTCCCGGTGCTTCTCCGCGAGCTGCGCGCTGATCCGCCGGTGGCCCTCGGACCCTGCCGCCTGTCTCCCCAGCGAACTGTTCAACTTCAATATTTCTCTCTCAACCCTTTTCGTATCCTCTGTTATCTTAAATCTTTCAATATTCAAGTCTTTACTACTAGACTGTTTGAGACCCACCGCCTGGGCAGTCGTGGAGGGCTTCTCGTCCTCTTTATCACCCAGCGTTTTGTTTATAAAATTGAACACGTTTCTTCTTTCTTTCTCTTTCTCTCGCTCGTAAGCTCTCTTAAGGCGTTCTTCTTCTTTCTTCTGTAATCTTTTTAGTCGTTGCTCCACCTGAGTGTTGATAAATTGTATGCAATGTTATAATGATTCAGATTCAGATTTTATTACTCAATATAAATTACAGTATAAATTGCACTTCATGTCAAATTACAAGTTATTATATTGAGATCGTCAGAAGTAGAAATTACACATTAATTATGAAAATACAAAAATATACAATTTGAATTATTTAACCTCCATGCCAGCCAGTTTAGTAGTTTAGTGTTGATAAATTGTACGCAATGTTATAATGCAAGTCAGTTTAGTTTGTATTGCCTCCACATTTAAACTACAGAATATCTGGTGGTATATAACCTGGTGAAGAAAATAAGTTACATTTAAATGAAAATGTCAAGGAATCGTATATTATCTGCAAACCTAACGGACAACTCGGCTCATAGCATAATACCAACCTATAGATATTAGGAGATAAAAAGGGATTATCGTGGATACCTTCAAAGGGTCCTGGTTGTTGTATTTTTCGGAGAGCTCCATGCAGTGGTCGAGGCTCCGGCCGAGCGGCACGGCGCGCGCCGCGACGGGCTGCAGCCGGCCGTCGCCCGCCGCGCCCAGCCCACTTCCCGGCACGTAACCCATCGCCAGCATCAGCTTGGACCCTATACCCTGCACACATTTTGCTAATATTATAATGTCTTATTTGAGCCAGTAAATACACATACATCCATTCGGATACATCTCTTACGTCCATTTAGCCACATTGAGGATTTGCCTGTAATGTAACAATCCAAGACATGATTTTGAGCTGTATTGTGATGTTATGCTCGAATCTTAATTGTTATATTGCAAGCGAATACTCCCGGTGAGGGAGCCCCGGCAGAACATTCGGAACGGCGGAGCGTGCAGCGGGGCGTTGCATGCTCCGCCGCCGTGCCGGATGCCTGAGAAGCCAGATACGCTCACATTAAATACTAAGAGGAGGTAAGAGAAATACTAAGCCGAAGGTCGTTTTAATATCTATCGCACTGTAATTGACTAACCCTCGTGTGTCGCTCCCACTCGCCCATCGCAGGGGCGTTATTGGTCAGGCTCTTCTCTACCAGCAATGCGCGGGTGCCGTCGTCAGGGCAAGGCATCTTGCTTTGTGGATACTCCGTGTCGCTCAAACTGCCCTCGGAATCCGAATGGTCATCGTCGTCTAAAAATTAAGAAAAAAATCGTGGCAATCATGCAATATGTAAATGCTTAAGACAAAACCAACATTTTTATAATGATTTCGGGATTCAACTGGATAATAAAGCGAGATCGAAAATCGAGAAACTTGAACCAACACGTATTCTGGTCCCGTAACTAATTAATTGAACGGGGTCTCGGTGCAGTAATGGACAATGCGCTTGCATCGACCTGGATCGAATTCAATTCAAGAAGGGGATTTGAGCTATGGATAAGAATTACGAGTTATGCTGGCTCACCGTTCAAGGGGTAAATCTCCTCGAAACTGACAGAGAACTCGTCACAAGCCTGCCGTTTTTCTCCAGGTTTGGCGCCGCTTTCTACCTTCACCGCACAAGTTCGTTGCTCCGCATCGACGCTCGTCACCACCGCTCTGTGCCATAAGTGGTACTTTTCGGTGTTCTTCTTGGTTAAACTTGCATCCTAAAACAATTCAATTAAAACAAAAATTCTACATCAAGCATAATTTTATCTTAGATTGTGTCTATAAAGATACGGCTAGCACAATTTTCTTTGACTGATTGCGCAAGGAGAGTAATGTTTTTCACACTTGTTGCTCGATACGTCTCTTTCAATGTGTGCAGCACTGATTACGTTTATTTTACTACATCTTTTCCTTCGATTAGGTCCCAACATAAAAATACAAACCTCGTCATTTGGTGGTTTCAATTTCATCAAAATCCTACTGCCTTCTTTTATCCTATTGTAGTCTGGCTCCAATGCCTCTTTTAAGTTTGATAATTGTACTATTGAACCGTGGGAGTATCTGAAAACATCAATAGAAAAATATGAATATAAAGTATAATATACCTAAACTTACACGACTGTTATGAAGGTCACAGAAGTCGCGACTCACCTACATTGTTCGTCATCAAAGCGACAATCGCCATCCAAGAAGAAGGGGCAAGGCAGCATTTCAGCATGTGTGGGGTGCGTGAATAAGACGCGAACCTGCAACAACAAAACCCCTAGGGTACCTAAGTATACTTCAGGAGTAAACTCACACAAACGAAGCCCACGTACGCAACGTATGCGATGCATTGTGATGTCTGGACACTTGAATTTGTACGGATAGAAACACACTTATAATATGCAACGCCATCACACGCGTCCGACACAACGAACATCTATCGACTCCAGATCGGGTTGGGAAGGTGGAGGGGATAATCATACGCTACCCCACGCGTAAGACCGGTGTGTTTCTAGAACTTACATTCGCAGCGCGTCAGACACGAATAGAACGTTCGGGAAATACCTCACTCTGAAAATGGGAGATGAATCGATTTGGTTAGGCGATATGAAGCCAGAAGCGCGGAAATATTCATTCAAAAATAATAAACGTAATAAATCGTCCTCAAACTCACTCTCAGAATCGGAAAACATTGTACATTAGTGCACGGGAGAAATGAAAAATAGCGTCTGATGTCAATGTGCGTTGTATATACGAGACAAGTGTGCACACCAACTCTCCCACGTGGGATCGCATACGTTGCGTACTGCGTGGGCTACACGGTTTCAGTTTAAAACGGTTCAACAACGGTTTAAAACCGTGTAGACAGCGGTTATAAACCAAATTTCGCTTGACCTTAAACGCCCTTGGCAGATATCAAACAAATGGGTTTGTTTGAAATCGTGTAGCCGCTTGTTTATACCAAGGTCACTTAGTTTAAAACCGTGTTTTTAAACCATGTATCACGCGCATACGTGGGCTCAGTGTGTTCCTACCATTATTCTTTCAGCTACTGGACGTATCATATAATCTCCTAGTAGACATATTCAAAGAAAGGGAATTAGTATAGGGCAGTTATACATTCATTAATCTTAGGACTTAAATAGAAATTATGGAACACTAAAATTCGAAAACGCCGCGCAAGAAGTTGTCGAACTGTATTCAAAACGAAGTATGAACCATATTTGATAATATTGTTTTGCGGTACTATAATAGTTATTTATGCAACTGGCATATAATGAAGGCACGCGTATCTTTAGAGCTAATTATGTACCGTTGCAAACATGAGTTTTTCTACAAGCTTAAAATTATAATGTCAAAAATAAACAATGGCTAACTTTTCTTGTACCTTCAGTCAACAAAGTATCGGGAATGGATGATTTGTTTATGGTTCCAAATTCAAATTTTTGTTTTTTTTGTTGTTGTTAGATTGGCACAACTGTTTTCTATTTTGGCGCGGAGTTTGAGTTGCATCTGTTATTTATATTAAATACAGTGCTGTTTTTAGTTATATCATATCTAGTGTGTATTGCGAATTTCATAATGGACAAAAACATTGAACAAAGAGTTTGTCTTCCATCATTGGCCATTATTGTGAAAGAATTTTTGACCAAACACTCAACAAATACCATCGAGCAACCACCATATTCACCAGATATGGCTCCTGCCGACTTCTTTCTTTTTCCTAAACTCAAATTACCACTTCGTGGCACCCGTTTTCAATCGGTAGAAGACATAAAGGAGAATTCGCGCCGAGAACTGAATTCAATTCCGGAAACAGCGTTTAAAAAATGTTTTGATGATTGGATTATTCGTTGGCGTAAGTGTATCGTTTCTGAAGGAGCATACTTTGAAGGTGATAAAATAAATTTGGATGATTAACAAACAGTTTGTGTATTATTGATCTTTTCCCGGTACTTTCTTGACAGAGTAGTATACCTACTTTCGTCGATTTTTCTACTAACAAATTACTTATCACTATCAGCAAAGTCATTTTCATTATTTCGATTGGCCTTAATAGTTTGTGAATATTACTGTTAAATGTTTACAAAATTCATGCAAATTTCAAGTTACTAAAACAGTTCTTAAATAAATTATAAAAAAAATGGAATGTCAAATCTACAATCTACCCTTTAATAATTATTCAAGAAACAAACCTGCAGATCATTAAATTGATCATCATCCTGACGAGGCTCAACTGCACTAACCATGGCGTTGTGGAGACTGGGCTGTCCTCCCCACTTGTGCGTGTGGTACACTGCACACTTCATGCCAAGCAAATTTGCGAGTTCATCCTGTTTCACAGACATTCAACAGATTAATAAATAATAATAACAAATGTAGCAATGTAATAAAATTTTAGACACAGATTAGTATTTTATTTATTTATTTTTAATATTAAATATTTACTGAGTATTTATATTCATTATTATTTGCTTCGTTTAGTGGACGTTTTATCACATTTTTTATGCCAAAAATTATTTTCCATGTATTTTATATTTGTGGTTCTACTATAACGATGACGGCCCAGAAGTACTTTGTTATATGAAGTGACGGAGGCCTGGTAAGGTATTTACTTATTTATTACTCGTGCGTACTCTGACCGTCGTCGCGTGACACCATTAAAACCGTGTCTTGACAAAGGTTGGCAACTAAATAAATTTATTTACAGTTATAATAAACCTGAATTTTTAGCCTAACAAATAATCAACTGGCATATTTCGTAACAGTTCATCAATAGGTACAGTCGAGGACAGAAAGATGTTTACACTTTTTCACCATATTCCATTGTAATAAGGTCCAAAAGTGTATACATCTTTCTGTCCTCGACTGTACATACTATAAATTAAAGTCCCCCAAATGTTTGTCTGGACTGATCTCAGAAAGTACTGAACGGATTTTCATACGGTTTTCACCAAAAGAAAGAGCGAGTACCTATCTAGGAAGGTTATAGGCTATAGTTTGTAACAAGGTGGTTACAACCTCCTTTATTTATTGATTTTGTCCACTGTGATGCGTCTGGATACGGAATTCGCAGTATGCTGACACAGGAGCATATTATGAACATTAACCCGTGTGAAGCCGGGCGGGGCGCTAGTTATAATATTAAATGTTACTATTTCAATTATATTTTCTATTATTTCCTGTGCTTTGGGTCTTATAAAGTAGTAATAACGGTAATTTAAATAGTTACTAAAACCATTGAATGTCATCTGTGACACATCTTAACACAATGTACCACAACTAGCATTTACTGGCTTGCTACTCGGTGTAGAACACCTCAGGCTCAGCTCTTTTCCCTTGGGAACTATAAAAATTAACCAGGATTAACCCGGACTATTTGTTTGCCAAAATTTTATCCAAATCTATTCACCCTTACACACTTTTATGTTTATAACACTATTTAATTTTACAAACATTTATACATCTGTGCAATAGCAATTTGGCTTGCTTGTGTGGAATTAAAACATATAGGTAAGTTTATATACCAAAAATTATAGGAATGGGTATAAATTTGTGTTATCTCTTTAAAAGTACTACTTCCAAAATAATTAGTGTGATTAATTTTAATTAAACAATCATATTTGAGGGCCAATCAGATATGACACCACTTTTTTTAAATTAATGAATGAATAAAAAATGAGTCTTTTCTAAAACTCTTTACAGGCTCTCCAAATATTGTCCTACATTTTGAATGTCACTTGTATTAAAAAAACATTAAAATTGTTTCTTATAAACCTTACTTCGATGTCACTTTCATCGCTGCTTTCTTTCGAGCCTCGAGATCCTTTAGAGTGAGATTTGTCTTGAGAGGCATCTCCTTCATAAGCCCCAGTTGCTTCCATTTCTTGCTACAATGTTATTATGAAAGAAAAATATTAAGTTTTAAACTGCATCTCTCACATTGGAATCACCCCCGTAACCAGAATAACTATGATTTTTAATTAATGACCAGTCACCCGCCACTCAAATTGAACTTACAGGGTTGAGTTAATGCAAATTAAATTAAGTAGTGGGGTGGGACATTATGGATTGAAAATTATTTTTGAGAAGACAAAATTAAGGCAGGTTTACATTGTTGATTAATCTCTAGACAATGCTAAAAAAAAAGTGTTACAGCTGCCAATGCTCAGTGCTGCCACTATACTAGCTTTTGGCCGCGAGTTCATCCATGTAGTTGTCGTTTACGCTGCTCCCTCGGGAACTAACAAATTTTACGGGGTAAAAAGTATCCTACCATACTCCATACATTGAAATTGATTTAGCATAACAGACAACAGTGAAAGCATGTCAGACATACAAAAAAACTCACTTTCTCATTTATAATATTAGTGAGGATGGTAAGGTGACTTGAATACAACTTAGTACTGTAAAAAGTGGTTTGTATATAAAAATTTATTATACATAAGAACTTTATTTATGTTGATCATAAAGCAAGTCAGTACACAATTATTAAAATAAATTGACTTTACCATAAATAAGGCATATTCATAATCCAAATCCGATTTCTCCTCATTTTGTACACTAGGTCCAGCAGAAGTACTGGGTATTTCCTTGGAGATCAGGGCCTCTCGACTTTCATGAGTGAGCTGAATAAGTTGATGGAGGTCTGATTGTAGAGCCAAAAGTGACTCTTTTTCCTCATCTTTGGCTTCCAGCAGCGCTGTATTCACAATTGACAGCTGCAATTTAACAAACCATAGCAGATGATTGAAAAGCAATAGGTACAATTATTTAAGACTCATTTAGAATAAAACGAAAATCAAACACCATGTCAGGTTCTACTCCAGAAGCTGGCTTAAGCTGGCTTGCATCAACCATTGTTAACAAGTTAACTCTATGCATTGATTATTTTCATTTCACCACCTAGGTTATGTTGTATGCATACATATAAAATAATACCTTACTTGCTCATTATATTGCGTTAAAGACGCTTGTAAGTCTTCCATAGTATCTGCTAGCAGTTTGTACAGTTTAAACTAAGCTTACAGCTATAAATAATTATACAATAACATTGAATACTTTTGATAAAAAGGTATATTGTAGAAAGTAAACAATACTTCTAACTGGCCAATGGCGGGTGACCAATTCAAAAATATTAGGTAATACTAATAATTAACTACTAATTGTTTTCAATTTCTGTCGCATCCTCATAGTTTGAATCTAATGAATAATGATAAAATGTAACAACCAATAACAGCAAATCAAAATAATCTTCGATAACTTCATTTTTTGACACATGATTTTTTTTTAATGATTATGGCCTGGATACTAACGGCCGCACTCAGAGACGTCAATTAACTTTTAAGTTTGATTAAAGTTGCTGCTGTCACTTTCTTTGAAATAGCAATAGAATAAGACGCAGCCACTTTAATCAAACTTAAAATTTAATTGACGTCTCTGAGGGCCGTATTAATAAACTCATCTCAACTCTGATTCCCGTCTCAAGACACGTCAAAGTAAACGTCAGACCGTAGAATACTGTCATTTTTGACACATCTTGTGACAGAGATCACAGTTGAGATGAGTTTATTAATACGGCCCTTAGTGTGGCAGTAAGACGCTGCGCTGCAACTTTAATGAAACTTGACAGCAATTATAGCATTTCAAAATTGCAACTGATGATATATCCAAAACCATTTGAGCCAGGATTCCAAAAATATATTTTTTAATTACAGTAGATCAGTAAATATTAGGGAAAATATGCAGACAGGAAGAATGACGTCATTGTTATGTCTGTACAGATGTAGTGCAAAATGATTTTCCTTCGGGAAAACTTGGATCTCAATCGGAATACGATGGTACCCGAACTGTCAACCAATTATTGTATTAAATGAGTGACGTTTTCATATCCATTAATATGGAACTTTATTGTTTAGTGTCCAATGTCAAAATGAAAAATGACAGCATATGGCAATGTATAATATAGAGATGTTAAAACCACCTTAAGAAACTTAGAAATACACTCATAGGTAAATAATACTTTTATTGTCATTCGTAAACGAAACACTCTCCTTACGTTAAAATAAAATGCAGCAAAATAACCGTTTTCGAGGTTTCGGCATGGTAATACAACCTTTTTATAAGCAAACTGAAAATATAATTAAAACTGTAGCGAATATTTGAATTGCGTGTTAGCCACTCTATATATATATATATATATTGATCTGCTGATGCGACTTACCCCTACGACTGTAAGATGGGTACTGAAGCTAATTGAGAGAGCACGATACATACGGACTTTTCCGATAAAGTACGAAGGAAAATCATTTTGCACTACATCTGTACGTCTTTTGCCGTTTCTTATAAGCTATGTCTACCTACACCAGTGCGCCTTCACGTTCATCTTGCGTTTTCCTCTGACGCATGCCTCTGCAACCACATCGAACGCAAAAACGCATGCGCTCAAACTGGTTTGACAGCAGCGCATGCCCGTAGCGCACGCTGATCCGTCACTGTTGGGTTGACGTGCAACATTTTGCGAATAAAATGGCGGAAGAATAAAGTCAAAACATTGGATAGCTATGTCCACACCTGTGCGTTTTCATGTTCAACTTGCGCTTTCAAGATTTCCAATCTTATTGCGTCAAGCGCATGCAATACGAGGGTGACACTGAATCTTCAATAAAATCCAATGTTTTGACTTTATCTTCCGCCATTTTATTTGCAAAATGTTGCACGTCAACCCAACGGTGACGGTTCAGCGTGCGCTACGGGTATGCGCTTATATCAAACCAGTTTGAGCGCATGCGTTATTACATTCGCTGTGGTTGCAGAGGCATGCGTCACAGAAATGCGCAAGTTGAACATGAAAGCGCATTGGTGTAGACATAGCTGATTTGATTGAAGATTCAGTGTCACCCTCGAATTACATGCGCTTGACGCAAGTCGTATAAAAAGTTGAAAGCGCAAGATGAACATGAAAGCGCACTGGTGTGGACATAGCTAGTCTTTTATGCATGTACTTATTCTGTGCATAGGCACACCAATAGTGGTGGTGTCAAAACTTTTTTTAATCGCCGGTTCAAAACATAGGTAAAGGTTGATAGGTACTCGATTCAGGCATATCATGTCACATACGCTCTTTTAGAATGACCTTTACTTCAAATGCATCGTTTTATAATATAGTATAAGAAATCGATATATTTTCGGAAAACAAAAAAATACGTAAAATACAAGGGTGAGGAAAATTAAATGTTGTCGAGAATTCAATACACATATGCAATTTTTTTTCATTTTTATGTTATTGTTACATGAAAATGTATGGTACAGAAATATAATAGGTACATTGTCTTCAAAATAATGTATAAATTCCACTTGAATTACTTAAACACTACTGAAGCATCTAAAAAATCTATAATATCTAAATATAGGTATCAATACTACAGGAAAACGTCACTTCGCGCGCGACGTGTTCTCTCGCAATCTCGATTCAAGTTAACACATTTTTGTAGTTTTTATGGCCCAAATCATATAGAACTGGACATTCTCTAACACGATCTATAAATTTTTCTACATCCATGGTCACAAATACACTGTAAATTTGTAAACAAATACAACGTGAAAATCACGCCGCGCACCCGGCTAATGTGTGACTGCCTGCATAACTCCTCTCCACGCTAAGAACGCGCCTCGCTACCAACGCGCCGCACCACGCCCCGGCTGTTTGACCGCCTTTGAGTCTTTAAACAGCGGAACAAGCGGACACGACCAGGGACTCTACATCGATAACCAAGATATATCGGTATTTTTAAGAAAATATCGATAACAAAATCGATAGTTCCCGAATATTATTAACTTTTAAGTTTAAAAGTTGCTGCTGGAATATAAAAAAAAAAAGTTGCTGCTGTCACTTTCTTTGCTATAGCAATAGAATAAGACGCAGCAACTTTAATCAAACTTGAAAAATAATTGACGTCTCTGTGTGCGGCAGAGAAAGTGTTACCTAGAGATTAAAAAATCGGCCCTAAAACATTATAAGTAACTAGCTTTCTGCCCGCGACTTTGTCCGCGGAGAATCAATATTTTGGTTAAAAAGTTGAAATATTTTTTCACACAGGTAAAATTTTAATAAAGATGTTACTTTTCAAAAAAAGTACAAATATCCAAACATCTAAAAATTTTATATATTATCTGTAATAATCTGTATAGCAATACAGAATACAATGGAAGTCTAGTTTAGATTTAGGGTAGGCTTTAGCACATGGTTTATCCCTAAATGAAAACTAACTCTGGGAAAATCTTAACAGCGCGATGTAGAAATCAGCTCAAAGGTCTATCTAAAGGCAAATCTATCGCGGCAGGTTTGAACTAGTGCTTGTATGGCGAGACGGCTACCCTTACAAGAAACTTTTTTTTCGGTGTTTTTTACTCGATCTTAATAATGGAAATAGGTAGACACTTGAAATATTCACAGAATAAGTAAAACTTTAGCTGCAATAATAGCAAATAAGAAAAGTTACACTTAATTTAAAATTAAAGCCGGCCCTCATACAAGAAACCTGTTTGTATCGGCGTTTTTGCTGAATGTTAATAACGGCAATGGGTAGGCACTTAAAATTTTCATTGATTGTGTATTACTATGGTCGCTATAACAACAAATAATTAAAATATCCCTTATTATTTGCATTACAGAGCAAGTTTCAAGTAAACTTGACCATAATTTTTTTTTTCCCATACAAACTTTGAAACCCCCTTTCATCCCCTAAGGGGTAGTTTATCCAAAATCGCCGAAAGTTGTATTTTTTGTTTGGTAACAGTAGCCTATATACCAATTTATCCGTTTCTAACTTCAAAATTGACAAAACTTCTATACAAATTATCACCACCCATTTCATCCCCTTATGGGTAGTTTATCCAAAATCAGTGAAAGCTGTATTATTATTTTGTTAACAGTAGCCTATAATACCAATGGTTACTTTTCTAACTTCAGAAACAACCAAAGTCCCATACAAATTTGAACCCCCCATTAACCTTTTCAACGCCATGTCAAATAAAAACTAGACCTAATGTCAACCTTAATTCATACATACTCAGGTTTATTTTGCGTTGTCAACCATGACGGATATTTCCGTCAATGGCGTTGAAAAGGTTAATGATTTTATCTCCTTAGGGGTAGGTTAACCAAAATCGCCAAAATTATTTCTTTTATTTGTTAACAAAAGCCTATATAGGTACTAATTTTCACGTTTCTAATTTCAAAATCGACCAATCTCCCATACAAACTTTAAGCCCCCATTTTATCGCATAAAATCGCCGAAATTTTTCTTTATTTGTTAACAGTAGGTAGCCTATAAGAATACCAATTTCCACGTTTCTAACTTCAAGAATGACCAAATTCCCATCTAACTTTAGCCCCCCATTACATCCCCCTAGGGGTAGTTTATCCAAATTCGCTGAAATTGTTTTTTTTAATTTGTTAACAATAGCCTATATTCCCACCTTTCGAACTTCAAAAATAACCAAACTCCTATACAAATTTTGACCTCCGATTTCAACCTCTTAGGGGTAGTATATTTTAAATAATTGAAAGTATTTTTTATATGTTGACAGTACCCTATATACAAATTTCCACGTTTCTAACTTTAAATTGACCAAACTTCCATACAAATTACCACTCTCATTTTTCATCCCCTTAGGGGTAGTTTATCCAAAATCGCCGAAAGTAGTATTTTTTATTTTATACCAATTTCCACGTTTCTAACTTGAAAAACGACCAAACTTCCATACAAACTTTTACCCCCCCTTTCAACCCCTTGGGAGTAGTTTATCCAAAATCACCGAAAGTAGTATTTTTTGTTTGTTAACTGTAACCTTTGTACTAATTTGCACGTTTCTAACTTCAAAAATGAATGACTTCCATACAAACTTCTACCCCCCATTTTTACCACTTGGGGGTTGAATATCGAAAAATCCCTTCTTAACGACGCCTTCAATGCAAAATCAACCCCACCTCAAAATTTCGAAGTTCTATCTTTAGCGGTTTGGGCTGGGCGTTGATGAGTCAGTCAGTCAGTCAGTCAGTCAGTCAGTCAACCGGACATTGCCTTTTGTATATATAGATTATGTTAATGCTAAATTTAGCAGCTAAAGTTATAAGTATTTGAAGTTTTTTGATAACAGCACGATATTTCAAATAAAGAATATTCTCAATAATTCAACAATGGGTCAGGGTATAGGAAAGGGGATGCAAAGGAAAAATAACCTAACTGACTTCTAAGTCCTGCACCCCCTTTCCTTCCATTCTATGTCCGTCTGTTCGCCTGTCCGCGATTTAACTCAGAGACTTGGTACTATAAAGCTGTAATTCAGCATGGTTAAAAAAAAAAAACATTTTTCGGGTACGGGTACCCATACATGTAAAGCTAAGTTAGAATATATTTTTTTTACATTATAACATCAAGCGTGGTATCATTGGATAGCTCTTTAAAATTATTATATACATTGTTAGATTTGGAGTTTTAATTATCATTACCTTTTGGGTTTCTAATTATCATTACCTTTACTGTTGTCCAGTTAGGTCTTTGAATGACTCTACTGTGCACTTTTTAATTACTGTTGCCAATATACCTTTTATTTCATTTCCAGAATAGCTAACTTCACTCTCAAAATTACTTGCTAGTGAACGAAATGTATCATTCATAAGTTTTTTTACCATACTAGCAATAAGGTTATTTGCTTCACTCTTCAGAATCATATTACTTATTTGTTCATCTTTAGCAATTAAATCTTCTCTTACATCTAATAATTGCTTCTCTAAACTATTTGTATAAAGCTGTTGTTTCTTTACTGTGTCACTATTGTTATCCTTTTCACTTTTTAAATCACTTTGAAGTTTCAATATCATATCATCTTTTTTCGTAATCAAGTCTTCTAGGTCTGATATTTTATTTAAGATTTCCTGAGTCTGTGTTTGTTTTGAGCTCTCTGTATCACTTCTATTTTCCATAGACTTTACGAGGCCCTGGAGGCGAGTCAGTTTGTGAATAATTCCTTCAATATCAGCGGAGCTGACACCACATTCAGGATAATCGATTAAAGGCACATGCATATGTACTGGTACCATACACCCATTAATATAAGTAAATACTTGATTATTGGCAATAGGCACACTAGTTGTGGAATGTTGAACACTTAGTTCATTGATATTTGTGGATAGTGTTTTATTTATATTTTGAGTAGCTTGCACTGCAATGTTCCTAGTGAGATCTTGTACTGACGTGTGGGTGCTGCTTGGACTACTTTTTTCTGTTAACACATGCAATTTTTCAGTGGAATTAACTGCCACTGTTGGACTCATTCTCTCTACTTGAGTTAATTTTTTTGTAGGACTTGATGGAGTTGGTAGTATTGCATGGCCAACATTTGCAATACGACTCAAAATGGAAGCTTTCTCATTATTAGAAATAGGAACATTGACATCTGTATCACCACCAAAGTCAGTTTCATCTACAATGTCACTTTTAATATTTTCAATTTCAAGTTTTAATGGCACATCATTCTGCTGAGGACATTCATAATTATTTATGATAACATTTTCTTTCTGTAATATTTTTCTAATTTCATCAATTAGGACATTATCATTAAAGCAAAGCCCCCAATATTTTTTGTGATCATCACAAAGAGAAATCATGACTTCTTTTACAGTAACTTTAAGTTGAGGTGACATTGTAGTGCAGGATAAAGTAGACTTGTCTGAACTGTATAGTATGATTTTACATAGACCTGTACTGATGATTCGCATTATGGCAAAACCAACTTTTCCTTTACATTGATGTGCTCCTTTGATCCTGTAATATAAAGTTCTAAATAAAAATAAGGGCTGTGTCGAATATGTTGATTTGGTGGTACCTATTGTTTTTTACTTACCATTCATAAGCTATTAAAGAGCAGGAAAATACACATTGCATAGCACTAGAATCATCTGTTTTAGGGCATTTTTCTGACTTGTTTGGCTGTGGTGCTTTGTATTTAAGAGATGCATTCACAGTTTCATCATTGGTTGAGTCATCTCTGAATATATTTGCGAGAGTTGCACTGAAAAAACCATTAAGTAAAACAAAAAATCAATTTTCAAGGTGCTACAGCAGCAGAGAGAAGAAAAATATTTTTTTTACGGCAGTACATTTTGTTATATAGTTTTTGGTACTAAATTATAATCCAAGGAGACTGGGTCTGCCACATAAGTTTTGATTAATTATGTATGAGCATGTTACGACCATAATAATATGATCTTCATACGCATTAAGTTACGAGAAGAGGAGCGTTTTATAAAAAGAAGTTTATTGTGAAAGTAGAGTTAAAAAGAGTACTTATTGTTTATCTTTAATAAAAACAGGTTGAACAAAAAGCAGTGCAGCGCTGTATATTTACCTCGCAACAGGAGTAAAGTATCCTTCATCCACCTCTTCAGGTTCCAACATTGTTATCTATAGATACTTTCGTGGACTTATAATGGTAAAAGGAATATAATTATATCATCATTTAAATTGTTTTAATTCTCGTAAACATAACGTCCACAGATTATGTAGCACGGCATGTTATCTTCAAGAACAATTTACTGTCATTAGACTATGGTTCGACTTTAGACCACAGAATAACTACCTGCATAGAAACCGGACTATAAGAAACAGCAAAAGACGTATACTTGACCTTTTTCTATTTATGGCATTCTAAACGAGTTAGAAAGAGATGTTCTTATAGGTATTCTTTCGTTTTCCTTCGTGTTTTTTTTCTTTCTTTTTAATAGCAATAAGCACATTGGGGTAGTGCCACTTTGCTTCCTTCGTGTTATTACAAGGATCTGTCAACGCCAGTGTTGTTGCTGAGTCGACAATAATATCGATATCAATTCAATTTCACGGTTGTAATTTGTTCTAATGCTTTAAGAGCTGATTTTTCTAATTTCCAGATAAAAGCATCTGGCAGTAAAAATTATCACTTTCCTTTTTTACGAGCTTTCATTGAACTTGCAATATTCCAATGTTCATAATAATAGGTAACGTGTCAATTTAATTTTTTTTTGGCTTGATAATTTAATAATGACAGTGAAAAAAATTTAGTAGTCAATAAAAACTTGTCCCAAAATGAATTTTTGACAGCAGCTTTTTGTCATATGAAAGAAAAGAAGAGAGCTCTCTAAACTTTATCTGACAGAAAGTGTTAGCTGGAGATTAAAAAAATCGGCCCTTAAACATTTTAATTGCGTTATGCTAAACTTTAGCAGCTTAAAGTTATAGGTACCTATTTGAAGTTTTTTGCTCACAGCAAGTCAAGGATATTTCAAATATGTTCAATAATTCACCAATGTTTTATTTATAATATTGGGGATAGAGTCATAGTTTGCTGTATCTCTTCGGTATCAAATTTTCCCTGCCTACTCGCCGAATCCATTCTGCTATCAAGTTTCCATCCCTCGGAAATCTGAACACTGTCAAACTAATAAAGCTACTAAATGAAGTAGTCCCTGACACAAAATTAACTATTCGCATATCGACTTTTTAATTTGGTAGTACTGGAGGTTCGTGTAGGGGTCCAATGGCGGGTTCATCGCAGTCCATTCAAATTTGACGTCTAAAACCTCCTGGCAACACGAAGGAAAACGAAAGAATACCTATAATAATAAGGACGTATCTTTCCAACTCGTTATGATTGCCATGAATAAAAAAGGTCGATTATACGTCTTCTGCTGTTTCTTATAGTCCGATTTTCCGATTTCTATGCAGGTACTTTATTCTGTGGTTTACTCTATCCTGGGCTGGTTGCCATTTGAAAATATTGTAGTTCCAGCTGTCACCACGATCGAATAAGTACATATTATATAGGTAATCCGGAATAAGAATAAGAATTATTCTAAGACCCGATTTGACAGCTGCCAAAATCATACGTGTAGGAATGAGAAAAAAAAATGGTAGCAGCAAAAACAGATTTTCAAGATGTATCGTTTTATATCACTGAGGCTTTGTAATCGATTAGTTATAAAGTCACGTATTTTAAGTCGAATTTATTTTGAAATTCGTTTAAATTATTATGAGTATTCAATGGCTTTAATTATAGTCACGATAATTTTAATTCTGCACGCGTTCCAGTTTTTTGGCCAAATTTGGATCAATCACTATAATAATAGGACGTTTTTTTTAATTATATTTAAAAATGAAAAATATACGTCATTAATTATAACAATAATGAATCTAAAATTTATAACACGTAATAACTAATTTGATTTTTTTCGAATAATCGGTTATTTTAGGCGTAAGATATAACATTGTGATGTTGTTCTACGAAATTATGAATCCTCGATAAATTCATGTTTCTTAGTGTATTTTAATCCTTATAAATGATATTTAGTGTCATAATGTGTAAAGATAAATGTGTAAAGATAACATCGCAAATACTTCAGTTTATAAATGAAATTTTCGATTTCTTGCGTAGACGTTCGCACAAAGTTATCGTGGCGTAAAAAGCGACAAACTACTAAACTTTTTATTAAAAAAAAGCAATAAACTTCAAATTGGGCCTCTTAGAACGTGCCCCGATTTTACCCGACTGCCTAAAGGAGGGTTATTTTTTATAGCATAGAAGCTGGACTATAAGATGAACTTTGCTCTAGCTAGCTTTCTCTACTTTTTATATTACGTATTTCATAAGAGGAAATGAGACAAAAAGTAGGCTGGTTTTTCTTTTTTATCTGATATTGTCGAAAGGATTTAAGACTTTAAATTTACATGGACCTCTAAAAGCCCGCGAGGGGACCACTACGAACCTCCACTACAAAATTAAATTGAATCGATATCGATATTATTGTTGACTCAGCAACAACACTGGCGTTGACAGATCCAATTCAAAACTTGTGACAACATGAAGGATAATGAAAGAATACCTATAAGAACATCTCTTTCTAACTCGTTACGAATGCCATAAATAGAAAAAGGTCAAACGTATACGTCTTTCGTTGTGCTTGTAGTCCGGTTTCTATGCTTGTACTTATTCTGTGGTCACTGGCTCGGTTTTTTTGCCAGGCTAGGCTAGAGTCCAAAAGGCTTTCTTAACTGCGAAGTTGCCCTTACTATCGATATATGACTATGACATCAATACCACGTTGACCTTATCACTCAGTACGATAACGAGTGGTCGAGTGCTCATCCCGTCTTTTCTTTACAACATTTTCTCATTTCACTCAAATTCATACGGAAATAGTTTTCACTCGCAATCCTAACCTATATTTTCGCATTTGTTATTCCTTACGTGTTCATTGAGCTGTGATCGTTGTTAATTCGTTATAACCATGCCCGATTCCTTCTCTTGTATCACTTGTCAGGTTTTGTTTAAAAACCCTGAAATGCAGAGGGAACATTACAAATCAGATTGGCACAGGTATAACTTAAAGAGGAAGGTGGCTGCCATTCCCTCCGTGACACTGGAAGAGTTTGAAGCTCGTGTGAAGGAGCATAAAGACCAAGCGCAGGATGAAAATCGCGATGATTCACATTACTGTAAGTGTTGCTCAAAGTTGTTCAATACTATGAACGCTTACAACAACCACCTGAACAGTAAAAAGCACAAGTTAGCACAAGAAAAAAGCTGTCAGCAAGAGGAGCACAGTAACCCATCTGACACTGACAGTTTTGTGAAGTTGGACGCGGCTGTTGCTCCTGACGCTAGAATCAAGTTCACACTTGTCAAGACCATTGGCTCCGGAGAGGAAGATGCTGAGACAGCTTCAGATATAGAAGAGGTGATTTAGATACATTTTTGCCTATTTGCAAAACAATAAAGTTTCATGCAGATGTTGCTGTTAAAGATTTTTAAGTAAACTTAGTTCTTGTAATTTTTATACAGAATAGAGTTCTTTTTAGTCGTTTCCTTATGGCTGAGGGTCTTGACCACCATCTCTCCAGGCTGTTTTTTGTAGAATAGAATTATAGACTTATTAATAAAGGCATCAAGCTGACTGTTGAGTTTCTTGGGGCGCTTCTTCTCAGCAGTGGTCTCCTCTTGGGAAGCGCTGGTAGATTTTGATGTGTAAAAGTGCCTATGAGGCCGCACTGAATACATATCTTTTTTATCTTTTAAGCTTATATGCTCAATATATCTAACAGGGATGATCCATGAGGTTTCTAGTGATCTTTTAGCAAATATTTATTGTTGTATTTCAGCTTGATTCAGATGATTGGGATGAATGCCGCATCAAAGGCAGTGACTCACTCATCAAGCCACAGGATTGCCTATTCTGCACTCACCACAGTAAGAACATGATGAAAAATCTGAAGCACATGTCTCAAGAACATACATTTTTCATTCCTGATGTAGAGTACTGTGTTGATGTCAAGGGATTGCTGCTGTATTTAGGAGAAAAGGTATTTTATAAAGCTATTGCCGGCACCTGCAAATAACACTGCAACAACACAATTTTTCAGAAAAAATAAAACTTGGTTTTGTCAATAGCTCCTTAAATATTGGATGCAGACAGACAATAGTCAGCTTTAAGAAATCCTAATTTTGTCTGCATTTTAAAATGTTTTAGTGAAACCATATTAGACATGTTGAAATGAAGATATTTAAAAAAAAAGCCAAACTCAATCATCATCTGAGGTCTGTAATGTCTTGGCCAAATACAAATATTGCTATTAGTGATATTATTTATACAGGGTGTCTGGGCATTGGTGTCGGAACCTTTAATGTCATGAAGGGTGATGAAATCACCCCTCTTAACCCCTTTTAAGTGATATTTTTTTGTCAACAAAGTACGGCCGCGAATAGTAATTTACTACAAAAAGTACTTTGTTGACAAAAAAATATCACTTCAGAGGGGTTAATATTATATTATAAAGCGTTTTTTTGGTAAGGACTTTTAACCTGGATTTACTATAAAACTTCATTATGGTTACTGTGTTTATCACTACTCTGTCAATTTTCTTAAATTAAAGTATAATTTTAAAGGCCTGTTTCACAATTGACAAGTAAATTCATTTGTCAGTGAAAGATAACCCTCTCCTTGTCTATTTTCAAGTGTAAGAAAGGGAAAGGGCTAAATTTATTTGACAGATATGCTTTACTTGACGATTGTGATACAGGCCCTCTTTTTTGTGTTGGGGGTTAAAAAGTGGAAGTTTGTGAGGAAGTTTTTCTTAGAGGTTAGAACATTGTTGATAGTTAAAATTTTACATGGATGAAGTCATAAGCAAACACTAGTGCTCCATGTAGTAAGTCCAAAATAGTTGAAATTGGTGGTAAGTATCTGCACTGATTAAAATCATTGTTGTAGATATCACAGGGTTTCATGTGCCTTTGGTGTAATGAGACTGGCCGAACATTCTACTCTATGGAAGCTGCTCGCGGGCACATGGTAGACAAAGGTCACTGCAAGATGCTACATGAGGGTGTGGCTCTCGCAGAGTATGCAGAATATTACGACTACAGGTAATATTATTTGACCATGGTTAATACCAAGTTAAAATACCTCTATTCAGCTTAAAATTGATATGGGCACATTAAAAAAAAAAACAATGAAAGAGCTAGTAATAACAGATTTATTATTACTAGCTTATGTTTGTAACTTTTTAACAAGGCCACAAACATTTTAATCTATGTTACAGTTCATCTTACCCTGATCAGAAGGAGAGTGAAGTGGACATGGATGTGGACGAGGAAGTGGAAGGCCCCACAACCCTAGACGGAGAAGATTTGCAATTGGTGCTACCATCGGGGGTCACTGTTGGCCATCGTTCGCTCATGAGGTAAATAAAACTACATTTGATTAAACATTAAATAGGTATCTATTCAATGTTTAAAAACAATCAGTAGTAGTACAACCAGATCTTGACAAATTTTCAATGGGACCACTCTTGAAATATAACTTATCCAATAAAATAATCATTATTAAGATGGGGCCGCTATTGGCGAAGATCCCAATCACTACATATTATAAATTAAAGTCCCCTGCCGTGCTGAGTTAGTGTTTGTTCCGGGTAATCTCAGAAACTACTGTACGGATATTCATATGATTTTAATAGAAAGAGGGATTATCTAGGAAGGTTATAGGCTATAAATAATTGACATTATAGATAAGTAGTGCTATCTGTGCCAAGCCGGTCGCTAGTAATCTCTACATGTATAAGACAAAATCGCTCCCCGCCGCCGTCTGTCCCTCTGTATGTATGTACGATTAGATCTTTCAAATTATACACAACGGATTTTTATACTGTTTTCACCAATTGTTGGAGTGAGTTAATAGACTAGAGAAAATTCAATGTTTTCTAATCAAGTCATCAAAAAATCGATTTATGGCCCTTACATGGCTTCCGCTGGCTAAAACTTAAGAGATACATCAAATGTACTAAAGAATCAAAAAACCTAGATAAATGTCCGTGATGGCAGTCTTATCTCCTAAAGGAGCATCCCCACTGACAGCATTCGCGTGTATCGAATATTCGAGTGGTGTGGACGTTGAGCCGAGCGTACAAAGCTTACAAATTATTGAAATTATTGCTCATTTACAAATGCTCGGGTAAGAGTGCTCTCAGTGAGGACGCTCCTTAAGGTACACGTCACAGTATCAAAATATTAATTAAAAATATTAGGTTATTTGCGAAGCTATTTTCTCATATTCAGTATTAGTCCTTATCCAAACAAATACATTCTTCACCTTGGACATTTAATGTAGATTAAAATTGTCCTTTACACTATATCATTTAAATAAATACTTTATCACAGATTCAAAATTATGCGCAATTCTGTCTCATCGAAACGGTTGGTGGCCAACGGGTACGCTACATAACTCCGAAAAGTCATAATTCCAAATTGATTAAAATCCCGAATTTTCATAATTCCGAAAGCAAATTTTTTACGAGGGCTTTATTTTTTTATATCGCTCATAAATCAAACCTAACCTAACCTACGTATAGCAATTCAAATATGTTTTTAATTTTAAATAGAGCTATTTAAATATATTTATAAAATCGGAAAAATGAAAATTCGGACAAATGAATATTCGGAAAAAATATTTGTTCTAATGCCAAATATGTAGGGGAATAAGGGGGTAATAAGGGAAAAACTTTACTATGCGCAGTGTGAAATTTGACCTCAAAATCGGACATCCTTGTTTTATTCGAAAATAAGACCGCAGTTATTATTTGTCAGTATGTAGTTGTAATTTTTTTTAAATACTTACTATCAAATCAACAAAATTAAGCCTTAAATAATTTTGGCAAGTGGTTTTTCGTTTGTAAACTCGTGGCATGGTCTGCGAAAATATTCTAATAGGGTAATAAGATTGGTCAGTTTGTACATAACTGGCATTGGTACAACTAGTACTTACTTTATAAACAACATTCAGCCATTTCCCTTATCGTTTTTTTGGGAACGATAACACGTTTTTCAGCCGCCATACATTTAGATAAAGCAACCACTGTGCGCAGGCAGACCGACATATTTTGCATCAGGGAGTTGCCCTCTATCCTGTCAACCTAGAATACTCCATTTCGGAGATCGTTACCAGATTTTCAGTGACCTCCTGTAATATAAAGTTAGGTAACTCTTTGTCCTGAAGTATTTTATTAAATTCAACTGTAATAGTACGTTATGATACGAGCCTGTTAAGTTGGTCATCAAAGTTGAGGCGGGATTGCAGCCTGAGCTGTAAGCGAGGGCGTAATGGACTTGTTATTTTCAGATACTACAAACAGAACTTGACACAGAACAGCGCTGCGCTAGTGAAGAAGTCCGACCGCAAGCTGCACAGGCTGCTCGGCGTGTACCGCGCGCTCGGCTGGGCGCCCAAGGAGCAGGCGCTAGCCGCGAAGTGAGTAACAGACAGTTGGCGCAGATCAGAAGTTAACACAACTCAGAAATAGTCCACTTGTAACTTGAATTATTTTCTAATATTATTAATACAATTATGCAATTTCACACTTCGTTAATTATTGTTTCAGGAAAGCGCGTGATATCCACTTCATGAAGCGCCTGCAGGCCAAGTGGCAGATGAAACTCTCGCTCAGAGCCAACAAGTTCCAGAAACATTACCGCCCGCAAGTCAACTTTTAACCCCCGCATCACCTCACTCGCTAGTTGTGCCCAGTTGGTCAATTATTGTCAATATTTATACCCATTTTTTCACACCGATCGCACGCAAGCCTCGCATTGCATGTGCAGTGTTACAAACGGGTATAAAGTTTTCTTTAGTTTACGAACAGCTGGGAAACAGCAATAAGTAGTTAATAATTAATTGATAAAACTGAGGTTAGAACACACATTAATGTTGAGGTTGTCTTTTGGTCATTTATCACGATTATTTCAGTCTGCGTTAACTTGCGCGATGTTTTTCAGTTGAATAATATTATTTTTGACGCAGTTGCGTGCTAACCATCGTAAATGTATCCTCAACGTATTTGTTAATAGGTAAATTGTAACATACCGGTAGAAATGACTTGCGCTATATCACTACTTAAGCTTTAAAGTTCTTTTGGCTATCGGTAAATACTCAAGAAATGCGTAGTTGGAATATCTGTGCTCTTACGTATAACTGTTTTATTACTGATTGACTGATAGATAACGCACATCCTAATCTACAGGTGATAGAAACATAAAACTCATCATTTTACGCATAAAAAAACCTGGGTGGCTTCTTATGTTCACAAAGTGCTTTCTGATTTCATATTTAGTAGATACAATTTGGCGCATAGATTAAGGAGTACGGTGCATTATTTTTCGCTTATTGCAAATAGCGTGACACCTAGATTATCCCATTAAGCAGGCAAGCAGCAGAATGTTGATGGAAGCTGCCCATATTCAAAATACTATCGCCATTTAGAGGTACGTGTTTTAATTTATTGTAGTGTATTGTATTCTACACGAACAAGAAAACAAGAAATTGATTAATGAAATGAAACGTATTAGTGCAATCTCGACAGTGCAGTCGCCATGTTGCTACCGTAATTTCAGCAAGCAAGCGACTAGTTTCGTTGTTTGAATTGTTTTATCTGTGTTAATGTACCTTAATTACCAATGAAATATTACACTTGAAAGTTCTACACTCTGTGCATACTGATGTTTAAGATAGGTAATCATGTGGAGTTTGTTATATTATTATACAGATGTGAAACATCGTGCAGCATCCCTTTTTGAATAAATTTCACGACTTAATAATGCGTTCTTATTATACCTTCTTCACGTCAAATGCGTGTAAATCGATGTTATATTATTTTAACCTAAATTGCGTTAGCCAATAAGAACCCTTTTTAACATTGTCTAAATAGTATTAGGGTGCGTCCAGATTTAAGTAACATATTTATAACTTATGTTATATAACACGTCCACATTATTTAACATGTTGTTTAACACTGCAACATAAAACAAGACTGTATATAACCTGTATACTTTTCACAATGTCGACCCGACAGTGACGTTACATAAGTTATATAACGTGTTACTTAATCAGGACTCTCCTTTAACATGTTCAAGAACTATATAATTTTGTTTTACACTTATAAGATAAAACATGCTAAATAACTATGTCGTACATGTTTTGTTGCTTGATCTGGAGGCTCCTTTATTTATTGTTAAGTTTTGCCTATTTCTTGATGTGCAAAGAATGGCAAAGAAAAAAAAAACAGATAAAACAAAGCAATATCGAATACGACCGTTTACAATACGTTTTTACGCCGGTGATACGATATAGGGCCCGGGACCGTTCCATGAAAGCTTGTCACTTGTATTAGAAGCCGGAACAAGCGTAAACCACTTTCCTAATCATTAAGAAACTTATTTTAAGTTCCAAATTTTAAATGCCATTGCTCGGGATCATGGAATAAGTATAGGGCTAACGTCAACATACTAGTAGTTAAGGCTGAATCAACCCAAGTCGATATAGAGTTACTGGTTTTTGTTTACTTTAGGTCGGTTGTTTACTTTTGCTTTAATTTAGGTGTCCCCTCAAACAATATTTCGGATTCAGGGGCATGGCCCGACATGGTTACGGGCATTCAATAACTGGATAGATTATATAATTAAGTCATGATGATTTATTTCTGTTTGTTGTCGTTCGCCTGGTCCTTTTTGAAGTTGATATGGTACTTCTTGGCATAGGGGTGCGCCAGCGCTGCTAGCGCGTGCGCATCCGGACCCGCGTCTGGCAGCGGCTGGCCGCCGGGGTGCAGCTCCCACGGGATCTTTACCGGCTTGCGGTCTATCTTTAGGCTTATCTTAAACAACGGGAATGCGCTTATTTTGCCTTCAAAATATTTGGAAATTGATTTTGATAAACCTTCATTGAGGATGTATTTGGAGTCAATATCTGGTATTTTATCGAGGTATTTGTTAAGAATGCTTTGAACTTCTCTTTCAGTGTCATTTTGTGTTTGCGGTATTAAGGCGTTCGCCTGGATGATCAGGGAAAAAATCTGAAAAGATTAATAATTGATTGATGATTAATTTATATTTATTTTTTGCGCGAGAAGAAATTGAAAGAATTGAAGAAATTGAAATTGAAATACATATATTTATTTAACAAAAACATATTCATGAAGAAATCATGGCTTTGGGTCCTGAGCTAGGATTCCCTGTGTTACAGGACCCAAGAAGAGGAGCCAAGGTACTGTTGACAAGCGCTGCAACCGTCAGTCGCGGTGATAAATGTTTGTTATCTTAAATACTATTAATGCTCAACTAATGCTCAATCTATATTTTGCTGTACCATATTTAACTCTTAAGCTTTTCTACTTTACGTCTGTTTCTTTGTAATCTCTTGTAGGAAAATCGGCTTGACAGGTTCTGATGTGCATGGTATCGTTGGGTTAGTCTTTAACTGTGTTGCTAAGGGTTCATAAAGTTTACTTTTTGGTAGACTTGTTTCAATTGAATTATAAGTTTAGTTTAGTTTTTTTTTTCAATAAAGTTAGAAGTTTGAAGTCGAAAAAAAATACAAAAATCACCCTTGGCCAAGATTCGAACCGTAAACGTTTGGACCCTAAGGCAGCCGATTAATCCGCTAAAACCACATCAGCATGGTTTGAAAGGGTGAAATTAATAACAAATATATAATTACTGAACATTTTTTATCAGTAATGTCTGTGGAGAACCCGTCAATGAGTGGTTATTACGTGATGCGTGCACAAGTAAACAAACAAACCGACAAACAAAAAATTCAAAAAATGTTCTTTTACGTTCTATTAAGTACAATTACTTAATAACTTTATTTCTCGCGTGTCCCAGTACTTTTATTGAAAAAATCTTTAATGTACCTACAGGCACAGAAATTCTACGATTTTATTATAAGACGTATAGATTTTTTTTATTGGCTGTACCCGTAACCCTAGTGAAAATTACACATTAGTGTTGAATATTTCCTACACAGTTCTATCTGAGCTATGTAATTATGAGCTACACCTCACTCGATGTTGCAGAATAACAAAAAGTCACCATTGTTTACATGATTGTATGCTGGAAACACCGAAAGACGATTTTTTGACTTATTTCACTACGGTACCCTAAAAAGAAAGAAAACTAAAAATAATACACATTGTAAGGTGAAAAAATCGTTTGACACGGCTCGATTACGTGTATTTTTGATTTACCCTTGCATATCTATGTAAAGCAAAGGCAATGTAGTAAGGCAAATCAATTTTTACTTACCAAAATCGTAATCATGTTGACTCCATGCCCATTAATACATGGGAGGGTGGGCGGCGCGGCACCTGCTCGTTTGCGTAATATAATTGGAAAGCGATAAGTCACTACGGTGCCTATTCAATCAAGGAAATCCATTATCCAATGCTATTTGGCCCGTTACGCTAATATGCGAATTGATGAAGTACAGTTGCACGGGGATGGATATTTCGTAACCAATAATGACGTTAGGCTCCTCGTTCTGTTTTGATTACCTACTAAGTACCTATGAATGTCTAACGAGTAGCTGTTGTCATCCAGACCGACAACATATATATAGTTACCCGTAGATCCACCGGCGAACAGTATTTAGAACGGTAGGACAACGGGTAAAAAAATGACCCGTGACCCACCAGCGGGCTTAGCATGCATACACGAGATAAAATTTTACAGGTGCTAGGGAAATGAATACATCTATTCCATATTCTAAAGTAAGACTAAAACGCTTAAGGTTTAAAATAAAAGTGTCCCGTCTTGATAAAATCGCTATAAAAAGTGAAAATCGCTATAGTCGCTTAGTAATTAAAGGTAATAAAAGTCAGGACGAGACACTTATTTTGAGAAAGAGGTCAATCGCCGAATCCAGCTCGGCTGGGCAGCGTTCGGTAAGCTACAGAGCATATTCTCGTCCCAGTTACCGCAGTGTCTAAAGTCAAGTCTTTGACCAGTGTGTGTTGCCAGTGATGACTTATGAAACAGAGACGTGGGCTTTACAATGGGCCTCATAAGAAACCTCCAAGGTCACCCAAAGGGTAATGGAAAGGGCTATGCTCGGCGTATCGCTGCGAGATTGAATCAGGAATGAGGAAATCCGCAGGAGAACCAAAATCACCGACATACGAGTGGCACAGCGAATTGCGAACCTTATGTGGCAGTGGGCGGGGCATTGCTCGTAGAACTCATGGCCGCGGACCGGAAAACGAAGTGTTGGCAGGCCTTCACAAGGTGGACCGACGATCTGGGGCAGGTCGCGGGAAGCCGTAGGATGCGAGTAGCACAAAACCGGCCGTCGTGGAGATCATTGGGGAAGGCCTATGTCCAGCAGTGGACGTCTTTTGGCTGATATGATGATATCCCAGGGCTCGGACTAGACCTCGATTAGGAAACAAATGAAAGTCAGCCGTGGCACAGTGTCATAGCCTAATACCGCATCCGAGGTTTACCCTCCGTTATTTTTTAAATTTATTTGAATTAACCAAAAGTCACAACAAGGAATTACTTAGTAACAGAAACAAACTTGTATAGTAAGATTACATTTGTATGACCAACACTGTTAGACAACATATTACTTATACTTAATTAATGAGATTTCGAACGAACGTACGTGCGCAAACACACACAAAACACAGACATACACAGCATACCCTCCGTTTTATTCATTCACTTCGGCTCGTCGCGAAGAAGTTAAATTAAATCTTGAAGGTAATATTTCATTAGAACTTTTTTTGTAACAACCCGACACCGGACGTGCGCCCTTGGTGCGCCAAAGTTCACATAATGTATCTTTATTCATAATCATCGTAAGTCCGAAAGTATTTTGGACTAAAACCATTATTGTTTCAGGATTTTTATAATATCCAACTGGTAAATAAGGTTCGGTTAGGTTAGGTTTGTTTTAAAAAAATCCTAAAATCAGAACGGTTTCAGTAAAATTCACTTTTGGACTTGCGATGATTATGAATAACGATACATTTGGACTACAAATTTTTCGGTGCGCCAATATGGACCCCCTGACACATTCTCAGTCTCGGCATTTAGCGCCGAGACAAAGAAGTTCGCTCACTCGATGCTCGATGACAGTGTGGTGGATGGTATGGAAATAAACATCGGTGAATTTTAATTAGAAAAAAAAACGTAGGTATGGAGCGTAGGTACTTTCCGTGCGGGGTATACTTTAATATAATTTTAAAATCCAAAGAAAATTACGACACCGTTGCGGCGCGTACGAGTACAACATTGATTTTGCACGTTTCTGATTTCGTTCGCAAGTGGTTCACACGTTGACAGTATTTTTCTGTTTGTCAGTATTGGTTTGCAGGGGTAAATCCGATAGGCCGCGAGGTGCAGTGCCTCGCCTGGAGAACCCCAGGGCCGCCTGGAGGATGCACATGCCCGCCTCGATGGTGCGGGTGCGGTCCGAGGAGTTGCCGAGCGCCGGGTTGATCTCCACCAGGTCCACGGCGCGGAGGCGGCCCGTCGCGTGGATGATCTCCATCAACGTAATGCCTTCGCGAAGAGACAGCCCGCCGCGCACTGTGAATCCAAACCAACAATAAAACAATGTGCA
This sequence comes from Tortrix viridana, assembly GCA_963241965.1. Lineage (NCBI taxonomy): Eukaryota > Metazoa > Arthropoda > Insecta > Lepidoptera > Tortricidae > Tortrix > Tortrix viridana. The sequence goes on along the minus strand of OY725171.1, from coordinate 53,931,842 downwards.
TATCAAATATATTTAGTTACTTAGGGGGAATTAATTCGTGTAGTTTTGTAAATTGGTTTGGTGGTAGAGTTGCGTATCCTGTAGCTGCTAAAGTATTGATCTCAGACTAAACATGAATAGGACCAAATTTGTAGGAAATTTTATGTAAAAACTTTTGTCAGAAGTAATCATAAATAATGCTATTCGTACAGATATATTTGAGATGTGGTCAACCCCCCTACACCCTCAGCACCCCCCTATCTTTGAGGACTTTTAGTATGTTCATCTGGACACCTCAATGTATCTCCAAGGTCCAAACTAGGCAGGTTTACTTTTGTACCAATTTACAAAACTACTCGAATTTCATCATTATTTCTCCTGAGTACATACATTTTCTAGAATCCAATAGTGTATTGATAACGAATCGAATCTGCCGAAAAAAGGGCTGCCGGTTGTGCCTTGACTTTCCTAAGGCAGCGTGAGCACGGGAAAAAAACCGTACCTAAGTACATATTTCTGCCGGTTTCATAAATAAAAAGTGATTTCAGATAACGGTGCAAATGGGATTTACGAGCTAATAGTCAGTTGTGAATATAAAAGGTGTTTATTTGTAAGGTATAAGATATAAGGATTTTAACAGTCTATTATATGTATGTATGAAGTATGTAGGTGGTTCCCTAATGTTTCACAAATTATCATTTGGCAAAGTGTATCGTTTTACAAATTTTCATTTCTCAAATAGGTACTGCCTGCTGCAGGATTTTTTTAAGTGGTCACAACTCTAACCCAACCTAACCTATGAATAAGCCTATGTAATCTATTTTATATGTAGCGGTTTAATCATAAATACGTTCTTGCGACATAAAAGTTTGTAAAATGAAACATTTGCCAAACGTAGACTTTTGGTCAAATAAGCGGATACCCAACTCTAGCTCCTAAACTACTGAACCGATTTTAATAAATATTATATATGTAACAATTATAAGGTGCGTCATACTAGTCAATGGTCGGTTTTCGTATTTTAACTTTCGAATTTATGATTTCGGAAACATTTATTCACAACAACAAACACAATAAAAAATTAAAATAACATAAAGGTACACAGTAAAGTTGTTGCGAAACGCCAGCCAACTCGGCTTGTGCTGGCTGTAAGGCCAACGCTGGTGTTCCGTTGAGACGAGCGGTGAGAACACAGAAGGTGACACAAACAATACATTTTTCATTTCATTACAAGTATACCTAGCTTGATAATTGGAGAGCGGCACTGAGACTTAATATCTATTCCCAATAGGTAAAAGAATGGGCAGAAATTCGGTAAAATCTAGTAGAACATGATAAAATAAATAATGGAACGACAGTTCTACTTTCAAGTAGTACCTATCGATCAAGAGGTAGGTATCGAACAAAATAATCATAGCCTGGTGCAATGCATTGCTCTTTTACAATTTTCTATAGATTATTAGTTAGAGCTTGTTTTTCGCTTTTCAGTTGATATTTTTTATTGCAATCGGGTTTTTTGTTTTTTAAGTAGGAAATTTAGTTTATTTTACACATTTTATTTTTTATTAATAAAAGAGTTTTTTTGTGAATTTGAGATATACCTAGCTCTTGCAATTCACGAAGGCGAGTGGGCTTTATTAGTATTGAACGTGTACATACACATTGCGGTAGTGTGCGAGCTCGAGTCACTTGTGCATACGTATTGTTTCCGTGTGTGCGTGTACATATACACGACGCTGTATAAGGATACGTATTTACCATAAGTAAATCTCACTCGCCTTAGTGAATTGCAAGAGCTATAACACTATTTAATGGTTTATACATTGGTAGATTGTAGGCGTTTACAGCTCATAAAAAAATAATACACTGGCCCGCAAAACTAAGTATCACACTTTTAAAATTTAATTTTTTTCTTAACTATAGAAGTTAGAGATTAAAAATAAAAAACGTTTTATAGCAAATTTTGTCAGCTTTCTTTCCAACTATAACTAAAATAAACAGTAACATATTCAACTTAAAAATAAAGATAAAACAATAAAATAGCCATTTTTAGTTATTGCAATTTTAAAAGTGTGATACTTAGTTTTGCGGGCCAGTGTATATGTATATTTGGAACGGGCTATTTATTACCTTTCATTTGATACCCATATTGTTGTAACGGAAAATACTTTGATTATCCCCCTTCATTTTTTTTCGCGGACGACATGTTGAAATATTATAATATCCTATGTCACTTCGACAATTATGATGAATCGAATGTATACACCTCATTATGTTAAGATCTGTCAAGCCGTTCAGGCTGCAGAGCGTGCCAAAGAAAACATACCCCTCCTTCGGGCAGTCGGGTAAAAAAGGTTAGAGCTTTCGATGTAACCCACCTGGAGTGCCAGTGCTGGGCGCTTCGAGCGCGTCTAGGGCGTCGATGTCGAAGCTGACGTGGATCGGCCTGCTCTTGCCGGGGTCCAGCACCTCCAGCACGTGGTTGATGGAGTTCGTGATGCCGTGTCTGCAACGAAACTATACCTAAACGAGCGTCTCCACTCTCCGAAAACTCTTAATACTCTCCGAAAACTCTTAATACTCTCCGAAAACTCTTAATACTCTCAGAAGCTTGAGGGTTGATTTTCTTCATGCGAACCATTTTTCATGAGAGGTGTAGAACTAAAATAAACTAAATTTATATTTAGCCAAGGACGGGTCGCTAGTTAAACTCATTACTTTCACGCACTCGTGTGAACATATATTTTTCATGTATTCGTAGAGTCGTGAAAATAAGTTATAGTAAGTATTACGAGAAGATGCATTGAAAATGCGTGGAATCATTAGGCAGGAAAGCCAATGGAAATTAATAAGTTACATCACCCACTTGTCAATGTCTTCCATCGCGAAGCAAGGGACTTCGTATTTCTGTATCACCAATCTCTCGTATGTGTCCACTGACCGCAGTGCCAGGTACCCGAGATTTTTTATAGAAAATCTGGAAACAGGTGTAAAGTTTAGCAAGCAATTTCAACATCTCTTAACTTCTACTTTAGAGGGCAGCAAAAACAGACAACATTTTTGTGTCTGCAAAAACAACGACTAAACAGTCCCATTGTTGGCCTCCTACCGATTATTGGCAACATTAACTTCATTTTTAAATAGTTAATGGTGAGTATGACTAGACTAGCATTTCGGATGTTAATAAGTAGGTATACCCTATCTTGATGTAAGTAACCTATATGATTGATGACGTAATTTGCTTATTTTATAGTTTAGGGATTCATTAGCACACAAGGCTGAAGCGAGTTAGCTATACATGTCATTTTACTTGGGAACCTGCCAGTCCATGGTGGGCAAGTAAGGCCAGTAGTCGGACAGCTCCTTGACCAGCAGTGCGACTGGCATGCCGTGCACGGAGCCGGAGCCTGAAGTCTTGTTGGTGTTCAGGTCGGCGTGCGCGTCCACCCAGATCAGTATCATGTCTTCGTCCATGCTAAAGTGTCCGTCCACTGTGCCTGCGATCAAAATAGAGATGTAGATAGGTCATCCGAAAGACGCGCACTGCTGGACATAGACCTTCCTTCCCCAAGGATCTCCATGATGGTCAATTTTGTTGCACTCGTCTACTTTAATTTTCCGCAATCTTTATTAGATCGCCATACAGAACGCGGTTACCACTTTACAACCTGACCACGAAGTTACACTTCCAAGTAGATTTAATTTTGTATTACTTATGATTTTAAATCGCAAAGTAAAGTTGACTAGCTTTAGGGATCGGATAATGCTTCATTTTAGAGGTACCGCGGATAGGTCATGTTTATACCATGGTGGTCAGTTTGGAGACAAGGCTTGGGTACGTGAAAATGTCAGTATAACTTTAAATAATGTAGGTAATCAATTTTTTTACAGTACAGTTTTTCATTTACCTATTTATTTATTATAATACGAATATTTATAATAATAAAAATAATTATTTGTTTGTTTTCCATTATGCTTTTGAAAATGTTGAACGGATTTCAATGCGGTTTTTACTTATACCTTTATCTTATAAGTATGAAGTTTATCTTGCGAATGAATAGAATTTCGGCATCAAAACTCATTTTGGTAAGAAGACAACTTACCAAGTCCAATGGAATGGTCTCCCCCGATGGTAACGGCTACCCTGTCGTCGCGGAGCACCTGCGCCACGCGCTGCGACAGCGCCCGGTTGCAGGCTGACACCGTCGGCAGGTTCGACATGTTCTCCACGCCGACCGAACCCTCGCACGATGACGTTTCCACGTCACCATAGTCCTTTATGTCCAGACCGTCTGTATACAACATTTAAATATATTTACACTGAAATAATCTCTATAATTTACATGCTTACTACTTAGATACGTGTGCTGTAATAAAAATACTATGATTTGACTTAAAATGTTATGTACCTACCTAATACATACATTCTATTACAGAAACATTTGTCCCAAAACTAGAACCTAACCACCATTTACTCTTTAGCTTTCACATGCCAGGAGTTAGCTAACTAGGACAAGTTATTTGACAAAACGCTCAAAAGCTTGACAGCCGGGCCGCGGTGTAAGTTCCAAGTCGTGGAACTCGAAGTTTATACGGTAGTGGGAATCACGTATTTAATAAAAAAAGTACAATAGGTGTCTGCGTGTATTGCGCGAAAGGAACTCACCGATTTGCTTGAGCCTGTCGAGCAGCCCGGCGGAGCGCATGGCTGCAGGCGCGATGCTCGGCCCATATTTCTTCTGCCCCTTCTCGAACGGCACCCCAATAACACCCACTCTATCTAAAGGTCTCCACTTTTTCCCCTGACTCATATTACGCGCGAGCACCTTTATAACATTCATTTTAATTTATCAAATTATCTTTAGCTGTGTATAAACGGCACAACCGATACTCCAGATGGTCCATGATAAGTGGCGCCGGCTCACTATAGCGCAAACATCTTATCATTCGTCTTTTTAAAGGTTAAAGGGCAAATACACTAGCGAGTTAAGTAATGCAATAATTTCTAATTTTTTGTAATTCGATAACAGAGAGCTTTTTAAGATATGGATAATGTTTGTATTGTATAATTCATAATATTGTGGGTCATAATTAGTGGAGAAATCGAGAATTTTGGAATAGGTGTATATATAAGTATAAGTAATATGTAATTAATTTGTGACCTTTTAGTTTTAATTTCAGTAGGTAATAAAAGTTTTTATATGGTAACTAGAAATAGAATGGTACGGAACCCTCGGTGCCCGAGTCCGACTCGCACTTGACCTTTTTTTTGGGGTTCGGTACCCAAAGGGTGCCAACGGAACCCTATTACTTAGCCTCCGCTGTCCGTCTGTCTGTCAGCGGGCTGTATCTCATGAACCGTAATAGGTAGACAGTGGAACTTTTCACAGGGAGTGTATATATATTGTCGGTATAACTAAAATACGGTAAATACGGTATAATATAATACTATAAAAATAAAATAATCTTAAATACTAAAAAATACATGAAACGTGATTTTTGGGCGTTTTTTCCTCGATCTTAACAATCGCTGTATCTCTTGTCTTGTACGGTGGCACGGAACCCTTCGTGTGCAAGTCCGACTCGCACTTGGCCAGTTGTTTATGTATTTAAATGCTAGGCCATTGGCCTCTGCATTAACAAAATATTAACAAAACATTATTAATGGGTCCGATGAGATAAGATATGAGTTGAGCACAATACTGGCTGGTGGCATGACAATGAAACCATTACCCAGTGGGGAGTAGTTAAAATAATGATGTCTCTACGTGTCTGTTTGCCTTACCGCGTGAATCCTGGAATCCTTATCTACTTAACCAGTGGAACATCTTATATGTGTTACTAAGGCTATTCTTATTTTCTGCTCTACTTTACATCACAGTAATGTTGACTTGAGTTTGACGTCATAATCGTTTCACAGATTGAAATTACATACCTATTAAGAAGGCACGCATGAGCACAGATTATGATATGTTACGGTGATCAATAAAATCGATAAGTACTATTTTTAGCATGATAAATACACACCTTACAATTTTACATTAAATTGAACACAGATAAAGAAATCAGTTTGTCTCGTCGGAACTTTGTTTGCTTCTAATGCTTTGTGCACTTGTCAGAAGGTATAACCTACTATTAAATAAGCTATTCAACGTTGTGATGCCTTATAAGTTCGCTACAAAGAATCATCATTTTTTATTAACCAATCAAAAACCAAGATGTAGTAGGTATTTTTCAATAACTTACATAACACGTGAATTAATGGATTATAATCAAGCCTATTACGTGTATGCACACACCAACGTAGATAGTAGAACGGCGAAGCTCGACTGCGAAGATGTAGACATTAATGACACTAACTGTTTTAAATGTGATCGTGTCGTGTCTTAGACTATTCTCATTTACGTGCAAATCACCACAAAGATTTGGATGAAATTTAACACAAAGGTAGATCATGCCAAATCGTGTTCTAAAAATAAATTAAAAATATATATTTTATAATGATAAGATCTTGTGTTGACCACTAAATATTTACTTCAACTGTTTCAGCCAGGGAGCTACAGCCTTTTAAAAAAATAGTTTTGATAGACCGACGAACAGAAAGACAGTCAGACAGCTAAGATATGATGGTCACTGGTCACCGTGTCATACATATGACCACCCGCCACATATTAGATATATATATACATAGGTAGGAAGTGTTATAACAAGCGGACGATTGGATTATTAGGTGCCGCTGGCGCGTTTAATGATTACTGCGGCTACCTCGAATGGTAATTTCCTTTCAATTATAGGGTAACTAATTACATTATTTATTTATTTAAACTTGATTGCACTATTAAAATTAAAGTACAAATGGCAGACTTAATGTCCAATGGCATTCTCTACCAGTCAACCAGTAGACAAAACAGAAAATGACGAAGGTCGGCGCTAAGAAAACCAGTAATAGAAAGCAAAGTTAATAAATATTTATTATTAGTTACTTGCAAGCGAATCAGTCAATGGCCTGCATCTAATATTAAAGCATAATCAGAAATCGTTCAACAAATGAATTACGAGTACACATACATGAAAACTGCTTGCAAGTGGCAGAACATATTTAGCTGGCGATAATGCCGAATCTGGCGACGGAGTTTCATATAATTTACTGATGATTCACTTGCGGCACGCGGCTGTGATTCTAAAAATGTTATACTTAACACCTTCCGGCGCGAGCAGCGCTCCCCACGGAGCCGTCACGACACCCACGACTTTCGACTCGTACATTACTGGCCCTCCCTTGGCGAATTCTTCCACGAACGGCTGTAACTCTGAGAAGTAATTACCGCAGAAAACGTAATACCGTTTGGGATAAAGGGCGCCTGTTGATACGAACGCTCCATCAGCATCACCTTGCCGATCCAGGTCGTGGCGTACCCGGCAACCGTGAGTGCCTTGTGTTCCAAATCAAGTTCCATATAGTCTGTGATATAACCTAGTTCAACAAATTTGTCCAGTGGATGTCTTCCAATGATTACTAGACCAATGTTACTGATGATTTGGATTGGTTTATCCGGATTCACATGAAACGTGTAATCTTCGTGCAGCACTGTATCTGACCCCTCACCAACGGGCTCAGTTGGTCGGGTAGCTGATGACGGCCGCTGCGGCGGTGACGAAGCTTGGCCTGGCGCTCACGCACCCCCTGACGTGAGCACTGTCTAGTGGTTGAGGATTGTACCGGCATATAAAATGCTTGTTTTCGTAAAAGAAGGCTGTGTGCAAACGGGTGTGCTTCTACCAGATTTTCGGTCAACATCCAGATTACATTTTGTTGTGCGACTATTTTATCTACTACGAATACTTATCAAAATATCGTGCAGTTACATCAATGTACATTAAATTAAAAACGGGTGGATTAAAAGCACAACGTATAGTGCAGAGAACTCGGCTAATTATCATCAAATTAAATTTCTGTGTACCACCAATAATATATTATAATATCGAACATTAGGTACAAAAATATCTGGCACGTCTCTATTAGATACTAGAGCCATAAGAGCGTGTCAGATATTTTTCAATCCAATGTTGACAAACATAATTATTGCTGGCGATTGAAGAGTGCAGATTAAAGGCAGATTACGATTAGATACCTACCTACGTAGAGACATAACGAGTACCTACCTGTGTCTGCGTCACGTCTGTCTATACATATATAAAGAGACTTGGCTAGACATAAATCTAGACACACAGCAGTATTTCAAGACAATAAGTTCGGAAACGAGAAGGGCGACGTACCATCCGTGTGTGCGTACAATGTACCTACCTACTTACATTTATACAATATTTAAACCCGTTCATGTTTAGGTGGGGAATAAACATATGGTATATTTATAATTGAATTACAAGCGCTTTTGTATTCACCCTTAAAATAATGATATTTTAATCATTATTTTCAAATCACTCTGTATTCATTGTTTACAATCTTGTCATTTACTAATGTAAAGGTCAATGTCAGCAGATAATGTCCTACGTCAGTTCAAATAAAGGCTGGTTATTCTCGTGCTGGGGCCTCGCTGGCCATCAAATGGTTCAATATTTGTTCTTCTACTCCAAGAGATAAACCAGGGCAAGACCCACCAGTGTTATAAGGAACCAGTCAATTATTTTCTCGCAATCGTGTGCGTAATTACGTGCGTCGTATGGGTGTTTTCTAAGAGGAAATCTCTCGGCGTAACTACCTACATAATAAATAATCGAATAGCTGCTGCGCGTACTATACTTTAATTGTATGCAATAAGGTCCCTTTTGACTTGCCTAAATTTTAGTACAGATCTTTAAAGTTTTTTGACAATTTCTCGAAAGCTATAAATTTTGAATACTTAGTTTTATTTTTCCCGTAAAATTACAATTCGTATCAGGCTGTGTTTACAATTCGTATCACAGGATGATATAAAAGTGTTAACCGACTTTAAAAAAAGGAAATAATAAGATTTTTTACAATTTGATAAAAGGATAACCAACGAATACTACTAAGAAGAGTGGTAATGTACTAAACTCGACTTGGAAAACAAGGTGTTTAAAGGTATGCTTCTCATTATGTTACATACATCATACATACCTACTGTATAGCGCAGTGGTCGTAAAAGTTGGATTAGGTGTGCTAATGTACTCCTAACAAGAAAGGTTTTAAGTTTGATTAAAAATAACAAAGGTTGCTTGGCGAAGAGCGCTCCGGAAGCAGTGCTGCGCGAGGGCGGTGTGCGCTATCGCCGCGATCTCGGTACCGCGTCTTAACATCTTCACAACGCAACGCTTCACACCAAAAGTACCTATTCTGGAATTATAATAATTTTAAAATCTTATATACATGGAGCATCAAGGTCTGGGAGTCGACTTTTGAATCTTGCATCAGTCAAATAACTCTAAAAGTGGCAACGTATATCACAATACAGGGTATCCCAATATCGTTAGGCTACATTGACACTGGAGGAGCCTAATACGAAACGAACCAGACACTTTTTTTTGTTTTTTTTTTCATTTTTTATTTTTGATTGATTTTTTTTAACGGAATGGAGTGGAGAAAATAGTCTGGATTGGCGAGACGAGAATTGAAATATTTGTTGTTATTACTATACCACATAGTGTTTATTAACACTGTAGCGAAAACGATTTGCGATTGCACGTTGCGATTTTCCCTCCTTGCCTCGCCTCACCGGTGCAAAAGCACTTAAGGCGGGTGGGTGCGGTGACAATAATTATGGTAAAATCTTAAATTTTAAATAAAAAAAGGATTTTTAAAATCTCGTTTCATTCATGTAACTCCAATTTAAATGTTATTGACTTATTGCCATAGATTGCTGAGTAAGAAACATTGGCTCCTGAATACCACTTGCGTGTATTATAATTCATTAACCGACTTCAAAAAAGCAGGAGGTTCTATGTTTCACTGTTCGTATTTTTTTTTAGTATGTTCACCGACTTCTCTGTCAATTGTGGACCGATTTTCAAAATGTTTTTTTTATTCTAAAGAGTATACTCTTGAGGTGGTCCCATTGTCACCAAGTCAGAATCTGATGATGGAATCCACAAGGAATCAACGGAATTCTTCAATAGTTAAAGGCACACATACAGGGATTTTGGTACTTCCTGTAAGACCTAAAGAAATTTCATTCTCAAAGCACCTCTTGGTGAAGAGTAACTGATGATGAAAACCAGAGATGTCCACCGGAAATCAAGAGGAAACAAGATTATTTTAATTTTGAATGCAATGAGAACTACTCCCGGTGCTTCTTCTATTTACATCGGAAATTGTTGATAGTAATCGTTATTTTCGTCAATATATGCGAAGACGACAATGACGGCGGTTAAAACGCCGAAAAATCGCCCAACTGATGGTGAAGTACCGGGAGAACTCCTCAATGATTAACGGCCCTGCATCTTGGACAGCGACATTTTGTTAATGGTGATGAGAAAATGGTAATAGGCTATTGTTTCTTAATGTAATGTACTTATAAGCTGTAGTTAATCACATAATAATATTAGGTATATAAAAAAAAGCGAAAAAAAAATTACAAAAAATAAAACAGTCTTCATAAACCAACTAAACAAGGTTAAATAATGACCGGTCTCCTAGGAATTGCCTATTTGGTGCCTAACAGGTACATGAAATATATCAAAGCTGGTATCGAAGTAGGTACAATAGCAATGTTACAATGATTCTTGCCACCGACTTAGATATATTTCACGTACCTACCTACCTATTAGGCACCAAATAGGCAATTCCTAGGAGACCGGTCATTATTTAACCTTTTAAATGTTTTCAAGTACCTAAGTAAGTAAATAAGTTTGGAACTATTGCTCGAGTCTATTTCTTGAGCAGTTGACGATGTTTTCTCAAAACTCCTGCACCAAAAACATGGTCAATTTATGAAAGGTTTAAAATATACTATTTGATACAATATATTGTGAACATTGCACATCTATGCAAATCGTGTTAACATCGTATTAAATGAAATTAAATACGTTCCTGTATACAGCTCCGGATAGTTATATATTACTAGCGGCCCGCCCTGGCTTCACCCGAGTGCAATTAAAATAAAACTTACACACAAACCTTGTCCTGACAATTACAAACACAACAAAAAATAATTAGCCAAATCGGTCTAGCCGTTCTCAAGTTACGCGCGTACATAGGTACCTACATTCGGCGATTGATTTTTATTTATAGAGATAGATTATACGGTACTACGGTACCATTGATCACAAGCCATTCATTTAACTTAAAAATACAATCGTAAAGTGAAAGCTTACTTTAGTTTTGCTACCCCCAAATATACTTAACTATTTAAATATATTATATTTAAAAAATATGAACGACTTGTTATCAAACGAACGGATTTTTTTAAGAAAAAATGTAGAGTCGAAAAGTACCTTTTACCTACTTACTTCAAATGGACGAGAGTTTTATAAAATGTTTTAAGGAAATTTTAAGTATTCAAAGGGTCTCTTTGAATTAAGAAAACACTTAGCGGGCTTTAAAGAGGAGGAAAGAATTTTTCTGCTAATTATTTCTGTCTGGCTGCTTCCGTCCATTACATAATTTTATAACATTTATTTCATTAAACTGTTTATATTTCAACAGCTGCGGAACTTCTTCACTTTCAAATTTAATTGACGTGACTTATTACAGCATTTGTCGGTGTTTTATCCACCTTCTTACTCCGAACTCCAAAGTGGGGGCTGACTCGTCTGTACTGAACTTGTAGAACTAACAAGGCGTAAACAGTTCCCCGTGTGAGCCGGCCCACTCGCACTTGTCTATTTTTAGGGTTCCGGAGTTGAACTAGGAACCCTTATAGTTTCGTCATGTCCGTCCGTGTGTCTGTCTGTATGTAAGTATGCCACACTTAGTTTGATTCAGAAACTATAAGTGTTACAAAACTGAAATTTTGTATACGTGTATTTGTAAATATATTTATCTACCGCGCATACAGATCAATACTAAAATTTGTAAGATTTTTTTGTGTACTTAGTAGGTGAAAAAATTGGTATAGAAGAGTGGCAATTACTCCACCGACAAGAGCTAGCTCTTAAGTAAAATGATGATGAACTAATAATATAACTTTACGAGTAACTATTTGTTTATTTCATATTAAGGTACTCGTATTAGACAAATTTAATTTCATCATAAACACATCCTTTAAAATGTCCTCTCCTAATTATTATCAGAACCCTGTTTACACGACACGATACATATTTTTTTTTAGTTAGTTCAAGTATTAGTCGAATACTTTTATGTATATTTTGGTTTTGAGTTTTATGTATTTTCAAATTTTAAAAAGCAACGTATTCCACCACCTGAAGTTCATCCGAGCTCGCCTGCGCAGCTCGGCGATGCGATTCTTTTCAGTTGCACGAGTATCTATATCGGACGGCGTTATCGACATTTACTTTGAGCGTTCCCCGCACGTTCCATTTTGTATGATTTGCATGTAGGCCTTGTGGGATTTGTGTACATTTGAATACGGAGGACCCTTTCATTCGAGAGCGGCTGGATCAGCGAATCGACTTCTAATTCCGCCGACGCCCCGAAAGCGCCGCTGCTGAGTTTTATCAGAGGATAGCAACAATAATTTCGTCAATTTATTGCAGTATAATAATTTATTTCATTACTAGTTTCCCGCCCGCAACTTCGTCTGCGGTTAAACTTTCGTTAAAAAGTACAGATAAAGTTTTCATTACGTATCGTGAAGGGATATAAACTTTAAATCATACAAATTTTCAAACCCTCTTCACCCTGCGGGTTTAGCATGAATGCGGGAGATAAAATTTGACAGGTGCCGGGAAATTAATACATCTACGAGAACGTAAGACTGAACGCTTAAGGTTTAAAATAAAAGTGTTTCGATCTGACTTTTATTACCTTTTATTACTAAACGATTTTATCCAGTATTACAAGAGTAATGAAATAAATCGTTCAAATCTATTAAGACCCCGTGCACACAAAGCGTTTTTGACCGAGGGTCTACCAGCCCGGCCACGACTTTGAGCGGCGGCGGTCGCGTCGAGCGAATTCTATCATCATTGCACGGTCGAGACGCTCTCCACACAACGGTTAACTATCATTACACGCAATGTATTACGAAATCGCTTGCCGCGCCGCCGCTAGTCGCGCAAAGTCGTGACCAGGCCCTAAGGGCAAAAAACGCTAGTGTGCACAGGCTTTAAGCTAAGCATGATATTTAATTACTCTAGCAACTTTTTATTCGTACTGTCACTTTATTCTTGTGATGCATGTTAGGCTCGCTGGTAGGGGTAGATTTTCAAAAAACGCCTAAACTCATTTTAATAAAAAAATTGAGGGAACTGAAATTAAGGGCGGAAATTTGTAAGAGAGTTTGGTCTGAATTCAGTAGTCTAGATCCCGATTTACATACATTCAGTCAACAAAGTATCGGGAATGGATGATTTGTTTATGGTTCCAAATTCAAATTTTTGTTTTTTTTGTTGTTGTTAGATTGGCACAACTGTTTTCTATTTTGGCGCGGAGTTTGAGTTGCATCTGTTATTTATATTAAATACAGTGCTGTTTTTAGTTATATCATATCTAGTGTGTATTGCGAATTTCATAATGGACAAAAACATTGAACAAAGAGTTTGTCTTAAATTTTGCATCGCCAATGGAATTTCGTGTTCGGAGTCACTGAAAATGTTACAGAAGGCTTACGGTGATTCGACTTTATCAAAAACACGTGTTTATGAGTGGTACAAAGCGTTCAAAAGCGGTCGAGATGTGATGGAAGATTTGCCTCGCTCTGGTAGGCCATCAACGTCTGCAACTGAAGTTAACATCGCAAAAGTGAAGGAAATAGTGACTGAAAATCCTCATTCAACTTTGAGAGAGATAGCCGCCGAACTTTCTGTATCTCACGAGTCGATCCGTACTATTTTAACTAATCATTTGGGTATGAAACATGTTACCGCTCGGCTAGTCCCAAAAGACCTGAATTTTCTCCAAAAACTCAATCGCATGAGAGTCGCTGAGGACATGCTAGAACGAGTCAATTCCGACCCAACATTCATGAAACGCATTGTTACTGGTGACGAGACGTGGGTTTACGAGTTTGACATGCAAACTAGTCAACAAGCTTCGGAGTGGCGCCTTCCAACTGAACCGAAACCGAAGAAACCACGCCAAAGTCGATCAAAAGTCAAAGTCATGTTGACTGTTTTCTTTGACTATCGCGGTGTTGTGCACTCGGAATTCTTGCCGGAAGGTCAAACGGTAAATAAAGAATATTATTTGAGCGTTATGCGGCATTTAAGAGAGCAAATTCGACGAAAAAGGCCAGATTTGTGGAATGAAAATTCTTGGATTTTGCACCACGATAATGCGCCTTCGCACAAGGCCATCATTGTGAAAGAATTTTTGACCAAACACTCAACAAATACCATCGAGCAACCACCATATTCACCAGATATGGCTCCTGCCGACTTCTTTCTTTTTCCTAAACTCAAATTACCACTTCGTGGCACCCGTTTTCAATCGGTAGAAGACATAAAGGAGAATTCGCGCCGAGAACTGAATTCAATTCCGGAAACAGCGTTTAAAAAATGTTTTGATGATTGGATTATTCGTTGGCGTAAGTGTATCGTTTCTGAAGGAGCATACTTTGAAGGTGATAAAATAAATTTGGATGATTAACAAACAGTTTGTGTATTATTGATCTTTTCCCGGTACTTTCTTGACAGAGTAGTATATCTAACTTCAAAAACAACCAAACTCTCTTTCAAATTTCTGCCCTCAATTTCACACCCTTAGGGGTAGTATTTCCAAAATCTAAGAAAAAAGTACTTTTTGCTTTTAAGCAGTGGCCATACCAATACCAATTTCCATGTTTGTAATTTCAAAGATGAATTTACTCCCATACAAACTTCCACCCCATTTTACCCACTTAGGGGTAGCTTTTCCAAAATTGTTGAAAGTAGTATTTTTTATTTGTTAACAGTAGCTTATACACCTATTTCCACATTTGTAACTTCAAAAATGACCAAACTCCTATACCAATTTGCACCCCTCGATTTCATCCCCTTAGGGGTAGTTTTTCCGAAATCACTCGAAACCGGTGAAAATACATAAAAAAAAACATACATAAACCTGAACAAAGAACCTCCTCCTTTTTTGAAGACGGTTAAAAAGAGTTTTCTTTCAAGAATTTTCGACTCTTATGAGCGGTATAACCACGCGAAGCCGTGGGTATAAGCTAGCTAATATTAAATAACCAATTTAATTTTTCGCTAATTTATATTATTATCAAGTTACGTAAAATGATACATTACGTATAGGTACTTGTACGTTGTACCTATGCATTTTTATTGCACTATAATCTATTGTTGTATAATGCAAAAATAGTAATACCGTACACGTGGACCGCAAGATTCAGCTGGTTTAATAGGCAAACTCGTTTAAAACAGAGTTAAAAGTTTCTATCGAAACATACGAGTACATGAAAATAGTTTCAAGTTGAATTTACTTTGCATCTACTACCTACGCGTGCTGTAACTTGGCTAGAGTACCTAGGTTGTTAAATTTTCCCGTTGCACATCAGAGTGGCCAGTCATAAATTGGCTGAAGAGTAAGTCGGCGGGCACTCAGCCGCGGAAGAGAGCTTGGCGACCGTAACCAATACCTGGGAGCCTTTAAGTTCGAGAGAGGGCGGTTTCATAATGGCCTCTTAAAATTGGCAACTCAAACATGAATCAGACAAGTACGAGGTGAACTCAGCAACTTATTTAGTAAGTATATCGATATTGTAAATGTATTTTTACACCACCTTGTAGAAGAAAGAAAGAATTTGGCCAGTTAGTTGGTGGAGTGCATGGGTGGAGTCCAGAGAGAGATAGTCGAAGTTAAAGTAGTTTATTCAAGTTAAAGTAAAGATACGAGTATACAGATAGTCAAAATGAGTCGGTAATTCTTTCTTTTGATGTGTAATGCTTGGTAGTTAGTAGCTCTGGTCTTTATAATTAAAACTTAGTACTAATACTTGGTTGCCGCATGGCCTAAAGTCGTAAAGGCCTAAAGGCGCGGTCGCGACTAGTCATAAACAAATGTACTGTGATGAAACCGTGCACACATTACTTAATTTTAGTAAACAATAAAAAATCTAGCCTCAGTTATAAACTTTACAAGCACAGTCACTTTGTTTTATTGATGAAACTGAAAAATGGCAAGAATATGCCAACGGAGCAATCACTCCAAACAACCATATAATCCGGAAGGCACACATTGTAAGTTTAAGTGTTTTACATAAATCATAAGCCATTTTACAGTTTAAAATTATATCTCTATTAGTTAAAGTTATTTTTATTGCATTACAGGTGCCTTAAATTAATTTATCATATTTAAATAACCTCCGCCTTCACCTCCGGGGTTCCCTTCATCGTGGCATCGCGACAACTCAGTCTATTTATTTAAATCTGCTTTTTTATCTTACTCCTACACTGAAAAGCCCTCGTTTTATGTGTTCGAGACATTGTCTGTTCGTCTAGATCTGTTATAGGTCCAGGACCCGAAGGATAAGCCGACTTTGTTTCGGATTCTTATTAGAAAGGCTCCATTTGGAGCTCTTAACTAAGTTCCATGAAAATTTGTCGAGGCAATCAAGAATTATCAGATCGGAAACGTGTTCTTGTAGTACTTAACCTTAATTCTACGTCATGGCTTATTATTTTTCTAAATGTGTAGTTAGCATAGTTATGACTTAGTTGAGGCGTGGCTGCATGGATTCCCTGGCGCGGCGGCGTCAACCGACACCGCGGCTAATATAAACCGGTCAGAGGAAAGTACTCTGATCCTCATTCACTTCCCGCGGGCGCTGGAGGGTCTCCAAACACTCGTGGACAATCAACGTCCATTTGATACTTTCTAAAGGGCTCCCAAGTTAAACATGTGGAACTAATTTCACTCGAACCGATCGAGTTTGGCACATGTTCACAATTTGAATAAGACGGCGTTGTAGCCGAACTTCGTCCAACATAGTTTTGTTGCTAATTACTTAGAAATATGACTCTGGACGAGAAAGCTGGAAAGAGCACACCTTATTTCTATAAAATAAGGCGCAAAAGTGTATATTTACGTATCTTTGTACTCGACTGCACTATAGTGTTTTCAATCCACGAAGTCTCGCAATCATATTGAGGTGGCACGGTTGTGTCAATGTTCCTAAATTACATTTTAGCTAAGTCACGTCTGCATATTTTTTCATTGCTATATTGAATTACAGGACAAAGTATGTTTATACAAATCCATTCAGCGCTATAGTTAAACAACTATATATACTGTCATTTATTAATACATTTACGAATATATGTATAACATTGTAATGATTTTACTTTACTCTATCTACAGGTATGATACTATACGTAGGGCCTGTTTCACAATCGACAAGTAAATTCATCTGCCAAATAAAGATAGCCCTCTCCCTGTCTATTTTCAAGTCTAAGAAAGGGAAAGGGCATAATTTATTTGACAGATATGCTTTACTTGACGATTGTGAAACAGGTGGGTAGTCTTTGTCTGAATTAACGTCGTCACACCGTGCAACTAAACTTCGACAGAATTCACGCTTTGATACACAAATTGTTTCATAAGAGAACCTAGCTCTAAGGAGTACACGGTGTTGCTACTCGATATATTGTTTTAACGAGGTTGATGAAAGACTGCGCTCGGTCTCCTATCAATTTGTAACGTTAAGTAGGTAATGGTATTGTTAGTGGGTGAAACAGTTTCAGGTAACACGCCAATCAGGCCGCGGTTGCAGGGGTGCTATTCCTTATGGCAAAGTCGACCAACCTCGACCGGTGTGCCTATCGATTCGTGTCTTCTATTTTGGCACTCCTCACCTTGACAGGCGTAAACTCGGGCGCGTTTTTAGAGCGCACGGGTCACGCTTGTCGGTCGAGGCTCCCTAGCCCACTCGCCTTTGCTGTGTAAGATAATAGGGTCAAAATTTTTTTCGTTGCACTGAAATTCTCCACTCTAAAACGATCGTAATTTTTTTCTTTATCCTATATGAAAAAAATATCTAAATATGTTTATTTTATTTGAATCAGTAAAGTATTGTCATACATCGTCAAACAAAATAAAATATAACTTCCTACAAAAACAACCCATCTGCCACATTTCTTGGGGACCAATTTCAATGCGACGAAAAAGATTTTAACCCAATAACACCACAGGCAATGAGTTGCGCTGAGAGCCGAGAGTGCTCCGCGCTTCAAGCGCCACTAGTGACTTAATTAAGGGCTCGGACTTATTGCGAGTGAGTCGGCCAGCGGGTGTAAAAGCTTCTAGATTATACGACGGTTATACCTAACCACAGGACAGAACGCCGACCCAATTGTCACGCTTTGACATGACTAAGGGCCGTATTAATAAACTCATCTCAACTGTGATCCCCGTCACAAGATGTGTCAAAAATGACAGTTTTCTATGGATTGACGTTTACTTTGACGTATCTTGAGACGGGGATCAGAGTTGAGATGAGTTTATTAATACGGCCCTAAGTTTTTATAAATACACTCTCTTCCCAACTGACACTGATAAAAAATCACTATCCCTTTTTAAATCAAATACATTCGAATTTCATGGAAGTAATCCAGGCATTACTTCCAGGAGTTTCTATTCCCGAATGGTTGTGTTTTATATATTGGTCCCTTCAAGTCGGTTGTAGGCTGTTTACGTCAAATTCATAGCTACGGCCCACCACGCTCACAGCACGCTCCCGCCCGCCGTGTGCTCAGACCTTCAGCGAGCCGCCTACATGAATAAGGCTGCGTGCTATTAGTAACAGGCTTTTCTCACCCTACCTGCTTAGTTATAACTTAACTTATAGCCTTAAGTCCATTCCGCTGTTAATGTATTGTACAGTCAAAAACAAATATATAAGAGCAGCGAAAGCGGCCAAATAAATATCGCAACACATCTTTATTACTATAGGAATAAGGATGTGTTGTGATATATTTGGCCATTTTGGCTGCTCATTGACGCGGACGGTCACACCACGGGATTGTTGAGCCACCAAAGAACCATGTCATAATGACAACGTCAAGTCACTCAAAAGAAATTACGTCAAAATTTTCCGTCGACTTTCTGTGAGAGGGTTCTATAGTGGCTCAATTATCCCGTGTGGTGACTGTACCTACCTACTGTTAAAGTTTATTTTCTTGATTCAGTTATAAAAAAACATAATTTTTGTATAGGTAGGTACATTTTACAAGTGTCCTCTGGAGTCTTCCTGTATGAGGTCACTGGTCTCTGGGTTTATTTTGTTAGGGAAGGACAAGCAAGCAAACACGATTTTGCGTTAATTAATAATATTTGTTAGGGCAAGTGCCTATTCTCTCTCTAAGTAACTACTTATTTATGTTTGTGAGTATAACGCAGCAATAAAAATAATTATAACAAACGGACTGGAAAAAGTATTCGTAATTAGGCTAATCGATACACTCGGCGTAGAGTTATGTTCAAATCCTCTCGCGTCCATTACTGGAACCACCATGAGGGGGGTCAGCGCCGGTCGGTTGGGTGACCTAACATTACCTAGGTTCATTTATGACTAACGACCACAAAAGTAATGTCGCAAATGTATATAAGTTCGCGTATTTTGTTAAAAAATTGTTTGATTGTGAAGAAACCTCGAAGCAAGCCCCACGCGTTAAAGGCAAATGTTTTAATACAATGTTATCCGATTCATTGGAAAACTTTGCACCTACGTAAAATGAAGCAGATACGAGTACGGTACATTGGCAATATGCATCGGTATATTGATTCTCATTTATTTTATTACACGAAATAATCAAACTTTAAAATAATAAAGAATGAAAAAAAAAATCAAGGTTGTGCGCATGTTTCTGCGTAACCCAAATTAGGCGGCGAAGCCTGAGCCCGTATTTTATCTGTGAAAGCAGTTTATACAAAAGCTAAATTTTAATTAGCACGGACTGCATGAATGGGTTTACCATTGTAGACTATTTGTATAACTAGGCTAGTACCCCGGTACCCTACTAGGCTAGGCTGGTATCTCGTGATCCCATCGCTACCAAACTTTACAGGATCAACCCGCTAGGCTAATCTGAAGATTGCCTGAAAATTTCATCAAAACCAGTTCAGCCGTTTTGGAGTCCATAGGAAACATACAAACATCGGTTTTTATATACAATATAGAATGTAAAAGTGGGATAATTGCCCCATGAGGATAGATGCCCTGAATTTTAAATCAAGGAACACAGCCACAGCGAATACTCCGCTGAGCTAATCTGAAGATTGCTTGAAAATTTCATCTAAAACCGGTTCAGCCGTTTTGGAGTCCATAGGAAATTTACACACATTTTTATATGCTGCGCGGGAAAGAAACATATGCAGGGTAGCCCAACTTCCGGTCGGCAGTTAGGCAATAAACATTATTTATTAAAGTATTTATTTGTGGATTTATTCGAAAAAACGTGAATATTATTTATTTAATAAGGCTGAATTAAGGCATGGCACATACGCTCTTCTAGAAATATGCACACTTCGAATCAATATTTGTATTATCGGAAAACTTTTAATACGTAAGCACCTACCTATTTTTAAATGCTCTTTCTTCTCTTAAATGCCACTGGTAAGAAAAATATATAATGGTAACTTATAAATTATGAGACATTACAACTTAATAACATAATACCTACTGATGATTGCGTACTTGTGACGAAGTGTATTTGTGTTTGGCAGATTCACGTTTTATCCAGAATTGATGAGATCTTAATTGATATAAAAATATTCGTAATTAACCTATAATAAAACTGTCGCTTACAAACCAAAAAGGGTAGCAATAAATATGCCACAAAAGAACAAAAGCTGTAAATAAAACATACGTTGAATATTCATATGTGACCCGAATAGAATCAAAGGTTGGATGTGGCATCACACGCCAAGGCCGCAGTTAGTGCCGCTCCAGCTCTCTATTGGATTGATACCCGACGCCACACCCTGCACGCTGTCACATCCAACACCGGAGTGTCAATAGAGATATTTGCCGTTACCTTTTCATTGAACAGCCCACACATTGTTTATTTAATCAAAGTTAAGTAGGTAATAATAGCACAATAAAATACGAACAAAACACGCACACATACACACACAGTTTTACTGGCGACTAAAACTCAAAATATATTATGGTCTATCGTACAATTTATTTGACCAATCTATGCATATTATTAATAATCATCGTTTACTAATTTAAAGAGTATTTTTATTTGATAGCACTGTTAGGTAAACCACCGGGGATAATTTAACATTTACGCATTAAAATTAGGTGGATTTACTATTTGTGTTAAAGCGTAGGGATAAACATAAACTACCAGTTAACTTGTAGGTCAAACAAAAAATAACCGATTACAATATTTTCTTATACTTATTTCTTATTAGTAAATATATCTTACAGGTGTCCTATTTACTGCGTTCGGTCTTAAATGTCGCTAATGCCTTTAGTGTAGCTGACTTACAGATACACTATCAGATATTACTTGTCTAAGAGTTACGGTCTGTCATGAGCCAATTTAAATACAAAACAAAAGGCAATTTAAACGCGAATAGCGTTAACTGTAGATTGCATATCATAGCAATAAACGTGGCACAGCTGTTCTACCCCTTCCATACGGTCGGGCGGTTGGGCCAATCGAGAAGGACGCAGCTATCTGTCAGAATGAGATAGTAATATTTACATCTCATTCCTACAAATAGCTGCATCCCTCTCGGTTGGCCCAACCACCCGACCGTATAGAAGGGGTATTCTGAGCTGCGAAAATGTACATTTTGAAACTGAGCGGTGGCTTTTCCGGCATCGACTCAGTAGGGTTTACACTTTTAATCGGGCACGTCATGCTCGTCGTATAAATCAGTTCGGATTTTAAATTTCCCTTTATAGTGTTAAAAACAGAATGTCAGAGCGGCTGGCTCGCGAGATCTGTCAACGTGGCAGAATTTATTGCACATCGTTCGGTGGGATTTGCTTTTACTTTACGTAATGGATTGCTTTAGAATTTCGACGCTCCCGCTCACACGTTTTTTGTTCGCTCTCATATATCTATCTCGGGACGAACAATCCTCCTATTGTTTCACGGCTGTAGGATTATCGTTGTTAGATCGGTAACCGTCTCGCGAATGCGCAACGTTAAAAATATAGCATCTTTCAATTCCTCTACTAGGTACCTACAGGGGTAGGTTTCATTTGAGATTTTTAGTTTCAGTAGTGAAATGTACCAAACACTATTGAATTATTTTCATAATAATAAATAATGTGGTAGTTGTAACTTGTAACTACATAATTATTTATAATTATTAGCAATTTTTTTTCGTTATATCGTGAAGGCGTGAGCGTACATACCACTTTACATTTCCCTGGTTGTCTTGGCGGCAGGTAAAACATATAAATGAAATTAATAAAATACATGATTTTTTTTAAATTGCCTTAGACAGACAAACAGACAGACGGCTCATCTGATAGGAACTGGTCAACGCCGCTTATGGACATTTGCAACACCAGAGGCGTCATCAATGCGTTGTCGGTCTCGAAGAAATTCAATGACACCCTTTTTAAAAAGCCCTATATTGTAGCGCATTGGGAAAAGCTCAGCGGGAAGTTCATTCCAAGTTACTATATACTTAAATGACTTCATTTGAAATCGCAAAATACACACGATATTATTTGACTATAATATAATATACGACGCTGCTGAATGTCGATTTTAATACAATAAAATAGTAGTGTGGAAAAAGGTACGTATGCATGTAGATCGTAATTGAATTCAGCGGAGTGCTGTTGGCGCAAATTGAAGTGGGGCTGCTGGCCGTCACAGCTCCGAGGTGGTATTCTCCCACGCAGGAAACTCGATTTCGATCGAACTAATTGACCTAACTAGAGCTCTCCATACGCAGACATCGCGCGGCGTTTAATGTCTGCAAGGCTGGTCCGACTGAAACTAAACGGACTCTTCACCAAAGTGCCAAAGCTAATAAGTATATTATATAATATATAATATAATATGCACCTATATAATATGCTAACGTGTGGGCTCGAAAACCATAACTCCGTCAACATGCCAACTCTGGGCCAACTAAACTACCACGGAGACCAAACTCCTCACTCAATATGACGGCAAAAAAACAAAATGATGGCCAGGGCAGGCCAGCATAAATATATGTATAGGTCAACATGAAGAGCCGGCGGCGGCTTAAACTGACCCGATCGTACTGTAGAAGTGCCTTAATTTAGCCAATTCGATTGAACGAACCTCGTATTTGCTGCGTTAAGGAATAGTAGCACAGATCATATCGCGGATCACTAATGGTCAGGCGGCAGAAGCATTGCCAAATTCGCCGGGACGTCGGGAATACTCGTCGTTGCATTATGCAAATCAGGAATGCGGTAACGGAGGTAGATTCACTTAAAACTATTATTAAGTTAAGTACGTCGGAAGTACAATCGATCATTTCCGTAAACTCAACGAACCCTGATTAAATTTCGAGGAACAGTTTAATTAGGTACAATATCCTCCAGAAATAAAATACATGCAACTAGATTAGGAGTCAGGAGTTACGGTACTTGTATACTCTGTATTTTGTTCTTCAATAAATATATTACTACAAGTAAGTAAGTACATAAATATAATATAAAATATTTGCATTATTTTAGAAGTTTTGTTTTAATGAACGAGGAAGGAACTTGTGTAGGTATATCAGTCTTCTTGGTCTTAAAATGCCGGGCAAGAACATGTCGGCGGGCCATGCTCCGTGTAGGGTCCGTCACCATTTCTACAAATACAAAAACAACACCCAAAATACCATAAATATGTGCTAATTTTCTATTCGATGTTATCTTAGCTGGTTTGGTTCGTAACTCAAAAACCAAAGTCTACTTAGTTGTGATCAGATTTTTAGTACTTGTAGATTTGGCTGCAGGGGTGGAGACGCCACACCACACTAGCGAAAATGACATTTTTCGAGTTAAATATTTCCTAAACGGTAAATAATATTTTTTCCTTGGCTTTACATGTATACCTACCTTAAAACTATTTGTTTTTCAAATTATATTATTGGTCTTTGAAAGAGCGCGGTAAAAATATCTATGAAAAAAATTTATAATAGTTTATTCTTGTTATGTATACAGGGTACAGAACTTGCAAGGTTGGGATCTACTAGTAAGTATATTTAAATATTTGGACTGTGGTCGTTTCTTGTTTTTAAACCAATCTTTTGTAATGGAAGAGCGGGCTTCCTGCCCCAGGTATGGATAATAACGAGGAGGTGTCCCTTTTTTACACTTAAAAAATGTATGTCATAACAAAATCAACTTTTCATTTCCTTTTAATTTCGATTTAGATTTTCCGGGTTAAAATGTACAATAAACAAACATATATACTTTCGCTATTACAATATTAGTAAGGATTGTACAAGGAAATACAATTTGCCTGATCTCTCGCTGTCTGCCTGATTATTTATGTATTCAGAGATATCTCCACAACATCAAACCCTCACCAGTGTAATTGCTAATTTCGCTCGCCCTGCTTGGGCGAAGTTCAAACTACATTTCCATTGCAATTATTCAACAAGGTTTTCTATTATCTATTGGATTTAGGTTCCAATAATAAGACTTAATACCCGTGCTAGAGACAAAGGTCCTCAGGATCATTATGCCGGATAAATAAAAATCCCGAATGTAATTTTTTGATTGAAAACTTTTTATCTCAGTTCAGTGGAATGACATGGTAGTATGAGTTAAAAATGGCCTTCGGGTTTGTACTGCTTCATTACGCGCGCTCTCATGCGCCCAAGATTCGAGTTTAATCATGTTTTGCGGAACCGAAAGGCTTTTAAAAAAAATTATGCTCTATAACATTTATGTACAACTGGATGTTACGGTTACGAACTCATTATCTATTTCTTTCTTTTGTTTTGGTAACCGATGAAGAGAGACGGGTGCCCGTAGTTTCTAATTCAGTGCTTCAGAGCCACCGCTGTGACCACAGGCCAGGAAACCGCACAGCTACACTAACAAGGCGCCATCTCGCGTGGCCCAGCGCAAATGGAGAATGCTTGTTCTGCCTCTCATTATTTGATTCACTTTGTAGATTGAGCCCTGTATCGTTGAAGTAAATAAAATTTGACTTCTTTTTCTTGATTACCTATTATTCTTGATTAAATACCCAATAGGACGTGTCTCACAACATTGCAAAACCGTGATCAATTTCTCGAAAATAGGTAAATGACTGAACTTGTAATTTAGAGTAAGATACATTCAAGTGTGAAGCAGTAGGGTGTATAAAAAATACTACAATGTTGATGTCCATTAGCTTAAAAACTTCTACATTATCTGAATTCAGAAATATAAAAGTAGAGTCATTTATTTCACTTTTAAAAGGGGACATTGCAAAAAAAATAGCTTATTTTTAAGTCTAAGGATTTACTGCCACACTCAGAGACGTCAATTAGTTTTTAAGTTTCATTAAAGTTGCTGCCTCTTATTCTATTGCTATAGGAAACAAAGTGACAGCAGCAACTTTAATGAAACCTAAAAGTTAATTGACGTCTCTGATTGCGGCCGTTAGTCAAATAAAACTAAAAGCCACCTGATCTGAAACACGCCCATCATCTCCTTTTAATACGTGTATAGTCAATGTCAAAAGTAGATAAGTATTCACTTTTGTACTTTATCGCATTAACATACTTGACAATCTGGTTTGACATTGCTTACGTAGCTGTATAGCGACAAGGTACAAAAGTGTGTATCTACTTTTGATGTGACTGTACTTCGGTCAATAAAACAATACTCAACTAGTTGACCGGTCACAGTACAAAAAACGGCCGAGCGAATAAGAACTCATTTTCATAGGTTAGGTTGCCCTAGGACACTTTTCTAAGGAATTTTGTATTGAACCCGGCGTCTATTGGTAGGTCGATGTACAATAGATTAATTTCAGAAGTGTGTATTCCTAGAACCATCCCACTTTGAAAACAGGCTAAAAAAGAAGAATGTCGTATGACTGGATAATAGAGGCACTGGCCTCTTCACCTTCAAGACACGTGGCACTCAACGAATCAGCTTATAGTCTGGAGACTGATCGCCGATAAACCCATAAAAAAAAAAGAAGCGTGTACGTTTACATACGCCCGATTAGCGTTCGATTTTTAATTGGAGGAATTTGTTTGGAGGAGGAGAAAGCGCTAATTACAAAATAAGTTCTCAGGCGGGCGGACTGTCCTTCATAAATACATTTTGATCGGTGCGGTCCAATACCGCCCTCTGAATGGATATCGCTCTCAACTGTTGTTAAGGAGTTTGCTCACTCCATTCATCGCACCGCAATACGGCTCGGATCGTATCGGCTTATGTTGCCCGCAATGGGTATGGTTTCGAGAAGCTTAGATTAAGGTCTATCGATTGTTAGAATATAAGAGGTCGTTATCAGCAGGTATAAGATTGTTACCCAATGTTTTGTTTGGGATGTAGTTTACATAAGAAGTAAAAGTGATAACATGCCAAGTGCTAATCGCATACTGTAATTTGTTAACGGCTGACGAATAAAGACTCAATGCAGAACTACTTCTCGCAGGCCTAGTGCGAGCAATGATTCTCGCGTGTTTACTTCTTCCTCTACCAATGCAATCACTTTTTACCCGACTGCGCGACGCAAAGGAGGGTAATGTGTTTATCAGCCTATGTATGTAGGTATGGATGTATGTTTGTTCCTTTGTGGCGCTCTAGAGACCAAACGCGTAGGCCGTTTTTTTCCTAAAAATAAGTGTAGCTTAAAAAAAAACAGTCGATGCTGTGACGTCATTTGAATCAACAGGTTTTGGCTCAACTTTAATTTGACTGGTTATGTATGTCTCAAGTCTGAGTGCCTTTTTGACCTTTTATATCCTACATAAGTTTTGTAAACAATTTAATGATGCGAAGGAGCTTTTAAGCTTCATGGATTCCGATATTAACACCAGTGGTACGTATGCAACAAATTACGTGTAAGATATGCTGTTTACTCAACCATAACGTAACTTCGACGACTACTAGGGGGGACGGTAACCAACTTGCACGATGGGGGAAGTTCCAAACTGCACTTCAAGCCATACATTATCAGTAGGCGAGGACGCCAACACCTGCCCCTCGCGGCTGCGAAGTGGAATTGCTTTTCTAATATAACTTGACGTACGTGAATCACAAGACAGCAATAATGTATCTACTATGCGCCCTGAGTGACAAACTTTAATATTATTTGTTTGAAACAATTTTGCACCGCGCTTCACATTGCCTTTACTTTCATTTTCTGTTTTCGCCCCGGCTGCAGCTTTGCCCTCGGTATCTGAAATTCCCATACCATATTTTCCCCTTTCCGCTCCCTCAACAGGATGCATTTTTTAGGTAATTTCATATTGAGTTTCAGGAATTGGATAGTACCGGGGCTTTGTAAATAAAATAAAATACCAAACCTTAAAAAATTAATGTGGAAGTAAAAACATAGTAAATAGTACTTACCTAAGTACAAAAAGTGAAACGCAACATTAACGGCTCGTAAGAGTCGTAAGAACGCCGGCCAGCCGCGGCGCCTGTAGCGTTCCCACGCTCTAATCCACTCGACTTCGCTCCTGCAAATCACTTGTCGTATATTGCAATATCATGTGCGAGCTAACTCCGTAAACTATCGTCCACAAATCCCCGCTGTAAGTCGAAGCGGGGTCTTCACCTGTCCCATTATTCCGCCGCGCGTTTAGGAGGCTTTGCAGGATTATGTCACGGCAGAATCCCGCGAAAGTAGGCAGATGCTCTTTTATCCACTGACAGATCTTTACTTTGTTTTACTTTTCAAGTCACGCTTCGGGCCGACATTCGTTTGGCTCAAGGCTAGCCGGCGCTTCCTGCTGACTTAACAATATTGCTGCGTACAAGCGCCCCGGGAAGTTTACGTGTAATATCGCCTTTTACCTGCGCGCCTTTAACTTTTATCAATACTTATGTAAACTTTGTGTAGTAGGTATGTACCTACGTAAAATATTGTGGTTCGTAAACACATATTGAAATTTATTTAACCCCAACCAGAACCAGAAATGAACATGCCAGTTATTTCCCTGCCGCAGGCTAATTATGGAACTCAAAGTGACGCGGTTTAATTACTTACGTTTTAACATTTACCATTTATTTGGGAGCGCTGATTATATTTGAGCGTCATTTTATTTGGTCGACCTCCATGGCAATGATGAATATAATGATCACAGCTGACAATGCGGCTCTAATACGACGTTGAATTATTTACAGGCATGCAAGCACGAGATAAGATTTGACAGGTGCAAGGGAAATGAATAGGATATTCCATGTTCTAACGTAAGACTTAACGCGTAAGGTTTAAAATAAAAGTGTAGATAATAGACCTATTATTCTCCGATACAACAAAGGCACGTCGTCAAAATGAATTTCTGTTGTGGCGTAATTGGGTAGGTAAAGTTTTTGGAAGAGGTGTAAATTATATTTTTTTTCGATAGTCGTCATCCTAAAGATCAAGGAACTGCGGCTCTTTTATTTTTATTTCCTCTAATATTTTAGAAATATTTTTTTTAGTTATTAAGTTGACATTTGTAGACTTTAATGACCGACAAGCTTGTTGCCTTCGTACTTAATGAAAAAGAAAAAAAAACTGTCACTTCTATAACTGTCATTGTCAATCAAAGTAAACAAACGATTCAATTCTTTCAAGCATCTAAGTAAATCTTTGTAATAATCCATTTCCAAAGTCCGTGTGGGATTGCTTGAATTCATTGCGTGTATACGATTCAAACGTGCTCTCGTGGCTATCGAAAAGCAGGGCAAGAGTCGTCGTGAAAGAAAGAAATCGGTGTCCAAGAAGCAGTGCCAAAGGGGTCGGAAATAAATCGTAGTCCAAATATCGTGTAAAGGTCAAAGCGAGCAAAGCAGGAGCAAAGCGGCAAAATCGAAAGTCCGGAGTTCGTTCTGAGGTCGTTAAAATATTTCTAAAAACACTGATCACATGAAACGCAAGCAAACAGAAAAGAGTCGTTGAATTTAATCGTTTGTTTACTTTGATTGACAATGACAGTTATAGAAGTGACAGTGTTTTTTTTCTTTCTCATTAAGTACGAAGGCAACAATCTTGTCGGTCATTAAAGTGTGCAAATGTCAACTTACTAACTAAAAAAAATATTTCTAGAATATTAGAGGAAATAAAAATAAAAGAGCCGCAGTTCCTTGATCTTTAGGATGACGACTACCGAAAAAAAATATAATTTACACCTCTTCCAAAAACTTTACCTACCCAATTGGACGTTTTTTTAAAAAAAGGCACAAGGTTAAAAGGTCAAGAATTAAGAAATGGTAACTTTTCCGTTGCGTTACGAAAATGAACGATACTTAGTCTTAAAATATGACCGAATTTCGTGACGCACTGGAAAAGTTAAAATTTCTTAATTTTTGTCATAACACTTTTTTTTGAAAATCGCCTAATTAGCATATTGGTATTTTCAAGTTTAAGTGGAGGCCGGCTCCGCTATGGCTTTTATATAGGGTCAAATTCTTTTTCGTTGCAGTGAAATTCTCCACTCTGTCACGAGCGTAATTTTTTTCTTTATATGAAAAAATATGAATATAAGAAATATATGAAAAAAATATGAAAAATATGAAAAAATTATAAATCAGTAAAGTATTTATATACATCGTCAAACAAAATAAAATATTACTTCCTACAAAAACAACCACTCTGTCACATTTGCTGGGGACAAGTTTCAATGCAACGAAAAATATTTTAACCCATTAACGGCCGATGTGAAGCGTTTGTCGGCCCACGGTCGTGCTCTTTTAGGCATGTTTGCGCTAATTAACTAATAGGCAGCTGGCACGTGGAGCTAGATGAAAGCCCGGCCCAGAGCAAAGAGTAATCACCTATTCACCGTAAAGGCCTCACTGATAGCTCTCCTGGTATTCAACGACTCAATATTACAGTTCAATTCCATGTTTAAAATGTTACAGACATGACCCAACTCATTTTTTATTATACAAATATACACGGAAAAACATTCTATTGCGGCAATTACAAGCATAAGAGCTGGACCTAAAGGTTATAGTACATTATTGCCTAGGCGCGGAAAGTAAGGGATTGCCTGACGAGGTGGTTAGCAGGCCGAGCAATAGCGAGGCCTGCTAAAATACGAGTCAGGCAATCCCTCCGTTTCCGCCGAGGCATATATAATGCTTTTCTCAAACATGTGAGGAAATGATACAAATATATTTGTAAAAAGTAAAATTAATATTAAAAGTGAGGTTAATCATATTAGGACAATTTGTAAACGAAATTGTTATGGGTTTTCCAGGAACATTTATGTTTGTCTGTTGAATTTGAGATGTTGATATTTCAGGGCTTGTGGTAGACAAATGGACGTAACTTAGGGAAAAGGGTACAATTCAACCATTTCACACTTGTACAATTTGACATAATATTGACAGCAATAGAATTCAAATTTAATACCGTGAAGTGCCGAGGACTTGATGTTTGTAGCTTTTACACAACAACAGTAAGTTCTACGTTTAAATTTCAATAAGTTTTTTTTTTTTTTTCTAACCATAGACAATTTTAAAGAAATTTAAAAAGAAGAAAACACACGCACTGCGCTACGAAAACGAGCAGGTGCCTTGGCTGTATGAGATTTATTTCTTGGTCCTTTCTATTCTGTATGCATTTGACAGCACTTTAAAAAAATATCTCAGCGGACAAAAATGGGTTTTCATACGTTTATTTTACTCCTAGGAAGAAAATGAGGCCCGCGAAGGGCCTCGTTTTTCAAAAGAAATGCCATCCTTTCTGAGCATGTTTGAGAAAAATATTTTTTTTAATACTTGTAAGTCTTGTAACAGATTATGCAGATGTTTTAACAAATTTGTCACAATTTTATGTACGTGAGTATACTCGTAATAAATAGTATACGCGAAGTATTAAATAAACGTAGGTATTCAGTAAATCACGGGCGTCACAAAGGCCATTAACGTTAATTTTATTCATGTCCAAAAAATAAGTTGCTGAAAATAAGGCACGTCCTGTGTTCTGAGAAAATGAGACCATGCCTCATGATGCCTCATAATAGGCAAATAACCAACAGAGTTGAGTGCATGCACCAAATTGAATTCTATTGCAGATACTGACTTACTTACGCAGAAGTCAGGACGTGCCTAGCTACCTACCCATTATTTTTGACTGGAATAACTTTAAAGTCAAAAATTATTCTTTATAATTGATATTTCTGCTAATTTTGTAAAAGGTTAATGAATCACATGGATCTTATAAAATAAACCGTTCCGCTCGGCGGCTCCACCTAACCCCTTGCTTATCTTGGGTCCGCGAAGCGAAGCCACATGAATTAAGTACATTTTAATATAAGTTCCTGTGAAATAAAAATGGGAATTAAGCAGTGTTCTCGTAGACCTCTTTATTGAACGGTGTTCTTTCTTGTGATTGAGCGGTACTGTTGATCAGCCACGTGATTTCGACTCGTGTTAGTGAAAAGAGAAATCATAAATAAATTGGCAAAAGCTTCAGTAATTAGTACAAATCGAGCGCAAACTTTTCTAACCCTACGAAGTATGCCCAAGCTACCGTGGATCAGTGGTGTAGGTGCTACGACGTTGATACGCGTTCGCAACCTTTATTCTTTGATTTCTGTAGACGTCGATGTTAGCAGGTCGCCACTGAATGAAGTTCATAATAATCGAAAAATAGTGACTCGAATAACTCCGAAAGCTTACGTCTTTAGTAATCCGTCTACGGCGCGATCTGACGACAGCTAACGTCTCCTACTCTTTTTCTTTGATGTCTGCAGTTGTTAAAACGTTCACAGAATACAATGTATCTAGCCCTAGCGGAACGACGTAAGTAAAATTAAGAAAGGGAAAAGAAGAAAATGACAAGGCTTAACAATAAAGAAAATTGTACCCAGTTTAGGTAATTGTACCCAGTGCGTGTAGGTGACCCAACCCTAGGTTCGTCAGTTTATCACATTCTTATAAGCAGATGAGAATAATATTTACCGAATAAAGTTATCGCCACTATTAAATCACAGCTTTTCCGCCTATTCCCCACAATATAGTTTAATTTATTTGCAGTCAGCAGCTGTCGTCGTGTTTGTGAAAGTTGCGTGACAAATATATGTTACTCGTATAGCTAAAGCGGAGGGGAGGGGAATAGAGAGTCGCACTATTATCTATTACCTTCATTTTCAGGAATTGGCACCCCTGTTCGCCCTTTTAAGATGGTACTATTCATCTATTTACAAAAGCGAGTTATGGGCATGCTTGTACCTTTCCAGCCACACTTGATCCCTGGATGAAGCCTGCCTGGATGTAATTACGAATAAATTAATACCTGTCGAAACAATTAAGGCATGCTTTGTAGTGTTACTTAGTATTGAAGACACTAGGTACTGTAGGTACTTTAATTTAAAAACAACAAACACCGCGGTCGACTATGCAGTTATATCCCCAGACTTCAGTACTGTAAGTGTTTGTAGAAAACACGTTACATTTTAAACTTGATCTCACACATAAGTTTACATAAATTCCGGGATTCGATACGCTGTATAAATCCAGGTAGACATTCAGGGTGCACTTGCATGGTTGCAATCTCGATGGAATGTTATTAACATTGTAGTTCGTCGGACAATTTCTCTTACCATCCATGCTCAAGTTTCCTTTGAAGTTAGAACGCACTTAAATCAGGCGCACTGTAGTGCTGCCACAAAGATCGAGCTCCCAAGTACTGCCTGGGCCCGGCAGCCGGACCACCCTTAAATAATTCGCACGTGCTTGGGGTTTGATTTCACACATCCAAGCAGGTTGAAATCCCTTCAACGTCTAGAAGATAAATATAATATAATAATAATAATAAATAAAAATCTAGTTTTAATCGGGCTGTCGGTGATTGGTAGCAGTTCAATATTTTTGATAAAAAATAATAAAATGGTCATTATCTGTCTCATTTATTTAGAAAAAATATAAATTTTATTTAATACGAGTAGTATAGTAGTAGCTTAATGTTCGCACCTCGGACTTGGCTTTTCTTTACAGAACTTCCTTCTGGTGCGATTTTATTATTCTCATACTGTATTTTGGATTTTGGAAGCGCAAGAGGCCAAGTGAGTGTGGTTAACGTGCGGAGCTTAAAGCTTACATCGCTGCTGCTTGCTTGTTTGTGCAGCAACCCAGCGAGACGCCGCCAGCAAAGCTCGGATTACTTCCTCGAACAGTATCTTTAATATCGGTAAGTGCGGGTTACATAGACCCTGGGGGGGTAACTTTGGCCGCGGCCGATAACTTTGTGTAGACTGCTCTTTTGCATTTAAATCATAAATACTGTATGTTCAAAAATATAACTTATTTAGATTTCAGTTTATTATTAACGGTTTTGGTAAGGGCCAAAGTTACCCTCCAATAGGTCAAAGTAACTCGCGCTTACGGTACTCACAAACAGTTTATATTAGATACAAAATTTCATAATCGCAAGACAGAGAAAAATATTTACCTCTTTGAGTATTTAATATAATTATTTTTCTAATAACTACACGTAGCATCGTAACATAAACCTCTTTTAAAAGCATTCCAGACTTAAAATTATACATATATCATGAAAGGAAACCGCCGCTCCCGCCAGAATTCATAGCTACTGTCCGTTAAAATTAGAATTTATTTTGCATCCCGAACATTCCGGCTGCAACTTTTGCGTGGATGCCTAACGAAGTTAATTAGTACCCTGAACGAACGTGTGGCGAAACTACCCCGTTGAGTACAAGTCTCAAAAAACATGAATCAAAAGCACTCAGGCCTTAATTGGGCGGCTTAGTGATGTTACGGAGAGCTCAACTTTCGCAATGACGTCCGTTCAAAACTAGAGCGAGAGTATGATTTTCCTATTAATGCAACTGATTGTTTCAAATAGAATGCTTGTATTTTCAGCTGGACTTCAACAAACAAACGGTGGAAGTAGTTTTAATCAAGTTTTAGTCGGGCTGACGGTGATCGGGAGCAGTTCAATATTTATTTCATTTTATCAATCGCCAGAAGAGTTACTTTCTAACGCATTTTTAAACGAACTTCAGAAAGGGGGATATATATATTTTGTGTGTCTCTTCCCATACTACTTCACGTTCCGGACTTCACTATATCTCTATACAATGAAGTCCGGTCATAACTTTTTCCTTTTGAGCGGGTTGTTGTTAGAGGTTACTATTATTAATTTTAAACAAAATCAATATTATGAACAATAATGAGAACAATTAAATGTATGCAACCCCAATGTAGGTAATTAAGTACAATCACGCATTAACATATTAGCTAACATTGGGTATAAAACTAAACAGACAGGTCGGTATGGTTATAAATGTAATGATACTTTATGATACTAGAGGCCGTATCAGACGCTTTTGAGCGCAATTTTGTGGAGTTGCAAAACTTTTGCAAAACTTTTTAGTTACCTAATGTTTTTGACGTTTTGGCGTTGCTTGAGGCTTAGAGCTACACTAGAATAATATATACAGTAAATTTTGCAGATTGAGTTTGAGTTAATTTGTAAAATGTTATATAACTAGTTACCTGTATAAACTGGTCAGTCAGGCTGTAGTAGATGAGGTTACCTAGCTACAACTAAATCCGTATACATATATTTTCGATATTACTACATTGAAAAACTTTTAAGCAATCAAGATTGACCTCTTTAAAGAGGTCAATCTTCAAATCCAACTCAGCTGGGCAGCGTTCGGTAGGCTATGCAGCATCTTCTCGTCCCAGTTACCGCAGTGTCTTAAATAAGTCAACAGTTTTTGGATAGTGTGGTGCCAGGTGAGGGGACCCGCGCCACTCAACAGGTTTTTATGTCAGGTCCGGGACCCGGAGTCCGGCCACTTTGCGTTAGGTCCGGGCTCCACATCTAAATAACAGATGGTGCAAGCGGCCCTAAATGTCTAAGATGCGGTCAACCGTTTAAATTAATGAACTACACTAATAAGCAAGGAATCTTTTGTGCGGGTTTCACGGCTCTGTCAGCGACCATTCTTGTGTCCTTTCGGTTGCCTGTCGGACCACGGCGGCTGAAACGAACCGGTTCGATGAGCTAATTAAAACGTGTTCGTCTAATTAGCAAGCTGCTGTCAAACCAAACCGACAGGTACCGATACTAACAGTGTGAAATAAAACCGGAACACTATTCAAATCAAAGTATTTCATTTAACTCCACTCGAAATTATCCTTTTACGTGTCAAAGACTTTTATATCGTTAAAAAAGACAATTAAATTTGATGCGGTGGGACACGAACCGGGATCTAAAAAAAATAAGTAAATTATATCGCACTTTACTAGTAATAAAAAAAATCAAAAGGGAACGTGCGACGCAGAGGCCGAGGCGGCAGACTCCCGCTTCTAGAATACGTCCGGGTCATCGCTAACGAGTTTGTCCTAAATTATGATAAGCCTTTCCAATACCAAAAGTCAATCGGGCTCTTCCGAATCGCTTGTCGCGTCGCGACGTAACCTAATGTAATGATCTCGATCGCTCGGCGCTACTCAGGGGGTATAAAATTCATTATCTCAAATTTTTATATAAGACACGTCATCTTCGGGTTATTGTACATGTCGGGGGCGGCATTAATCACCGGCGATCGATATCGCCGATAGCGTCGATGCGCGGCGTTAAATATTTTGCTGCTAATATCGCGCTCCTGAGCCATAAATCCGCGTCACGGAAACGCAACCAAATTGACAGCCATTCGATTACAGCTAGGGCTTCCATTTATAATCATTTACCTGGGACACAGGCACTCGGGCTATTTTCATTGCAGTGCGCTATCTGGACAGCTGTAATTTGTCCGGCTACAGCGGCCTTTGTACAGCCGACGCTTTCGAATTAATTGATCTAATTATTATAAACGAATTGATTCTGACTGAGAGCTACGACTCTTACATTTGGCAACGGTAATAGTCCCGTCGCATGACCGAAAATCTGGAAAGTAATAAGATTAAATATCCGAAGGGCATGTTTCAGAGTTAATTTTAAAGGAGCAATACTGCTATCTAACATTGGCTATTATAACGTTATTGCGGTTTTAATAAGGGATACCTTATAATAGTTATAATAAAGTAAATCAAAGTTATTTGCAGAAGCAGCAGCAAGAAATAGTTCCTGCAGAGTCCAGATGAATGGCGTCCCTATTTGTAACTAAATCTGGCGCCGGAAAACCGTACCGAGCCGTAAGCCGTAATCACCGCCCGCGCCGAATGCTCTCTTGCCGCCTTGCGCAGACCATGGATTTGGTTTTAATTGTCATCGTCACACTGCCATTCCTCGGGGACGAGAAAACCTAGATTTACAGTAAGCTTTCGTCACAATAAAAGTACGTTTTATAGACAAGGAATTAATTCCATAAAATACGAATTCAACATAAAGAACAATCGACCCAGAAACTTTTTAATATAACGTGGAGGCAGATCAAAAGGGGTAGCAATTAAAAAAATATGTTTCAAACGAACGCGGTGGTGTTTTACAGAACACGACTGTCTATACTTATGTCATGTGGGTACCTTATGTGTATTTATAGTAATACGGGAGGTTTAGTACCTACTAATATGCTTTTCTAACGTAATAATCACTTCGTGCCGATAATTGGAGAAAATTCTAGAATTCTCTGATTATGCAGTCGAGGCTCAAATTACTCGCAGCAATCAAGTACCTATTTTCCCGCGACGAGTCGCTACGATCGACGCGACGTCGATGCGCAGTGGTGTTATTCTGTACGTTGTGCAGGCGAATTTGCTCGATCAAACTGTTTTAACTTAATGCGCGCAATAACCAGCATCGCAGACACGTATCCCCGCGTAATCCTTGCGCATGCGGGGCTCAAGACTGGTCCGGCCAAGCGACTAATACTGGGATCGGGCAAATATCGCAGCGTTATTTAACCGTCGACAAAGCGGGAATAGGGGAACGACGCCGCCAGTCTGGTTCTTGACAATTTGGATTATAAATGTGAGCGTATGTGAATTATTTACATTTTGCTTCGTTAGACGCTTTGTATTTGCCGGCTGCTGGCGTTCAACAAGATTAAAAATAAACTTTTATTATATGTTTCTACCAAAAAATAATGTAAAGTAGGTAGTATTTGTGTCACAGGTTTTCAATATAACCCACACATATTACGGTTCATGAGATACAGCCCGCTATCCGACAGACAGACGGACGGAGGGACGGACAGCGGAGGCTTAGTAATAGGGTTCCGTTATCACCCTTTGGGTACGGAACCCTAAAAATAGATCGATATCGAAATGGACTATTTAACGACGGAGTATCAGTCGTGAAACCTGTAAGATATTTATTAACGTACCTACGCAGTATTAAATAGTGTAGCATTCGCGAGCGTATATAAGGGCGCTACGTAGGCAATTAATTTTCGTATATAACTAATTAATTCACTACCATAAATTCGTGCTACGTGAGAGAATATTAAATGATTATTGCCCATCTATCTGTCTTAATATTGATGTGATAACCTACGACGGCTTATTAAAGTTCTCCACGCTACGATGAAGCGTAGACCGGCGCACTACCTACGCAGGCAATTATTAACATGTTACATTTTGGATATTTGGGCGGAATAACTTTGCCAAAACATTTGTTTTTAATTAGTTTACCCTGTTACTAAATTTTAATTGTATGGATGTTTATGTTTACAACGAAACAAAACGGAATAACAAAGGCGAACTTACCCCTTTATGAAATCTCTTTCCGTGAATTTTTGAACGATTGTTTAGGTTGTACATTCACACCACGTGATTGTTGAGCCACTTGTTAACATTCTTAATTCAGTCGGGTTGTCAAATCGTCTAATTTCAATAGTAATTTACCGTGTACGATTTGACAGCCCGACCGAATTAAGACTTTTATGAGGAGTTCTGCCAATTAAAATATATTTAAGGTTTTAAATCTTATACTTGTATTGTATTAAACGAGAAACATTTGTAAAAATAGCTCTAACGCTTTCGATGAAAATTACGACATGGGGGTGTACGGGGGCAAAAATTCGATCTAGCTAGGTAGACCTAAATTCATTTTCCTCGAATTTTCACGCAAAAAGATTTCCCGCGCAATATGTTTCGTAATTTCGCTACTGACTTAATGGTTAAAGCGTTGACCTACTACGCCAAGACTGCGGGTTCAGACCCCGGCTATGGACTGTTTTTTTTTTCTTTTTTTTTGTTCTTGTATAGATAATCGATGAAAATTCTGTTTCGACCCTAGTGACGACGCTCGGTCTCCCAGGTACTATGATTTAAATGTAAACTGTTTTCACGTCCGTAATAAGTGTAATAACAAACTTTGAAAACTTCAGGAGCTGACTCTACAACGGCGCCAACTGGTGCGCACTATAACGAACCCTCGTTCATTAAGCACAAAGCACAAATCACTTATGTCGTATACGCGGAGAAAAAAATATTTTACTATGTTATCAGATTGTATTGTAGTTATGATTCTGGTGTAGGAAAACAGATTTCAGCTATGGTTAACAGATTTTTTTTTATGACAACAAGTCATATTTTTGTTAATACTAGAATATTCTAGTTAAAATATTCTAGTACACGAAAACTTTGATATCGTTTTGGTTACCATCTAATAGATACAGAGTAAAATATGCATTTAGCATACAACAGGTTTTGTATACTACACAAAATTTGTTTCCTACGATACTAGGTAAATGGTAATAGGTACTAGAAATTATGTTGTACTGAAGTAGAAAATTCTATTAATGTGTAAAAAAGTTATAGTTGTCACATATAATACAATAAAATCAAGTAGAATTTACAATATTCTGTTAAAGGAAACTAAATTTTTTTCTCCGTGTAGGTGGAACAAACGATTGCGATGTGTAATCTACATACAAAGCCACCTTTTGGATTATTATGTTACTAAATAATTAAAACTAATAACTAATTACGTACGATGTTAAAGTATTACGGTAGAAAAGTATTTATTTATTTTGTTAGCTACTTGGCTTGCCGAAAATGTGGATAGCTAACTAATAGTGTATAAGTAGTAATATTTTGGTCCAAGCGTCGTCACGTCGGGGACCGCTAAGTAAATAAAATAAATAAAAACAATATTAGCGGTCGCCCGACGTGGCGACACGCTTGGGTCGAAATATAACTACTTATTATATAAGCTTTAAGGGCCATATTACTTTTTTACTTTTTAGATTTTTATTTTTTTTGCCGGGGGCATTGTTTAATTTAAATTTTTGTATTAAATTGTTCTTAATACATGTTATTCTTCTTCAACAAACATACGTACCTGTATAAACACGTGTGTAAGTGTGCATTACACATAAATACACAAACTGTAGCATTCATAATATTAGTATGATAACGTTCGAAGCCGCATCTCTCAACTGGTTCATCGATGAGTATTTCTCAAAATAAGTGTTGGTACATACATACATACCACATTTGAGTGTCATTTCATTTAAATAATGTTAAACGTACAATTTCGTTACGAAAATGTATGTAGATTTGGTGTTGTCAAGGTTGGACCGATATATACGCGTTTGTCCAGAATATATATATATTAAAAAAAATCAA
Source organism: Tortrix viridana (assembly GCA_963241965.1). Lineage (NCBI taxonomy): Eukaryota > Metazoa > Arthropoda > Insecta > Lepidoptera > Tortricidae > Tortrix > Tortrix viridana. Next base: position 53,892,177 of record OY725171.1, on the reverse strand, counting down.
AATTGATGAAGTAACAAACATAAAAAAATCATACAGTCGAATTGGGAACCTCCTCCTTTTTTGAAGTCGGTTAAAAAGAAAATGTATGCGCTTGACATTAACTGACAGTTTCGTGACGGTCACTAACTAGGTATTCTTTAACTGGACATATATTTTGAGAAATACTCCGATACGTAAACCGATTATATTGCCGGCATTATTGAGCTAGTACGGGATTATGGGCCGGGGGCGGTGGCTCGCTCGTTTGCCCCGTTGACGACCGGCCGTGTCAAGCTCCTACGGCCCCGTTTACAGCCGTTGGCGACATTGTACTACGCTAACATACTAGGGCAATACGATTTAAGGCTTGCAACTCGATAGCGGTAAAACTGTATACTAAAACATGTACACTGGCGAGCATGACCAACGGGTCACTGTGTAAAGAGCTTCATTACGTGATCGTGTAATTTTTGCACGCGGGCATAATAAACTAAGCAAACATTTTGGGTACTCTAACTTTGGGTTTATAAGAACACCCGTTCTTATAAACTAGAGCCCGATCATCTGTCACAGTACGAGGCTGTATTTTTTAATCAGGCTTTTACACCCGGTATCTAAATAATTAAATATGTTAATGACAGTAAAAGAGAAATGAAAAAAAAAGGTATGTAAAATAATTCTTGCTTCACGGGAATCGAGTCTCGAAGATTTTCCTCGCTTTTTCCGAGTACTTGAATTAATTGATTATATTTTTAATAGATGACAAATGCCGTAAATTAATAAAGATAATTTTTATTTACTTTTATATAATAAGTAAGTGCGTATAAAAGTGTAAGCAAAGCAGTTAAGTAATTGTACAGCTACATTCACCAAAATAATTTGGTACCCAACGTTACTGAAGTTCATAAACTATGAAAGCACCGACAATCGCTCTAACGAATAGATAAACTGTATTGAGGGACAACCATAACTTCGCCGATGGAAAACTTTGTCCAGTACATGGATCCCCAGTACATCGACATAGGTCGCGGTCAGTATACCAACTACAAGTTAAGTTTGTCCTTTTGGTTTAGTGGAATTTACGGTTTTCGGATTTATTCCTTGCGCCATAAGACATTGCTTGCCAAATTTCATGATTCTAGGTCAACGGGAAGCACCTACCCTATAGGTTTTGATTCCCTTGCGAGTGTCAAAATACGAGCGGCATAAATGGCATTACTCGTATCTTTTGGTTGCATTCTAAAAGTTTGATATTTTCACAGCTCGGATTGCAGACCTGAGTTAAGGCCCAGGGCTAAAGTAACCCGTGTTTACTGTAAGCAAAAATTTGTTAGTGGTACTTTTAAACTAAAATTACCAGAGGGCCTACCTAAGTGTACACCCTTAGTACAAGTAAGTTAATATTCGCAGGCGCACATTTCTCCGTCCGCAGAGATGGCACGATCCGATTGGAGTGCTTGGCTAGGACTCGTTCAGATTGGTTCGTCACGTGTCCAATTTCAATTCCACTGTTTGTTATTTCTCAGGCACGTATTTGCGAGTGGCTACGCACGGGTATTATTCTCTTAAAGAACTCACTTTTCAATTCGTCCACGAAATACTAACCAAAAAATAAAAGTTGCCCTACGCGGTAGCACGTAAGGCACAGTCGGGTGCCTACGCTTTAGCCGAGATGCTTTGTTGACGAAACCGGCGACCAAATTTAAAATACACGCACTGAAATGTTAATCTGCTCTGATTACGGCATCTTAGACTCACCGGTTAATAATTCAACTATGAATTGAAAAGCGAGTTGTTTATTAGAATCCCCTAGCTGTTTACAATTCAGCTAGCGAAAGGACGAGACATCTGTCATTTTTGAGAGGTCGAAATCCCTGGAGACGGCCTCTATATCTTTGAGGGCCCTCGAAGTATCGGTGCGCATTAGATCAAGCGTTCAAGTAGAAGTTTTCTAGGACTAGACCAGAGAGAATCAAACAATGAGCACGCTTAATAATAAACCGGCTCAAGTCGAAATAAACTTATATTCTATTTTCAAGCGTATTTAGAAGCGCTTGAGATTTAAAATCAAACCGCCTTGGTTCGACTTGAGCCCCGGATTCTGATTAAGCGTTCGAATGAACATATAAGTTTAGAGTTAGGTACATCTCAGAAGTACGATAGATAAGTATAGAATATACAAGTATTAGCTTGGGGAATAGGTATCAGTGCTGCTACTGTACGTGGGCGGGTTGGTATCGGTGGCATTTTCGCGCTTCACTGGATTCACTGAAAAGCGTCCAATGCAATCTCTGCCCACGCTTGAACACTCCGCCGAATGCGTAGGTATACTCTTGCCGCCACCTTTTTGTTTCCTGGTCAATAGACATTTTAATTTTTTTTTCACTTACATGTGCCATGTTAGGAACTGTTTTTAACCTAACCTAAAAAGGAGGTTCTGTGCGTGACCCGTATTTATCCGTTTGTCTCAAAAACTACCTACTGCACCGATTTGCAAGATTCTTTCGGCAATATAATAAGCGTACTTCTGAAATGGTTCTTAGATATAATTTTTTAACCCCCGAAGCAGAAAGAGGTATATTATAAGTTTGACGTGTGTATCAGTGTATCTGCTGTGGCATCGTAGCTCCTAAAAAACTGGACCGATTTTGTTTTAGTTTTTTTGTTAGAAAGGTGTCTTAATCGAGAGTGTTCTCAGCTTGTTTTGATGAAAATCCGTTTAGCCATTTAAGGGTTATGAGCTCTGAAAGTGGGGCTACCGATTTTGTCGGGGGTTCTTTAAGTACAAAAACCATATTACACGTTTTATTACCTAATTTTCTGTTTAAAGCTATTTGGCGCTATCTTAGATTATTTTTAGTAGGTATGATAATTTTAATCGCATGTAACTCAAGAACTAACGAAACCTATGCAGTCAAGATAGTTTTTCTTTTAAATTCGTTATAAGTATATGCTTTTATTTATGATATTTTCCAGATTTTTATTATTTGTAGCTTTAATATTGGCTGTAGGGGGTCGGGGTAGCGAAAACGACACTTTTATAGAGCTTAATATTTCCTAACCTGTCCTCCAAATCTAAAAGTTGATAATACAAACACAATAGTTTTTAAAGAGCTACCTTTTTAATGATAGGTACCTCGTTTGATGTTATAATGTAAAAATAATAATTTTAACTTTGCTATATACCTATGGAAGGTACCTACCATGAAATATTTTATTTTACAAATTTTATTATTGTTCTTTGTGCGCGGTAGAAAAATAAATATATGTCACCATAGAACCCTGTCATAATGACAACGTCAATTCACGCAAAAGAAATTACGTCAAAATTTACCGTCCACTTTCTGTGAGAGGGTTCTATACTGGCTCAACAACCCCGTGTTGTGACTGTACATTTCAGCTTTGTGTTAGATTGTTTCTGAAAAAAAGTACGTGTGACGTTCGGACAGACAGACAGACGGACGAAAATGACGAAACTATAAGGGTTCCAAAAAGTTTGACTACGGAACCCTAAAAACAGAACCCTCACAAATAATTCGTCCATCTGTCAAAAGATTTTTTCTCGAAAACTATGGAACTTAGGAAAAATATACATATACCTACATGGTAACTGACATATCGACGACCGTAGACGTCGTTATCGAGACATGCTGTCGGGTATTTAAAACTTGCTTTTTTTTAAAACTTTTTTTGTTTATCATGGCTGCCTTATTGGGGTTGCAAATTTAACGTACCTACCTAGTCAAGACGGGTCGATAGGATTTCTCCCACGAAGATGTTTGTAGAGCCAACGGGCGGCTAAGGCTACTTTGTATCCCGCAAATTGGACCGTTTCCGAGGATTATCGGTAATAATAGTATTGAGCCCAGCAGGAAACTGCCGTCAAATTATGCTCGGGCAGGAGTCTATGCACGTGAAAACGCGGGCGAAGTTTATGTAAGTAATGTACAAAAACAAAACAAATGTTTTCCATTGCATTGCTTGCAAAAACATTGACACAAATACGGTATGCAATCAATTAGGTATGTAATATAAAAAAAATCATAATTACCTACATTTCAATCAGTGCACAAAATGACTAACAGGGATTGAAATAGAAGCGTGCATTTTAACACTCATTCAGATTTTTAGCATTCTTGAAAACATACATTTTACTGATAGCTTCTTAAACAAAAAATATGTTGTTTGTCCGTACGTTTGGTTTTTTTAAATATTAATAATTATAAAGAGGTTGTGGCTGAAATTACTTTTGTATGACAACAATAAAAAGGGAATAAATTGAAATTTATTGATAAGTATTATCGGAAAAACCGAAATGTACGGATATAGTTTTTGTTCCGACTGACCACATATTGGTCCAAATTTCGACCAAAAATTGGTCGAAATCGATTAACATTTTAGGAGGTGGAAAACGTTATCGCCGCTTGTATGGAATGCCGTCAACTTACAATCCTCTTAAAGAGGGTCCTCTTTGATGTTCGTTCGTTAGAATGATTTTCAGGCGCAAACAAACCAAACTCCGTAAATTAGCAAAAACATTTCTCTACACTTTCACTTTGTGTTTAAGAGTTCCCACACTGCCCACCTAAAGTAAAAACTTCATATAATTCTGTCAAACTGGCACAAACAATTTACTAAAATTAATTGAGGTTAAAGACATTTATTGTTCTTAAAAGAAATATTACATTTCACTTAACGAGATAAAGTTTTCAGTAAATAAACTTTTTTGCTATTGGGCGTTAACAATAATATTTAATTTAGAATTTTGATTAAACATCAGGGGTAAATCGCGGACACAATAACTAAACCTTCCCTTCAAAGGAATACCAAAACGCAGCACGTTTAAGCTACAGTGCTGCTCTATGCACTTTTTCCTCTTGAAGATTCTAAACCGTGCACACTCAAAATTCAAAAACAGCTACTCGAATTCTAGCTTCAAGCAATCCAGCAAAACCCTACTTAATAATAATAAGCCTGTGGAGACCAGCAGACGGAGGATTTACTCAACAGGGGTGTCGTTTAAAAATATTTTGGCCTATAAAACATACCTAAGTTGATACTATCGTCTAAAATCCCGCCGTAGAATTTTTGATAACTGTTTCTAAATAACTGTGTAAATAACTGGAAAGAAATAGGTTGCCGCCTCTTAGTCTGCCGCAACTCCGGGTTCTCTTTTCTATGGCACTTCATTTACTTTCCAAACAAATGAGTGCAATGGTTAAAAAAGGTATCAAAAATAATTATGGTAAAGGTACTTGCGACAAGATTGTGCCAGGGAACCCTGCGGCGTTGTATGACACCACGTGCACCTTTTATTTAAATCACGTTTAGATCCAATAACAGGTGGGTGCAGAATATTACGGTGGGATCTTATACTATGTGCAAGATTCATTTGGGAAATAGTTTGGCTCGTACAGCATTTAAACAAGATGATAACTTTACTTTATTTGTAACATTTAGGGTATATATTGCAGAAATGCACACAATAAAAAGGCCGAGCCAATTTACGCAGGTCGTAATATTTACTTTCAATATATATGAAATAATTTAGCCTAAGATTGTTAAGACCTAACCTATCTCAGTGATAAGGTTAAAGAAAAACAGCTCTATAAGTTGATTTCCATGCCGCCGCGTTGTAACCGGCGGGGCCGGACTCGTAAAAACGCATCAATCGTTCCGAATGAGATTCGGGCACGGGTGCACATCACTGACTTACGACTTCGCCTGACCTTATTTTGGAACAACCGAATACATTTATTTAAACTTGTGAAATTGAGAACAAACCTGGAAATAAAACCTGAGCTTTTATTCGACCTGATTCGATCTGGTAGGCCACGTAGCAGTCGACTGAAAGTTCCACAAAGTAGAGTTGGTAAAGACTCAAGTCCTTAGAGTCTTCACTTGTAAGACTCAACTTACTTTTCAGGGTTCCGTACCTCAAATGAAAAAAAAACGGAATCCTTATAGGATCACTTTTTTGTCCGTCCGTCTGTCTGTCTGTCTGTGTGTCTGTCAAGACCCTTTTTCTCAGGAACACGTGAAGGTATCAAGTTGAAATTCATATAAAATACTTAGGTCTGTTATCCCTTGGATCAGTGAAGAAATCAAATATCTATGTCAACGCAATCAAAAGATACGGCCGTTTATGCCGCATATTGAAGGGAATCTCAAGGGAATCAAAACCTGTAGGGTAGTCGTACCTCCCGTCGACTTAGAATCATGAGATTTGGCAAGAAGCAATGTCTTATAGCACAAGTAAAGGAAAAAATCCGAAAACCGTTAATTTGTAGTTACATCACATAAAAAATAAGTCCAGTATAAAATGACACTCACTAACTACTATTAATTAATAAAACAGAAGTCCTTTGATGAGCGTGTATTTTATTTTACAATTAAATGTTTTTCCTTTGACAACCTTGTGGTAAGGGAGAATGAGCAAGAGTGCCTCTCCTAGAAACATGCACCTCCTTTTAAACACTATCTTTGTGCAGTGTTGCCATTTTTAATTAAGGGCACCAAACTACCCGCGTTAGTTTTAGCACAAAACCCTTGAGTGAATTAACATTTGGCAACACTGACGCGAAAGATCACATTTTAAATAGTATTTGATAATTAGAAATCTACAACTCGTAATAATATTAGTGACATTATAGTTTAGTACTGGTAACACCGATGTCAAGACAACGCGGTTGACCAATTAGCATGTTAATAACAGATTTTCAACTACCCCAAAATAAAAATAACTAACACTACGTATGTTTAGTTAAATTAATTTTAAGCACGATTTTTTATTACTTACCTCACTCACGTCACAGAAACTTCAAAAGCCAGCCTTTATTATTGGACTCAAGTCTTTTTACGAAATCTGGACTGTTTTCTAAAGCTCAAGTTGTGACTACTTACAGGACTCGAAAAAGGACTCGACTCACGACTCAAAAGACTCTGAGGCTCGTAATAATGAGTCAAGTTATTGAAATTTAGACTCAAGAGACTTGAGTCCTTACCAAATCTACCGCAAAGTCGATCTGCCAGTTTATTAACAGTTATTTTTTATGCAAGGCTGCAATATTGTTATTTGGCGCAAGAGCCTACTTCTTCTAACTACGGGAAAGGCGTACTTCTAGGGTAGCATGAAGATCGTTGTCGATCAAATTATACTGTCATCAAGCCAGAACGTCGCATTCCATTATCTTGTTTGACGAAGGTACATTGAGGCAACAGCCTTGTGGATTGAAAATACTATAGTTGACAGCTATTTTTTTACTGTGGTCAATAAAAAACATTCTATTTTCATTACAATTGTTTGTTTAAAAATATAGAAACTGTGGATTTTAATACACTAATCGTAGCTACTAAGTAGTTCCATGGTGAAACAGCAGAGCCCGACTGAGCCACTCGCATTTATAATATTCATAATAGGTATTTGAGCCAGTTGACTGCTGTATTATTTGGGTCCCCTGCCCCGAAATACAATCGTCCTCTAGTTAGCCGTCTTTAGGCCGTATATCCCTATTCAATATTTGAAGATCATATCAAAAGGCGCCCGACCCGTCCTGGGCGGGTGAAGCGAGCAGTAACGTAATGCCCGTTTCCACTTAATGCTCCGATAAATTGGGGAGTATTTCGCGATACGAATTCGCGGGAAAAACGTTAAATGGAAATTCGACCGATACATACATTTTATTATCTCTTTTCGCTGGGGCCAATCAAACTCCTGTAAATCTCGCCCGACTCGCGTGGGAATATTTATCCGCGATTGTATCGACTCAAATTGATTCCGTAACTTTGCTTTTCGGTAAAACTCGTCGATCATCCATCTCGCTCGAGATATATTACATTATGTTTGACAGTATAAAAAGGTTCAGAGAGTTATCCTGCTTTAGGCGGCGTTCTCGAATACCTAATTACGATTGCAATGACGATATTAGTGGATTAACTGATAGATCTTGCGGTTGGTAACGTAAAAAATAATAGATAATGTATCCACGTTTTGTTGTGAGTGTAATTGAATACATTTTTTTTAACACAGTTGCTCAAAAAGTGGTACTTTTCGTAGCTGTATATCGTGCGGAAAGTTGGTTTTCGCGAACTAGTGCTTTTTACTTTTCCAATTTTTTTTAATTTATACTTGATCCAAATCATGACTACTTATTGATGAGTGTTAATATTTTTTCCTTTAAACATCGTAATCAACATAAAAACCTTCTGTTAATATAAGAATACGAAAAATATACATATTTAATATTTTATTACTTACCTCTTCATCATTATAACACGTTTAATATTGTATATTGAAAAACCGTTCTTAATAAGTTGTCTGAATGGAATGGAATAGCTGCCGAAACGCCTGTTAAAATTTTTGACATTATGAAGAGGCTTTTTTTTAAAAATGATTATGGCCTGGTTGCTAAGTCCTTTAAGCCATGCGTTTTTTCTTACTGCAAGCATTTTTTAAGTTTCCAAAGGCAACATTCGATATTGTTTTTATAAATATACGATACACAAATAATCGTAAATAACAATACTTAGGTAATAATAGTACAATGTTTTATATTTACAATTGTTTATGTTTTATAGAACATGCATTTGAAAAAAAAACTTTCATTGAAGTGGGTTCAATAATAATAACAAAATCTATTCTAGTCGAATAAAAGCTAAAAAAAAACACCTCTTCATAATGTCAAAAATGTTCACTGCGAAAGATCTAACTTACAACGAATTTGTTTACCTAACAATCTTAAGTTTTCAATAATTTGCTTATAAAATGAGTGAATCAGAGTTTGAAATTGATTTATTTTTTCGCAACTGTGTTAAAAAACGTCGTTCGATACACGTGCGGAAATGTCATTCTTCACTCGTCCCGAGTCTTGCCACTCGCCTGCGGCTCGTGGCAAGATATCTCGGTACTCGTGAAGTAATGACATACTTTCCGCACTAGCATCGAAATGTACTATTATGTTCATCCTTATTGAAACGTGTTCAATCTGCGGAGCGAGTCGGGAATAAACAACGGTGAAATGGCATCAAGGCCCCAGCCTTGAGCTTGTTTACTCCCAGGTTCAGTCCAGTGCAGAGCAAACAAAACAAACTCGACTGGAAGTCATATTCTTATGGAAGTTTTTTCAAGGCTGCTGTGTTGTAGTCATATTACTTAGGAACACTAGTTTCTTCTTAGTTAGCAAATCTGTCTATCTATCTTTTAATTTTGCACGATTGAATATTAAAGTATTTATAAAATATGAAAATTCGATACATCCAGTATATCTGATCTGGTATTTTTTATGTTGGGATAGTTAATGTTTTCCACATCTCGACGTTTACTTTATTTTCAAACGTAAAAAGAGCTTAATCAAAAATCCCTTTGCTGTTTATACCTACCTCTCGCTTGGGAAGTCGCGCCCACGGCCAGGGTAGACGCACGCTGATTTTGCATTTTGCGCACGACGTATTTTTAACGATTTCAGATTATTGGGATTCCCGGACCCTTAAAACAAGCAGAATTCGAGTGTAGGCGAATACGAATATATGCCATCAGTAGGGTGAAAAACAAGTATACCTTTCTCTGTTTAAAATACGAGTATGGCTGCGTTCTTTACAGTTGCCAATAACACACGAATATCTTAGGGCCGTATTAATAAACTCATCTCAACTGTGATCCCCGTCTCAAGATACGTCAAAGTAAACGACAATCCATAGAAAACTGTCATTTTTGACGTATCTTGTGACGGGGATCACAGTTGAGATGAGTTTATTAATACGGCCCTTAGTTTCCATTTACTATCCGGATCTACATTCTACAACAAGCACTCACTAGGCGGAATAGTTTGACAGAGTATTGAAATTTAACATCATAATAATAAAGTGAGTATAGTGAGTCAAAACTGAGCTAAAGGATATGTCGGATTATAATAATATAAGATAAAAAATAATTTCATACATGTACATATAAATAAAGGACAATAACGAGCAATTGTAAATATTTCTAGTAAGTAACTTAACCTATAACCTTATTTAGAAAGTATAGACACGTAAACCACACTGTGGTAACATTTGTGTTAAACCGGTCCTACAAATTATGAATTCAATTATTTATAGTGTTGCTTTAAAGCATACAATAATGTAATAATTAGCGGGTAAAAAAATAATTACAGACATTAAAACTAACATTTTGTCATCGGTCGTATGTAACACAGTCTTTACTACTATGAACCATAGAGAAAGTAGAGTTAATATTTATAAATAAAGCATTTATAACGTATTTTAAAGCCAGTAGTCATTGTAGTAGAGACGTGAGCGATTGGCGGCGGCGGCGCGAGTGTTGTTTGTCGTCCGGTAACAGTCGTCCGGAATCAATTACCCACGAAGGGCCGCCTAAGTGCCGCGAGGGCGGGCAGGTGTCAAATGAAAGAACCGCTCACCACGCAAGATATATATATCGTCTATTCTCTCGACCCGTCACTTAAATATAGAAAGAGACAACTACATTTGTTTATGGGGAAATGGTCCAAACACAACATGGTGACATGGAGAGCGAGGTACATATTAATTTCACCATCTGACGGTTTCTATGTAAAAACGAAATTAACTCCTGGATGCCACAGTTTCTTCGTTATAAATCTTTCATTTGTTTGCTGGATCTAGAAAGAAAAAAAAAAAAAAAATAAATAAATATCAGGGACAATCTCACACAAATTGACCTAGTCCCAAACTAAGCTCTAGGCTTGTACTATGGGTACTAGACAACGATAAACATGGTACTTATATAGACAAATAGATACTTAAATACATAGAAAACATCCATGACTCTGGTACAAATACTCGCGCTCATCACACAAATATTTGCCCATACCGGGATTCGAACCCGGGACCGCTAGCTTCGTAGGCAGGGTCACTACCAACTAGGCTAAACGCGTCGTCGGCTAAAAGCCTTCAATGGTTTAAAAAAGTTTAGTTTATTTAAATATAAATGTCCAGTAAGATATTAATTATAATAGCACGGTTGCTTTGTTAAGTTCAGTAAGAAAAACCGTTATTGCAATGAAATTTCCGTTTTAAATGTACTCGTATTTAATGACAACAAAAGGGTACAAAGTTGTTGTGCCTCGGAGCGGGCAGTAGGGTTTGGCGAGTAGCCAGAACAAACTGTACGAACAATAGTCGGAATAGATTTTACTTCTGTTTATGTTGTTCTGCTGTTCTAACATTGAATTACAATAATAAATCAATTTCTACAACGTGAGAGAAATCGAAAATATTTTGCTCAACTCCTTGTGTAGGAGTATTTGTTTATTCGCTAAAGTTTGATATGCCTTGGTTTTCCTTGAACGTAACGTAACGCCATCGTCAAAGTTTCGTCAGTTTTGGTAGCAAGCATGTGAAGGAGGCCACGATAGTTAGCACCTTTCTATTATAATTAATCATCCTGACACGGCTTACGGCGGCATGACGCTGTAAGCGACGAGCAGCGCTAACGGGAGACCAATTTTCAAAGAATTTATTTGATTCAAAATGGTATAAAAGTTAACTCAATACCTTATCTTATCATAAAATAGCACAGTAGAAACACCAAATAACAAATATATGGCTAAAGTGTTGGCACGAAAGCTAGTTAAGTTCAAGTTCAGCAATAAACAGGATTACCTTTTTACATGTCTGACTTATGAATTAAGTAAGTAACGTACATGACATGTGCGTGTATACCTCGTAAATCCAAGCAAATGAGGATATGCCGTGCTGAATGCACAACATATTGACCAAGACAAACAACCCGAGCTCTAGTTCGGCGGATATTTGCTGAAACAATTCTGTACCGCCTAAACCAACACATAAACAAGAAAATACCTATTGCGGTTCAGTTGTACGAATTCAAATAAATTATAACATAAAGGCAAAGAAATTTCAAGACAAAAGGCAAATTTTCAAAGAAAATGAGAGAGCCAATCCCAGCTGTGTTACAATTGTTTATTGAATTTCCGAACTTAACTTAATTTAACTGAACTGCTAATTTAATCAATCAATCAGCCAATCGCCTTCCACTGCAACCGTAAAGTGAATTTTTGTTTTTAAATCAGATAAGTATTTTTAGTTTTTTTTCGAACGAACGACGTTCCACTCCATACGCTAAGCAAATGAGAGCTAGGCCACAGATTAAATAAGAGTTACCGATAAAAGTGTCCGAGACTATAAGTACTTTTGCGTCGAACGCGGTGTGTCCCGAGTCCCGAGGACAACCGAGTATCTACTCCCGTAGTCATTAGGTATCTCATCGGAGCGCATTTTTGTGTTTAGCAAATCGTGCACGTCATAATACCATAAGAATAGATATATTAGATATCGTGTCAGATATTTTTGAGTCCAATATTGGATATAATGTTGTATAATAACTTTTTCTAACCCGAAACGTAGAGCTAAAATTCGAAGCAGCAGTCACTTTGGCATGGCCGGAGTAGCCAGTAGTTACGGATTTTTTAACGATACATAATATGCTAGTTCACCGCGCGGTTCCTTGCCTCATTACCGGATTCAGCATACTACTTGAAAAGTTGCGCAGCTATTTCGTTACCATCTCATTTACAATATTTTTATGGACGGTTTACACTTACAAGTTACTCCTGAATTGGTTCTCATAATGTGTATAGTTTACACGAGGCCGCAGTTACGGTATAGCATCGGCGCGGCCCGATAAAGCAAACGACGGTGGTTTCCGGACGTGCAATGCACTGTGTAATCTAGTTAGCGAGATTTATGCCTTCAATCTCCACTACTTTAGCGGACCGGCGCAGTCACTCACTCTAATGGGGTAATAACTACACTAGAACGTGGCAATTTGTACTAGATTTTTTTCGCTAAAAACATTTACCCGTTGCGCTTTAGGACCGGAACGCTGGACGAGAATGAAATCCTTGAAAAATAATCGGTTTCGAGTTCGCTTCTCTTTTTATGCCGTTTTTATTGGTGCAAACAGCATAGCAATTATAAGAACTTGAGATTTGTTTTTTCACTTTTATTTTACAGTAGTTGACCTGACAGACGTTGTCCTGCTCTAACTTTGGCTTCGCAGAGATCCAATTGTTAATCAGAACTATCCAGGGGCCCACTTAAACACACATAAAAAAAACATCACAATCGGTCCAGCCGTTTAGGAGGAGTTCGGTGACATACACACGTACTAAAGAATTATTTATTAGACTAGGTGACCCAGTGAACTTTGTAACACATTTTTACGATTTTTCGGCTGTTCCTTTGGTTTTCTAAACCATCCCAGTATTAAGGCGAAAAAAAATAAAAAAAAACCAAATCGGTCGAGCAATTCTAGAGTTTTTGCGAGACTAACGCACGGCAATTGATTTTTATGTATGTATATAGATAGGTACATTGTGACGTGGTAGTTTTTGGCAAGGTAAAGTGGTCGAATATGAAAATTTTTTTACGATAGAAAGGAAATAGTAATTAAACCCAGGAAGCTTTTTTGTCTGGGAAAAATACACAAGAAAAGACTCCCGTTCGATTGCAGACCGTAAGAGTTGCTGCAGAGAAGCACTTTAAACGCGATTGGACATATATTATGCTTGGTCCAGCGATACCCACTGGCTGCAACACAGTTTTCAAACTTCTGGACTTATTGTAATCTTTCTAATCACATTAGATACTTATGTGCAGTTTGCATCGTATATATTTAATTATTGTTATTATACACCTCAACACTTTCTACTTAGATATATTTTACTTTTATTGGCATAACTTTTTTTTTTTTAATGTAACAAAAGGCTAAAAAGTCGTGGTAGCCTAATGGTTTGACCTGCCGACTCATAAGCAGAGGGTCGTGGGTTCAAACCCGGGCTCGCACCTCTAAGTTCTTCGGAATCTATGTGCGAAATACAATTTGTAAATTTACCATGAGCTTTTCGGTGAAGGAAAACATCGTGAGGAAACCTGCACACACCTGCAAAGCAATTTGACGGTGTGAGCGAAGTTCCCAAACCGCACTGGGCCCGCGTGGGAACTATAGCCCAAACCCTCTCGTTGTGAGTGGAGGCCTGTGCCCCGCAGTGGGACGTATATAGGCTGCATTATTATATATTATAACAAAACTTTAAAGTTACTTTTTTATTACGTAAGGTGTTCAATAAAATAAGGTTTTTTTGGTATAAGTATGTTTTAAGAAATCTTTTGTACATTTCGAGATATACTCGTATGAATAACTAAAATATTCCTAGACACTGTTGATGTGAATATTTTACGATTTCTAAACACCCGTTATTATTAAATATTGGGACCAACTACCTGTTATTATCCCTCGGGTCAGTGACGGGTGCCAAATATTAACTTGTTTGTTTAGTTGAAATAAGATCTTAGTTGTATACTGTGGATTGAGGGTCCTGTGTGGCAATAATGCGCGATGGTTGGATTTTTCTGATTTTAGTTATATACAACTATCGACGGTAATAATAATAGCATAATAGACGCCGTCGATTCAAAGCAACCAATATTTGATGTCTGGTTTGTCCTCCAAAATTATTAACGCGTGAAGGGCGGAATTTGATCAAACAATTAATTACTAAACGTTATGAATTCGTTACCGAATATTATTAATTGGTTGAGGAACGGTCAAATTTTGAGGAACGACTTAATTTATTTTCTAATAAATGCAGGGGTTTCAACCTAAATCCATTATGATCTTTAACACTGTTAAGTAATTAAAGTTACAATGTTATTTACAATTACACTGTTAATTTAACAATTCAGGTTATTTCTACAAGTAAAAAGTAGGCAAATATGTAAACCGGCAACTTGAACTCGATTACAATCTCAAAGATAATGGATTCTATTTCAATTTTTTACTTGACGCCCGGAGGAGAAAGGTAGAATTTTTGACCATTAGGATGTTTGTTTGTATGTGTGTGGGTTATGAATATATGGTCCTTTGTTCCCACGTAGAAGCTAAACGGATATTCCGATTTCGACAATCGAGGTGTCGTGAGATACGCGATAGCGCTATGAGTGTCACTGGGTAGGTACTTTCATTTAAAAAATGGCACAAAGACGACAATATGCAGACGGGTTTTCAAAGTTTGGTTCAGGATAGACCTGTTTATTTATATATCGTTGTATGTTTTAGTTGTTTGCCAGAATGAAAGAAACCTAACACTATAATATCGGTTAGGTTAGGCCATTGCATATGACGGACGGGTGAGAGAAGTTTTAATTCAGGTTTAGGCTTAATAAGTAAGATTGCTAGTTTGCCATTAGTTCAAACCATAAACAGGACCGTGTAATAACTATACTGCATGATAAATACTTCTGTAGGTACATTTCCCAGGATATATATTTCTCCAAAGGTTTGGCTAGGCTAGGTGTTAAGACAACTATTCTAATGAGGATGCAAATCGTGGCGCACTGCAGTCTGCATTCCGTTCGACACAGCAATGTAATTTCGGAGACTTGTTTGCTAATAATTGTCTATGAAATGTTCAGCTAATGTGTGACGCTGCGGGTCGGTGACGATTCAGTGCACCTATACAATGCATTCTGCGAAAGTTAACTGCAGTAGTCAAAGAATTATGATTCAAAGCATTGGACAAGTAGGGCGTTCGCCTGTGCCTTAGCTGACACCGCGAAGGTGTCTAACCCATCACGAGTAGGTATAGATCAGCGTAGGTATAGTATAGTCGTAGATAGAATTAGCGCTTTAATGTTCAATCAAAGATCAAAATTCATTTCAATAATCAAACGATCCGGGCCATAATGGGTATAGTTGTGTGTTAGTTTTGAGTTTTTGTTATGAATGTTATGAGTGTTTGTTTTGGTGTTTGTTTTGTTATGTTAATCAATAGATTAACTTTGACGGGATTTCCTTTTCGTGACGTGACGTTGTTATTTTGACGAGCGGGTTTTATGGTGCCGCAACAATTAAAGTACAATATATTACTGATTTACCGACCATTTGGGTGCCTTTTAACTTAAATTAAAACTTTATATTTTATTATAGATACCCGAATTACTCACGAAATTTCCGACAAAAAGTCGTCACGAACCGCACATACCTAGTGGTTTCCCATTTGAGCAAAGCGTGTAGCCAAGCCAGGTGCCAGGTTTCAAATTTGACGAAAAGGAAGCGCCTGTTGTTTATGATTAAGGGCAAAGTTAGGGCCTGAGTTTGAGTGAGGATTTAATACGTTACAGTCATTGAATTACCACCCTTTCAATGACAAATATTTATGCTTTTCATTCTATGTGACGGGCGGGGGTTTTTTGTGATTAATTGTTATACATGTCTACCGTTAAGGGAGGGACAAAGATCGGGGTGGACATGAGTTTCAAATAACGTTTGATTGTGAGTGGTGTATGTAGGTTTTCGACAATGCTTTGTTGTCTTTCTCCTCCAGGTTGGTTTATCGTCATCGTCATCGTATCAGCCGAATGACGCCCACTCCTGGCCTTTCCGAATGTTGGTTCATAATTATTCTAACATTTAATCTAGCTAGGTAGGTATTTAGGTACCGACTTATTGTCGATCTTTTAACTAGCTGTCTTTTCAATACATTCTTTTATGTATAAATAAATTATTCTGTACGTGTGTACGTATCTATTTTTTTTTATATTTATATAAATCTTACGGTACGTGTGTATGTCACTGAACTCCTTCTAAACGGCTGGACCGATTCTGATTATATTTTTTTGTCTGTTTGAGTGAGTCCCTGGATCATTTAGATTCACATATGAACCCGGTAGTTGGCGCTGCAATCGGGCAGAACAGCGTCTGTCAAGTTCGCTATATAGGTATATATACGATTTATACAGACGGCAAACTAAAGCATGACCTTTTCTGTCTTCAGTAGATAAAAACCAAAGATAGTTTGACTATTGGAAAACGCCGTTAAAAGATACTACTAGTAAACACAATTTTCAGTTGACGAAAAAAATATAGGTATCTACCTATACTCGTAAAACCAAATTATCTTGAGTTAATATTAACAAGCATGCGAAAAGCTTTTAAAAATATACTCTTTACCTTTTTAGGGTTCCGTACCAAAATGGTAAAAAAGGAACCCTAATGGTGAGACTCCGTTGTCTGTCTGTCTGTATGTCACAGCAGTTTTTCTCAGCAACTACACAAGCTATCAACTTGAAATTTGGAATAGCTGTATAACTTGCTTGCCCGCATCTGTTTATAGTCAAAAAATATGAAATTAATTTTATAAATAATTTAATTTATCCGTGACGTACTTTTCGATTTATAACCAAAAATGTACAAAAAATTACCGCTTAATCCGCCCGCCTTATCTCCGATGTATATAAACCGATAACCAGTATACTTATAGATGATAACTTATATTTTACGGGAAAAATAAAACGAGGTTTAGGAAATTTTGATAGTTTTCGAGAATATGACAAAAAACTTTAAGGAACTGTACTAAAATTTAGGCAAGTCAAAATGGACCTTAATGCATACGAATTAAAGTACATAAAAAGTATATTTTTGAAGTACGGACTTAAATACGGAACCCTCGGTGCGAGAGTCCGACGCACTTGACCGGCTTTTTTTTAAGTACGGAAAATTTATGTTTCATTAAAAGTAAGACTCAAATGCTCCATAAGTAGTTTAACTTTATATACTTGAACTTGCGAAGTTGTCAGGTCGACCCCAGTTAGGTAGCTTTACAAATAGTTTCAGCCGAAGTCGCGTCTCGTCTCCCTTGGGTTATCTCCACCGACGACCCGTAAACTTACTCGAGTTCCACAAACACCTCAACCACTTTTTACAGCGCTCTGTCGCCGCATATCCGCGCTTCCACTCAGCAAACTGTTTGCAAATCCTGCTTAACTTCCTAGATTCACGCATTATGTAAGAACACGGCCGTTTAAAATGATCTACGTGGGTTGGCGACGACCAGGTTACAACGTGCACATAAAGCTTTTTATTGCAGCCTGGTTAACGGCGAATCGCCCGTCGGGCTTCTGTGACAGTTCCCTCTTCGTGTAGTCTTATATTGACGTTATACGGTGCAATAGAAACGTTCGCAAATTATACAATCGAAATTATCCCTAATCTTACATTCTCTATGGCTATAAGTTTATTTTATTTTATTTAACTTTTATGACACGGTTTTTGTAGTTGACTGTACTTATATCACAGATAACTCACTCATTATTAAAAAACCAGCAAAACTACTTTACTTGGGCAGTTTTCAAAAAAAAATTGTATAATAATTAATTTTCGTGACGTAACGGAAAAGTTACAGTTTCTTAATTTTCGTCTTTAATTATGGCCGATTTCTGCACATTCGTATCTACTATGGAAAATGTGTTGAATTTAGCATTTAATAGTCAAAAGCCTGTTATAGTATGAGGAGATTTTAATGTTAACTTACTTGAATCGCCAAATTATAATGTTAAGTTTAGTAACTTAAAGTTTATTTCAGTCTTTTAACTTAGTTAATTTGTTTTTTGAACCCACACGGGTAGGTGTTAGTAGTGCAACTTGCTTAGATAATATTTTTTGTAATTGTGAATGTTTGGATAAGCAAATATTTAATTGCTTAACAGTAATCAGTTCGGCTTCACCAAAGGATGATCCACAACTGTAGTATCAATGTCATAAGTTTTATTTAAAAAATGACTAACTGTTGAGTTTCTTGCGGCGCTTCTTCTCAGCAGTGGTCTCCTCTTGGGAAGCGCAGGTAGATTATGACGTGTAAAAGTGCCCATGCAGCCTACTTACTGAATAAATATATTTTATCTTTTTTATCTTTTTATGTACACTTTTTTTTAAGGCACCCATTTAGGACCTACTATTTGCCATTGAGGGGTGATGATGATGATGGAGGTGACATACATATTATGTACTAGCGACCCGCCCTCGCTTCGCTTCGATTAAAGTTCCCTCTCCCGTTCCCCCCTTAAAGTTGAAATATCCAATTTTTCTCTTCATAAGAACCTTCCTCGGACTTCAAGGAATATTTGAAAAAAAAAATTCCCAATTGGCCCAGCCCTAGCCGTTCTTGAGTTTTGCGCTCAGCAACACATTTAGGCATTCATTTTTTTAATATAGATGCATACATAGATAGATAATAATAGTATTGTCATCAGAAATACATGTATGCAAAATATCAAGTCAATCTGACTAGCTTAGCCCACTACTTAATTTTACGTACCAATGTACGTAAGTTGTTACCTACGTAAATACGTAGGATACAATGCAATATTCATTTGCGCGCCTTTGCGGATTGGAAATACCAAGCTAGAAATAGGTTAAAAACAACCACCAAGACTTTATTACGTAGTTACTTAAATACTTCCAGGAGAATTTAATATGAAAGTGTATTAAACAGATACCTACTCAATTTTTGTACAGCTAAATGCCGTTACGCGCTCAGCCGTAGCGGCCGCGTGTTTACACTGCTGCTACGCTCAGAGCTACGACACTCCGTGCTGCTACGCCGCTGTTGGGTATTTAAGTTTGCAAATTTTAATGTCAACTTGTTTTAAACCCTTACCGATACCCCCGTTTATTTCAACAGTTGGTAATCAAAATAAAAACAAGCTATTAAAGATAAAATGCCTATAAACATGGCGTTCATATATAATGTGATAGATTAAGCACGTTTGACATGGGTCAGGCCGTAGGCGGCACCTTAAAATGTGCGATTCCGCAAACACGAGCTCGCGACGCGGGCCAAGTTAAAAGCCACAAGCTGACCACCACTCTCCATTTCATACGGGATAAAGGACAGTTCGGTATCCCATCGACCCTGTCAACGGATAACGTTGGGAATTATTTTGAATGACATAACGAATTGCGAAAAGGTCTCCTTTTTAAATTTTCCACATAAAGCGCAGATTTCGGTTGGTGCGACGGGCGATTTTGTGTGCACATTTTTTACAATGATTTATTGTGATATGTACATTGTTGGTATAATTATAAAAGTAAATATCAAGATTTTTGAAAGCGTTTCAATAGCCAACCTTGATCAACGTGAACCATAATAATAATTGCATAAAGTATGTGACTGCGCCGCGTGAGCGCGGTCACGCGCCGGCGGCGTTACAGTTTAAAGTGCCTCGTGGGATTATGAAAGGTGCTCATTTTTTCAAACATTGCCTTTATAAGGCAGAGAATTTAATTAAAACTCCAGATTGCCCGTTTAGATAATGGAAGGCGCCATCAACTGGCTCGCCTCCGCTCAGATTACAAAATTATCGTTTAACCCTCTCTGCGGTGACAATTATATTAAACCAACAATTTAACTAGGACCATTTTATTTCGCTGAAGATGTTGCGGGCGTATAGTATTAAGGTTAATAAGATCATTAAATCATTATTTGCATAAATAAGTTGTTGACTAATCCCTTCGATAACCCCAACGTCCTAAGCTATCCAGGCAAGTACCAGTCGCAGTGTTACATTAAAAAGAAATGTCATTGCTGGCGTCAATCACTTACGACTAAGGAGTTCCGGTGGTCATCTCTGGTCTTCATCATCAGTTCTTCTTCACCAAGAGGTGTTTTTTTAATGCAATTTCTTAAGGTCTTGCAGGTAATACCAACATCGCTGTATGTGTGCCTATAACTTTTGAGGATTTCCCTCGATTCCTCATGGATCCCATCATCAGATTCTGATTTCGTGATAATGGGACCACCTCAGGAGTATACCCTTTCGAATAAAAAAATAATTTTGAAAATCGGTCCACAATTGACAGAGAAATCGGTAAACATACATAAAAAAAAAATAAAAAAAAATACGGACAGTGGAACATATAACCTCCTCCTTTTTTGAAGTCGGTTAAAAAGGAAGGAAATCTACTCACGTTGCCTTTGCCGTGTGCCGGTTGCTGCCGTCGTCGGGTCCGGTTTTCCGAAAACACTGAAGGCATCAAAGGTTTCTTCTTCGCTTGTAAAAATGTTTGTAGGCACCAATACAATAAGATTGACGCACCTTAACACCAATAATTATTCGTTAAGGGCCTGTTTAACAATCGACAAGTAAATTCATCTGTCAAATAAAGATAGCCCTCTCCTTGTCTATTTTAAAGTGTAAGAAAGGGAAAAGGCTTAATTTATTTGACAGATATGCTTTACTTGACGATTGTGAAACAGGCGGTAAGTATTTGAACATTTCATTAGGCCGGTTGAAACAAAAGCAGTGTTCGCGAGCCGCCCGCCGAGGAGATTGAAGGTTCTTTTTTGGGCCGCATTGGCGCTTATGTCGCGTGAACGGCATCTCGCGATGTCGATGTCTGTGCGATTGGTTCATCGCACATTTGGCGGCAAATTTAACCAGTCCATTTTAAATACACAACAGTAAAATGCCTGAATACTTACGTACCTACTCGAAGAAAGTAAAGCTTGTTTCGTGACACAATTAATGGCCCTTCACTTTTAACGGCAAAATTAAATGGCACCATGATTTCTAGCATCGTAACGTTTACGATCCTTTGTTTACAATTTTAACCCAAGAGTAAAACAGTATTTACAAGAAGGGGCCTAATGACGACCCAGAGACGTATTGAGGAACTGCGTAAATAGCTTGGATATACATCTCTAGAAACGACATTAAAATTAATCTTTTAACCGAGTAATGTTAAAACCGGGCAAGAGCATGTCAATGTCGGACTATGCTCAGTATAGGGTTGTCACGGTGGCGACTAGTTTTTAATGCAAAAACTATCTTCCATAACTAACCTAACCTCAAAAACTATCTTCCATAACTAACCTAACCTCAAAAACTATCTTCCATAAGTAACCTAACCTCAAAAACTATCTTCCATAACTAACTTAACCTCAAAAACTATCTTCCATAACTAACCTAACCTCAAAAACTATCTTCCATAACTAACCTAACCTCAAAAACCATCTTCCATAACTAACCTAACCTCAAAAACCATCTTCCATAACTAACCTAACCTCAAAAACTATCTTCCATAACTAACCTAACCTCAAAAACTATCTTCCATAACTAACCTAACCTCAAAAACCATCTTCCATAACTAACCTAACCTCAAAAACCATCTTCCATAACTAACCTAACCTCAAAAACCATCTTCCATAACTAACCTAACCTCAAAAACTAAAAACCGACTGGCGACTAGTTGACGCATCCTTATAATTTTCATTAATCATATGACAAGCCATTTATTAAAATCGGGCCAAATCCGACTTTTGGTCACATACGTAGATATATAGACTGTTAAAATATTTCCCTTCTTTTTGTTTTCCCACAGTGGGGTAAAAATTCAATATGTTAGGTGACTTTCGGTAGGTATAAACATTTTAGTCGTCTCTGTAACTCAAGGACCAATAAAGTCTACTTAGTCGTGATAGTTTTCCTTAAAAAGTCGTTGTAGGTATTAAAGTATTTTTTTATGTTTTTGGTCCTTGTAGTTTTGGCTGTAGGGGGTGGGAACGAGCAACCCTAGCGAAAATGACACTTTTCGAGTTCAATATTTCCTAAACAGTCCCCCTAATCAAAAAAATTATAATAAAATACACGTAACAGTTTTTTAAGAGCAATTAATTGATACCTCATAATGTCAAAATGTACCGAAAAAAATTTTTTTTTCAAGTTTTTATTTAACATTTTTGTCGGCGTGATTAATATGTACAACCATGTCAAATTAAAGCTTTTTAGTACCAAGAGTCTCTGATTTAAACCGGGGACATTCGGACGGACATACGGACACGGAGAAACTATAACGGTTCCTTGTTGACTACGAAACCCTGAGAATGTTCTCTGTTGATCATGTGCGTCATTAATCAAGTATGGGCGGTGTGCAGTTGGTACCAGTAATTACCGTGAGGATTAAGTTTCAGCCTTATCATGTGGATGCACACATCCACACAGAAACATATAACAGTTATTTGTTATGCAAGACTGCAAAGTTTTTATTTGGCGCGAGAGCCAGTATTGAAACATACAATTTTTCACCTCCCATTGTGAGGAAAACACTTGTGTTGAAAAAACAATTACACGAGCGTAACATGTCATCCGTGCTCGCGCAGCGCCCCCTTCTCGCACAGCACCACCATTACTTTCCACGCTAGCGGTTAAAGTAGACTTTTGCCCGCAGATTTTGTGCGGCAATGAAATCATTGCCGCACGTCCATTTCGAACTAGTGAGGTGAAAAAATCCTTTTCTAAGGGGGTCGCCTTAAAATATGAATATATTTTTTATAGAAGAAATAATTTCTCCGGAAATAACACGTCTGCTGGAAGTCGTATTGCTTTCACGTTTTCTTATACATTTCTAACGGAGATAAGGTTAGGCTTGTTACCTGGAAATATAGTATTTGCCTATTGTTAAACCGAAAATTTCGTCAGGTTCAATCGTAGATTCATTAAGGAATGGGATCCTTGAGTTTAGTAGAATAATAATAGTCAAAAACGTCAATAATTCAGGAGAATATTGACGCACATGCGTCATATCACGTATGTTAAAGGAGTCAGTCGTGCCGGGCGTAGTTACTTGATTAAAAGTAATCCGATAACACTATTAAAACTCACACACGCGCAAACCTGAAGCGATTTTACTATAGTGTATTTACGCTCATAACATTAATCGATATTTCAAGGATGAACAAAGAAATATATGTTTTGTATTCGGGCATCCAGATTGAATGAAATAACAATACGCATTCGTTTGTTTATTATTGGAAATTGAAATGCCGCATCAATATTCAAGAGTCGTTCTACCACGCGTAACGCAAAATGTTTTGTAAATATTATGATAAAGGCGTGGCGGTCTAATTTGAGTCGTTTTGTCATTGTAGATTGTTCGAGGGTTAGACGTGGACGAGGTCGCTTCCAGGGCTTGGTCCTGAGGCTCTATTTTGGGTTTGAGTTGAGCATTAATTGCGCGGCTGGCTGCCGGCCCTGATGAGCCGGAGGCATTCGGGCGCCCCGGCCTGTCAGATGCAAACGGCTCCTTTTTATTAACCCGCTTACACTGTTAATTTACAGCGTCTCCTTTTTGTTTTGTATCGCTAATATCAGAAATAGAAAAAATAAAACAAACAGGATTTTAGGTACAGTCAAATTCTTGAATATTATATTCCCAAGATGCCATAAATAACTACACACCTCTATTCTACTAACAATCAGGTCGTGTATATATAAATTTGAATGCGATGACTTCACTGTGTAGATTTTTTATGCCTTTGGCTACAGTCGACACACACAGTGAGGTACCTACACCTCAAAGTGTTACATTATCTTTTGTTTTATCAGCAGCTGATTTCTTTTACGCAATTATTTACTCGTAATTATAGTTGCAGTTGTAAAAACAAAACAACAGGTAACCCCGCTAGGCCTTTGTCTATGTTGTTTTAGGGTTCCGTACCCGAAGGTGCCCAAAGAGACCCGTATTAATATATATGCCTATGCTGTCCGTCCGTCCATCCGTCTGTCTGTCTGTCCAAGCTATAAAGAGCTGTATCATTTGAACTGTAATAGATAGCGGGTTAATTTTTTTTTCAGAATATGTGTTATTACGGTGGATTTACTAACAAATAAAAAAATAATAATAAAGTGAAATAATAAAGAGGGTCCCCATGGAAGAAAAGTTTTTTTTCAACGCATTTTTATTTTTGTTGTATCGTAAAAACGGTAAAATATGCAAGCGTCAAATTTAGTATAACGTCACGTCAAAACGTAACGTCAAATTGGGTAGAACAAACCCTACAGAATAACAACAAATACATACTAAAAACCAGTCAAATGTGTACGGAACCCTCAGTGCGCGAGTCCGACACGCACTTGCCCGGTTTATTATTTTAATATTGTGACATTATTTTTGTTTGTCACCTAAATATCTCTTGTCGAGCTGTTTCACCTGAGCTGAGCCAAACTCTGGGAAAAACGTCGTTAGCGTAAGTTAAAGGCGTTAAAGCAAATTAGCTTTACCTGCTAATGTAATCTTTACTAAGGGATTCCAGAAATATAAGTTTACGGTTCAATTTACCACTGTTTCACGAATAAATGCAAATTTACATCTAACAATTCTTAAGAGCGTTCGTTGTTTGCCACGATGCTTACGTCTTAAAATACTGTTGCTTAACGGTAAGAATGTATATTAATGATTCAAAATGTTTTCAATTTACTTATATCAAACAACTCGTTAAAGAATGCAATGAATGTCTCGGGAACTTTCTGAATTACAGGAACGCCCTAGCGATTCAAACGTCGCTATCTTCATCATTAAATTCTGATTTCGCCAATGTAAGAAACCGACATACACTAAATCCTATAGAACAGGGATTAAGCTGATTTTAGGTAAATTTGGATGTGCCCTTTTTAAATTTATGGCTATAGAATTGACGGCTAATTTGTGCTAGAAAACCGCGGTGTAAATCGAACGGAGCCGAGGCATTAATCTCTCAGATGGATTTAGAAGGCATTTGATAATTTACAGGCCATGTTTAAATCTGTCCCAGTGACTAGAGCCAGAAGTGGTGCTGCTTCGGAATAGATTGCAGATTCAGATAATTTATTGCTCAGTGTAATATTACAGCGTACATTGTACAGTATGTCAACTTATCATAAATTACATTGATATAAGAATCAAAACCATAACATGAAGACCTGAAAAACAAAATAAAACTGATAATATCTCAAACAAACAATAATATATTTTTTCTCCATTAAGGATCATCAGAGCTAACAGGAAAAACAACACAAATAAAATTACAATTAAAAATATTACAATGTCACATAATAGGAATAAGATACAATACGAAAGATTTCTCAGTCAGTGCCTAAATGTTTCGTCAGGTGTTTCGTGGTAGGCGGGACCGATGACGCGCGGGTTCTTACCCGCAAGTGCCATGCCACGTGGAACCGTTCTCAAACGCCCGGTGTGGCGGAGTTGTTTGCCGACAACGTTTACTGTTGTAAATGAAGACAGATTTAACCGGACAAACAGATAAAGTGAGTAGTGCGTCATTATGCGGTGTGTTGCGAATATGCCTCGACAAGCAAAGAGTGTCTAGCTTTTGCTCCAACCATCTGCATCTTTACCCTGTTGGCATCCGTAGAGTTTCACCATAAGAGTGTGCCGTGCGACATCAGCGAGTGAAATTGTGCATAAGTAGTAGATCCGTTTCAGAGCACATCTCATCACTCATCAGACACAAGCAACTTTAGCTTTCGCGAAGCAAGGACTGCACTACTCAGTTTATCACACAATTTGTCAACATGGCACTTCCAGTAAAAATTCGAGTCCAGGATGAAGCCGATTCGAGGAATCTACACTCGTCGCATACAGGCATTGCAGGCGGACGCTTGCCTTACCATGCTTTATATCAACATTTGCTTTTGCTTGACAAGTAACGTTTGTTTTTTGCAAGCTTTTTATTATTTTGCGATCTTTGTATGTAAGTTTGTTTGTTAGTTGGTTTTCTTAGGTCAAATCTTGCATGCAACATTTGAACTACTTTCCGGTGTCCGCACTGAAAAAAATTGTGGGTTAAAATTAACCATCTTCCCGTTGCTCTCAGCAAACCAACTCCGCTGCTATATGGACAGCAGGCAGACAGCTCAATCGCGATTGAGCTAAAATTTGGTATCGACGCAACGTAACTTCGGTATCGGTAGGCTCAAAAACATCTGCCTCGCTCTAATGCCTCTAGTAATTGAGACGTAACGTGTCACATATTTTTGAACCCAATGTTGGATATTATATTATTGCTGGTTGTGGTAATTATTATTTGGTGTCCTGCTGTGGGTTTTGCGGGGTTCCTTTATGCGTCGCCCGGGTCGGCACCTTCGTCGCCGATAAGCCCCAGCGACTTCATGGCGGCCACGTGCGCCATGAACTGCAGCTGCTTCGCCAGGGTCGAGTAGCACATGGTCAGCGGCAGGATAGTCACGTCTGCGAACAAAGCGTGTACGTGGTTACACTGAAAATACGAGTAAATTCCAACCAAGATATATTTTTCGTAATTGACAGGATTTAACAAATTAGTTATGATTTGTACTGGACGACGTGAGGAAGTTTGCTGGGAGCGTTGGATGAGGGAGGCCCAGGTTCGAGCCGTTGGCGAGCCATGTTAGAGGCGTATGCCCATTGCAGCAGTGGTCTGCTATAGGCTAATGATGATTGCACTGGTTCTGGTTGTATGGGTTTTTACTTAATACATTCCCGCCAGCACTTATGCGCCTGGCATTCGAGTCAATCGGTTTCAGCTGAACCCAATCCTTAAATACCTGAAAGTTGAAAAAGGGGTTGTTCGGGAATGGGTCCGTTCATTAAGTGTGAGTGTACGCAAGTACTTACTTCTCGCGTGTGCGCAGGAAAACAAGTCAACGTGGCAGTGGTTAATGATCGGCTTGGAGTAGGAGTGGTTCATGTACTCGTTCCACACTTGAGCGCACACCGGCTCGTAGATGTCGACGCAGAACGTGGGGCACGTGTGGTTGCACTCCTGCGCAGCGCCCACTATCCCGAAGTCGTTCACGCGCCGATATGTCATTGAATTCGAAGTTTCCACGTGTATGCCACAATCTTCGTCTGGGAGCCGTCGTATAATTTCTAAAGACGGTTATTTTGTTACAAAAATATTTTAATTAAAGTGAAGATTAGGTACATTTCGTCTTTTTACCCTTCAGAGGATTTCTTTTAGGGTTTACCCTTGAATCACCGATACTAATTTCATAGAATGTTTTACTTCGCGGAGATTGCATTTCATCAGCAGGCATTTCCACGTGCAAGAGTTATAATTTTTTGGTGGTCACAGGTCTAACTTAACCAACGTAACCTATTCGTATGCGTAACACAACCTGAAAACAATAAGGTTTCAGCAGAAAATAGCTTTCGATGAAATAAAATTCGGTAAAACGACACATTTGATGAAATGAGTATCTGCAAAACAAGGGGATACCTTTTAGTTCTGTAGTCTGTGGACATATCACAAAAAATACCCTAATTTGGGGGTGCCCAAAAAATACCCTAATTGTACATAATTTACCCAGATACAATACTAGCACTAGACTAAAGCACGTACTCGTATCGTATTTTCATAATTTTTTTCTGAAATCGTGTTTCAGGATAGAGATGCCCTAAAAATACCTCAGATTAAAACAGAACGTAACATCCGGTAGCAAAAGCACCCTGCGGGGAAATAGTGATTCCACTGATGCACCAGAAGTGAACCGAAATAGAAAGATTCCGACACACCGACAACTTGTTCCAAGTGGCATCTGATCTTGTTGAAGTGGCAGATGTTCTGGTACCGCCGCACGTCCCGCGTCCGGCCGAGCTGCACCAGCCCGCACACGGGGTCGAACACGTGGGAGCACGGCAGGCCGTCGCAGTGTCTCACACCCACACCGCTTTGAAAAACAATTGCTGAAAACCAGATATTTTTCTAAAACTCCAAACTTGAGGCCTCGCGCACCGATGGTTCCGTTTTTAATATGGTTCGTATCAAGACTATTTCCCAATTTTTAATGTTTAGTAGTAGGTATTAATATTCCGACGCAACGAGTCGGGGCCATTAATAATATAAATAGTAAAAATAAGTTGTATTTTTTGTGTTAAAGTACATTTTAGGTTGCCTAAATTCTACTTAACAGTCATTTTCACAGAATTTTGTTAATGTAATTCTGAATTATTTCAGATTTTTCGGCCCGTAAACTTCAGAGATAAGGGGGGGGGGACAGGTAATTTTTTGTGCATTTGTGGTCCGAAACTAGTCTTTTATAAATTCTAATAATGAGACTTTGTGCGGATCACTAAATTACTAGGTACATCGGGGGGGTCGGACTAGATCTTGGTGATTATTATGTGTATTAAGTATATTTAATACATAAAGCGATAACGAATAAATACGAATTTTTGGGATACATTTACAGGTATTACGTCAAATGTGACCTACCCATATGAGGAGCACTGTTTTTAATCTATAGGTATGTCATTTTATTACAATAAGTATTGACCACAAGTTATATCTGTTCAACTGCGTTATGATTTTTTTTCATTTGTAAACTTGAAAGTGAATCTCAAAGTTCAGTATGTTCCTCTTTATGTACGCCTTTCCTCTTTATGAACTAATTGGAGATATCCAGCGCAGTATTGCCCATCACTGCCAGCATGTGGGTCACCGCGGTCGTAGATCCTCGATCCTACAGGATCCCGATACTTACAAATGTGACGTGGTGGATTTAAGGTAGGTTATCTCTTACTCTGGTATCCCGATATTGCGAGAGTTACCGCCTGTTCCACAATCGTCAAGTAATGCATATCTGTCAAATAAATGAAGCCCTTTCCCTTTCTTGCACTTGAAAATAGACAAGGAGAGGGCTACCTTTGTTTGACAAATGAATTTACTTGTCGATTGTGCAACAGGCCCTTACCCAAATAAGATAATTAACTCACAATTTAAAATTATCAAATAGATTCCTTTCGCTACAGACATGGAAAACCAGATTCCGGATAAATGTACGTTGTATGAGCTACGACCGCAACGTAGGTAATAAAAAATAATGCCGTTGTAACATTTGAATGCAAGCAGCAAACATGAAATTTACGGCTTCATTTTTAATTAAAATCTTAATTTATGTGATTAGTATAATTATGCCTAATGTATCAAAGTAAATAGCCGTATCATTAGCAGCACTAAGTTAAGTAAGTTTTAGTTTTATAATGCTTGGTAATTATACATTTGAAGTACATTTTGAGATCTACTTGATGTTGTCATGCTAAGTAATATTTCCCTATCTCTTTATATCTTGGAGATATTAGTAATGTCACTCGGCCCGGTCGGGGTGAATTTATTTATTTGGGAGGAGTGAAATTATTCTATCATGTGGGGTGGGGTCGCATTGGGCAAGGACGGGCTGATTTATAATGGGACGCTAACGTCGGAGGCCTGGGAGGACATTAGTGGCGAGTGATTGCCTCGTCGCCGCCGCCACGCGGCCCTGTTTGGCCTCCACCGGATAAGTGCTAAGCAATTGATCGACATTTTATGGACATACAGACGCAAATAAGAAACATATCGCCGTAAGGACATTTTTCTTATAGTGATAATGTTGCCTATACTTTAGTAGTATACATAATAATATAATCATATCATGTGAAATTTATGGAAATTTATTTTGAAGTTAAATTCTATTTTAGTGATGTTATGTTTCCACAGTAATAGATAAAAGATTCAGTAGTAAATAGGCCGCACGAACACGTGCCTCAAAATCCTCAAAACCTTATACCTCAAAATCTACCAGCGCTTCCCAAGAATTAAACCAAAGATCGCAAGAGGGCGGAGCGGAACCTACAATATCTAGACAATATTAAAAACTAAATAAAAGTACGGCAAAGATGACTAAGGTATAATCTATACATATAAAACTTTTCCGTGACAACGCATAGCCTAAACCGCTGAACCTAGGGACTTGTCAGGGAATATTGCATGAATACCCTGGGGAGTAGGGGTGCACTCAGGAAGGATTTTTCAAGAATCTACCCCCAACGACAAGAAATAGGGGGAGTAGTGGGAAACTAATTTTATGCGTACGACGACGTCGCGGGAGTCCTCTAATGGATACTAATTATTACTAGGTTTACTAAAATTTAACAAATAACAGCCGAGATGGCAATATAAAACAAAACCGTACTTTGAACCCTAATGAAGAAAATTAAAACAGAACGGACCGCCCATTTGTGATTTTATTATTGTGGCCGGATTTCTAGTACAGTTTAAACCAAAATACAATCTCAGAATACTTACTTTGGAAATAAAAAAAAAAACATTTATTTTATACAATAGTTTATTTATAGGTTATAATGATACCCGTTTAGTCCAGCTTGTGACCCTCTACGCGTCGTCAAGTGTGTGCGTGTGGGCTCCCCGCGAGGAACGCGCGCGCATAATGAGGCGAATGACTTGCAGCTCTTCACACTCAGCCGGAAATCTAATACAGTTATAACTCACGCAGTTCGTTGTCAAACTAAGTTTTAATCACCTGAGCATGAATACATTACAATAATTGGGTTCACTGGGATACGCATCCCGGTGCTCAAACATTCCTGTGTTATTTATACTTTAATGCGCTATTTGTGCAGACACGAGTATGACTTACAGCTACGGGTTTACCATCGGAATGCTAAAATATGAGCGCCTTTTGTTTTTGTTTTGGTACGATGGCGGTTGGATTTCAAAGCAAGGTTTAAATTGGCTTTGAGAAAAATTGATTTGGACCAAACCAAAGTAGATTTATTTTGGTCTGGGCAAACTTTCTATTAAAAGAGTGTGATGTGATATTTTTTTATATAGCTATAATACTTGATCTGTGGCCTTGCAAGCTAATTGCAGTAGCCCGTACCTATTACGTATTGCTAAACGCCAGGTAGACATTTTTTTCTTTATAGTTAAAGCACATTTCTTGAATACAATAGGTATCTACCTACTAGCTTTATATTATAAGTAATTTTATAAGCTTGTAATCGTTTTAATATAATTTAAGCACAAATGTCCGAGCTCCCCATAGGCACAAAGCTGCTCTATGTTTTGCATAGATAGGCTGGAAATAAGACTTTTGTATCTTTTCTTTTTAGTCAATAAATAAAAAAGAAAAAAACAATAAATGGATCAAGATCGAGTTCTATCGGTCTGGATACAATCGCTGGAGATTACCAGCGCAGTTTCAATTTATCAATTTATAATGTCTACATGTAGAATTCGAATTTGTTTACAAAAATATTCCTTGTAGTCGGATAATGTTACACCATTAGTTAATGTGTTTAATTAATCGCCGGTACATTTAATCGTTCCGATAAACAGTGTACAACAATGTGAAATACGAGTACGAGTTGGTGATTATCTGAAACAATCATATTACTTATTATTTATTTATGCAATATTAGCTTTCCAGTTTCTAGATCGCTACGATTGTAGCAAGAAGGTCGTTCTCCTATCTAAGTCCCGTGGCATGCCATCATCTTAGATAATCTGTTTATCATCTCGACCATGTACGGACAGATATCTTTTAATCGTATTTATACACGTTACTAGTTTGCTCAAGGACTTCACAGGACCCTCAAAAGGCAAAAAGGCTCAGAAATGGCCTCACTCCGCCCAGCATAAAGAATTATGCCCCCCATTTAGATAAGAACACGCACACGCAGCTTCTCATACATTTTTCTACTTACTTGATAAAGCTGAAATTCACTTAGGTATGCCATCCAAGTTGCGAGGTTCATTTGTAAATGTATATGTAATGCTAGTTACCCATTTCTCGTAGCTCCTTAGAAATAAGCGTAATAAGGTTTAAGAGAAACTTTTCTGCCTATCTGTTTATTTAACTTGATGATACGAATATACTTACTGGGGGTTACCATGATCCTTTTAAAACTACTCAAATGCTCAATTTGGTACTCTAACGTCTTTTTATCAGAGCTGATTGACCGATATTGTCTCTGGTCCATAATTGTGACGCGAAAAGGATGCTGCTATGTCTAAATCCTTTTTCCTATTCCTCTCTTCAGGTGTGTTTCGGAAAACAATATACTTTCATCTCATTTCTAAGGAATTAAAACATGCTGTTACCTGCATGCCACTGTTTGTTGTACCAAGGAACGCGCACTTAAGTCTCCTATTGGCCTCTGATATGACCCAACTGCATAAAACGGCAAAGTAGTTAACACCTCAAACTATTAAATAAGTAAATAGTTGGTTAGACCTTGTAACTAAATAAATTGTAAATTATTAAGGGACAACCAATAACCACGTATTATAATGATTTTAACCTTTTTCTCTACATCTTTATCGGTAGATCTTTTTGGACTTTAACACACATATCTATAAACAAGAAAAGTAATGACTCGAGTAAAAGTAATTTCAAAAGTCGTATAAAAATCGTTACTTAAGTCTCAGGTAATTACTTTTCTTGTTTGTAGATAGTTACGGGTATTTAGCATTAGTCTATAGATAAGGTGTTCAAGGAGATCCAAAGTCAACTCCTTTGAGAGGTGATACCGGCGAATTAACTCTAGGTAACCAAGATCAAAAGGATCGCATTGCGAACGCATACGACATCTGTCTTGTTTTCGTTCTGCGTTCTCCATGAGATCGCATTCGAAAAACTCGAATCTGACATCTGAAAAAATACTTTGAAATTATGGTTCTTGAGCCTACCTAATAACGCTATTCACAAGTAAAACTGCGTTACCAAACAATTAATATTCACTTACCTTACTAATTTTAACTCGCACCACATAAAAAAATCACTGAATATTTTGTATTCAAATAAACAGATAAAGCGATTCAAAATATTATTGATTAGCATTGTCCGAGTCGTTAATTTTGACAATATGGTGCGATTCAATTCCCTCTCTAGTTGAACGAAAAGTGCTTGAGAAATGCAAAAAAAATAGTGAAAGAAATGGCTGAATCGCTTATCACTGAATGGCGTTTGAATTGAGTCGTAAATACAATGTCGTGGTATGAAATAGCGATTCGGCAGTGTGACTCTTCTCGTCCTTCAATCTACTGAGACGAAGAATTACCAGCGAATTTGCGTCGTCCGCCAAGGTGTATAAATGACATGCAACTGCCTGCATTTTCATTTAGTCGCTGGTTTAATCGGTGTGTCAAATGTCATTTACATTACATGCCTTGACGGACGACCTAAATTTCTTCGTCTCAGTCGATGTGAAGGACGATGCGTTAACAGGATGACATGGCAGTTCAGTTTAGCACCTAAAGAGAATCGTATTATAAGATCATGGTAACTCCCCAGTTACTGAAATTATGGAGAAAACTTGACAAAAGGTCTACAAAAAGTATGCTAATTGAGTAGGTACGTTTATTCTGTCGGTTTTAACGAGCTACGAGTTAGTATTTAATTCTTTCACTAAGCATTATATTCCTATTAGGACGGCATGTCTAACGAAAGTCTTAAGATAGTGGAATGTACTTACAGAAGTATAAGTTGTCATTGTTATGGGGCGAAACTTTAGTGCGGTGAAATATAGTGGCTTCTGTGATCTGAAAAATTCAAAAAGGCAGAAAAATCAAATGTGAGGTAATCATGTTACGTACGTTTATTAAAGAACTAGCTTTCCGTCCGCGACTTCGTCTGCGGAGAGTCAGTAATTTCGATAAAAAGTAGGTAGGAACAAATAAAGTTTTCATTACGTATCATCAATGGATAGACTTTCCAAAAAAATAGTAATGTTTCCTTACATTTGTTCGCTTTTAAGTGTTTGTTTAATTGTTATGTGATTATGTATTAACTACAGATATTGTAATAATATGTTTCCATCGGTAAAACTCGGATCTCAATCGGAAGCCGACTGGACCTGAAGTGTCAATTCATTATGGTATTAAGGTCGGAGTTCACCAACAGTTAAACAGGCGATTAGAGGTCTGACGGCTGTCAAAATGTATTAACTAACAGCCGATTAGGATTTAACAGTCCGTTAAATTGGTTGGTGAACTCCGACCTAAATGAGTGACATGTCTAGATATTCATTAAAACTTTGTTATTTAGTGTCAAATGTCACAATGAATAATGACAGCATATGGCACTGTATAATATATAGATGTTATAACCACCCTAAGAAACTTTAAACCGTAACATTATCAATATGCTTTGAGACAAGTGGAATAGAGGCCCAGGTAAAAATATAGTAGCACCGAGGGCCATTAAAGTTTTAGAATTTAAAACTGTGTGTTGTGGAATGGTTGTGCAGACAGCGGGGAACCTTTTTTAAATGTCGAAAATAATTAAACAGAAAATGAAAAGGCTGGCTGGTTCATTGGATTTCGCTCTAATCAGCCGAGAGCCGAAAGTTGTTTTATGAATATTTCATGCCGCGGGCTCCGGGGTTGTAACTGCACGCAGGCTCGATTTATATCATTAAAATCGGCTCGTAGTTATTTCGAGCTCTGGAAAAATACGGAAAAGTACGGATATTCGAAATAAGGTGGTTATAGGCGGAGGAATCAAGAATTAATATCAGGGGACAACCTCATACAAATTTACCTAGTCCCAAACTAAGCTCTAGGCTTGTACGCAGAAACAATTTGATTGTAAGTAGGTAGTTAGTATGTAATGAGATTTTTATTATATTCTTCTTTATGAAATTCTTTATTATTATGCGTGGTATGTGGACTAACGCGGCAGGCAGTTATTCAATTTGATATATTCAGCTTTTGAACTGGTTTCAAGCGCTTCCTATACTTCTCCTCGTAGTGTCAGCGCTTCCTGGGGGTTTTGTTTAGCAAGATTTCCTTCTTCATAACTAAACAACATAAAAGGAACTAGCTTAATAGGTAATCTTTGAAAGCCGGGCGGCCGGGCCAACATTTTCTTCTAGGCTCGCTTAACGTTTATTTTATTTCTAAACTGGTGACCCATTTTGGCTTTGCTTTCTATGTGTATGCCGTATGCACTTCCAGAAGACCTCCTCAAATTAAGGTTAAAATATACATACTTACATACAAACATATATACGGTCAAACAAAGAACCTCCTTTTTTGAAGTCTTGAAAACTTGTTGCTTAGTATAAAAGAACTAAGTGCGGAGTTCACCTGTTGGTGAACATACCTATGATTAGATGTTTGACGGCTTTCGAAATGTATTGACTAATCTTCAAGCCAATTAAAATTAAACAGTCTGTTAAATTAGTTAGCGAAATCATAGGATCAAATAAGAGGATAAACAGATATACAGATAGAAATAGCGACTTTATTTTTAGGGTTCCGTAACTCAAATGAAAAAAAAAAAAACGGAACCCTTATAGGATCACTTTGTTGTCCGTCTGTCTGTCTGTCTGTGTGTCTGTCATGACCCTTTTTCTCAGGAACGCGTGAAGGTATCAAGTTGAAATTCATATCAAATACTAAGATCTGCAATCCCTTGGATCAGTGAAAAAATCAAACATCTAAGTCAACACAATCAAAAGATATGGCCGTTTATGCCACATATTGAAGGGAATCTCAAGGGAATCAAAACCTATAGGGTACTTCCCGTTGACTTAGAATCACGAAATTTGACAAGAAGCAATGTCTTATAGCACAAGTAAAGGAAAAAATCCGAAAACCGTTAATTTGTAGTTACATCACATAAAAAAGATGTCCAGTATAAACTGACACTCACTAAGTACGAAAGTGCATACTTATTGCGTGTCAGTTTATACTGGACCTCGTTTATATTGTATTCCCGTGATTTACGAACTATTTACATGCCTTTTGTTTGTGCGGAACCCTCGGTGCGCGAGTCCGACTCGCACTTGATCGGCTTTTTTTATACCTGGTAGGTAGATATGTATGGGTGGAGTTCAAAAAGTTGGACATGCTTTCTCACGCAATCAAATTTTCTATGAAACTTTCCGTTGTGCGATGCCGAGGAAAATCAGCCATACAATTGTAAGGATACCTACTTTTCGTCGCACAATGGAACTGTTTTCGCCTTCGTAAAAGGCTTATTACACCTACCTAAATTTAGTCACTAACGAGAGGGACGCCACAATACACTGAATGAGATGGAGATATCTCCATACGTATCTAACGTATTGCGGCGTCCCTCTCGATAGTGACTAATTTAGGAAGGTTTAATAAGCCTTTTAATTTTAATGGTCATATGGTTTTTTAATTTTAATTTAAATGCGCGTCAGGGATGTTTGCGGACGCACGAGTAGACTGCTGTTATGCCACCATGCGCAAGCGCTGCGGCTCCCTGATGCGCAGGGCGCGGACCAGCGCCAACAGCATCCTGAGCATGTTCGCAGACAGGCTCGACTGTCCGTAAGTGAAGTACTATTGGAGGCTTCACGTGCGGTAAACACAATAATTGAAATAAAATATTCTTGTGTTTACTAACATTATTCTGTAAGTAAATCTATTTGTAATACTAACACAATGATCCTCGTTGGTCTAATACGAAATTGGGTCCAACTTACCCGTATATTTGAACGAGTACCTACAAGTATGATAATGATAATGACGACGACGATGATGATGATAGGCTTAAAAAACCTTTAGGCTGCCTTTCCATAGAAGCGGAGACGAGCGATGCGGAGAGGAGCTGTGTAGGAATCGACCAATCACATTGGTTGTAACCCACATCTCGTCTCCGCTTGACTGTTTCCATTAAAGCGGAGCGGAGACTTGATGTGGATTACAATCAATGTGATTGGTCGATTCTACACAGCTCCTCTCCGCACCGCTCGTCTCCGCTTCTATGGAAACGCAGCCTTAAGCGTCTAATTTATACTTATCGTTTAATATGCAAAACGGTTATGCAAAATTGCAAGAGTTTCGGGCAATCTAAAAATTCTTCCTTTGCTAACTTTGACCTTTATTTAACTCCCTTAAAAATGTTTTTTTCAAGTTTTAATAATTTTTAAAACGGGGGAGTGCGTTAATAGATTTAAATTAAAAACGATTCAAATATAACCTTTGCTTAAAATTATCCAAAAATCTCTATGTACACCTACTTCTGTACAGCACATAGAATAATAAAGAATAAGTAAGTTTTCTTACTTATAGGAAATTCAAAAAATCATCATGAAATTCGCTACAAATAATTCAAATATTACCTACCCGTTACCCTGCCCCTTTCTGCCCTCTTCAGGCGAGTGGGAGGACGAGTCCTCACCAAGGTCATAGGTGTCTAACGAGGAATAATGTCCCTAGGAGGAGTTTGAGGCTCATGTAATAATTGTCAGGTGAAATCAGGGGTGAAGTGAGTGATGGTGGTTTATAATGAAGTTATTACGCGCTGATTGAGTAAAGGAGCGACCACACCGCTGCTCAAAATACGGTGACGGTACGGAATCGCAGTGAGAGAGAGAGAGATCCGCTGAGGACGGTATGCGTTAGAAAAGTGGCGTATACGTCACGTCACTGCGTCCCCGTATTTAAAGGAAGTACACAAATGTTAACCGCACATAAAAATAAACTTGTAAGTACGTGTGTGTTATAAATACGTAATGGCTACCTGATATTTTACACGCATTGGAAATAACAATTTTGTTTACCATTGTACGGTTTGACAGCTGTCGTAACAAAATAATTGATATGTTTCGTGTGAATAATAAAATGTTGCAAAATAAAACCCCGACTGACGACTAGTATGACGCAGCCTTACAATTTATATTAGCATATGACACTCGCACGTTTTTGATTTTAAAATCGGTCCAATAGTTTTGGAGCTAGAGTGAATCATCCGATTTTTGGTCGGAATGTCAAAAGATTTTCTTTTGACATTGCTCAGTCGGTAAAAACTGCGCTGAAGCTTTAGATAACATTTTAGTTGAAAAAGATAACCTCTTTGTTTACTTTACCGCCTGTTTCACAATCGTCAAGTAAAGCATATCTGTCAAATAAATTTAGCCCTTTCCCTTTCTTACACTTGAAAATATGAGGGCTATCTTTATTTGAAATATGAATTTACTTGTCGATTGTGAAACAGGCCTTACTCTCGTAATATACTATGTGTCGAATCGCCCTCGCAATCATTATCAAGCCCTTTTTCAACTCGCAAAATGATTTTATATTTTTGTCATTCACTTTCAGGCTTTCAGAAAGAAACGTTAATTATGTGTGTTGATATCGTCGATATTCTTAAAATCTTATTACTGCTTTTTACGAAGTATATTTGTAGCTTTACTACATAGTAAGTTTTTTCTTAGAAATGATATTTTTAACAGAGAAATAATGCTATTAGGCATACACATACGAGTATAGTCTTTATTTTTTAAACTGAGCTTATCCACTTAACTTTAATGGAATAGACAAAGCCATTGTATCTATATTATCTGCTTTGTTCTGGTAACCGCAACCCAAGTAACTACGAGGTGCGGTCCAAAAGTTTCCGGCCTAACAAAGAAAAGAAGTACATATATTAACCAAACTTTTTTTATTTTTCGATATAGTCTCCCTCTATTTCAATGCACTTTTCAGATCTCTTAATAAGCATTTCTATCCCCTTATAAAAATACTCGGAAGTTTTGTCCTCAAAATGAGCGTAAACCGCACGGGTCACTTCATCATCTGAAGAAAATCTTTTTCCCCTTAAGTCTGCCTTAAGTTTCGAGAACAAATAATAGTCACTCGGGGCCAGGTCGGGACTGTAAGGTGGGTGGCGAATTTCCTCGAAGCCACATTTCGCAACAGCAGCCTTGGCAATTGAAGCGGTGTGAACGGGTGCATTGTCGTGGAGAAGCCGTACACCTCTGCTAAGTTTTCCACGACGCTTCTGCTTGATCGCCTCTCGTAACTGCTCAATAAGGGTGGCGTAGTAGCTACCATTTACCGTGGTATTCCTTTTTTTTATGTTAATCAGTAGTATTCCGTGACAATCCCAGAATACCGTAGCCATTATCTTTTTAATGGATTGTGTTACCTTGGCCTTCCTAGGCGGCTTTTCACCAGGACGACGCCACTCCATCGATTCCCTTTTGGAGAGAGGATCATAGTACAAAACCATGGTTTCGTCCCCCGTAACAATTGACTCCAAAAAACTCTCTCCGTGTCGTCTATATGCGTCTAAAACTTCTTGAGAGCACGCTTTTCGCTCACTTCGCTGCAAGCTTGATAGAAGTTTGGGCACCCACCTCGCACTAACTTTATTCATGTGAAGATGTTCATGAAGAATCCTAAGAACTGAAGTTTTTGAAAGCGCTGTTCTTGCCGCTATTTCTTTAGTCTTCAGTCTTCGATCACTCAGAACTTCCTCTTCCACTAATTTGACGCAGTCCACGGTGAGTGCTTCCACAGGCCGGCCGGAGCGACGTTCGTCGTCAATGGACTCCCGCCCTAAACGAAACTGTTTACTCCATTCTTTAATGGTGGAAAATGACGGAGAGGTATCCCCGTACACAGCATCTAACCTTTTTTTTATATCGGTCGGGCTGACCCCTTCCTTTGTCAGGAACTTGATCACGGAACGATATTCCAATTTAAACATTTCAAAAACTTTCAAACTTCTTATTGTTCTAAACGCCGTCAAATCAAAACCACAACCAACAGAAATCTCAAAACTATACACGAATAAGCAGAATAAATGACAATCACAATGACACCATTTGTTTTTATTTTTAACCCGCCATATTTCTCCAGCCAGAAACTTTTGGACCGCACTGGTACTTACGCGTGAAGCGATTTCATTATTTTAAAACATTTTTAATCTTATGAAAATGCCATAGAGCCTATAATCCATTGAAAAAAAGTATCCTGTAGTCCTTTTTCTACGAAGTGCGTTCCTGTTGAGACTCGGGCGGTAGCGAAATGGAAAACGAGTTATGAATACTATTCTTTTAGTGCATTTATAATCTATTGTCAGAGGAAGTAGAGTCGATAATCTATTAACCTTACAAGGTAGTTATAATCTGCTTTTACTACATACTTATTATCATAATTTGCGATTAATCACACAATGGTATTGTTTTCTTTAAGTGGACAAGCTTAGTCCAAAAAATAAAGACTATAAAATGTGCTGTGTATAGTTCGTTTGCTCAAATAGTTTGCATGCTTTGATGTGCCGCTACAAAGAAGCCGCCAGCGCATTCACAAAGCGATGTCAGTGACTTCAAAGGCTTGTACATCCGCAGTATGCGTGGTATATAAGTCGCGACAAGAGTGATTAATGTTAACAAAAGGTTGAGAAATATTTATTTTTGTTATTTAACTACCAATCTAAGTAGCGGCTTATACAAGACACCTATACTCCAAATTTCAACAATATACATGTAGTGTTTGAG
Source organism: Tortrix viridana (assembly GCA_963241965.1). Taxonomy (NCBI): domain Eukaryota; kingdom Metazoa; phylum Arthropoda; class Insecta; order Lepidoptera; family Tortricidae; genus Tortrix; species Tortrix viridana. The sequence continues at coordinate 53,851,499 of OY725171.1, read as the reverse complement.
TAATATGCCTGTGACACACGGACGGACGGACGAACAAACGGGCAGACGGACAGACGGACATGACGAAACTATAAGGGTTCCGTTTTTGCTATTTTGGCGGAATTATACGGAACCCTAAAAATGAGGACGCTGTTTGGAATGAAATTGGCAACATGATCCAACCTGAGCGTTTAGCACATTTTTTTCGTTTGTCGCTCAGTGCGTCTCTATCGTTACAGACTAGTTAAAAAGGGAGATCCGAACGACAAACGATTCGCGGACCACTTGTGCTAGCCTTCCTGCTGCTGGTTGCCATTTGAAAATATTGAAGTTCAACTGTCACCACGATGCACCCTTTTTTTTATAATCAGTCACTGTAATACAAAGATTTAATGTTAAATGGTAATTATTTAATTTATAGTTTTGATAAAATTTATCTGTAAATTGGGTTTTGGGTAATGGTGCATTTCCGCCGGCGAAGCGAGGCGCGAAGGGAAAATCGCGACGCTTTTGTTTTCGTTGCGGTGTTAATAAGAACAGTTTTAAGCTATTTCCACACCAGTGCGCTTTCATGGTCAACTTGCGCTTGCAACGATCAATTCGTATGCGTGAAGCTCATGCAATACGAGGGTGACACTGAATCTTCAATAAAATCCAATGTTTTGACTTTATCTTCCGCCATTTTATTTGCAAAATGTTGCACGTCAACCCAACGGTGAAGGATCAGCGTGCGCTACGGGCATGCGCTGCTGTGAAACCAGTTTGAGCGCATGCGTTATTGCATGCGCTGTGGTTGCAGAGGCAGGCGTCAGAGGAAAACGCAAGATGAAAGTGAGAGCGCACCGGTGTAGACATAGCTTTATAGTATACTGTTATAGTGATACGGTTCAATATTAACAACAAATATTTCAATTCTCGTCTCGCCTATCCAGACCGTTTCCACCGCAGCCAAGCGGGAAATTTTCCTATATAAATTTCAGTTCCCTCCCATCCTCACCTCGCCGGTGGAAAAGCACCTTAAGTAATAGAGATAATAATATAATTAACCAGCGTTTGCTCGCTACTCCGTCCGCGTAGAACTCGTCTAGCTCTTTTACCTCGAGAACTACTTATCAACTGTGACTATCAAGTTTTCCGGGATGAAAAGCACCAGCTATCTGTTTGATAAATTACACCCAATTTTTTTCGCATCCTCAAATCTTTTAAATTTATCATATTATTTTAATTAATAAATGATTAAATTAAATTTATTAAGGTATGGATATTAAGGTAAGGCATGAATTTTAATTCGAAAACTTTACAAAAAATTTTACAACCATGCATTACAAGAAATCATTGGCAACATATTAATGTTATAAATTTATCTCTGAACGTCCCAATCGGTTCACGAAGTAGTGTACGAGCGCAGTCGACACTCAACTGATACTTGTATCCCCGGGGATACACCGGCCGGTAGGTAAATATAGCGGTAGGCGGCGGCGAGTGATGTATCTGTTACTAATTAACTAGTAGGTATATAATCTGTGGTATTTGTATGTTAGTGTATCTGTGTATCTGTCTGTTGCAGCGTAGCTCCTAAACTGATGGGCCGATTTTGAATTAGTTTTTTTTGTCACCTGACTTAATCGAGAGTGTTCTTAGCTCATTTAAACCATTTAAGAGTTATGAGCTCTGGAAGTACGGGTTCCGATTTTGTCGGAATTTAGAAAACAATAAAATAATATAGAATAGAGGCACCGGCAAAACAGTAGTAACTATGTACGACGGGTACAACGGATATGAGATAGGACTTGACATTTCAGTTATGTTTCCGGTACCTTTGTATGAGGACGACTAGCGCGCGGCGTGCGCACGCGTCGGCTCGGTGCCAGCCGCTCTCATACACCGCGTCCGCCACGCCCACGCTCTGCCGAAAACAAACGTAGATACTTACGCACATATTTACTGGTGGCCGTCTAAACCAAAGGAGAATTCACAGCGGCACGGTATGGTAACGCTGTCCTATAGGTCTAGACCTTAAGGTTGGAGGTTCCTGCGGTAGTGGAGCGGTGCGGGGGGGGTGTTTTCGTTACGTCAAATGACGCGAAACTTCAGTCGGGCTCGGGCGTCGCTGTCGTCAACACGAGTAGTTTGGACTGGCCGCTTTGAACAAAACGCACACGAGATTTTACAACCGAAGATGAGTCCTCCGTTTTGGGCTCAAACTAAACAAGTGGTTTATAAAGTGTACCTACGAATATTTTAAGGCAAGAACATCAGATCCCAATTCTACTGAGCATAAAGATGACAATAATGTACATAAAATCAAGTACATACCTAAGTACCTACTACAAATATTCGACCGTCTTAGCGATCAATTTATTATAATTTTACGACATGGGGAATTAGATAATGATAGCGATTTAAATCATACAGACTAATTGGATTTTAAGTTCAATATTTCAGCTCAAAACATTTATATTAAATCATATTGTAACTCATTTTGTCAGTTTATTTTGTCATACGCAATTATACCAACTCAATTTAGATGCACACTTGTATATATCGTAAAATAATATAGCAAGACACTTCTGTTAATGTCACGTGTATCCCCTCCCGCACCGCTCCACTACCGCAGGAACCTACTCAGTTAAACACTAGACCTGTAATTAACATTTTCGTTATTCGAATAGCACTCCAGCCATAATTAAACAGTGTAGACGGCAATATTTTTTTCACCTCACCAGCTCGGAAAGGCTTTCTTTGTCAGTCAAAATCTGCGCGCAAAAGTTCACTTTAACAGCTAGCGTGGAAAGTAGGTAAAGGCACCAGCTGTGCGCGGAGGAGGCGCTCCGCGACGACAGCCACGACGGCTGGCGCCGCGAATCCGCGCGTAAAACGTGCGCGCAATAAAAGGCCGTCCATATTAACCAAGGACTTGTAACTACACTTGTAAAGAGCTCTTAAGACACTTTAGAACATTCTCGGGTATCGATTACACTCGTGTAAGAGGGAGCAAGAGAACACAGCACAAAGATCTAAATCCTTTTGATCTCGCGCAATAAACCTTTATTTTTTACACGGTAGAAGAACACTTTTATTTATAAGAGTAAATACTTCAAGCTACGTCGGAAATGCCACGGCAGGTCGTCAAACCCAAATGTTATTATTTTGATATTTCTTTTCACAAGGAAAATATGTAACCAATCAACAACCCTGTTGGGATTTCATTACATTTCATTTTGTACAGTAATTAGAAAAACGTTACTTACTTTTTAATTTTGCTTCTTTCTAATAGGTACGTGAAAATACTGAAACTGTTTTTGGATATTTTCCACGGGTGGTTCATGTATGGAACGTCTGCATGATCTCTACTACTGATGATCTGTTATTATACGCTTTTACTTTGTCCACGTCGATTTCGTTTATCGCTATTCCCCTTGAAATTGTTTAATTCTTTGGAATATAAAATATATATCGTCGTCCAAATCGAAAGGGACCTTATCGCGGCAGGCTCGTGGTTACGCTTTTTTTTACACGGCTGTTATACTAATGACAAGGCAATGAAAACTATAATAGCGTAAGCGCCCGCCGGCATGAGGGTCGAAAGCGATGGGACGACCACATAATATAAATTTCAAATAGTCAACTATGTATCTGTCAAAAAAAACATGATAATCTGTTGCTCTGTTTTTATTTAGCGTAGTCAAATTACTTTTAGTAATATGTTCTCTAATTCTTTTATGCCTTCGTTAAAGAGGAATTTAGAAAATCTTACCGCTCGGTAAATGTCATCGGCGTACCAGCAGAGAATGCCGACTTGCGTCATGGCCGCGCCCAGGAAGAACTTGTTGCTCATGTCCATCCAGGGCTCTAAAAGCTGAGAAGTGACATTTCAGTCGGAGCCTCTACTCGACATAGCATCTATACATATTTATAATAAAATCGTTAAGACCAAAAAGTCTGTACATTGAAGATTAAAAAAAAATGATCAGGGTTACTTATATAATAAATAACTGAACATATTAATCCCAATTTTAAAATTTTCGTATGTTCGTTTGTTTGACTGAGCATCACGTAAAAACTACTGAAGGGATATTGGTGGAGTTTTCATAAATCTATTAAAATAAAATCAGAATAACATTTAGGCTATAGAAATTTTGGAAGTTTTAGAAGAAGGGGCAAAAAGAGGGGTTAAACTTTGTATGTAAAAAAACTAATTTAGATTTTAGATCCTAATTTAGATCCTATACACGTAAAACGGAGAATTTTTTTTAAACCGTCTATTTCCTTTTATGGGGTATCATTGGATATGTTTTTCATACATAGATGGTGAGGGTATGTAAAGAATATTTTTCGATTTAGAGATCCGTTTGCGAAATATTAAGCTTTAAAGTGGTAATTTTAGTTAGAGTCGAGAGTCCCCTCTAAAGTAGAGTTTATTGGTTCTTGATTTACAGACGACTAAAAAGTTTATACCTACCGAAAATCGACAAAGATAACTTTGAATAGAAAATTAGCTAACATTTATGGTTTTTGGAGATTGTATTTTGTATTTATAGGTAGTAATGGCGACGGAACCCTACTCCATATCCTCTTGCCCGGTTATTCTGTATCAGTTTTAGTACTTGTGAAAAACGCATCACGTTACAATTTAAAGCTTCTATCGCAAATTAATTAGATTAAATTTCTTGGACTTACGACTATGACGAATACGACGCAGCATATGTTGACGGAGCTCAGCAGCACGTTTACAAGATTGACGAATGAGAAGGTGTTCTCTAGGTCTTTGCTGTAACTGATAAACAACATGCGAGACAAATAGTGGTGTAGTTTATTGCAGTAACTTTTACTTTTACATCGAGTTAAAAATCTGAACGATGTTATACAGGGTGTCCCACAAGTCGCACGTCACAGTGACACCGGAGTGGTAATTAATGCGTTACGCATCATCCCCACACCGAACCAGCCTAACATGATCTCAGTAAAAATCGCATGGTTTTCAAGATTTGCCAGTTTAAAGTTTGTAACAAACTTAACTTCTCCGTAATGACATTATTTTCTTGGGTAACTCAAGTAACAAAAACTTAGTATTCATGGCACAGAAGAAATGCATCAGAGCCATCTGTCGCCTTAACCAAACTACTAGTTACAAACTCTATTCAAGGAATTACGGGTCCTAACTCTAGCCAGTTTGTACATCTACGAGATCGCCACCTTCGTTAAATCGAACCCTAATCTTTTTCCCCAAACACTTAATCCAAACTCCAGAAGCTCCCGCTACAAACATAAAATCAATGTTGTGCCAGGTCAAACAGCGTTGTTACGGAATACCACACACACATTTTTTTTAAAAACACCTAAGAGATGAACTTATAAATATAACCTATTACACAATTGAGGATTTTTTTAGAGATAAGACATAACTCTATCTAGCTACTTATAGGAAAAGAGTTTGTACGCCTAAAAGGCAGCCAACAGAGATCTTATAAAAACATTTAAGAACTGTATGTAACCAACCTGTGCATCACAAATAAATGCTTACTTATTTAAAACTGCCAAATCTTGAAAACCATGCCACTTTCACAGAGGTCATGTTAGACTGGTTTGATGCGTCTTAGGCTGGTCTACCTCCGAAATCACTGTGACGTGCGACTTATGGAGCCTAAACATTCTTAGACTAAAAATCTTTTCGTCCAAATCAGACGTGATGCAATAGGCCGGTACACAAAAAAAGTCGTCAAAGTACCTTATGAGCCGTTGGTGTATTTTGATTACTTTGCTTATTTCTGGGTAGCAGTCGAAATGGTCGGACTCGCCGGGCGCGGAGTACGCCAGCCGGCGGATCTTGACCTGCAGCACGCGCAGCAGCATGCTGATGTGGCTCGCCATCGTCGTGAATATCATGTCTGAGCTTAGCATGCCCCACACGCTCGCCGTGCCTAACAACCCATTCATTTTAATTTTTAATCAATACCACATTATTATACATTCTGTTCCTAGTTTCGGAATGCTCGTGCATTCAAATAGGGGCCAGTACCAAAGTTATCGAAATTTGCACGTATTTGTATCGCTCTCTGGTAAAATAAAAACCTAATTGGGGACTAGATCAGTGTGTGGTCGGTGTACGAGCCATCACCACCACATACCACCAGTCTAACCATCTTTGTACACTATCACTATAAAAAGGCAAAAGCATTTTTTCAAGTCTCAGGGTTAAAGAATTCAACTAGGGCCACTAACAAAACCCCTTGCATGAAGCCTCTGGTAATATACAAAAGTTTTTTGAGAAATTCTGGTTTGACCACCGCGCGCGTTAAATTTAAAACTTACCTGAACAACTCTTTAGTTGCAAACGACATTTCGTTAGAATCTTATATATAAGTATATTAGCGAGTTAATTTTAAATATTTCCAATTTTTTTTTGTAATTAAGGGTCAATACAAAATATTCCCAAATAGCTGTATAATGGATTAACCTGCAAACACTTCGAAACTGTAGACTAATTCGTGATAAATATTTTTGGTCTTGTCAAAGGGGTAGGACACGTGCCATACGTAGCCGAGATCCGACGGCGCACCCCGGCTCTTCCGGTAAAGATGGATTCCGATAGGCGTCACATTGTACATAACTACTCCCAACACGTTAAAAAACGTGTACCCTGGAAGACAAAAGTGATATTTAAATACATCTGACAAACCAAAACCTGTCACCAACAATAATAAATCGTCCTACATTTAGGGCAAAATCGTTTCACATTTAAAATTAAATGGAAATATTTTTGCGTAGGAAGGAGAAAAAATTTCGGTTTGTATTCCGTGCGTAGGTATATTTGCAAATGCTTTACAAAGGAGATACCTAATGATATTAGCGAAAAATAGCTGTATTTTTATGCTCCGCTTGTTCAGCCTTGCGGTGTGCGATTTATATTTCTTTTATAATTCCGTAATAGGTAATTTACGAAAGGTTTATTAGATGAAGGTTTGGAACCTAGTTGTCCAAGCCGCAGCGCTCTGAGGCTGCCGCGTTTGATGTCCTCTTCTTCTTGGTCCACAGGAGCCACGGGCCATATCTCCGCCAAGTCTTCTAGCAGTTTCCGAAACGTGTGCCGTTTGAACCACAGCGTAAGGAGCTTGATTAAACCTAATACGAAATAATAATTGGTTATTTACACCTATTTAATACTTATGGGTCATAGTGCTCTAGACTAGACTTGATCAAGTCCATTCTTTTCTGCCGGCGGCGGCACACCTCACACCTTACCCAGATTTATAAAAAACCTAAGAGCCCTTGGGCAAACTTAAATTTTTTTAAACTTTGAAGAAAGGAAATATTACCTGTTTAAATATCTACACTTTGAGTTCCAAAACAAAGGGATATTTCAAACAGTGAATTATAACAGATATAAAATACACAAGTACAGGGTCCGTATTCCAATTTATTTTACGGCATATCATATCGTTATATACATACAATTTGGTCGCTTTAATTGTAAAGTGAATAATACCTACCACAACTTTAACAATACGATTACGATATGGTTACAAACAGAGTGAAGTAATTTGGCTAAACGTGTCAGTTTTATACAACCTTGAATGTGAGAAACAAACCGTTTATGTCCAAGCTTAACAGCTAGGTAAAACATTTCAAATGGAGGTAGATATTTCAGTATAACGCAACCTAAAATGCGAGTAATAGAGTCTCATCAGCATGACGTATTTTATTAATGCTTTTATAACACCCCACTCCGCAACGCGAACTTAACGAGTTATCCTTTAGGCTCCGGAGCGGTTCAAAATATACTTGGCTATGCAAAACGAGAGAGTTATATATTTTTTTTGTTTACAGAAGTATATAGAAATTCATATTCCTGTACTTGAAACTAGAATTGTGGGCAGAATAAAAGCAAACCGGGACCGCTAGCTTCATAGGCAGGGTCTATATACCAACTTGGCTAACCGCGTCGTCATTTGAATGAATTAAATGTACTTTAGTACGACTAGCACACTAGTCCGCCGGTAATCTCCCTCTACCCAGTCGATAATGAAAGAGACGCCTACTGTCCGTACTAATACATAACATACATACAGCCTGTGAGCACTTGGAATAGGATTCGGGTTCGGGTAAAGTCGGCTAGACTCGCATAAGAGCGCGTGAGAGAGAAGTACAAACCCAAAGGTCTTTTTAACAGCTCACGGAGCGTAACATAATTTGCGCTGCCGACAGCATTGACATGAAAGGAAGATAGTTTGTAATAAGTATGCGCGTACTCATGAAACCGTATCCCACTATGTGCAGGCTGGCCACGAACTCCGCGACTGACGTCGTCCTGACCACGAGTCCGCCGACGTACGCCATCTCGCCCGCCACCAGCAACCACAAGGCACCAGCAGACACGCCAAAAAGCGAGCCCATCTTCACCCTAGCCAACAAGGCGGTCGGCTGGTCGTCCGTAAACGAGAGTCCGATCAGACGGGTGCAAAAGTTACACAAATCTAAAGTTTTATGAATCTCTTTAAGAGGGGTATTGACCGTTTCTGACATCGTGAAACAGTGGAGACTGTAACGATAAAGAGTTGAATTCCGCATCACACCGTATTTATACGTTCACCTTAACCCTTAAGTGCGTCATGGAAATTTTAGCGCCAATTTATTTTAACAATTTAACAAATTTAAAACTTTTGCAAAAAAAAGTGGGCATATACATTTAGCAATGGACACCACTTTATGTATCTCCTATCTGGCGCAGAGTAGGGAAGAATGGCGTTTTATTTGAAGTGAGATTGCATTATGGGTTTAAATTATTTGCAGTGATATTGCATTTTTTTGCAGAGTAGGTACTTATTTCTATTTTAAATTTTTAATCCTTGTAATACTATGTTCCCACTGTTTGGTATATGCCTCTCCAAGTTTCTTCCAATTTACCCTAGGTATTAAGAGTCAGTCTGGTCCATTGTTTTACGTCGATGGATTTAATAAGTGCGTATTTAAATGTATTTATTATATAAAAGTATTTACTGTATTTATTATAATTTGTAAGTTGTTTGTTGTTTGTAAGCTCCTTAAATTTACGCACTCATATTCCTTTACTAACTAGTCATGGTAACAAGAATGCGTGTCCAGGGCCTCCGTTCCAATTCGTTTTTACCCGTATTGCAATCATATATTATTTATGATTCGACCGCTTTTACTGTCAAGTTAATAAGAGACACGATAAAAATCATGGCAAAGGGCCCAAATAACTAGTCTGACAAAAAAATGTGTTTTAGCTTGTAATTTATATCTAAATAAATAAACTACCCACTTCAAATATACAGCGACTGGCGAGGTGGTTGCTTGAGTGACAGGCCGATATACCGGTATACCGATATACCTGGAAAAAGGCTATTTCCAGCTATGAATACCGTAAACATAACAGTCTGTTCAACAGCCTCCGTCCGGCGAAGCACGGCATCTCCATGCAGCGGAACGTGCAGCCAGAGATAAAACTGCACGTAAAAATGTAGTTTCCTTAGACATTCACAGGGTTAAAATATACTAAATGACGACGGGATAGGGTATATCTCATAAAATATTCACATTTAAGTGGTCTACGTATAACTTCTAATGACTTATTTATTCAAAGTTATAAGTTTCTTGCCGATCATTTCGTAATAAGCAAGTGCTTACTTGCTTATTATTATTATTACTTGCTTTGGATTTTCTATACAATCCATCTGATTATAATGTTTGGAGTTATTTAGGTTTTCCGAAAACGGGTTCCCTCTATGAACTTTATGTTGTAAAAATAGGTCCTTTCAAATCCAATTTTTTTTTAATTTATTTAGACAACGAATAACCATCAACCTATATCAAAACAATTATGTCAAAAATTATTTATATTTATCAACCTTATCAGGTATAGGGCAGCAAATTACGAAAGTATTAATTTAAGGTTTCAGGAATGGCCCTTTTTATATCGCCTAACCTCTAAGTAAATTTCACTCGCTTATAGGTCTTCTATGAGTTTTATAGGTAATATTAGTTTGAATATCAACCTTTTCTTTGTCATTTTCTATCGTAATGAAACCCTAAATCATGAAAGTGGTTAGGAAAAGTTTTTTGGAGAGAGCTAGAATAAGCGTAAGAAGAAATTTATTTGTCATTGAATTAATAATGTCGGCGACGGTTTAATCTAACGGGGGCATTATGGCTTGTTTGAATTATTGGTTTTAGGTCCGTGGGCGAAAGGGTTCTGCAGCTTGATTAGGAGACTACACAAATTGAGTCCCTGTACGAAATAGCGACAGTTACAGGATTGACATTGCAGTTGTAATTACTAAATTATTTAATACAAATGTAAAATGTACGCTACTGTAGGTATTTTCGTATTTCAAATTTCAAAATATATTTTCACTACATAGTCACGTTGGTAAAATAGAATGAATTCGCTTCGGACAAGACTATCATTGCAGAGAACAAGCGCTGCAAGAAACTCTAGCAGAGGGTAATTTTTTTTTAATCATATGTTAGGTAGGTACAATAATAATACTTAAAAATAAGTAACATTATAGTAATACAGTATTAAAACTTTCACTTTTATACCTACTTAGTATTTCAAACCGTCGTTTTGATTAAAAATAGTTTCCTGCTCGATAAGTTCACACGTTTTGTTCTACTATTCCATCGTGCCGGATAAATGCCGTTACCGTTAGGTTAAGGATATTATAAAAGCAGCCGTTACTGTCGATTTTATTATCATGAAAATTCATCTCACCACTAGGGACTTTATTTAATATAAACGCTGGTTGACTTTAACTTTTTATTACGAGAAAGGCTAATAAAATTCGAAAATTTTAAATTAATTACTAATTCCCTGGGGAAGAAAGCGTTTCGTTTATCATATAGCTAAATGAACACCATAATTATAACGAAATGAACGAATAATCACAGAAACAGGCGAGCTATCTCGAGGTTAGGGTGCACTAAAGTTATTTCCCTTTGTCAAACTATTATATTCTGTTTGAAGTAATAGGCATGATATGTCTCCTTAACAGTGTACAAATAAACTTGCTTTTTATCCGATTAAACAGCGAGGCGGACGGCCACTTTTGCAATCATATCTTGTGATTTGGTATAATTTTAGTAAAAGCGATAAAAATAGTTTTAATTAAGTTGTATATTCTTTTAAAGAAATTACATCTATGTAAGACATTTTAGACCAATACAGTTTATTATTGTCAACGGTGAATAGAACTCACACAGCTATTTAGTCCAAGGTAATTTATTACACAGTAGTTCCTTGATTTAATAGTTTATTAGGAGGCAAGGCGTCACCGGGCGGTTTCGGAGGCAGGCGTTCGACCGACACAAAGGCAACAAGACCTCTCGAGTACACAAACTGCACCACAAACGAGCTGTGAGAGTGTATGGCCCAGGCCTACGCCTTCATGGTGGCCCGCTCTCATAAATAGGAATGAGGAGTGGAGGAACAAAGCAACGGAAAGTCAAGCTCAAAGAAGATTTCAAATACTAAGTCGAAGGTGTGATTGATAAAAGCCGGGCGGAACTCGATAGCATCATGGATGTTTGTGAAAGGTTTTTATTAGGGCGCGGCTGGAGCCGCCTTCCGCCACGGAAGCGCACAAAGGGATGTGGCTTTCAACCGATCGTAAAATCTGTCGTTATTCCTGCGTAACAGCGGCGGGCTCTTTTCTCCGCGGGCAGCCGCGCGCCGCGCTCGCTTATTTTGTAAACTCGTCGGCTCACAATCCATCTCGCCTGTCCCCCTTGCGCCACGAAGCAAATCGCCAGAGACTGAACGACTGTAAAAATCTGAAATAAAGGGAAACAAATTGACAGACTAGGCTAGCGATTAATCGCACGATAGCTTCACTACGTCAGTTCTACACATGGTTTTTATTTTTATGGCTACCCTCCCTTAAATTAGTCGTATTTAACTTTACTTTGGGTTTCTATAGAATCTGTTAATGCATCTTGCCCCACACACCCACATCGACTGCTAATAAAGATCAAACCGAATCCGATGTTTATCAGTTAAATTCAATTTCAATGTGGTAGCCAAAAATTGTACACTCCTACGTCATTATAGTTACACACAATTACTAATATACTAATACTAATATCTGGGGCACTGTAGTGCCACCGCCAAGTCAAGCAAAAAAGGCACGGCCGTACCATCCTTTTTCCAAAACCATTCGGGCCATTTTCGACCCCCCGTAACTTCGTTGTGGAAATAACTAGAAGCCTAAATTTTCATTGACCAAGAGGACATTAGTTTAAGAATTATTGCTAGTCAAATTTCCTTAATTTTGTCTCGTTGATCATACAAAATCCTAAGGTACTTCTAGCAGACACAGAAACTTAAAATTTTGCAATCAGGTAGTGTTTAGCTCACATAGAATGGAAAAACTGAAACATCCTGAAATTTCAGTCCCGTTTTCTTTGTGGCTCACAACTTTTTACGGTGGAAGCATTGCGAGACTTGACATTTTTGTACATTTTATGTTTTTGATGTGATGATTCTACTACTTACTTATTAACAAATTGGATTGAAGCAGCACACAAGCTGTATAAGAGCTTATACAGCCTTTAAAATGCTGAAACTAGATTTATAATGCCTGTATACAATGCTCTATGCTGTATGCTCTTATACAGCTATTGTGCTACTTGGGTATCTACTGTAATTACTTATGGTACAGCACCGATTTTAACCTAAGTAGACAGTTTTTATAACATTTAATTATTTATTACTCTACTGTAACCAATAGGTAAATAAAAAAGTAATTTTGTAACAGATTATTGTGAACTATCTGTAGGTATGTGTCTTGTACACTCAAATGTCTGATTTTAAGACTTTATTTTGAACTAGCGACCCGCCCTCGCTTCATAATAATAATAAATAATAAATTCAGCACGTGCTCGCCAGCGATTAAAAGGCGCTATACACGTGTCAAAAGCACGTAATTGAACCTGTCAATTGCCAGCGTATTCATAAAAATTTGATACCCTAAAATGATGCGAAGTTTTATGAAGTAATTTGCATTCTTCAGGTCTATAAAGTGAATTTTTACTTAAAGTAAATAAATAAATTGTGCGCGGTAAGTAATTTCAGTTTATATTTAATTTAAAAATACATACTAGCCGTGCTTAATTTTAACTCGACCTAAAGTTTGGTTCGTCAATTTAAGTTTGCGAGTCACTCTCGCGTATTCTCGGGTCCGTCTCCTCGGGGGCCGTTATTTAACTTTTGTTTGTTAATTGGAACGGGAATTTCTTGAATTAGGCGAGCGGAGTGTGATCTCTTGTTATCTTTCAATATCTCGGCGACAATATTATACAGCTAGCGATGTAAACTTTTTAAGCGAAAGCAAAAAAAATCTTCTAAGACAGGAATTATTCCTCTAAATAACGAATATTTTTTCGTGGTTGTACCTACTCGTACCTAATCCGCAAAAAGATAACAAAATAGAAAATTTGCGATTGGTATTCAAGATTTTATAATAATAAATCAATATTTCAGAAATATAACCGCAATGGTTTTCAGCTCATTAATTAAATGATGGGTTTACTGGGATAAAACATATTTAGGGGAAGGTTGCGATCATTGGACCAGCGCTTTGATTGGACCACCTAAATATTTCAAAAAATACGCACGCTAGTCAGACACTAAATAGATTTATTTCGAAGACTGTTACTTTGATTGACTTGTGTGTAAGGTTATGAATAATAAGAGTTAAAAATAATGAACTTGTTTCATTCTATTACTGAAACTTAAAGAGATATAAGGCCATATAGTTATGTGGTCCAATGATCGCAACCTTCCCCTATAAAAAATGCATCTATTTATAAACTACTCAACTCTACGTCCGTCTGTCAACGTTCCCCTTTCATTCGTAACAAATTGTCATCACGCAAGCTAAGAAATAATTGCCTCTTCTTTCCTAAAAAATGTTATCAATGTAACATATTGTACCGGATCAAAATCAGTACACGCCGTTTGAAATGAATTCATTTCGCTCTGTCAAGCCACTGACATGACTGAGCTATCAACGCCCAAATATAAGCGATATCCGCAAATAAATTTATTTCCACAATCCCATTCCGTAGATTATGTCATCGAAAGGACCGAGTAGCCATCAATCAGGATCCGGAAGTGGTGTCCGGTGGGTCCGTTTTTGTTTGTTTTATTGCCTGCCTTGCGCCCCCGGCGACACGCGGACACTCCTACGCGCCTGCCACGTCACACGTATTCTTTGTTTTTCCTAATTATTTCTTACAAGTCCAGTGAAAACATGAATTGAATTGGAATATCAACATTTCATCACAGTGTTGATTGTTTTTCAGTGGATATTTTGAGATTTTTGCATCTAACAGTCTGACAACACAAATCCAGAGCACTTCGTATGCATAGAATACAATTGTCATCGCCGTACCAAATCCCTATTTTCTTAGATCCAGGTGGATCGCGGTGCAAAAATATTCAAGAAGCTAAAATATTTTTGTGACGACACGAAACCAAACGTCAGCACGATGAATACCTCGGCAAATAGCAATGAATTAAACTTATATCCGTTTTCATTTTTAATATTCGCAAATTACCAGCAGTGTGATTCTGTTAAAGGATCTACAGGCTTTCAAATATATAAAATAAGTATATTTTACATCTTTCCCCAATATAATAAATACCTACTCATTATTAAGCCAGCCACGATCATCATCATCATCATCAGCCGCAAGACGTCCACTGCTGGACAAAGGCCTCCCCAAAGTTTTCCACAACGATCGGTCCTCTATTGCCGTCATACAGCGGTTTCCCGCGACCTTTATCAGATCGTCGGTCCACCTTGTGGAAGGCCTGCCGACATTTCGTCTCCCGGTTCGCGGTCGCCACTTTAGAACCTTTCCGCTCCAACGGCCATCGGTTCTACGAGCAACCACCACTACCACCACTACTACCACTTAAGGTTTGCTATTTGGTGAGCTATATCAGTTACTTCAGTTCTCCTGCGGATCTCCTCATTCCTGATTCGATCTCGCAAGAAGACACAGGCTTCGAGTTCCGGTCCTGATGGCGGACTGACATAGTGGCGTTTCTATACAAACACTTTAACACCTCGATGTACCGATAGTCGATTTGGCACCACTGAAGGGACTGCAGTACAGCCCAATGTTTCGATCGAATCGAAGGCTTTCTCAAACGCTAAGCATAGTGGCTGGTCATACTCCTCCGTCTTCTGTATTTATAACCTGCCGCAGCGTGTGGTCTATGGTGCTAAAGCCTTTTCGGAAACCGGCTCGAAAATTTAGGCAAGTCAAAATGGACCTTATTGCATACAACTAAAGTACATAAAAAGGTATATTTTTGAAATACGGACTTAAATACGGAACCCTCGGTGCGCGACTCCGACTCGCACTTGACCGGCTTTTTTTAATGACTGTTGTTTGTTACATAAGAAGAGCTGTCTTACAGGGCTGACGTGATCAGTTTTTGATCAAGTCCTTAAAAATATTTCAGAATGTAAATAAATAAACGTCTCTTATTTATAATAAAAATCAATAAGTTTCTGTCAACAAAATCATTTTTGGCATAAACTTTTGCTGCCGATTATACTTTTTTGTATAAGTAGTCATCATCTGCTTCTCAAGACCAAACTAATGAGTCTCACCCTACGGAGCGGTGGGTCTACGCCAAGTGTGTAGATAGCGGAGATCCTGGTTGCCATCTTCCGCCTCCATTAGCAGATCAGCTCTTAGATACCGTAATATTGCATTGCAATTGGGTATACATAACGTGTTCCACATTTCAGCCCATTCCATTAACGAGAATTGATTCAAAAGAATATACCCAAACACACTAGTTAACACATTAACTAACAATTAAACTTGTTAAAAACTTAAACGCGTTATGCGCATCAAAGTTCGGAAGTGACGGCTCGTGACGTCACAATGTGGTAAGAAATGTGCTACGGCGTGACGTCACGCGGAAGTTTAACGCAAAACGAAAAAATACTTGTTCAATATTTTTTGATAATGTAAATGAGGGACTAAATATAATTTTTAATACAACTGCTCAAAAAGTGATAAAGGTACTATTCCTTTTTTTTTTCAATTTACGTTCGAATGATCCGTTAAATGAGTATTATGCATGACCGCTGGCTAAAAGAGTATTATGAGTGACCGATGGCTTTCGTAAACTTACTGTTTTGTTTTTGTTTCATTGACAATTTTTCGCAAATGTATTAAAAAACGTTGTTTGATGTCGTATTAAAAATTCTAGTACGGTAAAAATAAAATGAAGATCAATCTTATGATATAAACCAGGAAATTGTACGTAGCATTTCGAAGAAGAGAAATTGGGTAGGTAAAGTTTTTGGAAGAGGTGTAAATTTTTTTTTTTTTCGATAGTCGTCATCCTAAAGATCAAGGAACTGCGGCTCTTTTATTTTTATTTCCTCTAATATTTTAGAAATATTTTTTTTAGTTATTAAGTTGACATTTGTACACTTTAATGACCGACAAGCTTGTTGCCTTCGTACTTAATGAAAAAGAAAAAAGAAACTGTCACTTCTATAACTGTCATTGTCAATCAAAGTAAACAAACGATTCAATTCTTTCAAGCATCTAAGTAAATCTTTGTAATAATCCATTTCCAAAGTCCGTGTGGGATTGCTTGAATTCATTGCGTGTATACGATTCAAACGTGCTCTCGTGGCTATCGAAAAGCAGGGCAAGAGTCGTCGTGAAAGAAAGAAATCGGTGTCCAAGAAGCAGTGCCAAAGGGGTCGGAAATAAATCGTAGTCCAAATATCGTGTAAAGGTCAAAGCGAGCAAAGCAGGAGCAAAGCGGCAAAATCGAAAGTCCGGAGTTCGTTCTGAGGTCGTTAAAATATTTCTAAAAACACTGATCACATGAAACGCAAGCAAACAGAAAAGAGTCGTTGAATTGAATCGTTTGTTTACTTTGATTGACAACGACAGTTATAGAAGTGACAGTGTTTTTTTTCTTTCTCATTAAGTACGAAGGCAACAAGCTTGTCGGTCATTAAAGTGTGCAAATGTCAACTTACTAACTAAAAAAAATATTTCTAGAATATTAGAGGAAATAAAAATAAAAGAGCCGCAGTTCCTTGATCTTTAGGATGACGACTACCGAAAAAAAATATAATTTACACCTCTTCCAAAAACTTTACCTACCCAATTTTCATATTTCTCAGACTAATCCTTGTCACGTCTTCCGTACGTTCGCGATCCATAACATTCCACCATTCGAACAAAGTTATTATGGAATATACAAATAGGACAAAATATATTATGGATTCCAATATAGACCCCTTCCGTAGCTATGTTGTAACATCTTTGCGAGATGGAGTTAGTATTATATCTCAGTTATAAATTCAGAATACATAATATTTACCCCACAAAGCGCTTAAGGACTAGGTACCATAAGAATTGGCATTATCAGATTACAGTTCAAATTCACCTGAAAAAATACTATAACACACAAAAAAAAAAGATTTCTATCACTTCATTATATTGATTTAATTCAGTTTTCATTTGATCCAATGGTTTTCGAATTTGCATATCTTCTGAAAATTCGGTTGTGAATCCCAATTCCGTTGACTGTGCCTAATTCCCGAACTCCTAACGATTCGCTCAAAAAATAGAGTTCGACTTATCAGAACGACCGATCCGACACTTGTCATACATACGTGCCTTGTTTCTTTCTCTGAGCGAGACATGAAATAATAGCTACGTTACAAATGGTTATTGGAGAAAGATAAATGTGAACTTGTCATGCGGAATAACAAAGTGTTGTCGATACAAGTCTGTTGCTAAGTGCTTGGTTACGACTACGATTGTGTCATAAAAATATTTACAATGTCAATAAGATGTTGCAGAGTTCTGTTGAGACCATACATTTAAAAATTGCGGTGACGTCTCGTCTACTGTTACAGACTGGTGCAATGACTTATTTATTTTAAAGATCTTTATTGAAATTTTCCCTTCTGTTCCAGATTCAACGATGGCAGCATTAAGGGGAGCGGGAATATCTTGCACATCATTTCAATGTTCTATTATCAAATCAATATATAATAATAATCTAGCCTATATACGTCCCACTGCTGGGTACAGGTCTCCACTCACAATGAGAGGGTTTGGGCTATAGTTCCCACGCGAGCCAGTGCGGATTGGAAACCTCGCACACACCGTCAAATTGCTTTGCAGGTGTGTGCAGGTTTCCTCACGATATTGTTTTCCTTCACCGAAAAGCTCATGGTAAATTTACAAATTATATTTCGCACATAAATTCCAAAAAATCTTAGAGGTGCTAGCCCGGGCTTGAACCCACGATCCTCTGCTTAAGAGTCGGCAGGTCAAGCCATTAGGCTACCTTGGCATTTTTTTTTCAATTTTTTGAAAT
This sequence comes from Tortrix viridana, assembly GCA_963241965.1. NCBI lineage: Eukaryota > Metazoa > Arthropoda > Insecta > Lepidoptera > Tortricidae > Tortrix > Tortrix viridana. The sequence continues at coordinate 53,833,117 of OY725171.1, read as the reverse complement.
CAATATACTGATTTGAAAACTTTTTGTAACCTGTTTACGCGTGAATGCAGTGGGGAAATCATTCCAGACGGTAGATAAATTACGAATTCTATCCGAGGAAAGCATTTCCTTAGAGAGCACTCGAATGTACCGCGGTCATGGTTACCCGTGGTGCTCGTGTTACGGGTTACGGCCGGTCCGTGAGTGACCTACAACTTAGCAGAATCTTATTTCTCTTAAAACTCTTATTATCCTATACTGTAACGTGCGGTTCCTGTATCAAACCACGGATAGATAAGGATACCTCGAGTTAAAATTTGACATTTGTTTGCCACATACAACATACTGTGTCATATGTAAATTTTGAAAACGACTCTTATCTAGGTTTGAATATAGGGACCGGAAACTAGTGAGCAAAACTTGTATATGCATGGCCATCTCGGAAACGGTTCTAAGGAATTTGATCAAAATCGCGATTGATTTGTTTAGTTATGGTTTAGTTGTCGTCTTTAGAAAAAGTCGGTTTTAATCCAAACAATGCTCTTTTTCCCCGGTACACAGGGACTGTTGCACATGCACAAACGGGAAAACTAGAATACGAAACAGCGAATTATACATATCCATTCTTTGCATTTAATTTAAACTTTGGACACTCTTGAGGGTTAGTAGCGTTAGTAGTGTCCTGCCTTGTCTATAAAAAACGCTATTGTGATTTTGAGGCTGATTATTTCCGCTGATATGTTACTTTTACTTCTGAACAACTTTAATGAGGAGGCAATTAATTTGGTATGGCTGCTTTGTGCACTAACAAATATACTTTTACTTTTGATATTGTTTTCACGATCTGCAGTGGCCCCTCAAATGGAGGATTTGCAATTTTAACGATAATTATCAACTAAATTAAATTTCTAACCGTATATCGAACGTTATGAACGCTATAATGCTTTGTGTTAGGGATCACGTCGGGCCATTACGTGAAGGTTTGTCTGAGTTCAGCTCGATATTATTAACAAGGAGACAGCAAGGGTATGGGGTCCTCAAATCGAACGGAGGTTCCGCGTGTAGTTACGAGTTAGTACTCAGTGAGTGTATTCACATTATACTCAAACCCTAGAGTGCACTACTTAGCCATTTGCCGAGAAAAAAAATAGTTTTAGATAATTTCTTTTGCACTTATACATTATTGAATTTACATAATAATTCAAAAGAAATTGTTTATAAGGAGTTATTAAATTTAAAAAAAAAGTTTTTTTTTTTAACACTAGGAATTTTTTTCTCGGTAATGGCTAAGTAGTGCGAACCTCCGTTCGATTTGATTATCCCACACCTTCACCGTATCCTTGTAAGACGCGAAAAAAAAATTGTTACGCGTCGCTAATTGCAACGGAGTACAGCAAATATTCTAGTATCTTGTATAAATCTAAACGTTGTACGCATCAGCTTTTTACAAACCGATTGCTATCGGATAATATTAAATCATTATTTGTAGGTGCCAGCGCCGACCGCGGCCAGTCCTTAAGATCCGACTGGCCTCTTGTAGATCAGCGTTTCTAAAACTAGGGCTGTAGCGGCGAACAAATTCTAATAATTTATTCAGAAAACAGCCTCGTCTATATTCTGGAGAGATATTGGCTGCGAAGCAATCGACCAAACTAAATCTTCTACATGCTTGAACCATTTTCTAAGCGGTGCTCGATTCACCGTTTATCTTTTCAGTGACTATGTCTATGTATTGATATTGGCGTCTACCTATATTTATACTAATATAGTCTACCATTTATTAATTTATATAGTTCGTCTCATCTATTTCGACGACAGTGACATGAAGGATTTATCCTATCATGTGCTCTGATAATGGCTCACCAGACTGAACTTGATCAACCTACATAAAATATGAAAATATAACTTAGTACTAATTTTAGATAGATCCACCATTTTTTTAAATTAAAACTACACGGCGGTGCTCGCGGCACTGAGACGAACTTAGTGACCCTATCGCTTGTCGAAATCGGACTATGAAAATGAAATTTTATTGATAACATCGTTATAAGCCTGGTTTTACAAATTAATGTAATTATTTCCAAGTGGAAAATATTATTACAGCAAACTATACTAATACCAATAAGAGATAAATCTCTTCGGTATCTCCCTGCCTACTCGCCGAACCCATTCTTCTATCAAGTTCTCATCCTTTGGAAATCTGAAAATATCGATTTAATATATTCACAACACTAACAAACTAATAAAGCTACTAAATGTGAAAGTCACCCTGACACAAAATTAACTATTCGTGTATCGACTTTTTAATTTGGTAGTACTGGAGGTTCGTGTAGGGGTCCAATGGCGGGCTCATCGCGGTCCATTCGATGTCTAAAACCTCTTGGCAACAGGAAGGAAAACGAAAGAATATCTATAAGGACATCTCTTTCTAACGCGTTATGAATGCCATAAATAGAAAAAGGTCATATATACGTCTTTTGCTGTTTCTTATCGGTTTCTATGCAGGTACTTATTCTGTGGTTCAACACACCAGAGACACCACAGAACACTAAAAAAACAAATTTTAGAACGGTGTTCAAGGAGACTGCTTCAGTAGGAGTTCAAAAAGCGCGCTATTTTTCTTCATTGAGTGCTTAAGGTTTAATAAAATGTATCGTCTCCTTGAACGCGTTACTGCATCACACGATTATATTTATGTACATTTTTTTAATATGGTATCAATATACTCTTTGTTTATTTTATGTAATTATTTGTTTTTCTTAATTAAATGTATGATTGATCTTTTACTTACTTATTTATTGGACTTATTTATTGTCTTTTACTTACTTATTGGATGAATAGTTTTTCTCATAGGAGAAGTGAAAAGAAGAGTGTAGGTATTACACTGTAGAAAAAATATTTCTATCTCGGGCGTGGCGGTTTGAATCCCTCACTACGCTCAGGATTCCATATTAGAATCCATCGCTTCGTTCGGGATTCAACACGCTAACCCTCGATGAAATATTGCATTTTGCAAATATTGCTCCCTTGTAATACAATCTACTATTGTCTTACTAGGGTAGCTAACCATAAACAAACACAGATAGACACTTAAGGTAAATGAATATCCATAACGGTAGGAGGAAACCAATCAATAAATACTGACATGGCGATCCAATAAACAAGTCACTGCCAAGTTCCAAACACGATTGTTGTCGGCCGAAGTTAGTTAATCTCAATAGGCTAGTTTCAGTAAACTCCGTAGGCCAATGTTTTTGTTCTTAATGGAGAAGGCGGCTAAAGATTATTGGAAAACTTTTCCGTTACTAATTTATATGTACCTAAGCCATGTCTGAACTAGTACGTTCAACAATGCTTTAGGAATTACATTTGAGTGTAGACTTCTATTTACTGTCAAGATCAACAACAATTCAGCTCTGTTTACAAAGAGTTGACATAAGCTAAAAATATACTCGTATAGCGATATGAAACCCACAACACATCAATTCTGTATGATCGTATAGTAGTTAACATTCATAGAATACGACTCGCTCATTAAACCCTAGGTACCACTGGGCCACTATTTCCGTTTGTTTTAGTCGTACTATCTTGTTTCTATTTTTGACTTTGTATTACTACAATATTTTGGCTAATTCTTCGAGCGTTTCAACCGCCGTTATTCCCGTAGCCGCATTAATTACAAAATTCCTGTAGCTTTAAATCAGGGCGCTCTACAGCCGACAATAGCATCCAAAGCTACAGGAATTTTAACATTAAGGCGGCCACGGGAATGACGGCGGTTGAAACGCTCGAAGAATTACCCTTTTTGACTTAATAGTACTAGATCTTATTCACTTGACATATCTACTAAAACATTAACAGTATCTAGACACGCGGTAGCGTGTCAAGCTAAGTTCAAGCTAACAGAACTGGCGAGCAGCACCGTGTGAAATATTACACGAACTATTTGGAGCCACTTTTGACCCCCTCGTAACACGAAAACTATTTCACATAAACATGTAAAATTTGGCTCATATATTGAATCTTGCGAGATACATAATGTGCTCCACATAAACATACCTCAAACGGTTATTTAGATATTAATTCATTTTTACCACTGACTTGCGACCTAAGTATAGATAAAAACTTTAACCCAGTTCCAGATGACCTAGAAAGTTCAAATTTTACATAAAACATTAACAGTATGATAAAATATATTGGAATAAAGGCCCAGTATTGATTCATAGGATTCCTTCAGTCAAATATTCTAACCTGTCAGTTAATCAATAATTTATTCGCGAAACTACGCACGCAACATACCAACCTACGAGAACCTAAGAAACCTAAGAAAATTTCATAAAAATAAACTTTAATGTTTAAATTTCCAAGTTTATGAACTTCGAGGGAAGTTTACAAAGTCTAACACGAAACGCTAAGATCTCGCAGAACCGATCAAACTTGTAAACTACATTTTCTCCCGCTTAGCACTACCGTATCTAAAGTTGCGCTTTCAATATTAGAGTGTGTGAAATATTTTAGCCACATACACTCAATGAAATCAAGTCTATTAGCAGGGTTTACTACGATGATGTGCTAATAAAACCTAGTTTTGTCAGGCTGTCAATGGAGAAATCCATCCAATCAGCCTGTATTCATCCACTGCCGGCTATTGGCCCCTGCCCTGTCAGGTTGAACGGAGAAACGCTATGCGATTACCTGTCAAAGGCACTGTGTGGTTGCGCTTTCTGTGCATACCTGTAGTATGATGGAAGTACCTACTGGGTTAAGCGATTTGATAATGTCTGGCAACGGATCGTGACTGTCAATTTAAAACTATTTTGTACGCATTTTTTGTGTAGTCTATAAATTGCGTTTTTTTTTCAATTTCATTGTCCGATTTTTTCATTAAACGCCGTTTCAATAGCACTTACACGTACTTCGAACTATGCACTACAGTGATTAGCGTTTTATAGTAACTTATATTTGAAAAAATGTACATATGTGGTTATTTCAGGCGTTGCCAACCTGACAGACAGGTACAAAATGAACGGTTAGCAGGAATTTAAGAAATTCTTGTAACGGAAAGTCATAATTTAAACACTTTTCTAAGCGGAAAGAATTAAAGTGCGGTCACTTATAATTAATTCAATGTAGGTACGATGTTCAAATCGGCAGTGTGGTATAAAATGCGAAAATGATAACCTGTCAAAGGCGAAACAAATTTAATTTATTGCAATGCCCTCGAAGCGAAGTCGCGAGCTGTTGACATCATATTAAATTATCATTTCGAAATACGTGCTAACGTCTCGAGACCCGCGCAAAATAAACATTCGCCGATACATTTTTCCTAAATTGTTACTTGAGCGATAAATAATTTTGCTTCAATAAAATAATGTTTTCCTTCTTGCACTCATTTGTCAGATCTGTCGGTGTTTCATAATAACAATGATAAGAGACAAAGACCGGTAGTAATGGCCGATGACCGCGATGGAAAGTTATACCGTTTATGAAAATGCCTAAGATGAATAAGTATACATTCGAATAATATAAGGTAGGAAAAAAAACACTAAATCAAAAAGGTTTTCACCAAAATCTAACACAAAAATAAGTAGTAAGTTTTTTTTTAACTCAGACTATTATCTATTTATGACTAGTACTACAGTGGGATATTTTTTTGTTACTGCTTCAGACACAATAAAATTGTAGGGTGTCAGTGCCACGTTACCGGTGCTTGACGTAACATTTTCCAGGGTTAATATGAGAAATCACAGAAAACTGAGATGTGCCTTTTAAAGTTTTTTTATCTGTGTCCGCAATATGACGTGGTTTTCAGGGTTATTATTTCTGTCACTCACGTGTCTTTCTGTCCGTCTGTCCGTCGTCTTTACACGACGTCACAGGTTTTACAGCCATACGGTTGGAGCTAAGTCTTAAAATTTTCACAGTATAAGCATCTTGTTCATCCAAAGCCATAAAAATGGACTAAAATATTTTTAAACGTTTTTGGTTATCGTCCATCGAGTAGGGTATCGTTGTTTAGAACTTGTTGAGTAAATAAATACTGTATTTTTTGTTTTAAAACATATTATAAAACAAAGGAATGAACCAAAGGCAGCTTTTCAAAATGTTGTTCAAAAGAATTTTTTAACTTTGTGTTGACCTAGGGACTTGAAATTCAGTGATAATGTTTATTATTACGATACGTTACGATAAGGTTTTTTATAAGTATTCCGGGTACACCTACAATTATCAGGATTGTCTTGAATTGTTATCCGCGGATGAAAAAGTCACGCTGACGAACTCGCAGCCGAGTCTTCTAATGCGCGTTTCCCGTAACAATTAGTAGGTACAATAATTGCGTTGTAGTTGAAAACGTTGGAATCTAGATTTAAAACTGACAGTTCTATACATTTTGACACAACTAAACTTCACTTAAGACTTACCCCCTAATCTGGATTTAATTTATTCCTGCGTCCTAAGTATACATTATGTGCTTACTATGTCTGCTCAAATTAGCTTTTCATTTTATTTGAACAAACAAATACATACTGCACCGAGTCAGTACCTACCGGGAACCAATACTGAAATGAAAAATCGTTGAATAGGTTTCGACTCGATATTACTCGTTTGTATACTTTGGCCCCGACCGTGAAGTCGACGATATTAAAAAGCTCAGTATTGGGCACGGGCCTGCGGCGCGGCCTGTCCCATATCCAATTACTAGGGTTTATTGTTAAATGTAAAAAAATAGTAAGTCACTTAAAGAAATAGTAGATTTACAGACAAAGGACAATTAAGCCTTCTTATTTGAGATATTTTACGTGCACACACGCGCGTACCTTCACACACACATATACACGCATACATATAACTTTTTCGTGTAACAATTTTAATTGTTTTACATTCAATTTTTCTATTAATTCGTGTTAATTATTTCTGTAATTAGCACATGTAACATTTTCGACCTGAGCGACGACGCTCGGTCTCCCAGGTACCTACTAAGCCTTAAAGGGGTAATGTTGGTTAAAGTCGAGTGGCCCCCACCCCCTACAGCCAAAACTACAAGTAGTAAAAATCTGAAAAATATCTTAAATTAAATCACATATACCTAGAGGTAATTAATTTAAAAGGAAAACTATCACGACATAGACTTTATTGGTTCTTGATTTGATGGACAGACGATTAAAACTTTCACACCTAAGTACCGAAAATCGGCTAAGATAACTTTGAAAAGAAAATTAGCTAATAAGTATTTATGGTTTTTGGAGATTGTTTGTTGTATTTGTGTGTGACGGATCCGTACGGTGAGCAGGGTCCGACATGCTCTTGCCCGGTTGGAGAGCTTTATTTTGTGGATTGTGTTTATCTTGACTCTAGTCATTATCCCTAATTACTTTGACGCGTCTTGAGGCGGGCACCTCACTCGCGATAGTTTATTAATACGGCGCTGATACGGCTCCTGTCATTGTAGGCTTTATATTCGGAAAACATAAAAGGGAAAATAGAAGCCAATTAAGGAATGGAAGTGTATGACTACATTCATTGCATTTACAGAATACGAAGCGTTTAATAAATTGGCTCAATTTTTCCGCTTATCTTTGTATAGAGACGTGACTCGCTTTGGAAACAATTGGTAAACAACGCATTTTATGTCTCATCTCCACTTTACGCCGAAAATGTTCAAAGCATAAAATGAAAAATAAATTTGTTTTCTTTCTAGCAAATTTGATTTGAGTTTCATGTTGTCTTATGTGCCCGTCACCTTGTTTACCGGGCTGGTGTAATTGAACATTTATTTAGATGAACAAAGCGCACGAATAGACAGCGACTTGCCCTGCGTTATACACCGCTATTTTATACAGTAGGTACTATAGATATGATACCATATATTTTTATATAAATTTTTATATTTACCCTTTATTTCATGAGACTAATTTGAGTTATGCAACTATTCTGACATTACGCTCATTGGAATTATGATCACTTCTTGATAAAAGTGTGCACTATGGCAACACTAATTTAATTGGCACAAAAGGGTTGCGTTAGTCGTTGTTTTAGGGTTCCGTACCTTATGGATAAATTGTATAAAATTGTTTGTTGAAAAGGTTTCCAGGTTTCTTATATTATTGGAAAACCGTTTCGTTGCTTTTACTGGGTATTCACAATTTACTAGCTTACTATTTTTTCTAGGTCAAACCAGTCAACTTTATTAAAGACTATAAATAAGGAAATTGGCTGCAGCGTTTCAAATAAGATTTTCTGCACCGAGCAGAGTATTAGGAGGCTCACCAGCTCTACTTTGCGGCTATAAACACCTTGACGTGTAACTCGAACTAGAGATGGCGAGGTAAACTGTCAAGATTGTCTGCACAGTTTTAGTACCGTCAAATTTCCGGAGCGTTGTCGGTTTGACCGCATCGGCATCGTTGACGCGTGCCTCGGTGCCAAGACGGGGATGCGGACCCCGCAACTTGGTATACAGAGTAGTTGGACTGCTTTTATACACACCGTAAAACAGTTTATAAAAAGGACTAACGTTTAAAAACCAAACGCTGAAACATACAAGCTGCAAGTAGGGGTTACTTACAGGCACAGTCGACTACCGAATATGAGCGAACGGTTTATATTCCCACACACACCCATAAATATAAGCGTGGTCAATAGTGAATTTTCGACAACCGGTTACTACGAGTGTTAACTAGCTGGAAAGCTTCGACGGCAAAATATTGAACGAAAATTCACTCTACAGCCTGCTCGCTCATCTGGCCGGTGAGAATGCCGCCTCATTTTAGTACAATTAATTACACATCGCAAATAAACGAGCTCGGCGCAAACATAATTCTGGCTCGAATCATAAATCACTACTTTCAGAGATAAGGAACCACATGGTGCCTTACATTTTGAGGACTGTAATTATACGCAAAATGTGTCAAACTACATAGGATAGCGTAAAAGCTCTCGTGTAAAACGGTCACCTCGTGCTAACAGGGTGCGCACAAATTGCGAAACTACGCACAAATTGCCCACCATTTACGCTATATAACGGCAACGTCACGTCGCCTCTGTGAGACAGCACAATAAGTAAAGGTCTTAGGTGAACATTTTACTGCATTGTAGTTTTTATAGTTTATTAAAACTATAAAAAATCAAATGCAGTACAATACAGCAATGCAATACAATTGAATTAGTCACGCTAATTAATGCAGTAAGTCGTAGGAAAAAGCTAATAATAATATATAACTGCTTCCCATGAATAGATGAATTGAGACACATCTAAGTAAATCATGACGATAATTAAAGTGGCACGACTAGAACTTTAACATTTGTACGTCAAAATCGTCGTGAAGTTCAGCAACTTACTACATAAATAATAAGTCGGTGCGCTCGGTTAGATTCGAAATGCAATTTGTCACTTTATTGGTTTTCCGCTCAACGTCCCTGCATAATAAAGTAAAAGCACTTCTAGGGAGAGCAGTACTGCTCGCTACAATGATATTTGTCCATGCGGTATAATAAACAGTATATATATAAAGTCCCATTAAGGTTTATTTATAAGGTCGTAGCTGTCCATTCTTATGTAGAAACTGGATAAGATAAAGATTAACAAATATATACCGCTGTGTAAGAGGTTAAATCGCGACGCGGGACGTTTCACGGACGTGACGGCCGCCTACAATTGAAAGATTCGCTATCAGGTCATGGTGACGCATCTCTCGGTTTACGCAGAGCTCTTTCGAACCGGGAACATGTGTGTTGACATCTGATTAATGACCGTTTCGAATTTCTTTCCCCAGCTTAGCGCCCTACGAAGACAATAGGAGGCAAAAATAAATTACGCGACGACTATGTAAATCTAGTTTAGCAGATCCTTCATTGATGGTGCCATTCGGCATTTCCGAATCCACATAATTTTATCAGCAGTCTGAAGTTCGTCGTTACATCATGGCGAAGCTGATAGTTAAGTGATAATCTAGCTCTAGCTATCTTTATTATTTAACTAAATTTACCTGTTAATTCTGACCAAAGTTTTGAAAAAAAAATCTTGCATTATTTTAATGCAACGGGAGCATTATTATTTGAGGCTGTCAGTCAATCAGTGAGCAGCGGAACAGATAAAATACATGTACAGTCAAGGTCATAAATATGTCATACATTTTAGTACCTTGTCTATTTAATGTCATGTTTAAACTGCCATATACGAGTATGAATATCTCAGCGATTAAAGTGACAAGGTAGTAAACGTGTACACATATTTATGACCTGGACTGGAATGTCCCTAGGTTGCTAAGTGCCAGAGGAGCCGAGCCAAAACCAAATGACATTTCACCTCAACGTCAAATGAAAAGATGCTTGTGTATATGAAGTCGGGTTAAGCTTGACTTCCGGGTCATTTATAACATAACACGTCAAATAAAGGCACACTTTTAATTAACGGGAGCAGTACACTTTTACGAGTTGAAGACTGATATCTAAGATAACAATCAGTATTCGATATTGAAATTGGTTTTTCAAAGAAAACCGTAAAAGGAGGCATTGTTTAGCTAAATCACTTCGGTTAAATGAATATTGTTTACAAGTTGCGGTGGTTCACGTATCGGGTGAGACTGGGCTATCCACACCCGTTTCGCAGCACAATATCTTGAAATCCTTTCTGTGATTAATGACCGGAGCTCCATGAATCCTTAGTGTAACGTTTAATAACTAAAACCGGACGGTAAACCATTATTTCAGTAATGTTTACAAAGCTATACAGAGGTATAAACACTCGGTGTAATTTTAAAGTCCCTTCGGATTGGTATGGCTTTCTCACTTGCTCTTACGCTACACGTTTCTAACTTATTTAGAATAACCAACGACCCAAAATGATTCAGAACAAAATTGTAGTACTTACGTCACGGCGCTAGCTAGTATTACCTTCATACAGCCTACACGAGATTATTCCTAAGCCAGTTGCGATTGTCAACTATTTGTACGTACCTACCTACTTACTACACGTGTGCAAAAGGCAAGGCTAGCGTGAGTTTAAAAGTTAGGACAATACCTATGCTATTTCTAATTAGCGTAATTTATCAGTCGGGAGGGAATTTGTAATGGTTTAGCATCTTAATTTTTAGAGTTCCGTACCAAAATGGTAAAAAAGGAACCCTTATGGGGAGACTTCGTTGTTTGTCTGCCCGTCCGTCCGTCTGTATGTCGCAGCAGTTTTTCTCATCAACTATAGATGCTATCAACTTGAAATTTGACACAGTTGTATAACTTGCTTGCCAATGTACAAAAAAGTTGGACACGCGCACCGAGGGTTCCGTATTTAAATCCGTACTTTAAAAATATACCTTTTTATGTAATTTAATACGTATGCAATAAGGTCCATTTTGACATGCCTAAAATTGCAGATCCTTAAAGCTTTTTGGCAATTTCTAGAAAAATAAAAATTTTGAACACTTCGTTTTATTTTTCCCGTAAAATATAGATTAAAAAATAAAGATTACCTGTTGAGTTTCTTGCGGCGCTTCTTCTCAGCAGTGCGTCTCCTCTTGGAAAGCGCTGGTAGATTTTGACGTGTAAAAGTGCCCGTGCGGCCTCTTACTTAATAAATATCTTGTACCTTTCATATTTTTAACGGTAGGTACTCTTTTAAAATCGGAAAAATATAGTTGTCACTGTTTAACAAATGTCATTTGTAACAAGAGCGAAGAGTATGATGACATCAGTCGTTTTAATACTCTATATAGCTATAACTGTCCTTATTTATCTGAGTTGAAAACCGACGCCATCGAAAGTGTATTACATATATCATTTGTTTCGCTTAGCGAATCGGTAATCAATTTCGACTAAATATGATTTTATCATACACATACATGTAACATAGCGCGTAGTGTTACATTAAAACGTCGGGATATGTTATTATTTCCCAGGACCACCAATTTTTAACAAAAATGTTTAATATTTAAAAATGGATCTTATTTTGTATGGGATGCTAAACTTGGCGCCCCTCTTAAAGCGGCTACAAGAGCAGCTTTTTATCGGGAAAGTTTTTTCCCGCCTTCGCAAATATTTCAATTGCAGATGGGTCCGTGTAAATCAGGAAACCTTATACCTACCTTTTTTCTTAATTGGCGTCGAAAACTTGCGCTAGCTGAGGGCCCGGCTAATTGTGTGTTGGATCAGTTATTGCTTCGAATATTAATCATTATTATTACCTATATTATGTTTTACTAATAACTTGTTTTAGTCGCAGCAGTTTAAATAGTAGAACTCGTTTTTCTCTATTCCTCGAGAGTTATCAAGTTTTTCGGGTCGTTAAGTATCTCATCTCTTTCCATGAAGCTCAAGCTATCTTTCTTAAATACTATGATTATGATTATCTATCAATCAAACGTTTACGTCATAACAGAAAAACCATTTTCTTCTTCTCGTGATTAAATGGCGTCTGTCTCGTAGAAAATCTGGCAATACCATTTAAATAATTTCCTTAACCTTCGTGGTGTGCGCGTAAGAACCAGAAACTCTTAACTCACGGGTTTTCAAAAGTAAGTATTTGTTTATGGATTAGGAATCTTTTACACTGGTTTAACGTGCATTACTTAGTGATTTTTAATAGTTTATTATCTTCAAAGCGATACGAGTTACTCGTATTACACTAGTTTCTTGGAGACATTCACTTTATTTGACCTAAGGAATGCTCCCTTAAAATTATTCGTAAAAAAAAACACGGCGTATAACTTATTATAATTTCTGCGGTTATAAAACTATTGTAGTCTGTCAAGATTAACGGCGGCCGACACGCGAACAGGCGGGTCTTCATTGCTGTTGAACATTGCAGTGCATGTTTAATCGCTCTGGTGAACAATTTTCTGCTCAAGTGTCACGCGCACGCACGCGCCCGGCGGCATTCTTTTATGTTTTACTTGATGATCCAATCCGGCTCGCCACAAATTTTAATTCTTTTACCGATCAATTTTATTGGTCTAGTTTGCGTGATTCCAATATGTTTCATTAGTGTTAGTTATGATATTTAGGGTAGTTGAAAAAAATGTTGCTAACATGCTATTATTAGTCAACTGCGGTGTCTCGATATCGGCACAGTAAGGGTAGGTATATATAGATTGTGGTATCGGTGTTACCAGTACTAAACTATAATGACACTAATATTACTGTGAGTTGTAGATTCCTAATGATTAAATATTATTAAAAAAATGTGTTCTTTTGCGTCGATGTTGCCAAATGGTTTTGTTTTAATAAAACCAACGCGGGTGGTTTTGTGCCCTTATATGGCAACACAGCGTAAAGGTTGTTTTTAAAGGTAGCTGGATGTCTCTAGTTGACTCACTATGCTCACGCTCTCATAACAAGGGGAATACATTTAGGCCCGCTTGCACCATCTGCGTTAAATATGTTTAAGTCTTAAACATATTTAATGACATGACATTCTCATACATTTTGACAAATTGATTTAAGAAAGAAAGCAGTCTTAATTTTTAATAGTAGATAAATTACTGCGATGCGCGCTTAATAATAACCGCGAAGTAGGTCCATGATAATGAATGATTCTTCATCTTTAAAGTTTGCGTCCAAGGTTCTATAGGTAGGGACATGCGCTCAACAACTTTAAATATGTTGAGCCACTATAACATTCTGCAGCAGAAAGCCAATTATTACTGTTGACGTAATTTATTTCTCAGGCGCAAGGTCAGTCAGGTCAGTTGTGGCAAACCTTGGGGGAGACCTACTCGTATGTCCGGCAGTGGACGTCTTTCGGCTGAAATGATGAATTTATTTCTCGTTTCTTATCACTGTCATAATTACAGGGTTCTGTGATGTTCTGTAATGAACCGCCAATCAATACAAGTGGTTGACTGTACAAGTGTATCGTAGTAGGTAATGATAATATAGGCAAGTATTCATATACCATAATATATCGCACAATATATTAAATCACGTCGACATATAATCTATCAGTTTAGATTTAGAACGAGGCACCGCCTTAGTCCCTAGAGGGAGGTTCTCCGATGGAAAATGTATGTTGCGGCCGGGTCCAGTTACTGTACAATTAATTTGAGCTAAATTTCGCACCGCTGAATTATTCATCGACCGCACGCCCGTCGCCTACAAAAAACGGATAATGGAGAGGGCGCATTGAACAAGAAAATAGTAAAAACTCTAACACTTTTTTAGGGAAATGGCGTAACACTCCTTTTGAATAATATCAGTGATAAAATTATAACCGTAGAAATCTCGTGGAGGTAGCCCGAGATACCTTAACAAAATAACTTACTAGATAAAAAAAATATCTGATATTCTTCAAAATAAGTTAGTTAATCTCCTTTGTTTTGATTGTCCTTATCGTAACCGTAGCTGAGGCCCGGTATAAGGAAATTCCTGTGCCCCAGTTGACCTATTTATCCAATAAAGATAATATTTGTGATCGCAACATAAATATAGCGAGACGTGACCAAACACGGATTTCATTTTTGTATTTTGAGCGTTTCTTAGCGTACCTTCGGAGGTGAACCAACGGACTCGGGTCTCAAACACAATTGCGATATTGGCAGTTTACAAAAGGTGATATTATGATGCCATTATTTAAAATACAATATAATACAAATACAAAACACTTTATTGTTCACTATACAAAAAACATTTACAAGAAACAAAAGGTACAACTAAAAAATAAAAGCCATCAATTTGCGATTTTCATAAAAAAGGAATAAAACCTGAACAGAATTATCAAAATTGTGAGTTTACTCACTTTAATACAAAAAGTAACGAGACGTGAATGTGACATCAGGTCGCGGCGAATTGAAATTTCAACAGCATACATGCTATTATACTCGGAAACTAATCAAGAGATAGATTTTACCTTTTAACTTTTTTTTTTTATTCTAACTCGCCCTTAATGTCCAGCTGTGTGATTCTGTTAAACACCTCGCCCTCCACACCGCCCGACGAATCATTTACCGGCGAATTTACGTCGTATTAAGGCAGTTTATGGTTATATACACATTTTGACGGACGAAGGCAGTCGACGAAGGCAGTTGACGAAGGCAGCGAATTTAAGGCAGTTGAATGTCATATAAACATTTTGACGGACGACGTAAATTCGTTAATGATTCGTCAGACGATGTGAAAGTGTGTGTTAAACAGAATACCATGGCAGGAACTGGTTTAGACACCAAACAAGAGATAAGGTGCTCTATATTTTATTATATTTTCCTGCAGGATATTCTTGCTTACATTTTTTTGCGAGGAATAAGCGGAAAATGACTACTGCGCGGACGGCGTAGCGGGGAAAAGCTAGTATTACATATATATTTACAAATTTAATTGTTTTATACAATGAAGTGATAAGTTTAGTATAATGGAAGGCTCTGTAAAGTCTACAATATAATTAAGAGTGTTACTTTAAAAATTATGTACTACTGGGTCCTGTAACACATGGCTTCCTAGCTCAGGATCCAGGACCAAGATAAAAAGCTGTATGTTTTATGCCAATAAAATATTTTCATTTTTATTTCATATTTTTGTGCGCGGTAAAACTATCTACAGGATGTCCCATAAGTCACATGTGACACCGGAGGTAGACCAGCCTATATATGTATACATACGAGCTTTTCCCCGAAACTCCGACTTACGTCATTGGTAAATGTTGCCGTGACACGTGACGGTTCATGTGTATGGGTAAATACTTAAATAGCTTGGAGTTAGCGCCATCATCCTACTTAGCTTTAGTTTTACTCTGGCTCCACTGAAAACCAGCGTGACGAAACGCATATCAACGTTTTGGCACATTAAACTGAATGGAGACCATTTTGTCTGGTCTTAATTATGTAAAACAAAATGATAAAATTAATCTGTAACTTGTAAAATGCTTACTAAATTTTCTTTCTTTCTTTCTTTCTTTCTTTCTAGTTACTGAGGAAAAGTCAGTGTGACATACAGACAGACAGACGGACAGACATGGTGAAACTGCAAGTTCCTTAATTACTAGTTTGACTACGGAACCCTAAAAAATTACCTACTCGAGAACGGAGAGTTTGCAACTGTTTTAAACTAAATATCCGAGATTAATGACATTCTTAAAAGTCATGTTGTAAAAATATATTTAATTTTACTATGAATTGCCATGCTTATTTTAGTTTGTCTGTGAGCTTATAGAATATAATATAATAATCCAGCCTATATACGTCCCACTGCTGGGCACAGGCCTCCACTCACAACGAGAGGGTTTGGGCTATAGTTTTCACGCGCGGGCCCAGTGCGGATTGGGAACTTCGCACACACCGTCAAATTGCTTTGCAGGTGTGTGCAGGTTTCCTCACGATGTTTTCCTTCACCGAAAAGCTCATTGTAAATTATATTTCGCACATAAATTTCGAAAAACTTAGAGGTGCGAGCCCGGGTTCGAACCCACGACCCTCTGCTTAAGAGTCGGCAGGTCAAACCATTAGGCTACCACGGCTTTTTTATAGAATATAAGATTCATAATGTTTTTTTTTAATTACGTGATTATTTTAGCAGAGGCAGATTGAGAGTAACCATTCCCTTAAAATATTCATCCCTTAATCACTTCCTAGTTCCCGTGTTTTACATGCTCTTCGCATTTTCATTTTATTTTCCATTTACGTGCCGGTATATTATTAGAACTACCTATTCACAAATATATTATATTATATTATATTATATTATATTATATTATATTATATTATATTATATTATATTATATTATATTATATTATATTATATTATATTATATTATATTATATTATATTATATTATATTATATTATATTATATTATATTATATTATATTATATTATATTATATTATATTATATTATATTATATTATATTATATTATATTATATTATATTATATTATATTATATTATATTATATTATATTATATTATATTATATTATATTATATTATATTATATTATATTATATTATATTATATTATATTATATTATATTATATTATATTATATTATATTATATTATATTATATTATATTATATTATATTATATTATATTATATTATATTATATTATATTATATTATTTGCGAACTTAACAATTTTTTTAATATCTTACATAAAATAAGCTTAGAGATATGGTAATAAGGTACGAAAGTGTCGCGTTATCTCAATAAGGCGCGCGTATTCTCCGATAACGCATGCGCAGAACTTAGCGAAAGTAAATCGTATTCTTACTTGGTAATTAGTTAAACAAACCTGCTTGTCTACAGAAATTTGAATTCCGATCACGCGTGCGACCGAGTATTATCATTCCATTATGGGGTCCCTCGCGATGGCGCGGATAGCTTAGCGGTAATTACCGAATCGCACGTGATCCTCCCGAATTTCTCATATTTGCTTTGTTTCATTAGATTTCTCACATGATAGGAACTATTGTAATCGGCGGTGCAGGGATGTAAATAGTGTTGGTCAGATTCGTCAGACTGGGTTAAAATTTGTCCGCTGCGCATTTTAAAAGGTTTTGGGCGCTGAAGTTATGTATGTAGATACATTTTTTCAGAATGCATGAAACTAGGATAGTACTATTGAGTCCAAAATCCAAAACTCAATATACCTACTACAAAAGCACCTTTTATAGGCCAAAACGCAATTTTAACGCTTTGTCCAATGATTGCAAAATATTAGAAGGTAATTTTATTTATTTATTTAAACTTCATTGCACAATAAGAATAAAGTACAAATGGCGGACTTAATACCTTAAGGCATTCTATACCGGTCAACCAACAGGCCAAACATTTAAAGGTTCTTAAAATTCTATAAATAAAATATGTCTATGTTTACATGCATATGATTAACAAAACACTAAAGTAGCGGCACCGAGTGATGGCTCTTTTGACAGCTGACAATAGTGTTGTGAAACACTCCATTTTATTATCGTAAAAATTCCAGTCAATTGACAATTTAATGAAGAAATAACCCATAAATAAATAACTTCTCGAAGCTGTAGTAGGAATAACCGTGTATTTTAGATGTACCTATGGGCTTTTATAGTCTCCAGGGCGACGATGGGAAATTTTCATAATAATTTGATTATGGAGCCGTTTTTTTTATGCCAATATAGTTTTTAGATCAAACTCTCGAAATTAACTGTGTGGCTAAAAGAAGACGACATTGTCAGAAATTTGGAATATTGTGTCAAAATATACAAAATGTTAAATTATTGATAAATGAGTGAATAAATAATCATAAAACAACGTTAACTCTGAGCTAGGACGCGAGTTTGCCAGGATGGTGACGTGAAAGTGCAGAACTTCATTGTCACACGTCGTTGTACCAGTCAGCAGTCCTTTGTTATCATCACGCGAATAGTTGTTTTTTGAGATGTTTTTTTGTTAGTTATGATTTTAACGATGAACGCTAGAGTGCGAGCAAATAAAAACAATCTCTAGATGAAACTGTTACGAAATGCGTTTCGGAAAATTACAGCCCCAGCGGTACATCACTATTCCGGTACCTGCAACAATGAAGTTTGACATCTGTTCCTTTATACTTTGCTATCAATATTTACGGAACTTCATGAGCGAGCAAACGTCAAAAGTGCGATCACTCGGTGCCGCTACTTTAATATGTACGAGTGCATACATATAATAATATAATAAATTAGTACCTACTATACCAACATTATGCAGAGTCTTAATCCTGTAAATAATCATAAAAATACTTGCGCAACAACACTTAAAAGACAGTTTGCTCTGAGCTTGCCTTATTCGAAAATGCAGTGCGTTCCACCTCGCCTGAAGATCAAAGGAATTAGAGAGGAAGCCAGTGCGATGAGGGGAAATAGAGAGCTTGAGGCTACGGGAGGAATGGAGTTCGCAACCCGGACGAGGAGTAACAAATTAAAATTTACATCCAAGGTAACTGGGTGAAGCTGGATCGAACAAAAAGGAGAAAAGAAAGGTCAGAATTCGAAGAGAACTGCATTTGCGAATGGGAAGCCATTTTAATTGGCGACGAAAGGCGGAGACGCGATCGTACTTATGCAAACCGAAAATAAAACGAATACAATTGTTTAGGAGACGACGACAGGCTGGCCTGTTTAGGGAAATTTGAGATAAGTATATTGGTGCAACACGCATTAGCGTAATCGATTACAGGGACAACGAGGGCTTGAACGAGGAGCGTCTTTGTTCCGACCGGCAGAAAGTGCTTGAACCTGTAAAACGCTCTCAGCGTATTGGTCACCCTACGACAGATGTCAGACACCTGAGCATCCCACGTCAAACCTACGTCAATAATTAGCCCCAGGTTTCTCACTTCACTCGACAGGGGTATCACTGTATCCTCAAACACTATCCGATAGTTAACCTAGTCATATTAAGGAGAACAAGACGGCCTGACATTTGGCTGGATTAATCCCAAAACTTCTGGACCAATCGGAGATGCTTTAAAGCTTTTGGCACACCAAACGTGTGTCAGGCGCGTCGCGCTTTGAACGCGGGCCCGCGCTTGTTGCAATACAACAAAGCAAATTGAACCCGGCACACCAAAAAGTAACGCGTGCCCGCGGCGGGCACCGCAGTCGCCGCAGACAACTCGGGCAGCGCGGCGCGTGGCGTGCGCGAAGCAGGGGGCGTTGCGCGCGCTGACACGCGAAGTTGTATTAAATATGGCCGCCATGTTTACCAGCACACCGGGACGGGGCGAACGCGTCGCGTCAGCGCGGCGTCGTCGCGGCTACTAGTCGTTGTATTTTTTTATAAACGCGTGGGGGATGTACGCGCGCACTGCGCAGCATGTCACACTGAACGCAGCTGCCAGGAGTGTGCAACGCTGGCGCACGCGTTCGAAACGCATTGAAGCTGCCGCCTGCCTGCGCTGTGCCGGGTGCTGCGTCGCTCACGCCACGCGTTTGGTGTGCCGAAAGCTTTAAGGTCTTTATTGATTAATGTTAATACTGCATCCAGATTGCTGATACTTACCTGAGTGTACAATTGTAGGTCATCGGCGTAGAGGTGGTAAGAGCATTTAATAGAAGACGTAAGCATATTAATGAAAATAAAGAAGAGGAGAGGAGAGAGTATACCGCCCAGCGGAACCCCGGTGGTGGGATCGCACCACTGAGAGAGTGTGAGAGCAACCCGAATCGCCTGTTGGCGATTGCAAAGATAAGATGAGAACCAAGCAGCCGCAGTCGATGAGATGTTTAAGTGAGCGAGAGCAGCAAGGAGTAGGTCTTAATCAACTGCGTTGAAGGCGTTGGAGAAGAGAAGTCAATCAGGACCAAAGCTGTTAACTGAGTCAGCTCCATGCCTTGCCTAACGTCCTCTACTTATTAAATAAAAAACTGGCTTATTAATAATGTATTTTATAATTTAGCACTTTTTAGCACTGTTACATCCGTGGGTCCACTATCACTCTGAACTGTAACGATTCATTAAAAACAGAGATAGTACATATAACGATACTATCTCTCTGAACTCTTTAAAAACAGATAGTATAACGATACTATCTCTGTTTTTAATTTACCGCATCCCTCATTAAAAAAAAGTAGATTTAAAGACGATGCGACAAAAAAAAATCAGAAATACTAATAAGTACATGATGTAAATATTTTTACGTTATGAAAGGTTAGCTATTACCTATTTAGATAAGTATAAATAAACATTATGAATATGAGGTAGATTAAACTTAATATTCTGTATTTAGTTGTCTATTTAAAAATATCGGCGGTCATCCCCTTGATCATAAGTAATTAAAGACTTGCAGTTTGCCTTACAGCCCAATAGTACTTAAAACACAGACTTAAAACGATCTACCTCTTTTCCTGCTTCTCTTTTGCTCGCCCTTTCGCTCGCTCTCATGGTAGTCTTAGCCGACTTGCCCAAATCCTTAACACTTTTTAAGAGTTATTGTAGGTACTGTGCCTACTTAAGTATTTTGGTTTGTAGTCAACCAAAACACATTGTCACTTACAGAAAATGAATTTCAAATCTAAACGTATAAAGTATACCCGAAGACACTTTCTGCCTAAAAGTAAAACACCTTATAAATATACTAATTTTATACAATTATTAGAAACATCACTTAAACGCTCCAGTGATTTTAGTATTGCGTGACGAGTTAACTCTATTTGGACGTGAATGGAACTCTCGTTAGAGCCGTATTCAGCGAGCTCACTAGCCTGAAATTATACCCAAATAAAAGGTCTGAGCCGAGATGTTACGTAAAAACTGTAATTAATCTCCGGCCGGCACATATGTGTGAAGTGATGGGAAAATGGTAGCCCGGACGATAACTGAGGCTCATTAACCATTTTTATGGCCTTGTCGAGCGGGAATAACAGCAAAGACAAAATGTATGTAAATCCAGTTCGAGAGTGTGAACTGAATGAAGTGCGGGGAAGGAATAAAATAAATTACATATCCATAAATCGAAGCAAAACTACCGTATATAATAAGATTTACGGAAAAAGAGGGATCTGAGAAACGTGGAGCGGGTCGACGCGGGGGCGGATTGTCGTTTAACTTTAATAATACGAAATGAAATATTTTCAGGCAGCACTTTAATTCCACCCCAGTGTACAATAGAGCAGGATGATTGCAGGCTTTAGCAGTAATGCGGAGTATGTTGCAGAATAAAGATTAATTTCACTTTGTTCCGACGCCGCGGTGTTGTACAAAGCGACTTTATTGCAACAAATCCTACCTCATTATTACCTTAAATCCTCATCTACGTAAGTACGGTGTTTCACGTTTGTCGAGTAATGTTACAATGCTTTGTGTTTATATACTTATATGTCAATGAAAAGCGTTTTTATGATCGTCGCAATTTTCTTTTTATGTTACCTTTTACACATACCCAGTGTTCAATTAATGTTCAGTTTATTATGAAAAAAGGACTGTTTATTTACTGTATCACCTAATCACTTTTAACTGGCAGGATGGCGTTCGATAGCGCGTGTACGTACGTGTTCGTGCCGATCGCCTACTAAAATATGAGAGAAGCAGCATGGTATATATGTAAGTAATGTCTTCATGATTAGTAAAATACTGTTATAAACTGCAAGGGATACGAAACTCAAAACTTTCTGGAGACCAATTCCATTTACTTTCAAGAAAATTCCATTCTTTAATAGAAAATACCCATAGTTTCACGGAAATGGACGCATTACTCATAACGCTGCAACCACAAAGTCTTGGAATCCGAGCCCCAAATATTCAAATTATACTTCCGCAAATGTCTTTTACGAGTAACAATAGCCGTTATTACAACTAATGAACGATTTACTTACTTTTACTGCACTTTACGAAGTAATAATATCTCTTGATGAAGTTTTCCCGGTAAAAACACTTTGACTACTACTTAACATCTAAAATAGGCGGACTCTGCCTATAATTCATTAGGGATCGCCTATTGTTCAGCAGTTATTTGCTACAATTTGTCACAATAGTGGCATTGCGGCTTACATAATTCAGGCGCGCTTAATTCATGACTTATCAATACGCGCAGTCGCGGGCGAGGCATTAGCATTGCTAATATGTGTCGCTCGTCGTCAACATGCGACCGACCTTTGGCCCCAGATCCCTCTGCGGCGGCTTCCGTCGTGCCGATTTATTGCCTCCGACGCCTATCGTGTGCCCTATCTAAATACTTAAGTAGGTATATATATACCGCATCCGAAACCAACGCCGCCAATAATTGTCCGGAATATCGACGACGACTACAGAGCCATCCGCTCTGTAACGTTATTATTATTACCCACGCCCTGGCGTAAATTGCTGCAAATTGAATATCAGCCTGAACGATTTTACGAATGATAATGTTACGTAAGCACGAGTTAATTGCATTTCATTTTGTGAAGTTGTCGAATATGATGTTTAAACATATAAAAATCACTTTGTGTTTCAATTTGGTGAGGCTTTACTTACTTGAATGGAACAACAAAACACACGCATACTTAACAGTAAATGATTTGATCATATTAAACAAATGACGTGCGCGCATCAATATTGACGCGCTTAGTTATAAGTGTCATATTGGGGAACGCAGAAAATATTTTCCCTTAGCCGCCTCGCAACGGCTCTCTCAATATTTTATATTAACATCCGCATTCATCCGCGCTCCGGTAGGGCAACAATCCTTTCCTTATCTCTATACTTTATCGTAATCACATCGGCTATGGAAAGGGGTAGTGGCTAAGGAAATAAAATAAAACGTATAAAGACTACTCCAGTACCTTCACAAGATTAAATACTATATATTTAACCAATAATGGTTGCTTATTTGTAAACATGTCGTTTGTTGAATTGGAAACTATCACCCTGGCCGAGTTCGGTTTTTAGATAGGAGAAAAATATAAGGAAAGGTCCGGGGCCTCCTCTAGGGGATTAAACGCGGGTGAAAATAGCTGGGAGCCATTTCGAAGTTGCAGAAATTTACCACGTCATAAAATTGGACGATTGACCGTAACAACAAATGACTAGCTACAACAAATGGCTAGCCGTTTTGTAGAGGCGAGCATCCCAGAGCCGCGCTTCAGGTGGCGCTTTTGATCCCGCTGGTACTAATGGTAATTTCAGGTTTTGAGTAGAGGACGAGTTTAACACGCTTATTTATTAGCTAACTAGTGCTAAATTAAACTCACTTTACTCGTAATAGTGTTTTCAATCACGATAGCGCGTCTCACTATTTAGATTTACGTACAGTGAGAGCGCGTAAAAAAAAAGCCGTGGTAGCCTAATGGTTTGACCTGCCGACTCTTAAGCAGAGGGTCGGGGGTTCGAACCCGGGCTCGCACCTCTAAGTTTTTCGGAATTTATGTGCGAAATATAATTTGTACATTTACCACGAGCTTTTCGGTGAAGGAAAACATCGTGAGGAAAACCTGTACGCACCTGCAAAGCAATTTGACGGTGTGTGCGAAGTTCCCAATCCGCACTGGGCCCGCGTGGGAACTATAGCCCAAAAACCCTCTCGTTGTGAGTGGAGGCCTGTGCCCAGTAGTGGGACGTATATAGGCTGGATGATTATTATTATTATTATTACAGTGAGCGCGCAAAGTTTATTTGAGGGGCGGGGCGCGCCTTCGTAGAATGAAACCACGTATGCTTTAATGTTTATCTTATTCAACAAATAACTTTTCAAATTATGACTATACAAAAAGAAAGGCAGAAATGATCATACTTACAAAATGAACATACGTAGGTACATTATTTTAATTACTTTTATTTATTTATTTTCTTTTCTGTGTACATATTAATTTGTCAACCCGTTTATGCGCAATAAAGAATTAACATGCATAAATACTTTCTGGGGAGTACCTGGTCTACTGCAAATACTGGCTATTTTACTTTAAAAAAAAATTTAAGATTGGTTTATCTGTTTCAACTCAAGGTGTTATATGTAGACGAGCGGGATATCCTGACACAGGTATATACAATACTTACTAGGAGATCCCAACCTTTGCTACTGTTTAATCTCTGTGATAACACTGATTACAAATAAACATTTCACTGACTAAGTACTGTAAAAAAATTATAAAAAATTCAACTTACCTTATTTTTTTCTTTCATTACACTTACAGAGCGTAGGTTTTGTAATAATAGTAGTTTACGTGACGGCTGCGTAGTGCCACTAAGTAATGCCAATTACGCAGAGTCGCGTACAATACCTTACACTCATATTGTAAATCCTCTATGATAAAAATAATAATATATAGGTACCTACCTAATTATGTTGTTGACATTTAATCTTGATTGGTGCTTCAACTCGAGTGAGATGAGAAATTGTCACCGAATCAAATAAATAACGAATCAAAAATCATAACAGTATCGGCAGTGAACACGTAAAGTGAACTTTAAATTACAACCACAGATAGGATTTGACACCGCGACAGCACCACCACTGACTGACGTAAAGCTAGCTATAACATACAGTTTCTGAACGAATTGTAGAGGTTTTACGATATGGATGTAAATAAAATTATGTTCTTGATTTCGGAAACGTCTGAAAATGATTACTTAATACGACTACCTATGAATGAAGGGTTTAATACGGTTTGTACAAAGTTTTTCAATTACTTACATTAATAAGTTCAAGCCACACCGTCCGACTTGAATTAAACGTAATACTGCTGGTGATTTATTTGGGGTATTAACTGTGGTTACCTAGTCTCCCGGCTAGGGATTCCAATCCCGGGATTGGTTTGTATGCAACACTTACATACAAACTATTTAGTCCCGGGATCGGAAGCCCTACTCCCCGGCTTCCCGTATTCTCTCTCAGTCTACACGTTACGGCGCCGCCAGGTAGGTATTTTCACGAGTAATGTTCGCACTATTTCATGCGTAGTTTTATGCAGGGTCTAAATAAATACAACAAAATACAATAGCCCATCTCAAGAGAAAATATGAGGGATTTTATTTAGGCAAGTTAACATACATGGCTGGATGGTAAACAAACTACGTAAGTAGGTAAGAAATGATAGTGAATAGAAGAATAATAATAGAACTTCATTAAAAATAGTTTTTAACAGAAATGCGCAATTCTTACATGTGTTTTATTTAGTTTTAAACGTTAGTTTGTCTGACAGTTATATGTTTAGTATTTTAAGTATTTTAATCAAGTACCCACTGTTGTTATTATTATTATTTAGGGAGCGGCTATTCAAGGCTAAGATAACCTAGTATCACTGCGACCAGAGTTGATCTATTGTGATCGCCACAACCTACAGTTTTCCGCTAAGCCCTGTTAATTCTAGGAATTGCAGGACTTTTTTGGCACCGAGATATTTGATCTCCTCTGGGCACATTATGTGCTTTCACAATGAGGAGCTACGATGATGCATTATGGTCGGGCAGACGGTGAGAATGTGCAGGGGGTGTTTCCTCCGCCAGATGGCAGAGCCTGCACAACCCTGTGTCACATTTCCCAATCGTCTGCATGTGCTTGTTTAGGCAACAGTGCCCTGTAACCAGGTTGAGAAGAAGAGAGCTTATTTGACGCTGGAGTTGTAAGGTAATCAACACTGTATTTAGTTTCCGACCCTGATGATAACAGTGTAAAAAAGTAAAGTCAGCATAACTTATCGTAAAAATGTTTTTTTTTTTCAACTGAATTAATCCAGAAAACTATCTATTCATATCATGAATTGTTTATTATGTTTTTGGGGGAAAAGAAACAAGATCGCATCGAATATTGTATATACATCGATTATTACGTCGCATTGTCTCATACGAAATGATATTATAATGCTATTTTTAAAATTAGGTACTTGTACTTTTTTAAAGTTACCTCTACCCGTTTGGTGTTGAGATGTGAGGTAGGTGTAGGTATTAGCAAGTTAGGTTACGTAGGTAGCTGCGCGCGACCCGACGATGAGTCGGCCGGGCGCCGGGCGAGATGCTTGCTACACAAATCGAAAAAAGAATTTATATTAATGCGGGTTGGGTACGGAAAAAAGCTTTTATAAGTGGCAAGCGCTAAGTTCAAACAGCGTTCAAAATAAATATGAAGGGATTCTGTTGCTTACGGTATACGTACTCTTGGACGGGTTGTTAACAATGGCCGCCTACACAAGCGTAGGGGAAATACTTTGAATGTATTTTGCTTCGGCTTTTCCGTTGTCTGTTTTACATGGTTTATTCACGTTAAAGTTGAAATGTTATTTAAAGATGAAAACACTTTCTTGAAAATCTTGGCAAAAGAGAGGAACAATGTCTAAAAAAACCCTTTGTTCTACAACAGTTATAAAAACGAGACTTGATCGCGTAATATGTCCGTTTACCTCAACGTTCCAGCTGTATTACAATTACAACAATGTTATGCGGTTGAGACCCGTTTTAAATCATTTTAATTTGTGTGAAATTCGTGTTTATTTGAAACAACGCAACTTTGTGTTCGATTCCTAAGTCATTAATGTCATTATCAATTTCTTTTTTATTTGTGTTCGGATACGTGTGTGGGTCAACATAATGTGAAGAAGAGATATGGAACGCTAAGAGGACGTACGTCGTACAGTGTACTTAACATAAAAACCTTTCAGATTATGCCCTTTGAAAACTAAAGCGCATAAAGAATTCAGTTTGAATTGAGTGGTAAGCTCGCCTGGTGACGGACTCACTGTAGGCGCCGCGTGCACTATTTGTAAAACCACAGGCCGGTAGCACATCTCCGCCGCGAAATCGATGCAGCGAAACCGCTGACGTTCCGCCACCGTTTGTCCTTTATATAACGGGCGAAACATTAGCGAAACTGCCTGTTCTACCGCGTTAAATTGACCATACTTCAATCTCTTTCTCGCGGAATATCTGCGACGCCGCTCACATTCGGTCAGCGGTTTCGCTGCATCAATTTCGCGGCGGAGGTGTTCTACCGGCGACAATGTCAATGAATTGTTCAACGTGTTGTTGCTGTCAAATTTACAAAGGCGCTCGAGCTCACTTAAACCGGTGGGGTTATTCGTCAGCCTCACAGCTATTTGATTCCTACCTCCTTCACACGCCAGCGTGAATAAGGCCTTCGGTGGTGATTTAGCACTGTTATTTATTTATTGAGTCTTCGGAGAAGGCGACCTCCCGTTCAAGATTGGAATCGAATACAGGGTGTCCCATAAGTAACACGTCACAGTGATACCGGAGGTAGACCAGCTTGAGACGGACTGATGTTATGTTCTTATATTATGAATATTTTAACATTCAGGTCAAAAACATTACACACAATCGAGTAGGGTAAGTAAATATATTTAAATATCCGCACATAGATGTAAATATATATATCATAACTTTAAATTAAACATTAATTAAACAATAATCAACAATTCATGAATAATCATAATATATTATATACACCATGAAGCCTAAAACATTATTACTTACATAACATTACAAACCACACGAATTTAAAAACCCATATTCACTACCTGAGTAATATTATGATTATTCATGCATTAGGTATTTATAAATGTTTAATTTAACAAAACCTGTCTTATGATTTTTGAGGCTCTCGATTTGACTTTACCTTATAGGTATAGGAGTGTAAAAGCAGCATGTGGTTTGGTAGCAAAAGTAACTCCGACTCGGCCGGTATCGTTAATCTCTCGCTCCCCTTGGTTAGAATTTTACCACAATTCTATAGAATTTACAAATGAATGTTTCGCTTCGCTCAAGGTTCAACGCATATAATTTTGAATGCGATCTGTATAACAACATTGATTCCGTCTGATACTGTTAGACAATTGAAACTAGCGTGAATTGTTTATTGTACGAGCAGAGTTACGGCTTACTCACGTATTATTATCATTAAACGGCCCGAAATGTTTGGGATTTGAGGACGAGGAGTTCGCGGGAGTCCGCGCCGCGACAACTCTGCCTACCCTGATGGAGGACCTGATCGAGTCGGAACCCTGACGGGCCGTGTTCTGACATTGATACGTGAGCAAGCCGTGTGTTTATAAATAGTGTGCAAATGAGACTTTTTATTAGAGATGGGCCGAATACGGCCTTTGCCGAATACGAATATTCGGCCGAACATTCGGTTCAGCTCTTACCGAACCGAATATTCGGTTCCGCCGAATCGCTAGAAACAGGTTTTGACACTTACGCGCTAAGCGCTCCGCGCGTGTTTCGGACCTTCGCGCTCGCGCCATTTGACTTGTCGACCTTTAGTGAATAACTGAGAAAGGTGATTACTGATTAATAAAACTTACTTAATTAAAACAACTTATTTAAGATACGGTTTTTGCAAAATAATTGTATTTATATTTAGACGCATATTTATCTCTTTTTGGTAGTTGCTTAGAATGCTGAAATGGGATGTCAATCCGACGAATTACGAAACAACCTACGCTCGTTATTTACTTTGTTTATTCGGTAAATATTCGGCATTGTAACCGAACTATTCGGCCGAATACGAACATTGAAAAACTTGCCGAATATGCCGAATAACGAATATTTACCGAATATTCGGCCCATCTCTACTTTTTACATTTATTTATCGTATGGCTTACAAATTATACTTATATCATAGCTTAAATTTACACTTTTTTATATTATTGCCGCACCATGTCACCATCTTGCTAATCGGGGACTTGAAATTACCTAGTTAGAGATTTGTTAAATTAGTTAATAAATAAAAACCACAGAATAATTTCATATTTATTTATTCTATATACTCAGGGTCTTATACGTCAAATTTGTATCTAATACTAAAATAACTAAATTAGAACTCTACATGTACAAAAATGGTTTATATATACAACAATTTTCATGTAGGTGTGTACTCGTAATCAACGCTTTAAAAGATAGTAATAATAATTACGGAATTTACAATAAACATTTAGGATGAATTATATAACATTGAGACACTCAATATGAAGAAAACCTTATTTTTTAAGTATTGTTATGAATATTGATAAGTTACTTTATGAATAACGAATGTTTATTATAACATTATAAATGTATGAATATGAACAATATCATGAATCTCTTTGATAATTAGCAATGTTTAAATTAACTGCTATAAAAGTACGCTACGAACAAGTACTTACGTTGGTGCGAGACTGACGATCTTTACTTAACTGAAGCTGGCGCGTTCCGCGTGGGCACGCGCGCTCCTGTGGCGCGGCGAACGAGAGCGGACGCGGCGCCCACGGCTCCCCCGGGGCCTCCGGCGCCGGCCCGGCCCGTTCGGCGCTACAGAAGCGCGCGCGCTGCACGCACGCTTTCCGAAGAACATTTGGCACAACAACTAGGCGCTTCGCGCTCGCTCCTGGCGCTTCACTACGGGTCTGAGCAAATATAGGTATGCATAGATATATCTACAGAAAATATTTCCTAACTCCACTTACTACTCCGTAATTACAATATTGGTGAGTACTTATTCTACCTATTTACATTTCACAATCAGTCGTACGTTACACAGTTACGAAAAATTTGGCAGCTAATATTTATTTCGATTAAATACGTTAGTTCAAAAAAGAGATACAATATTATAATCGTGGCACTGTTTTGAGTTTTTTTTTCTGTTATAGGCCGGTCTAAAAAGCTTAACTATTTAAATCTCTATGTCCATTGTCATGGAGCAAAAAGTCTTAATACGATTAAAATAGTCTGTTTATTAATCAGAGGTTAAAGATATGTTTCAGGAACAGAAACTGATGTCGAAGCCTCCTCGACTCGTCGAGATCGACTGACATAATACCTAACTGCAAAGTATGAAGTCGTCTTTAACTCTCAATTGTAGTAACTATACTGACGATACGAGGCGATCGACACCCGCGTACCTACGCAATGAATGAGAGAGGGTATGGATAAATTATAAACCCCCTGTATTGTCAAGAGTGAGTCAAAGGAGCTCATGTTTTCAATTGTAGTAGTTTCTAGAGCTGTTGGTGTGTCTAGAAGTTGCTGTCATAGTCTGAGCGGCGGCGCGAGTAGTGTGAGCGCGGGTGCTCGCCGGTGTAGCCGTAGGCCTGCGAGCCGCCGCCCGTCTGCCCGTAGATCTGCGACCCGCCTCCGTAGCTGCCGACAAAACGGTTCAATGTATTTTTAAACGCAGCGGTGTAGTACTAATTGTGGCGATGATTGAGTAAATCTTTTTGGCTAACATGATGAAGTTTAAATAAATAAAAGTACAATAACGCAAGTAAATGTATGTACCCATAGCCGTTGCCGTTGGCGCCGTAGATCTGCGAGCCGCGACCGGAGTCCGGCGTGTAGTGCTGCATGTACTTCTGCAGCTGCGGCGTCCACTCCGAGCGCCACGAATCGCCCGGCGCCGGGTACGCCAGCTGCTCGATGAACGCCGTCGACAGGCGCTGCCCAATAAACCAACATCAGGAGACAACCTTACAGAAACTGACCTAACCTTAAATAACTTCGGACATAACATTATATGTGTGTGTATGAAGTTACAAACGGCTTCTAACTATACCATTGGTTTACTCTAACCTTTTTTATCTACTTGATAAATGTCTAGGAGACACGGTTTTGTAGGAGAACATATCGAAACTCTTTTATGTGGTTATCTTACACACGTATGTGAGGATACCTATACATACTCGTACGTTTTCACCTCACTAGCTCAGAAAGCCCTTTTTTATTCTTTAAAAACAGATAGAAAAACTGCATTTTATCCACAAGTGTGCAAATAATATTTGAAATCCGAACGTGTTATTGTTATTAGTTACATTTTTAAACATAATAACATGTAAAAGCCAGTCCAGACAGGACAATGTAACAGTGCAAACTCAAAACCCATGAAAACTCATGAAGGCTAATTTTACATATTTCGGTTGTTTTTTTTATGTAGTATTTTCCTCGCTTTAGTGAGGTGAAATGATTTGTGTTACATACGGCTGCAAAGTTATTTTACGTCTCGTGTGTTGCAACACTCGCTACGCTCAGGACTCTATTTTTGAACTACTCGCTTCGCTCAGGATTCTATTATCGAACCATCCATAGAATCCATTCGCTAGCTCGTAGTTCAACCCTAGAATTCATTCGCTAGATCGTGTTTCAATTCCACACTTGCGGTTAAAATACAACTTTACACCCTTGTATAACAAATACCTATTTTTCTATCGTAATAATTCTGTCTTGTTTTCCTGCTGAACTACGTACTCGTAGATATTTTATATTATATATTTACAGTTTTATATAATGATAGAATAAGTAGTATCATTGTAGTTAACAATATTTTTAAAGAATTACTAATTTAACTGTTGAGTTTCTTCCGGCGCTTCTTCTCAGCAGTGGTCTTGGGAAGCGCTGGTAGATTTTGACGTGTAGAAGTGCCCGTGCGGCTTACTTACTAAATAAATATTTTTTATCTTTTAATGTAGTTTTACAAACATAGGTTTATGTTTATGTGCGTTTTAATAGGTTTGTTAAACTAGATCAGTATTATTTACCAATATTTTTTGCTTATTTTTATTATATTTGTTATAAAAACTTTGAGGGCTATTTATATATTTTTTCATTTGATAAGATTTGAAAATATCTTTAAAATTCACCTTTCCTGAAGGCAGATAAGGTAAATCTCGTTCTTTCATTTGGTGCATGTCGTCGAAGCCTCCCATGTGGCTTTTATCCAGTTCACGGAGCATGTCTTCACTGAGCGGAATGGGCTGCTTTGCTTTGGCGCTTTTCTGGCGATTCACGAGCTAGAGCACAAAGTAATTGATACATTAGTCACTATTAACTAAGTTGAATATGGATTTAAAAAAAAGCGGATAAAACCTTACCACTGTTACACCAAAAATAATAACGAAGAGCAATGACGCCATCGCAATGACGATCACGGCGATCCCCCACTGTGGTAAGATAGATTCTTCACCCTGTGGAACTAATGTCGGCTGCTCTCGTTTTGGCTGTACTGGAAATTCATAAAAGCGGTTAGATATGTAGGTATATTTTTTGTAGGTATTTTTATTACAACAAATAAAATTTTATTTAGTTACCTATAAATTCAGTGTACGCCGGGTCCATTACAAATTTACCGATTTCCAGTTTGCCGGCAGACTTGTCAATCGTTTTGGTCATTTTTTCGTTGCTCTTTTTCATTCTTTCTTCATCCGGCTGATCGCCGAGCATCAAGTCAGGGTCGAACGGTTCCATTTCCTCCGTGACAGTCTCCACTACGGACCCAGGGCCCGCTTCACGAAGGGATTTGTGAAATAATTTCTTTAATTCCAATGTATCGACTCTCTTTTCCACGTCATTGAGTTCGATAAAATAGTCAACCAACACAGAGCCCTTACTGAAGCCGTCAATGCGAATACCTTTGTACCATTTCTTCAAAACGTTAGATTTTGAATACACAGAATTGAGCTGAAAAGAAGTTTGTCCTCGTATAATATTCTTTAAATTATACATTTCTAATAATATAACATCTTGCGGTTGTGTTTAAGAGCACATAAATGTTATAAGCTATAAAGTAAACCAAGCGTGAAAAATGTAAGCATATTATCTGAGTAGATTGTTATATAATTTACCTACTTAATAAAATCTTATGAAAGTACAAAAACTAAATTCAGTCAAGGTTGATATTTATGTTGTGTTGAAAGTAAGTCGAGCGCGCAATAAATCCTTTTGTAGCTTACCTCCTCTTTAACATCTTCTGCCAAACTTTGCCATTCCTTAGTGTGGTGATCCAACAGTTCAGGTACCCACTTTACACCTAAAGCAGCAAAAGGTAGTGTGATTACATTGTGTATATTGATGGTGGTACAGTCGACATCGTCGTACAGTCATTATAAGTAGCTGTACATGTTAGTTATCATAGTATCTAACGTATTAAAGTGAGCATGGTTTGAATTTAGTATATGAATAGCTGCGATAAGGTACTAAAATGTACAGCTTCTTATGAGGTCAACCATCATTTTTGTAAGTTATAAAAGATTTCAACAAATTGAGTAGAACTTTCTTCATCCTTTTTTGAAGTCGGTTAATAATAATCTGAAAACGTACCGGAAACAATTTTGATAGTGGCAGCGATATCACACTCGTATTGACAGACGCCAGGGGTGGTGGGTGGCGGAGGCGCGGGAGTAGTGGTGGTGGTGGGGGCCCGGCGCGTCGTGGCCTCTGTGCTCAACTCCGGCGCAGGACTAGTGGCTGTCGCGTTCCTTTGAGCCTCCAAAAGTTTCTCGATCGAAAACGGCGTAGTAGACGGTGTAGGCCAGCCGGTAAATTCAGTAGATGCCCTAAAACAATAATCATGACAAGTTAAACCAAAAATACGAATGGTTTATTCCGATTAGGAATTGCAAATTCGGAAAACATTTCAAGGCTGACAACAAAGCCGTTCTAACTATCTAATTGCGGAGAGACATTAGAGTACTTAAATACAATTAAGTTTAACCCTTTGTTTGACTTTTGTCGCTGGCTTAATGCCCACGGTATGTACGAGTATCTATTTAAGGTGAGAAGAAATCGTTTAGTTAAAGGAATATTTGGGCTTTATTGGCTTATATCCCTTTTTTTCAACAATGTTTTTAATATTATTTTGTTTAAATTATTAGGTACTCGTATAGCTATAAACAAATATTCTACAATTTTAAAAATAAGGCTTTTTATAGATTCCTATTTTGTTAGCCTTGTGCTTGCCACAATGATTAGGTACTTAAGTATTAATCCCGCTACGAAAAATACAATGAACTTTAATTAAGAGAAGTTACTAAAAATGGCTAATTAGGTTTATTCCTCTGAATGTTTTAGAATATTCGTTACCCAATAAGTAATTAAGGAATTAAGTTTCAATTGTCTTTAATGACGTCTTTACTGGACATGCAGGTAGCTATTAATAACAATAATTGTTATAAGAACTGATTTAGAGAGGCCCATTTATTCGAATGTTTGATTTGTAAAAAAATGGTTGATACAAATTTTAATCAAAATAAAAACACTTACCTCGTGGGCCAGCCTTTCTGGATTTTTGGAGTAATTATACTTGGACCGCTTTCACCTGCTGGTCTAGGTGTAGTTTTTCTTATAGGCTTATTCCCCGGTCTTGAAGGAAACACTAATTTTATTCCACCGGGAGCTTTAGTAGTTGAACTAGGTGCGGCAATTTCTTCTGTTTTATTTAATCCAAGCGGAAGATGGTTTGAAACATCAACCGTTTCAATTTTATGCGACGGATCATCTTTCTCATTTGAAGTGGCGTTGAGTTTGAAACCAGGTGGTAAAAATGAAGATATATCTACCGGTTCAGCTTTGACAGGTAAACCCTGTTTCGAAGTGTCGCTTAATGTGTTTAATTTAAAGTCTTTAGGTAAGAATGCTGAAATATCAATTTCTTGGACTTTTTGTATCATATCGAGTTTACTGGTTTTACTGCCTATCGTTTCTTCAGAAGCAGGGAGCTTATACCCTGGAGGTAAAATATGACTTAAATCATCCTTTGGTAGTTTTTTCACTATGTCTTCTTGAGATTTATCCTCTTTAGGCTTGTATTCTTTTGGAAGAAGAGATTTACTGTCAAGAAGTATTACTTTATTCTTGGAACTTATACCTGATGAACGTCCTTGCGTGTTGTTGATGAATGGTTCTTCGGTAGTAGAAAACGGAGCAAGTGTCGTCGTGGTAGTGGTCGTTGTAGTGGTCGTTGTGGTGGTGCTGGTACGTTTATCTTTATACGACAGCCTTGGTTTATAGCCAGGGGGCAAGAGACCCGCTAAATCATCCATTACAGTTACCAATGAAGGCTTTTTCTTGGGATTCGGTGTGGTTGAAGTGGCTACACGTGGGGTGAATTTTTTTATCATCACTGGCAGCGGTTCTGGTGATGATTTTTCTGTTACTATCGGAACCGCAGTACTCTTCAAAGTGAATATATTTAGTGGAGACGAAGTAGTGGTAGTAGTAGTGGTTGTAGTTGCAGGGGTAGATCTAATTAATTCAGTAGTAGATTCTGTTATTAACTCAATATTTTTGTTTCCTTTGTCCAATGATCCTGAAAGAACGGCGCTGGACAACTCTGACTGTATGCTATCAAGTTTGTCATTAATATTTTCCGTCGAAGAACTACTAATAAGACCACTCGTTTGTTTTCGAGGATCTTGAGTAACAAGGTCTTCCCACTCATCTTCAACACTATCATCATCTTCTTTTTCATCAGTTAAAACTTGTTTTTTCTCTTCCTGTTCTACTGTCGGGAATGGTAAGAAACGAGCGCCAGAAACACTACGGCTTGTTTGTACAGAGGCTACTACAACCCAGTTTTCAGTAGTAACTGGAATGGAGGTTTCAGTGTCATTGTCCGTATTGTTTTCAGTGATTAATCCGATCTTTTTAGTACTCGGTGCATAAGTAACATCTGGTATAGAAATAGTTCCATTCACAACGCTTTTTGTTGTCACTACAGAAACAACTTCTTGGCCTAGAATTGATAATGTTTCGATAGATGTGGCATCTTCTTCGGAGCTCGTCATGTTATTGTTTAATCCAGTGGTGTCATTATTTGATAAATCTTCGGTTTGATCAATAACAGTTGTATCAGTAAAATGTTTGAAATTATCATCTTTTACCATTGTTTTATTTTGTTGTTTCATTACCAGAATATCATATGATTGAGTAACATTTGTACTTGTTTCATTTGTTGCGTTTTCTGGTTCTTCAGTGATGTCATATTCATCATATAAATCAGTTGTGACTTTCTCGGTCGATATAGGTGCTTTGGTTACATGCTTCTCTTCCCCGCTCTCTGGTTCGTCGTAATAAACGTCTTCGTATTCTGCATCGTCCTGTACTTCTTCACTGCCGTTGTCTTCGTGAGTGGAATGACTTTCTTTGGTTGAGCTAGTAGTAGGAATAGAAGATACCCCGATGATTTTACCACGTGATACCTTCGCTGCTACTTGTTTTTGCATATTGTCTGCATTCATTGAAGAGGCGTCTGGTTCACTATCATCTGCTACATCAGTTTCCTCCGTCTGGTTGGATTTAATGACTTGGACATCAAATGAACCTTGCGGATTCTTCATCAATTCTCGGAAGTTTACGTCACTGATGTCATCTTCCAGTAGTGGCTCTAAATCTAAGAGCTCCTTATACTCTGTGGATGAACCGTGGTAGCGACTTAATGGTTCAGAATTCTGTAAAGTAATCTGGTTATTTCTAGTAAAGGTCTTTTCTGGAGCAATATTAAACTCTGGGTTCTCATGTGGTGATGTTTCGTAATGAGTAAACCGAACAGCATTCGGTTTTATATTTTGTCTAATTTTTGGGACTAGTTTATTTGGATTGTATGTCGTGACTCTATGATGGTCGAAGAGGTCCTGATTGTCACTGTCTACATTCTCATCATGGGCGATATGGCCACTTTGACCATTACTTTTTAGGCTATTTCCGTCAAATGGTATATTTTTGAAACGAGTGTTTTGTAAATAGTCGATATCAGGATTATTTATTGTTATCTGACCCAAAAACGTTTCTGGTTTAGAAGGATCATTGTGATAAGCTACGGAATGTATTTGAGATGTGTTGGGCTTTTTGGTTGAAGCCGGGTGCACGATTTGGTAGTTATGAGGTAGAGATGGCCTGAACTTTTGACGTTGCTGAGGTGTAAAGTCTGGCTGATTTACATAATATTGTCCCCCGGATTGGCTCCGTCCGGTCGGTAGCTGGAACGGTGATGGGTTTTGATTGTAATTGGGGCTTGGGAATCTGACGAAGCCTTCATTATAGAGCGGCTGCTGCGCAGGAGGCGCCACCCTGTACGAGTCCCCGTGCTCGTAGAACGACGGCGAGCGGCTCGGGAACAGCGGTGGCTGAACTTGAGCAAAGCTTCTTTCTACCGGTGTGTAGTAAAAATCGTTTTCATCTATAACAAGGATAACAAAGGTTAGCTTTATAAATAAAATTGCAGTTAGGTTGTATTACTAACAATGTGTTTGTTTTGACGTTGTTTAAAAAGACAGCATGGAGGTAGGATTCTAAGTAACTAAAAACGCAGGCAGAATTAAAATGCTCTAATGCTTAAAGTTCTGATTTAGTTTTAACCTTGGTAAGAACGGTAAATTAATACAAATTTAAACTGAAATCAAATACTTCTAAATATAACGATTATATTGCCGTAAAAATAAAATAAACTGGTGAACGAGTGATTGAGGTAAACGCGGAGATACAGAACCTTCCTTTTATTGGTGTTAGTTAATCATTCAAAAATGGTAATGAATACGTACTATTGAGATAAGCAGGTTAGTTACAGGTTATAGGCTTTAAGCAGGTTTGTACAGTGTTTGTGTCTGTACAGCGTATTCATTTATTTGTTTACGCACACTTTTACGCATCACCGCTGGCATCGTTTTTCTGTCCAAATAGCGATGTAGGTATGTTACAATTACAAATCTGTCCTTTGTAACTGCAATATTATTATTATTATTAATACTCTTAGTTTGAAACTAAAGCTGAAACCCCCTTATTCAAGTTGTAAGCAATTTCGCATCCGCAAAACAATAAATTTATGGTTTTCAAGAGTTCGTTTCCTAGAAAAAATTGTTTGATTATGTGTAATAAATTTTGATTGTGTGTAATTAATCTGCTGTGTATACTACAAATTGAGCAACAGTAAGGGATGGCAGTTCTTGAAAAACTTGAAAAATTCAAAGAAAAGGGTTTTTGGCGACTTTAAAGGATCGGATGACATTTTTTTACAACATATCGCTATCCGGTTGCCTCTCCGGTGCCATTGCCTTGAAAAACCTTAGTTTTTTTTAATAAATCTGTAACGTAGAAAACGTTAAAGACAAACATTTCTTAGTTTGGGACAGTTTTCACAAAAGAAGCGACCGCCGGGCGTGCTCCTCGCTTGCGCACGAGAAGTGCTTGTCTGTGTGGAACAAACAACAAGGCGAGAACATTTTATTTCCAGTAGCGAACCACTTGAAGCAGTTTGCGAAGAATTCGCGATAGGAAACTTCTACGAGTAAACGAAAAGTTTTCTCCCTAGTATTTACACTTTAAACGGGTGCTGCTTACATGTAAATATTTACATTAGGTACTATGGAACCAGTTTCTCCAGAACTTCATTCTTAACTAGCGCTCGTACGCGACGTCGTCCGCGTAGAACTAGCGATATCACATCGGAACTATCATATGTACCGGGATAACATGATAAAAAAGATCATCAAAAATTTACTTAAAGGGGGTTTTCTTTTGCGTTTCACGTTAATTACCTAGTGTCCCGAAAGCTATAGATTTTATAAATCTAAAAATATATGACTAGCCTACATT
Organism: Tortrix viridana; assembly: GCA_963241965.1. NCBI lineage: Eukaryota > Metazoa > Arthropoda > Insecta > Lepidoptera > Tortricidae > Tortrix > Tortrix viridana. The sequence goes on along the minus strand of OY725171.1, from coordinate 53,794,449 downwards.
ACTTAAGAGATCTCAAATGATAACTCTCACGATAGGTTGAAGCCTTCAACGTCAACAATATTACGTTATAGAAGCCAGATGGGCTAATACAAAGTGGAATATTTTTGAACATCAAATACGCATCACTGAATTGCATTGATAAACTCTTAAAATAAAATGTATATAAAAAATAAATAAGATAAACCTATTATTTGTACGTGACTGACGTTACTTGACGTTGTTTTGTTCTTTGGAAGTGCAGGAAAGCTAGCAGTCAGGTTTTATTATAATATTCATGCAGGCGCGAGTGTCTAAGATAAAAACAACAAGCCCTAAGTGCAAAGTCGAGTTTCGTCGACCAGATATCTAAAAATTTAGATTCTCGCAACAGAAGAGGGGTAATTGATTGTTTTGTTTCTCGAATGCGATCTTCTGCGACGTGAATTCAATTTATTTATGTTATTGTTTTCTTTTAAAGCCGGGCCGATAAATTTCAAACGGGACAGCGTGAGGCCAATGAAACGAAGCGTCCCCTCTCAATACCCTCACACTTTAAGATCTTTCTCTAAATACGCATTTCGTTTTAGTCTTCTCGTTCACTTATAAAGAGACTTTGATTGAAGAAGTTATTGATAAAAAGCTAAAACTTTTGAAGCATTACGGGAGTGGTCTGAAAACATTTTGGTCAAATTAGTGGTTTATTGCAGGGATAGCAAGCTGCCAACTTCAAATGATTGTTGCTTCCTCCAACCTGCTTTTGCAGTCATATATAATGTCAATTTTTGTGTACAATCCGATTTTGTAAATATAACAGCATTTGTCTTTTTATTATAATGTTAAGGATTATGTGACACGGTTCTGTAAGTGGTTCTTGGAGTTTGTCAGTGCTGAAAGACATAACATTTCGACACTCACTTTACAGATGAGCGATTGTATTCGGAGCGAACCGTACCCTTAAATCACGGGTAATTAGAACGGCATACACGTAACGGCGCCTCCCTGTACGTGATGTTAATGGAAAGGGTTTAAAAGCTCTTTATAATGTACAAAGCCACCCGAATTGTAAAGCCCCGTTTAGCTATAAACAAGAAAAATTACGTTTTTAAAATATCCTCCTATAGGTATGCTTAATTTTGTTAAAAGCAACGTTCAGTTTAGAGCGCGCGTGCTTGTCTGCGTGGAAATACAATATTTGTATGCAAAACGTAGTCCGCCTATGGTCCGCGCGTACGAGGCTTAGAGCTGCTTTTTATGGGAATGCCCAGAGTCGCGTTTTCAAATTTATCCACATCACATTGTAGGTGTGTCTAAGCAGTAGATAATATACTAGCTATACAATATTTGAGTACCTATGCTTGACTGGTCATTTAATCTCATCGAAAACATTAACTAAAACTATTTAGAAGTAGACGTATAATTAATGTATTATTTTAGAAATAAAGCTTTATTTCTCCGCTCCGCTTTGGCTAAGTTGGAATCAGTAAGATCGTGTAACGCGCTAAGAGTTATACAAGCGGTAGGTACAATCAATCGTAATAAAGTCAGCGGTCGAATTGATCGCGCAATCCATACAACATGGCGGCCATGGCGCCCGGCGGCGAAACGAAATCACATATCGACTAGCTCCTATCCCGAGAGGCAAGTGCCTACATAGAGCAATATTGTTGTTAAACAGCAGCTTTATAGTTAGCATAGTCTACGATATTAAAAACTATGGCAAATATAAAAAAGTAAATGAGAACAGTTAACTCGAGAATTTAATTAACTTTTCTTGCCTTACCGTAAAAATATTATCATTAAACCTAGGTAACTTTCTGCAATATTCTGCAATGCAATAGGCATTAACTGTATTTATTTGCGCATCCGGTGTGAGAGAGATAAGTATGGAAAATTAAATAAGCTTTTAAGTTTCCTATGCAAAGTCAACCGTTTATTTAGGATAGTAAAAGTACGAGCAAGTTTTAAAAGGGCTCGATCTTATTAAAAATAATTTATTTTTCTTAACACTGTACGAAATATGAACATTTTTGGTCTGGTTTGGAGTCAGAAACCGTCACTTTTAAGGACTGACGTGGGACAGACCAAGCATGTTTTCTTCTATAATATTGTTGTCCAACACAACACACCAATGAAAATTAATCAATATTTTTTTCTATTGTAGACAAAATAATTAAATCGACCAATAAGAACACACCGTTTCCTATCGTAAAATATTAGGTGTATTTTTGCGAAAAGATTAAGATTTGCTAAGAAGACTAAAAATTATGTGACTACTTTTTTAAGTGTCATTCGCACTTGGGCTCTACTCTCGAATCACTCGACATGAAATTACATGGGAGATACGACGAAACAAACACAATTTTATACACAGTTGACATTTTCATCTCAAATGTAAGTTTGTTCATTTTGAGTGCCATGATGTGGGTCTAGTGCGAGTCGGAGACGCGCACCGTATTTAAAACCGTACTTCAAAAATATACCTTTTTATGTACATTAATTATATGCAATAAGGTCAATTTTGACTCGCCTAAATTTTTGTACAGATCTTTAAAGTTTTTTGTAATTTTTTCGAAAACTATAAATTTTGAACACCTCGTTTTGAAATGTGTAAATTAAGCCCTTTCATATGACACCCCATTTGCTATAATCAAATCACTTTCTTTTGATAATGCGAAATAATGGATTAAATGGGTAGTTTTTAGGGTTCCGTACCCGAAGAGTGCCAAACAGGACCCTATTACTAAGCCTCCGCTGTCCATCCGTCCGTCTGTCTGTCGCCAGGCTGTATCTCATAAACCAAAATCGGTAGACAGCTGACATTTTCACAGAATGTGTATGTCTATTACCGTTATGCAAAAATTAAAAATTAAAGAGGGGCCTCATACAAGAAACTTGATTTTTTTGTTAAATCCGGCTGTATCTCATGAACCGTAACATGTAGACAGATGAAATTTTCACAGAGTGTGTATCTTGGTTGCCACTATGACAACAAATAATAAAAAGTACATAGTATTTAATCTTGTACGATGGTACGGAACCCTTCGTGTGCGAGTCAGACTCGCACTTGGCCAGTTTTTATAAACGTGCAAGATCATTTGGTCTTCCCCTCGGTAGAGGGGAAAGTCTGGTTAAGACCCGTCCTGGTATAAATGGCCTAAGACTACTTATTGGTTATCATAGGTAAGTATTAATTTAATTAAATAAGTACTATCACGTTTTCAAATTACAAATATATTTATTTGTGTAAAAAAAATCAACGAATGGTAATGTTGTACGGTACTTTTGCCACGATTGAAATATTTAATGTGTAAGACGCGAATAATAAAACCCTTTGCCGATATTCTTGTACAAGGAATTCTAAAGGCTATATTCATGGCGAGTTTTGCGGTTTCTGGAATGTGTGATGAGGGGTCAACGTATTGGTGTAGGTATTCGCGGCAAATTGAAGTAGGGGAATGCTGCATTTGGTTGTTGGAAACATTGGCCGATGCACGCGGCTCGGGCCTGTAAGCTGGTTAGCGCCGGTCGCTATCGCTCGATATGATACCAAAACTGATCCGGAATTCCACGCTTCGGTCTGCAGTAGAGAAAATCCACTCGACTTTTATTTATAATAATTTAAAATACTTTATTTCTCTACCAAAAGTCACATTACCAACTAAAGCTTCAGTTTAATAATTAATTGTAAGACATCATTGCTCGCGTGTAGCCTACAAATATTTCATTGACTAGCTATTCTCATTAGTGGGAAACAATTTCCAATTTAATAACAAGAAGGTTTGTGTGCGGAGGCAGCGTCGCAACCCTCGGGATCCGCGGCCAGGACGGGGCGTCACGTAGGCACACCGAACATTCGAGAGAAAGACTCCACTGATCACGGGCTCTGTCTATTGCGACACCTAATTATTACTGTCCCCCATCAGTGTACGTGCTTTAAATATAACGGGCTTTCAAAAAGATCGTGGCTAGATTAGGTACTTAATAACCTAACCTAAAAATTTAATTTTTGGGACAAGCCTTTATTGCCGATTGTACTTTATGTTGCGTATCTGCTTATCAAGACAAATCCAACGAGCCCAAAAACGTCGAGTTTATCATGTTTAGTACCGTAAATACCTATACAGTAAACACGGGTAACTTTGGCCCTGGGGGGGTAACATTGTTCGCCCCTATATTTCAAGCTTTTCTTTGTATATTTTACAATTTTAAATAACAATTACTTTCTTTAGAATACGTAGTGAAAGTCTGTATAATCTAATAAATATATAGTGTTTTTTTTGGCTGCGCAACTTTACTTTAGCCCTGGGGAATAACCCATTCAGCCCATTCTGGAAATGGTTCAGTATTGTCCTGGCAGATTTGACAAACACACACACACACAGCAAGCATAGCAAGTTAAATTAAAGCTTATAAAAACATACTACGGTGTTTTTCTACATAAGGTTTTATTTCCTACAGTCAACCGCAAGTCGATCTTAAGATAGTTTAGGGCGTATCGGATGCATATTTCCACGTGTCGCTAAATAAAACCAAGTCCGTAGAATGCCACAAAGTAATACCAACTTAAAAACACCTACCCGCACTGCTTCAGGCGCTAATTAATACTAACAAAGCATAATATTCCGAAACTTAGTCCAAACTAAACAATAAAACTGTTTATCAACTTTCGCGTCGGAGTTGCAGGAACAGTGCACTATGAAAGGCTCCGTGGTTGATTGTTACTACAATTGGCGATTTGACTGACTAGTCAAATCAGCAACTTTTATTGAAATGTCAAAACTATCCGGTAGTTTGAAGTTAGTATGAAAATTGTATAAAGTGACGTCACAATTTTTAATTTTCCTTTATAAAGATTTTATTGAATTAAAATTCGTTTAAATTCCAAAATAAACGATAGCTAGGTTTTTCCGTGTTAGTTTCGAAAGCTTGATTTAGTGGGAGTGTAAAGATTATTTATTTTGACATTAGTCAAATAGCCAATTGCGATTGTCTGTCTACAACGAAGTGTCGGCCTTAACTTCACGTAGATTAACGTAGTGTTTAGTTGAAAATACAAAGGCACGAGTTGCTGACTGGCTATTATCTCTTGCCAGCTGCAATATACCGGTCAGCGAATAGGTACGCCTGAATAATATATGTCGCGCCGGCCGACACGTGGGCGACACCCAGGCGCATTGTCCGCCTACGTAAGCAGGCTCGGACGTTTGCACGATTTTGCTCCCATTATGTTTTTTTTCGTGACATACGACCTACCGACCCTACGCGAAATGTCTTGTCTCATTTCATGGCAAGGCACATTTCGTTATGAAAGAGAAAAGGTATGACGATGACGTAGAGAGAAAGAGATTAAATATACGATTACGTTTCCGAGATTACACGATCAAGCACGAACACAAATCGCATTATGACAATGACAGATTAGTCTTACCGCCTGTGCTTACCGCTGACCAGCTTGTTTGTTAATAAGATACGAGTACTATTTTTTTGGTTAAACAGTCGCTATTGCGATACAACGTTCAATCAGCAATTCAATCTGGTCAGTCGTTATTGGTTGTCATGGGTATCATGTCACCAGTGACCATAGCAGCTCAACGCAAAATCAAAGCTCAAGTGGCTCAATAATTAAAGTTATTACCCGACTGCCACGAAGGCTTATGTTTTTTTCTCGTATCTACATATGTATGTACGAAATATTCTTTATTACCTCGTATCATCCAAACGGCTGAACGGATTTATAAAACTAAGGTATCGTTGGATTTGTCTCGGCAACCCAAGTGACGTAATAATGATCGCCTCACACGCAATCTGCTTTACCGAGGTATTTTTGCCAATCGCCTATTTTTGCAAGTGTCTACGGAAATCGCTCGTCAACCTTGCAACAAAAAAAAATATTTTGAGTGCTTGTTTTCACACATATTTTAATTTTTTTACAATGGATTAGTTTTATTCATTTGATTCGATTTATCCACTATGTTGGTCGACATGTGACCCTGCACTATTATCTTATCAATGGAAAAAGTCGAAATTATCCCTCCTAAATGTTCAAAGTATTTTTTACGAAACTGAGGCTTGTGGGATTACAATAAGGTATGATTTTGAATGAGCCATGCCCTAATAAAGGTCTGGCTGCTAATTTCAGTACCATCACAGCATTAGTAGGGTGGGGTAAATGCAACTATTTCTGCCTTTTTTGAGAAACTTCCTAAACTAAGAGTATAATTCTGTCTTATGGACTAGTAGAAAATGAAGTCAAATAAAGCCTTTAGAACCCCTACTTACCTTATGTATCATATCGTATTCAAAGACGAGGATGCTGACATTTGAAGTTGATGTTTGTTTTTTTTTTTAGTTGAAATAGTCCCCCGCCCGACCTGTCTCTGATCTCACATTAGTCTATAGTTTTGTGAATTATAATGTTGATTTGACCGGGTATACCGGGAGCAAAGATTTAAATAAATCTAAGTACCTGCTTTTCTGGCAAGGAAATTGATAGTTGAAACGTTTTAACCCTTAAAAAAACATGGTGATAAAAATCTTGTCTCCTTGGATTTAAACATACTTTTTTGATTAAAGGAAAAAAAATCATCTACATTAAAGATACAGATTACAGATGAGCCACAGGGTTAAATACATTAAAAATATTTTGCTACCATGTCTTTTGCTGTCAAAAAATAGTAGCCCCAATATTCAAATTACTACGCGCACGAGTTCAAGTTGAGATAAGTAATCTAGGCTTCGTTGCCTTCACTACAACCAATTTCCAGAGTAAAATCTAGCTACCGATAGTTGAATAATAAACCTGCAGAATTTATTCGTTTTCCTAATCATATCGAAATCTCTGTAGGTCTCCTATAAAGCACTTAAGTGAATTAGTTTCGTAAGGCTAGGCACCTAATAGTAATGTTTGTCGTAAGTAGGTAGATTTTTTTCGTATGCTGAATGTGATGATAAGCGGACGGGGTAGCACACTTTTGGCGTACGTAAATGTAACACGCGTAGTGCTAATTTTTTTGTGTGAGACACGTCGCTATAAAAATGCGCTGCGGACGGCTGCAATTTTATTATTTTGATTACACATTCGAGGATTGCGCAGCCTCGTAAATTTCACATCAAATCTAAATTAGTAGGAAACAAACGAATTGCGCGAGTAATAAAGGAGTTGGGCGTTGTCAAATTCAATTTTAAAGCGTCCGGCCATATAAAGTGTTTATGCCAGTGAATCACGTGCTCTTTCGTAAATTTTATTTGCAGCACGAAGTTTATTTACTAATACTCGTAGGTACTCAATTGATTTTATAGCTCTTCATAAATATATAATTTATAAGAGACACACATACCTTGACATTGCGTGTCCTCTACTATGAAGAGCAGGAACGCTGCTATCGTAACGAATCTCCAACGTCGCCGCACCATGTTTGATATTTTTATCGTATCATTGACCTACGGCATCAAAGTAATTTATAAAAGTTCATGGAAAGTCCCGCCAACTCTAGAGTCAGCCATGCTCGGCTCCGGGCTCCGCTACAGCAGCGTGCCCACGGGCATCTCATCTGAAACAAAGGAAACCACATTTTAATTTCCAAATTTTTCAACTCATTATAAGTTACATTCAGAGACCACTAAATTTACCGGGAAATAATGCATTGGAAAGCTAAGCAGAAATTAAAAACACGCAAAGTTGATAATAATTTTAGTACTTAATGTGATTTTCTTAACACCCGTTTTTTCTGTTTGTTTCTGTTTAAATTTCGTGCATTGTATTTTATTTTTCTTAGCCAAGACGTCAATTATTTTTAAAGTTTGATTAAAGTTGTTGCGTCTTATTCTATTGCTGTAGCAAAGAAAGTGACGGCCGTTAGTTTAATTTTTTTTGTATATCCTGTATATTGTATTATTAGTTGCTTAAAAATTAATATTGTGTATTCATTAAACATTTAATGTAGGAAATATTTCTACTTTCATGTGAATAAATACAAGACGATCATTTATTTGGTGAGTAGATTAAGAACTGAGGTCGATTTTTTAAGTTTGATTAAAGTTGCTGCTGTCACTTTCTTTGCTATAGCAATAGAATAAGACGCAGCAACTTTAATCAAACTTAAAAATTAATTGACGTGTCTGAGTGCGGCAGTTAGTGATATACTTAACGCCTAAGGTCACTGGCAAAAACAATAAAAATAAATTGCAAGGTCTTGGTGATGTGTTGCTAGCTCTAAATTAAAAACATTTAAATCCAAGGAAAGTTTTAAAGACCTAAGTGTTTTCTTTGGTAAACCCGGTCTTTTGCTATAGATATAAAAATGAAATACTAATGAAGCAGCTCTCCGTTTACTTAATACACCTGAATAATGAAACCCCCAGTTTCATTAAAGTTCGTGTAAACGGAGCAGCGACGAATCGGAACGAGCGTCAATGCTCCGAGCTATTGAAGAATTATTAACGCCAAGTTGTTACTTGCAAACTAATTTCGTTTCGATTAATTATTTTGGATATTGTGTCTTTAATCGATGCTGGAACAGGGAGTTCCAAGTTTATGTGACAGGGCTCTGAAGTTGCCCGGGGTAACAAAGAAGGCCACCGGCAGCCATCATTGATGAGGCCCAAACTTCGTCGTGTTGGCTGGCGCTCTTGTTTTAATTTTTAACCGACTTCAAAAAAGGAGGAGGTTTTCAATTCGTCTGTATGTTGCTTTTTTTTTTACAAAAACAAATGGGAGTCTTCAGTTATTTATTTTTTTACCTACATTTGGGTTAGATTTACGCCAGCAGGTACCGGTTTCAAAACCCTCATTTGATGACTTTTATATGGGAACCTACCTACTGTGCAAGATAATAATTATATTTACTAGGTACCGTAAAATGGGGTCACTTTGATTAATTTCAAAAATAAATTCTCCTGTATTTATTCACGTAATAAAATGTATAAAATATTATATTGGCGACTACTGATTTGGAGTAACTTCAAGCAGTTAGGGGTGAACCACGATAGATGGCTCAGGAAAAAAGAAACATAAGGTAGCTTAAAATCAAATTTCTTAAATTGGGGGGGCTACTTTGATATCCCTGTGCTTATAATATAATATCAAAGTCACCCCTGAATTATGTCAAAAATGAGGGTTTTTTTGTTTTGAAGTATTTTTATCATATTTGTCTGAAAATATTTAAACTACTTATAGTTTGCACTCGCATATGAAACAAATAAAAGTTTTGTCGCGAAATAGCTCAGTTACAACTGACACGGCACAGAATCAACGATTAAGAAAATATCAAAGTCGCCCCGTTGTTTGAAAGTCACCCCATTTTGGCAGTACTAACTTATAACCAGTGCGTAATAAATAACGAAAATCAGGTCACGCAGTGATTTGTATTTTATATCATAGGCGTGAAAGTTTTAGGCACTGATGTGATACAAAAATACAACCTTTTAGAAATCAATCAAAATCGGTCGTTTTTGTGAACTCGGAAATACATGTTTTAGTCCAATTTGGAAATGGGTCTTAATTAACACGATGATAAATATTTGTTCGCAGGCATACTTTTAAGTTTTTAACAGAATTCTCGATTATGCTTTTCACAATTACGAAGCCGCCGTTGTGAAAAACTAGTATTGGACTTTTTCTTCTATTTAATGCATTGCATAGCGGTAGAACCGGTAGCACGGGCTCGTTACAACAAAATACTTGCCTAATACTTGTAGTTAAATAACACGTAATGTGCCTAGAAAATTCCTAATTAGGTATTTAGTAACTGTGGCAATAGTTAACAGTAACCGTTCACTTGTTTTGTTTACGATACCTTCCAAAAACCTCAGTGGAAGTCGGTTCGTGAAATTTTTACCAAAGTTTAAAAATGAAATTAAATAGGTACTCAATGAAATTAAATAGGTAGGAGGTTTGGGGTAATAGTGAGCATATAAACCGTGTTCTCATATTACTAAAAAAGACTTTGAGGCATGTCGAAAAGGCAAAACCTCTTGAACATTACCGTCCGTCCACTTGACATAATTTTAGTATGCGTTTTTGTTTATTGTTTATAAAAATAAGTCCAGTTTTGCATGCAATATTAACAACAGACCACGTAGATTATGTTAATATAATGTTGACATACAGTTACCAGAATCCAAAAACTTTGTGTACCTATTATAAAAGGAGTCTTGAATATAATGGTATATATATTTATAACTTTTTAAATGAAGACATACCTAAAGCAATGTAATAATATTGATGACTTTTCTAGAAAATTAAAATCCTACTCGTATTTGATTACCCGACCATTTTATAAATTAATGAACATTTTGAAAATTTTTATGAATTAATAACAGTAGCATTATTTTTAAGATAGATTAAGATTGTGCATGCCGAATTTTGGCAGAGCATAACTTCATGTATTTAAATCCTACTGGCATGTAAGTATACCTACATTTATAACACCTGTGTACGTTCTTGCAAATAAATAAGAAATAAGAATTTTTATTATTCAAGTCCAATATAAACATATCCATGCATACAACGATAGCCACACTAGGCTTGGCCTGTATCGTGGCTAACAATTTTAACGATTAACAGGTAGGAAGGACTATGTCCATGCAAAAAGAATATTTCAAATTTCAATTTAATATTTCACTCTACTATTCGCTTGAGACATGAAGGATCATTATACATAAGTCGACATTAAAATAACACAAAAATCACATGTCTCAACAGACGGGCCTGCAAACTTCTTAAACTTAATCATATGGTATGAAAACTTAAGACTGCTAAAACCATAACCCTCCATTTTGCTTTGCCGAAGTAGGCCGAAAATAAATTAATGATCGGTAGCTTGATAATCGACAATTTCAATTTAATCATGAATAAACAAACCATTATTATATATATATATCTTACTTTTATGATGTTTTATCCCTAATTATCCCCAAAACGGGTCCGGGATCAACATGACTGTCGAGAGTAAATATGTAAATATGTAGTGTTAGGTTAGGTTACATAGGTTAGATTGCTTGCCATTTGAGATTACTGCACTTGAATTACATTGTAATTTAATTAGAATATTTTGCCACTGATACATTATTTTAAACTACTTCCTCCAGAAAATAAGAGCAGCGAGATGAGTTAAGAAATTTAAGAAGATGATTTCAAGTTTAGCCAAATATGAAGCAGCGTGATATTAACTATAAGTTCTTAATCATAAAATTATTTATAAGGTTGGTAGCCGATGCGATATAGTTGTATTTAAATAGTGTTCATCTAAGTTTACTTTGTGTAATAGGATAATAAATGATTGGGTATGAGCTCGGTTGGCGGGTGGTGAAACGTGTCGTGACGTCGCGCCTGCGTCACTTGGGATGCTGGCGGCGCGCGAGAAAGCGGCGCGTCACGGCCCGTCGAGCAATTTCTACGGCTCGAGCACGCATCGACGTTCCGAAGGGACTTAGCGTTTGGCAATCGATTCGTTTATGGAGCCAAGTTAAAGGTGAGGTCGCTTCGTCAACGTTAGGAAGCGTTCACGTTTCTTCAGGATATTCTTAAACATGGTTAAGTAAAGTATAAGAAGTGGCCAGGGGGCTGTGGAAGTTTGGGTGCAGTCTACTTTATTATGTAAGGTATACTCATACGACATCGTATTTGCTGGCTTATTACTACTGAATAAAGTTCAAAGTGGGAACAAAAATACGCTGGGTGGTAACAGGTGGGAATAACCCCGAAATACGATGTCGATACACTGTAATACTCGTATGTTCATGCTTTACTATTTTTTAATATTTTGTAAAACATATTTCAATCATGTTTTTGTTTAAATGGTGACGCTGTATTGAAAGTTATAAGTAGGTAGGCACGTCATAAAAATATTCGGCGAGTATGAATTTTGATGAAATACTCGTATCTTCAAGCTATTGTCACTTATAGTTATTAAAACGTTTGATGAATAGAATTTCTGCGTATGAGTATGACTACCCATTAATTTCTAATCGTATTTACTATCGATTTTAGACCTTTTGGGTCAAATAAGAAATTATATCCAACATTTGTTCAAAATAGTTCCGTCACTAAACTTTTCTTAGGAAGGTACTCTAGTTTACTTGTAGCAACACTTTTACTAGGTGCTGTTTGTGATGTAAGTAGATGGGTAATTCTTCGAGCGTTTCAACCGCTCTCATTCCCGTGGCCGCATTAGGGTGAATTTCAGGGCGTTTCAACCGCTGTCATTAGTGTCACCAAATATATTGACGAAATCAATGACACCTACCAGCAACTCCTGATGTAAAAAGAAGCAGAACCGGGGATGTAGTTCCTATCAGCATCAGAAGTTGCTGTAGTGTCATTGATTTCGTTAATATATTTGGTAACACTAATGACGGCGGTTGAAACGCCGTGAAATTCACCCATTAATTTCGAAATTCCTGTAGATTTGGATGCTATATTCGGTTATCTTGTAGACCGCCCTAACTTCTACAAAATAATTGGTAACGCTATCCTAATCTACAGAGAATTCGACATCAATGCGACCAAGGGAATGAGAGCGGTTGAAACGCTCGAAGAATTACCCATTTATGTTACGAAATCACTTTAAGCCGGACATAGGATTCCGATTAGGCGCCACCCGGGTGACGCAGGATCAGCTGAGGCAAAGTGTTGTTGCTATGACGCGGGAGATAATACCTATTGCTTCGCAGAGATCGCTATGGCCTAGCTAGCTATAACAGTTAACAATGAATCCAATGTCTACGTGGGAGAACGTCATTATCTATCGGATAACAAGTAATATGGTAATATTCAGATATTTATTACATATATCGAAGGGTGAAAGGTTATTTGTTTCAAGCGAAATTTTTTTGCGATATCGAATTTAATATTTATTCGGAATCAGTAAAATTTACTTGTATCTAATATAAACAAAACGGAATAAAGTAAAAAAATGTCGCTTGAAACAAATAGATTTTCACTCTTCGATATGGAAAGTTTTTTTTAATGTTTCAATTATTTACTTAACACAATTATGTAAGTTAACTTTTAAGTTTGATTAAAGTTGCTGCTGTCACTTTTTTTGCTATTGCAATAGAATAAGACGCAGCAACTTTAATCAAACTTAAAAAATAATTGACGTCTCTGAGTGCGGCAATTAGGCCCTCAAGAACAGAGCTATCTTTACATTATTATTAATTACACTGATAACCGGTCCAAAATGCGCATTATACAATAGACAGTTACATACAAACAACGTAAGTACGAGCGTGTCTAACGCAGATTCAAATTGCCTCTATTGTGGTATTAGTTACGAAACGCTCTCACGGTCGACGTGTTGTCGTGTGTTGCCCACTATTTGGGTCACGTTTGGTTAATAGATTTATTTTTACCGAAGAAATTAACAACTATTAATTGCGGTCGAGTTAAACTTCGCAAACTTATTTATTTATAATTGGGGTTTTTCGTAATGCGTCGTCTAGGTCATTCATTACTATATAATTTATGTCATGGAACTTTCCAAACAGGCATGAATCACTACTTCACGGTAAAATAAATCACACTAAGTGGGAGATTTGTGCGCATGCAGTTAGTTCCAGTTTGCTGCATTTTGTATTTTTCTACATTCCTCGCTAGATGAATCGATTATTAATCCGAGAGAAAATTAATTACTTCATTAAGGACACGCCATTTCTGTCCGTGATGCTGGTAACCCGCTGCTAGTTGCATGTTTTGGAGAAGGTCCGGATGATCGGAACTTATAGTCGTATAACGAAAGGAGAAAACGAAAGTTAATAGCTTGAAAGTATACGATAGTGTTGTCGTTGTCATCGACACAGTTTAAACATTTCCAACAACAAAGATCGCCGATACTCTTTTTATTATTATTAGTAAAATTATAATTGTATGACAAGTATCCACCGTGGTACTCTACTACGCAAACCTGTTATTTAAATTTCTACTTTCACGGTTAAAAACAGTAATCTTTAAAAATATTTTTTAAATTCGAGTACTTTTTATTTATTTTTGGTCTGTGCTTTCTCTGCCAAGAAAACCCCATTTTGTCCACCACCACCACTGTGGGTACCTCGAGTACGAACATTTGAATCGTACGTAACGTTTTCGAATCGTCTTTACTATTCGTAAATGCACCGTATGTCAAGCCTGTAGCAAGAACCCTTAAAACAGACTCACGTTTCCATACATTATTCTACGTTTACTTCACCTTTACTACCTACTCGATGACGATACAAAATGTCAACTTCAATGTTCAGGAGATTTTAGTACTAAATGCCTTTTCCAATCGGCACACTGGGCATACATAATTATTTTCTCGATGACAACACGTTAAAGTTACTTACTCGATAGAAGGTAAAAGTACTAGAGGTACTGTGATTAATTTGGTTTCGATGATGGTGCGGCCTTGCCACGCTGAGTTTGTAATAAAAATTGTGATTCAACTAACATCTATGTTGATGTGTATGATGTCTGATATCTAGTGTCTAGTTGGGCTCGTATGGAATCAAAATGCTTATTCACAACAATCACAATCTTGTTAGAAGCATTTTTTTTCCTGTGTGATTGGTGAACTGAAGTAGGTAAACAGAATTAATTGCTGTCTCCTCTACCTGTTATTTAAAGGGCGTTTACTTCACTTATGTCAGTTAAATGTAAGTTTAATTCATTATATGAAACTCTTAGTGATAGCATCGCGTTTTATAACATGGCCAAATCTTGTGTTTTGAGTTTGAGTTATTACCTTTCTGATGTTTTAGATACCTAGCCGGATGTTGAACAGCAGTTTTCAATGTTCTTGTACGGTTACACAAATACACGTATCGTCTCTAATTTGTTTTTTCTTGTTGAATATTTCGTAGCCTTTGGTTACATGTATAGTGCCAAATTATTAAAATATACTATTTTCTCTATTTCAATGTCATGTTTAATAGCGATGTATTTATGCTTGCGATTAAAAACTTAACACATTCGGCGCCGCCACCTTGTGTGTTAAAATTACATACATTTAGAGGTTAGGCGGCGGAGAAAGTGTTAAGAGGACATACGCATTATTGAAGCAGGTATGTTTTATATAAATGTTGAAGTCTCTCAATTCATAATATATCTATCGTTAAATAAAAGTAAAAATAGCACTGGTCAACAAAAAAACCACTTTTGCAAACCCATGAAAGGAATTCAACTGATTTTAAGAGAACATTAAAAACCGTTCGCAGTGGTAATAATTTTATGCCTTAGTTAGCTCGGGTTGGTTTTTGTTCGTGGGTATGCGCGGCGTTAGCACTCAATACATGTTACGACAAGCACACCATGAGCATAATTCAGAAAATCGAACTAAGCCAGCTGTGAGACGTCTGTGGTTGATGAATAGTCACCGCGTACTTCTTGACTCATTATCACTGGGCAAAAACCTTGTTGACCAGTGTAGTGCTTGTAAAAAGTGTGTATTTTTATAAGGATACATAATATTTAAGAGAACGTAGGAAACGTTTGTATGTGAGTTTGAGTAAAATTATATTACATTAATATCTTCTTAACACCTCAATAACTTTTCACATTTGTGGGATCGTTAAAAGTTTCACGTTAAGGCCCGAATACACTGCGGTACTATACACTGTACGCTATTGTATACATATATTGATTACGTGTATATAATTTCGGAGACTCAAATTGTTTATCAGCTATTAACTCACTGCCCTCCGTATACGCATGGTTTTGGGAATGGAACTTGGGATATATAAAATATATCCGGAGTTGGCTTGAAATTTATAAGTATGCCATTAGTGAAATACGGTAATTAACAAAAACTATTTTGTTTCCCTTATATTAAAAACAATTATGTGTTTCACGAAGTTCAATACGACGATTGACCTTCGTACAATGCTAGCTCTAATTAATAGTTGAATAATACTTAACCTTCACTTCACTATATAGCATTGCTTCAAATATTTCACAATTCCAAGGCCGAATCAATTTTCGTTTGACAAAATGGCGTTTACGCGTAATAAAGTAATCGAGGGTTAAAACTTATAAATAAATTATACTTGTTTGGTAGGCCGAATCCAAATAACTAGAAAGTCTAGGATAATTATGAGTGCGAGCCGCAAATTGCCCGTTCCCGATAAACCGAGTGGCCGCTGCTTGGCGTCTTACCTTACGGACAAGGATGGATCTACTAATAGACATAGCTGTGGTGCTTCTTAGTAAGAGTCGTTTGTGAAACTCTAGGTAAGTAAGCCGCAACGCAGCTTCTTACATTACACAGAGACATTGAACGGACGTAGTTGGACTGAAAACTGTTCCGTGAAGTTAAATAGTTGTCAGCAAATACGCGTAACGCTCGCAGCCCCGTTTATGTCGCGGACCGCGTGTTGATGCGAGCATACCTACCTACCGACGAAGTGGTGACTCTTGAAAAGAAAACATACATACAGTCGAACATAGAACCTCCTCTTTTTTGAAGTCAGTTAAAAATGCTGAAGGTCTTTCTTTATTCAAGCGCAAAGCCTAAGTCCCTGTTTCAGTTAGGTTGAGTAAGGCCGCACCTGTCCGACGTGGTTGCTGTCCAAACAAGAGTCAGCGCCGGCATCAAAACGACTTCGTAACCTTTATGCATGCCCGTTTGACTCGCCTTCAAACTGGACGGCGCCGGCGGCCTCACGGCGCTCTGTCAACTGAAACTTTTTACTTAGGGGTGCTTTAAATTTTATTACGCATATTTAACTCATGTAAATATCAGTAAAATCGGAGTTTAATCAAAATCACAACCACACAGGCGGACGATTCGAGCTGATTGCATCATTTCGCTGCACTGTAACTGCAGGCATCGCCGCAGCCGACAACTTAATAAATAAATATCAGGGATCATTTCACACAAATTGACCTAGTCCCATACTAAGCTCTAGGCTTGTACTATGGCTACCAGGCAACGATATACATACTTATATAGAGAAATACATACTTAAATATACTATAGAAAACATCCATAACTGATGAATTTTTGATTTATTTACCTTACATTTTTATATTTTGATAAATAACTAAACCTGAGCAATTCAGTGGTTTATTCGCTAGTTTTAGGCACCCAACAATTGTTACAACATTTATTTTATAATATCCGAGACTTCGTCCGCGTAGAAGTCGTTTATCGCAGCGCCCTCGGGAATTATTAATTTTATCGAGATAAAAGTAGCCTATGTGCTACTCCAGAGTAAAGCCTATCTCTGTGCCAAACTTCATCCAGATCCGTCCAGCCGTTCTGGCGTGATTGATTAACAAACATCCATCCATCTATACACTTTAAAATTTATTAGTAGTATTTAAGATAAACAACCCGGTCAAGTGCGAGTCGTACTCGCGCACCGAAGGTTCCGCACAAACTTGTAGGTATGTAAATAGTTCGTAAATCACGGGAATACAACATAAACATTATCCAGTATAAACTGACACGCAATAAGTATGCAATTTCTTACTTAGTGAGTGCCAGTTTATACTACACTTGTTTTTATGTGATGTAACAATAAATTAACAGTTTTCGGACTTTTTCCTTTAAGTACTTGTGCTATGAGACATTGCTTCTTGCCAAATTTCATGGTTTTGATTCCCTTGAGATTCCCTCAAATATGCGGCATCAACGGCCGTATCTTTTGATTGCGTTCACTTAAATGTTTGATTTTTTCACTGATCCAAGGGATTGCAGACCTTAGTATTTGATATTAATTTCAACTTGATACCTCCACGCATTCCTGAGAAAAAGGGTCTTGACAGACACACAGACGGACAGACAGACAGACAGACAGACATACAGACAGACGGACAAAAAAGTGATCCTATAAGGGTTCCGTTTTTTCATTTGAGGTACGGAACCCTAAAAATTACTTCGCAAAACTTAGAAGGTTAACCAACTGAATTAAACTAACTTTTTAATTTGTTGAAAATGATACTTATAGTTAATGATATTAGGTAAATAATAGATAATAGGCCAAAAGTAATTTAAAAAAATCCCTGACCAAACTGTGCCTAGCAGACGAAATTATTTCAGTAATTCCAAAGGGATACTTTACATACGAATATATTTGTTTTAATACATTATGTTGCGAGGTAATCTTTTGGGCAGCAGCTCTCGACGTACCTCATATCCGGTTGGGCGCACACGGACACACAAGTGGAGCGTAAAAATTCTCTGAACGTTACAAGTAACGCCGCCGGGCGTACGGCTGAACGGAACCGGCGCAAATAAAAAACCGGTCAAGTGCGAGTCGGACTCGCGCACCGAGGGTTCCGTATTCAAGTTCGTACTTCAAAAATATACCTTTTTGTGTACCTTAATTCGTATGCAACTCAAAATATACCTTATTCCATACTATGCAATAAGGTATACTTTGAGTTGCATAAATTTAACACAATTTTTTAAAGTTTTTTACTTATTTCTCAAAAATTTAGGAATTTTTCAGGTTTTTTGGTTCATAAACTTCGGAGATAAGGGACTAACGGTCATTTTTTGAACATTTTTGGTTATAAATCAAAAAGTACGACACGGAAAATTATAAAAAAAAATTGTTTCGATATTATATTATATTATGATAGATGCGGGCAAGCAAGTTATACAACAATGCCAAATTTCAAGTTAATAATTTGTGTAGTAGCTGAGAAAAACTGCTGTGACATACACACAGACAGACCGACATACAGACATACAAACAGACAGACAGACAACGAAGACTCACCATAAGGGTTCCTTTTTTACCATTTTGGTATGGAACCCTAAAAGTCATTCAGTTGTCCAATCCATTACTGGTAACTATTTACTTATCATATTTTCTTACCCCCTTACTAATAAACGTTGAGTAACGGCTGAGTAGTTATACAATGCTTTGTCCTTATCTGTCATTGTGACATTTGAATTCGACAGATAAGGACAAAGCATTGTATAACTACTCAGCCGTTACTCAACGTTTATTAGTAAGGGGGTTATTATTTATTTTTTGGTCGGTGCAAAGGTATTTTCGTATTTGGACCGTATAAGTTGTAATCAAACCTCTTCGTCTATACTAAATGTACCTGGCTGGTTTTAATACCATTAAAAGTCAACATTCTGAACTGCAATACATTAAAAAAAAACTGTTTCCGCCATTTTTCAATTGTTTTTGAGTTATCAAAATGGACGTGTGTGACGAAGAAATTCGGTACATTTTAAAGTTTTATTACAAAAAAAAATTAAACCGTCTTCAAAAACCTACTAAAAAGCGTTAAATAAAAACCAGCCTCCTAGGAGTCCTAGGAATAGCCTATTTAGTGCCTAATAGGTACATAGAATATGACGAGTGCATGTGGTGAAGTGCAACTGATGGTGAAGTACCGGGAGAACTCCTCAATGATTAACAACCCTGCCACTTGGACAGCGACGTTTCAGCAGAAATTAGCTTTCGATGAAATGAAATTCGATTTTTATTTATTTATTTATTAAGAAGATTTGTGAAATTCGATGTAATGATACGTTCGATGAAGTGAAATTCGATAAAACGATGAAATACCATAAATACTACTACACTACTATATAGTACTTAACTTACCCATGTATGTAAAATTTTCGAATTAAATATTCAATCAATTATTTTTCCGATTAATGACTTTATAATTATTTATAAATTAAAACAATATTATAAATTTAAGAGTTTTTAAATTTGTGAAAAAAATTATGAAATTTGTCAAACACATACTTAGTCCAGGTTACTTTTTATCCCGGAAAATTATAAATATATTATTATAAATATTATATATTAATAAACTTTATGCGCGCGCGAGTAGGCACATTATAGCTCGTAGCACGCGAGCAATGTTGAGGTGGGGGGAGTAAAAAAGGACGTAAGTAACGATGACGGCTGGGAAGTACTCCGTTGGATGAAGTGACGGAGGCCTGACATAAGTATATAGTAATAGTTAAGAACCACCACGAGTTCTTCCGTGACCAAGGTTGGTAAGGTGTATTTGTCTTTCGTTAAATTTAATATTTTAATCGCATTCAGGCCTGATTTGAACTGCAGTAAAAGTTAGAATAATAGAACCTTTATTCTGCTTTGGTTTTGCACACCTTGTTTCGATATCGTAATCATATTATTGACATCATGATAACTCCTATACACCTAACAGTTGGACCTTTCATGACGTCAACATTGTGATTACAATATCTGAGCAAGATAGGCTTTAAACCAAAGTAGGATAAGTGCCTAGATTTTTTATGGGTATTCAGTTGTTTAATTTTGACGTTAATTACGACATAATATGTTATGTAGGTGTTATCGTTTTATTTGTTCCTGTCCTATTCGATCAGAACGCTTATAAATTTAAGTATATTCTCCAAATGATGTTTACTTGCTTCTAAAAGTACCTACCTAAATGGAAACCTCAAGAAACCCCGATTAGTTATGTCATCAAATCAATTTCCTAATTTATCATTAAATGACGTCACCGTGCATTGTTTCCATCAACTAAGCCAATAAGCACTACTAATATGATGACGTCAACAAAACTTGTTTATCGTAACACGTCATTACCATTCAGGAATTTGACTTTTAAATAATGTTGTAACTCGTCAAGTTCTGAATGGCATTTAGGTAACGTTGTGTACCAAACCTGTGGAACGGAATATTGTAGGTATGTAACTTAACGCACAATTTGTGATGCAAGACGGTGACGTCATGTTTCCGAACAGTCCTTGCCAATCACCTTTAAAATGGCACTCACGGATTGAATGGCAACGCTTCCCCATTAGCATACATCACCAAATTGTCTATTAAGCTGGCTAACGCAACGCTTATTGCTCGGCGCGGTTACTCAACGGTTTGGCACGTCTGGGCCGGTGCAGCCGGTTCGCAACCTTGCCGCCCCCGCGCCCCTCCCTCGCGGGCCCGCCGCCCCCCTCCCGGCCCCGTTTCACTTTCACTCGACTCGGCCTTCTTTGACTGTTTTCGGAAGCTGGCTAGGCACTGTATCACCACTTATCAACAGTGCCTTTATATAAATATTTAGCACCCGCCCGATCGAGCTTCATAATTTGTACTTATCGATTGTCTCATGATTCTTCTTTAAAACTGACTCAATAGGATAGAGTGGTCGAATATTGATTTACTATTGAATGTAAGTAAGTATAAAGTATACTTATATTAATCGAGGGATGACACAAAATTTTAATTAGGGATAGTAAATAAGGGCTCTTTGTAAAAAAGCTAACGGCCGCACTCAGAGACGTCAATTACCTTTAAGTTTCATTAAAGTTGCTTCTATCACTTTCTTTGCTATCGCAATAGAATAAGACGCAGCAACTTTAATGAAACTTAAAAATTAATTGACGTCTCTGAGTGCTGCAGTAAGTAATTAAACAAATATACTAATATATCGAGCTACGAGTGACACGACGTGTTTGACGTCGAAGTCGTCTGCGTCATTTGACACGTCTTGAGTTTTTTTCTTCCTATGCTTAAATATGACTATTACATATTATTAATATGAAATAACTTAACTAGGTAAGTACATAAATGGCAACAAAATAAAATAATATTTACGAGCAATAATTACAATTAAAAACATTAAATTATGAGGAAGAATCGAATCGATCTAATCGATACTAATTCGAGCTTTCGTCAAGTGTGTGTCAACTTTAAATCATACCATTCATACCTATTGAGGGTAGCATCGCAATCGCCGCGCGAACTGAAGAACATGCAGAGGTCAAATTACGCCGGATAGATGCAGGATTCACTTACGAAATCGCATTTGATGCTAAATTAAACAATACCTACTACTAGTACCTAGTATTGTATTACCTATTATGAAAAATTTAAAAATATTCTTCTTCAACGCTGTACAGGCAGTTTTCTACCAACTCAAGAAGAACCTTTAAGAATCCGCTTTAGGTAAATATTTGTCGTCACTTGACTTATTTTCAATAAGATTTTATTTAAGAACTACCTACCCGGTCACGCGTAAAAAATTTAACCGTGTATACTTATCGAGCAGTAAAATTATTTAGGCATTTTTATTTCCCTTTTATACATGTAATCATGTGACCATTTAATCACAATGACGCAATTCTTTACGTTACACTTTAAGAAAATTCATGATGATGTGTGGTGTGTCTATTTTGGAATGCTCTACTCATTTCTAACCGACTTTAAAAAAACGAGGAAGTTCTCAATTCAGTTGAATGTTTTACTAATCTTTTGAAGTTGGAACAAATAATATCTCCTAAAATATTTGCCCAATTAATAGGTTTAAAATAAATGGAAACGGAAAAGTTTTAGAAAAACAGACAATTATTTTCTTTAAGACGATTTTATTACAAAAAGTTAAATCTGTATAAATTACGTTACAGTGAATATATAACTATTAAAAGATGTGATTTGAGGGCATATTTTGAAACAGTAGGCGTCCTCATTAATGTTGCTAATGAAATATATTATATTTAGTAGAAAGAAAAAAGGAAACTTAAAACCCGACCATGTGACAAGGTGTTTGAATGTGATTATTGTATATACATAAGTATTTTTGGAATTCGGAATGTCCTTAATTACCTTACATGCAGATAGTTTATGACGAAGTTTTATTTAGGACGTACGATATTAGGCTTGAAAGTCGCCGTTCTGGGAACAAGACCCGTTGTATGGTTCTTAGATCCCTACATAATCATTCATACATGTCAAAAACTAGGCCTAGGTTTAATTAAATAAACGGGTCTAAAGCTGAGCTTTCCTCGCCGGTGTTCGGCGGAGGCTCGGGGCTCCACTTGCTCATTTCACCCTCGCATCAAAGACAACCATTTTATTCTGTAGACGCTTCGAGCCAAGAATTGAGTTCAGTAAATGTTAGTGGACTCTCTTCGGGATACTTTTTAATATCCCCTGTCTTCTCGTAGGACATGGGTCGGGCAGACGGGCCCGTAAGACAAACGGACAATTTATTAACATCTTTTAAATTATAGGGCCATCGGGAATCCTTGGAGAACTGAACGAAAATGTCGAAAATTGCGAGTTAATTATCGTAAAAATGGGGAGAATGACAAACGGGCAGAAGTCAGACTGGGATGAAGTTGGAACTATACCGGTACCTTTGTTCTGTTTAAGCTTATCAAAAATAAATAAGGAAAGAAAGAGACTGATAATGTTTCCTTCTCATCAGTGAAAACATTTTCAATGCGCGGTGACTTGAATAGAGAATATATCTTTTATGTTTTGGTACCTTACACATTTAACAAAATCATTTTCCATACTTAATAAAGTAAAATAAGTGTTATTTTTCAGTTGACACTCGCGACGCTAAGACGAGTTTAACGGCTGGCGTTATAAAGATCAACATTTTCCGATTTCTACCATATAAACCGTATTAAACTAAAGCAAACATATTGAAGATCGTGCTATTTTGTCGAATACTCACCTATACTTTTGGTTTACAGAATGAAAACGAAAACGAGAGTGCGTGAGTGGAAACCAACTAATTTAGTGATCGCGAAGATTTTGACTTGGCTTCACGCTCTTTATTTGTTTATTTAAAACTAGCGAAGTGTCCTCAATGAGGGAACTCTGGGTTACAAAACGACAACAAACAAGATTCTAAACAGTTATGACACGAGTACAAACATATTAAAATAGATAATCTTGGCTTTTGGAGTTTAAATTAAGTACCCATATCGACGGCCCGTTGATGTCTTATCAGCTACTGTAGCTAGTTTAAAAAACTCGGATCAAGAAAATTTTATAGAAAAATCAACTAGCACAGCGCAAGAACTTCAGAACATCTTAGTACATTAACGGTGGAATTTAAAGATTGGGTTCATACTAAAATATACTCGGTTGTGCGGCCGGCGCGGGCAACGCATTCCTCGTAAATTCTTGTTTACCTTATCCATCACATATTAACGGCGTGTCCCTCCATGTGGCCTGCTAAGTTTATACATACAATTCCTTATTTAAATTTGCCTAAATAAGTCGGGTTATGGAAATTAGCCGCAGGCTAGGGACTGTTTATAGCGAGCAGAGCCTGACGAATAAAAAATAAATACCGGCCAAGGACTTCGGGGAGCTGTTGAGTCGATCACCCCGGACACGAAACGACTTGAATATACCACACACATACGTTCACAGAATTAGAAAACTCAAAATTTAACATACAATTAAGAATTGAAACTTGGTTGACTGCTAAGTAAAAAACCCGGCCCCGTGCATAATACCATTAAGCCTCAATCAGACTGTTGGCGTTACAGTAGCTCTATATCACTTGACAATAAGAGCTGCTGATATAATTACGATGTAGAAGCAAACAGGGCAAAAACTAATTGAAATAAAGCGCCAGAAATACACCGAGATTACTTCCGTGTGCCAGGCCAATGTTTTTTTTAAAAGAAAACGAGTACCTTCGAGCTAAATGTAACGTTTACAATATGAAATGTATGACGTTACTAAATAAAGATAATAACAATTATTACCTTGTAGTTTGTCTGTTACCTACGAAACAAGAAAGCCAAATCACACATGCAAAATTATGTATGTTTGCTTGTTCCGTCTGACGCCTGGATTGATCGATGTGAAATTTGGTTAATCACTGACGATTAATAGACTAGAGACTACTTCTATTGTCCCGGTAACTTCTGCGTAGACGGAGTAAAAGCTAGTAGTTTGAAAATGGACCCAAAATTTTAAAGACAATACAGATGAGCTATTTAACAACGACTACTTAGCACCGCAGGGTGGGCGTGAAAAAATCCTTTACGAAAGCTAGATTATCATTATTTTTAAGCACGTATTATTTATTGTTAAAAATTATTCTTCTTGTCTTAAATAGCAAGTAAAATAGCTGCACCAGAAAAACGGTTGGGCATGGTTCAGCAAAAGAGCGAATCTTAAGGATAATCTTGATAGGATAGGTGTCAAAATAGAAACAAGGGCGCGGTAGAAGACGAGATCCGGGCTGTTGACCGCACGACGTGAGCCACACGGCTCACCAAAATGGCTGCCCTGGCGCGACCGGTTTATGCAAATCCCACCGTGCTCTTCTCTCCACGGAAGAGCAGCCAAATGTCACTTGATCACCTTCTCAAGAACACGGCACGAATAGTTCAACGCTCAGGTAGCCATAGAAGTAGGCTCCAGGCCTATTATTTACGTTGTCTCAGCGATAAGTTTATGTTTTGCCAGAAACCAGAGCCTATAACCAAGCAGCATTCGTTTCTACAAAACGCTATGACATTATCCGTCTCGCGCTCGCTTACCAGTTAAGAAAGGGATGAACGTATTAGCGTTGCTACAAGCGCCGACGCTATCGTCACTTGGCTAGCCGTCCTGTTACATATAGTATATGCGTAAACTTTATGGGAATGTACGAACATGCGCTTACTTGCAACTAACATTTTAGTTCAAGTTTAAATAGGTATATAGTTGATGGTAAACGAAATATTTAATTTAAAGGTTTTAACTTTCGACGAACAACTAAATTGTTAAATTTAGTCGTGTGTACGCTCCCGTATGGCTTTTTAGTCCAGATTTAGACGAGTAACTACTTATATTTATGAGTCCCGTGGAGATTTTTTAGTTTCCTAATTAATTCCACTTATGAGTTCTCTGACGCAACTTAACTTTATATTATTTCTAATCGTAGGACAAAAATAATATATAAATTAAATTAACGTCTAAACCAAAACTTTTTTACAGTTGATATTATGGTGAGGTGTGTCGCCGTATAATTGTGAACATCACTAGATTATAAAAAATCTCGCGTAATTGTTAACTGCCGACGAATTGTGAACTAATATGTGTACATTTTAGTACCTAGTCTATTTAATGTCTTGTTTAAACTGCCATATATAAATGTCATAGCAATTAAAGTGACAAGGTATTAAACGTGTACACATATTTATGACCTTGACTGTACCATACTGCTTACAATAGATTCGATAGCTTTTAAATTTTGCCTTGTCAAACCGTCAAATTGTGAACGAACTTGCACTTACCGACTTTTTTAAAATATTTATAAATTATAAAGAGATTATGGCTGCAATTATTCTTGTATGAAAACAATAAAACGGGAATCAATTGAGATTTATTGATAATATTGGAAAAATACGAAACGTACGGACATAGTAATTGTTCCGACTGACCACATATCAAAAATTGGTCGAAATCGATTACGAAATCGGTTAACATTTAGGAGGTGGAAAACGTTATCGCCGTTTGTATGGAAGTCGTCCACTCACAATCCTCTAACCACCGACAATTAAGCAGACGATTATAAGTTTGACGGCTGTCAAAGTGTACTGACTAACAGCTGATTAAGATTTAACAGTCCGTTAAATTGGTTGGTGAAATCTGAAATTAATGTATTCAATATTTTAAGTCTTGTAAGATTTATTGGAAGTTCCCAGAAAACACCTAGATAATTATCTTGAAAGTGAAGTGACTTATGGACGGAGGGACGGCCATTGACGAAATTATCTTATCTTATTTAGGACACGTACTTCTAGTTCTTCTAGTAGAGTTACGACAGTAGGTATCGAAGTCTAATGAGTCCATTCCGTATCAAGTATAAGCGACTTAGCCTTCCTGCAGTGGCCGCTGCCGCATGCCAAACACAACCTTTTTTTTTTCTTTTACGGTAAGATCTAAATAGTTGTTCCAATCTATACTCATTTCTATTTCAATGCACAGGTGCAATATGTTGCTTGACTGGAATTGTACCTATAAGATGATGTACATGATAGATATATGTAATTATAATAATCCAGCCCATATACGTCCCACTGCTGGGCACAGGGCCTCCGCTCACAATGAGAGGGTTTGGGCTATAGTTCCCACGCGGGCCCAGTGCGGATTGAGAAATTCGCACACACCGTCAAATTGCTTTGCCGGTGAGTGCAGGTTTCCTCACGATGTTTTCCTTCACCGAAAAACTCATGGTATATTTACGAATTATACAAGGTGCGAGCCCGGGTTCGAACCCACGACCCTCTGCTTAAGAGTCGGCAGGTCAAACCATTAGGCTATACCACGGCTTTTTATAACTAGATATAATGTATAAATAGATATATGAATAACCTATTATATAATAAGTTAGAGAGCGGTAATAAATAGTCACTCAAGAATGGTAGATTTATACGTGTGTAAGTGGCCTACTTACTGAATAAATATTTTTATATTTTTATGCCGCAATGTGGCTTATTTAGACAATAAAATATTTAATAATTAAAATCCTTAAAATGTTACATTTTAAACTTTAACTGGTGTTTACTTCTTGCTCGTTCTCATAATACAAGTAGTTAACCTTACAATTTGCAAGAAACTGCTGTATTTACATGATCGCAGAAATAATAATATTTCTTTACTTAAAATTTGAGCGAAACTTTATTTTAGTTATCGCTATAAAACCTGTAAAATGCTATCGGCCAGGCTGGATTGGTCAATTAGATTTAATTGAACGAACCACACTGTATTAATGAAGTTGTTAAATCCTTATCGGCGAACGAAAACTTCGGCGGACATTGTGAAACGAACCTATTAAATTGTACTTAAAATAACTAGATAATATTAGTTTTTGGTGTTGCGGCTAGCTTGATGGTATTCGTTATTAAAGCCTGGGCCACACCGGATGCGTTGCGTAGACGTGCACGTGCGCGTTCGCGTTCCATTGCGTTGTATAGCTGCGTCCTCAAGTGAGGATTCATACTATACAACGCAGTGGAACGCGAACGCGCACATGCACGTCTACGCAACGCATCCGGTGTGACCCAGGCATAAATAGTCACTCCGTTCAAAAGTTCGAACGGACGGAATAAACAGCGCGGCCGTTAATTTGACGCGTTCGGTGCTAGAGTAAATAGCAAATAGACTATAAGTAGATTTTGCAATTCAATATATACCCAAAATCGAGTTCATGGCACTAATAAGCATATATGGCATAGGTGTTAGGGACGCCATATAGGCGTAAAATTAACCCTCTTATTCATAATCGCACAACAACAAGTATGCTTGAAGTATAGTGTGTCCTTATCTTTTATTGTGTCATTTGAATCTGACAGAAAGTGACAAAGCATAATTTTACTAAAATAGGTTTGTTGTGCGTTTATGAATAAGGGCGTAAACCTATAATTTGTAGGTGTTGAAATCTCTGTTTTCTTTAATTTTCGTCAAACGAACAAACTTGGCAATTCTTCATTTTTGGTCAGTTATAAAAAGACGTGTATGCTTGACTTCACCGTTTTTCCGATTGATTGAGTTATATTTATTCTTCTCCGGTTTTTCACGACCGAATGAATGTTTAAGCCAACGGGCTTTGACCGTACCTTTTTAACGTCAGACCCTAAAGTGCCTAAATCGTTTTCATAAGGAAATCATACAGTTTTAAAGATTTTCAGGCTGGCTTAAAGCTAGAGGCGGTTAGATTTGAGGAAAGTAAAACTTAAAATCAGTCGTCAGGTCTAAGAAAATAATTAGTTTGTAGGGTGTAATTGGAACTTCAACTACCAATCACCAGGTTAACCTCGACATTACCTAAACATTATTGTTTTTGAGCGAAAAAAGGTGGAGGAAGAAAGAGACAAGATAGCAATATCAAAAATGAATCAGCAACAATATTGTTTAGGCAACGTTGACTAACGTTGGCTAGTCGATTGCGTGGTTGGACTGCCGCACGAGACAAAGCCCTTCGACTGACCACGGCGATAACTAGTTCACCTCTTAGTTCTGTGACTTTCGTTACCCGACGGCCTCGAGCCACCGCGCCTAGTTAGATCGTTTCACATACCGCGGTCGTAGAAACTTGTTTGTCAGATATCTAATACCTACTCGTACAACTACCTTTGAAATCTTGTTTGTACAAGCTGCAAATATTTTTTTTTACACACCATATCTTGTGATTAATTTATATATTCTGGCAACGCCACATTTCGGCCTTTCTTTGGGCATAAGAGAGCTTGTGCCTTATCGTAAAGTCACTAGAATCCATCATATATTGAACATAACAAAAACTTTGTGTCACCTAACTTAGTAGAAAATCATTTGCTTTTTTTATCAGAAATGGGTTTACGTTTGACCTTAGTCTCACCTGATGCAAGTGTGTTGTAGCGAGTTATTACTCGCTACAAAGCGAACAAAGCAATAATCAATAGACCAGAATGTGTAATTATGTAATGATTAATCAAACTAAGGGGACTAATAATTTCGTTTCATAAATAAGCAATTTAATCAATACGTGTGGTTTGTGTTCCTTTCACTATATAGTGGCTATTAAACTGGTTATGTACTCACAGGGCTAATGACACAGGCCTCAGTAATTCAAGACTTAGCCAACGTTTCAATTCGAAATATTATATATGATACTGAACGAACATTGCTAAAGTATATCTGAGCCATCGTCAAGTTAAAACTGCGTGACGCCTTCTTAGGACCAGCTCTCGAGAAGGAGTATTGATCGAGCAGCATAATTTTACGGAAACCGTCGTTAGAAGTTTTATTTCATAAATAATAAGCGGCCAAAACAAAGTGTAGCCCGACAATATTTACTCCAAAAATAGATACCAGGAAGGCCTCAATACCGTCGTGACCCTCTTTTATGTAGCAACTTTCCCTATTGCCACACGTATCCCTCATTTGTCCGGCGTTAATTGTTGGTTGGGCTGCAAACCACACATTGAATATTTATAATCCTATGTAACTTTATAAATGCAAAGTATGTCTGTTTTTAATCTTGTTTATTTGTCCTTTTTTACGTTGAAATAAATCGTCGGATTAATACGATTTTACGCACACTAATTATATTACAGCATACATTTTGTTACGATTGTTATATATAAGTATACGTGTAAAGTCTTTCTTGCATCATGTCCCAAATATTAATCATTAGTTATCGACAAAGCCTCAATGCCCAATTCTAGATATTGACGCTAACCAATGCGCGGATTGATTGCGAAAAACCACTCGGTGACCCTCCTTCCAATGTCATTAACAGCGTTGAAGAGCCCTGCCGTTGAGTCAGTCCAGTGAACAGGCTCTTTGAAGCTTGATTCGTCACAGGCGACATTGTGAGTCGCTTAGCAGGAAATAGCCGACAATGACGAGGAAATTCCGCCAGGCGATTTTTTCTAATTATTTTCAGCATCCTCTACATTTTTACGATTGTTCATTTTTTATGTCACTGATCAAAATATTCATTATTTTAAGGTTATTTTTAAGATATAACTTACAAGCAGTATTAACAGATTGCCCTACCTATTTACAAAGGTAGGGCAATCTGTTGATACTGTTTACGGGCATGAAATTATTCAATTCCTCAGAAAGCTTAAGTATAACAAACATTTTTACAGCATTCCGTTAGCGTCAATTCTTCTCCACAGATATTATATATTTTAGCATAATATTAAAAATGTGATTGCATTCGAGCACGGCTACGGCGTGAAATTTACTTCACTTGCTTGTTTCTTTTGCTCTCCTCTTACATGAACGGACGTTTAATTCACGGTTATTGTGAATCTCGTGCTTATTCACGGTGCTCTGTGCTGAGGACTTTCTGCTCCAACAAACTTCACTTATAAAGTTTAACATTAAGTAAAAGGTAATTTTATTTATTACGTAGTACGCCAGAGCGGCGAGCACATCTATTATTTTCTAAAATAAAAATGTCTCGTCCTGACTTTTATTGCGTTATGTTACTAAACGACTATTTTCACTTTTAATAGCGATTTTATCAAGACGGGACACTTATTTTAAACCTTAAGCGTTAAGTACTACGTAAAAATATGAAATACATGTATTCATTTCCCTAGCACCTGTCAAATTTTATCTCGTGCATGCATGCTAAGCCCGCAGTGCGTCTTTATCATTAAAGACAAGTTAGAAAGGGAGATCTGAGTCACAAACAAGTCGCGGACAACATGTGCTAGCCGGCCTGAGCGGCTAGCACATGTTGTATTTTGCCGACTGTCGCTCAGTGCATCTCTGTCGTTGTAGACAAACAAGTCGCAGACCACTTGTGCTTGGTTTTTTAGAGATCAGACAATCCGAATCTTAGAGTATATTATGTATTACTGCATAACTAATATAATTTACTGGCGAGGGTTACTTAGTAAGGAATTTCCGTATAAAATGATCCGTTATATTAGTTCGTTATACAATTTACATAGTCGTGACATAATAGTATTTAATAGTGTAGCTCTTAAGACCCATTTCTACCAGGAGCTTATATTGCACTTTAAACGTATGCTCTTGCTTTCGAGAAATCAGCATAAGAATTTCAATAACGTCTCGGTCCTTTTCTGCCGACGCAGACCGAAGCAAAGAGTAAAAGATTCCTCATATATCAAGAACAGCGCGCTGAGGAGCGACTGGAGCGGGGGCGAAATTATATCAAAAGTATTTTCGTTCACTTTAAACAAGCAAGAAGCCTTTATACTTAAGAGTTTAAACCTATAAGTAATTCAATAAACTTTCGGCAGAGAGAAAATATTTTTAATGGATAAACATACTTTGCTTTTGCTAGGAACGGTGGCAGTAAGCACGTTGGGGTAAATTACTTTTATATTTGCAATCACTTATACAAGCTTTTCGTATGGACCGATTATTATAATTGAAGTATTAGCCAAGATCGGAATAATACAGGCGCAACCTTGGCCTATCGTTTGTTTCAGAGGCGGTTTTTGCGTTGATTTGTCGGGTTTCAACTGTTTTTGTTGTGCCATCAGTCGTGATCCACAACTTGACCACTTGCGAAGTACAATTACTCGTATATTTTTGAGTTGAAGCCGAAAATTTACAAAACCTTCGACTTCAATTTAGAAATAGAAATAGTTCGAAATGGTATACATATTTTCAAATAGAATTAATTTAACTTGTCACTTTCATATAGACGGAACGAATGGTTTGAATAGTTCGTTCAAGCTTGCTCGGTGAACCGTGTTAGTTAGACTGGTGCCAGTAGTAACGAACTCCGCGGGTTCATAAAAGGTGCAGGTAATATCATTTTAAAAAGCTTTGGCAAAATTTTCGATTTCGCTGCTACAATGAGTTCTTTCCAATATTCGTTTTGCTCGTTCCCTATTAGAACGTGGCTAGATATGATTACTTCAGGATAAAAATTTACATTTGGCACTTGTGCAATAATAATGTTGAATACTAACTTAAAGTAACTAAATCAATCCGCGTTATGAATATTGGGAACTGGCATTAGACGGCATTACAGTAGTATATTCGGACAAAATAAATATAATGTGTATTATAGCTCCCCGCTATATAGTCGCTCAACCAGTCTCAATTGAAACGACTGTGGAACCATGGAATTTACTTGCAAAAGGGTATGTATATGAATATAGGTATTAACCTTTTTATATTTTACATGTTTCACTAGACGGTTAATAAACAATTTCTTATTGTCAAATATCTAATTTTAACCCGAAGTTTCCTAGACTAGGTAGCATCCCCGGTTAATATCGGGACTTTACAATATTGAAAGTGAGTCTGACAAGTTTGGTCGTGTCAGAGGTACTGTCGTCGGTAGAGTTTTTATCATAGCTCTTTGTAGTCAGGTTTTTATTTTAGAAACCTTTTCTGAATGATAATAGTAGTTTCGCCGATGTCGGACAGAACGCTGCTCTCGGCGCCGATTCTACAACTTGGCAATGACATTTCGATATACTCGTACTTGTTATCAATGACTTTTTGATACTACATAGCCCTTAGCCAAGATGCCCATCGCTAACTAGCGTTTCTATTCGTTTAGTTTTTAAACCAATCGCGTCATTGGTAGACACGTCATACGGAGAGTCACGTGATCTACCAGTGACGCGATTGGTTTAAAAACTCTGGTTCTGGCTCTGGTTTCTATAACGTTATGTTTTATCCCATTTATATAAATTATATTAGAAAATATTATGTATGTTATTAAGAACCTAGACTCTTTCGTTAAAAATTCTGATATACATAATATAAATACTAGGAATAAAAATAAAATTGCCAAAAAAGTTTCGTGTCCGTAAAGTATATAAATCATTTGTAGGTCAATGCATTCATTTTTATAATAAATTACCCGACGTAGTTTTAGAGTTACCCCTTCCAGCACTTAAAAATTACTTGAAAAAGTCGTTGATGTCAAAGGCGTACTATAGGGTCGAGGACTATCTAACGGAAAAAATGCTTGGCCTAAACCAGAAAATTAACTAATGTTTAATGTTCAATAGCTTACCTACTACTCGTACATACCTCATAAAAATCATGTAAACGCTGTATCTTGTCTAGGGGACACGGTTTATGTAGGAAGACATGTCAAAACTGTTTTGTGTGATATATATATAAATTTTCTCGTAGTCATTCTGATATGTTTTCCTGCAAAACTACGCAGATATTTAATATTATTTTTACAGTTTTATATAATGCTAGAATAAGTAGTGACATTGTTATATTTTTATTAAAAAAATGACTAACTGTTGAGTTTCTTGCGGCGCTTCTTCTCAGCAGTGGTCTCCTCTTGGGAAGCGCTGGTAGATTTTGACGTGTAAAAGTGCCCGTGCGGCCTACTTACTGAATAAATATCTTTTATCTTTTTTATCTTTATCTTATAACAGAGGCCGGTTACAAGATCATTGTGGGATATAGGCCCGGCACTCATGAGCACTGTATTGACAGGGGGCACGTTCGAATTGTATTGTGGGCGTATTATGTACCGTTGGAAGATGAGATATATATTTTTTACTTTTTATTTACCGGTAATGAAAGTTGAGAAACAGCCGACAAAACTATACACATTTATCTGCCGCTGTGTTCACTCGTGAATCTCGTGATATACAGATAATTCAATTAACATAATTAAAATATACATATAAACATAAACACT
The DNA here is from genome assembly GCA_963241965.1 of Tortrix viridana. Classification (NCBI taxonomy): domain Eukaryota; kingdom Metazoa; phylum Arthropoda; class Insecta; order Lepidoptera; family Tortricidae; genus Tortrix; species Tortrix viridana. The sequence continues at coordinate 53,760,635 of OY725171.1, read as the reverse complement.
ATTCCCTATGCTATACCAGTATAGGAAAGCTGCTTTCATGATGCGCTTACAAGTCGGACTGTGAAAAGAATGGAGTTCTATACTGCGGTCCCTTTTGCTGCCTGGAACTTCTCAGGATTTGGCAGTTCATAACACGGCCCCGCTGTATTCAGATATTTTTTCAAAACGTGCTAAATCTCGATGGATATCCAAAAAGTGTTTTTGAATTGTTTTCGCTCGCAGAATAGGGCGCCATGCGTCAGACGGAGTGCATTCATAACCGAATCTAGCCGTCTTCCGCAATGCGCGTTAAGAAATGGCTGCTAAATATTATCAAGTTGTAATTGAAATCAGAACGGTTGTATTATATTTCGTCTTGGATCGATTTCGTTCCAGCCGTGCCCCCGCCAAGAAAATAAAAAGGTATTTTTAACGTCTCGCATCAAAAAGGTAAAAATGTGAATGTTAATTCTTATGAGAAATAAATATCTTAAATGTCATAAAACCGAAAAATACCTAATGAATAAAATTTGTTGATTGATTTAATAAATTCCCTGTTTTCGATCTTTACCGTCAACTTAGGAAAAAGTAAATATCAAATTCTGCGTTAGGTTTTGGAGGGTATATTTATGGAACTAATTCCCTATGTATTGTAACTTGATTGATTCGGTTCCCAAAGAAAGAGAACATTAACAGTAGACTATTACCTAGATAATTTGCTAATAAAAGCACCCGAAATTACTCGCCAATTACAACAATTAGAATACTCCGCTGCAATCAGGGCCATAGGTACATATTTTCAATTCAATATAATTCAAGTTAATTTATTCAGACATTATCATCCATTTGTGTTAGTATGTACAAAGATAACTTATATCAATGTCAGTAAGGAGATCGCTGTTTGTCTCTGGTCTGCAGTGCGAGATCCCCGTTATCGATAAAAAGGAGATTTTTCGCCCAGAGCTCGCGCCGCCGCCGCCGCGGGCTGCGAATCATTGCAATGTCCCAAACTCAATAACTTGCAAGCTACACACCACGGTTAGACAAAGTTACGACAGTTGACAATACTATGCTCTCAACTAAGTGCTACGTACGGTTTATGCTCATAAGATCTCTCAGAGTTTCTTGTTAGTACTTGTACAATGTACATAAGTATATGGTTAAAATTATTGCTATTAAATTGACGTTTTTAAGGTTTAAACGCAGCTGATGCAGTATACTCTCTCTCTATGGTCTGTGGTCGATGACCGGGGCGGTTTTCCGAGACCGCAGGCGGTAACGCGTCACAGAATAACTAATAGTACTAGCGACCGCGGGCGTACTAAACAATCTCCAAGCTAGAGTAAAGGTGTCGGGTGGTAGCCGACTGCACGCGGCAGCAGCAGACAGCACGTGCCGCGCGGCACTACTGGTTTCTATGTATTTTTATGAAATTCCCTCCGTAGCTAGCGGCACGTAGCTAGCGACGCGTCGCTGAGCGGCAGACGACACTGACGCCCGACTGCAGATCAGTAGTGCCGCTGACGCCGGAGCAACGACACGTCTTTGGCTCGATTTCTTTTCGGATTAAACTTAATATAACACAAGAGACAATGCCCTCTGAATTCTTTCATATCGCTTTTGAAATGTTTATTGTTCAGTACTGAATAAGTTCATTCACTTGCTCTGCATTTCAGCATAGGACATGTGGCTTTTCGTCTTCTTCTGTATAATAAAAACAAGTCATCATCATCTTCAAATAAAATATCAATAAAATTGCGATCACTATTCTCGAACACGTCAGACATATTGTTTCACGGAACACTCGGAACCAACTGAATGCCGTCTGCAGTTGCCGTCTGCAGTTGCTGTCTGCAGTCGGGTTCGAATTCATGACTGCACGCAGCAGCAGCAGACAACACTTGCCGCGCGGCACATGCTGTCGGCTGCTGCCGCGTGCAGTCGGCTACCAACCGACACCTTAACTCTTACGCTATTGACTAACTGTTGCAAATCATTTTCGGCCTTCTATCCCCATGATTAAAGGTGAAAGTGAACGAACAGGTTAGAAAGTGTTTGCTCGCTAACTATTAATATTTGCATTAGAAAACTGTAAAATAGAAGCGCTACTTTCTGACATTCTGATTCCTCGCATCACAAGTCGGTGATTTTTTTGTATGCGGAACTAACCGAACCCGTAGTTTCAAGGACGACTCTCGAGCTGTAGAATTCAACGACTATCTATTTTCTCCACCGCTCACCACGTATATTTTCGGAATAGGTTGTACTACGTCGAAACCTCATTAGCAAGCAAGTGTGGTCCACCGGCGAGCTCGCATCACTAGGCAGGCTCATGTGTGACCACAGTCAAACGGTAAATAAATAGGGCAACCTAAGCTGTTCAACTGTGTAAATGTATTGAGTTGATGTTCAAGACCATAATAATATATTTATTCAGTAAGTAGGCCGCACGGGCACTTTTACACGTCCAAATCTACCAGCGCTTCCCAATGCTGAGAAGAAGCGCCGCAAGAAACTCAACAGTTTGTCATTTTTTTAATAGTTTTATCTTATGACAATGATACTATTTACTTATTCTAGCATTATAACAAAAACTGTAAATATTATATAAAATATCTGCATAGTTCTGCAACAAAACATGTCAAAATTATTACGAGAGAAAAATTATATATATCGATACAACGTTTACATGATCTAATACCTATGAGTTATTTATTTGGTAGTAAGTAGGCTGTTTTGGTAGTAAGTAGATTTTCGGTTTAGGCCAAACATTTTCGTCTGTTAGGTAGTCGTCGACCCTATAGTACGCTTTAGACATCAACGACCTTTTCAAGTAATTTTTAAGCGCTGGAAAGGGCAACTCTTAAACTACGTCGGGTAATTTATTATAACTATGAATGCATTGACCTACAAAATATGATTTAAGTTTACGGACACAACACTAGGCTAAACAAACCTGACACATCCGACCGAATCCTAACCAAAGTAACTTTTAAAATAGAATTAAAATAATAATTTAGTTTTGAAATAAGCTTATGCCCTTTCAGAATTGGCCATGACAAATTGTATCTTAAACAACGTGTAGATACTGAAGTAAAATCATAAAAAACAAGCATCTTGTAAAAAATAATGGCACGCGATATTTAACAAACAAGTCAATTTAGGCCTACTGTTCCCTCGAGATCAGAAAAACAAACTAAATTGGGAACCATAATTATGATTTCTAGCAAAGAGTTTGATGACTTATTAAATAGTGTACATCCTTTATTAAACTTTTGTTTATTTTAAATCGTTGAGATGAGATATCACTAATCAAAGCAGTAAACTAGATCTGTTTAAAAAAAATATTAGTATTTATTTTTATGCTACCTAACCTACTACAACGACGCGGTTAGCCTAGTTAGTTGATAGTGACCCTGCCCACGAAGGAAGCTACTGGTCTTAGATTCAGTTCCCGGTTAGGGCAAATGTGTGGTGAGCGAGTTTGACCTTTGAGTTTTTAATGTTTTCTTTGTACATATACACTATATTATTAATATGTTTATTGTTAACTGGTACCCACAGTACTAGACTAAGGCTTAGTTTGGGACGAGGTTTGTTATTATTATTTGTTTACTGATATTTTTATTATTTAAGATATTTATTATTTAAGGCGGTATAATAAATGCACACAACGAGGTCCTAACCGACAGCCGCAAACCAAAGTGTAGGTGTGGTATCTATAAGATGCTGCAGGGTAACACATTTAAAAAATAATTACGCTCTAATTATTAGGCCTATTAAAGAAATTCCTATTTAAATAATTAATGTTGGGCTATCTACTTCTAGTTGAAACATTATTGTAAGTACTTACATACCTTTTTTTTTTTTTTTTATAAGAGAGGGAGGCAAACGAGCATGCGGGTTACCTGATGGGAAGTAATCACCACCGCCCATGAAAGAGCTCGGGCCCTAAATTTTTATTCAAATAAATAAATAAATATCAGGGGACAATCTCACACAAATTGACCTAGTTCCAAACTAAGCTCTAGGCTTGTACTATGGGTACTAGACAACGATAAACATACTTATATAGAGAAATACATACTTAAATACATAGAAAACATCCATGACTCAAATATTTGTCCATACCGGGATTCGAACCCGGGACCGCTAGCTTCGTAGGCAGGGTCACTACCAACTAGGCTAACCGCGTCGTCAATTTACATTACTTAATCGATAATATTGCTGAAATATTTGTATAAACATGTAATTAACAAAAGCTGGCGGCACCGAGCTCTTGTAACTTCTTAGTTGGACGATTTTCAAAAAAAGTGTACATCGTTAAAGAAAAAAATTAAGAATTTTTAACTTTTCCAGTGCGTCACGAAAATTAGTCATACATTTAGTAGGTATTGTTAATTTTCGTGACGAACCGGAAAAGTTACCGTTAATTCTTAATTTTTGTCTTTAAGGATGTACACTTTTTTTGAAAAACGCCAGGTACTAGGTAGGTAGCTCGGTGACTAGGTAGGTACCGCCAGCTTTTGTCATTTTCCACAACTATTTACTACATCGATGTGTACATATTTATTATTTACACGTGTAATTGATCGTTTATTAAATATTCCCAGGTTATTCTATACATTAATCATTTTTGACCGACTTCAAAAAAGGAGGAAGTTCTATGCTCGTCTTTATGTCTATTTTTCTGAATAATATTCAGTAGGGCGAGTGGACAACTAAGCATGTAGCCGCTAGGAGAGATGATTGCCTTATTGGAAAGGGATGATAACATTAAATCCCAGACAAAAAACGGATTCTTTGACCCTTGGCAACACATCTTGGACTCAAGCCAATATCACTGCGCAAGGCCTCGAGAAACGGCCAAAATTTAAAATTAAATTTAGATTTATTTTTTAAGTTGTAGTTAAATACCTAATTTTTTTTTTATCAACGCTGAAGCCGTGATATATAGCTACTACTACTATTTACGATCCCTTCTCATGCTCGTAAGTTAAGAACGTGTAGAGGCTGAAACTTATCTTATAATAGAAAATAATGAAGAAAATATTATAGCCGACGCCATACTGTTTTAAATACAATTGAAAATTAATAGCAACATATTAATTTTTTTTTTCTGATTTCTAATATATTATTTCATAAAGTAAGTAACTGATGGTTTTATTGAAGAAAGTTCTAAAAAAGCTTCATTTCAAAAGGTTATTAAGGTCATTTTATAAAATATTAAAAGGTATTCAGTTTATTTGTTTAAAAGTGTATTCTCTAAATTTCCATTTTATTCAATTTTTACTAACGGCATGCAGAATATGCTGATAGCTTGCCACGAACAGGCCTGCTAGAAATGTTAATTATTAACTTATTAACCGCATTAATTGCACACAAGAATTGTTGGACTGTCCTCTGAAAGTGGCTCACGCAACAACGGAACGGTAACCCAAAACGTGACCAGAAAATATGATGTTAAGAAGCGTCATATTCCATTGCGGCGTACCCGTTTGCCGTCTAATTGGTTTCGACGGATCCCGGCACACATAAGTAGAAAGTACCTATACGATCATTTACCCTTTAACTGTCCAATAATAGTTATGAAAGTCAAATTAGGAATCTTGATTAAATGAAAAGTCCATTCCTGTTACGTATATAGTGGATCCAATTCGGAACACTGGCCTCTAAATTTAAATTTAAGTTAGGAATCTGTAAATTTAGGTTATGTCATTTTAAGTTACGCGCCAATTGGTATTCGGAAATACGCCTAAATTGAATCCACTTAAATTTAAAACTTATCTGACGTCTCAAATGACAGCTCTAAATTTCGTGACTACTCTGTCGTCTATGGTTGGTTCTCATCAAACTAAAATATTGAAGTAAGAAAAAACTGTTTTCCGTGCAAGTTGAATTTAAGATTTATTTTACATTAAGTTATGTGATGTTTACGTAAAATAAAACTCAAAAATAAATTCTTCGTTCAATTAAAATATCTAGCAACATTGGTGGCAGGAGTTTTTTCTGGCGGAAAAGTAAAAAAAAAAGATTTGTTTGCGAGAGCCGAGAACACAGCTATGAACAATAATATGAACATGAATAATAGAAGTGGATCTAATAAACGCCAGCAAAACTTTACTGGCTAGTTGAAAAACTTTACGCAAATATACACATGGCGAGAGGTAAGACAAGCAATGAATTATTATATACTCAACCTTGTTATCTAAGCGCCTTAAATTTTATTTACAAGAATGTACTTTATTTACTTCATTTTCTTCGGTTCAGTTAGAGTCAGGCTATTAAATACTTATGTCGATTTCAGGTAATGCAAGAGAACCACAAGTGGTCCAATTTTGGCTAGTAAGCTAAATGATATGGGCTGCAGCAGGAACCTATCGGAGTGGCAGCATGTAGGTAAGTATATACAACTGTTTTGTTTTGATCCCATGTTCATTATCATGCCAAGATATAATTTGATCCACGTTTTCCAGATTTGGACTAATTGGGCGCAGCGGGTCAAAACGAAGGCCCGCTAAATAAGGGAATAAGGGGGGACCTGCAGGGCCGGCGCTCAGCGCAACTGAGAGAATTATTGAGATAATGGGCAGTGTAGTTATTAACGGATTCGCGAGTACCGAAACTCCATTGGTATGTATTTTGTTAACGCTTTTAGTGCCTATTTTCACTTTGTTACAAATTATTACAGTTTGGGTTTGAGAGTTTGATGACGACAAAGTATTATGTCAAACACAAAGTAGGTAGGTAGGTAGGCTAAGTTCACATGACCGCGCGGTTGACGTTCACACGATCTTCCCGGCGAAGCGCCGCGACCTGCACCGTCATATACCTACCTATAAGTACTTATTAGACGGCAATACTGTTTAGAATGAAGTCGATTAAACAACGATGCATTTCTATTTTTCATTTTAAAGTTTAGATAAATGCGTGCTCGTCAAACGCACTTTACCGGACTCGTTTACAAAGTATAGCAGTATAGTAAAATAAAAAACCGTGCACTAAAAGTGCTTTTCTCTCCAAGTACCTACTTACCTATAGTTTTAATTTTTTTTAAACTTTACACTTAGGACTTGTGCGGATTGAACCTTACGTACTTATCATGCAGAGGAACGTGGTATGGTAGGTAATTAATAAACTGTTCTCATTGTTTTAGGAGCTTGAGATAACCCTGTCGCCACTCCATTGGAGAACTCCCCGCCATCCGTCAAAGTGGCGAACTGGTTGCGGCGGCGATAAGGACGCGTGAAGAGTGCAATGAAGTAGTTTTTATTTGTACTTGTGCTTTAATTTAATATTAAGTATGTAGGAGTTCATTTTTTATTAAATTTTTTTTAGACAAATACTACTTGTTTGCTATTTACTTTCACCCCCGCATACAACTTCGATCCGCAATCAACTACAACTTCGCACCTCCGTCAGTCTCCACGCAAGCGTATAAGAACAAAGCTATCTTTATTTTTAAACGTATCGTCAGTTATAACTAAAATTATTACTGCACAACTATTACCATTTTGATCTGACTTGGTGTTTCAAAACTAAAATTGTACCTACTGGAGCGCCAGTTGACGCGAGCGTACCTACTTACTGCCTGCTGGCCACTCTTGCCGGCGTCGTATAGCAGTTCCCCAAGGCCCTGGCGAACGCGCTACGTAGGTCCTACTCGCTCGTTTTCGATAAGTTTAATTTTATTATCTCGGGGCATCTGGCCGATTGAGTACCTAAAAGGGCTTAGTATAAACGGGCCACATTTTTCTGCAATTTGTAGCCGGGAACAATAGCTGTATTTCTCAGACTGAGTATGCCAGAACAAGATGGGCATCTTGTTCTTCATCATTTAGGATATATTTCCGGCTATAAAAAAAATGCAGAAAAATGTAGCCCGTTTAGAAGCCCCATAATTAGGTATAACAACCCCTATCAAGTGAATCGCGGAGTATTGAACAAGTTGCACTCTACCTACTAATAAAAGTTATTAAAAATCTTATGGAATAAAAACACTTTTTATGTGTTATAGATGCTAATGTAAATAAAAGATCCAAAGTATATAGAAAATAACAACGGACCCTAACTACCCCTTAGTTAAGGTCCATTATGACGTACCTATTGGAGGTTTCAAATGATGGGCAAGTGAAAAGTAACAATGCGACATTAATATTGACTATCGCAAATGATCGTCTCGGGGACCCATAACTAGCTTCAAACCCCACAGTTTGTATAAAAGCAACAACTTGGCTGGCAACTGGCGCTTATAAAATAACTTACAACACCGGTCATTTAAAAGCCAGGAAAGAATATGTTAATTTTAAAAAACGCTACAAGGAATAATTTACTGAGCTAACTGAAAACATATACCTAAGCAAGTATTCTTTTTTTTTAGAAACTATCGACCCGCATTAGGCTTCGCACGGGTAGCAGCACTAATTATAATATTCCTAATGTTCATAAAACCGGCCAAATGTGTACGGAACTGTCAGTGCGTGAGTCCGACTCGCATTTGACCGGTTTTAAATTACCTATTCAAGTGATATTTTTAATTTCAACATAAGAAATTGTATAAAAAAAACATTTCATTTAGGACACAAGTTTTTAATTTTCATTCAAACTCCTAACTAGCGCCACACGTATATATACACGAAGGCACAACTTCACATCCTCGGAAGTTTCTTCGCTATCCCCTGAAAAAAATGAGCATTACAAATAGACTCTTTTTAAATAGATATAATAAAAAGTTTGGGTTAAACAATGGTAGTCGAGAACACTAATTGTGCAAAGAAAATAAGCCGTGTGCAAGAAAGAACCTATCAAAAAACTGCCTGTATATTAAAAAACGCCATGTTTAAACTCTCAACTTGGCAGTGTACTTTTAAAGATTAATCCCATAAGACGTATAGATAGTGCGTGCAGCGTGCAACCTGCAACTTTAAATTAGGGCTACCTTTATAGGGCTGTAATGCAGCACCCGGTCTTTATTTAAGCACCTGAATTTGCTTTGCACTTAAGCAAACCAAATGGATATTAGAATATGGAGGAAACATGCCTTGAAGACATGTCTAGAGTCCCAGGAAAATTCAATGACTTTCAATGAAATAATTTCATTACCATTATTTTTGGCAAAGTTGTTCGTAATAGAATTTGTTTTATGAATGTATCAACAAAAAAAATAAATTACGATTAATACTGGCACAGCTATAAACTTTCGGAACGACCCTCGTATGCGCGTCTCGGAATCGTAAGCTTTTATGTAATAAAAATTAATAAATAAATAAAGCTAATTAACCCCAATATAAGAGAAAAAATTTCATATGCAATAAAATGATGTTCTGGTATAATTCTGGATATAATAATGATGATAAGTAAGGCCAGAGATAGCTGCGTTCCTCGACTCGTGGCGTCTCCACCCGTTTCCTTCGCCTTGGAGCCGGCCCGCTTGTTTAGCGGCGCCTCCGTGCAGATGATGCCCTACAGAACACATTAACAGGATATAAAAAATGTAAATCTGTAATGATTATTCTGGTGACCAATGATTGATTACTGAACATCTTTATTGTTCCATTTTCACAAACAAATGACACACTTGTACTTGTTAAGTATGTAATCTTTACTTATACATATTATAATCCTACAAATATTATAAAGTTTGTGTGTTTGTATGTGTGAAAATTTGGTAGTTCCCAAGGGAAAACCGATAAACGACTTCTACGCGGACGGAGTCGCGGGCAAAAGCTAGTTTAACATACCTGCATAACATAATCAGCCTATTGCGTGTGCTACACGGTTTGAAACCATGGTTTTAAACCAAGTGACCTTAGTAGAAGCGAGCTGCTACATAGTTTCAAACAAGCCCATTTGTTTGACATCTACCAAGGGTGTTTAAGGTCATGCGAAATTTGGTTTAAAACCACTGTCTACACGGTTTCAAACCACCTGTTTGAAACCATGGTTTGAAACCGTGTAGCACGCACATATATTACATAATATTACTATTATTACTGCTGGCGAAGGTCTCCACTCAACACATTATAAATGTCTAGCCTGCTATCCCAGTATATAATAATATCCTACTTATCTTACTACCATTATAAATGCGATAGTTTGGATGGATGGATGTTTGTTACTCAATCACGTCAGAACAGCTGAACGGAGCTAAATTAAATTTGGCACAGAGATTGTAGTCTGGAATAGCAGATAGGCTACTTTTTTCCCGCGATAAACGACTTCTACGCGGACAAGTCACAGGCAAATGCTAGTAATGCTAGTAGTGGTATATGAGTTCAGCAAGACTGCACAAGGAGATAACAAACCATTTTTGTGATTGGTTTTCGGGTTTAAAATCTATTGTTTGGTTAAAATATGGCTAGTATTATATATTAATATGAAATATAAACTAACCAAGTATCCATCTATTCTGTCTCCCGATGACATACTGATTCACATTTATATTTGTTGCCTGCAAAATTGCTGCATCATGTGTGCATCAGTGTTGACACTTATAATCCTTTTGTCAGAATCACATATCTGAAACAGAAAGAAGGTATATAGATACATTTTATAGATGCACTCATTATGTTGTTGTAATAAGTACTAAACAAATCCATATTAAACTTCGACATATATTTGTGGTCATCAAACAAATCTTGCCTCTAGCAGAAATTAAACTCATGAGCTGTGGCTTGCTAGTCACAAAATAACCACCACTGATAAATTATCAAATCATTTGGAGACATAAGTTAACATAACACAACAATTATTTCTTTTATACTAACACATTAATTAATTAATCTATAATAATAAAGTAAATCTACCAGTTTTTTTTTAATTATTATATAATTGTTGATAATAGGAGATTGTCTACAAGTTTATGAGTTTGCAAAAGTAAAAAATTAAAAAGAACTTGCAATAGTTAAGCCTTTATATAAGCCTTTCTCATTTGATATATTTATTAGCAGTGTGAAGTCCTATACATTTTTATATGAAACAATTTTAACAGTATGAGCGACCTGTAGTTTATTCAATAGCAATAAAACTCAGTATACCCAATTTTCATAATAATAATAATAACATCATAATAATAACTTTCTAAGTTTCTTTTTATTCCAAAATACATGAAAATTGGGTCTACCAAGTTTTATTGCAATTTAATCAACTTTATAGGTCCCTCATACTGTTAAAATTGTTTCATATAAAAATGTATAGAGCTTCACACTTCTAAGTACCTAGGCAAATCTTATTTTACTTATGTTTTTAATCCTTGGTAAGGTTACTAGATGTCATTTTAAATGTGAGTGAGCCTTTTGGCAAAAACTAAACATTTTGAGCGACCAGTAAATTACCACTTAACAAGTTCAAATTTCACAAATAATCAACTAATTTATGGTAAACAAAAATCAGCTATGTGGAGGAATGATATATACTTACCTATGTTATTTTTCTTCATATTTTGGACCACTGCACTGATATTATATGGTTTTTGATGTGCAAACATTACTTTTCCCGATTTCAAGCCGGCTGACCCTATGGCCGACCGATAAAATGTTACACACGGCCCACACGGCGGATATACTTAATGAAATTATTTATTTATCCTTCATCTTCGTCAATTTCACCAACAACTATAAAGTCATCCATTATCACTAAGTAAAATATATCCGAAATACTACACTTTCACAATAACAGAGCAAGGTTACTTGTCACTTAAATTTTAGACGTCAAGTTTTAGGTGGCGCGCTAATTTACAGATAAGATAAATAAAATTCTGTAAATTTACGTTTAGGATGTCCGTCCGAATACCAAATTGGCCTGTATCTGTAAATTGAATAGTTTATGGATCCAATTCGGAACAGTGGCCTGTAAATTTAAATATCTGTAAACGTAAATTTATAAACGTCAAACTCGATTTTGACAGGTCTAAACGTAATCCGTATTCGGTAATTCCTTATTTAAAATTAAAATCTCTAATTTTAGACATACGCATAATTTGACGTTTATAAACTATTCAATTTACAGATACAGGCCAATTTGGTATTCGGACGGACATCCTAAACGTAAATTTACAGAATTTTATTTATCTTATCTGTAAATTAGCGCGCCACCTAAAACTTGACGTCTAAAATTTAAGTGACAAGTAACCTTGCTCTGTTATTGTGAAAGTGTAGTATTTCGGATATATTTTACTTAGTGATAATGGATGACTTTATAGTTGTTGGTGAAATTGACGAAGATGAAGGATAAATAAATAATTTCATTAAGTATATCCGCCGTGTGGGACGTGTGTAACATTTTATCGGTCGGCCATAGGGTCAGCCGGCTTGAAATCGGGAAAAGTAATGTTTGCACATCAAAAACCATATAATATCAGTGCAGTGGTCCAAAATATGAAGAAAAATAACATAGGTAAGTATATATCATTCCTCCACATAGCTGATTTTTGTTTACCATAAATTAGTTGATTATTTGTGAAATTTGAACTTGTTAAGTGGTAATTTACTGGTCGCTCAAAATGTTTAGTTTTTGCCAAAAGGCTCACTCACATTTAAAATGACATCTAGTAACCTTACCAAGGATTAAAAACATAAGTAAAATAAGATTTGCCTAGGTACTTAGAAGTGTGAAGCTCTATACATTTTTATATGAAACAATTTTAACAGTATGAGGGACCTATAAAGTTGATTAAATTGCAATAAAACTTGGTAGACCCAATTTTCATGTATTTTGGAATAAAAAGAAACTTAGAAAGTTATTATTATGATGTTATTATTATTATTATGAAAATTGGGTATACTGAGTTTTATTGCAATTGAATAAACTACAGGTCGCTCATACTGTTAAAATTGTTTCATATAAAAATGTATAGGACTTCACACTGCTAATAAATATATCAAATGAGAAAGGCTTATATAAAGGCTTAACTATTGCAAGTTCTTTTTAATTTTTAACTTTTGCAAACTCATAAACTTGTAGACAATCTCCTATTATCAACAATTATATAATAATTTAAAAAAAACTGGTAGATTTACTTTATTATTACAGATTAATTAATTAATGTGTTAGTATAAAAGAAATAATTGTTGTGTTATGTTAACTTATGCCTCCAAATGATTTGATAATTTATCAGTGGTGGTTATTTTGTGACTAGCAAGCCACAGCTCATGAGTTTAATTTCTGCTAGAGGCAAGATTTGTTTGATGACCACAAATATATGTGGAAGTTTAATATGGATTTGTTTAGTACTTATTACAACAACATAATGAGTGCATCTATAAAATGTATCTAAATACCTTCTTTCTGTTTCAGATATGTGATTCTGACAAAAGGATTATAAGTGTCAACACGGATGCACACATGATGCAGCAATTTTGCGGGCAACAAATATAAATGTGAACCAGTATGTCATCGGGAGACAGAATAGATGGATACTTGGTTAGTTTATATTTCATATTAATATATAATACTAGCCATATTTTAACCAAACAATAGATTTTAAACCCGAAAACCAATCACAAAAATGGTTTGTTATCTCCTTGTGCAGTCTTGCTGAACTCATATACCACTACTAGCATTACTAGCATTTGCCTGTGACTTGTCCGTGTAGAAGTCGTTTATCGCGGGAAAAAAGTAGCCTACCTGCTATTCCAGACTACAATCTCTGTGCCAAATTTAATTTAGATCCGTTCAGCTGTTCTGACGTGATTGAGTAACAAACATCCATCCATCCAAACTATCGCATTTATAATGGTAGTAAGATAAGTAGAATATTATTATATACTGGGATAGCAGGCTAGACATTTATAATGTGTTGAGTGGAGACCTTCGCCAGCAGTAATAATAGTAATATTATGTAATATATGTGCGTGCTACACGGTTTCAAACCATGGTTTCAAACAGGTGGTTTGAAACCGTGTAGACAGTAGTTTTAAACCAAATTTCGCATGACCTTAAACACCCTTGGTAGATGTCAAACAAATGGGCTTGTTTGAAACCATGTAGCAGCTCGCTTCCACTAAGGTCACTTGGTTTAAAACCATGGTTTCAAACCGTGTAGCACACGCAATAGGCTGATTATGTTATGCAGGTATGTTAAACTAGCTTTTGCCCGCGACTCCGTCCGCGTAGAAGTCGTTTATCGGTTTTCCCTTGGGAACTACCAAATTTTCACACATACAAACACACAAACTTTATAATATTTGTAGGATTATAATATGTATAAGTAAAGATTACATACTTAACAAGTACAAGTGTGTCATTTGTTTGTGAAAATGGAACAATAAAGATGTTCAGTAATCAATCATTGGTCACCAGAATAATCATTACAGCCGATTAAAGTAAGATTCATTTTAATTGACACTTTTTATATCCTGTTAATGTGTTCTGTAGGGCATCATCTGCACGGAGGCGCCGCTAAACAAGCGGGCCGGCTCCAAGGCGAAGGAAACGGGTGGAGACGCCACGAGTCGAGGAACGCAGCTATCTCTGGCCTTACTTATCATCATTATTATATCCAGAATTATACCAGAACATTATTTTATTGCATATGAAATTTTTTCTCTTATATTGGGGTTAATTAGCTTTATTTATTTATTAATTTTTATTACATACAAGCTTACGATTCCGAGACGCGCACACGAGGGTCCTTCCGAAAGTTTATAGCTGTGCCAGTATTAATCGTAATTTTTTTTTTTTGTTGATACATTCATAAAACAAATTTTATTACGAACAACTTTGCCAAAAATAATGGTAATGAAATTATTTCATTGAAAGTCATTGAATTTTCCTGGGACTCTAGACATGTCTTCAAGGCATGTTTCCTCCATATTCTAATATCCATTTGGTTTGCTTAAGTGCAAAGCAAATTCAGGTGCTTAAATAAAGACCGGGTGCTGCATTACAGCCCTATAAAGGTAGCCCTAATTTAAAGTTGCAGTTTGCACGCTGCACGCACTATCTATACTTATGGGATTAATCTTTAAAAGTACACTGCCAAGTTGAGAGTTTAAAAATGGCGTTTTTTAATATACAGGCAGTTTTTTGATAGGTTCTTTCTTGCACACGGCTTATTTTCTTTGCACAATTAGTGTTCTCGACTACCATTGTTTAACCCAAACTTTTTATTATATCTATTTAAAAAGAGTCTATTTGTAATGCTCATTTTTTTCAGGGGATAGCGAAGAAACTTCCGAGGATGTGAAGTTGTGCCTTCGCCTGCTGCGGCACCTCTCAACTCGATGTTGACGAAGAACCATCTTCAGACTTCACTAACGCCGCACGTGATATATACGTGTGGCGCTAGTTAGGAGTTTGAATGAAAATTAAAAACTTGTGTCCTAAATGAAATGTTTTTTTTATACAATTTCTTATGTTGAAATTAAAAATATCACTTGAATAGGTAATTTAAAACCGGTCAAATGCGAGTCGGACTCACGCACTGACAGTTCCGTACACATTTGGCCGGTTTTATGAACATTAGGAATATTATAATTAGTGCTGCTACCCGTGCGAAGCCTAATGCGGGTCGATAGTTTCTAAAAAAAAAGAATACTTGCTTAGGTATATGTTTTCAGTTAGCTCAGTAAATTATTCCTTGTAGCGTTTTTTAAAATTAACATATTCTTTCCTGGCTTTTAAATGACCGGTGTTGTAAGTTATTTTATAAGCGCCAGTTGCCAGCCAAGTTGTTGCTTTTATACAAACTGTGGGGTTTGAAGCTAGTTATGGGTCCCCGAGACGATCATTTGCGATAGTCAATATTAATGTCGCATTGTTACTTTTCACTTGCCCATCATTTGAAACCTCCAATAGGTACGTCATAATGGACCTTAACTAAGGGGTAGTTAGGGTCCGTTGTTATTTTCTATATACTTTGGATCTTTTATTTACATTAGCATCTATAACACATAAAAAGTGTTTTTATTCCATAAGATTTTTAATAACTTTTATTAGTAGGTAGAGTGCAACTTGTTCAATCCTCCGCGATTCACTTAATAGGGGTTGTTATACCTAATTATGGGGCTTCTAAACGGGCTACATTTTTCTGCATTTTTTTATAGCCGGAAATATATCCTAAATGATGAAGAACAAGATGCCCATCTTGTTCTGGCATACTCAGTCTGAGAAATACAGCTATTGTTCCCGGCTACAAATTGCAGAAAAATGTGGCCCGTTTATACTAAGCCCTTTTAGGTACTCAATCGGCCAGATGCCCCGAGATAATAAAATTAAACTTATCGAAAACGAGCGAGTAGGACCTACGTAGCGCGTTCGCCAGGGCCTTGGGGAACTGCTATACGACGCCGGCAAGAGTGGCCAGCAGGCAGTAAGTAGGTACGCTCGCGTCAACTGGCGCTCCAGTAGGTACAATTTTAGTTTTGAAACACCAAGTCAGATCAAAATAGTAATAGTTGTGCAGTAATAATTTTAGTTATAACTGACGATACGTTTAAAAATAAAGATAGCTTTGTTCTTATACGCTTGCGTGGAGACTGACGGAGGTGCGAAGTTGTAGTTGATTGCGGATCGAAGTTGTATGCGGGGGTGAAAGTAAATAGCAAACAAGTAGTATTTGTCTAAAAAAAATTTAATAAAAAATTAACTCCTACTTAATATTAAATTAAAGCACAAGTACAAATAAAAACTACTTCATTGCACTCTTCACGCGTCCTTATCGCCGCCGCAACCAGTTCGCCACTTTGACGGATGGCGGGGAGTTCTCCAATGGAGTGGCGACAGGGTTATCTCAAGCTCCTAAAACAATGAGAACAGTTTATTAATTACCTACCATACCACGTTCCTCTGCATGATAAGTACGTAAGGTTCAATCCACACAAGTCCTAAGTGTAAAGTTAAAAAAAAATTAAAACTATAGGTAAGTAGGTACTTGGAGAGAAAAGCACTTTTAGTGCACGGTTTTTTATTTTACTATACTGCTATACTTTGTAAACGAGTCCGGTAAAGTGCGTTTGACGAGCACGCATTTATTTAAACTTTAAAATGAAAAATAGAAATGCATCGTTGTTTAATCGACTTCATTCTAAACAGTATTGCCGTCTAATAAGTACTTATAGGTAGGTACATGACGGTGCAGGTCGCGGCGCTTCGCCGGGAAGATCGTGTGAACGTCAACCGCGCGGTCATGTGAAGTTAGCCTACCTACCTACCTACTTTGCGTTTGACATAATACTTTGTCGTCATCAAACCCTCAAACCCCAACTGTAATAATTTGTAACAAAGTGAAAATAGGCACTAAAAGCGTTAACAAAATACATACCAATGGAGTTTCGGTACTCGCGAATCCGTTAATAACTACACTGCCCATTATCTCAATAATTCTCTCAGTTGCGCTGAGCGTCGGCCCTGCAGGTCCCCCCTTATTCCCTTATTTAGCGGGCCTTCGTTTTGATCTGGAAAACGTGGATCAAATTATATCTTGGCATGATAATGAACATGGGATCAAAACAAAACAGTTGTATATACTTACCTACATGCTGCCACTCCGATAGGTTCCTGCTGCAGCCCATATCATTTAGCTCACTAGCCAAAATTGGACCACTAGTGGTTCTCTTGCATTACCTGAAATCGACATAAGTATTTAATAGCCTGACTCTAACTGAACCGAAGAAAATGAAGTAAATAAAGTACTTTCTTGTAAATAAAATTTAAGGCGCTTAGATAACAAGGTTGAGTATATAATAATTCATTGCTTGTCTTACCTCTCGCCATGTGTATATTTGCGTAATGTTTTTCAACTAGCCAGTAAAGTTTTGCTGGCGTTTATTAGATCCACTTCTATTATTCATGTTCATATTATTGTTCATAGCTGTGTTCTCGGCTCTCGCAAACAAATCTTTTTTTTTTACTTTTCCGCCAGAAAAAACTCCTGCCGCCAATGTTGCTAGATATTTTAATTGAACGAAGAATTTATTTTTGAGTTTTATTTTACGTAAACATCACATAACTTAATGTAAAATAAATCTTAAATTCAACTTGCACGGAAAACAGTTTTTTTGTTACTTCAATATTTTAGTTTGATGAGAACCAACCATAGACGACAGAGTAGTCACGAAATTTAGAGCTGTCATTTGAGACGTCAGATAAGTTTTAAATTTAAGTGGATTCAATTTAGGCGTATTTCCGAATACCAATTGGCGCGTAACTTAAAATGACATAACCTAAATTTACAGATTCCTAACTTAAATTTAAATTTAGAGGCCAGTGTTCCGAATTGGATCCTATAAACGTCAAATTATGCGTATGTCTAAAATTAGAGATTTTAATTTTAAATAAGGAATTACCGAATACGGATTACGTTTAGACCTGTCAAAATCGAGTTTGACGTTTATAAATTTACGTTTACAGATATTTAAATTTACAGGCCACTGTTCCGAATTGGATCCATTATACGCATAACTAAGTTTCTAAATTGTTACGTACTAAGTAAGTCTAAATTGTTCATAACGAAAAGAAGTTTGTTTTCAGTGTCACGTTATGGATGGTGATATATACTTATCTTATACTTAGTACACCGACAAAATGCGAGCCAATCAAGAAAAAAAAAACATAATATTAGTTACAACAACCAAAGTTGGTAGTCACATTATTTTGTGATTCAACTTACATCTTAGTTGCTGTATCTAACGTCTTGTCAGGCTCAAGACGCTGTAACAACAATCGTAACCTTGTTAGAAGTAACCAATTATTTGTTTCAGTGTAACACTGCTCATTTTTGTCGAGTCGTGAAAAGGTGCGCCAGTTCGTGTTTTCCCATTATTTAATCTGTCGGGCATGCGTGGTGGCGGTGCGGTGAAATCGCGGATCTATCCGGCTCTGACTAAACTATCGCGCTCGGAATCCGGTCGTTACATCTCCGGCCGTGATTGGATTGAGTTGCTGGATTGGCGATGATGTCGACGCGCCGGCGCGCGGCGTTACTCATTCTTAAGGTGATATGTATAGATTATTCGTTTACTATATTGTGGTCTATTTTATAGGTTACAAGTCACATAACCACTTATAAATACATACGCAGTAAAGAAAAAAAATAGTGAAATAATCAAGATTTCACCGGGTCCGGGTAGTAATGATTGCACATACTTCAGACGTTTTGTGAGAGATGCCGCTATTTGGTTTAGCAGGGCAGCAGCGACAGCCGTCATGGCTGTAATATTTCATGTGGTCTATGACACTCAATATCACTCGGTAATATTTCTTCAGCCTATCCTTGGGTGCAATTATGTATTAAGTATTTTAATACGAGTCGTGAAAACAAAACAACCACGTTAATAGAGTCATTGATGCTTTGAAATTGGGTATAACTGCTTTGCAAATTTTCTAAAGTACCAAGGACGATTAAATACGCAAATGCCGTTAGAGCATTGCATGACTTTCCGTCAAGTCGACGTAGTAACTCTTATTTAATCTGTGGTAATGTGTACATTACTGTCTGTAATAATGCCATCGTTGAGGGCTCAGGTCATTTAATCGCTCATGAAACTATGCCATCATATAGAATCATTAAGCGTAACATTAGGCAAGGATAAGCACTGTAGTGTTACAACTGCCTCGTGCACTGAGCCTCCCACTGCGGAAATTGTAGAGGGTTAGATTAACTAAGTTCAGCAGTGGCTGTGAGATCTTACGACTAGAGCTGTAGAGCGCCACTGGCGGAGCGCAGAAATGAGCTATCAGGAATTTTAAGATTGCTCCATAAAGAGTTAATTTAAATATTTGAAATGGTTTTCTTTGTGCTGAAGCGAGTTTTATAACCCTGGCTCATAATTAAATTTTTATGTTTTCACCAAGATAGTGGAGCATGATGAAAGTTTATATTATAGTAGAAATAGAGCCTCTTTTTAAGAGACGTGCCATTAAGCGTATTTTTTTTAAATTAGGTGGTACATTTAAAGGAGTTGTTAGAGGCTATTCTTAATAATGGCGTCCGGTCCTAGCTCAGCTGTTATTTTGGCCTAGTGCGGGGCGGCGCGATGTTGACGCGACACCGCACCCGCGGGCACGCGCATACCTCGCCTAATGGCACCTCGGCGGTTTGCCCAATTTGCTGTGCCGCCGGCTTCTGCTCATTCCATGCCGAAACTTCACTTGGCTGATATTTGTCAAATATTGTAGTTGCGTCTCTTTCATTCCATATGTCAAATATAAGAGATGCAAGATCAATATTTGGCAAATACGGCCAAGTGAAGTGCCGGCATCACAGTTCATAACTACTAAAGTTTTGTTAATATCAGCGTCATCTAAGCGTAAATTACTGTTCTAACTAATTACCTGAGAATGTGTTCTTTGTACGAGTAGGTATATTTGTTAGTTATTTTACTTCAATCGGAGGCGTACGTTATTTTGATCAGAGATACTTACCTAATTGGAACACAACAGTCAGCGTTAACGAGTCTCTTTAAATCTTGCTTTTTCTATTTTATTTCTTCTTTTTATTTGTATTATCTTTATCATTAGATTACAGATTTCATACACAGGAGCTCGTGGGTAATAGTGGAGAGTATAATAATGTATTACTAGAACCTGTCAATTCGGCAAATGAAAATGGTTCGTTACGGCGCTAGCGAGCAGGCGGATGCTGTCAGCGACCTTCGATCAGCTTCCAATCAGTGATTCATCCGTGTAAAGAACCAAAACAAACCTACACCCACATTCCAACTCACGCAACACTCCTCTCAAAACTTACGTTATCAGTGGAACCAATGTTATAAAGATATCACAGACACCTTTATTCATGTATTTTTAATTCAAAGTTTGAGCATAACGTAAAAAGTTACAGTGGGACAACGCCTTAGACGTCTCGTGAAATGCCACCTTTCGTTATTGCCGCAGGGTGGCCACATTTAGGTATTTATTAAGTTTACTTACAAGGAAAGATACCCAACTGAGCCCTTAGCCAAGATGCCCATCGCTAACTAGCGTTTCTATTCGTTTAGTTTTTAAACCAATCGCGTCATTGGTAGATCACGTTATACGGAGAGTCACGTGATCTACCAGTGACGCGATTGGTTTAAAAACGAAACTGATAGAAACGCTAATTAGCGATGGGCATTTTGGCTAAGGGCTCTGTCCGGCTCAGTTTTGATTTATTTTGATATATGTTAGAGAGTAGTCTTAAATAACAGACACGTATTTTTTTTAGCTGCTCAATCCTCCTCGTGGGAGAAATTTTCATCCAAAGTACTGAAAAGTGACTAAATCCTCAACTTCTGTAGAGAGTTTCGTTCAAGCCAATTGCTAGTTAATTACTAGTTTCATTATAATTATTTATGTTTGAGAACATGAAAAAATAATGAGCACGTGTTTTGATATTTTGCTAAAAAACACTTTCAAAGTTTTTTATATCTCATTCGTGTTTTTTTTAATGACAATATGCGTTTTAACCCTGTTAAGCACGGAATAGGGTGTATTCGGATCAAGCAAACGATCAGTCAAGTTGTCATCTCCGGGAAAAATCAGTTTCAACCCGAGCAACGACTATAAGTAAGTAATTCATACAAGTACAGTGCATAGGGCATTAAAAAGGATTTCAGGTTCGGGTCAAGTCAGTTAGATATGAGCGTATGAAAGCAGCATAATTGAAAACACGGCAGGTTTGATGTTGGGAACTCCATAGTATGGTATTTCTGCTTTTGGTTGGCCGCGTACCCCACTTAAGAAGATGCGGCTATCCAAAAAACAGAAATACCAATATATACATAATATATATTGGTGTGTACCAACATTGAACATTCAACCAAAATCGAATATAAAAAGTCGGCAGCTCGCAACCAATCCCCGTATGTCACATACTCGTATTTGCTGACTATCGGCCAAACAAATGAGATTGTTAAAACTTATTCCATTGAACTGAGTAATAGGTATTTCCCTCTTGTCTTCTACTATCATAAGAATGAGTAGGTACATATGTACATTTATTGGGTATCCTGTCATTTTACCAAAAAACATTTCACAAACATTCATTTCACAAACATATCATTTGGTAAACCGCTTTTTTCCGAAACTGTAAATATTTCAGGATTTATTTCAGGACCATCGTGAAGAACGTTAGGTTAGGTTAGGTTAGTTTTATAAAAATCTTGAAATATTTACAGTTTTGGAAAAAAGCGGTATGCCAAATTAATTATATGTTTGTGAAATTAATCAGTTTGTGAAACGTTTTTTTGGTAAAACATTAGTGAACCCGTTAATTGTGTGGGATAAAAAACAAGCAAGCAGAGATAAATAACTGAGCAGGATACCGTTGTGGTATCCTTGTCGTTCTAGACTTGGATAGTTATGTCAATTTTACTAAGATTTTTTTGTTCAAGTTGATGGTGGATATACATACATATGTATGAAATATATTATCAAAACAAGTTATGCATAGTTACTAATGTACTCCTAAATAAACTAAATAGTTTCTAAATTCACTGAGCAAGCAATCTCAGGAAAATACATTTATGGTAAACGAATATTTCAATCATTACGTAGGTACGAGTATTCTTTAAATTACTAAGAGTTGGAAATTAAGTTGTTAAGCTTTGACAGGTGGAACTTCTACATTTCAAAGTGGCAACGTCTTTATCTACGCCCTTACGCTTCCCGCGAGTGAAATGGTCAAACTAAACGATGGTGAGAACTTGACTTTAATTTACAATATAAGTACCTATGTCGTAATGTGACAAGTGATTACGCGCCGAAACCCGATCTTGCGAAGTATATAATGTATAATTTTATGAGCAATATATATTCGATGATATACTACCAGCCTTTTATACCTATAATCAATTTGAAGTGCCAATACAAAAAAGCTTGGTACTTAAAAAATTATTCAACTGCTCTATAAATAAGAAAAAACGAATTTTATTCATTTTGCGGATTTTAACTGAAACTGTTTGCAAATCAAGTGTTTTTAATGATAGTAGTTATTTGAGTGTGGTGGTAAATAAAAAGGTATACATGGCGTATTAACGTTACGTTAATAGGTTCTTCTATTCTTCTATACATATAATAAAACAGTAAAGAGAAAAAATCTATATTTGACAAAAACTACTTTGGGATTGTTTATAAGAAAAGTTGACATAATACATTTCAATGGTTTTTTAGAATTTTTGTCTGGCTGTCTGTCTTTGCATTTGTTTGCGAACTCCACAACCACCTGGACAGAGTTTGACGAAATTTGGTATGCCCACAACCCGCCCTCGCTTCGCTCCGGGTACTTTTATTATGTATGTACATATAAACTTGTTGTAGACGTACGTAATAAACGTCAAACAATCACCAATTTTTGTTTCAGAATAAGTACCATAGCAAGACACCTAAAACCTCAAAAAAACCCATAAAAAAGTATATACATCACCACCTAATTCAAACTATTTGCTAATAATTCAAGATAGGTACATAGGTAAGTACAATGTTCTGAAAAAATAGTCGCTTGGCGTGCAGAAACCTGAAAAACATATTCCGTTTTACATAATTCTTTTCAAACAAGTGAAAAGCAAACGATAATATTGAATTTATTCGCTTGGCAGCCAGGAAAAGGGTCATCACAGAAAATATAACAACCACGGGAAAACCGTTCACGATGCTACTTACTTATCTGAGAAACACTCTGCAATCCTAACATTTTCCGCACCAATTTTCTTTTTTTTTTTCATAATCGCTTTGTCAAAAAATTTACATAAAGACGTAGAGGTATTATGCCTTTGTGGTTAGTTTCGTTGGAAGGCGGTGTACATTTCGATGCACTGACAAAGGCTTACGAACGTGTTACTTGACGTACTGCCCCTCAAGTCTCAACGCAATGTCTACCCATGCGTCGGAGCTTATTAATTAATAATAATAATAATAACTATAGGTGTATTTTTATTGCCACGAAAGGAATATATATTATTTAACTCTCTTTATTAAACAACCGTGTTTTTCTATTTAACGCTCTAAATATCGTCCGTAAAATAACAGTGTTCGTGTAGGACATTCCACGGATGGTAAAATAATGTTTCTATTGGCTGGAAAAGTTCGCATGCACCACGCTGGCTGGAAATGCGAAGGTTGATTTTATTATTCCTCAGCTATTTTTTTGATCGCCAGTGTAAAGACTGGACGGACATGCAGTTTTAAGCTGGCAAAATAGTAACATGTCGAGTACCTAATTAAGATAAAGCACAGGCACAGGACACATAGGTTCTAACTATAATTATAGTTTAGTTGTAAATTAAAAAAAAACTCATAAAACAATTGCTTTCTACAAATGTTGAACCGACAAAATGAATATTGCAATCTGACATAAAAACATGAAATACGTAACATTTAACACTTACCAATTGCACTTGTGACAATCCAATAAAAATAAAGTGTAACAAAAACACACAAAAAATCCAGTTCACAACACAGGTGGGGGGGTTTAAGAAAAAAACACCAAATACTAAACAGAAATAGTAAGATATAAACAAAACGCAAAGGGTCCGTGCAGGCAGACGTCCCGGTGCCAGTTCGGGGGCGTGCTGTGGCTGGGCACTATTATAGACTTTTCATAATCAAAGTATGAATGTTGTAATATTTACGTAATTTTTTCAGGTAGTCAGATGATCGGCGCGATGTAGTGAGCCAGCCGGGCTGGGAGAACCACCGCTGTCGAACGCACGGGCCGCACTGCTTGCTCGTACGTAACGGCAAAAGGTCGTCCGTTCCCCACATTCTCTTTCCGCGCAAGCCTTACCAAGTTAGAGCAAGATACAAAATTAAGAGCTTTAATAAACCAGGGAAAGGAAGAAGACGGCAATACCGTAGGGTTACAGGAAAGCCCGAATTCGAGTCTTGATACTTCCAACTTAAGACCGTGCTTTGCCTTTGTGAATTATTTGAAAGGTGTATTATTTATTACGTACTCGCTCAAGCAGTTATGTGTAACGAAAACTAAAAAGAATAATTGGTACTTAAATATGTAGTTTACTTTATGGTTAGTATAAAAATACAAAAGGATCGAGGGTGTCCCAGGGACGGGCGATAGCTGACAGGTACCTACCAACATATCTAAGTTTAGTCTTAATTAAAATGTCAGTTTCCGGTATAACTCTTATCCCTTTTATAAAATCCGTAATTGGTTTTCCCTGGGCTCCTCTGGATTTCCTGGGATGGGCTGGGTTTTGACGCCTCAGTTACAGACTTAACATTATTTTACCTGGGTTTGAAAAACATCATTCTTTGATACGGCAATAAACCACTTTTATTTAAATAAAGTAGGTTTTCGTACCCCTCGTCCTCATCTCGTGATATATGATATATATGTGTATAGTGTTATCAATCCAAGAAGGCGCACACCTTCACCAATATATGTTGAACTATGTAAGTAGTGGGCGGGAATTCGTAACTTGAAAACAGTATAATGATGATATCTCACTGAATTAGAATAACTGTGGTTTCAATGAAGGGCATACCTAAATGACATGTGTTTAAAGTGGTTTATTTGCTACCGGTGGGTTCTTTAAAAGTTTCAGAACCAGCTGAAGGATGGATATGGGTGCCCCAATAATCGCCACGACGGCCGGTCCTGCGTCGCCTGCGTCCTCCCATATAAGTGGTTCAATCGATAGTTATTCGCACTTCCGTCTCTGGGGTAAGGGTGGCCGTATGGCATATTATCTAAAAAATATGTTTTATTTTTTATTTTAACTGTAACTTTATTGTCCACTAGCTTTTGTCCGCGACTCCATCCGCGTAGAGGAATTTTCAGTTTCCGGGATAAAAACTATCCTATGTCCTTACCCAGGACTTAAACTATCTATATAGGTACCTAATTTAAATTTAAGCGTGAGGAGGTAACAGACAGACGGACAGAGTAACTTTCGCATTTATGATATTAGTAGGGATAACGCAAAAGCAAAATAAAACGATCACAAAATAGGGACGTAGAAAGGCGAGCTTATCCCTTTACAACCCCGTCTTCTACTTAGCCGTCGGGTGATTGAGGGAAATGAGACAAAATAGCATTAAGTAGGCATTAAAACAAAGTTTATTAAAGAAACAATTATTATGAACTAAATAAAAACTAAAATAATAAATATACCTACAGAGAGACTTAGGGTCTGCGCAAACCGGCGGAGTGCAGCGCAGATCACTTTAAATTTATCAATGTATATTCTTTTCTATTTTAATTACAATAAGGTATAAATTTAGAGCCGCAGCCGCAGAGTAGAAATCCCCCGTGATGCTCCGAAGTCGGTCTCAGAGCATTCAAATTTATTCCTTATTGTAATTAAAATAGGGAAGAATATACATTGATAAATTTAAAGTGATCTGCGCTGCGCTCCGCCGGTTTGCGCAGGCCCTTATTTACGAGCAGGGACTGCATATCGAAACCCAGTTATATCGGTATTTTTAAAAAAATATCGATAATTCTATCGGTAAACTTAAATACCTATCGGTAAACAGACATCGATACTTTATCTATATTTGGTACAGATACTAATAGGTACATATTTTTTTAGCAAATCGTGTTAGTAATCAGATACACTTATTTTAATTTTCCCTTTTTTTTTCTTTTTTTGAAATTTGAAAAATGAATATACGAAGAGCGGCCGAAAAATTCATACTTTAAAAATCTGATAAGTAGTATGTATATGGATAATGTAAAATGTGTTTTGCGATTTGTTTTTTAGAACAGAAGCTGTGCTGTGGGCGTTGATTTATGCCCGTGCGTAATACAATACAATACAATCTGGTAATATTGTAAAATATGTTTTTCTCCGTGCAGTCGTGTATGAGGTTGTAATCTAAGTATCTGTTGCATTAACAACATGTGTGTCTCGAAAAGCCGACGTTTTATTTTAGGTCTGAAAAGTCGTATAATTCAAACCAAGAATATAGAAGGCTGCGTGGCAAGGCGCTCGGTTCACTGCCCTTGTCACTGTTTTGAGCCCCCGCCCTGTATTAACTACGGTCGCCTTTATCGCGGTTACCTTTATGCGGTACTAGTTCGAAGGTCGATATGTGGACAAAGCATCCGTCACTCGCGCATTTGTCAGAAAATATCAGGTGTTTTATCCACGTTTATCCACATCAATAATCACGACTATAAGCAGTACTCCGTGAAAGGCATTCTCATAAGCCCGTTGCAGACGATGCGCAGTAGCTTGCGCAAGTACTAATCACAAGTACCTACTTGCGCCAGCGTTCAGGCGTGTGCACTTTTACTAAACAAAATATGTTCACACGACGAAATCATATGCACAGTAGTAGTACTTGCGCAAGCTAATGCGCATCGTCTGCAACGGGCTTTAGAAATCTTAGTATATGAATTCGTCTCTGATTCCGCCGGCGGGCGTTGCTTGACCCGACATCAGTAGGTACCTGTAAACTATGTGCTTGTAACCTATGTCAAGTTACGTTGTCGGGCAAAATAAATAAATGTTGAACACCTAGTCCCTTGTCGTAATGAGCTTTAAGCTAAACAGAATGAATGATAAGTGCAATTTAGCCAATGACATTTACAATGGCAATGCCTTGCCGCAAGGTTTTATTAACATGCGTAACATTTTTATTGGCCAACTCTGCAAAATGCTTCCTTAAACATTTCAGTCGCTTAATATATTTTCTACCAAGAAAAGTTGTAACAATGCGAAATGCCGTTATGAATACATATTTTGTAAAATAATAAGGTTTGTTGTAACGGCGATGGTTAACATGTCAGGAATGATCTGTTTTGTGTTTTCATTATAAAACCGTCCATGTTCATGTTTATCCAAAATCTAATAAGTAAAACAATTTCCTTGCTAATAGTAATCGTGTCGTAAACGTGTCGGAGTAGTAAACGTGTCGAATATTTTGTGTATGAGGTTACTTATACCTATTCGTACAGTGACGTAAAAATTTTATTATGAAATAAACAATTACAACACGACTTTTTGCTTAATTGCGGCAATTTGTTTATTGCAATTAATTGCGCGTATACTTGTTACATAAAAAGATAAGTAAGACAAGCAGCTTTAGGCAATATCTAACTAATTGCAAATTACGTTCAGGAATTTAAACGAGTCATCCCGGCTTAGTCCGGCCCACAGCTAAATGATGTTAATTTTCATTTAGACTGAGAGCAACTTTAGTTGTGTTTTAACAGTTCTGATTTAATACGGCTAAAGGGTGGAGGGTCGTCTCCGTGAGGACACAAGTGGTACGTCAAATAATTGGCCGTGACTGTAGTCTGTCCGATCTATGTACCTAGGTGCAACTCCTAGGTGCCTTCCGCGTCTGTCCGTATATCCGCTAACTCCTCCTAAACCACGCAACGGATATTGATGTGGTTTTCGCCATCAGTTAGATAATTTTTTCACGGAAGGTTTCTATGTACGTAACTTTCAAAATGAGTTTTAGTATAGTAGAGAAAATTCAATGTTTTCTAATCAAGTCGTCAAAAAATCGATTTTCGGGCGCTTACATGGCTTACGCTGGCTAAGAGATGTATAAAAATAATGTACTAAGGAATTGTAGGTAGTTCTTCAAAAAATTAAAATATTAGCTTATTTGCGAAAGTATTTTCTCCGATCCAAACAAATACGTTAATTAGCTTGGGCATTTAATTTAGATTAAAAATGCATTTTGGGTACACTATAAACAGTATAAGCACACTATATCATTAATATAAATTAAATACTATAGAAGATATCACAGATTTAAAATTACACTCAACAAAAAAATCGTCTCAGCGAAACGGTTGGCCGTTGGCCGGCGCCCTAAGTTACATCCGATAAAAAAAAAACCGGTCAAGTGCGAGTCGGACTCGCGCACCGAGGGTTCCGCACAAACTTGTAGGCATGTAAATAGTTCGTAAATCACGGGAATACAATAGAAACAAGTCCAGTATAAACTGATACGCAATAAGTATGCACTTTCGTACTTAGTGAATGTCAGTTTATACTGGGCTCTTTTTTTTATGTGATATAAGTACAAATTAACGGCTTTCGGATTTTTTCCTTTACTTGTGCTAGAAGACATCACTTCTTGCCAAATTTCATGATTCTAAGTCAACGGGAAGTACCCCATAGGTTTTGATTCCCTTGAGATTCCCTTCAATATGTGACATAAACGGCCGTATCTTTTGATTGCGTTGACTTAGATGTTTGATTTTTTCAGTGATCCAAGGGATTGCAGACGTAAGTATTTGATATTCATTTCAACTTGATACCTCTACGCGTTCCTGAGAAAAAGGGTCTTGACACACACACAGACAGACGAACGACAAAGTGATCCTATAAGGGTTCCGTTTTTTTCTTTTGAGGTACGGAACCCTAAAAACACCAATATTATTTAGAATGCACTTTCAGGGCGGACATAGGCTTTCAACTTATATTAAATGAAGCGAAGCGAGAGCGGGTCGCTAGTATCTTATAAATATTATTAAACAGCATCATCTTTGAAAAAAATCACTTAATAAGCAACTGAACCTAAACTCAAAAATTAGAACCCAACTGGCGACTAGTTTGACGCACCCTTACAATATTTATTTACATTACCCTTCTTTGCTTCGCTCAGTCGGGTAAAAAAGACCTGTCAAGTGTGTCAAGACGCACGACAGTTGTGCGCAGAACATCCCAGCCGGTAATGTCCTGCGCACGACAGTTGCGCGCAGGACAGCGCCGTGACTGGATAATAATTCTCCACTCGTTAGGGCCTGCGCAAACCGGCGGAGCGCAGCGCAGATTACTTTAAATTTATCAATGTATATTATTTCCTATTTTAATTACAATAGGGTATAAATTTGAATGCTCTGAGAGCGACCTCGGAGCATCACGGGAGATTTTTACTCTGCGGCTGCGGCTCTAAATTTATACCTTATTGTAATTAAAATAGAAAAGAATATACAGTGATAAATTTAAAGTGATCTGCGCTGCGCTCCGCCGGTTTGCGCAGGCCCTTAGCTTACTCATCAATACTTCCAAGCGACCACGCAAACTAGTGTAGGTAATTGATACAGTTTGCAAAATTGATTTCGGAACCCCCGTTGCGCCTGATATCTAGCAATACCACTAAGCCGATTCAATTGATGTAGTTAATGAATTATTCCCCGTCAATTCTTGCATTGCACAAGCATGTGCAACCTAGCTGCCGGCACGCGTGTTGCGTGTGTTTCCCCCCCCTTCCCTTTACTTCAATAACACTCGTACTAAGTTGAAATCATATTCAGTGAATTATCTAGCCATATCGGGGCCATTGCTAATAAGTAGTACTAGGAGCAGGGGCGATGGGTTATCACTGCTGTTCTAAGAAAAAAGTCAGTATGCACACGTGGACTTCATACTTAGGCACGTTACGTTACGTGTGCCTACGTTAATGTACGTAAATATACAAGTAAGCGCACGTGAACGACTTTCAAAGCCATTGAGTGGCTCACTTAATTAATTGATTCCTTCCCTCGCGTTTGTTTCAGTAGGCGCCTTGGAAACTTACTAATTGGAAGCTGACAAGAATCGACAGAAAATAGTACACTTGACTTTCAATTGCAGAGGCCGGGGCGGAGAAAATTAATTGGAGCCATTTATCTACGTAATGAACAGTCATCGGAATAGGTAGGGCTAATTTGCCTAGAGTTGCCGAGAGGAAGACAGAAGAAGCGTCTGAAGTAGTATTTTGAGTATTTTATGTGCCAGCATCATTTTTCCGTTTAGATAGATAGATAAAACTTTATTCACATTACGCCATGACAAAATGAAAGACGTAACATACATTGAAGAAAATAGGAAAACAATAACATTAAGAGCTTAAAATTATGATTCTATACAACTAAAGTTAAGATGCGGTTCAGCAGTCACGACATAGTTATACGAAAGGTCGCCGATGCGCACATTTTTGCGGCAGCGGTGATATCCTGCCGGGACCTGGAGACGCAACAGTCACAGACTATAGGGAACCCCATTCATCTCCAGGTGTGGTTGACAATCACTATCTTCTCGCAAAAACATTTGGAATAACCATTTTCATATTCACGGTGGCATTAGGTTTATCTAGGTGTTTACACAAATTATAATTTTGAGATACTTATTTTAAAAATTTGTCAATCCATGGTCTTCACTTAACATAATGATTGTGAATAAAATCAGGTAAGCTTTCCAAGATTTTTGTTGTGCTTTGCAAGATCCTCTCCAATAGCACTATAATTGATAATTTTATTTAACGACAATAGAATATACGAGCCGTGCCAACTGTTCTATGACTTAAATGGCGTTATGTGATAATCAGATGCAAAGGTGACCTAGGACTTTAGCACAGCGTAACCCCGGGCGAATCAGTCACATGGATCACCGGTCAATTCTAGTGCACGTAGTACCTACCTACAGGTCTCGTACTACGTTGGGCTAGTTCATTCGAGCCAGCTTGCGGTTGACTCGTATAGATAAAGATATAACACTGCAGCGGACAATAAAACAGCTCCATTCATTGGCCGGTACAGGTCTGTGGCATTCGCTCAGGACGTATGAAAGTGAAACGAGGGCAACTGCTGGCCTCAAGTTTTTTGTCACTTCGGAAATGTCATAAGGCTACCTAAAGGTTTCTTTTTTATACCAATAGCTTTTGCCCGCGACTTCGTCCGCTTAGAAGTCGTGTATCGCTGCTCCCTCGGGAACAGCTAAATTTTCCGTGGTAAAAAGTACCTATTCTGTCCTTTCCCGGGACTCAAACTATCTTTTTACAAAATTTCATCGAAATCGGTTCAGCGGTTTAGCCATGAAAGCATAAGCAACAAACTAACAATCTCACTTTCACATTTATAAATTGGTAAGCATAACCTAAAATAATCATCGGAGTTATAAAAAAAAAGAATATTTACTTAAAACGGAAAACGTTTTTGAGTGAAGTTCAAAAAGTTAGGCATGCTAAATCATGCAAAAAAGTTAATTTTCTATGAAACTTTTCGTTGTGCGACAAAAATTTGCCATACAATTGTAAGGATACTTTTCGTCGCACAACGGACAATTTTCGCCTTCATTGCTTGTATGGTTAACTACGCTTAACTATTTGCTAATTGTGCCCAACTTTTAGAACTCGACCCTTTTAGGAAGCGGTTTCGGTAATAAACGGAGTTACTTCTTTTTTATTGTCAAAATCTAATATCAATCTTATACCTTATATCTTATCAATAACAAAAATTAATAATCTGCAACAACCTTCGTCAAAAATCTACAAAGAATTAATGATTTTTCGATGCGACGCGCGCACGCCACAGTCCTTGTCTATAAATACGTGTTTACGTAGATCGGTACATTTACGAATATGCAAACGCAAAGTCGACAAATTCATTTCGGCTAAAGCTATATTGTAATTGTCCATAAATCCGTCTCATCAGCACATCGAGAATTTTCAAAAATGGAACGAGCACTGGATTTTGTATTCTATTCAATCTTGGAGTAATCTGGCCATAAAACGGACTGTGGCAGCTCCGCCTGGAAGAGGGAGCCGTAAACTTTTTATTGTTCACGATTCGCAGCTACACAACTCGGTTTTCCAATCGACGTCTTTATGGTGATAGAGAGCGTGTGACCGACTCGAATAAAGCGCTTGCATACTCGTAAATGTACGTGTGATACACCTGCCAAGCTGCCTTATTCCTCCGTTGTAGGCACTGAAATGTTGCGTAAAATTCCTCTACACCCCGATGAATGTGACACAATAGCTCAAATTACGCCTCCCCGGCCCCGGCCGCCCCGGCCAGTTTGATGAAATATTTTCTTTGATGAAACTCTCCTCATGTGTGAATTCACAGAGCCATATCAGCTCTTTAGGCTGCCGTCGCCCGGAAAAAATAATTAAATAACGGAAGAGCCGCAACAGAATCAAAATATAAACGAAAACATTTTGCGAAATGATCCAAGCTGGCCAAAAACAAACAATTTTCACCATTCAGAATTATTAAGAGTGAATGAACAAGCTTAAATTTGTAATTCGGATGTATTGAAAAAAAAAATTTAAATAGAAAGTCATAGAAATTACAAAATCTATCACAAAAGCGTTCTTCTTCTTCTTAGCGTGTCGATGGCGAGTCAGATTAAAGTTGACCAAGTCAGCCACGGGAACGGCATTACTGGACTGGTGGCGTTATAAATAAAGGTCCTGTCGCGTGCAGGTATCGGGGCACGCGGGGCAGCGCAGGATATGCGCCATGGACTGCTGTGTAACCCAACTTTATCGATTCTCTGCACATCTACCGGTCTGGGCGCGCAGTCTGTTGAGAGACTTCCATGTGCGCCATGAAGTCTCTCCGCAGGTGGAAGTCTCTCTGTAGGTGGAACAAAGGTCAGCAGGGAATGTTCCTCTTCCCACAGACGGGAACAGGCTGCGTTGTCAACTCGAGATACACAGTCTAGGAAGCTTTTGCGACTTTTCAACTGAACGGCTGCGGCTTGAGGTCCGTATAGAGTGTCGCGCGTCATGCTCCTGACGGTGCCTCTCAACAGCAGCAGCCACGCTCCTGCGCTGCGCTCAAGCATTAGTTATAACAGAGTATTTTCCGCTTAGTTAATTCTGCAAAGTGCATCCTACACGACGATTAATACATTAAATATAACATAATAACAAATTCAGTGGGTCAGCAAACGGCAGGTAACATTGTTATTTTGTTAAAATGTAAACGGGCACAGAACTTTATTGGTTTCCGTGCAAATCAGCCATGTATGTAAAAGTTCTGGAACAGGTGAAGCGAACGGAAAATTCACGGGACAATACACGCGGACTCGTAATTTAATTTCCCTGGACTGTAGCGCAAAGTCATGGAAGGAAAGCGTGGTTTTGAACTGCGTAATACAATGGTTAGGTTTGTGCCCCACTAAAGTTTTGGGGAGCGGAAATATCAAATTATATATTATTTAATAAAGTGAGTTTGTAACGTAAAAATTACGCTTTACTTTCAAGAGCAATGTGTGAAAGGCAAAATATACATTTAAAGATGAAATATATTTGAGTAGGTGACACCAGACTGTTGTGAATAGTTTCCTGAAACGCTTGAAAAAAATGTATCCGTTTTGTTCTTAACAATTGGGACACGTGTCGTATTCGTCGAATATTTGTATAATGAGACATAGTTAAGTATAATGAGTCATTTACTTTCTGTGCACGTCTTGTCACTTTGTCTATCCTCGTGCATTTTCCTCTTTTCTCTGTAAGGTTAACTGGAACAGATCCTTTAAAGGGATAAGTTCGCCTTTGTACATTATTTTAATTTATTTTCTGTGTACATATTAATTTGTCAACCTGTTTTTGTGCAATAAAGAGTTTACATACATACATACATACATACATTTGTGCGACAGTGTGTCGCCCATTTACCTACCATGAAAATATTTTAATGAATGTACCTATAAGTGGAAATACTGACCAATCTCATGTACGTTTAATTTGCATAAATCCTGCAAATCCTTTGATGTAACCTATTGATCCGCTTATACAGGGTGTCTTGTCGGGTGGTTACGTGAAAACAGTTAAAATAAAATCACTTATTATTTTATACAAAACGACCCCTTCTCGTCATTGAAATAGGCATAACTTTTTGAAAATCAATTTAGATCAACTCTTCTGTATTTAATTCTGCATTAAATGTGAAAGTTTTTAAGCTTGTGGGCCCGAGGTTTCCGTATAATTTTTTTTCATCATAGTGCTTCAAAGTTTCATCAGGATTTTTGTCAAGTGGAAGGTTGCAACTTTAACATTGATTTACGAGAAAATTGTAACAGTCTGTTAAAAATTATGATACACATCTTATAGCGCAACTAATAAGAAATAGTAATGCATTAATAAATTAAGTAAAATCGTCAAAAAATACTGAATCAAGGTGCAAAATATCGAAACATCAGTACCTAAGTTACGATTATCTCAAAAATCTTTAAGACTTTTACTAAAACTGTGTTAGGCTTTTTTGATAGAGCAAAGGCTCGTCTATATACGGGTTGCTTTTGGACCTCTAAATACAGGACGCCCTGTATTATAAAAGGAACAAATGGCATGTGTCCATATCTTATTCCCTTGTGTGTTACCCAAAAAAAAATATTATTGTGTTTACAGACGAGTTCTGTGGACGACGATTGTGATATGATTGAGTATCATGAGCTATACAGGATGTCCCAATATCAGTAACCCACATTGACACCGGAGGTAGACCAGCCTAAGACGGACCGAACCAGCCTAACATGATCTCAGTAAAAGTCGCATGGTTTTCGAAATATGCCAGTTTAAAGTTTGTACTGGAAAATAAATTTTTCTCAAACATGCTCAGAAAGGATGGCATTTCTTTTGAAAAACGAAGACGCGAAGGGCCTCATTTTTTTCCTAGGAGTAAAATAAACGTATGAAAACCCATTTTTGTCCGCTGCGATATTTTTTTTAAAGTGCTGTCAAATGCATACAGAATAGAAAGGACCAAGAAATAAATCTCATACAGCCAAGGCAACTGCTCGTTTTCGTAGCACAGTGCGTGTGTTTTCTTCTTTTTAAATTTCTTTAAAATTGTCTATGGTTAGGGAAAAAAATTAAAAACAAAAACTTATTGAAATTTAAACGTAGAACTTACTGTTGTTGTGTAAAAGCTACAAACATCAAGTCCTCGGCACTTCACGGTATTAAATTTGAATTCTATTGCTGTCAATATTATGTCAAATTCTACAAGTGTGAAATGGTCGAATTGGATCCTTTTCCCTAAGTTACGTCCATTTGTCTACCACAAGCCCTGAAATATCAACATCTCAAATTCAACAGACAAGCATAAATGTTCCTGGAAAACCCATAACAATTTCGTTTACAAATTGTCCTAATATGATTAACATCACTTTTAATATTTATTTTACTTTTTACAAATATATTTGTATCATTTCCTCACATGTTTGAGAAAAGCATTATATATGCCTCGGCGGAAACGGGGGGATTGCCTGACTCGTATTTTAGCAGGCCTCGCTATTGCTCGGCCTGCTAACCACCTCGTCAGGCAATCCCTTACTTTCCGCGCCTAGGCAATAATGTACTATAAACTGGCAAATCTTGTAAACCACGCGATTTTTACTAAGATCATGTTAAGCTGGTTCGGTGTGGGGACAATGCGTAACGAACTTCCACTCCGTTAAAAAAAAAAAAAAAGTAAAAAAAAAAGGAAAGAAAAAAACAGTATCTGGTTCGGTCCGTCTTAGGGACATCTATTGGGACATCCTGTAAAACGGATAGAAACCCACGCCGTTTCTTTGCGAACTGTAGGTACCAGAGGCAATTGGTGTAGTAGGGGTCAATTTGCCGTCGAATTAGAATTTCCATGTTCGAGTGGAATATAACGGGTGGCTCGTGTACAAAGGCATGTCAACGATGCCAGGCCGTCGCGCGTCGCTCGGAGCGTTCGGGCCGGTTCGTTTACGTTTGTTAGCGGTCCGGGGTAATTCATATTGAATAACGAACTGCGACGGGCTCCTTTTAGCTGAAATGCATTCGCTCAACATAACTGAATGATGCGGATGGTTGAATTTAGGGGGCGGGAGCGTGTGTGGTCGCATGTTTTGTTTGTGTTGTTGATTCCGCGGCGCTTTATTTATTTAGTATTCAAACATTTTTAAACGCTTTAACTAATAACGCATTAACTTTGTCGAGGTTACATGTGGTCACAAAGAAAACGTTACTATTACGCTTGACAGTACGAATAAAGTAACGTTTTGAATGTAAAAATAAGATAACGTGGTCTTTTATATCATAAGTACCTACGAGTATATATTACGGGCGGACTCGCCGCCTCTAAGCGATCATGCATAAATTCCGACGGAAAAGTGCACATGACAGTTAATTCCACTGCGCCCACTAAGTACACACCAGCTTGCTTTGTACAAGATTTTACTTGGATGGTTTAGCCGACGGTATTAAGTACAATACAATCCGTACTTTGAAATTAATGTTTCTAACAGTTCAGTTTTTCAACAGAAAAAAGACCGGGCAAGAGCATTTCGGGCCATGGTCAGTGTAGGGTTCCGTTGCCATAACTACAAATACAAAAAACAATCTGGAAAAACCATAAATATTAACAAATTTTCTGTTCAAAGTTATCTTAGCCAATTTTCGGTAGGTAAGTAGGTATAATCATTTTAATCGTCTGTAACTCAAGAACCAATAAAGTCTACCTAGTCGTCATAGTTTTCCTTTCAAATTCGTTATATGTATTTTCATTTAAGATATCAATCACTCAATATATCCTAAACGGTCCCCCTAATTTAAAAATTGATAATAAAATGCACATAATGTTTTTAAGAACTATCCAATAATACCTCATTCATTGTAATAAGGTAAAAATGATTATTTTTACCTTTGCTTTACATGTATGGGAGGTACTCTAAAATATTTATTTCTTACACATTTTATTATTGATCTTTGTGTGTGGTAAAAATTTCTATAAGTGTACAAATTCTCAACTTTGTGACACTTATAGTTTCTGAGAAAGAGTAAGTGCCACATACAGACAGACGGACGAACATGGCGAAGCTATTAAGGGTTCCTAGGTAGGAACCCTAAAAATGCGAAACTAAGTAGGTAATCATTAGAGATTGGATATTGGGCACTTGTCTACCTACCTATAGTTCGCGTAGTCACAGTAAAAGTTCAGTTAAGTTAATGTATAGGCGGCTTCTTAAGATAAATTATTTTCTTTGTATGTGACATAATATCTCCAAATTTAAAAAAAATTGTGCCAGAGGTTAGAGTACTTGAAACTATGCAATAGGTAATTAAATAATATCCTAATGTGTCCCAAAATATTTGTATGGGAAATTCCTTTTTTTGTACCAAAAACGTATGAATTTTGGTATTATGAATAAGTAAATATTATTATTTTTAACGTGTTTTTTCTGATCCAAATGTACTTACCTACTAATATATTTATTAAACAGGCACCTAAGTTGTTTAAAAGCAAAACAAGCCAAATTGAAAATGTAATCTTAACTTTACACTTTAATTGAATTTGGAACGTACCTACCTTTGAAAGGCGTTGACAAAACTTCTACTACAAAGAGAGACCGGGAAACTTTCCGAACACAAAACACAAAACCCGCTGGTGCTGCTGCCGGTAAACTACCTTATTGCTTCCCGGGTATTCATCAGTCATCACCCCAGCACATTGTATCACGACGCTTTCATCCGATAGACTAACGAAATCGGCTTTCATAGGAGTGATTATCCCTTGTCTTATTCGGACGGCGTGCTCGGCAAGTCAGTCGGTACTTATAGTTCGTACTAGCGCCCCGTCCCGGTTTCACACGAGTAGCATTAAAATAATAAAGTAACTTTAAACTTTAACCTTCCCAGGTAACCTCTTCCTACTGGTGCAAACCGTATGAAAATCCGTACAGTAGTTTCTGAGATTAGCCCGAACAAATACTAACTCGGCGGCCCGCGCGGCGGGGACTTTAAATAAATATCTTTTATCTTTTTTTTTTTATATTTATGTAGTGAAGATGATTTTACACCTGCAATCCTATGGTATAAATGGTTACTTCAGTAACTTTGCTTATTGTAGTTAAAATTATGCACACCGTAATTACCATCCTGGTTTTACGTATCTCCGAGAAAAGTATCGATCAAAAATCTTTAATGGTTACGTCTTGACATTTCACAAAAGTGATTTACAGAAAGCGTAAAGACTTTTTTAACCGATTGGGCATAACCAAAAAAGGGTAATGATTTTAACAGTCTTATGTTATGAGTGTAAGTTTGTACAGTCCAGTTTGTCAGTACCTTGTCACTTTAATCGCTGTGACATTCATATATGGCAGTTTAAACATAAAATTAAATAAACAAGGTAATAAAATGCACACATAATTATGACCTTGATTGTACCTACATATTATGTATGTGACCATCGGATGTTCCACTCTAGCTCCTAAACTAATGGACCGATTTTAATAAATAGGGCGTCATATGATTCTTCAAAAACGTGCCAGTGTCATATAAACCCTACTAATATTATAAATGCGAAAGTAACTCTGTATGTCTGTTACCTCTTCACGCTTAACGATACACGATAAACGACTTCTACGCGGACGGAGTCACGGGCAAAAGCTAGTAGGCTATATATAAAAAATGTAAGGGTGCGTCTTAGTCGCCAGTCGAGCTTTAGTTTGCAACTTTTAATTCTGCACCATGTGTGTATAAGCTTAGGTAGGTTGCGTATGTGTGGCACGCACACAGCTATTGACACGGCGCCGCTGAGCCTCGCAAAGCCCTCGCATTCACGTGCGTGCTCGTTCGAATTTTTCACAATAGCCAATATTTCTCTGATACATTCACACGCCGAACGTGTCGGCGGGGCGGCGCGGCGCTCCGGGCGCGCAAATCACGGCGCCGACTCAATATAGATACTCGCAATCACTTGTCAATACCAACACCTACCGCGGGTCCAATGATTACAATCAACTTGCACAGAAGGGACCCGGCAACATTATTACATCACTGTAATTAGCTGCTGACAGCAACCAAATTAAATTAATCAGAGACGAGTCAATTTCAAACATTTCGCAGACAGCTCTCCTCCTGTGATCATATTAATTTCATTATACATTTATTGGTAACTTTTTTTTATTAACATTGAAAATTGTTGCCAAATATTTTTATCTACAGTACGCGACTTAGTTTCTAAGAAACCAACGTGGGCGGCGTCCTGAAGGTGACTTGAAGGCGAGGTTGAGTTTATTAAACGGCTTTGGTTGGCGGGAGAGCCAATTATATTTGTAAAATGGTACTTCTTATTCCCGTTTTTTTTTTTAATTTCATTTAATATTTTTTTTGTATTTTCGCGTAAATGTGAGCTATTACGAAATCCATTATCTATGTGATCTTTGTAGACCTCTGGAGACTGTAAAGTGCAGGAGCTGGTTGTTAGGGAAGGCGACACCGATACGCCTCGGACTCGGAACAAACGACGTAGATCCGTCCCGGGTAACACCTTCCCCTTTTAAAGTGGTTTTATTCCTCCTTGCGTCAAACTCTTTAGAATTCTTAAGAAAACGTTTCATTTTCCATTTTGCTAAGTAAATATCCCGAAACAAAATAATTTCAATGTTTCTTGGTCTTTATTACTCAACCGCCGTCACTTTCGTTTCTAAAGTTAAGATTATAATGAGAACTGCCCGACACTTTTAATATTTATACAAGGAAAAACTACACCCGGTATGATATTTTCTTAGATTGAAAGAACAACAAACTTATCGTATACGAGGCACAAAAGTGACGTCGTCAGTTGAAACGCTCTAATCATTATTTTTAACCTTTTTTATAGCATGTGTCATATTCAGCATCAAAACATTTTCAGCTCAAACGGCTTTTGACACCCAATATTAACTAGCAATACACCAATGAAGGAGAAATAGGAAATTATTATTATAAGAAAAATTTTAACTTTGGAAAAGTTGAGGTAATGTTATAAATTATTTAAATAAGGATACACTTAGGTATCTAGTTACATAAATAATTTGCTGGAAATGACGTCAAACCCCGAGCTCTGAGTGAACAGAGCGTCTGTCACCGCCGTCCCTGACGCCTGCCACACCGTCTGAAGGGCATAATAACTGAACTTGAAGCTGATCACGTTTGTTTATTGACCGAGCGAGCGCGAAGCGTCTCCGTGTCAGCTCGGGCAAAAATGCTTTCGTATGTCTGGCTGTTCTCCTCTACAGGTCGCATTTCTCAACAGATTCTCTTGAAATTTTGTGAGCAGGTGGAATTTTTTTTCAATTCAATATTTTGAAATTTTTCGAAATGGCGTAGATATAGGGGTTTTTGCGATTACAAACTTATTTACGGTGTTGGCAAACTGACTGCGACCTATGTCGATGTATGGGAATAACAGTTTTTCAACGGCAAACGTTAAGGTTCTCACGGAGCCTTAGCACTAGTTTATTTTGTTTGTTTGTGAATTTGCGGTAAAGAAGTTTTCAGGGGCTTAAAGTAAATCTCGCTTGGTATTATCTACGGGGAGACCGTTTGAACCCGAGCCACATTGTTAAATTGTGAACCTTATCTTAGAAGACCAATTATAAAAATTCGACTCGGCTAATTCATTCTTGTGATTTGATGTACAGTCACCACACGGGATTGTTGAGCCACCATAGAACCCTGTCATAATGACAACGTCAAGTCACTCAAAAGAAATTACGTCAAAATTTTCCGTCGACTTTCTGTGAGAGGGTTCTATAGTGGCTCAACAATCCCGTGTGGTGACTGTACCTAAGCGCGCCAAACAGCCAATTATTAAAAATATGATAAACTAAAACAAAACGTTTTCTATTTTTAACATACTTCATTATATTTACTTCAACTTAGGGAACAGTGCAGATTTCATCAAAATCGGTTCTGTAGTTTTCAAGATACCTATGGACTAAAAAGCGAAAAGAAAATAATAATAAGTCATATTCTCACTGAAGAGACCGCACCGAACCGCAAAGGGCGAGATACAAAAAAAATTAAACCGTCTTTAAAAAATCCACTGAAAAGGGGTAAATAACGACCGGCTCCTAGGAGTCCTAGGAATTGCCTATTTAGTGCCCAATAGGTACATGAAATATATCCAAGCCGGTGTCAAGTAGGTATACCTACACAAGGCCTTTATTTATTCCTTTTCAGTGGATATTTGAAGACGATTTTACTTTTTTGTTAAACATAATTTTTTTTCGCGTTTTAGTGATGCCCCTTATTTTATTAAGTACCTATGTGATAAACTACACCTCATAAACATCACATTAAAAAAACAATATTAAGGGCTTGTTTCACAATCGACAAGTAAATTTATCTGTAAGTTAAAGATAGCCCTCTCCTTGTCTATTTTCAAGTGTAATAAAGGGAAAGGCTAAATTTATTTGACAGATATGCTTTACGTTATTAGGCTAACCAATAACAATTTATCATCACCCTTAACAAACTTCACCACATGCATTATAATGAGTAAATATAAAAGTAGCTTCATATTTTTAATAAAGAAATCTCATTGCTGGCGGCAATCACTTACGGCTAAGGAGTTTCGGTGGTCATCTCTGGTCTTCAACATCAGTTCCTCTTCACCAAGAAGTGCTTTTAGAATGCAATTTTTTAAGGTCTTACAGGAAATGCCAAGTTTGTTGTTTATAACTTTTGAGGATTTCCCTCGATTCCTCATGGATTGCATCATCAGATTATGACTTTGTGACAATGGGACCACCTCGGGAGTATACCTTTTCAAACAAAAATAATTTTCAAAATCGATATACATATGACGGAGAAATCGGTGAAAATACCTTTATAAAAAAAACATACATACAGCCGAGCATAGAACCTCCTCCTTTTTTGAAGTCGTTTATAAACGTAAATCGCTGGAGAAGTCCGTTCAACACGGGACGTAAGTACTTCAAAGTTACAGAAGTTCGGTGTACTTTTCTCACATCGCTTTAAAGATTTGCTACGTGCCGAATAGCAAAGAGGATCATTTTTCCCGAAACGGGGTTGTCAGTATTATCGCGCGTTAAAACTCTAACAGGGGAAGTGCAGTCCGAATAATCTTTTAATATAGCTAAGTTCCCGGCCGCTGCGGTTCCGCGCAACATTATTTGATCCAGAAGTACTTATACTCGTATATGTCAAGTCTAGTGTAAGTGATATAATAGGTTCTTACGGTCGAATGATGTACCATACCTTTATTTATCAGCAAAACATTACATTATAAATAAAAATGTTAAATGCCACGCCATGTTTATTACATTATGGGCCAAATAATAAAAATAATATGTACATTAAGTAAGCTCCTAGTTTGTAATATCCATAGAGCATGTAGCTACAGGAATTAGTGTTTCAAAATCTTGACAAGGTATGACGGGTGTATTGTCCATTTCAAAATGGGTGAATATTCAGGCGTTTCAACCGCCTCATTACCGTTTTCAATATATTAACGAAATCAATGACACCTACCAGCAACATCTGATGTAAATAGAAGCAGAACCGGGGGGTAGTTTCTATTAGCATCAGAAGTTGTTGGTAGGTGTCATTGACTTCGTCAATATAATTGAAAACGGTAATGAGGCGGCTAAAACGCCCGAATATTCACCCAAATCACAATTGTAAAATGACTAAATAATAGCCACTTTTTCTATAGTTTCAGGAGCAAAGCAGGTTCTATATTCGTTGAAAATCCACTTGTGACTTGAAAAAGATTGTTTTACTTCAACGGACGTGAATCGTAAATTCTAGTATTCGCCCAAATTATTGAGAACTTGCCATCTGTCTTATTGCAATGAAGCCCGGATTTCTATTGAGTACTTTTTCCAATTTATCTTTAATGGTCTCAGGGCCAAAAGATGTTAAAAATTGTCTAATCTCATCTATTATTTGAAAACCTTGCTTTATAGAAATATTGGTACACTGTAATTTTATGATCGGTTCAACAATGAGGTCACGTCTAAAGTCGTTAATGATTGACATGACACATGACGCACACGATTAAATTTGATAAAGCGGCCAGTTTGGTAAAGGTCTATCGCAACAATATAGTTTGTAAAACTAGGTACGTAATTAAGTTGAAATAGTTACAACATGATAAATATAAAAGACGGGACTAAGAATATGAGTGAGTATGAGTATGAATATTATTAAAGTTTTAATTTTAATATCGACTCCATAGTTTTCTTTCATCTTACCGCGCAATGAAAAATCCGAGCGCTGGTAATTATATATTGTAGCTTATATTAGATAAGCCCCTGGTCGAAGGCCTTTCGTACATCTACATAAAACACATCAACTTGGGTTCTCTCGTCTAGTTTATTCGGAACATAGTCTACGTTTGTATTTACGGAATTGATCATCCTGGATCTATGCTGTGCGTCTCCATTTTAGGAATTGACTTCCATTTACTTGTATAGGCAAGTCGTGTGAAGTACAGATGTAAATTAATAATAATAATTAAGCCAATTAGCCAGTATTTAAAGATAGAATATCATGGCGGGGAAGTCAAAAACATAACTGTCAAGTGCAAATCGTTTTTGACTCCGTTTAGGAATTAACAGATTTGTATTCAGAAACCAATTTGCTGCCTCCAAACAAACCAATAAAAGTTTATTTACAATCATAAAATAAATAGTAATTTAAAAGTTATCTATCATACAGTATACATCAGTAGGCGTTATTAACTGTTAATAACGACTATATACGAAATGAGTTAACAAACTCAATAATTAAAGCTCTCATATTTCACTGCAGCATTCGTATTAATGCGGTA
This sequence comes from Tortrix viridana, assembly GCA_963241965.1. Taxonomy (NCBI): domain Eukaryota; kingdom Metazoa; phylum Arthropoda; class Insecta; order Lepidoptera; family Tortricidae; genus Tortrix; species Tortrix viridana. The sequence continues at coordinate 53,716,441 of OY725171.1, read as the reverse complement.
TCAATTGACTATTCAAACAAGCGAACCTTCGTACCTTACACATATCGTAACAATTAGTTTAAGCAGGGTAAATTAACAACTGTGGAGCGAGTCAACAATCGGGCGGAACACCGAAACTAGCTTTAGATTTGTTTAACTAGGTATACAACGGAAGACAAAGAGCCTTGCCCCCTACAATGGTAAGACCTGATTAATTCAAGCCGGGCTTCCTTCGTTAAACGAATAATAGATAAGCCAATTCGTAACAACCTTGCCTGTCATTCATTAGCCGTTGACCGTCGCTTTGCGACATGCAATATTGTTATTACAGTTTGCTATTATGTTTAATATAATATTTTACGACACATTACCACACTTTTAAAGCGCGTACCTCATTGATAAAATGTGCTTCTGGTCATGTACAGACTTTTATAAAACATCGACAAATAATTTTTGCAGTTTTTATTTTCTATCTATAAAAAAAATGTAATTCTTATAAATGTTCCTTTGGAAACAATAAATAAAACGTCAGTATTATTTTTTCGATTATTTATTAAAAACGCGAAGGTTGAAGTTATTTGACTAGTATATGTACATAATGTAATTAATGTAGTTATATCTTAGGTATACTATACGAGCAACGTTTGTATATTTGTAATCGCGTTCCCAGAAACGGATCTAACGATTTTGATGAAAATCGTGGAATTGAGGTTTGGGTCAAGAAATCGATCTGTCAAGGTGTCATCTTCAGGGAAATTCGGTTTCGACCCGAGCGACACTCGGGCCCCCAGGTATTTGTTACCTACCTACTATATTTTATGACACTTCACCTTAGCTGTTCACTCTTAAAATTAGTAAGCGACTGTACTATGCCGTACCTCGGTACTATGCCATACGATTAAATAAATACATATTATTTTTTCATCTTGTGAATAAATCGTTTTTTATGACTATTCTTTGATTGGAAAGATCATACTTTAGACTTGATAAGTAAATGTGTCACGTTATTAAAAAACTTACGCTCGTCAAAATGCTACATGCAATGTTAGTGAAGCGGAACGGATGGTACCTACATACCAGGAGGACACTGCGACTTGGATATTAACATTTTATAAAGGGTGATGATGAGTAATATCTTTAGGCCATGTAGTGAATGTGTGTGTGTGATATGTGTGTGAATGAAACATAATAATATTGCAATGTTCTTTAGTAGAACTTTGCAGTTGAACATCTCTTCATCGTCAAATTCTAACACTGTTAAGCACTTTAAGTTTTTATTTATTGCGCATGTTGGCCTGTAAGAATTTTGCAAATACGGACCTTGTTGCCTGATATAAAGGGATTCTACAATATTCTGAACCATTTACTGAACTTTGGAGGTACCATACCAATTTACTGTCTACTACGGCTATAGAGCTCTTTTGGTCAAAGAGCAGTTGTCATGAATTTTTCAATGGAGTTCAGTCGACAATGCACGTGTGCTTGCACGGGTCGGCGAACCATCAATTATTTTTCCCTTTGTGCATGTATTTAACTTCGACAGATGTCAAGTGGGCCCGGCCCCGCTCGGAATACATGCAACGCCGCTAATTTGTCAGCATGAGTTGCAGTTTGTAATTGGAGCATGGCATCGATATTCGTCGCCGTGCGGGATGCATATTTCATAGCTCAAATATTAATGCAGACCTGCTAACGGACCCAGCAGCCTCAAGCTTTTTTGACTTCAATCAAATAAGCTCAAAAATATTATTGTTGTATGCACTCAAAAATGTTGCTGGTCTTAAACCGATTTTTATAAATTAAAGGGTCGAAGTCGTAATAATTATGTTTATTTTGAAGTCGACGGAACTCCTAAGAAATGTAGGATATTTGATTTGCATTCTATAGCGATCAGGCTACTTTTAGAAAAACAGAACAGTTAACATCCTCCGCCGGCGGTGGTTTAAAAAAGACTATGAAATTGCTTCACAGAAATCACTTAGCATTTATTTCACTTGCATTCATTTAAATAAAAAATCATCTTGCTTTACAATATTTTTCAAATAATCGGATATTATCATCTATAAATTGTGTTATGTAATTTTTAACTATTTTATTTTTCCCCGATAAAGTTACGGTAGAGTGCAATTAAGCTTGTTACTTAAAATATATCAAAAAAAAGTTCCGCCGCTGCAGCTGGATCTCGTCATCGCCCTATGTTATTTACAAAAAAACGGAAATACCTATAGCAAGTTTTCTCGTTATTCTCGAAAATGTCATCAATAGGACGTGTAGAGAAATATCAGAATGAACGTGATAATGTGGTTCGGACTTTGTTTATTCGTTCTCGTTTAAGCTTTAGCCATATGTGACGTTCTCAGTATAAAGAACCCATTGATTACAGCTCCCAACTATATAAACTTTATAAATATAATTGCAGGAATATTAAACAGTAAAAATATGAAGTTTTAATTATATTATATTTTTGATTTTTTTTTGTGAGACAGGAACGGATATTTATCTTTTCACGTTACAAAAACACGTTCGTCAAATATTTGGCTACTTGAGTTCCGTAACTTTTACTGACAGAACTCGTTCGGTCGGTCACTTGGCTCATTATTAGGGTTCCGTACCAAAAGGAAAAAACGGAGTCCTATTGCTGGTGTCAGTCTGTCCGTCCCGATGTGACTCCTGAGGTGTCCAGCTCGTAAACATAATGTCATCAAATAACCTGCATATTTTGATCTCTGAGTTCTAACATTCTTTACATGTAAAGTTTATTGGTTATTTTATTTTCATTTTGTTTTTATATCTTTTCATTTTCTTACCGTTAAAATGTTTAATAATTAGAAAAAAGTATTATTAATTAAGTATACGGAACCCTAATAGTGCAGGATTCACACTCGACCAGTTTTGGCGGGCTTAATATTGCTTGATATGATAACCAATTTTTATTTATGCGTGGTTCCTTGGGAAAATGTATTACCTATTATTTATATTTCAAAGTAGGTAATTTGCTCGTTTCTATACTTTATATTATGTTTAGGTACATTGCAAAAATTGCACACGTTTTCATGAATAACGAAGATACTTAATAATACAATATATCGATACTTTCCTATAGATACTCGTAGGAATTGTATCCACATAAGGGACAATTTTACATCACTTACCTATACATGAAAGACCCACTTCAATTTAATAAAAAAAAATCCGGTCAAGTGTGAGTCGGACTCGCGTACCGAGGGTTCCGCACAAACTTGTAAATGGTTCGTAAATTACGGGAATCGAGTCTCGAAGATCCCCTCTTTTTCCGAGATTTCCCTGGGAGCTGTGACCAAATTAAACTTCTTAAGTCAACGCAATCAAAATATACGGCCGTTTATGGCGCATATTCAAGGGAATCAAAACCTACTTCTCGTTGACTTAGAATCATGAAATTTGGCAAGGCGCAATGTCTTAGGCCTCGTTTACGGAGACGCGGCGCGTCGCGCGTCGCGTGCGGCGTGGCTTCTCGCGGCGCGTGGGACGTTTTTTCCGTTTATAGACAGGCGGTGCGTGCAGCGGCCCGCGTCATCGCACGCGCAAACACAAACATATGGCAATATACGATGTTGATCATAGAGATGCGAGACGGGAAAAGCGGCGGTGCCCGCCGCGGCACTCGCCGCGGCGCCCGCCGCGGATCCTCAGTCGCGTCACACACATAGAGCTATAATATATATTAATATACCAAAATATATATTATATTATAGCTAAGCACCACACACGACAAAGATACCAAAATATATTCATTTGACTCGTCGCTGTCCTAGCGAGCGCACGATTTCAACATGTACAGGATGTTCCAAAAGTGATAAAGATAAAGATAAAAGATAAAAGATATTTATTCAGTAAGTAGGCCGCACGGGCACTTTTACACGTCAAAATCTACCAGCGCTTCCCAAGAGGAGACCACTGCTGAGAAGAAGCGCCGCAAGAAACTCAACAGTTAGTCATTTTTTTAATAAAAAATATAACAATGTCACTACTTATTCTAGCATTATATAAAACTGTAAAAATAATATTAAATATCTGCGTAGTTTTGCAGGAAAACATGTCAGAATGACTACGAGAAAATTTATATATATATATATATATATATCACACAAAACAGTTTTGACATGTCTTCCTACATAAACCGTGTCCCCTAGACAAGATACAGCGTTTACATGATTTTTATGAGGTATGTACGAGTAGTAGGTAAGCTATTGAACATTAAACATTAGTTAATTTTCTGGTTTAGGCCAAGCATTTTTGTCCGTTAGATAGTCCTCGACCCTATAGTACGCCTTTGACATCAACGACTTTTTCAAGTAATTTTTAAGTGCTGGAAGGGGTAACTCTAAAACTACGTCGGGTAATTTATTATAAAAATGAATGTGAAATATGGATCTTATATTAAATTATTAAATAATGGGCTATTCAGATAATATTATATGTATGGTTTCTATAGCAGTGTGTGGGTGTACTGCACACTATTTGAACGAACGATATACAGTGTAAACTCTATATACATATTATAGCGACACTGAAGGGACTGCGCATTTTATGGCGTTATTGAGAGTTGCCGTTAAATGGATTGAAGAACAATCAATATTATTTTACCATTATAATATGAATTATTTACTAATAAAGAATAAAATATGATAACGTATAGATAATGCATAATAACCTAACGACGGTGTGCCAATTTGGTTTGCAGCAGGTATAACAGCCGAGGTAAACACGTGCAAGGTAATCACAATAAACAAAATAACGAATTTCTCAGAATCTTCGGTACGTTTGATGCCGAAAGTGTCGAGGTAAATACTAGACAATAAAGCAATAAAATAATAAGCAGAAGAACGTACACAGCTGCAGTTCTTATTAATTTCGGCAACTTAGAAAGTACTGTTTATTGCTTGACGTATTGAAGTCGTTATTGAGTGGGAGTGATGCTACATAGAGTGTATCATTGTATGGACAACAAGGTAAAACCAACAAGAGTCAAGTAATTTCGACGTTTTAGGGACTTAGTCGTTAAATTGAGTGACGGTAATGTGTACATTTCGGTTACGAAGAGTGTTGAAAAAGGAACACCCTCTGTTTGCCCGAAATATACTAAAATATATCGTAATATACCGACCTATAATGTTTAGTATATAATCAAAAGTTGTAGTAGACATCCGTGTATAACCATGAAATACATCATAACCTCTTTCTCTTATTGACCTATAAAGAGTTGCATATTCTCCCAACTTCTCATGTTCCGTTGCTGTAAACACTGGGCCACTTCTTATAATAAATAATTCACTTTTTAACATACAATTTTCTTCTAAAAAAAAGTCGATTATATCGTACTCCATTGCGACAGTGACTACGTCTGCGTTGTGCGATTTCCAAATTAGACTGGCAGAAGGTTCCCGTCGCGGGCATCGCTTCATCGAGAATTGCCGCTGCGTGCACCGCAGCGATAAACGCCGCGTGCGACGCGGCGTTGCCATCCGCGGGCTCCGCCACAAAATACGCTCCATTTCAAGCAAACGCGTGAAAACCCGCTTCTCCGTAAACGCACTTATACAACGCCATATGTTTGAATTAAGTGCGGGCCGCGCCGCCCATCGCAACGCGCGACGCCCCGCGTCTCCGTAAACGAGGCCTTAAAGCACAAGCAAACTGACACGCACTAACTACCTATGTATAAACGGCCGTATCTTTTGATTGCATTGACTTAGAAGTTTGATTTTTTCACAGCTTCAAGGGATTGCAGACTTGAGTATTTGATATGAATTTCAACTTGATACCTCTATGCGTTCCTGAGACAAAGGGTCTCGAAAAACAGACAGACAGCCAGACACACAGACAGACAGTTATTAATCCACCCAATAACCAATAGTATTTGATATATTTGATAAAATTAAGACTAAAGTAAGGAAAATCATGTGATCATCTTATAAAATACAAAACATACAAAAACCCAATAAGTATATGTTTTAAATACTAGAAAACTATATTACTTTTTGACAAAACAGTTTTTTGTTATGCAAGGCTGCAAAGTTGTTATATGGCGCGAGAGCCCGAGTCAGCGAACGACTCGCGGCGCTCGTGGTTCAAAAATAGCGGAAGAAATACGATTGTGTAAAAATAAAGACTGAGCGGAATATCAAATGTGATAATATGCAGTTGTAAAGAATCCAGATTGTGCAGAATGGCGACTAGGAAGAAATGCGATTGTGTAAAAATAAGGACTGTGTGGAATAGCGAATGTGATCAAGTGCCGTTGTACAGAATCCAGATTGTGCAGAATGGCGACGAGGAAGAAATGATGTTATGTAGAAATGATTGTGCGCTATAGCGAATGTGAAAAAATGCAGTTGTGAAGACTTCAGATTGTGCAGAATGACGATTAGGAAGAAATATGATTATGTAAAGAGTCGTATAATATAATCCCTCCGAGCGCAGGCCGGGTTAGTCAATATTGCTTGAAAATTGTTTCGCGATCGCCAACCGATAATTTAATTATTTGGAGATTTAATTAAGCCAGACCCTTGTTCCTGACAATATTGGCTCGCTTGTTGTGGAGTCCTGGGAGTTGGCGTGACCTCGCCATACAGTTTAATTTACAGAAAGTAAAAGGGGCAGCGCTTAACTTATATTCGTTCGTTTTCATATCTCCTGTAAACTGAACGGCTTAAGTAGAGCGGATACCCCTGTATATTGTTTATCAAACCGGGACAAGATGCAATCGGCTTAATTAATGGTTGCGGCTTGCCGGATCGATGCCTGTGAGCTATTCTTTGTCGTAGCGATCTACTCTGCGCCGTGATTGTCTACAGATCTTAGATTATAAACATGATTTATGATTTATGATCTAAAATTCTTCAGATACGATTCAGTATCCGTGTAGGATCTTTTGTCAAATTATTATCCTTGTTACGGCCGCACTCAGAGACGTCAATTAAATTTAAGTTTGATTAAAGTTGCTGCTGTCACTTTCTTTGCTACCTATAGCAATAGAATAAGACGCAGCAACTTTAATCAAACTTGAAAATTAATTGACATCTCTGAGTGCGGCGTCACACTACACAATTTTATTGCGCTGTGATTTTCCAGGTTTATAAGCGGCATTTTCTCTCACCACGTTAAACGAGAATCAGTAACAACACCTCGAAAGAAAAAACCGGTCAATTGCGAGTCGGACTCGCGCACCGAGGGTTCCGTATTTAAGTCCGTACTTCAAAAATATACCTTTTTATGTCCTTTAATTCATAATATGTATTAACCCATTCAGCGCCACTCACGACACGTTGTCGTTCTCTGTTTGTAGAGAGTTTTCGCTACATACGAGGATTACACGGCTACGCGCTACGAGCGTAGCGGCGTAGCACTGGTGGCGCTGAATGGGTTAAGGTCTATTTTGAGTTGCCTAAAATTAACACAAATTTTCAAGCTGTAAATTTTGAACACCCCATTTTATTTTTCCCGTAAAATATAAATAACTAGCTATACGTCAGGAATTTTTCAGATTTTTTGATTCATAAACTTCGAAAATAAGGGGGGAACGGTCATTTTTTGTACATTTTTTGCTTTAAATCAAAAAGTACGTCATGAAATATTTTTTTAAATATGTCGGTTAACCCCTTTCATACGACACCCCATTAGCTATTAATCAAATCACTTTAATTTTTCAACCCCCTATTGTAGACCCCTTTTCAAATATTTATAAAATTAATTTGACGACGCGGTTAGCTTATTTGGTAGTGACCCTGCCTACGAAGCTAGCGGTCCCGGGTTCGAATCCCGTTATGAGTAAATATTTATGTGATGAGCGCGAGTATATTTGTTCCTGAGTCATGGATGTTTTATTAATAAGTATGTATTTCTCTATATAAGTATGTATAGTAATCGTTGCCTGGTAGGTACCCATAGTACAAGCCTAGTGTTTAGTTTGGGACTAGGTCAATTTGTGTGAGATTGTCCCTGTGTTTTTTTTTTTTAATATACACAGATGCGGGCAAGCAAGTTATACAACTATGCCAAATTTCAAGTTGATAGCATCTGTAGTTGCTGAGAAAAATTGCTGTGACATACAGACGGACGGACGGACAGACAGAGAACGAAGTCTCATCATAAAGGTTCCTTTTTTACCGTTTTGGTGCGGAACTCTAAAAATGGTATTAAAAGAATAGTAGTAAATAACACTAGCGACATTTTACCATCCGCATCCTTATTTTATATAATAGAAAGAATATAGCTGCTCGCGTGAGTAGACAAACAGTAAATTCTTATAACTCGTGTATGGAATTGATTAATAACCTTCCGGACGAAATAAAATTGTTGCATAAATTTAAATCATCAACATTGTTTTTATTCAGTAAAGGAATGAATGGAATTCAAAAATGACAATAAATAGATCAATTGGTACGTATTGTCTCTGCATTTATGTGATTTAACGAGTTGATAATATGTTCATATTGGGAAAATTTTCATTGATTGATATTTAGGTGTTTACAATTTGCTTGTCGTTTCGACTTAATAGGTACCTACTGATGATACTTACCATATTATATTCAACTTGTACGGATTCTGGCAATAATTAAATATTTTTTATTCTTATTTTTTGTACTTACGTCGTAAAGTAATCAGTAGGCTCCAATTTGCAGCGTTAGAGAATATCATCACTGTGCTAGCGATGCGCCGCTGCAGGGGAGTGATACGACACGGCACGCCGCAGCTCCGCTCCCGTGCGGTGTGACTTGTCGCATACTATCTGATAATAAACAAAGTAACCTCGCACGTTCTGGAAAAGATTAGGGAAAAACGAATAATTACAGCTTATGGCTATCTACTTGTACTGATATGCTCTTTGGATCGGCAGACTATTAGTACAACGAAACGAAACCACTTTTGGAAAACCGGGCAAGAGCATGTCGGACCATGCTCAGTGCAGGGTTCCGTCGCCATTACTACAAATACAAAAAACAATCTGCAAAATCCATAAATATTAGCTAATTTTCTATACAAAGTTATCTAAGCCGATTTTCGGTAGGTAGGTATAAACATTTTAGTCGTTTGTAACGTTAGAAAAGCCGTGGTAGCCTAATGGTTTGACCTGCCGCCTCTTAAGCAGAGGGTCGTGGGTTCGAACCCCTGGGCTCATACCTCTAAGTTTTTCGGAATTTATGTGCAAAATATAATTTGTAAATTTACCATAAGCTTTTCGGTGAAGGAAAACATCGTGGGGAAACCTGCACACACCTGCAAAGCAATTTGACGGTGTGTGCGAAGTTCCCAATCCGCACTGGGCCCGCGTGGGAACTATAGCCCAAACCCTCTCATTCTCTAATTGTGAGTGGAGGCCTGTGCCCAGCAGTGGGACGTATATACGCTGCATTATTATTATTATTAACGCTAGAACCAAAAATGTCTACCTAGTCGTGATTTCCTCTCAAATTCGTTATAATGTGCTTCCATTTAAAATATTTTCCAGATTTTTAGTACTTGCAGTGCAGCTTTGGCTGTAGGGGGTGGGGACACGAAACTCTAGCGAAAATGACACTTTTCGAGTTCAATAGTAAACGGTCCCGCTAAAAAAATTATAATGACATACATATGATGATTTTTAGAGCTATCCAATGATACCTCATTTAATGTTATCAGTCAATCAATCAATCATTTATTTCGCTGAAACACAATTTTACAGACATGTCTTTTAAACAATAGGGAATATGCATGATTATTCCGTTTGCTTTGATAAAAAGTCGTCGTCGTAAAAAGTAGTAGAGAAAAAAAAATCTTCGAATAACTATAAAAATAACCAAGATATAATATAAGCCATTAAAGATTTGTTTCTATCTGGAGTTTATACGGCCGTAGTGCACGCTGACCTCTGTCCAATTGGTAGATTTTAAATGCTTATATTATCCGTATTGTTTGGCCAATTTTAAATTTAATTTTACTTTTTGCCATCTCTTTAACGGTATTTTCATATTTGGTTAAGAAATGCGATAAAAAAAATCATGCATTTTCCCTATTATGTAAAACCAAGATTGGCAAAAAGATATATTCTAACACATAGTAAAGTAGGTACATCTGTTATTACAAGAATAAACACAACAAACCTAGTGTAACATTTTATTAAAGTATACCTATTCGTCCAATTTATAAATAGGTCTTGTTAATATGATTTAACTTTTTTTGAAAATTAATTTAAATTACCTATTACATTGTTTAATGTCATTGTTAAATAAATAATTGAATACAATACAATTAGTATTGTATTCTAAACTATTCCTATAATGAAAACAGTTTTTGTGTATTGGTAATTAAATGTCATAATTATTTCTAAAGGCATGCCTTTTAAGTAGTTACTATTTCGCATTTATTTTAACTTAATCCTATTCTGATTTTTAAAAGTAAACATGCAAACTAAATACATATACAGAGATGTCACCGTTTATATTTCATACTTAATAAATAATGGGTGGCAGTGGGTCAGTGGTTTAGATTTTCTAATGTAACGTATGGTTTTTCTTTGCAGTCGTATGAGGTAAAAAAAAATATTTTACCTTTGCTTTAGATACATCATAAAATATATATTTTTGCAAATTTTATTACTGATCTTTGTGCGCGGTAAAAATATCCGTTACGTAAGTAGGTATACAAAATTTCAACTTTGTGACACTTATAGTTTCTGAGAAAAAGTGGGTCAGACAGACAGACGGACGGACGGACGGACATGGCGAAAGGGTTCCTAGTTTGACTACGGAACCTCCCCCCACCATCCGAACCCCTTATTACGTTCTGCCGTAAATTACGTCCTGCTCGTGGGCGTATCCTCTCGGAATAGGCGTCCCTGACAAGTACTGAACGACACCGATGATTCTATCACGGCTGCTCTCGCAGCCAGAAAATAAATTCGAAGCCCACCTGTCTCACAGGGCAACACTAGCTTCTCTCATTAGGTACACACCACAGCGTCTCCTCCGGAGGAGGTGTCGGAGTCCCCCCACTCGCACTACACCTAGGTGATCGCACATTGCTCCGGTACCGGTACCGGATAGCTTACAAAATCGACATCCGGACTGAGTTTCTTGCGACGCTTCTTCTCATGGCCTAACGTAACTTTCCAAAGCGTTGGTAGCACAAAATCGATTTGTCTTGAATTTTACCCCTATAGCGTCCTAAGTCAGAGGTCGACTCACTAGGAGCGCCCTTAGGCATGCTAGTGAAAACCCCACTTTTGCGCTGAGCTCCTCTCAGGAGCTCGCCCTCTCTCCGGCTCTCCGGTGAAGTAGTCAAAGCCGTCAGAGGCTAACTACGTAAGTCTCGTCCTAAAAAAAAATAATTACGGAACCCTAAAAAAAGAGACTCAGCTTATCACTGCCCCAAGAATACTTAAGAGAATATTTAATTTTTAAAACATTTTATTTGCACTTACAAAAACTATTTTAAATGGGGTAAATCAATAATACGAGTAACAGACCTCTGCAAATGGGCCAGTCTTTTAAATCTGATATTTGGTTAAGCGACTCCGCGCCGCGCCGCGCCGCGCCGCGCCGCACCGCGCCGCGCCGTCGTCGCGCCCTCCGCCGCTCCGCTTTGTACACGGAACCCAACTCAACTTTTTAATTAACTTCAAATTCTACTAAAACTTTCGGAATGCATAAAGTGTAGCATTAAATTTTGCCGTGGCTAAGCGTTTCAGTGATTGATTTTGTTTTTGAATGCGAAAAAGAAAAAGTTTCAGTAGTAGAATTACGAAGTTACGTTTGTTGCTCATTTTAAAGCTCTCTTAACTCTAATGAAAGGAGGAAAATATAATAGAAATTATTAAGAATCATAAACATTATAAGAAAGGGTTTTTATGCCATAAAATTTATTGCATGTAAAAGAAAGATTTCTATGTTTCGATACTTTCTCTATTAATTCAATTTTAGGAAACTTAACAAAATAATTGATTCGCTTCCAATATAGGTAGACTCTAGCCGCTGTGTATTGAGTTTCGAAGACCCAGGGCGATTAAACAGCATGGCGAAGATCACTTGCCGAATTACTGGTCTTATTTAGAAAATGTCTACGAGGAGAACCGACAAGTCGAGAAGGTAATTATTATCAATGACCCTCGCATAAACGAATGAGCCACTCTGAGTTAAATCCAGACGTCTGTCTGTCCGGGGCTTCAGATTATTTCAAGCGAACATTTTATGTTTGGAGAGTTTAGCGTTGTATAAATAAATCTATAATTAATATATGAACTATTAATAAAGAGGTATTTTTTATGAGTCTGTAAGAAAAATACTTTGTAAAAAATCAGTCCAACGTGGGCGCGTTATTTTTAATTTTAACTCAATTTACTAAAAAGTTTCGCACGGTAATATTAATTAAGATAATGAAAACTGAGCAAGTGCGAGTTGGACTCGCGCACTAAGGGTTCCGTACACATTTGGCTGGTTTTTAGTATATTTCGTATTTGTTAATGACACCAGTCCGTCCATGACCACGTAGGTATACATTTCAATATTAGGGTTCCGTACCAAAATGGTAAAACAGAGAGATAAAAATATTACCTACCAGTATTTTGCGTTTTGTTAATAATTATCTTGAACATAATTTGTTCACTCACAAAGTACGCACAACAGTTGGAGCACTGAAGTGAGGTTAATCTCACTTCAGTGCTAATATTTCAGTATCGCAATCGCCAAAATAGCAACAAATAGCTCTATATTAGCGTCGTGGCAACTATTATATAATTATTTAGAGATATTGTGATCAAAAATCATTGATATAGGACTAAAAAGATTTAAATGACACTTATATATCACGGATTTGTAACAAAACTGTGATAGGCGGTGCTAAAATACACACAATATATCATCAAACAGATGTAAAACTGGGGCCACTTCCCAATGATAGAAACGTTTCTTTCATGGATATACGACTGCTTATATCACTAAAATAAGCTGTATAATAGTTACTTTTGCTAGTTGGATACACAAGCTATCAACTTGAAATTTGGCATAGTTGTATAACTTGCTTGCCCGCATCTGTTTGTAGTAAAAAAACATGAAATTAATTTTATGAATAATTGAAAATGGGTCTAGAATGGGGGGTTGAAAAATGAAAGTGATTTGATTATAGCAAGTGGGGTATCATATGCCTATTTGGTGCCTGATAGGTAGTACATTAAATATATCCAATCCGGTGTCAAGTATAGGCATACACAATAGCAATGTCACATGATTCTTGCCACCGACTTCGATACATTTCATATGCCTATTCATTATTTAACCTTGTTTAGTGGGTTTTTGAGGACGGTTTTATTTTTTGTAAAAATGTTTTTTTGCTTTTTAGTGATATATATGTACCTATCTAATATATTATTATTATGTTGGCGCCTCAGTTGACAATGGCCAATGCAAATAGTGACGTATCACGGAGCCGAGACTCTGCAGGCCGTGCTGGGTTCAGCCAGTGTTTACATCCACGCTAAAAACGCCGCTGTAACACACTGGCTGACAGACGGCAGTGCTGCGCGCGCAGAGGTTCGTCGCGCGGGAACTATAATTTTTTAATTTATGTATAAAAATGGCGGCATTCAACTATTGACCGTCAAATGAGCTTAAGCAAAACATTGTAAAATTTATTATTATTAATTTTATTGTGGTCTTCAACTTACAATGTGATTCACTACAACGAGACATACATTACATTAAGAAACAGTAGTCTAATACCAATTTATCTTCGCCATTAAAATAACAAAATGTTGCTGTCCAAGATGCAGAGCCGTTAGCCGTTAATAATTCTCCCGGTACTTCACCACCAGTTACACTTCACCACATGCATTATGATTATTTATGATAAGTAGCTACATACATTACATACATGCATTATGGTAAGTAGCTTTATATTCTTAATAAACAAATCTCATCGCTGCCCGTGAAAGACTAAAGACTAAAGATTTCAGGTGGATATATCATCAGTTTCTCTTAAGGTGCTTTTAGAATGCAAATACCTAAATCTTACAGGAAACACCAAAATCACTGTATGTGTGCCTATAACTTTCGAGGAGTTCCCTCGATTCCCCATGGATCCCATCATCAGATTCTGACTTGGTGACAATGGGACCACCTCAAAAATCGGTGAAAGTACTAAACAAAAATATATATAGTGTAGTAAATAGTAAGAATATGCTAGTGTCCTGAAAAAATCTACTTAGTCCGTCATTAACATTATCAAAAATATTGAATAGGTAGGTATTTTCTCTTTTGTCAATTAAACAAAATATTACCCCCCGACCCCTCCCGAACTTTGATGCGCGTTATCTATGTAAATTTTGATTGATTTGATATATTTCGCAAATATACGTGTTCAATATTTTTTTAATCTAACTGACGCGACGGACTAAATAGAATAATATTTTTTTTCCCCAGGACGCATCCCTATAGTAGTAACATCACTTTTACACCATTTTTACGAGATATCGAGTTGCTGGCAATATCTTCATCTTTGATGCAACCCGAACGAAATTGACCATAAAGAGGACTGTCATTACAGCCACTAACGGCTACATATCCATGATTTGGACCACCATGATCATCATGATCAACACCTTCACCGGCGTATCCGCCAATATATCCGTGATTAAGCCCTTTAGTAAAACCGCCTACGACATCGCCATTGTCACCGGCACTACCCTCACCGCCATCTTCTCCATTTCCACCTCCTCCATTTTCACCTCCACTTTCACCTACTCCACTTTCACCTTCCCCAATTCCACCTCCTCCATTTCCACCTCCTCCACTTTCACCTGCTCCACTTCCACCTCCTCCATTTCCACCTTCACCTCCTCCACTTCCACCTCCTCCACTTCCACCTCCTCCACCTCCTCCGCTTCCACCTTCACCTCCTTCACTTCTACCTCCTCCTTCACTTCCACCTCCTCCTTCACTTCCACCTCCTCCTACACTTCCACTTCCTCCACTTCCACCTTCACTTCCTTCAGTTCCAGCTGTTCCACTTCCACTTCCAGTATAACTTCCCTCACTATCATCAGGAATGCTGTCAACATCACAATTTACAACTTCACCTTCAAATTCACCACAATATCTGCTTCGCGTAGTTCTACGTGATCTAGTAGTTTTTATAGTAGATATTGGGGGTTTCGTTGTAGGTTTTCGTGTAGGTTTTGGGGGTTTCGTTGTAGGTTTTGGTGTAGCTTTTTGGGGTGTTGTTGTAGGTTTTGGCGTAGGTTTTGAGGGTTTCGTTGTAGGTTTTGGTGTAGGTTTTGGGGGTTTCGTAGTAGGTTTTGAGGGTTTCGTTGTAGGTTTTCGTGTAGGTTTTGGGGGTTTCTTTGGAGGTTTTGGTCTTCCTCTTGCTCTTGCTGCTTTATCGTAATGTCCCACATTGTAGGGCCCTGTATAAAACCCAGCAGATTATGACTTTTATCCCCGATCGGATTTAAGACATTCCCGATCGATAACTTTTTGGAATATAAAAAAGTTATGAATTCCAAAAACGGCTTATTTTGATACTGACAGACTCACTCATCAAAGGTATTCTCCGATGACCTAGCCTTCAAATTTGGCGTCGAGACAGGTCTTACAGCAAAAGAAAAAGAAAATTCCGAAAACTACAAAATATTTCAATCCTTGATTAGAAGATAGTAAATTATTATCTCCATTAAAATGTATAAAACATTAGAGCTCAAAATACATCAGTGGCAAGAAATTGGTTAGAGTCAACCATCTAGTGCCACTTGGCACCTTTTTAGATATTAATACTTTTGCTAGCACTTGACCTATTTTTACCCGACTATCCAAAAAGGAAGGTAATGTTTTTATATTTATGTTTTTGGTGGATTGCTTAATTAATTCTAAATTAATAAATTGTAACATCATTGAAGATTATTGTATCAAGTTTTAGAATTGCGAAATGTTTTGGCATTAAAATAGGTATTGAAAAATTAAATAAATACTTACTTTGTTCCGTAAGTTTTAAACCGACTTAAAAAACCGGTCAAGGGCGAGTCGGACTCATACAGACATATCGTTTAATATTTAAAAACAAAATTTAATCATCGTCATCAGTAAGTCGTCAACTATAATTATAAAAGCCCTAAAAAAATTATAATACGTATACATATTTATTATTTTTCAGTAAACCTGTGAGAGGTTTATATGTAGCACGAACAATATAGCCTTACTCACAACATAAGTATGTACTTAAACAATAATATTATCACATATCTATTATTTAATACTATTGTACATTTTATTACAACTAATACCAGTAACTAGGTACTCCGTTGCGCTGAATGCCGTAGTATAGCACTTTCTGACTACGTTCTTGGATACTTTTTTACTTTTACTATTTGGAATCCTTATTTGTACGCTATCAGGTAATGTAGCCTACTAATAGCAGCATTCGTGCCTCACCCTATATTACAAATGTGAGGATGTTTCTTACTCAATCACGCAAAAACGGCTACACGGATTTGAATGAAATTTGGTACACAGATAGTTTATAGTCTGGAATAGAACAGAGGCTACTTTTTATCCCTAAAAAATTGACAGTTCCCGAGGAAGTAGCGATGAACGTTTTCTACGCAGACGGAGTCGCGTGCAAATTTGGCACAGAGATAGTTTATACTCTGGAATAGAACAGAGGCTACTTTTTATCCCGAAAAAATGTACAGTTACCGAGGGAGCAGCGACAAACGACTTCTACGCGGACGGAGTCACGGGAAAATTTGGCACAGAGATAGAGTATAGTCTGGAATAGCACATAGACAACTTTTTATATCGATAAAATGGATAGTCCCCGAGGGAGCAGCGATAAACGACTTCTACGTGGACGGAGTCCAGTCGGATGTGTCATCTGCAAATTGGTAGACAGAGCCCTCCGTGAAGAGGTTGCACATGTCGTTAACGTACACCAAGTATTCGGTCGGACCTAAGATGAATCCTTGGGCCGCGCTTTTTTCATATCAAACCTTACATTTTATTAAACCGTGCTGGGGAAACCATAGATTCGGACTAGGAGATAAACAAATATATAAATTCATGGAACACAGTCAAAACGCCACTTACTTTCTAACTGCCTTTTTATTCTTTTTTTTACATCCCCAGCTAAAAATTAAAACGATATGAGTACATTATTTAAACGGCGGGAAAGCACTTGTACAGTCAAGAAAGGGCTCGTAGAGTCAAGGCCATAAATGTGTACATTTTAGTACCTTGTCTATTTAATGTCATGTTTAAACTGCCATATATATATATATATATATACGTTAATTAGGTTCTTAACTGCGACAACCTTTCTGTCAACCATACTGTCTAGCCTGACTTTTTTCAGCATATCTTTTAAAAAAGTTGTTATTGTCAATTGTATAACATATTATGTTTCTCATAAAAGAGGCTAAAGTGGATGGTTAAATTGGAGGAGAAAATTAAAAAAAAAATAGCTGAGTGCATTCCATATTTATAGACATAGAGGAAAACAAATAA
Organism: Tortrix viridana; assembly: GCA_963241965.1. Classification (NCBI taxonomy): domain Eukaryota; kingdom Metazoa; phylum Arthropoda; class Insecta; order Lepidoptera; family Tortricidae; genus Tortrix; species Tortrix viridana. The sequence continues at coordinate 53,698,955 of OY725171.1, read as the reverse complement.
ATACGATTTATTATTTTTGATACAGTTGTAAATCGTGCAGAAAGTTGGATATTTCGCACTAGTGCTTTTTACTTTTTGTAGCTGTAGGTAATCGTGCGGGAAGTTGGATTTTTCGGACTTGTGCTTTTTACTTTTAAACTTTTTTTAAATTGACCATAAATCTAACCAAAGAGTTTGTATGTTTTTTTAACAACTTTATTTATTTCTTGTTTACGTCACATTATCACTCGTCCCGAGTCTTGTCCCTCGCTTGCAGCTCAGGCCAAGTCACCTCCGAACTCGTGTAGAATGACATACTTTCCGCGATTGCATCAAAATGTATTTATGTATTCGTCGTTCATTTGAGCTAATGGCGCTTAGAGGATTGTATAATTAAGACTAGACAGCACTTACTGTAGGAACCGAGAACCTATTGCAACCTAGTATCTTAATATATACATTTTTTTTTGTTGTGTAAATAGTAGGAAGAAGCGAATGTAATGTACCATATTTTCCATATGTGCCATATTTTCTATGGGACCACCCCTGAATTAGGACTTTCCCAACTAAAAAAGAATTATTGAAATAGGTTTAGTAGGTAGAGGTATAAAGTTATACGTGGACAAACATTTAAAAAAAACGATCAAGTGCGAGTCGGACTCGCGCACCGAGGGTTCCGTATTTAAGTCAGTACTTCAAAAATATACCTCTCTATGTACTTTAATTGTATACATAAGGTCAATTTTGACTTGCCTAAATTTTAGTACAGATCTTTAAAGATTTTTGTTAATGTCTCGAAAACTATAAATTTTGAACACTTCGTTTTATTTTCCCCGTAAAATATAAGCAATTATCTATAAGTTAGATTAGGTTAGACAGACAAACAGACCGACAACGATGTCTCACCATAAGGGTTCCTTTTTTACCATTTTGGGACGGAACCCTAAAAATTATACAATCAAATTGATAACCTGCTCCTTTTTTTGAAGTCGGTTCAAAACGGTCTACAAATCTTTAGAAGAACGTGATTATGGAGTAAGCTATTATGGTAGTTAGATTAGTTTTGTTGGACGGAGAGCGTGGAAAACGGGAAATCAGTGAAATACCTACCCTTATAAACGTAACTGTTAACTGTGTCCAACTACTACCTTGTTGGCGTTTCAATCGCAGTAACCCGCGTTTTTGCAAGACTGCCACATGTGTTGGCTTTTCAGGTTCTATTTGGTTCTTAACCTTCACACAAAGCGGCACGCCCCGCGCGGCAAAGTAGGCTCCGCATTCTGCAGGTACCTTATTGCTTCTTTCAAACACTGGACCTGCGTGCACCCACTTAAAAACTACAAAAATAAAAATAAAACTACATTAAAATCGAGAAGTGAAGACATCTTCAATTCTTAATCGTAGGGTCACTCCTTATTTATTATTATTTATTTATGCCTCAGTAGGTTATTTTTTTACAATATTTAAATATAAAAGTAAAATAGCAATAGGTTGGTACAAATATAAACATTATAAAAAACCTAGGGGAGCCCAGAGGGTTTGGTTTACGTGATAAATAGTACGAAAAAGTGATAGCTGGGGGGATGGGGGTTAATGAGAGATTGCCGAATACACAGAATGAGTCAAACATGCCTCCTGGAGGAGAAGTATCCTAGATATTAAAGATAGCAAATTTTACGGAAAGGAAACATTCCCTTATCTTCAGATATAAGAAAATCTACCGCAATACCGTGTTACCGTTTTTACGATAGAACAAATACAAAACTAGTATAATAATCGAAGCAAACTGGTTGAAACATTACAAGTGCAAATGAAGTTCATACGCACAAATATTGAGGAATTTCCTATCTTACTTTAAATACCGTAAACTTCTTAGATAAGAGGAAGGTAGTTTCGGAGATAAGGGGGGAATGGTCAATCAAAAAGTTGACACTGGAAATTAACTTCCGACTACAAATGATAATAGTTTGGGTTTTTGCTGGGTTAATTATTAAACCGTAACTGTTACTCCATTCCAATATGCGCATCAAGTTATCGTTTGCAACCTTTATTACAGTATCGAGATTGCCGACAGGGCCCTGAGAATAAATTTGTAGACCGTCGGCATAAAGGTGATATGAAGAAAGTAGGTTATGTGTGATTAAGTTAATAAAGATTGAAAAGTATTGGCGACAGCTCTGCACGCCGCCCTGCGGAACGCCGGCCAGCGTACTGCGCCACGAAAACCGGGAAGCTTCCACCTTTATGAAATTTAACTATGAAACCATTCAACTACCGCAGGAGATATTTTAAGTGATCGCAAAATACTAAGCATAACGTTAAAATCGACAGTATTAAACGCATCGTTAAAGTCCAAAGTAATGTCAGGACTTGGAAGTGTAGAGAGATATATAGTCTTGTCCTTCACAGGACCTTTGAATGTGGCAGAAGATGAGAAAGGCTTACTAAGCTGAACGAAATCAAAATCAACGTTAGGTACCCGTACTTTTCTGAGATTTTCCAACTTGTATTGACTTAAGAAACTTAAAAAATCACGTAAAAGTGTCACAGTTAATGTATTATGAATGTTATATTATGAAAAACTTTAGTTGTTATTATTGTTACTTACCTACATTAGATTTTTGCAAATAAAATATCCAAAATCGAAATAAACATAATTTAACGCTATCAATGCGACCAGAATGGATTATATACCGAGATATATCTTTTTATTTTAAGCTGTCATTTAATTATTTTTTTAATAAATATTGAATATCGTGATATTTGTTTTTGATCTTTATGAAACTTATGACTTTGAAATATCTACTCGAAGGTAGAAGTGAAATTTAAAGTTTACTTTATTATTAAACACTTACATAAAAATATGCACAAAAAACACCTCATGTAGGTAGTCCCGTTAATAGAAAAATACATCCAACATATAATATGTGCGCGGGAGCAAATTTTTTTTTATCGATATTTATAAACATTAACGCATGAGCAAGCCTTACAGGTGACGAGGAAATTGGTTTTAGTTTGTGACGGCCGCTGGAAACATTGCGATTCTTTAGTTGTAAAAAATGTAGGTGGGCTTATAGTGTCTATTAAAATACATTTTTTAATTGTATTAATAATTGTTTTTGGATAACGATTCAGAAGTAAGTAATCTGCAAAATATACTTACTGCCAAGTTTAGCGGAAAAAAATCTCATTTTTAGTTTGGTATAAACATTAAGTCAAACACATTGGGGAGTGCGCTACCTGTGACAACCACTATTGACAAATTAGAAGTAAAACGTGATCGTCCGTGTAGATTTAATTTTGTGTCCCAATTTCCAAGGAGCACGTGCTTGCCCGGGCTTCGCTTGCTTCCTTTTGTCCCAGTCGGGCGCGGCCTTGGACACGTGCTCGCTTGTATCCCTACCCGGGCCGGCCCGCGTGCCACCGTTACGTATACATTGAAGTGCCAATATTATGGTCATACGAAGCGCATTGCGTTTATCGCGATTCATGTATGTCATACAAAACGGCTCTATTTTAACGACATGTATGTTACCGGCAATAGTGCGTTCCATGTCTCTGAAGGGTGTTCGCATAATTCGATACCAGCTATTCACTTCAGTTGGATTGGTAACTACTCAGATTTGATAGTTTAACATGTTTAACGGCTATAAATATACACTAATTGCTTGAATCAATACGCGGTAACTGCATAGTTAATACTGGGTATCATCCAATATTGTCAGGACTCTGAAGGATTTGTATAGTCTGTACCAATCAACTTGTCTTATTTGGTAAACAACTTTCTAACCTCGAAATGCAACTTTTTTGGCCGAAACAGCTCTTATATCGTAAATAATGCAAATTGAGAAAACATTTTGGGGATCACTTGGCCAATATATCGTCTGGGAATGCTTTATTTTGTTTAAAATAGCTGTTTCAGCCAAAAAAAATTGCATTTTGAGGTTAGAAAGTTGTTTACCAAATAAGACAAGTTGATTGGTACAGACTGTAGATTGATATAGCGTAGGACGTATTTGAATTTTCTAGCAAAAATGCATTAAGCTCTTGGCAATAAATCAGTATTCCCGCTGCTGCAGTGGCGCAGTTTGTACAAAAACAAAATCAGTGTGGCCTGTTTGGCGTGTGGGTTATTTCCGCGGCGGCCCGCGCCCCGGCGGCCTGCGAAACTTTATATCGCCTTTTACGAGCGCGCATGTTGTCGAGACCATCTTCGTTACAGTAATTCCTTTAACCTTAAAAATACACTATTTTGACCAGCTATGTTATTCTGTTAACACATCGTCGTTCAGTTCTACTCAGACAATGAATAGCCGGCGAATTTACGTCGTCCGTCAAGGTGGGTAAATGACATTCAACTGCCTGCACATTCATTTAGTCGCTGGTTTCACAGACGACCAGCTGTGAAACCAGCCGGCTATTCATCGACTGAGTAGAACTGAACGACGATGCGTTAACAGAATAACATAGCAGGTTATCTCCACTGGCATTATTTTACTACCACGTTTCTATAAGCTCGCTTTCTTGTCTGCCTATTATTTGTTAGCTTGTATGTTCGGTAAAAATTTTACATTGTATTTAATACTGAATTCTCGATGAGGTCTGAAAAAATACATTGCAATAATATCTTACTAGTTTTTTTTTTTTAATTTTATTATTAATTTATTTTAAACACATTTCACAACCCTCTCATTGTGAGTGGAAGCCTGTGCCCAGCAGTGGGACGTATATAGGCTGGATTATTATTAAAACACATTTGTTCGTAAAGTGGCCCTTATTCCAGAGTGTTTAAGGCCATAATACAGCATATTAAACACGCATGCTTTTTACTCTACATTACCACACTAGAGTTTCTAACATTACATTTTTTTTCAATCTCAGCAAAGAGTTATGACGTCTTAAAATTAGTCACCTTTTTACGAATGAATAAACTGTCTTAGTTATAAAACAACCTAACCGAGTTAAAAATCCCCGACCAAATCAGAAACCCTAGTTTCAGAGCTCTTAAATGGCTTAAAGGATTTTCATCAAACCAAGCTAAAACACTCTCGATTAAGTTAATCTTTCTAACAAAAAAAAACTATCCATCCGTTTAAGAGCTACAATGTTACAGACAGATGCACAAACACACAAATACACACACACGTTAAAGTAATAACACCCCTCTTTATGCGTTGGGGGTTAAAAATACGTATACCTACGTAATAAATAATATTTTTCTCGTAAAGTTAATTGACCGAGCGAGCACGAAACACCTCCGTTTCGGTTGGGCAAAAATGCTTTCATATGTCTGGCGTATGTCCGGCTGTAATGTTCACCTCTAGGCGCATAAAATTAAAAAAACCTGGACATAATTCTATAACTGTAATTTTATTTTTCTATGATATAAAGTATTGTTAATTATAGTTAAAATAAAAAGAATTAAACATTTTACGTCTCCGCGTCAATATAAAAAAAACAAAAAACTACATTTTAAACACATTTTGATTTCATAAGTACAGCATAATAGTTAACTTTGTAAAAGTACCTCTATTATGTTATGACACCTGCATTCCAGTTAAAGAAATCAAAATTAAACTAATTAATCAATCGGGACTATCATTAATAAAGAATATTCAGTAAGTTACAGATTTTCTGGCTTATCTTACCAGAAATTATAGATAACTGTAATTCGACAATTTATTCTGAATAGTATATTATGTGTGTTGATAAATTATTAAAAATTAAACAGATTCTCTTTGCGGATCTCTAAAGTCAAAAATATTGGTAAATTTTGGAAAACCAAAATACATAACTAATTCCAAAGTGTTTAATTTATGCCGTCAACATATTATTAGTACTATAAGAATCAAATTAAACAAAAAATATCCACGGTTATTAATTAATTGATATGTTTCCTTACTTACGTTTTAATATGAACGTTATATATTGCTGAATAAGGTCGTCATTTCTTTGTGCCTCAACTCCCGACCGTGCTGTCGCGAGTCGCAAGCGATTCTCGTCTAGTAGTCGTCTCGTGCATTCATTTATTATACTCGTAGGCTTATAGTCAATGATTGTCAAACTTTTATAAACACGTGGGGTGCACCACGGTTCGGCTAGGGCGGCGGAGATGTATTGACATATTGTGATCATTAGATCGATAATAACTAAATTGTTCAGGATGAGATAAATGATTGTCGTGAAATCACGTTTACCTATTTATAAGCTCTCAGTTTTCTGTACAGAATGATTTAAATAAAAACAGGTTAGGTAGGTGACAACAAGCATATTTTGATAAGCAGACAACATGATAAATATAATGATTCTATACTTGGTGTTTTTTTATTCATCGAAAAAATTTTGGGGGTTAAATCAGTAAGTCATACTGACCAACTTTCACTATGGGACCAACCCCGAACCCCTCTGTGACTCACCTTGTACCCATTCATTGCCACGGCCTAAAAATCAATCGTGTAACGGCACGCCACCATACATTTGCATTTCCAACAATAGAGTCACATAAATAAATGTCTAATAAGACGCAATATAGTTTAAATAGATACAATCATCATAGTTACCATTTTTGCTTATCTAGATATTGAGATCAGATGAAAACTGTGAAAAAAACGAACATGCAGATTTGGTTTCAGTTTAATTTTGCTATTAAGTGATCGCATTCGAATGCACCTCAAAATTATACTAACAAGGTATTTAGCTATATATTTTGCTTTTAGCAAAAAGTTAGGTAGTTTACAATATCTCATGATTTTTATAATATACGGTTACGACCGCGGATTTTTTAATTAATATAGCTAATTAATATTTGATAATTAACATTAATATCCGATAAAATAATAAAAACAACGGGTTTTTGAATTATGTCCAGGTTAAGCTAATTTGATGCGCCTATTAACATTACGGAACGTCCTAAACATTATCCTATTTATTTAGGTTTGACCGGCGGACGACCAGGCCTTTTAAGGTGGGTCCACATTTGTGACATTTTATCGTAACATGGTTCCGTGACCGTGTCAGTAACCCGTGTCAGTACCGGTTATGTGGACGGTATTTGTCAAGAACAATGTGACCCATCCCTAGCGCTTACATTACACTGTCCACATTTAGCGTAACAAGTCCTGTAGTTTTGCCGCGCAGTCCGATCCGATGGATCCCTAAAGTGTAGACCCACCTATATGCAGCAAAACTGCCTAATAGAAATGCAAAATTGATAGACGGTAGCGATAAATCAACAAAAAAAAACGTACCTAATATAATTTTTAACTCATCGTGTTTAATTTAACGCTTAGATAAAAGAAACGTACCGCTACAACTTACTTAGTGCAATGCAAGTGGCAAAAAGGAAGAAGTGTGTAATCCGCGCTGGACAGCTATTAGAGTAGTTAGTAGTGAGTAGTCACCTTAGGAAAGCGTACGTGGTGGTCATTTCATTAGTCTCGCTCGCGTCGCCCGCGCCGCTCGGTCGAGTGGGCGGGGGCCCAGTAGCAGCGGGTGATACTCTTTTATTAAAAAAAAGGAGTTCAGAAAACTCATCGACTTCCGTGGTAGCAGTTCTAAAATCCACCATAGAACCCTGACAGCCCTTATTTGCTTATCAATAAGGCCGATACAATTTGGACAGACAATCAAGTGGATGGATTGAAAACGTCGTATCAGGGTAGCCTAACTGCTGCAATATCAAGGTAAGATACTGCTGCTGTACGGTGTAACCGATGCCGCAAAACAGACTTATTAATAAAGCAGGTATAACGTAGGTAGTGTACAAAATAAAATTAAATTAATCGGCGTCGTGCGTGAGCGGGCGCAATAGAGGGCTTTATTTTATAAGTTCATTTAATTATAGTTTTTTTGTTTATCTTAAGTATTTATCTTTAAATAAAATAAAGCCAAAAAAAAGATGGAGTACTAAATCAAATGACTAAATATTCATAAGCCTATAATTATCTGAATCGGTTGATTTAAATTGCTAAATTCTTGCTAAATTTCATGATTCTAAGTAAACGGGAAGTACCCCATTGGTTGTGATTCCCTTGAAATTCCCTTGAATATGCGGCATAAACGGCCGTATCTTTTGAGTGCGTTGACTTAGATGTTTGATTTTTTTCACTAATCCAAGGGATTGCAGATTTAAGTATTTGATATTAATTACAACTTGATACCTCCACGCGTTCCTGAGAAAAAGGGTCTTGACAGACACTCAGACAGACAGACAGACAGACAGACAGACAGACAGACAGACGGACAACAAAGTGATCCTATAGGGTTCCTTTTTTCTTTTTGAGGTACGGATACCTAATTTTAAATCCAAAACTTACGAAATTTTCATACCATACAGTCAAGAATATAAAACGATTCAACCGCTTAGAAATATTTTGCCAGGTAGACTTGTACAAATGTAATTTTAAAGGAACTGAATTTTGTATAAATATAATTTGTTAACGGCTATAGTGAGCCCGCACCCGCGCTAGCGGCCTTACGCCCGGGGGAATGTAAAAGAGGATTCTCTGGTTCAGGAAACTGACTAACTGCTCCACATTGCACACTGCAATCAAATTGTAACACAAATTGGACACGTACGAATGGATTGCGGAAAGCAAAAGTACCTACGATCAAATCCGGAGCGTTAGTTTCCGCTTGAATATACACTGTATATAATACAGACCAGGTGTACTTACGGGGCAGTCAACTTTAAAAACAATCCTTATTGTGTAGGTATGCATATGTTCTGATCTAAAAGACCATATTAAAATATACTGTAACTAATGTAAAAAAAAGCCGGTCAAGTGCGAGTCGGACTCGCGCACCGAGGGTTCCGCACATACTTGTAGGTATGTAAATAGTTCGTAAATCACGGGAATACAATATAAGCAAAGTCCAGTATAAACTGACAAGCCATAAGTATGGACTTTCGTACTTAGGGAGTGTCAGTTTATACTGGACTGATTTTTTATGTGACGTAACTACAAATTAACGGTTTTCGGAATTTTTTCCTTTACTTGTGCTATAAGACATTCACTTTCATTTAATTCTTATTTTTGATCAATTAAATAAGTCTATTTGTTCAGTACTTTTTGATTGTTTTAGATGTTTTAATATGATAAATGAAATATATAAAGGTAACCGGGTGAATGGCCACTCCAAACTGTTTATGCCGACAGGCCTACGCCTGTAGGTTTTTATTTCTATAATGGTTTTTGCCTACGCATACCTGTAGAAATAAATACCTACAAGGACTTCTAATCGAAAACAAAAATCAAATACTAAAAGAAGTCGTTATAGTTGAATATTTTATATAACAATTAAATACAATGGCCTAAAGACCCTTATCCTCGAGTAGGTTTTCAGATAACCGACATTGCATAAATACGTTTAATCCCAATTACTATTTCCATTTTCGATAGAATGAGAGGGGTCTCAGGGTGTAGAATTTAAACCAAGTTACAAAAAGCTGATATTCACAGCTGCATTACCAATTTGCAGTTAGATGAACCCTGTGAAGGTGACTTCGTAGCGGTCTGGGTCTACGCTAGTCCGCCCCCGCGCTACGGAACAGCGTAGCACTCAAGAATAACCACTCGTTTCACATAGACGGTCCAGGTAGGCTGGCTCACCCAACCTCGGATCTCCGAACTACTAACAAAATGTGTAAATAGCCACGTTGGTAGTGACCCTGCCTATATACGAAGCTAGCGGTCCCGGGGTCGAATCCCGATATGGCCAAATATTAGTGTGTTGAGCGCGAGTAATTTTGTTCCTGTGTCATGGATGTCTTCAATCTATTTAATTATGTATGTCTCTATACATATAAGTATGTTTATCTTGTCCTAGTACCCATAGTACAAGCCTGTAGCTTAGTTTGGGACTAGGTCAATTTGTATGAGATAGCCCCGGATATTTAAATAACACTAGCCACACGCTCCCTATTACTGAACTTCCGTAAGAATTTCTCTAAACGAAGATCAAAATCGTATTACAATCTCTCGCAAGTATGATACCAACTAAGCCACAAGCATACAGACTAGAATAGCGTTTGTTTTTACCCAACTGCCCGAAGGAGGGTTAGGTATGTTTCTCGAGCGTATGTATGTATGTATGTCTATTTCTTTGGCACGCTCTGCAGCCTAAATCGCTTGACGGATTTTAACGTATGAGATGTCATTCGATTCGACTTGTTTGCGTCTGTGAAAAAAAATGGAAGGGGAATAAAAAAAGTAATTTTTATTGTTACAGTATGGTTATCAAATTAAAGCTAATAAATAGCCCATTCCAAATATATATACATTATAACATTTTGATGATACCGTTTCCATAAAAACTAAAAAAGTATGAAATAAAAGTAATTTAATTTAAAACTTCATAAAACCCGACTGCTTTAAAAAATATCAACTGAAAAGCTAAAAACCAGTACTCTAATCTAAAGAATGTAACTTAAATGTTGGATGAGGTAGCAGGCGGCGGGGACCATAATTGGAAAATATATTTAGTTGTACAAATTTAAATATTTTCACTTGGAGATCTCCACTGGAACAATTAGCTTGTCCCCGCCTGCGATACCATTTCCAACGTTTAAGTTATATTATTTACATTAGAGGGCTTGCTTTTAGATTTTCAGTTGATATTTTTTAAAAGAGTCGGGTGTTTTGAAATTTTAATTTACTATTTAGAGATAATATCTCTGCTTTTTTCTGTGGTATTTTTCACGTACATGGCAGAAAGGAGCTCACCTGAATGACGTTTGGCCTATGGAATTAGCCCGCCACCTTAGTTTTCCCAGTAGGTTTTTCCTAGGTCGTATAGGTTGAAACGGACCTCCGCGCGATACTAACGCGCGAAAGACTTAAATAAGACTAGCATTAAAGAGGGAGCATATCTTTGCTGCGCTATAGAAAATACGCCACTGAACGTACAGTCGAGTACAGAAAGATGTATACACTTTTGGACCTTATTACAATGGAATAAGGTGAAAAAGTGTAATCTTTCTGTTCTCGACGTACCTACAACGGGCCAAAAATTTACCTTTCTCTTAAACTTAAACGACAAACTTTAAATTCTCAAACAGATACTGCTTTTGGAAAGTGCCTGGTTGCACGAAAAGCAGCCGTCGTGTTTGTAAATAATGAAGAAGGTGACGGCAGCAGCGGGTTAAAAGCTTCAATAGACTTGCCAAATTATATTATGTCATTGGTAATTATAATAATCAAATACGAAGATTTTCGTAGCCCAAGCGTTTAAAAAAGTGAAACACATGACTCGTAGAGACACTTTATCATGTCATGAATGTTTTTTATACATTTAAGTATGTATATCTCTAACTATATAAATATGTATATCGTTGTCTAGTACCCATAGTACAAGCCTAGAGCTTAGTTTGGGACTAAATTCTTCAATTTCAATCAATTTGTGTGAGATTGTCTCCTGATTTCGCTGCGTAGCATTCGGAAACACCGATCTTATTCTGTATGGGATCGTATTATTATTATTGGGGGGTGGAGATGGGCTTAGTCTGCCGCTTCGACCATTGCTGATCTATTGTGGCAGCCCTTTGTTTATAGCTCACCGCAAAGGCGTGTTGCCTCTAGGAATTTCCAGATGCTTTGGGCAGTGAGAAGTTGTATATGTTGAGGGTCCATGATCTGCCGCCCTAGGTAGATACTTCTGTTGCGCATCAGTAGTCCGCATAAGCAGAGGATATGCTATCTATGGACAGCTTCTGTCTCCTGATAGAACCTGCATGTCGCGTTTTGTTTCATACCCATTTGAAACAGATGTTTGTTCAGTTTGCAGCGGCCAGTTAGGATTTTGGTCACTGCGCAAGTCTTTCTCTAGTTGTAGAATCCCTTTGGAGAGCTTGTTGCTTGGTATCTTACTCTCCCCCTTAACTAGTTTTAAAACAACTAATAAAGGTTTTTATTGACTCTAACAGCCAGCGTGATCCATAATACAGCGTGTTTCTTGGATGTTTACGACTAAACACTCATTGACACACCTCTTCAATTGTGATTAAATCGTGAGAAAGGGTAGGAGCTAACGTAACTTGGAGCTTCGACCCTCGAGGTGCCCGCGCAGCCCGCGCGTCGGCGCGGCGGCACGTCCCGAACCCTTACCCTATAAACCAGTGCTAATTAAGAAGTTTCTGCCCGATCGACGTAAATTTTGTTGCGTCAGACTCTTCACGAAAAAGTTAAACCTGTAAAATTACACAAGTTTCAAGATAAATTGCATTTACAAATTTAAATTCTGAAACTTGCGTGCCCTGAGGAAATTAGCTGCTTTACTTTTAGTCAAGGACAAATTGTTTTGAGTGTTGCTAAAAAAAGGTTTTTTAGTATTTACAAAAGAGGTTTGTCCTATATTATGTAATCCGCTGTTAAAATTTTTATCCACACTATAATCCAGATATTTTTTAATTTATAAAAACCTTACATCTCATATACAAGAATTTTACTCATATTTGCGCTATTAACCTTTGCTTCACTATTTTTCTTATAAGAGATAAAAAATCTGTTTAAATTTTTATGTAGCACGGACGATGTTATATTTTTTGAAAGATTCTACACCAGTTTAAAACCGTGAAATACTCATGATTTTACCTTCCAATCCCCACAAAACTATCGGCCGATGAAATAACCAACTATAATCCATTTATGCAATACAGCAAATACCAATTGGAATAACGTCACTGTTCTGTTTTTACCGCACGATTTGTTGGATTAATTAAGACAATTATAAAACGCACAAATCGACTAAAAGTTGATATTTGGCTTTTAGTATTAATTGTTTCCATTTTTTAATTACGTACATTTACGTAAGCCTGCTGTAATTTGACTGGCGGGGCGCGCCTTCGTGGATTGAGAACACTATACTCGAGAAATGAATTTAAACTGAACGTTAACGTTACTCTACCAAAGGAAACATCTGCAAATCGTGGCTTACGATACGAAAATCAGCGAGATGAAAATCAACAAATCGATAGAACATGACCCCGAAGATAAAACCTAGTTAAATGGATATTTGACCTACGAAAATCTCTATAGGTACCTACTTACCTACTTACCTGCTTACCTACTAAGTATACCTCCTGACTACTCACCTCACTACTTATACTTTTTACACTGACGCAAGCAAACAAGTAACGTCAATTTGACTGGCGGCAGGATTAGAAATACTTATTTTACTTACTGCCGCACTCAGAGACGTCAATTAAGTTTTAAGTTTCATTAAAGTAGCTGCTGTCACTTTCTTTGTTATAGCAATAGAATAAGACGCAGCAACTTTAATGAAACTTAAAACTTGATTGACGTCTCTGAGTGCGGCAGTTAATACTTAAATTTTATCGAAAACATTGTTTTCGAGGACGTCGACGACGATTACAAACAAATGTTTAACCTAATACTGTTATTTTAATAGTAAGTTCAGGACAGAAGTAAGCGCGTAAGCTACCTGTTTATTTCAGCTTGATTGATGGAGTGCTTCCTTTATCAACGCCATTAGCAGATTCGACAAAATAAAGCCGTCGGAGGAGGCGCTCGCTGCTTCACTGCCCGCCTTGTGCTGAGATGTTGCGGTTTACGACTCCAGCCGCGTATCAAAATGACGACCACCTTTAATTTTAATTACTTTGCTTAATGTCGTTGATTATTTAATTTACGGCTAGTATAGATTCAAGACGCTTAAAAAACAATTTTGTTATTAATTCAACTTAATCAAACCTCTTTGCTGCAAAGTATGTAAAGGAAAACTTATATATCTCAAAGTTTCGTATACCTTGAAAAGTTTTAGTAAATAGAAATTGTATGACCGCAACCTCAGTCGCGCTGCGCTTTGCGGCAACGAGTGACCCGCACAAGTCTGTTTTTGGCGGCGCGGTGATATAAAAATCACGCAACGGAAAAATTGATTTAAGTTTTATTATATAACCATTTGTTTTAATGTACTAATATATGTATAATAGTAAGAAGTTTATTTGTGATTAAATTTATAATTGAAGGTTTTGGTTATCTGGTTTGTTTTTTTTACTTATTATTTTAGTCACTTAATACCTGGTTGCCATTATTGGTCCACATAGATGTGCTTTCATCGGACCGGTCCAATCATGGAAACTTTTTTATTGGGTTTAAAAGTATTTAACTAATAGGTACTCTAGGAAATAGGTATTGAGGTTACCTACCTATTTCCTTGAGTACCTATGTGTGTAATATGTTATGTATGTATGTAGGTATTTCTTTTTTTTGTACATAAATCACAAAAATTGAGACAAATGATAAACAGAAATACAGTAATGTACAAAGGCGAACTTGTCCCTGATATATCTAGCATATTGTTGCATATATCTAGAAAATATTGTTTTAATATTGAATGTGATAGGTCTTGATTGAACCAAGGTTATAAATTTTCAAAGTCCATTAATGGCAACCCAATGGTTCAATCAAGGTGACCATGGTCCAAGAAGGCAACTGCTGAAGAAATCCTTTTCGCGTTTAATTTCGTAGACTGCTACTTTGATTGACTTGTGTGTAAGGTCATGAATAATAAGGTTCATAAGAGCTAAAAATAATGAACTTGTTTCATTCTATTACTGAAACTTAAAGAGATATAAGGCTATATAGTTATGTGGTCCAATGATCGCAACCTTCCCCTACAGCGTATGGTACAAATCGTCGCCTTACTTTCTCAGCCTCGTATCTGAATTTTTTTCTTGACAAAGAGAAAATTCAGACACGAGGTTGAGAAAGTAAGGCGACGAAATGTTATTTAACAATTTACTTACACCCATATTATAGAGGAGTAAAGTCATTAGTTGAGTAAAAGTAATTAGTCTATTAACGATTTTCGATAACGAAACGAAAACGTTATTGAGTAATTACTTTTACTCGAGTAGTGACTATAAATACGGGTGTTTGTCTACTTTTCGACATCGAGAAAGAGATATTTTATTACAATACAAGATCGCTCATCGTTCTGATGTAAGCTGAAAGTACCTACCTACATGTAGATGACGTCAGAAACATACCGAACCGTGAACTTTTAGTGAAAATGGCGATCTAAAAGAAGAAATGGACCTACATTGTTGCCGATAGTAGAAAGTATGGCATTTTTAGATGATTCATATAGAGGGCCGAAAATTGCACTTTCTGCCGGGGCAGACATAGTGCTTTTCTCAACTACCTACTGCGAGGAAATGAAACAAAAAACAATAACTAATAAAATGTTCGTATTTCCCAGCAGTGATGAAAAAAACAAATTTAATAGTCAGCGGGACGAAAAATGAAAATAAATTGCAAAACATTTAGCGTTTTATAAATACTTATTAAAAAATGTGCACTACAGCTTTAAAAATAAAACTTGAATAAAACATTGCATTCTTTAAATCGCAGCCGGTCTGGTCGCTCTCTTTTGGAAACTGTTTCATAAATTGCGCCACTTCTTGCTCCGGCACAAAATTAATGTGGTTAAACGCCATTTTAGTGAAAAACTCTCTTGGCTGTTATTTATTACCACTTCCGCCTCAGCACCGCGCGTCGTATAATGAACGTTGATGTCTTGGAAGTTAGTGGTTGGTTCTTTCTCTCGGCTTCAATGCCTACTTTAAATCAGCTCAGAAACCAGTGACGTGGACTTGGGTTTGTTTTTTATTTGCTTGAACTTTGTCTTCAAAACGATGCAATAACCTATTTTTTTGACGAGATATTGGGTAGTTATAATAAAATAACTGAAGGCTAACTTTTAATATGGAAATTTTTACATATCAGTTTTATCTTTGTGTAAAAGTAGATAATCGTGCAGGTATTTTGGTCTACGGTAACAGCCTCCATTAGGTGTGATATTGTATGGGGATGTTTGTGAATGGCTTATAAGATTATTTATTATTATTAGGACGTCGGATAGGTATTTCAAGAAATAAGGTTTTTTCGCGAACGAAGTTGAGAGTGAAGGTTAGAATAATAAAATTTTAATTACCTATTTAATCCGATCTCGTTTTAGTAAGATACAAAAGACGTGTCACTCCGGATAGTGAGTGAGCGTGAGCTGATGAAACCCTCCAGCTGCTGCCGGCGCGCTCGACGGCACGCGGCTTTATTATAAACGGAAGCTCTTTACGGAGGAATACGGTCGTCAGCTTTGACACGCTTGTTGTCAAACAGCGTTTGAGACTAAGATATTAGTTTCCTAAGAAATTCCATTTAACGAGTTCTAAGAAATCATAAAAGGAATTTCTAGCACTCTACACAAAAATAGGAATCATATTATGAGTTTGAAGTTTCTGATTTATTTTCTGCCACCTAAACGATAAAATTGTTATTAACGTTACGGTTACGGTTGCCCGCGATTTCGTCTGCTTAACGTTTGAAATCATAAAACGTTATTTCCACGGGAACCATTAAGTCTTTTGAGATAAAAAGTTTCTTAGTCTCGAATCCCGGATGTGAACTACCTAGCTGTATTCAAAATTTCATCCAAATCCGTTCAGAATTGAAACGCGTGATTGAAAGACGTACATCTCCTCTAACTTTCACATTTATAATATTAGTTAAATAATTTGAGTAGAATAGATAGTATTTCTATTTATAGTTGGCTGCCCCATTGTTCACCTTAAAATGGTGCCAAACAAACAAAAAATGACACCAACGTTTTTTAACTATTGCTAGGATTACTTAAAACTTATTTTATTATTATTTATTAAATAAACCTTCGTCATTCTTAAAGGCAGCATTAACTTTTGTTCCACTTAGCTTCAATTCTCCGACAGAGTAAGTACTTAGTGAAGCATCATCCTTGAAGGTGGCCAAGCGTGGCGCCGGCGTGTGCAGCGCGGAGCGTGCTAGAGGCAAGTCTGCATCCAGTTTTGAGTACTTTAGATGCGAACAACGCCGGCTGAGTTGTGCAACTCGGGCGGCTTAGGGCTCTACTCATTTCGAGATCTCAACTTCAAGACGTTGCCCCTAGAAGGTAGACATTATTCCGTGTTCAAAGCGCTTTAAATCACAGCTTAGAGTATTCAAGGAGTTATTTTATCAAAGTAACGTTGATGCTCCATTTGATGGACCAGATTTTACATTTATTAAGATAATTTATTACTCATTAAGTCTTTTATAATCAGCTCAATAACAATTGTGCGCAACTTTTAGAGTTAAGAAGTCAAATAAGGACTTAACTTCTGATCATTTGAAAAATCAATATGAAAATGGTGTACCTACTTTTACCTCTATCCTTCAACTGTTCTCTAAAAATCCATACGAGTAAAACCAATTTTGCCTGCCACGCGGAGGTAAGGCGAAGGGCCTAGCATGGTTTACGCAACTCTACAGTTGTGGCTACAGAACGCCACAAACTTTTTGCTGGTTTTTTGTGCGTCTACCGACCCGCGGTGGCTTTGCCCGTGTCCACAGTTGGGCGTTTTCCAAAAAAAGTACGCATAGTTAAGGACGAAAATTAACAACGGTAATTGTTTCCATGTGCCTTAAAATTTTAAAATGATAAAATATCAATAACTTACTTACCTAATTAGTAGATTAACAATTAAAGCAAATTGAGCCTTTCCTGGCTTTTTAACACACTTATATTTCGTTTTGAATATGACAGCATATTTTTTTGGAAGGTTGCCAATTTTAAAGATGGTGTCAACTAACAAGACGGGGCCGATCCGTTCAATGATATTAAATTTTACCTGCGACTTGATTTATGAAACGCGAGGGAGTAGCAATTTCCTCCTCGGCCCGTTGCCACGGCGACGCTTCGGCTCGCTCCGCTCTCGAAAATACCTAATTCTGATATTATTATTGTTGGACCAAGTATGTATAAGCTCCACACAATTTCTACTTCGTCTATGATCGTTAAAATCGACATTGATCTCTCCCTGTGGTCGTTCCTCTTTCTTTCCTGCTGTCAAACTGGCCGTCCGTAATTTTTTCATCTCGGACATGTAGTTAAATAAGTTATATTATATCAATCTCTTGACATTATCTCGCATTGCATGCTGTTTCATATTATCATTTAATAATGTACAAGAGTTTTCTTTGTGGTCGAACTTCTGAGTTAAGTTTATTCACCGCACCGACTGATTTATTTCAACATTTCAACAACATCACGAGCCTCTCCCCCAGGCTAGAACACCTGCAGCAGCCTACCCTGGACTACAACAAAAATTACAAGTAATAATAACCTAACCTCAAAAGCTAAAACCCGACTGTAAGTATGACACACCCTTATATTTTTTATAAAGCCTATGACACTCGCACGTTTTTGACGAATCATTGACACTCCATTTATTAAAATCGGTCTAATAGTTTAGGAGCTAGAGTGGAACATCCGATTTCCGGTCACATGCATACATACATAGACTGTAAACCACTGAACCCTTCTTTCTGCTTCGCGCAGTCGGCTAAAGAAACCCAGCAAGAGCCGACAGGCCGCACTAATTTGGGGTTCGCTGAGAGAAGAGGAGACTAAAACGGGATGGGACCGCTTAGAAACAACGAGTTGATTTCATTTAATTATTATGTTCGTGATAATAATACATTTAATTTAAAGGTGATTGGTATTCGTAGTTTAACTATACAGCATTAAATTATGTTGAACTTAATTTGGCACCTAAATAAATCACCGTTTTGGAAATTCAGCCTGTACCTAAAAAGAAATATGGCGGCCCTCAATTTTAACTTTTTTTATTATTTGACAGGAAAATCGCTGTAGTAACACATTTTGTGAAAATTTGAACTCGTAACTAATTACGATTATTATTACGAAAGATAAAGCCCTTTAAAATTAGGAAGGACGGACGGGCGGAGAGAGTAGCCAAGCCAGCAGCGTAGGCGTAAGAGGTTGCCGTTGGCACCCTTCGGGTACGGACCCCTGAAATTTGTACACAAATCCTTAGAGTATAATAGAACTCCTACATTTACTTCTTTAGTTGTTTTTTCCTCGAATGTTAATGTATTTAATCAGCCAAAAATTAAACGGTAGCACAATACAATCAAAACCATGTTTGAATGTGAAATAATTAAACGTAACTGGAATATTCAAGTTTGCCCACCCGTCTAGATAAATATATTAAACGATGTGTATTCTAGATAAGGGCACTTTTGCTAGAAGGTACAGCCTATCAGCGCTCCCGTGAAAAGCCGAAGCGCGCAACCAGAAACACCGTCCGTTTCGTTATCTACCCGCTCAAGCCAAAAGAAGTGTAGGTACCTAATGATTTTAACAGTCTATGTATGTAAGTGACCAAAACTCAGATGTTCCACTCTGGCTACTAAACTATTGAGCCTATTTTAATAAATGGGGTGTCATATGATTCGTTAAACACGTGCGAGTGTCGTAGGCTATATAAAAAATTGTAACCCGCCAGTCGGGTTTTAGATAGCAAATTGAAGCAACTAACCTAGGATCACATAAAACATAAATTATAACATTAAATAGTAAACTAAGTAAAGTGAGGTTTCTCAGCATTGGGTAGTTGTATTTATTTTGTTAGATAGGAATTCCATTGCAAGTTTTTGTGTATAGATTGGTTATGCCTAAGAACGTGCCTCATCTTAACCAATTCCAAACACGCATAATTGAGTAATACGTACCTATAAGCTTTTTTCTTCATGTTGAGTAACAAATTCTTATTAGTAAAGCAAATTAAGTATTTTAACTTATGTTTACCAGTAATAGCTATTTATTGCTTTAGTAAATACACAGTTTTCTTCAACCATGGGTCAATAAATAATCACGGGTCTTTCAATAAAATCAGTTCATATGTGTAGCCATGGCGGACACCAATAAACTAGCGATCTTACGCAATTACTATTTAAGTACATGTATACGATAAATAGGTACTATGTGTAATTTAAGTTGCATCTAAGTATAAGTACATATAAGTTATCCAAAAATGATCCTTGGATAAACTAAACTCATATTTTAATTGCAGTTACCACGTCGCATTTTTCATTTGTTAATAGATACAATTGAAAAAATAATTAAAGGTCAACTGTATTTAAAATTACGGGCACGACCAGCGGTTCTGCGCTGACAGTGTTAGCTGGATTTAATGGCATTTAAGTCCACTCGGGGTTTGGACGGGTTCCAATAAATCCTGGCTGACCCTAAGTCTTAAATAATTACAAACTGTACCAAGTAAGTAGCACGTGTGGGAAACGGCAATTAGCTTTTTGTTTCATAATATAGAATTACGTTTTACACCATCTTTCGGGAAATTAAAACCTAATCGTTCGAGTGACATCGCTTACGGCGGCATCTTTGATCGTAATAAAGGGACACACGAACTCAGCGTGGCGGGGGACTTTAATTTTATAATTATTATGTAGTGTCGATTAATAGGAAGAAAGAAATAGGTACCTAGTAGTTGTACAGAATGTAGAAAATGTGTATTTTACTAGTTGAAAACAATCTGTAACAGCCTGAGTCACAACAAGCAAGCATCCGTAATATAAAATGAATGACTCGCCTTCCGAAATTATTATTTAAGTAGTTACTCCGAACTGCAAAACCAATTTATAGCCAAAATTATACTCTAGCCTCCTGAGACCCAAATTGGAAAAAGTGAAATGGACGAATTACCCATGGCCCGAATACTAAAACAATAGTACTTACATTATGATTATTATAAGAGTGTGTTAAGTTGGTCATTAAAGTTGAGGCGGGATTGCAAGCCCGAGCTGTAAGCGAGGGCGTAATGGAGCCGAGAGTGTAATGACCAACTCCCACGCGTTTCATACGACGTTTTCAACACAATTGCGTAGAAAAAAATAATAAAATCTCATATAAACACTTAAATCCGTGAAACATATGTGAAACATGGCGGTGGATATTTGGTTTGTACTTTTAGTGTTTAGATACCTACCTATGCGCGCTGATCGAAATAGAGGCGCTGACGAATCCGCCGAACGGCCAATTATTAAAAATATGATTAACTTAATGTTCATGTATATCTAACAAAAACTAATGTATTAATTTGTTGATAAAATAAAAAATGTCATGAAAAAGAAAAGAATATTTATCTTAACTAAGACAGTTAACACATTCACAAAATGTTTACTATTTTTAAGACGTCACAGCTCTTTGCTGCAAAAAAATACACAGGAACCTGGAACGCTAACGATCTTGCTTGGAGTAGTAAAGAAGTTTCCTAGGCATAATGGAACCTTTTCGTGTAAGGGGAAAATATAGTAGTAAGTATTTGGTATACTCTTACCTATGCTTAGGAGATAAAGGTAGTCATCGTATTTAGGGCAAATGGAACCATTTGTCACTAGGACGTGTTTATCGATACACTCAGCCATTACAAATACAAATTAATTTATTTTCACGCCAAGCCCATCTGCCATCTTGTCCGCTCAGGGCTATTCCATATTCAGGGCTATACCTGATAAACTAAACTTGACAACTTGTTTGTAAAGTTGAAGCCTAAAAACTTCGAAATTTGAAACTGATGGAGATTAGATGAAGGTTTGAAAATAAAGGAAAGGGGTTGCCAGACATGATAATAAATTTTCATTTTGGAATCTTTAAGAAGACTTTTCAACTTGTTTAAAGCCGTAACATTTTTAAATACTTACTTCCTTTGATGCCACTAAACTAGCCTGGTAGCAAGTTTAGGCAACGAAGAAGTAATGTAACAAATACCCTGTCGGTGAATCTAATCGCTGAAATATTGTAATTTTCACGTCACCATAAATAACGGCCGCGAAGGCCTACCTTTTAATTGAGGTGCCTACCATGGCATCAAGGTGTCTTCATGTTATTTTCCATCTTGTTATATTTTACCAAAAGACTATGTTGTGTGATGCAATTATGTCCATCTTAGTGGGATGGCGACTTGGCTCGGGGTGTCGCAGCGGCGGCAGAAGGGGTCGCGCGGGCGCGGCCGGCGCTCTGCCCGCGCGACACCACCGCGCCGCGCCGTTTTTCATTTACAGGCCATTAAATGTACAGTTCCGGGGCTTATGCGACAGCTATTATTCTAGTCATAAACAGATATACCAAAGTCCATAAAACACGCAAGTAAAGCTCGGAATTTTATATCTGGGATATTGATTATGCGCGTTATTGCCCAACAAAAATGTATGAATAATGATTGAACGCCCTGAATTAAGCTGTAGACATTATTTAAATGTATAAAGTGAATCCAAAGATCAATAAAAAAGTGGTATTTACTTGTGTATTCTGCTTTAAATTGAGGTACCTACCTACTTATCAAGAACCGTGGTTCTAATCGATTTTTTAAAGTCAGCGTCAAATTACTCGTAGTTAGGTAGAAATGCCTTTGATATCAGTAAAAATTGAAACGGAATTATGAAGAATTTTTTAACTTTTAACAAGATTTCAAAAAAAGAAAATTACGAAAATCCCAAAGAAACCGCCGAAAAATCGGTCAAGTTTCGAGTCTGACTCGAGCACCGAGGGTTCCGTACCTACCATTATATATCTAGTTAAGTCATTATCTTCTAAAAACTTTTATTACCCACTGAAATTTAAACGAAATATGAATTTAGTAATACTTAATCAGTTTTGTCAATCAATTATTGTTAACAGTAACCTATATAGGTACCAATTTCCACGTTTATATCTTCAAAGATGGATAACTTTCATGCAAACTGTCAACCCTCCTTTTACCCCTTAGGGGTTGAATTTTGAAAAATCCCTTCTTTAACGACGCCTTCAATGCAAAACCCCCCCTCCAAATCGAGTTTTTAGCGGTTTGGGCCGGGCCTTGATGAGTCAGTCAGTCAACCGGACATTGCCTTATATCTAGGTATAGATTATTATTATCTCCACATCGTCCACGCGCCGTTAAATCATAAATTGATATTGTAAAAAACATCTATTAGCGATAGGTACCTGTAGTTGAGCAATGTGTATTGCTGGCAAGAGGGTAACGGTGCGTGGAGCGCGCCCTATCCTGTTATGTAGATAATGAAATTTAGGATGATTTAAATTTAGTGATGATTAATGTTCAAGCTTGAATCTCTTATCACTCCGCTCAGCTCGCGACCTTATGACGAAGCGATTTTTTAATTATTTCTAGTATTTTATTAGTGCTCGTTGCATGTATATTACATTCCCCGCATTTTACTTTTCACTATTTGGTACAAAATATGAAGCGGGTCTCATATTACGTGGGTAGGTGTTCAATACCCAAAAAAATACGGATCATTTTCTGTTGGATGCACAAGCTAACTAAAATCGGAAAATACTTGATGATGATGCTCCTGCTCGGCTCGGATGAGACTGGTAGTTTACAAGCAGGTATCCTGTTTCTTCATCTGCACGGATGTTCCACTCTAGCTCCTAAACTAATGGACAGATTTTAATAAATTAAGTGTCATATGATTCGTCAAATTGGTGCGAGTGTGATAGGCTATAAAAAATTGTAAAAGTGCGTCATACTATTCGCTATTCGGGTTTTTGTTTGCAGCTTTTTCATAACAGGCTATGTATGTACTTACATAATATGTGACCAAAAATCAGATGTTCCACTCTAACCCTAAACCATTAGACCGATTTTAATAAATGAGGTGTCAAATGATTCGTCAAATACGTGCAAGTATCACAGGCTATATTAAAATTGTTAGGGTGCGTTATCGCGAGTTCTCAGTTATATTTTATTTGAAATATTTAGGACTAGACTAAACCTTACCTTACCTTTGATTATTAGGTACTTATTATATTCGCAATGATAAAAATAAAATCATGACATCTTGCTAAAAAACCTTTTCACTTTTGTCTACAAAGCCATAAAATCTTGTATGTCCACTTATCCGAGAAACTTTAGCGCATAGCTCACGGAGAAGTAAAAATCATGCTCCAAGATTACTGCTGACAATATTAATTACAGCGCCCCTCACGATTCGAGGCTTTTTCGTGACTAATGACAAGAAGATGAGACCCCCAATCCTACAAAACGGTAGGAACTACACCTACGAGTACAATGTATTATTTATTATTTAAGAGGATCAATATTTCTAAATATACCTAAGACAAACTGCACTTACAGCCAAACCGAGAAAATATTAAGCCTTCTTATTTAATTTTAATTCTGCTGTGTATAAATACTTTTCAGCGTCAATTTCAAATTTTATCTTCCAGTGTTGGCTAGGAGCTCACACGGATGAATAATCAAGAGCGGCACTGCGTTCACTTGATGTATCAATACTAAGTTTACATATTAAGCTTTCATTGACTTTGGGCGTAATGTTAAACAGTATTATTGAGAATTATTTGACGTATGGTTGCGGATCACGGTTCACGGTTCTTGTGTACACGACACCTATTCATTTATCTGTACGTATGCTTACTCACACTTGCAGACGCAAGGTTGTAGTGTCTTGAGTGGGTCCGCGCGCGAGGACGGTCTTCCGTCACCGCCACCGAGGCGGCAAGCCCGGCACTCGCTGTAATTGGGTGACATAGTCGGTTTGTGTTATAATATAACTTCCGCGAACTTCTTAACTTCCTAGGCTCTCTTAAGCGCTACCGAAACTACTTTTGACATCCAGATAATCTCGCAACAGAATTAATCTATACATATAATCCACGATTCGTTCTGCAGACATTGTTGAGTTTGGGAAGTGATCAACCATGTTTGGTGACACTGACGCTTCGAAGGTTCACTAAGAAATCGTTTCATTATGTAAGTACCTATGTGGATTAATCTATTCGAATAGAGTTAAAGTTAAAATGGGATTAAAACATCCATTAAATTATCCATTATCTATTACTTCGGTAATAGTATAAACGGTCCGGAAAATGGTAACTTACTTTGTATATACTTAAAATATATAAATATGTAATAAATAAATAAATAAATAAAAAAAATTGTTTTCAATTCTACTACTACTACTTCATACATTGACGCCATCGAAAAACGTTAATCAGACTGGCGGGGCGTATCGTTGGTAAAACAAAACCTCAAAGTACCTACGAGTATCTATAAGTTAACAACTGTATTTCTTCTAGCAAGTGTTAATATAAAATATCTTCTTCGCTAAGAACATATTATGTGTATGTTAAAGTAGGTAGGTACTGTTGTCAGTTACCGATGGATGCGAGTAGCAAAAAACGACAATAGTGGAGACCCTTAGTGAAGGCAAAGGTAGGTATGTCCAGCAGTGGACGTCTTTTGGCTGATGTATAGGGATCTCGAATGAACACCCTTTTATTACGGTGTCATAGATGATTCTATAATATTAATTTTGAGTTTCCTGATAAAGGTATTAATTAAAGTTATATTTGCTGTAAATCTAGGCTAATTAAAATCAGTATTTACATACAGCCTTGGCCAAAAGTATTAGGCACCCCACTTTTTCCTCTGTAACTTACAAATAAAGTATTATTTTTCAATTTCAATAATACACAAAGACTTAAAATACTGGGTGTTTTTTTATTCGTCTACAAAATTTTGGGGGTTAAATCAGTAAGTCATACTGATCAACTTTCACTATGGGACCAACCCCGAAATCGCGAAAAAAAAATTGACCATCCCATACATTTTGGCTAGTCAGCTGACGATGTTTTGTATGGGAGGGTCAAATTTTTTTTCGCGATTTCGGGGTTGGTCCCATAGTGAAAGTTGCTCAGTATGACTTACTGATTTAAGCCCCAAAATTTTGTAGACGAATACAAAAACGCCCAGTATAATAAATTAATAAGTGTTTTAACATGTGCAAATCATAAGTAGATTATAATTTCGAAGTAGCTATTTGCGTGTGAAAACTGAAGCTAGAAAAAGTCGCGAAAATAAAATGATTAATTGTATTTTTTTTTCCACGGAATTCCCTTAACGTCAATAAATATGACTAATTTTTCCGATAGATATACATTTTTCTATAATAACAGATATAAATGCCCCTTTTAAAGTTTGACTTTTATATGAAAAACGCATGGGTGCCTAATACTTTTAGCCAAGGCTGTATATACTAATACTTCTTGAAATAAAAATAATTCTAAGGATACATTCTGGAAAAAATTGGCACTCATTTTAACCTCAGACTTTAATATCAAACTTTCAGGATAATTTTTAACCAACTTACCTAACCATAAGGGTAAAGAAAATTTTGAAAAATATACTTGCTTAAAGAAAAGAACTTGCTAATAGGATATTGAACGAATACGAGTAGGCTATTCCAAGGAGACCAGTTATTATTTTAATGCTTGTTAGTGAGTTTTTAAAGAAGGTTGTTTTTGTTTATATCTGAGTTCTAAAACCTTAACAAACCACGTAGGTTATTGATGTTTATAAATACCGTTTCTCACGTCTCAATCGAGTCAGCTTCCACCGTCTTTATTTGCAGCGTTTCTACTCGTACTTAAATCCATTCTTAACCCGTGGAGTTCAACATAACAATTTCGTAACATTCTCCTAATTAATTAAACTCAAAGAGATTTTCAGAGAGTGTTGCGAGAACTTAAGAGCTTATCCATATACATTTTGGAGGCACAATGTTTATAGAGCTAAACAAACACCACGATCACGGAAGACAATAAAAACAGTCTGTTCAATTGCTTGGCTGAACCCGACATTATTCTTCCATTACCAAGTTGCAAGTAGACGTGAAATAGATAAGTGTCTGGTGCAAAACTGCTTGAACATGCTTTATCAAATCTGTCATATTTGTTCTGAAATAACTAAAAGCAGGTAGGTAAGTAACACACTTTCACGTTTATAATATTACTCGATTTTACCCACAACTCTGACTGCGTATAAGTCGTATATCTCTATTCCCTCCGGAACTGTCCATTCTTCCGGGATAAAAGTATCCTATGTCTGTGACCGGGCTATAAGTAAGAGAGAGAGAGAGAGAGAAGGAAGCAATGATAAGGATTGTACTTGATAGCGACCATAATATAAAAGTATTCACTGTTCGTTATACACTGCACGGTTATAATTTAAAAGTAACGCCGAGCGTACGGTGCACGTGGCGGCGCGACTAGATAATTAAAGGCTCCGGCAAACTAAACGCGTGTCAGGCGCGACGCACTTCGAACGCGGGCCCGCGCATTTTGTAATACAACAAAGCAAATTGACCTCGAAGCAGTTCGAACGCGTCAGTGCGGCGTCGCGTGATTAGCAAGATGCAACATGTCACACCGAACGCAGCCGCGAGGTGTGAGCAACGCGGGCACGCGTTAGAAACGCGTTGAAGGCTTCAACTTGAAGCTGCCGCCCGCCTGCGGTGTGCCAGGTGCCGCGTCGCTCACGCCACGCCACGCGGCGTTATTTTAATGCTCTATCTAAAATAAAATGTTTGACAACTTGCTGACTGACTAATCAAATTGCTAACTAAGCAGCTTCTCACTCACCAAGCTGACGAACAAACAAGACTCTTAATCAACTCAATTCTTACTAAACAAAAACACCGTAAACTCTGAACTTAGTTTAAACTTGGTATCGGCTCATATTATGTGCATGAATATGTCCAGAATTGAGTTATAAAGGGGCCGTATTTCGGGTTGCGTGATGTAATTTTCAAACTGGAGCGACTTTAGAAGTGGAGAACTGGAATTATGGCCGAAGAAGTTTCACGCGGGAGCGATTCGGCAAACAGCAACATAAGCATGTGTCGCTCTGGTAGCAGGACTTTCGAAGTTTAAAGTGTTCATGCACAAAAATCCAGCGCTTTTGCCATACATTTCGTAATTTATATTATTGTAAACCAAACCAAAATCAGATTATCTAGAGCTAACTGAATGTGAATATTGGCGATGCTATCTGTGACTGCGATCCGCTGTGCCGACAGCTGGCTGGCGTGGAAATCGGTTTAATGAAATTATACTCTCGCGGCTCATCGCTTGTGTGCCCGCGGCGACGTCCTTATACCTAATCTGCAAGTTTGGTTGTTTGTTACACAACCATGAATATTCACTTTCGTTAAATGCTGCATGAAGACGTTATTTTGTACCCGTATTTACTTAAGATGCTACAATATGTAAATGTAGTAAGTAATAAGATAACGATTTACAGGCGGACTTATAAAGTAATGCACAGGAAACATGATAAAACAATAATTACTTATGAAATGACTCATAAAATCTTGATTGTTATGATACCTCTCTGTGCTTTGTAAAGCCTGCCGTAGCTTCATTTTGAATTTTACTACCTTTCATGTAGATTTTATTAAAAGCATCTCCTAGGTGAGTTAAGGAGGCTCGTTAGGTTTTGGCGACTTGTTTGCAGATGAAGTTGGAGTTCTGTTGCTTCCAGAGGGTTTTCACTCCGAACAAAAAGCCGATTGTTCGAACCATGTAGTACTTAGAGACTTTAACGATAGATGGCAGTAATTAACTAATTTAAGTGGATTTCACACCTTCTCGTTTGGAGAGAATCAAAGGTGTGGAGCCCACTTTATTGTATTTTTTTTCTCGCTGGTATCATCTACTGCTGCTGCTTGTTGGCAGCACTGATATTTACATTTCATTCTACGTACATACTTTATTCTCAACCAGCTAAATATTACCTTTATTATTTAAAAAAAATA
Organism: Tortrix viridana; assembly: GCA_963241965.1. Taxonomy (NCBI): domain Eukaryota; kingdom Metazoa; phylum Arthropoda; class Insecta; order Lepidoptera; family Tortricidae; genus Tortrix; species Tortrix viridana. Next base: position 53,670,498 of record OY725171.1, on the reverse strand, counting down.
ACCTTTAATTATTTTTGTTATAATTATATGACAAAATAAAAAATATAATAACGGTGTTGTTCCATTATGATAAATGTTTAAAAGGACTTCAAGGACTTTTTAAAACCAACTATATAAGCGCAAGTCTCATGAAACGGAACGTACACGTCAGTAATTTTTTACTTTTAATTTATTCTTAACTAACTTCACTTCACTCAAGTTAATGGACGCGAAGCTGCTTTTCTGTGTTTCAATTATTTTAATAATCGACTTGGCTACCCCTGTACACCGGTATTCCCTTATTTCACACGAGGACTTGGCCCTGCTCAGTGTGATTGACTACTGCTGTTGCATACTGCACTCGATTTTCCTGACGATTCGGATACCGGCGACAATGGTTAACAGAAAGTGTTGTGTACCAGATTGCAGTAAAATTTGTTAGTAGGTACCTGCTTATTAATAAAAAAATAATATTATAAAAATGGGCTGATGATTATCTTATAAAAAGAAGAAAATAAACGGACTTTTCACAGATCTTGTTTGGTTTACTTCTTGATTCAAATCAATACATTATATTCTTAATTTATTTAATAATTATTTATTTTTCAGCATATTGCTTGAATTTGAGTATTCAAGCAATATGCTGAAAAAATAAAGAAATTAACAAATCAGAACCTGTGCATCTTTCTATGTACGTATAGGTATGTTATTGAAATTTTTAGTACAGGACTGCGTCGTTAGGCGCGCTGCAGTCGCAATCCTTGACTGACAACTCTATTACTGTATTATTCAATGTACTCTATGGTTGCTTCGCCGAGAGTATTCGTTGGCGGCGCGCACGTTCGCAGCCGGACCACGGCTGCATGGAAACGTCGCCGCTCGGTGCAATTCTGTGACTAGAATATTTGAATACTCACGATTGAATACTCTTGGCGGAGTACATAAATGAATTCGAAGTGACGGTCAGAGGGCAGTTTATCTTAAACAAAATATTGATATTATTTAGATAATCTGCATGGAAAGAATAAAGAAACAAATAACTGATATCTTATAGTTGGAAATTATAGTATAGATAGGTATGAGTGCATTGTTTGGTTGAATCAATGTCGAATTCAAATTAGAAAACCGCGGGAAGTGCCGAAGGACTTTTCGCAGAATTTCGCTGAACACAATTTTCTTTGAAGCCATTTCGTTTTCGAGATATCGTAAATGTTACTTACGTATATGTTAGTACGAGTAGGTACCTATAGCAAAACCGGTACTATTACGGAGCAAAGTTAGTGACACCTTGTTGCGAAACGAAGGTTTGTTTTTCTACTATCGCTTTTCAGACATTTTTTTTTCTTATGCTTGCTTTAATTCCTACAGTGACACTAATAATTATATACACAACTAGGTACCTACACACAACTACACTGGCCCGCAAAACTAAGTATCAGACTTTTAAAATTGCAATAACTAAAAATGGCTATTTTATTGTTTTATCTTTTTTTTAAGTTGAAAATGTTACTGTTTATTTTACTTATAGTTGGAAAGGAAGCTGATAAAATTTGTTATAAAACGTTTTTTATTTTAAATCTCTAACTTCTATAGTTTAGACAAAAATGAAATTTTAAAAGTGTGATACTTAGTTTAGCGGGCCAGTGTACTTACCTACTAAGTAGGTAAAAATAATAATTTGAAAACCTATTTAGTGACTATATATATGGCGATATATGTATAATAAATTAACTTTTAGATGATTGTTGCATAGTGTCGTCACTATTGAAATGAACGTGCGTTCACTGCTATGTCATATCAGAAATACATATTGGTTTATTTTACTGTCTAGTCTACTGTTATTTTAGTGTCAAATTCCAATGGGGCTAGTGATTTATTGCTTACGATTTGGCGTGCGGCCGCAAACACATTTTGTTTAACTTTAATATTAAAAAAGTTCATCGAGCGCCCTCTCGCCACGAACATTTTTTCCCGGCTGTCGGCTCAAGGAGAAGCTTTGATTTTTAGTTTCCAAGATTTATCTTGAATCTTATCGAAACTAGGGCGGACTGCGCTTTTACAACTAACAAACTGCAATAAAGTAACAGTAATATCTGAGACCCTTAACACATGTAATGTTGAGGTGGTTCCTAAAAAAATCTAATGTTATGGGACTTATATGGCATTTGATACTTTCTTACGCTTGCAAAAATGTTTTTAGTTATGCATTTAGGTAGGATGTATATTATACCATGTCAAGAAAATGTATTCACGTCCTAACGTGGAACCCTGTCGCAACCAGGTAACATTTAAAAAGTTGAGTTAAATACGTCTATGTACAACAGTATGAGTAATTGACGTCTGATCTGATACCTTCATACGACCCATCAAATTATCTAGCATTCAATTAGTCAGTAGAGAATATTAACACGATAACCGCATTGCTGTACTCTAATCATTAGCAGTATATTTACTGCTAATGACTAGAGTAAATTGGAAATTTCTATTAGGTACTCCTAATAGAATTTTCCAATAAGTAATTGACAGGATTAATTATATTTGGACGTAATAACGCGTAACAGAGTATCCTTACCACCACACCACAACAGTAACTGAAGAGTTTGCTCTATCGATAGTATAGGGGTATACTCTGCGTGCGTTGGGTTGCCTTCTCCGTGCCGTTAGGCTGCCTTTCCATTCATCTCCTTTTAGATTATCGGGACATCGCCGCATTCTTTACCATACAAAAAATACCAATTGAGCTTCTTTCTCTTTCTTCTTCTTCTTTCTTTTTAACACAAATACAGTGAAGCTGAAAAATTATGGATGTTACCGACAAAGCATATCATTTAGTCGTATACGTATTCTATTCCTATCATGACTAAATTTTTGTATGTAATGCCGCGTTTGCTTAAGTAATTTATAAAATATTTTACATATCTATCTTTTACGATTACATACTTTACAGGTTTTGTATAGAGAGAGGTCAGTATCTCAATTTTATAGTTATGAATAAACAAAACATCATCCTCAACTTTAATAAGAAATTGCAGTCTTTAGCTAGGTAGAAATTGTTAATAAAAGTAATATAAAACATTTAAGAACAAGAGTGGGTTAGGTAAGATTATCTTTTCGCAGCATACCTCTTCAACAGTTTGTTGGCTCAACATTAAGTAGGTAAGTATATTAAATACCTGGGTAAATGAAATACATTATATATGATATTTTATACATTGCCTGAACGTATTAACGTAGGTATGTACTATTGTATGTGTTTATCTCGAACTCTTCGGGGACGCATCTTTGGTTACCTAAAGTGCAGCCATCATAACTAATAGCACTCGCAAATGACTAGGCGCAACTAATAAAGTATGCCTGGTTTTTGGGTTTTGTACAATAGTATAAAACGCAAAAACCAGGCAGTGGAATAAATCGTTATCTATTCCTACGCAAGGTGCAAATGCATTCTATAAAGATCCAGCTTCATGCATGTTTAATCCTTCTACAGACTAAACAGGTACGCCGTTTTGATAAAAGGAGATGTCGATACAATCGTCTTATGTTGAACCGATGTTCAGTTGGAAAATGATATAAGTAAGTAAGAAATCTGTAAAAAGCTCGCGGGCAGAGGGGTCACGCGTCCGACATTAATAATTTACGGGTGAGCGCCGCATGCTGCAAGAATATTAAAGTAACGCCTAATAATAAAGACAATCTATAAACCGACATTCTCAGAAAAATCACCGCTTCCACAGGGGGTGATTGGTTATTCGATACATTAATTTTAGGGGGGCTTAGCAAAACTCATTAGAAGCAAATAAGGGCATGCAGTTTGACCGAAAATAACACAGATTTAATTACTACTTCATCATTTGCAGTATTAAGGATACACAAAGTATTTATTATGTTTTATTTTACTAAGCGGGAGTTCGTACCGTCACACGTTATGTATGAATTATAATAAATGGTAAAGAATACCGTAGACACCACTACAGCACTAATGTATCTTTATAAAATATCCAACCTGCAATGTTTATATTAGAGTATTTAGACCAAACGGTTTTGTCTCTAATTTTCTAATATTCCTTGAAGTCCTTATGAAGAGAATTGGATATTTCAACTTTAAGGGGGGGAAATGGGAGGGGGAACTTTAACCGAAGCGAAGCGAGGGCGGGTCGCTAGTTCAATATAAAAATCTAATAAGCTAATTTAACTACAATCTGCCAGTAGCCAATGGAGTATTCCTATAACATCAGCGCTGGCGGCGCACCACAGGGAGCCATTAGAATTTAGTCAGATGTCAGCGGCAGGGCGCTTACAACTTGACTAGCTATTCAATTAGGTATTATTTTGTGAAATCCTCAGAAATAGTAAAATTGCAAACTTAATCAAAAACAAACGGACTAAATCCTAAAATACGAGTATTTATATTAATGAATTCCGTTATGTAAGTAGGTACAAACATATTTTTATATTTCTGGTGTTGACTTCTTTTCCTGTTGACTTTAGTTTCGTAAATGGGTCCATTTGTGGTTCGGCACGATTCATCTAGGCAAAACAATAGATGAACAATAAGCAGCCACATCTCGCCCGCCGCGTCCCGGCAGCGCGTAAAGTAGCACAATATTTTTACGTTAAATTATGTATCAGTACTGAATATTTTCTTCGAAAACTTTTGATTGAACCCTCGCTCCAAGTAAGTATCGGGAAAACTTGTCAAAAGAAAGTTACTGACAAGGCCTCTACAGAAAGTTTCTATGAAATTTCATATACTCTGCTTTTATAAAAACTTTCGTATTATTCTAGTCATCGGCGGGCCACCCTAGTAAGCCGTAAAATGCCCCTCTTAAACGGTGTAAAAGATACATGCAAGTTTATTTTTAACCAAGTATCACAAGTTAGCAATAATACTTGGTAATGTGCATGAGACGCTGTTAAAAAGCCAAAACTTACAAAGAAAGGCGCAAAATCTTGACCAATTACCTAAAAATAATAACCTGCTTCTTTTACAAACAATTATAACATTTGTTACCTAGCTAATTTCGCCTCAATCGCGTAGGTAATCAATTCAAATACAAGCATTTGTAAGCAGCATTGTATTGTACAAACAACGCTCGTTTTATCTTAACACTCCTCGGGCACGACGGACCGGAACTACCGCAACGTACTAGATCAGCAGGATAAAATTTGAAAGGGCATTAACAAACTTCCCCCAGATTATGTGAGCGGTGCTCTTCGGACCCGCTAAGTCTTTGGTCGTTAAAACTCCTTAACTGCCTCTCCATATTCAAGCCAACGGCTGCGCTTCCTCCGTTTAAGGCTCCGCGGTGAAATATCTAGGGCGTTATTCTCTTGAGGAACACTTCGTTCACGATATCGCCGACGAGCCTAATTTGACCCGCAAGTGAAGGACTGCGTGGCGTGCAACCTTAGGTAATTCGAATCTCAGCTCGTAAACTTTCGTAGACACGCTGCCGTTTTTTTTTATTGATAAAAGGTTTGCTCTTGACTAACTCTTGCCCTTGGAGGACGAAGATTCAGTCTACGATGTAGCAAGCTCACCCAGAAGATGCCTATTAATAAATTAATTATTATTAATTATTAATGCCTATGCCGTATAATCTTCACGCGTCCATGGATCACCATCACCTCATCTCGCCAGTCCGCTGGACCCTGCGCGCGCGATATAGAATAGCCCCCGCGCAAAGAATCCCGCGCCCTGCTTTTCCGCTCCAACACCAGGCTCAGGTGTCTTTAACCAAAAGCTTAATCTTAGCTCCATTGTATAAAACGACTTCTATTAAAATTCAAATCCCTGTCAAAAAATATTAGAAAAATATGTTTTTGAAACATTACATTAAATATGGCTGGCAATCAAAATTAAGGGTGAACCATAATCCCCATTTACATAGCATAATAGGGTCGCAAAAGAATTAATGAAGTTCGTCAAACACAATTTATCAGAACGACAATCTCGATTAGTGAAAGGCGAGTTTTCCGAGGCTATTTCTTGGGCGAGATAGTCTATTGTGGGAGCGGCCGCCCCGCCAGCGCAATCCTAATTGATATCAATTACCCGCCATCTCTCAAATTCCCTTTGAAACGAACTTAGATCTGAGCTCCCATCCTCCGAGCTGACGTCCAATTCAACGGAGTTAAGTTACTTATTGTCTAATTCAAACGCACGACTAATATTATTTGATAGTCGCTGGAGCTTTAAATTGACTTATACCTCTAAGAATCTATCTAGCGATCACAAATTAAGTCTTACTTATGACCGAAGTCAAACTACAAAGCCGCAGCTTTAATTGACTGATTACTGAAAACTGATTGCCGTGATTACTAATAGCAAAGTTTGCTTTTATGATCATTTCAAACTTTAATACGGTAATAAAATTAATTCGTGTGATGTAACGCAAGCTAAGAGGCCAAAGATTAATTAATGTGGTAAGGCGAGTAACACTCGGCGCGGTGCCGTGGCGCCGCCTGTAGCGGCGGCGCGCGTTCACGCGCTGGCGTAATTTTAGGCCACCCACGTCCTATCGCGAAGCCAAAGGAAGGGTTATGGTTTTAAAATTCTATAATATATGTAAGTATGTGATCAAAAATCGGATTCGACTCTACGTCCTAAACTAGAGAACAGATTTAAATAAATGGGGTGTCATATCATTCGTAAAAAAAACTTTTGAATTATGCACTACGCTGGGTCTCGACGCCGAGACGCGGTGACGCGGTGCCGTGTGTCTAGAATCGACGGATTAGTTACCTATAGGTGTAGTGTACCAACGTGATACAAATAAAATGCGTAATAAAACAAACTGCAGACGGGGCCGCACCGCTCCGTGTGTGACTCCCTAGCTTGGAAGCAAGCAAGCGGCGCTTCAGAGCCCGGCGCCGCCGTAACCCGTTATCGTCGTCTCCTCATTTAGAAAATAACACGCAAGATTATTCAATATATTCTCAAGAAACAACAATAACTACGTACAGATTTTTTTAATGTACCTACGTATGTATGTAAAAGAAGTTTCCTTCTGTTATTCACATATCTTTTTTTTTTGCTCTGCGAATGCGACCCAGGTTCGTGGGGACCCGAGATGGTTATGTGGGACTCGCCGACCGAGGGCGGCCGGGATACCCACTAAAAGCAGTAAACCTCAGCGCTTTTCAGGGAGGAGCCACAGGACTACGAACTAGCGGACTCTGCTGTGACACCTCTGCGCTTATGACTCCAGGAGGGTGCCTTATTTTACGAAGGCACCCTCAGTCTTCTGGTGCGCCACAGTGGATGAAGGGGTCCCCCGACCCCTCCAGCCGGCGCACTATTGCGGTGGGGGATGTATGTTAGTGAGCAAGGACCTTTGAGGCCCCCATGCGGCACACTCCTTCACGTGTGGCGCACATGGTTGTTCAGTGCGCCACACTCTTGGTATATGGCGTGCGTTCTCTATGGCTACTTGGTGCAGGTACTTCCCAAAGCAGTCACGCCCGGTTAGCACCTGCACAAGGCTAAACGAGAGCACGCCATGCCGCCTCGCTTTTCACCTCTCTAGATGGGGCATGATCGCCTCCACTGTAAGGGATCTAGCTACGGGGGCTTTCAAAGCCACCACCCACCTCCTTACTTCCTCCTGCTGGGCGAGCTCCTGGACGCTCCTTACCTCCAGAGCTCCTCTCGGCCCGATACACGTATACCCTGGTGAGCACCACTGCCGCAAGCTCCCACGGGGGGTCCGCTGCCAACAGCGACGCCGCTGTCCAGGACACCGTTCTGTAGCCTCTGATGACTCTCACCGATATGGCCCTCTGCGGACGTCGCAAGAGCGTCTTGTTCTGGACGGTGAGAGCGTCCGACCAAACGGGTGCTCTATACAGGGCCATACTACGGATGATTCCGGAGTAAAGACGTCTGCACGTGTTGGCGGGCCCTCCCAAGGCGGCTGCGGCGCTCACCAACTTCGGGGCGAGTTAAAGTGCGCCCCGAAGCTCCACTTCCCATCGAGTACCAGTCGTGTACTAGAATATTTTAACTAGAATAAATATTCTAGTATTAACAAAAATATGACTTGTTGTCATAAAAAAAATCTGTTAAACATAGCTGAAATCTGTTTTTCTACACCAGAATCATAACTACAATACAATCTGGTAATATTGTAATAGTACATTATTGCCTAGGCGCGGAAAGTAAGGGATTGCCTGACGAGGTGGTTAGCAGGCCGAGCAACAGCGAGGCCTGCTAAAATACGAGTCAGGCAATCCACCCGTTTCCGCCGAGGCATATATATTATAATGCTTTTCTCGAACATGTGAGGAAATGATACAAATATATTCGTAAAAAGTAAAATTAATATTAAAAGTGATGTTAGTCATATTAGGACAATTTGAAAACGAATTTGTTATGGGTTTTCCAGGAACATTTATGTTTGTCTGTTGAATTTGAGATGTTGATATTTCAGGGCTTGTGGTAGACAAATGGACGTAACTTAGGGAAAAGGATCCAATTCAACCATTTCACACTTGTAGAATTTGACATAATATTGACAGCAATTGAATTCTAATACCGTGAAGTGCCGAGGACTTGATGTTTGTAGTTTTTACACAACAAAAGTAAGTTCTACGTTTAAATTTCAATAAGTTTTTGTTTTTAATTTTTTTTTCTAACCATAGACAATTTTAAAGAAAATTAAAAAGAAAAAACACACGCACTGTGCTACGAAAACGAGCAGTTGCCTTGGCTGTATGAGATTTATTTCTTGGTCCTTTCTATTCTGTATGCATTGGACAGCACTTTAAAAAAATATCGCAGCGGACAAAAATGGGTTTTCATACGTTTATTTTACTCCTAGGAAGAAAATGAGGCCCTTATCGCGTCTTCGTTTTTCAAAAGAAATGCCATCCTTTCTGAGCATGTTTGAGAAAAATATTTTTTTCTCCATGTATTTTCAATTTATTTACTGCCAAGTGGACATTCTCGCCGAGAAAAGACTAACATTCAAATGTTTCTTAATATTGTAATATCTATAATAATACTATAGAGAGGTAAAATTGTAAGTTTGTTTGTATGTAGAGGCTCTAAATCCACTGAGTGATTTTTAAAACACGCGGATAGTTTTTCTACATCAAGGCGGGATTACCTCTAGATAGTGCGGGGTGGTATAGTAATGTATCTCGTGAAATTCTACCTTATTATCTCTTAAGGAAGTATCTCGAAGACTACCTGTTACTGTGACTGTAACAAACAGACCGATGGACTTGGCGAAACCATAAGAGTTTCTCTAGATTAACTACGGACCTCTAAAACGTATCTGTTAAAAATAACTTTACGACTCGACGGAATACAAATTGATTAGCTCTGCCAATCTTGGGAAATGTGGAGCAAAACAAAAACAGCTTAACGCTTCTCACCAAATGGTTCTGTGATGTGTTTGTCCTTTTTTCGCTCGCCATCCCTTTTTCCAATAACCCGTAAACGCACCGTTCGGTACTTAGGCCTGGCCCCACCGTCAGCCGCCCGCGGTCGGATTAAGATGTTAGGACCAGACCCGCTCATCTCGCGCTGATCGCTAACACGGCAAACTGCTCGTTTGTAATTAAAAATAGCTTTCGCTAGGCTGGAAAGTGTTTTTCTGGAGTGTTTCTGGTGTTTATAGACTTCCCGGGACCTTTTATAATTGCTGTGAAGCTAGACAGTAAATCAAAACATGTACCTACCTTTAAATAAATTATTTACATCTAGCAACCCGCCCCGGCTTCGCACGGGTAGCAGAGCACATACACACTTAAACCTTGCTCATGAATCACTCCATCCTTTGGTGAAAACCGTATGAAAATCTGTTCAGTAGTTTTTGATTTTATCGAGTTCAGATAGACGCGGCGGGGGGCAATGTTTTAGCATAATTATGTAGTGATGTAGTGTTAGTTACCTATATCAATTGCTTCTCTTTATTCCACTGTTTACATTCTTAAAATTTCTACGATAGCAAATATTTCTAAAGAAGGGAACCTATTTACTTAGTAAGTAATCTAGATAATCTCCGAGTAATTTAACGGATTAATTCCACCAGCATCGACCCCCGAGGCCGCAGCTGTGTTCGCTAAATACCACGAAGATCTTCTATTAACGTGAAGGAACCAAATGAGTGAACTCGGAGCTAGATTTACGAAGTTCTCTAATGTTAAATTGTGCTTTAAGCGTGTGCTACACGGCTTTAAACCACAGTTTCTACCAAGGAGCGAGCTGCTACACGGTTTCAAACAAGCCCATTTGTTTGAAGCGCACGCAGTAAACCACTGTCTATACGGTTTTATACCGCCCGTTTTAAACTGTTGTGTAAAACCGTGTAGCACGCGCTTTACAAGTGTACTGTAGTTACGGATACTGTAGTTGGGTTGACTATACAACGTCAGAGACGTTGCTTTTAGGAGTGCTTTAAAATATTGTGAAACTATGACTAATTAAAGTATCTTAGAAGTCGAAGTTAGCGAAAATACCTGTGCAGTGTTAAACCGTACATCATGTACAGTAAAGACTTCCGGGTTCGGGTGAGGTCGGCTAGACTAGCATAAGTGTGTATAAGAGCGAGTGAAACGGCTTTAACGATTTCGATGAATTTTGCAATATAGGTGTTTACGGGGGCGAAAAATCGATCTAGTCGTCTCATATCTGGGAAAATTTGTTTTCCCCGTATTTTCATTCAAAAAGATTTCCCGCACAATATGGTTTGTAATTTTGCGACTGCCGCCGGCCGCCGCCATCTGAGTAGAATAATGATTAAAGCGTTGGCCTACTACGCCAAGACTGTGGGTTCTAACCCCAGCTATGGACAGCGTTTTTTTTTTGTTTTCTCTTTGTTATAACATAATAATGTGAAAAAAGTTCCGTTATATTTAAGTAAAATGCCGATACAAAACTAGGACGTCTTAATCTGCCCAACCCTGTATATAATTATATTTTTTTACTACTATAACATGCAAGTAGGTAAAGAAGGTAGAGGTACATCATATAATCGTTGACCTTAGTGAGTTTGCCAACTTGACAAAGTTGGCGTCTATTGTGAATGAATTTGTTCTCAGTAGCCCATCGAAGTTGGGTTGAAAGGTGTATCTGTCAGTAAACAGAAGTGCCGCAACAAACTCCACAAACAAGATGGATACGGCAAGTTGAAATGGTCACAGTAGTTGCGTGAAGTGTAGTTTGACCGTTTCCAAAAAGGTCCCAAAAGTTTCGTCGAGTAATAGCCGGCGGATTGGTAGTTAGGCAGCCTGTAAACGGCTCACCTGCACACCCCGGACCCGGAATTCAGGGTTTCAGAGTGTTAACATGTCGTTCGTTTGTGACCCGCAAAAGCTAGCTAGTCATTTAAAATTTCATCCATTTATTCACGGGTGCCGTACGAACCTCTTCATATTTTAACTGTAATTTTTATGTTTTTAGGCCCAGCTTACATTCGAAAGAACTTTTGTTTGCGAACATTCATTAATTCAAACATTACATGCGAATAACATTAAGTATCCAAGTATCCAATTTATTTTCCTGCGTCGTTCAGCCTGTTTTCCTTTGACAGCGAAAATTATCCACCAAGCAATTACTGTAAACCAATACCATTTTGTTCAAAAAAACGATTTTGTATAAATATGATTCGTGTAGGTAGGTACATATTTAATTATTTCCTTTTCATAGCGACCTGTAAATGCGCGGGAATACGTTATTTGCGATTAAAAAAAACGTCCATTCCTATTTCGTTTTGTATTCAGCAGTAATTGGAGGCAGCGTCAAAGGGAACCAATTTTCCGATAGCCTCGGTCGCCGCTGCAGTGAAAACGGGCACGCCTACTCGTCCCTTGGCGAAGTTAACAAACGCCGATATTGCTCCCACCGACTGCCATCGCGTTTGATTCTAATAATCCCATCACTTCCGACGCGGCCGGCTATTGTAACAGTCGTCCTGTGCAGGGAACTGCCCTAGACTGGACCATTGCAACAAAAATCCCGTGGACCTTCTCAGTATTAAATATCTTGCGACTATTGCGAGTGGCGATTGTTGTTTACGCTCGATACGACACCTGATTTTAATAAATGCTGTAGTCCGTGCTTCTATTGAGAACTCCGTCCAATTTCTGATTTGTACATACTTTTAAACAAAGCAAAAATGAGTTTCTTAACAAAAATTATTATTTACTTTAAATGTAGGTACAAGTTGGAAAGATATCGCGCTGGAATATTTTATATTTCGCGTCCATTTAGCTTCAATAAACTTAATCACTCTGGAAATTGGAAAATGAATTTACGTCGATCATTGTTACTTTTCAATTATACACCTCCGCTTCGGTCGGAAGAAAATAATATTATTATGGTGGATTTATGAAAATGGTTTCGCGAAGATTTTTGTATACATTAATTTGTAAATACTTATTTATTTACCTATAACGAACACTTAACATACGCCAGGTTTAGTCTGAATTAATATATGAGGGAGCTACTAATACTAACTAAGTACCCTTTGACAAACAAAATTCCGTAAAAATTCGGATCTCAATTGGACTTACGAACAACTTTTCTAGGCAACTTTTAGCCGACAATCTACGGGCATCTCGTTCCTCGTCTCACGAAATTAGGGCCGTATTAATAAGATTAGTTAATCTTGACTGCGATACCCGACTCAAGATGCGTCAAAACTGACAGTTTTATATGGCTTGACGTTTACTTTGACGTATCTTGAGACGAGGATCTCAGCCAAGATCAGTTTATTAATACGGTCAGAGTAAGATAGCTATTGTTGAAGGGCAATTTTTGCTCAAAAAATTACCTTGTGTAGTCAACGTCAATCTTGATTGACATTGCTAACGTGGTTTTATAGCGACAAGGTACCAAAGTGTGTATCTACTTTTGATGTTGACTGTTTGAAATGCAGGTAAGTAGCATTTCTAAAAAAGTTATTTCACCTCTCTTATTTTATTCAACTCTCCGATTTAAAAAAAAAACCTCTCAAGTGCGAGTCGGACTCGCGCACCGAGGGTTCGGTATTTAAGTCCGTCATTCAAAAATATACCTTTTTATGTACTTTAATTCAGGTCCATTTTGACTTGCCTAAATTCTAGTACAGATCTTTAAAGTTTTTTTGGCAATTTCTCGTAAATTATAAATTTTGAACAGTTCGTTTTATTTCTTCCGTAAAATATAAGTAATTATAGGAATTTTTCAGACTTTTCGGTTCATAAACATCGAGATAATGGGGGAACGGTCATTTTTTTAACATTTCTGGTTATAAATCAAAAAGTAGGTCACGGAAAATTATAAAAAAAATAGTTTTGAAATGTGCAAATTGAGTTCTTTCATATGGCACCCCATTTGCTATAATCAAATCACTTATTTTTAACCCCCTATTCTAGAATCCTTTTCAACTATTTATGAATTATTTTTTTCTTTAAATCAAATGCGGGCAAACAAGTTATACAAGTATGCCAAATTTCAAGTTAATAGCTTGTGTAGTTGCTGAGAAAAACTGCTGTGACCTACAGACAACGAAGTCTCACCATAAGGGTTCCTTTTTTACCATTTTTGTACATACGTGGTACGTACTATTTTACAGTTTGGTGGGTTTGGTAAATGAAACTATGCCATTTCTACATTTCTACAAATGTCCCAAAAAATTCATGAAATTTTCCTATTTTTTCACCAAAACTTACATTGTTGGTATAACAAAAAAGAAAGCTTCTATACATTTTTTTGGAACATTTTGTGAATTTATATTAAAATAGCATACGAGTAGTTCCATGCGCCCAATCTATCTAAAGCCGTAAAATAACATGGTACCTACCCTGGAGCTGGTCTGATGATGCAGCCGGAAGATGGCCATATTAAGTCCGCGACGAAACCTGATAGACCTGCTAGGCTGTGTTTGGGCTCGTTGGATTTGTCTTGATAATCAGATTCATATTCTGCTTATGATGACAAAAAAAGTACCTACAGTCGGCAAGAAAAGCTTAATTGTCCCAAAAATGAAAGTTTTCACAGAAACTTTTTGTTTTTATCGAAAAAGCGGGCTTTATACACGAGATAGTTTGTCAGATGCTAGGGAAATTAATACATCTATTCCATATTCTAATGTAAGAGTTAACGCTAGTGGTTAAAAATAAAAGTGTCTCGATAAAATCGCTATAAAAAAGTGTAAAACGCTATAGTCGTTTAGAAATTAAAGGTAATAAAAGTCGGGACGAGTCATTTTTATTTTAAACCTTAAGCGTCAAGTCTTACGTTAGAATGTGGAATTTGGGGGCACGGTAGTGCCCCCGCCATATCGAGCAAAAAAGGCACGGCCGTACCATCCTTTTCCCGAAGCCATTCGGGCCATTGTCGACCTAGATGTATTAATTTCCCTAGCACCTGTCAAATTTCCCTTTAACTTTTGTACCTTGTCGCTTTAACACCTTTGATATATTAGTGCAGCTTACAGTTCAAACATGACGTTAAAATGACAAAGCACTGGCGTGTGCAGCTGATCATACTTACTAGGTACATATTTAAAAAAAAAAAAAAAACACTTCTTATGCTCTAAAAGTTCGTCTTTATGTCGTGCGTAGGCGACATAAAGTCGCTTCTTATGCTCTAGTGCATAAAGTAAAATCTTCGTCGAAGACCTAGGCAATCGGTCCAACAGCCACACGAACAACTTTAACTTCATAGAATAACCTCTTTATTTTATTTCGTTTCGTTAGTATTCTAACACCAAGGCAAGGTTACCAACAGCCAAAGTACACAATAAAGCTTCATGAAATAAACTTATAATTCTTATTTCGTCGCATTTATTATTATTATTATTTTTATCATGTTGCTGTTTCATTTCCTCGCAATCGAAGTGAAAAGTAGAGTGTACAACTCGTCCATAAAACCCATTTAACACTCGACTTTATATCCATCCTCGCTCGCAAGCTCGCTTGGATAGATAAACGTCTCGCGTAAAATGGTGCGTTTTATGCACTTGTTGTACAAGCTACTATTTTTTGCTTAATAGGTATGCTTTAATAGTAGATTGTAAGGGTAAGACAATGGACATGACTTCGAAAATCTTCCTTTTGCGGGTCAAGCAAACATAGGTGAAGTACTTATTTTGGCCGGTGATTTTCTGTACCTACTAGTTCAAACGTACACACTCGTCGCGTATGCAAAGAGGTCCCCGACGTCGTGAAGTGCGAGCCAAGAAAAGTCAAAATATTATATTTTCCTCATGAAAAATAAAATTACGCGCACTACACGACCCAGCTCCTTAAGCTTATTACTGAACATTTCATATTTCATTCCTGAGCACTTCCCTTGTTTACGTAGGTACCTACCGATAGCTCGTAAGCACGCTCTCTTTTATTCGTTTCAATTCAATTAGGTACTTAAAAGAAAGAGTGACCTACCTACCTAAGTATTTTACCATCAAAAGTTTACATACTTACTTTTATATTATACTGTTATAAATCTAAAACGGGACTTGTTTAATCGAGTAAAAACACATTAGAAATACCTTAGCGTTACTTATACCTATCTTAATATTAGTCTTGCAACAAAGGCTGGGAAGTTCTATTTGATTTTTTCGTGGTATTTAAGTAGGTTAGCGTCTTGAGTCATACTGCCGTCTGTGGTGTTATTCTCTAATGCGATAAAGAGCGTCAACAAGCTCTTCGTCACACCAGATCTTCATGAACCCTCGACGTCATCGTGTAATATAGTAATCTAAATTTAGTTTACAGTTAGGGTGGTCTGAAGTACCGGACGGTTTAGTGTAGTGGTGTTAGCAGTAAACCCTCCTTGGGAGTTCGAGGCAGAAGTGCTTGTGAAGGTGCACCAGAATGTTTAGGCTGGCGCAGACACTCACTACACTAAGATAGCGATAGCCTTTTCCCGTCTGCCTGTATGTGGCGACTACGGATACGGCACTTCACGCCGCGAAAGAATTCCTTGGGATACGGCCAACTCTATAGGCAACAGATAAGAAAATATGATAGGACGCAATGGCCTTTTACTGTAAAGCTAAGACGTCGTTTTGCAGAAGGAAATCGCGGAAAAAGGATCACGAGGACCCAATCGCAGGAAGAGGCACAAGCGAGCGAGGCGGCAAACCCTAGTGATTTAGTATATGGAACAAAAACTGTCGGAAAGTAATGGCGTGCACGTGGGCTTACCGACGAGATAATACAGTAGAAGGGAAAGCCGCCCGTGCTACCTCACTAAACCCGTGCGAAGCTACTGCTGGTTATTAGTACGTAGTCTGGCAGTCTCCAAGAGGCGGCTCTTAGAGCGCAGGGACGTGGTATTCACTTGCGTCTCCTCGGGCTCAGGTAGTCTAAAGCAGATTTCAACGATAAAAAAGGCTAGCGCTTTGAAGAGTTTGTTTACCCACAATTGCGTTAGAGGATAACGTTGAGGTAAGTGAGCCGCTTGGTTGGAACCCGCCGGCAGAAACCGCCGCGCGTTAGTTGCTTTCATAAGAGGAAATCATTCTAGATTTATTTCATTTTAATTTGGAACTATAAAGTTCCCACGGTTGTCCTTATTCATTTATAGGTTTATTTCTGAAGTTCAAGTAATTAACACTATCGTACGTGAATAAAACTGGAAAACAAAGAAGCGGCAGAGAATACTAGATCGCGAGCGCCCGCAGTTTTATTGGATGAAACAGAACGGAGACGGCGCATATTTTCTATCGTGGAATGAACAAGCTTAATTTACATGCAAATGGGGATTATATTGGAACCGAGGGGTAATTTCTTTACCGATTAAGCCGATAAATTTAGTTACTATTGCCGTTTCATGCGTACTACCTATCCCAGTTGCAGATAGCAAATTAATGATAATGGCGGGTAAATGTGTTTGTACATTTGAATTCTTACAGAACGAATTGCAATTTCCGAACAATTTAAACAGGCTATACTTAGTTTACCTACCAATACGTAACGAATGGTTTACTTTTAATAAAAGCCGGTCAAGTGCGAGCCATTCGCACGCCGAGGGCTCCGCACAAACTTGTAGGTATATGTAAATAGTTCGTAAATCACGGGAATACAATAGAAACAGGTTCCAGTATAGTATGCGCTCTAGTACTTAGTGGGTGTCAGTTTATACTGGATTTAATTGTAACTACAAATTAACGGTTTTCGGATTTTTATGTTATAAGACATCGCTTCTTGCCATTTCATGATTATATAATAAGTCAACAGGAAGCCAGCACCCTATAGGTTTTGATTCCCTTGAGTACACGGTATAATCGACGGTATCTTTTGATTGCGTTGACTTGACTTTTTCACAGCTCCAAGGGATTGCAGACTTGAGTATTTAATATGAATTTCAATTTGATACCTCTACTTACGCCTTCCTGAGAAAAAGGGTTTTGACAGACAGACGGACAACGAAGTGATCCTATAGGGGTTCCTTTTTAGGGTTCCGTACCAAAATGGTAAAAAGGAATCTATATGGTGAGACTGAGACTTCGTTGTCTGTCTGTCTGTCTGTATGTCGCAGCAGTTTTTCTCAGCAACTACACAAGCTATAAATTAAAAGGCATAGTTGTATAACTTGCTTGCTCGCATCTGTTTTTAGTAAAAAAATATGAAATTAATTTTATAAATAATTAAAAAGGGGTCTAGTATGGGGGGTTGAATAATGAAAGTGATTTGATTATAGCAAGTGGGGTGTCATATTATTATGAAAAGGCACAATCTGCACATTTCAAAACAATTTTTTTTTTAATTTTCCGTGACGTACTTTTTGATTTATAACCAAAAATTTTCAAAAAATCGGAAAAATTCCTAACTTATAAATAATTGCTTATAATTTAGGTACGGGGAAATAAAACGAAGTGTTCAAAATTTATAGTTTTCGCGAAATTGACAAAAAAACTTTAAAATTTGTGTTAAATTTCGGCAACTCAAAATAGACCTTATTGTATACGAATTAAAGTACAAAACAATATTTCTCGTAAACTACAAAAAATACTGTTATATCCTGTCAGGCAGTTATGGTACCTACCAATTATTCTTGAATTGCTGACATGCTCAAACCTTAAGTGGTGAACGAAATTTTTTTAGTGCTATTTGTTGAATATCCGAAATAAGTATACGAATTGACCGGATATGATTATGTTTTAGGGTTCCGTACCTCAAAAGGAAAAAAAAACGGTCAAGTGCGAGTCGGACTCGCGCACCGAGGGTTCCTTATTTAAGTCCGTACTTCAAAAATCGTAGCTCCTAAACGGATGGACTGATATTTAGTTTTTTTGTTAGAAAGGTGACTTAAGAATGTTTTTAGCTTGACGAAAATCTGATAAGCCGTTTAAAAGTTATGAGCTCTGAAAGCAATTTTGTCGGGAGTTTTTAATACTTGAAATCTTGTAGTGTGTAATACTCGAAATCCGTCCTGTGACGTACATATGGGCTCGGAGCCCGTTTAAGTCTTTCTCGGACGTGACGACGCTTGAATCAAAATATTACTAGGTACTGACATTAAGCTTTAAGGGCCATATTATTTATTTACTTTTTAGAGTTTTATTTTTGTGCCAGGGGTTTTTTAACATTTTTTTTATATATGTACCTACCTTAATTGCAAGACCCAGTTGCAAGACCTGTAGGTACGTACGTAAGACCGTGGTTATTGCGATAAAGTACAAAAGTGAGCATCTACTTTTGACGTTGACCCTACCTACTTTGACGCTACAGGCACAGTATAAATATAGCGAAGGCAGTAAAGTAACTACGAACAAACGTTCAAAACGTCGTACTTACTCACACAGGCGCACGTCTCAACGAGACACCTAAAAGCGAACATGGCAGTGTTGTCAATGGCGGGTGACACGTGGAGACGAATGGTAAACCAACCCGAGCAGATATATTTTTTTAAAATCATTAACTTTACTTAGCACAAAAGACAAGGGCCTCGCAAAGATCTGCCGCCCGGAGCCTCGCAATGGAAGGCCGCCGCTGTTCATAGTTTCTTTACTGCTTTAACTATATTTATACTGTGATACAGGTGATTCACAAATGAACGAACACAATTAACGAAAGTAATGTAATCCTGTGTGAGTGCCGTCCCTTTAAACGTTGTTCGAATTTCAAACCGAACACCTTTATTTATTTTACACACTTGTAAACTTTTATTCACTTGCTTGATACATTCATTCGTGCTCTTTTGTACCGATGTACGTATAGGGTTAAAAAAAACTTAATTGTGCTAAAGCGTGTAATTGCTCAAAAATACAACATGATCGACATGATCTAGTATACGAAATAAACAAAATTACTCTTATGATAAATATGCAAGTATCACATAAATTTTATACATTTCTTAAAAAACTTAAAAATAAAGAATAAACATAGGCTCCATTAGTATAAAAATAATAATAACGCCATTAATCTCAACTGGGTAGATATGTAATATATAATATCTAAGCAAGACGTGATTTCTAACCCTTAATTTGGCAATGTTCATCAATCATCACAGTGAACTGAACAGACCACCACATTCAGTTATTTATATTTTCGTGACTAACTTTTTATGCAATTTCAAAATGTAAGAGGTTTGAACACCCGCCTTTTTTATTTTTGTCAAATTAATAGTCTGTGACATTACAAGGAAATTAATACTTTTCTTCCCTTTTTGCAAGTTGTTTTTTAGTACTAGGTAACTCGTGGTCGAATACAAAGTCGAAGGGGCATTTTTATAAACATAAGTTTATAAAAAGGTTTCTAAAACAGGTTTCACGCAAAGCTAAATGCATCAGTCATTTTAGCAACATCAATTAGGTATGATGCGAGGGTGACTTTAATGAACGGGGAAGAAGAGTGTAGGTATATTTAACCGCAATTTCAGATATGTTGTGTAGCCACAGTTTACCTGTAAGCAAATAATGCAGTGCATGTTAAACGGTGCTTGGAATAATGTACTATTACATAAATATCATCTGGTATTGTAGTTTCATCAATTGGATTTTCCGCAGGGGCGTAGACATTATAATCAGCCCGGCACAGCACCGGGAGCGACGGTGGTACAGTGCCCAGCTGTTGCTTGCCTTTACTTGTATAAATATAATGGAATATATGTATAACCTCATAGCAAATACATATTTTACTCAACGTAATAGTCCAGAACCTGCCTTACAAAAATAATGTCCATTAATATGTATATTATCATCTCTATACTGCAAAAACAGAGTAAGTCAATGGAAATATTTATTGCGCAATATATCATTGGCTTGTTTTCTTTTATTGTACAGTTATGCTAAGACTTACATATACTTTAAATACAGTTAATAATGGTAACTGAGCATACTCTCTACTTAGCCTAACTTTAGAATTTGTGTATTGCATATTATATCTCTAAATAAGTTAAGTTTGTGAGTCTGTATAAGGTTTGGATCGATTTATAGGTACTCGTCAGAGTTCAAATATGAATCACTTATAAAAGGTAGTGAGTTTTGGGTGCATACGATGGTGTTTGGTGATGGCGCCGAAAATAAAAATAATTTCAAGGCGAATAGGCTCAGGTCACATGTCAGGAGAATAACAAATAACTGAAATATCGTAAAAGTAACATTTTAATAATAGGTTACATCTGAATGATAAATTTCAAATGTAATTTTAACAATAGGAGAAGCGCAAGGACTCAATTCAATGAGGATTCAATTCGACTGCATCAGTATTCTTAACACTTGGCCTGTTTCATATCTGACGCTAACTGGACCTAAAATTTAGCATGACTGTAGTAAAATACTTTTTTTTTAATTCTTAGAACAGTTTGATGATTTCAAATGGAACAATGTTTATTAGTAGTGGGATATAACGAGTAGCATTCTGCGAACGTACATGACTGCAGAAATTAAGGGATATGCATACGCAATCCTATACGTCAGCTGTCGTGCTTTCACTATGCCAATGACATAAGTTTTACATTTGTACAGTATCTTGTTAACTTTCGCGTGTAACTTGATCAGATGATTTTGTTGTTGATCTACATAAACTTACTAGGTTTGGCAGCTGCATTATTATTAGCGATTTATAATTTACCAGAAACAGCTCGTGTACGCTTAGTATGTTATCGTTATCTCGTAAAGATTACACTGGCGACCTCGATACTCGCCAGATCCAAACAATACGAATACAAATTCACAGCCACAATATTATTATGTTGTAGGTATAAAACCCAATGTATACAAAGCAATATTTAATAAATGAAATAACAAACATTTAGAAGGCACAGTCCTTTAGATTGACTCGACATTATGAAGTTAAACTTAATAAATATGTATACATTTATATCTAAAAATGTAAGTATATGTTTTACATACTAAGATAGTAAACTATAGTTCATGTATAACTAAAAACTACAGATATTATAATTTCTCACCGCCATCGCCATACATTTGTTTGTATTAATAGTCTCGAGCCTCGGGAAGGGACCGAAAAATACCTTCCATTTATTAAGCCTATCGATAGGGAAACCCTATTATTTGTACCTACCCTGTAGTCAAGGTTTTCCTATTGATCTGCTACCGGTTCGTTATAGCCCGACGTCCCAGGGTTAAAAAAGTGTATCATAGAACTAGCATTGGAGACATGTATAGTGGTGTAGACATATACCTACAGAAGCCAAATATCCTTCCTTCCATGCATCATGTTCCATCTAAGACCACGTAGTGGCTTCCATACGGAAAGATAGTAGTAGAAAGCCGTGTACTTTTTAAAATGAATAATCAGTAGGCTTTCTAAATATTTGATTAACTTTTTTTAATAAGTCAAATAAAAAAGTAACGAGGATGTTTAAAAAAAAATTGTTTACGCGGTTTTTAATTAATTTATTCTTTTTTTGTATGAAAATGTGTAAATTAAACATCAAGAAATTAATTCAGCATGCCTGTTTTACACGACAACGATACTAAACATTACCGTATAGCTAAATAAATGTAATTAGGCAAATTTAATGACCCCCCCTCCCTTAAAAAATACATCAATATTTTGATGGTTTCCCTTCTTAATTGAATCCTTGGAGCGTAAGGATGACCTCCGCAAAAGGAAACCTTTTGTTCATCTAACGTCGTAAAGTTGACCATACAGATGAGACTATATACTTAAGCAGATTTTACGCGCGCTTATTTCATCATATAACTAGTAGGTACGTAACAAAATAAACATACGACTACCTATACATGTAATTTACACAAAATACAGAAACATGATAGGACATAATTCGTTCGATGATCGTGAATGCAGGTACCTCTATTTTTAGAGTTCTGTACTCAACTAGGAACCCTTATAGTTTCGCCATGTCCTTCTGTCTGTCCGCGGTTTAATTCAGGGATTCTTGATACTACAAAGCTGTAACTAGGCAAATGTCGCCGAAAGTTGTAAAATAAAAGCTTAACTCTTTTTAATTCATGCATGCTTATTTTCGGCGTAATTTCCCTCGGCTATTGTTGTTGCGATGCGAAGTGGTTGAGTTTATAGTTCAAAAACCCTATCAAATTCGCCACCGAGGAATGCGAGCAAATTTAGTTATTAGGCTCATCAGAAAGTGCAATAATAATAAGTCGAATATCATGCGCGTAAATAAATAAATTGTACCTGTTCGGTTAACTTTATACAGGGAAACATTTGATAGGGTTTTTGGTTTTTGTAAGCGGTAAGTGTAATAAAACATATAATTTGCCTTTCATTAGAGTAAGACGACAATGGGCTTACTGAATCGTTAAGTTTGTGAAAACAAAGGTAAGCCGTTTCGGTCCCTAACCTCGGGTCATAGTTAACTTCGCAGCAAATACAATAATGTTGTGCTCGATAAAACAAATAACACACTTGCCATTTTAAATGAAATTACAAATTACGTTTCGCGGCGCAGTAGACACCGTAAACGTATATTGGGATGCTTGGGTAATTTAACAGTTCCAGTATTTAATTTTACATACTTATTTTGCTGTAAAGAAGATCTTGATATAATTAGTAATTATAACTAGTTTAACAGTGTCGCAGATGTGCCTTATTAACACGAGAAAAATTATTGAAGTTTATTAGACATATCAGAGTTTGTAGTTATTCAATACGATCTGCAGTAGTTGACCACAAAATTTTGATAGTACACATATATGTATAGAAAACTCGCATAGATTTAGAATAGTGGTAAAATACCACAATAATTAAAATGCATGGGTAGAAATATTTCGTAAGCTGGACGAAATTTTATGAAATACAAAACAACAATGCTGTATTTAAACTCAAGCCCTGATATTATTGCCGGGATCTGCAGAAATATCTGCACCTCATAGTGTTCTAGTGGAGTGACTATAAACCTCAGAGCCCACGATCAACAATTAATTTTAATTTAAACAAATTTTACATCAATGGCAGAACACATTAAATATTTGATACGCTTTGAATAGATCTTACTATAACATTTTTAATAAGTAATTTTATTCAAATCCATCCCACATTCTAAGGTTAGACAACTTTTATACCTAATGCAAGTAATGCAACACCACCATCAATACTTAGTTTGTGAATCATCCGGTCTTTTAAGCGTTGTGCACTGCATATGATGACCCTTGCACTTTCTGAAACATACAAAAGAATGATGAGGAGTTGGTGTAAATTATCATTTCGACTACACTATATTGTTTTATTATTATTATTAAGCCATTTATTTACATAGACTATATAGGTATATATGTATATATATGTTGTGAGTTTATTTAAATGTATATTATTTGTTGCTATGGATCCCTTTTTGGGTAAAGGCCTCCTCCAATCCATTCCACTCCTGTTGTCTCTTTCCTCTATCTAGCCAGTTCTTACCAGCTACCTGGGCTATATCATCAGCCCATCTCATGTGTGGTCTGCTGACATTTTTTTTTCCAACTGGTCCTCACCAAGTTGTGGTTAGTGTGGTCCATCATTTGTCTTGCAGGCGTGCGATGTGGCCAGCCGGCCAGTAGTTCTCACACTATATTGTACTTTTTGATAATTATTATTGACCATACATAGCACTTGAGGAGGCATTTTGCGGGCACGTCAGTTAGTACCTAAGGTTTACAAAAAAGTCAAATTTACGAGATGTCGGGGAGAAATATTTATACTTAGTATTTGTAGCTACCTGGTATTTATACTATAATATTTATATTTTTTATTTGGGTTGTTCTTGCTGTATGTGGTATTCAATAAATAGTTATTGTTTTGTTTTGTATTGTATTGTATTGTAATACCTAGTACATTAGTATTACACCTTTGTAATTATACTGTATGTTAAAGTGGTATAGGAGCCGAACGTATATTCAAGATTTACGGTAATATTTTCACTGTAGAGTCGGGTCTTGAAATCATTATAATCACAAAAACGTTATTAATACTATACAGTTATTTAAACAAGTACTAAACATAAACTGAAACAATCTGCTTCTTACTACACACTGCTCTCACTTTATGCGAATATTATTATTAATATTATTTATAAGTTTTGGGCAGTCAACTGTCTAGACATTTTATGTATATTGATTTTATTTTAATGTTAGGTATCTTATCACGACATGACATCACGCTGCACCTTGTATAAATAAATACCAGGTAGGTAAAAATTCTAAGTACGTATAAGTATAAATACTTGAATACTAGTAAATGAATTATTTTATTTGTAAACCTTACTAACTGACGTACCCGCAAAATGCCTCCTCGAGTGCTATGTATGTTATTGACTAATTATGAATGTTGTGTACCCCTGTTATTGACATGCATATAAGATTCTAATATTATCTCATCTATTTTAATTGTGTTAATTATGTTTGTTGTTGGTGTACCTTATACAATAAATATTTAAATAAATGAATAGGCAATGGGAGTAGGTAGTTATGACCTCCTTTATTGTAGTATATCGACGGGTCTCTGACTCTACCTCGTATACGAAATTTTACGAAATCCGAATATCCACTTTAGGTATACGTCCTAAAGTAGATATTCCAATTTCATAAATTTTTATATACGAGGTTGAGTAAGAGACCCGTCGATATGAGTAGGTATATCAGAAAAATAAGTTTGTCAAATAAGCTTGGTAAAACTGTATAGTATAAATAATGTAGATGTACTTTTCAATAAATAAAAAATGATATGTATATACATAAAATTAAAGATTATTTAAATGAAATATTATCTTACCAAATAGTTAATGCACTGTTGCAACCATTACTTTGATCTTCCTCTCTATATTTCCTCTGCACATAGGGCAACAGAGCATCTCCTGGTCTGCACACGGTTGGCAACAACACATGTGACCACAGGGAATGAACACCACCTCACATTTGGAATCCATGCATACAACACATTCAGACTCTACAGCAGAGGTTTCTGTTTGCGTGTTTACTACCCCAGTATAAATTTGCTCTTCAAGTTCATCTTTAAGGGGAGCACTTGGTTCTGCTGAAGCTACACTTGAGTCATAGAACTGATCCTTTGTTCTTATGCTGACACAATAGTTAATTGCTCTTAAAATTCCTTCTCTGTCCGAAGACAATGATATGCCACATTCTTTTAATTTGTCAGCTGTGATGTTTATTATATTATTGTCTGAAAACAAGAACTTCACCAGAAATGGTAGGCAGTGTATAACGCCTTCTTGTAATAAGTAGCTTGCAAAGAGTGGATCTAAGTTTTTGCCTACATTTAATAATGTTTTAGGGGCCGAATCAATCAGCTTTTGATAATTCTTGAGCCAGAAATCAGTAGTTTTGTCTGTTTCATTTTCCATTTCTTTTAAAGTCTGTATTAGTTCACTTCTTCTTTTATTTTGCTGACACAAAACATCATCCAACAGGGTCACTAGCTGCAATCTTTGGGTCAACAAATCATTGTAGTTATATGCAACATGTAACTTCTTCTTTTCTTGCTCTATAACACTCAGTCTTGCCAAATGAGAGGTAATGAGAGATATTTCTTGATTTAAACTCCAACTCTTGGCATCTACTTTCTGAATCAGAGAGGCAACCAGGGCTTTCTGTACATCTTGGTCCTCCAACAGCTGCTGTACTAAAACTTCACGAGACTGATCCTTAGCTTTCAACAACTCTTCTAGTTTCTCAACACTATGCAATTCTTGCATTAGGATGCTTTGTTTCATGCTATTAACACATGCATTATAATCTTTTTTAGAATATTTGATGCAATAGTCTTCATCTATAAGTCTTTCCATAGCCTTTAGGACATCTGCTTTTCTAATATTATCATAATTCTGCCGAGCAATTTCCAACAATTTGTCATGCTCAGCTTGGTCATAGGCTAGTTGTTGTTGGATCACCTCAGGCCTAAGGTTATCGGTTTTAATGAAATTGTCAACCAAACATGATATTTCCTTTTCCTCCTCCTGAATGGCTTTAATCAGTCTTTGTCGCTCAGTCTCTTTAGCTTCATGAACTTTGGCTATCTCAGAGTCCAACTCAAGTTGTTCTAGTAATATTTTTGATAAAAACCTTTCTCTTTGTTGTTTAGCAGCTTCATGGTATTTACTTTCTTGTTCTATAATTGCTGCTTCTTGTTCCTCCCATGATATTGTTTTAGATCTCATAAAAGAATCTTGAACCACACTTGGACTTTTTGTAGACACAACATTCTGCTCCAGAGGTATAGGAGGTGAGTAATCTATGTTCATTTCATGGCACAAAAATTTCATAATTTCAATAGTACCATGAGTTGTTACTGTTTGTGGTGGAAATGTGAATTGCTGGCTGTCCAACTCTAATAAGCTAAGATTGGTTGCAAAGCACAACTCTGGACATAGCTGACTAAGATCTCTATTTTCTGTAAGAAATAGTTTGCTCAAATTCTTTAACTTTCCTAAAGAGGGAGTCAAACTTTCAAGCCTATTCTTAGAAACATCCAGAACTTGAAGATTTTGCAAGAAGTATATGCTTTCTGGTAGATATTTTAAATAATTGTCTTGAAGATATAATTCTGTCAAACTGATTAAAAACCGGATTTCGTTGGGTAGTTGCAGAAATTTGTTACTGCTTATATTGAGATATTGAATAAGATGCAGGTCTGACAGTTGTCCACCCTCTTCTAGGGAGTGCAAGTTGTTAGACTGAAGGTACAAGCGGGTCTTTCTGTATACTTTACATATGGAGTAGATACCGGACGGCACATGATGCAACTCGCAGCCTGAAATATCGAAGTCCGGTTCGGGAGATTCTTTGGCAAGATACAGCTTCCTCTCCAGTAAAACCTTTGCGTCGCTAACTTCGCCAGACTGTCTACCAAACAACGACATTGTTGCTCGGTGAACACATGACACCGCACAACCCATAAAACTAGAGAGCCAATTATTTAATTTCCTGTTACCAGTACCGCAATCGAATCACTTATCCGAAGTATATGTTTGGTAAGAAACAATACAATATGAAACACTACACAAACATTAACATAACGAATCAATTAGCAGTGCACGGTGTGTAGAATTAAAGGAAATATCACAAAATGTAATAAATAACATTGTTATGGCGAAAAACTTTGACATTTTTTTCGCCCTCTCTCTTGTACCACAGACTACTTAGGGATACTACCTATGTACCTATGTCATATCAATTCTTTTTTTATTGTGTTGGTGTTGGGTTGCCACAATCAAATATAACCTGGCAAAAAAGTCACAGAATAAGTACTTGCATAGAAACCGCACTGGGCCACATTGGGCCACTAGTCGCGGCCACAGCGTAGCCACTAGTGGCCGCCACAAGCTGCGGACGAGATTTTTCATACATTTTGTATAGCATCGGCGCACACCGAGCGTTCGAGTGGCCGCGTCTGAGCCACAAGCTGCGGTAGTCGCCCGCGCTCGCTACTAGTGAAGCAGGTAGATTTCTAGAATTGTTCGAAATAAGTCAGCCTAAGTAGATCAGTAGATTGCTCAAAAATCAGGTAAATCTACTGCTTTATCAGTAGATTTGGCAGGTCTTTTTATTTGCATATCATACCGGCGTTGTGTGAATATAGTAGCACTATGTGAATATATAGCACTATAGTGTGAGTGAGATGGCGCGAGAGTGTCTTCTATTCTTTATTGGCGCGGCTTATACCATAACATTCACTTTTTATGTTTTTTTGTTGCAATTTTTACGCTGCAGGCTGTTTTAAAATCTAAAGAGGTTTGGATACGCAACTTTTTAGGGTTCCGTATCCAAAGGGTGCCTAACGGGACACTTACTTACTAAGCCTCGCTAGCTGTCCGTCCGTCCGTCCGTACGGACGGCCTTCCTAACTTAAGATATCCCGTTAATTTTGTTTGCATTATATGTGATATAACGGCGGATTTCCTAAAAAAAAAAAGTCAAAAAGTTAAATAATAAGTGGAGTCCCCATACAAGATAGCGAATATATTATCAGCAAACACTTAATTATTTCCTTTTGTTTTGTAATTGACAAAACTTTTGAAAATATTTTGTAAAAAATATTCTAATGCATAGGAGGGGTGGAAGGTGAGAGCTTTGCTTACTTTCGCTAACAGGGGGTGAGTAGGGGTTTAAATTTGACAAAAAAGCTGCTTAAGTATTACCTACTTGAACAACTCCTTGCTTAACGAGTCTGACATGACCCCACTCCCCCTGTCCCCTCCCTGAATGTGCCACTGAGAATCTCTGATGGCAGCCTTACAGCTGGTGCCTATTTAAAATTAACCTATCAAGGTAAGTACCTATCAGGATCGTAAATAAATACTTTTTTATTATTTCCTTACTTATATTGTATTCTTACTTTAAAAAGCCCTAGATAATATTTACATGCATAACTTCATAACATAAGACATATATATCTACAAGTTTGTCTATATAAATAAAATCAATTGCCGAATAACTTGAGAACGGCTCGACCGATTTGGCTAACCCTTTTTAGTTGTGTTTGTAATTGTCAGGACAAGAGGTTTGAAAGTAAGTTTTTTTTAATTTCACCCGGGCGAAGCCAGAGTGGGCTTGGGTAAGTAAAGTTTTTTGAAGTGGTGTATGTTATATTTTTTCTGATAGTCAGCGGTCTAGGAATCAAGAAACAGCAACTGTTTTTTTTGTCCATGTGCTGTCAGACACCTGTCAGTCATATCGTTTTTTTTTTTCTCTAAAAACTAAGGTAACGCCTATAGTTCCGACAAATCCCGAGAAATGTCACGACAGTGATTAGAAAAATATTTTCAGAAAAACGGTACAATATAAAAATAAGAAAAAATATAATATAAAGCACTCCAAAAAACTTTACTTACGCAATTGTATGGCTGTCTTACGGCCGCACTCAGAGACGTCAATTCACTAAGTTTGATTGATTATAGTTGCTGCTGTCACTTTCTTTGCCATAGCAATAAGGAACGTCCCCAGTGAGAGTATTCGCGTTTCGGCGTCGAATATTCGAGTGGTGTGGACGTTGAGCCGAGCGTACAAAGCTTACAAATTATTGCTCGTTGACAAATGCTCGGTAAGAATGTTCTCAGTGAGGACGCTCCTATAGAATAAAATTAATTGACGTTTCCGAGTGCGGCAGTTAGGCAGTTGCTACATCGAGCCGCAACTCTTTACCTCTACGACATTCATAGGCTGGGCGAGACAACGAGTAGATAGGTACTATACATAAATTATATAGAAGACGAGGTACTAATTATCTCTTTTTGTTATGAAATATTTTTTTAGTATTTATCTATTCTATACGATTAATAGATTTAACTACACTACATGCATAAAATTAAATTAAAATGAAAAAATTCTACCGATTTGTTTTAAAAAGTTGCGTGGTATCACTCGTCAAACTATAATCATCGTCATTTACATTTTTCTTACAAGTACCTACTTAAGTAATTTAATAAGTAACAGTTTAACAGAAATGAAGCTTCGAAAACCCGACTACGTTATGACTGCGTAATAATTCATGTTAATAACCATTTATTTCATAGACTTTTTATGGACATTTACAGGCGTTTTTTTTTCGATACTTTGCACGACACTTTTGATTTTTACAAAAAATCTGAGGACACTTCGTTCGTCGAAGTCGGGTCATCCTTACAGCGTCTACAAGGGAACACAAAACCACACTTACTCGTACCATTATCAAAGGTCAAAAACAGAAGGTATAATGGTATTATATTTAACTCGACATAACAGACACACCCCCATCAACCCCGATCATATTCGGCTAAAGCGTCACTGCCTGAGCCTTCGTCATATTTATCATCGGCGCTGGATCCGGGAGAAACGTTTAACGAAGGTATATCGTCATAATCATCGAAATTCATATAGCTATCCAAAATTTTGGATAAACGATCTTCTAAGTTATGCCTTTCATTGGGATTATCAGTATCATCGGAATTAGATTTCTCAGTTAATGTCCGGCCTTTTTTTTCCATGTTTTCAATCACTTCGTAAGAACTTGCTGGATTGCCATCCTTTACGTTGTATTGAGATTTTTGTGTTTCGGTGGAGTCATCAGATTCAGTATAGTCAGAACCATAATTTTCTTTGGGCCGGTTGTGTTCTACGCTTTCTAAACTAGCTGATTGGGGGGTATGAGCCACTTGTTTACTTATTATTTCATCACCACGCATAAAACTATGTCTGTTTGGTGTTTGCTTCGCATTATCGTTTTGACGCCATGATCCTGTGAAAGGTACAGTTTCACTGAATAAAGTATAGGGTGCGTTTTTCTCCTGAGGCACTTTGTCTTTCTTTTCATATGGATTATAGTAACTGCTATAATCTTGCTTGTTTTCCAAATGTTTAAATGTGGTATATTTTGGTTTAAGAGAGTAAATACCTCTTATCTCTTCTAACATTTGGCGAGGGTATATTTTTCCAAAACTTATATCAACTTCTCCTAGCCTCTTTTCATTCGACAGCGGCTCTGACTCCAGATCTGTTTCACGCTTCGTTTCATGTTTATCGTCATCCAACGATTCATGTTTCTTGTATTTATCTTTAAAGTGGTTTATAGATTTCGGTTCATGGAGGGTTTCAATGAATTGTCGTGTAAGCTTCAAATTCGTAATCTGTTGTGGTGTATCTTCGATTGACCCCTTAAGCGAAGGTGAGTAATTAAGGTACACATCCGTTTTTGTGGTGACCGGCGGGTGAGCACTGCTTGGATCATAAAATTTTGAATAATCAGTGTCTGGCATGTAAAAACCGGAATCAACTTCAAGAGGCTTTTCCACTTCCTCTTTTTTATCTAAGTCTTCTATAGTCTCTTTATTTTTATTATTGCCAATAGTTGCGCTTAAATATTGAATATCGACATTGTTCATTTTATCGTTTTCTCGGTTAGGTGTAGGATCGATCGCTGTAGTAGGGGTACTTGAAAAGCCACGGTTTGAATAAACTGGTACATTTCGCTCGTATGGTCGGTAAACAGTAGGCAGTGAATAAGAATAAGTTATTTTCTTTCCAATTCCAAGTCCTTCAATAAGTTTCGGTGACATGGCTTGCGGCGTTTTACTGAAATAATCAAACACGTGGTATGATGGCGTGTCAGGCAATCTATAAGTTTCAGCTGCTGGCAGTTTAATAACCACAGTTTTACCTTGATGATATCCGATACCGTGGCCTTGAAAAGGTTTGTTCTTAGGTTTTTTCTTTTTTTTGGTTACAGTTTTGTTCGGGTCTGCTTCCTCGGCGACGGGGTTGTTGGAATCAGCATCGCAGTACATCTTGCTTAGCTTAGCTGTGTCCTTGTCTGAAAGGCCAACTCTCTGCCCGATTTCCGCGCCAGTCTAAAAAATAAAACAATAATATTCCAATTAAAATTATAAACACAGAAGCTGTTGGACATCGAATTATTGTAATATCACGTTTTAGGGGGAACTAGTTTTAAAAGGACGGCACTCACACAATCAAAGGTGAAATAAGTTTCGTAAAAACGGAAAACTGTTAAAATGGAAAGAAATTGTCTGATGTTACCTACCTTCTTTGGCACTAGCGTATCTCCGCCGTTGGAGGAGAAGGCCTTGCGGCTGTAGTGCAGCACGCTGTCGTAGTCGTAGCCCACGCCGAAGTCCGACACCGAGAACAGATTGTATTTTCGGAAATTGTGTCGGGCCGCTGGAAACAAAGATTTTTGCATTCAGCCTTCAGAACTTATGTGGGATGAAAATTAAGTAGAAGAGGATAGGTTATTCAAAATAATACACAAAACAAAGGGTCATTCAGTTTCCCTATCCTACTAATATTATAATTGTGAAATATTTTATAGTAAACTCAGAATCTAAACCAAATAAAACCCTGCAGGTCGGATCTGAGATTTAACATGCACCCTTTATTTATTTGCCTTAGCCTATTGAAAAGTCTAAGGTCGTATTTCAGTTCCTAGATTCTATTAGCAGGGTTCTATGGCGGATTATAGAACTGCTACCACGGAACTGAGCGAGTCCCGGAATTCGATGTTTACCTATAGAATGTTTGGATATATTTGTATTTTAAATACGCCTAAAAGGCTAAACAGATTTAAATGAAATTTGGGACACAGATAGAAAATAGAAATACTTATAAATAGTTACTTATGCTACTTTACTGACCCCTGATACGCAAGCTTAAACCTACCATAATAAAAACAAACAAAGTTGAAAAAAACGGTCGTAAGTTACTTTGGGGGTATTTTTGCGGCATTGATTCGCTACTTCCACAACCTAACTACACAGCGCAGCGCGCAGCGGTTCAAAATAGCGCATATCTGTGATACAGCCATCAGTGCAGATAACATCATTCCTTCAGAAACTCATTTGTTACGTGCATCCCGTGTTACTTTCATACCTGGTCTCCGCTACTATACTTTTTAGGGTTCCGTACCCAAAGGGTGCCAATGAAACCCTGTTACTAAGCCTCTGTTGTCCATCCGTCCACCCGTCCGTCCGTCCGTCCGTCCGTCCGTCCGTCCGTCCGTCCGTCCGGCCGGCCGTTCGTCAGTCCGTCTGTCCGTCTGTCTGTCAGCGGGCGGGCTGTGCCTCGTGAAACGTAATACTCGTAGGTAGACAGTAAAAATTTTCACATAGTGTGTATATTATTATAGTATATTATTTGTTGTCACAAATAACAAAAATAAAATAAATTTTAATATTAAAGAAGCCCATAGGTACAAGTAACGTTTTTTATCAATGTTATTTTGTTCTATCGTAAAAGAGTCGTACGAGTAGCATCAAATTTAGAGTGATTATAATGCAAACCCTAAATAAAAACAACAAATAATAAAAACCGGTCAAGTGCGAGTTGAGCGGTACGGAACCCGAGGGAACAGAGGTGTGCGAGTCAGACTCGCACTTGGCCGGCTTTTTACATTTTCTTTTATTTTTATTTGTTTCCTGACTATTATTTTTGTATTGAATAGAATAATGTCATTTCCAATCTCAAATAATATTACAGATGCTTAGCCAACCCTGAATACAACTACTTTAACGACAAAATGTATGCTGGTATTGTTCTTAATGGAGGCAATGTATTCTATCGCTTCGCTTCATCGCTTTAGTTATCTTATCATCATAATTATGTACCTAAACAGAAACACACGTTTGATAGTTTCCTCTTTTTGAAATTAAGCGGTAAAATGCAGTTGTTTTCGCTCTCATTCACCATGCGAGAGAACTACTTGCTGGCTACGCTGATTCCATTTGATAATTTTCGCCTTCAAAAACAAACTTGTACTTAAACCTAAAAGTAGGCATTTTCTAAAATACAACACGAACGTTTAGTTAATTTGTATTCAGCGAGGCGGCTTGATGGCGGGTCGGGGGCACATTGACTCCTGCTGTTTGCCAGCATGTTACTTTTCCCACGACGTTTTCTAGTACATAATATATTTGTGAATGGCACTGCGAAAATTCTATGCTCGTTTGTTCTATGGCGCGGGTCAAGCTAATATTGATATGTTTGGGATTTCTCTTTGTGTTCGATTCGGGTCGAAAGTAGAGTTTATGAATATAAATATTTACGAAAATTACTTAAGTTTACCGGTTTACGCATAAACATATTCTTTTAAAGGAATAGGTACCTATTAACGACCGTAGCTTAGCATGGGTGAAATATAAATAAACCTTCTTGAAATAGCTTTAAAAGATGTTATATTTAACCGGGGATTATCTAAGTTAATATTTCACCCTGGGGTGATTTAAATACACGCGGAAAATATAAATTACCTAAATCTCAACAGTAGGAAAATATTTAGATGATCTGGTTGTTAATTTAAGTCAAGATTCAAGGAACAGTCAAAGATCGATACTTACGTTGCACGATGTTCTCCCAAACAACGTCAACGTAGTCGTCTCTGTCGGGGCTGCTCTGCATGTGGTAGAAGCCGAGGGTGTGCAAGAACTCGTGGACGATGGTGCCGTGCCGAAAGCACCCGCGGCCGACCGGGTGCCGGCCCGACAGGTTCAACACCTGGTAGCCGCCCTGGTAACCCACTTGAGAGAAGCAGCCGCGGCGACTGCCCTGGAATACCACATCGATAAAAACTGCAATTACCTAAATTACCTCGAAGTAAAACCATAAATAGGATCCCCAATTTCTCCACGTACCTGTACCACGACGGCATCGCGGTCTCCTCTTCTGTACGGCCTGAATTTAACGCACGAAGCTCGGCTTAGATCATCTATGCCACTCAAGATAGCTTGTACTTGGTCACTATCTGGAAGTGTAATAACAATAATGAGTTGTATCCTAATGTTGCTTCAGCTATCAGATTTCAGAATACTTACTAATAAATCAATAAATATCTTAAATACGTCAAGCATATGGTACATTTTGCGCAAACCTACTTATAAAGTAGGTACTTATTTAAAAAGTTGAATGAACGCTTACTGAAATGTTCTTTTTGAATGTAAAATACAACTTCATTATCAGGCCACCTCTTGGTGCTGTCTTTAAGGCCGTTCCTGGAAAGGCCCTCGGCGACATCCTGGACAATAAGCTGCCTCTGCCGGTCGTTGAGGATCAGGTCCCCCTCAAAGCGCCCGCTCTCTTCCCACGCGTGGTCGGAAATGGGGTCGACGTCGTCACTTTCATCAGCGGGATTTTCTAAAACAAAGTTTTCGAAGTTCCACTAACAACATTCGCACTGAACCTTGGCTTAGCTTTTTCTGTCCAAAATTATTACCTAACTCCTAACAGTTTTAAAATCATCACTTACTTTTTAATGGTTGATCCAGTAGTGACGTTTCTTTTAGAAAATTGCTAAAATCTTGCAATTCATCAAACGACATCGATAAACACTGAGCTACGACGCACAGCAACACTGCTTTAGTAAACCACATCATATTAGTATATGATATCCCAATTTATTGTGCGAAAGAACAAACACTATTAAAATATTGAAATTATAGTGCAAAAGATCTTTTAAAATTGGCGCACGCGTCGACTTCGAGTGCACATGTTAACGGTATCGTGCAATGTCACCCGTATTAAAAAGCTGTTCACATTTGGCATAGGACACCGTCGATTATCTTTAGTTCCGTTCGTCGCGCGTGATTTTTTGTATAGAACGAAACCCATCGGGGTGGGACAGGGTTTATAATAGTTCGAGAGACGACCATTTCACAAGTGGTGCTGGCCCGTAACTGCGAAGACGTTTGCGACAGCGCCGCGCAACCCGCGCGGGCGGCTGCGCGCCCATAGCTCGCTGCAACAGTCAGTTGCTAAACATACCTACCTATCGCCCCAGATATTTTACCACTTGATCGAACAGCGATTTTTTCATGCAACAATAACTCCAATACACTATTTTTGAAATGGGATGAATGGTATTGCGAAAGAAAAGCAATAGTTGTTCGTCACGGTGCTTGAATCAACATTGAAATAACACAATTACGGGGAGAACTGTAATAAACTTATAAATAACTGCGAAATTAACCGCAGACGATTATTTTCGTTAGAAAACTCAATTACCTATCTATAAAAATATTCGACTTGGTTCATTGGTTCATTAGTCATTCTCACGGCGACGTTTCAACCGCCTGGCCCTAGAGTGTCTCTCTCCTTTGACTATGACTTGATAATTTTTGCCTACCTATTTCTGTATTTGGTTGGCCGCATCTTCTTAAAGAGAACAATACAGGATGCGGACAACCAAAAACATTTGACTTGGGCACCAATAAAATTTATACGGTGGTACGTATCTATTCCATAAAAAATGAGATATGGGCAACTCACGCACCTGTTTTTGCTAAGCGATTTTTATTAGAGTTCATAAATAATTATGGGTCCGGTAGGGAGGGACCAAGACTTAAAAATGACCCACCTATTATAATGATAGGTACATACCATTGATGGGCATTATTTACGCTGTAGATATTTACCGCTACCACACAATCAGAAGCGAGTGCAATTTTATTAGTTGTAAAGCTTCTTTGCCGCCGTGATTCCCATTTCCATCAGCAACACGATTTTATCTATGCAATCATTTGCGAATTTAACTCCTCATTGAAGTACCGAGCAGTTAAATTTATAGAGCACAGCGCATGGTACGGGAAGGGAAAGAAGAGGAGGATATAGATTCAGCGCCAATATTAGGTAGGTACAATATCCCCATTTTCGTCACTTTAAATTAAATAATAAACTACCTATTACAAATGTTTTACACTGATTATTTATTATATACTTACACAACTTATATTAGGTACTTAGGGACATTATTTAGAGGTATACTCGTACTTACTTATATAATCGCTTTCCTGATTGAACTCTGACCACAGCGAGGTCGTATTGCTTTATCATTTTAAGAAGTGGTACCTATTTCCAAATTCATATTTTTTTATTTCGGTCTATAAATTCATAGTGTTAGTATAGAGAAATTGATATAGTAACAAACTTCTACTTAGTTTTAGTACTTAAGTTTATTTACGTGCTCGACAGAAGGTATATAGTCAACGTCAAGAGTAAAGTCGAAACCATAATTCAAAAGACAACTTTGACAGATAATACAAAGGATTACCTACCATAGGGTTAACTTCACAGCAATAACTGCTTAGCAGCTAACGTGGCTTTATAGCGCCAAGGTACAAAAGTGTGTATCTACTCTTGATGCTGACTGTACAACAGTTAGAAATATTTCTCCATAAAACCGATCAAATCGTCCCCTACATTATAATTATCAGATAATTGAATTATTGCAATATGAGAGTCATGTTCTATAATCCAGTCTAGATTAGTGAAAATGACACAAATTACTTCGACCTAGGTATTGCGCTATTTTTCTTCGTCCGAGTCTTCACAGTACATTTTATTTAACTTCAGGACATCGCCTTCGGACATACCGTCTCGTTGCCCGATCGTCACGTTTACCTGAAACAGAGTAACGTTATATATAATGTTAACTTTCTTAATTTAATAGCCCGTTGATATTATGCGATTGCTGCTGAACACGAGCGCAGGGGTCGTTCGTCGGTTAGGTATAATATACGTGTTCCTGTTTTTCATTTTGCGGCTTAACTGATGAATTCTTAAGTCAAGTCGTAGGTATAGTCGTAAATAGGTGCATAGACTCAGTTTGCTTGAAATGATGAACGCGGATAACGGAATCACAAAAGCGCAAGAGCGCTGCTGTTAAAAAATATTTTACCACACATTACCTTTAATGGAATAATAGTCTTATTTCCATTTTTCGAGAATGCCGTTTCAGGGTAATGCATGACGCTATCAAAGTCGTACGGTACACCGAAATCTGTCACGGTGTCGTTTGTATATTTCGCAAAATTGTGTTCAGTGCCTGTGAAAAAAGAGTCAGCAATGAGAACTAACTGCCATCGTAACGTCTTCTTGTGATTTTGGTTTCGGTTTGCAATAGATGTAAAAACGTCCTTCGGATTTGTACTATCTCACTCGCTCTCATATACGCACTTAGTTAGCACAAACGACCTATGTGTCAATCCAGGATAACGACTGGGTCCAAATCCGTCAGCAGTCAGCAGTTTAAGTAGGATTAGAAAACTATGCTTAATTAAATCAATAATGTAAATGCACTTGCGGCCATTGCGGCGCGTCGCGGAGCGGTACAAAAGCTGTAACGTATCCGTAGATACTTATGCCTAATTTTATTGTCATTGTGTTAGTGAACTGGGAAAGGAGTGACGGAGGCGGTTTTACCTGCTCGTATATTTTCCCAAATTATTTTAACAAATTCATCCCTGTCGTAAGTACTCTGCATGTGGTAAAAGCCCAAAGTATGTAGCATTTCGTGGACCACAGTGCCGTGGCGGAAGCAGCCTTTAGAGAGATTCAGAACCTGGCTGACATCGTCGTCGTCGTCTTGGCTAAAGCCTACATTCGAGTAACATCCATTTTCTGATCCCTTAAAAATGCGAATAAATTTGTTAATTAAGTTATCGGTTTATTTATGTACTGTAATGAATATTTAATATTAACACATATAAAAACGATTTAATCCTGTTGCCTCTTGACAAATTTAATTTCAAGTGCTTTAAAATATTCAGTCATAGCTGAATTAATAGATAATCTGTTGCAGAACATACATAATAATTACATTCCAACCATTGCTGCCTACCTGTAAGACCACTGCATGCTCATCCTCTTTTTCTCTGGACCGAAATTTAATACACGACTTGCTTGCTATGTCAGCCATGCCCGCTTTAATGAGCTTCACCTGATCCTCGTCTATAAATAAAAATCTAAAAATAACACCTTATAATTATAAGTATTTATCTAAAAAATATTATTTAGGTAAATACTATCCCCCTTACTAATAAACGTTGAGTAACGGCTGAGTAGTTATACAATGCTTTGTCCTTATCTGTCGAATTCAAATGTCACAATGACAGATAAGGACAAAGCATTGTATAACTACTCAGCCGTTACTCAACGTTTATTAGTAAGGGGGTATAAGTATTAAGCAGTAGACTATAAAGTCTACTGTTTCAATCCAATTTGTTAATATTAATGTAAAAAAAACGTTATTCCAACACGATCATTCACTTAATTGAATTAAAAACATATGCACACCACGTATTTCGAAGGTTTAAACTTGATATCTCATCTCTTTTTCCAGCAATATTCGTTCAATTAACATTTTAAAATTTGATTTAAAAAAATTAAGTTGAAAGGTGAGGTTTTTTTGTTTAAAGAAAGACATCTTGTAATTTATGGATGAATGAATAATTAAATTTAATGAATTAAGTAATTCAAAAAATGCATTGATTCGTAATTAGCACTTGGATTTTGTCATCACATCATTGATCTGATCAGTCGACGACGGTCGAGATGATAACACGTTTGTTTACATTATTAACAAATTGGATTGATACAGACTTTAGTTTAAAAGTCCCTTCACTTGCAAAACCCAAACTAACAAGTAACAAATTGAAAAAAAAAACCGGTCAAGTGCGAGTCGGACTCGCGCACCGAGGGTTCCGCATTTAAGTCCGTACTTCAAAAATATACTTTTTGAACCCCTGACGCAAAAAGAGGGGTGTTATACTTAAGTTTGACGTGTGTATCGGCATCATAGCTCCTAAACGGATGGACCGATTTTGATTTAGTTTTTTTTGTTAAAAAGGTGACTTAATCGAGAGTGCTCTTAGCTTGGTTTGATAAAATTTGATAAGCCGTTTAAAAGTTATGAGCTCTGAAAGCGATTTTGTCGGGAGTTTTTAATATTTGAAATGTTGTAGTGACGGAGTCCTTCCTGTGACGTAGGTACATTACATGGTCGTAGCCCGTTTATGTCTTTGTCGGACGTGACGGCGCTTGAATCAAAATATTACTAGGTACTGACATTAAGCTTTAAGGGCCATATTATTTATTTACTTTTAAGAGTTTTATTTTTGTACCGGGGTTTGTATGTCAATTTTATAACACCCCTCTTTTTGCGTCGGGGGTTAAACAAGTATATTTTTGAAGTACAGACTTAAATACGGAACCCTCGGTACGCGAGTCCGACTCGCACTTGACCTGTCTTATTAGGTATACAAACCAAAATCGTCTTCTTCTATGTGAAACACGACGGTGCGCTCTGGCCATCTTTTGGCGGCGCCTCTCAGGCCGTTGCGACCGTCCACGGCTGCGGTCACCGCTAGCCGCTGCGATGTCGTCAGCACCATGTCTCCCTCGAAGTGCTCGCCGAATTCGCCTGCTAAGTCTCAGTCATCTACACTAGGTACTATAACGTTAAACATTTCGTGGTCAAAGGGATTATCAATGACATGTAGGAATGTCCTATCTGACCTCACACTGCAGCGCAACGTTACTAAATTTTGTTTTATCTTCTATTTTTATTACTTTTAAAATGATTTCTGTCATAAAGTTGCTGAACTGTCTATTGTTTTGCAGTGGACGTGGGTATGTGTTAAATAATCGTTGCGAGTTAAAGTTTGAGCTGAATGTTAACTTTTTGCAACAAGATAGGTCTTTGGGTTTAGTTAACTAATGTTTATTTTAACCTCCAGCCCAGGGACTGAAAAACCACTATTAACCGGTAACCTTAAATTAGGATACCAAATTTTAAGGGTACCGTATGAAATAAGATTAATATGATACCCTTTACAAGCGGTACCCCTATCTTCACCTGTCAGGCCTAACCTTGCCTAAAATGAAAAATGTTCAAATTTCTACTAAAATTTGTACCAAACTTGGTAGATTAAACTACCATATCTGTTAGGAAATTTACCTGTGGAAACACTTTTGTGACAGTTTCAACTTCAGCATGTTTAATTTTAAAGCGTCTTGAAGTGTATTACGCCAGTAGCACACCTCCGCCGCGGAACTGTCGTAGCGAAACTCTGGCAACGAAATAAAGTTCAATTTCATATTAAATATCACGTTTCCGCCACAGTTTCGCGGTTTCGCGGCGGAGGTGTGCTACCGGCATTAGGTGTGACCACGTTTTTTCTGCTCGTGAATACTTGTCTGTAACGGCACATGGTTAACAGCCTGTGTCTACATAGTACTTCAATTTTAATGTTCTTTCACATGAAATAATTAGTTTTCTCTTATCACGCGTAATTAAAGAGTTATCGTTTAAAATGTCGTCGGCGAGGTCAAAACGCCATCTTCCTTCCGAACTTCGCCTACCCTTAGGGTTGTGACTTCAGTGATAAAAAATAATATTATTCGTTGTGTTATTTAATGTATTTAAAAAAAATGTTATGAAGTTTTGAAGCTTTTCTCTCCCTCCCCTTTTCTAATTTTGTTTTTTTTTTTCTCCATGTAAGTATTTTTTTAGATATGAAAGCCAGAAAACCTGTTTATTTTCAACAGTCAGGTAAAAACAATATTTTTGACAACCCTAAATCATTTTAGTCAAATGTATAAAAACACGCTAGATGTCCTCCAATCTTCGCCTATGACGAAAAAATGTGCTAAATGAGGCCTTGAGAACACATGAGTTCGATTCAATATAGGTACATTACCTGTATCGTACAGGAGGTAGAACTTAATTTCAATGGCGTGTGCCTATATTCACATGTTATGGGGTAAGCGAAGTTTGGCAAAAAGACAAAACTTCGCCAACTGACTTAGAGTTCGTATTTTAGGCCTTAATATCAATACGATTCGGCAGTTTATAAATTCAATATAGGCAAAATCAATGCACACCGTTTAAACACCAGTGCTGCCACAATAAACATGTAGTTTAAGAGCAAACTCCAAAAAAGTGTCAAAAAGCAGGCGAAAATAGGGTGTTTTATACGGTACCGTTAAGATTGTGTACCCTAAAATAAGGGTACTCTACAATAAGGGTATCTAAAAATTCGGGTAAGTAACTGAATGAAAATCGCGCCATACAATTACATTTATTTTTCAAATAGTTTCAATTTTCATAATATCAGCCAGCTTCTCGGCAGCGCTGCCGTTATACCAAAGAAGGCGGCTAACTGCAATGTTATTGCCGATGTGTAGGTATACCTACCACCAACGAGTTCTACTCGTAGATGGCGTACAGCGGGCCTAGTATGGTCGTGTTTATCATGTGGGACGAGACGTACATACAAACCCTTTCGGGTACCGTTTCAGTCCCTGCTCCAGCC
Organism: Tortrix viridana; assembly: GCA_963241965.1. NCBI lineage: Eukaryota > Metazoa > Arthropoda > Insecta > Lepidoptera > Tortricidae > Tortrix > Tortrix viridana. Next base: position 53,628,563 of record OY725171.1, on the reverse strand, counting down.
TTCTGTTTCGATGACTGGTGGGTAGTATCCGAATTATTTATTATAAAAAGACCTCGTATATCTATAGGCTGATTCAAATTTGTTTTTTGGTAAACATTTATTACGTACATATCAACATTTTAGTTAACCGTTATAGTCATTTAAAATAAGCGAAGATAAGATACAAAACGTCTTTGCTTGACTTTGACCGATTGTCATTCACTACAGCATATTAAGTAATACATAAACTGAAATTGGTAGTTATTTTTTTTTAGTTTATTATTTTTATTTGTTTTTTATAGGAAGAAAAATATATTACATTGCACCATAGCAGGGTCCATCTATGTACTTTTATTTCTAAGACACCTGTAATGTAATACCATGGTTAAGCAAATAAATAAATATCTTATCTTTTAAGTATCTTATCTTAATGATATGGATTGGTAAACTGGACTAGGTATATGGCGCCTGCCTGCCAATGTTAATATAACTTTGGTTAAAATGGCAGATGGTGACTTGACACCTCAATAGAACGGGCCCCTCAAAAAAGCCGCATATACTTAGGTACGAAGCAGAAAAGGGGCAAAGCTCTAGAGGGGCTAAGGGTGGAGAGGTGCTTCTGGACTTTAAACGATAGAAAGGTGCCCGCGCGCCACTTACGCAACACATCCGCCCTTCGAGCATATAGCTCTCGCGACTCCACTTCGACCCACCAACAACGACAAGCCAGATGTGAGAGTCTGTTCCTCGCCACAGTACACTCCGACAGGCCGGTGAAGGTAAGCGGGAGGCGAGGAACAGGGACTTTCCTCGGGAGCACTCAGGTCCGTGGTGTCGCTACTCACAAACAGCTCGCCACTAATAATAATAATATATTATTATAATTTAATTTCTTATTTTCAGACACGAAACATCATTGAGTAATTTTACTAATATTATAAATGCGAAAGTGTGTATGTATGTTTGTATGTTCCGTTTTCACGTCAAAACGGCTGAACCGATTTTGATGAATTTTGGTATGTGATATTTTGAGTCTCGGGGAAGGATATAGGCTACTTTTTATCCCGGAAAATTTTATGGTTCAGTGGAGCAGCGATAAACAACTCTACGCGGACGAAATCGCGGGCAAAAGTTTGTAGGTATTTTATAACGCTAAAGTAAATGCCTGGATAACTATCGCAGAAGTTACCTACTTAGTACTATAGGGCCACTGGAATGTCACTTACCATCACTGTGGTGTTCAGTAGGAAGAGCGAGATTGTTACCCTCTTGTGCCGGCGCTGCCATTGCACATTTAAACAATATAGCACCAAACATAAACAGATTCATTTTCAATTTTCTAGACTTGGGAAGACTAGTGTCTAATCTAACGCTCTGCTCGACTAACTGCGACGTAATTCTTTTCTTGAGCCGTTTTAAAGTCGGACCTACTTGTGACTTCCTAAGACTATCATTCACCTAATTAGATAGAAACAATCGCTAAGCATGTCTAGTTTCGAAATTAAGTGGTGTTCTTTCGACACTTGAGTTATCTTGTGGGGCGCCACAGCAGGTGCGCCGCGGGGTTCAAGCCGTAATAGTGAACCCCACGAAGAGCCATTTAATTACTGATAAGTAGTATCGTCTTTGTTCGCGAGTCAATGGCTTCAAACAGTATTTGCCCTCCAAATGGAGTTATCATTTGATAAGTAGACATGCCCAATGATATCCTTGACTGAAATAACAAGGATGCAAACGCTTGTAAGAAGTGTAGCTAAGTGAGATAATATATATTAAGTATTTCAACTGATAATAGATATTAACCGTAGCTTACTTCGCAATTAAGATAAAATGTGTCTAGGTAGCATGTGACACTTAAGCGTAAAACACACAGAGCGAGGGCGCGGGCGTATTACCGTTACATTGCTCGTAGGTAATAAACGCATTCTCCGATAGGCCTTCTCATCTCACAGAGCGCACAAAGTAACCGCAAAACGCTCGCGCCCGCCCTCTGTGTTTTACGCTTTAGGATCGTCCCGTGTTGTAGCCTGGCGAGTACCTATTCCTGTACTCCTGTAAACCAAATATTACAAAGAATGAGCAAACCCTTAAAAAAAATTTTTTTTTTGACTTAATGTTCTTGGTGTGAAAATGTAAGTTTTAACTCTTTTCGAAAATCTTCAATCTGCAAGTAAGTAACACGTTACACTGTTGTCTGTCTGTCTGTCTGTAGGTATGTCACAGCAGTCTTTCTCAGCAACTACACAAGCTATCAACTTTAAATTTGGTATAGTTGTATAACTTGCTTGCCCACATCTGTTTTAAGTAAAAAAAATATGACATTAATTTTATAAATAATTGAAAAGGAGTCTAGAATGGTTGAAAAATTAAAGTGATTAGATTATAGCAAGTAAGTGGGGTGTCATATGAAAGAACGGGCTTAATCTCCACAATTCAAAACTATTTTATTTATAATTTTCCGTGACGTACTTTTTGATTTATAACCAAAAATGTTAAAAAAATTACCGTTCCCCCCCCAAATCTCCGAAGTTTATGAACCGAAAAATCTGAAAAATTCCTTACTTATACATAATTACTTATATTTTACGGGAAAAATAAAACGAAGTGTTCAAAATTTATAGTTTTTGAGAAATTGACCAAAAACTTTAAAGATCTGTACTAAAATTTAGGCAAGTCAAAATGGACCTTATTGCATACGAACGTACATAAAAAGGTATATTTTTGAAGTACGGACTTAAATACGGAATCCTCGGTGCGGGAGTCCGACTCGCACTTGACCGGTTTTTTTTTAAAGATCTTCGGTTTTGGTGCGGCGGACCGCACAGTGTTCCAGGAACCCTTGGGACCGGACATTTTTGGCTGACTCTGCAGATCGACGTAGTTCAATATTCTAATTTAAAGTCCAGAAGTGACCCCCTGTCAATTCCTTATAGATTTACAGAAAAAAAAAATTCAAGTTGGCCATTTCCGGTAGGCACTGAAACGGAAAAATTCCTTATTTTCTTTTATTGTGGATTTATTAATTGGCATTTAGTTATCATGTGATAATGCATGTAATTGTGCATTTTTGAGCAAGTAAACGAGCGTCAATAGTTGATAGAGTCAAAGAAATTTACAAAAAACCGTTTTTACGTTTTTATTTTTTTTATTTTTAGTCTTAACGGTTTTGCACTTAATTTTTGTTGCGAATGATTGCTAGTGTTTATTTCTATCGCCATAAATAATATCAGTTGCAAATCTCATGGAGTATCCGAGATATTGAATTTTATCATTATCATTGTATCATCATCATCATCATTTCAGGCGAAAGACGTCCACTGCTGGACATAGGCCTCCCCCACTTGCCACAAAGACCCATGGTACTGCCTGCGAAGCTGTGGATAAATGATGATGATGATGATACAATGATGCCATTATAAATATCATTTCATTCTTGTTCATCCATTTATTTTGTTCGTCATTAGATGTTAGTGATCGTGATCCAAAAGAAGTTAGTTAATTCTCTCTATTGTTTTAAATGTCGACTTAAGCCGTTGCTTGTTTTTAAATAAGTTCCTATCAATCTATGAAATAGTACTTTCGATATTAGCTATTAATATACATCAGGCGCTTCGACGGGAAAGTTAAAATTCAACATCTCGGATACTCCATGAGATTTGCAACTGATATTATTTATGGTGATAGAAATAAACACTAGCAATCATTCTCAACAAAAATTAAGTGCAAAACCGTTAAGACTAAAAATAAAAAAAATAAAAACGTAAAAACGGTTTTTTGTAAATTTATTTGACTCTTATCAACTATTGACGATCGGTTAATTGATCAAAAAACGCACAATTATATGCATTATCACATGATAAATAAATGACGATTAATAAATCCACAATAAAAGAAAATAAGGAATTTTTCCGTTTCAATGCCTACCGGAAATGGCCAACTTGAATTTTTTTTTCTGTAAATCTATAAAGAATTGACAGGGGGTCACTTCTGGACTTTTAATTAGAATATTGAACTACGTCGATCTGCAGAGTCAGCCAAAAATGTCTGGTACCAAGGGTTCCTGGAACACTGTGGACCGTTACAGCTTCAGACGAACGAGGGCCGCGTGCCCCAACAGCGGCGGCACGCCAACCCGGCCCAGTTTGTGCGACGGCGGCCGCACTGACTGTGACCTGCTGGGGCCTGAATGGAATATCAGTCGTGTTGTTATCTTCTGTTATCTAAACTAATATTATAAAGAGGAAAGATTTAGAGGGAAGAGGGAAGATTTGTGTGTTCGTAATGGATAAACTCAAAAGACTACTTAACTGATTTTAAACATTCTTTCACCTATAGAAAGCTACATTAGCATTATTATCAGCGAGAAACATGGGCCGTATTATATTTTAAAATAAATTAGAGATCCCCACGAAATTTACAGTAACCCAAGGCCAAGGTATCAAAAATGTGCCTATAAAAGTCATTATTTGGCGTGCGCTGCGAAAACTATTGATGACTTATTTGTTAGCAAGGCTGCAAAGTTGTTATTTGGCGCGTGAGCCTGTATGGAAATCCCAAGTCAGCGAAAGACTCTAAAATTGTATCACGAGCGTAGCGAGTGGTTCAAAATTAGAATCCTGAGCGTAAAGGGGATTCAAGGCCTCGAGACCCAAATAACTTTGCTGCCGTGTGAAACACAATTTTTCACCTCACCGTAGCGAGGAAAACACTAGGTGCTAGAAAAACAAGTCCACGAGTGCCACATCAGCTGTCATATATACTACACGCGCAGTGCCGCGGCACCTACAACATTACTTTTGGGTGAATCAACTTTTAAAATTTAAATTTTTTCGAAATGTTTCACAAATTGTATTTTTTTAGAAAAACTATTTATTTGCTAACGTCGTGGCTTACACGTTTATAAAATCAGACAAATAGGCTATCATTTAAAAAATGTTGTTCTAAAATAGTACAATATAGTTGTTTTGCAGGGGATTATGTTGTCCCCAGGTTTTGTATGAAAAATGTGCATTTTCCCCTGATTTACAAGGGTTTTCGAAAATTAAGAAATTTTTGAGGTGTCTAACATGTAGGATCTGTAAATTTGATGGTCTTATTTTAATATTCATCAATTATTATTTATCATAAGTCACCAGGAAAGTTTTAGTGCCGCAAAAGAAAAGGAGTACCTACTTACCTTAAAAGTTGATTAATCCTTTTGCCACGCTAGCGAATAAAATGGACTTATGCGCGCAGATTTTGACCGACAAAGAAAGCCTTTCCGAGCTGGTGAGGTGAAAAATAATGTACTTCATGTTTATAGTACTCATGATTCATTACCCACAAAAAAAATCGAGAGGTTATTATAAGTATTATAGTCAAGTCACAATAACCGTTTCACCGTTAGAAAGCTACATTCTCCAGAAGTAGCATAGGCTATATTTTATCTTATTTTACGGAAGCGAAGCGAGGGCGGAAATAGGTAATATTTTTGTTTGTGAATATTATCTAAATAGGTACCTACGAGTTAGTTCCCTTTGCGTAAGATATTCGTGTTTCATACTCGATAGGGAAGCTTCATGATTTATAACAAGATTTCTTAACCAAGTTACACTATAGTCTTAACTTTTTGAACAAAAAGCGAAATCAATCGACAATGTCTGCTATAAGAAACAGCGGTTTGAAGCTAAAAAATTTAATAAGTATAATTTATTGATGCATCTAATTCAACAAGATCAAACTACAGCACTATTTCATACAAACACAATTCAAATACTCACAATGGATCAAAACATCAAGTTACACTTTTTTGGGAACTGAACATAAAATAAAAACATGTAAATGTTGTAAATAAGGTGCTATTTTATTTTACAATATAATTACAAAAAAAACATTAGACACGTATGTACTGTACATGCATGCAATTCAGAATATAATACGATTTTATGATTAACTCAGTAAACATAATGTACAATAAAATGTTCTTTTTTTATTTTATAATATGAAAAAAACTATGCTTAAAATAAGAGTTAACATTAAGCCATAAAAAGTAGAACAATCGTTTTCTGCATACGTAATCACTATAATAATATACCTATCCATTTCATACATTATGGCATCTTATTTAAACATAATACTGAACTCGCTAATACAACATAAATATATGTATGCCGTTCACTATGTATGATGTGATCTACCTAAATTTCTATCATGTTAAATATCCGCGTGGTAATAAATCATCGCACGTACTGACTGGCTCCGACGACTGTCGTCGCGCGGGCCGCGCGCCCGCACTAGCGCTGCCCGGGGCCGCCTCATAGCCTCCTGCGGCCCAAGGTCCTACCTATGGTACTAGTTACCTTTGTTATTCAGACCCAGCTCTTTCAACAGTTGGGTAGTCATATCATATCCTACCAGTAGGAATTATTACAAAACCCGCCGTTTTGTTTTCAAATTTAAATAATGACTAACATAAAGCCCATGGTCTCCCTGTAGCACTCATCAAATTGACCAAAAAGGTATCATACACTGATTATAAACACGCCCAAAACTATATTGGTGCCATACAAGTACAATAAATTTTTAAAAACTGTCCTAACCTAACTACTTGGAGTCTGAATGAGTATAAAACAATAGTACTCCAGAGCCCTTAGCCAAGATGCCCATCGATAACTAGCGTTTCTATTCGTTTCGTTTTTAAACCAATCGCGTTACTGGTAGATCACGTGACTCTCCGTATGACGTGATCTACCAATGACGCGATTGGTTTAAAAACTAAACGAATAGAAACGTTAGTTAGCGATGGGCATCTTGGCTAAGGGCTCTGGTAGGACCAAGGTTCGCAGTGGCAATGAGCTGTATTTTGGTTTGGGCCGCAGGAGGATATACAAGCTAATAGTACCAGCGACAACAAGTACATTCTAATATTATTAGCAGGTCCTGCTTCGCGCAATCGACCTCCGGCCGGGTTCTCCTATTTCATTGACAGCCCATGCGACCACTCCGCTATCCGACGGTTACCTACATGTTATGAATTTAATGTTGACGTACCTAATGGTACCTATATCCTAACAATTTTGGACACTAAATTACGCGTCAAATATAATTAATAATTAATTAATGCAGTCTTCAATATATTTTCTGTCAATAAATTTCACAATACACACACTAAATATCAGACAACAAAATGGTAACATACATACCTAAAAGCGTGGCCAGATCAGGATTAATAACTCGCTGCAGTCGGAGCCTACTATTTAAGTCCCTAACAACACTACAAGATTTAACAGTACAGCTCTACTAGGTATTCAATAGTGCCAACGACGCCAGTGCTCGTAAAGTGTAGCACTGCGTCTGTGCATAAAGCCCGTGAGAGAGACGGTCAGACATATTTACATGTTGGTGCATCCCACTACAACTACTTCTTAATCCTGATGTAGCAATCTGATTATACTTGGATTACAACTACCTCCCAAAGTACCGTGTCTGCGTATGAACCAATAAAGCACTGTAAAACGTTCTAAATATTGGTCTAGTTATTGCATGGAAACAGAGTTCCTTCGAAAAGATCGAACACGTGATCGATCACGTTACCTTAGCGACAGTTAAATACTGGGGTTTATTAACGCTTACTGCTAGCATTCTCTAATATAATTGCCTACGTACCGAGGCGTCAAAACGACCGTAGCAAGCAGCCCGCTACACGAGTACTATCACAATCCTGCAGCAGTTCTACAAACCATCAACATTTATTGCTATTTCATTTCAGACTTGATCGTCTTAAGGCAAATCAAACGCCGATTACAACTATTTGTTAAAATTTACCTATTATAATTTTAAATGTGATTACAAATGTCAACATGAAATTATGTCTAAAAATGAAGCGAACCTTGATAATAACGCCAAGAGTTCACACAATATCCGGCTACGGCTACAATGCCTCAACTGATTCTAAAGCTCTCACAGAATAAAATGACACAAACCGTGACGATAAAATACACAGGTATAGATCTCAAAAGTAGGTTATATTCATAAATCGTTGCCTCCTCCAAGGTAGCAACATATAGGAAAAATATAATTTTCTGAATATCAAAAATAAAAGTTAGCTTCGACTTTAATTTAATATTTAAAAAACCATGCACTAAAATATTGCATGAATAGCTTCAACTGACTGGATGATTTTGACGCAATACCAGTTTAAAACTTTGGAAGAGATAACTAGCGCCTTATATGTATGTACGTATCAAATTATTTGGAAGTTTTTTATTCTAGTCCAATTTTAAACATTATTTACTCCGCTGGAAAATAATTCCTAGAGGGGACACCTTCAAAGTCATATTGATTCATTTAAATGCAAAATCTCACTTTCACGTACATAATATTTGTACCATAAGTGCCATTGATTCGTAAATATGTCCCGATGCACGTATTTAATTGGACTTAATAGGTACATGTAAGTAATAAGCATTACCGAACAGATCCTATCAAATATCATAGAACACAGAAATAGGACACTTGTTTTGCGTTTAAAATTTGGCACACGGTTTATTGATATGTCTCGGTAGGTTGACGATATAAACGGTTGCAAAACTCACAATTTGTGCTAGAGTCACAATTATCTCAGCATATATATATATATAACTCGGCAGAAGCGAAGGAAGTGTCGAGGTAGTATATTTATTCTTTCGTGTCTGTTATATATGGAAGCCCTTATCACTTAATCTTACAGATTCCTAGATTATTTCACGGAATAGTTATCTTCTGAACTTTAAAAACAAAACGAAGTGTCCCATTTCATATCATTTTAATAATTATTTAAGGCAATGATGTCAAACCGTCACATGTCGCCGTCGTAATGTATTCGCCAACAGAACTTGTGGACAAAGTAAACAATACTACGGGTCTACTTTTTTTTCTTTCTTTCTTATAAATTCAAGTGCTCTAAATGCATAATCTGTAATATAATAATAATAATAATGTACGCGGACCTCCGTCCACACCATCGAACATGGCAAGGTCGTGGTTCGGAACTACTTCGGTTCGTACAAGTCCGATCGTCTGTATACAGGGTGATCAATCCAAATGGGTCAGTGTAGGGATGAGTCTGAAACTATGAGAGACAGAGACATCTATTCTTAGGAACCATGGCTTCGATTTTAGATTTAATAATAATGTTTTTTTTTTTTTAATCTCTCATACATAACCAGGAATCGAACTTGGTCGAAGTCTCTGTAAACAATGTTAGGTATAAATTCTGCAAGTTTTTTCGTTGTTATTGTTGATGGTGCGAATCATAAGGAACACATTTTTAATATTATTTAAGTAATTGAAAGAAAAACCCAACAATAAGATAATTATTTTATTTCGGTAAATTCATCTCATTCCCAACATTCATCCCAAGAAAACAAAACGTTATTAAGTGTTCCATTTTCAAATTTTAAATAAATTGGCACGCCCGCTCAAAGAATGCGTTCTAATTTTAAATAAACGCAATTTATAATGCATGATATCGATACAGATAAGATATGCATAAGTGGTCTATTCAGATAAATTATTCATAATGATTACCGATTCATATTAATGACGACATTATGCAAATTATTTAAATTGTGGGCATTTCAGTCTAATAATATAAAATACTACACGCGATTACATAAAGAATATTGACCAGGTTCGATTCCCGGTTATCTATGAGAGTTTAAAAAAAAAATTGAATGTCATTATTATTAAAACTAAAATCGACGCCATGGTTCCTAAGAACAGATTTCGCTATATCTTATAGTTTCTGACTTCTCCATACTGACCCATTTGGATTGATCACCCTGGTTAGATTGTGTTTGCAATCGCCCTGTTCGTTTGTGGGCGGTTTCGCCCTTTCACTGTTCCGCACCACTTCGCTATTATTCAGTTGTGAGCGATTAAAGCAAACTTTAAAGACTTGAAAAACTTACAAAATATAACAAAATTATAATGATAAATTGATAATAAATGCTATAATACAGTTATATTTATTACTTTATATTAATTGTAAAGCATTATTAATTTTAAGAGGTGAATTTGAAGGATCCCGATTTAATAGCCATTAATTTCATAGGAAATAAAGAATACAATGTCTAGTACACATACTCGTATGTAGTACAGGTAACACAGGAATTTCATAGTTATTTTGGGAGTGTGTTTAGTGTCTAAAATATATCATTATTATTAGGCAATATGTCGCCATTACTATAATTGGCTATTTGACTGCCTGGTCAAATCAGCAACTTTTATTGAAACGTCAAAACGATCCGGTAGTATTAAGTTAGTATGAAAATAGTAAAATGTGACGTCACAATTTTCAGTGTTCCATTATAAAGATTTTGTTGAATTAAAAATCTTTTAAATTCCAAAAATAAACGATAGCTAGGTTTTTCCGTGTTATTTTCGAAAGCTTGATTTAGTGGTAGTGTAAAAAGAATTTATTTTTAAATTAGTCAAATAGCCAATTTGTGGTTAATAATATAACTTGAAAAATATGTTTGAAATATATTGTTGTTTACGTAGTCCACAAGCGTGATTACTTAAATAATTATATTTATAATTCAATAATATGTTACACATGACATCGTAAGTGGGAACAATATTTAAGGCCGAGCTCACACTGCATTCAGGGCCGAGTGGTGGCTCCGGCAATGAACGGCGTGAGCGGCGCCGAGGCAGCCTACTCGGCGCTGACCAATAACCGTATTTACCCGATTAACGGCACAATACGAGTACAAGCTTAACCTATACTGGGCTACAGTGCTAGCAACTTTCCCCAATAGCGGAATCACTGCACTACATGAAAATACTGAGAAAATTAACTATATACAAACGTGGTTACTACTTTGGGCATAGGCCAAAAAGTAAGTGGCACTGTAATACTAATTAAATACAATGTACTTAATACTCCTACTTCAAAAAGGGTTCTCTAATTCGATGTATTGAAAAGTTTAACTTTTGAAGCAAGATTACTTATATACCAATGGCAAATACAACAACGAGAGAAAATTCAAGGACATTATTTTTAGACACCAAGGCGTCGTTTATTAAGTTCACTACGCAAGTCACATGCTGATATGTAAAAGACGACAGTAGGTATATCCGATTCAAATACTGATAGTGAATATTTGGCTTCAATCTATGATTAAAATTTGTTATTCCACACGGAAAGCTTAGAGATTTGAAGCGAGGAAACGCACCGTCCGCCGAGCTGCGACCCTCGTTGCGTTTGCTCCCGACTCGATCACAGTTGAAAATCGCACACTTACAATTAAAACACTAAAATAATTAGGCCTTTTTAGGACAGATAATCACAATTCATCTTAACTTACACAATTCCTCGTCTTTATTATTTTTTACTAGTAGATGCGATTAATTTTGTATTTGTTCTCTCTATTCTTTGGATTCTAATTTTACCTGAAAAATAATTATTTTATTAGTAAACATTACTTTATTAGCTGCTGACACATTATTTTATTAGTTTTTTTTTATCTGGATCTAAATTTGCTAAAGACTTGACAATGACTAATTTCTAGCACGCATTTTATTGCTTGCTTATTTTGATGTCAATTCAATGGTCTGCTGTAATTTAGCATTAACCAGATCATTTAATTTAATAAGGGCAACAAATATAATGACCACCAAAATTATCTTTAAATTAAATTATACCTGTAGATCAAATTTAGTAAATGATCACTAAATCTTAGCGAATTCTGTCGGTTAGGTTAAGGTTTTTTTTTTTTGGTGGTCATATACTATTTTTGGTGATCAAAGATATTATTTTGTACGTTATTTATGACTAAATCTGGTGATTCATTAAACATATGCCTTTAATAATTTGTTACACCCATACAAGACCTAAATAAATATGAAAATATGAGTAAACTAACCGCAATGCTCAACCTGGCGCAGTTGAGCAGGGACGCCAGCTAGGCGGTAGCGGGCGCGGGCGCAGGTGCGGGGGAGGGCGCGGACGCGGCGGCGCGTGCTCGCGGCTTCAGGCTCTCCGATATCTGCCACAGCGCTTCCTCGCTCAGCACGTCGTCAAACTCATTGAACATCGCCTGGATGCGCTCGTTCTTCTTGAACTTGTACTGTCTGCTGCCGAGAGGAAATATGAATTACAACTAGTCACGAGCTTTTTATGAACGCTTGAAAAACAGAGACCGTACATCCACTCCTATTCTTATCTAGTTCAATACGTCTCCAATAAAATGCATTATTATTGAAACAGAAAAATAATGGTTAAACCATTCTCTCCGTACAGCCCCATTCCATTCTACAGCCCAAGCCTAAGCAGATTACTTTCCCAAGAACTAAAGACGTGTTGATGCTACAGTGGAAGCATTATAAATCGGCCATTTCGTATACATTATTTAGGCTCATATTAATAGAATTATTTAAAATTTGTGGTTACGTGGGTATATAATGGTTTTGATGTATGTAGCAGAGTACAGGTACATCGAAAATAAAATAACAAGAGAGGAACACTGAACTGACTCAGTGTGACCCTTTAACATGCCCCATGTAGGTATTTAGGTGTAAGTCCAGTTAGAGAAAGAGGTATAGCAAACTAAATACACACTCTTTGTGGAATCTCTTCATGTTTTCCATGATGTGGTACTGTTGCCAGCGCTTGGTAAAGTTGATGTTGCCGCCGGCCAACAGGTCGGGGTTGCCGATGTGGACGAAAGTGAGATCTTGGAGGACTAGACCACTGTGGGAGAAACACGTTCGGATTCTATAAACTTTTCTGATATCTTCAACATAAGCAATCTAATACATAATGAATTTTATATCAGGATGTCTCATAATTGCATAATTATTGTCTAAATTGTTGAAGAGAACGAGAAGTTGAAGTAACTTTATTCAAATAATTAATAAGGAAAGTCGCAATGGCGACGGGTTGCGAAACTCACATGTAAGGTATGCAAGGCGGTTGCGTCTCTGCCAGCGCGTTCCTGTAGGTGCGGAAGGAGGACGAGGAGTCTATGATGGCGCAGTGGTCGTGCAACGCGTCGACGATAGCGCGCGGCCAGCCCAGGCGGCGCACGGGCGGCGAGTCCAGCGCCGACACCAGAGCGAGGTAAGAGTTGAAGTTGTTGATCTTGCGGAGGGCCTTCATCACCTTCAGGAAACAGCGCACGTAGCGCTCGCGCTTCTGCGCCTCGTCCTGTAGACGAAACGTGACGCACTGTCGGTCTATTATAATTAAACCGCCTATTCAAAAAATGGTAACGTGTATCGATTACCAGACTGCCTCATGCATTAAACTTAAAAATCGAAACGAAGCGGCTTCTAACATCGTGTCATCCCACCGGGAAATTGATTGATGATGAAAATAATCAAGTCTACGAGAAAAAGGGCTATTGAATAACCCTATGTATGAAAGTTTTTGAATTTGGATGTATTTAAGTTATATCTACTATCGGCAATCCGTGTATATTGAAATACGCTAATATAAGCTGATTACACTACATAAGGTAGGTTACCTGTTCTAATATCCGCGAGCGTGCCCAGTAGCTCATCTTGTTGAAGTGTTCCGTGAACCGAGTGAGGTTCGGGGAGCTCTCTTCGGACTGTTCGCGCGGCCATGAGAGCACCTCCGCGGTCGTGATGCGAATGAACAGAGCCGCGTCGAGCAGAGTCATCTGCTCCGCCAACTCCGAAGGTTTGAAATCCAGAAGAGTGTCGCGCCGGAGAGACACGCTCACGTAGGACGGAGCTTCGTACTCGTATTTATTGTTGCTCTGCAGTTTTTTTTAATTAAAGTGTAGTACCAGTTTTGGCTTTACGAAATAATTTATTCTATAAATAACTAAATAAACCCTAGGCTGTTGGATTATATAAACCATGCATGTTACATTTTGAATATCACAACAAATCAAAAAAGATAAACATGCAAAACTTACGTTTTGTTGACAATGCAATTGCTTTTGCTTGTCGACCAGAATTTGCCTCAATGCCTTGGCTATCGGCAACTCCTCGGCTTCGATAAGCCAATAGATGAATTCCATAATCTTTCGCATTAGAGATTCTTCGAGGTCCGTCATTCTAAAATAGGTTTAATATTTAAAAAAAATCTTTTTTAGGGTTCCGTACCTCAAATGAAAAAAAAAGGAACCCTTATAAGATCACTTTGTTGTCTGTCTGTCTGTCTGTCTGTCTGTCTTTCTGTCTGTCTGTCTGTGTGTCTGTCAAGACCCTTTTTCTCAGCAACGCGTGGAGGTATCAAGTTGAAATTAATATCAAATACTAATGTCTGCAATCCCTTGGATCAGTGAAAAAATCAAACATCTAAGAACGCAATCAAAAGATACGGCCGTTTATACCGCATATTGATGGGAATTTCAAGGGAATCAAAACCTATAGGGTACTTCCCGTTGACTTAGAATCATGAAATTTGGCAAGAAGCAACGTCTTATAGCACAAATAAAGGAAAAATTCCGAAAACCATTAATTTGTAGTTACAACACATAAAAAAAGAGTCCAATATAGACTGACACTCACTAAGTACGAAAGTGCATATTGCGTGTCAGTTTATACTGGACTTTGTTTATATGGTATTCCCGTGATTTACGAACTATTTACAAGCATACAAGTTTGTGCGGAACCCTCGGTGCGCGAGTCCGATTCGCACGTGACCGGCTTTTTTTTTAAACAAGTATACGTATAGGTAATATAGGATCAGGTTGAAATGAACTTACGTAAGATCGTTAACGACCCTTGTGAGCAGGCTGAGAGTGGAGCGCAGCTCGTGCGGCCGCGGCTTGAAGTGGTGCGCCCTCCTCATGAGCCGCGCCACCAGGTCGGCCGGCGCGACCCACGTGCGGTATGTCGCCAAAAACGCCTCCTGGTACGCGAAGTCTGCACAGACAGCGTAAGCATTCATACATGCCGGTAGCCTCTATAATATCCCTGGATGGTCTAAATAAGTCAGATTTTGAGCAGGTAACCATTTCGACACTTACTTTTTTTTAACGGGAAAGGTAGCGTACAGTATTAGCACAACCGTCTTTATAAAATGACCCTACAACTGGGTGGGCGCCAAAATGCCCGTATTAAGGTTGTCGCAGACTTATCAACCCAGCACCGGATTGGCATCTCCTCAACTCGAGCCGGTACTGTACTGTACAGTACAGTCTCTCTACAGTACCGACTCTTTATATGAAACTCCTTACTGCAACGCACACTAATAATCACCTCGGGACAACCTCGCGAATCGCAAGGGGTGGATGGTAAACCCTCAGTTCCCGCGCTTACGTCGGGTCGTCCCGGCGCTTACGTCTCGCCATCGGCTCGCGGAACGCCAAACGATAGGCAAGTTTTCATGTCTTCCCTGAAGTGACGCCTAGCCGTCAACCAGGCGTCGCTCGGCCGCAAGCGCGGTGTCGCCCCGCCCCGCAGTAACCGTGCCGCCTCAGTTACCTATGTGCCTGCGTTGGGTTGACGCCTGGTTGACGCAGAGTCGTTGACGCGAGGCGTTGCTGATCCGGTGCTGGGTTGACAAGTGTGCGACAACCTTTAAACTAATGTGCTTATTAAAGTGACGCTTCAGAACCGCAACAAGAGGATAGTTTAAAGCTTTGAAGCAGTATGTACTTAATCCATATGTAATCCCTGTGGTAGATAGGTTGGAAGACTGCGGACAAATCAAAATTGTGGTCGGTTACGTAGTTAGATCATTTGAAAAGAGGTAAAGGGTATTGAGCAACCAGACAACTTAGCGCGAGCGAAGAAGTGGGTTAATTATGGGGGCCGTTGGGATGAATTTGTTGATGTTAGCCAATTTAATAATGTAAATGTTTATTATAACTGAGATTTGCTTAAATTCTATTTTTATTTTATTTGGAGTATGACGAGTGCCTTTAACTATATTAAATGATCATCCTTGATCACCACAGGATTGTCATCGTATTGGTTCCGATTCGAACCTTTGTACCCACCCAGTCGAGTCACTCTAATATCTTTATAGTGATATTGCCTATTTTTGAGACCACAGTTAACAATAGATGACAATGTCTTTGTTGCTATCCTAATCTGAAGAGACTAGAACTTGGTATTTTTTTCACCTCCCGCATACGAGGGGTTAAGTGGATTCGGCCAGCTGTTTCCAACTATAAGTCGAAGCCACACTCAGCAACACCCAGTAGGTATATGTAACGTAAATAAGGATCTGAATAATTTGACCTCTCAGGCATATATTATAGAGCACAAGACAAGTTGTACTAGTAGTGGATTAAACCTATAAATATGTTCTAGTCTAAAATTACAATTAAGTAATCAATTTAAAACTGCACTGCATTGAACCTCGTGATAGTTTAGATTTAAATAAATACAATAAACAAACCTATACCCGGGAGCGCATTTTTGTAGTTTACAATAACTAATATAAGTCAATACTTTTTATTCTTATTCCAGATCCGACTCATTGATGCAACAACGAGTTCGTTTACTTGAACTGCGCTCCAGGAAAACTTGTTGTATGTAAATTTATTTAAATTATACAGGGTGTCCCGTAAGTAGCACGACAAACTTATATCCCGGTGGGCAGGTCACCTACCAAACATGAAAAAATTACCTTGGTAAAAGTGTCACAATTTTCGAAATATTTAGATTTTTCCGATCTTTTGAAAAATGTACACCCGCATTATATACTAAGTAGGAGATCACAACAAATCTGGTAACGATCTCCGAAATGGATTTTTCTAAGTTGACATAATAGAGGGTAATTCCCTGATGCCAAATATGTCGGTCTGCCTGCGCACAGTGGTTGCTTTATCTATATGTATGGCGGCTGAAAAACGTGTTATCGTTCCCAAAAAAAACGATAAGGGACATGGCCAAATGTTGAGACAGCTCGCTTAGTTTATCATAGTTATTTCCATTGTGTTATGTCGTACGGTATTCTGGTTTGGGGTAAAGCAGCTGACATACAGACTATATTTGTGTTACAAAAAAAGGGCCATTTGCTCTATATATAACTTAAATTCCCGTGATTCATTAAGATAACTTTTTAAACAAATTATTATTGTAACAGTAGCGTCCCAATATATTCTAACGGACAAAAATGCTTGGCCTAAACCAGAAAATTAACTAATAGCTTACTACCTCAAAAAAATCATGTAAACGCTGTATCTTGTCTAGAGGACACGGTTTCTATAGGAAGACATGTCGAAACTCTTTTATGTGGTTACATATGTGTAGATATATCTAATTTTTTTTTCGTATTATTCTAACTTGTTTTCCTGAAGAACACGCAGATATTTTATATTATTTTTATAGTTTTATATAATGCTAGAATAAGTACCTAGTATCATTATCATAACTAGTAATAAGTTAACTGTTTAAAAAATGACTAACTGCCGCACTCAGAGAGGTCAATTAATTTTTAACAATTAAATTTTTTTTCCGTAACTGTTGAGTTTCTTGCGGCGCTTCATCTCGGCAGTGGTCTCTTCTTGGGAATCGCTGGTAGATTTTGACGTGTAAAAGTGCCCATATGGCCTAATTACTGAATAAATATCTTTTATCTTTTTATCTTTTGTTGTACGTACTAGTTTCATGTCAAATTTGCGATGCATGTCAAAAAACGATAAGGGTAATGGCTCAATGTAGTATGTAAAGTAAGTTCTAGCACAGTATAACAACAGCTGAGCGGCTAGCAATTCTTTAATTTTCTCGTTTGTCGCTCAGTGCGTCTTTATCGTTACACACAAGTTAGAAAGGGAGAGCCGAGCAACAAACAAGTCGCGGACCACTTGTGCTATTGAAGTTTGTTGTGCTACTTACGGGGCAAGCTGTATAATAAGCTTGCAATTTCAAAAGTGTTTGTAGATGCAACTACTTATAATAAAGGCATTGCTGAAAGCGATACATACGATGGGAGAGCATATTTGAATTCCTTCCACTTTTTGTTAAATTACATGCGCGCTTTAGCGGTTTGTTACAATGGCAGACGCCCAATCGGTCGTGTGTCTTCGATTTTAAGGGCTCCAACTTTTAAGCTTAAGTCAAACAGCGGGCGGGGCGGGACGGTGACGCGACGCTGGCGGGACGTCGGCGCGGCGTGCAGGTCACACTATGGGCGTCCCCCGCCTCAGTTGTATGCCCGCCGGGCGCGAAGGCGACGGGATGCGACCGCCAGCGTCGCGCCTAGCGCGACGTCTCTGTGTGTAGTTTCCTACTATAACTAAATATGTACAACTAATCACGTCCCGCTAGCGTCGCGTCGCCATCCCGCCCCGCCCGCTGTTTGACTGAAGCTTTTTCTCAGATTTTTTAACACAACAATTTTTTTAAGTCGCTTGTCGTACCAAATTTTGATTGTGATTTCATATGTACTCGTATAAGAAGATCGGCATTAACTATTGTAGAATAATTCTCAGAATTTTTCATTTTAGCATAGAAACTCATCACCGGAGACGAATCGTGGGCGAAGGCGAAACAACGATGCCATTCTCGACCTAGGTACCTATCTACTCGTATTTACGGACTCAGTCTGTCACCCCCCGTACAAAATGTGTAGGGATACCATAGATGCCGTGTGCGAAGCTAATTGACGTCAATACGGGTGCTTGTGTCGCATCGCATGTAAGTATTATATATTCACAAATTGTGATTAGCACTGTTGGCAATAGCGTTATAAGTTATTATTAATTGGGTTAATTCAAAATTCCACGCAGACAACTCTTGTTACTTTTTGTATATATCTAGTTAACACTCTGTTTATATAGCCAAAAGTGGGTAATTCCGGGTATACTCGTATAGCGAATTAATTCCGGAAAATTGGGAATTTACCCGCCACCCCACTCTATCAGTTGCCGTGTATTAATACCAAAATGACACAAATGCAGGATAATTTATCAAAATCTATACTTTGCTGCTGACTGTAAATGATCAATCACTACCCGAATATTAACAACAAAAAGAATGGTGTAAACAGAAAACAAATAAAACTTATTTAGGCAGGGACAAGTTTACCTGCGACAAATTTTGAAATGGCCCATGTAATATACACGGTCAATTTGTATTAGTATACAGGAACCAATTTTTCTTAATACCTCGACAAAATAAAAGTTAATTACGCTTTTGTTTTAGTAATCACTTCATTCCCGAATTATTTAATTAATAACAAAAAGTTAATAAATAATACTAACTTCATGGTTAGTTAATATTTCAATTCAAAATTAAAAAACACTTTATAAATGTCGTTTGTTTCATATACTTAACTCTAATCTAAATGTAATTGGCATCGATTATTGAGTAAGAACAATTTGCTCCTGTTTACCAATTACACGTCACCGTGTATACATTTCAAGCAATCAAGCGCTAAATACTCAGAAACAAGTGCGTCTAATATTTACTCAGCCCCAAACCAAACATGGAATCGACCACTTACATTCGTCCGTTTCTGTAAAGTGAAAGCATGAAAAGTTTAAAGATTAGCGGCAAACGCACAATCCCGTACCTTAACTATGACGTTGTCATTTTTGTTATTTAATATGAATAAATTTATGAATGAAATGTTAAAATCCACCAACTTGACTTTATTTGTTACAATAAAATTGGGAATCATATTTTGAAAAATTTAAGACCGCATTTTACTATTAGTAACATGTCTGTTTTTACAATAGTAAAATAAATGAAATAAACCTAATAATCATTGACCAAACATGAAGCGACGACAATTTTAACAACACCAGTGAAAAGTATTTAAGTGCTTAAATAAATAAATTAAGTCATTTGTAGAATATTACCGTTTGATCCAGTAGTGTCATCAAGAATTGTATCATCAACATATTTGTTAAGTATTAAAAGATTGCGGTTCAAAACATATTACGTAAGTGGGCCGGAAAATTAATGATAACAAAGAACTTAAGATCGCGTCCAGTCCATGCACGCGATCTGACATGCCCCAACAATAGAAGTTTGACACAATTGACAACATTTCATTTTTCTTACCATTGTATTTTAGAAAAAGCATTAAAAATAACTGAACACGTATTTTTCCGTTTTCCAGAAATATGTTGAATTCTTATAAAAATATAAATGTGAAGTAAAAGTCATTCTAAAAGAGCGTATGTGACATGACATGCCTGAATCGTGTGTCAATGTCAATATTTGCCTATATTTTGTACCGGCGGCTATAAAAACGTTTTGTGTGGCCGTGTTTTGTTTTAGCGGGCGGGGCTGCCCTCCCTCCGCGCCTCCGGATTTTTATACTCCCATAAGTCGCACTTCACAGTTACACCTGAGGTAGACCAGCCTAAGACGTACCAAACTATTTTTTCATTTTTTTTAGGGTTCCGTAGTCAAACTAGGAACCTTTATAGTTTCGCCATGTCCTTCCGTCTGGCCATCCGTCCGCAGCTTAGCTCAGACTCTTAGTACTAGAAAGCTGTTATTTGGCATACATATTAGTCACGCAGACAGTGGTAAAATAAAATCTAAAAAAAAAAACATTTTACGGTACCTCCCCTACACGTAAAGTGGGGATGTTTTTTTTTTCTCGTCCACCCCATGGTGTCGTTGGATAGGTCTTCCAAAGACATTGCGGGATTGTGACAAGAATTTTTCGATTAAGGGATCCGTTTGTGAAATATTAAGCTTTAAAGTGCTAATTTAGCTAAACAGCCAAATCTACAAGTAATAAGAATCTGAAAAATATCTTAAATTAAAGCACATTATAACGGATTTAAAAGGAAAACTATCACGAATAAGGATACTTTATTGGTTCTTGAGTTAAAAACGATTAAAATTTTTATCAGCTAAGATAACTTTAATTAGAAACTGAACTGGCATATTTTATTTTATTTTATTGATAATGGGTTTGCTCTTGACTAACTCCCGCCCTTGGAGGACGAAGATTCAGTCCACGATGTAGCGAGCTCATCCAGAAGATGCCTATTCACCCTAGCTTTAAATAGGTTCAGATTGTATGCACTCGGAAATACAGACGCGGGAAGCGCATTCCACCCCTATCTTGAAAACCATCCGACTTTTACTGAGGTCTTGTTAGGCTAGTTCGGTTCGTCTTAGGCTGGTCTACCTCCGGTGTCACTGTGACTTGCTAGTTATGGGACATCCTAATGATTAATCCTAAATGCTATGATTTGCAAGGAGCATACAGGCATATCAGTGACGTCATTTTTCCGGTCTGCTCATATTCCATAATATTTACTGAACTATTGGATATACAAAAAAAAATTGCTATCCTGGTGCTTAATTACTCAAATGGTTTTGGATTTAGCATCAGTTGCAATTCTGAAATGTTGTCAATAGCCATGAAAAAAATCCAAACTATAATTTCAATTATACCGTCGATAGTCTATTATTCCAAAGTCATTTAATTATAATTACATAACAAAACATCCCACATATCCCTCATTAGACGTTCGTATAGCTTATATTTTGTTTAAATCGAACCGCCATTAGCGTTCGTCATTTTGAAGGGGGAATGCGAGACCTCTAGCCGGTATTTGATAAAACAAGTAGTTAGTAAATAGCATTGAACATACCTTTGGTAGCTTTAGTAGCGAGTACTATGAGGGCATCCGGATGTCCCCCTCGGATCTCGCTCGGGCCCTCCTTGGTGGGCGCTTTGAGGAGCAAGCTCGAGCTGATGTCAGTCTGGAGGATAATGTCCTCCGGGTCGGCGTCCGGAGGATCGCTGTTGGTCTCTTTAGCGGCCGCTGGCGGCTCACTGCTGCTCTCGCTCCTCTGAACATATTATTATTAAGTTTTTCTACTCCTGTACTCTTATCTGTTATTTAAAGAGTCAGAAACAATATATAATAAGCATTTGTAAAATGTGACATGATTAAAAAAAAAATGCTATTTTTTAAATCTAAAAGCGACGCCATGGTTCCTAAGAATAGATTTCGCTATCCCTTATAATTTCTGACTTCTCCATACTAACCAATTTGGATTGATCACCCTGTATAGGTAGTATTTCTGTTTTTGGTAAGCCACATCCCCCATAGTTTTCCTTAGGATGCGGCCAACCAAAAACAGAAATAATATAACTGATCGGATCGCTATCAAATCAATGTAAAATGATGTAGGCTTACAGAAATATTTAATTAAAAATATTGTACCAAAATAAAAATATTAGCGATTTAGATTCAGAAGACTAATACAATAAATTATTATATTTTATATTTTTTACTTAGTTCTAATAATCAAAAACGATTTTTCAACTAGCAAAAATTCTTCAGATTAACTAATCATTTTGATCAGATTATGCAATCTGTTTCATTTTGTGATGATTTAATTATTTAGTTTCATTCATACGTTTAGGGAAACGGAGATATCATAGTGAGACTCTCCGGTGAAGTAGTCAAAGCCGTCATAGGCTAACTATGTAGGTCCCTCCAAAAAAAAAAAAGACTTGTAGGCATTAGTGCGAACTAACCTGTGACGGCACGGGCGAAGGCGTGGGCTCCAGCACGAGCGTCTCCAGTTCTTCCTCCAGCGGGAACTTGGCGGGCGTGCCGGCGCTCGCGTACGATTCATCAGAGTTCTGAAACAAGCATTACTGTAACACCACGTTCAGCTTCAACCTACTTCTGAAATGAACTAACCGGTTTAGTGCAGTTCTCAGTGTACTAATCAGCAGGGCAAGTTGCATTCGGTGAACGCTACCGTTTACGTTACGTAAGAAAAATGTATGGAATTTACATTAGCGGCCGACGCGGTTCGCAGCTTACGTCAATCCTGTACATTTTGTCAGGTTTCGAACATCTATAATATCTTGTCGAGAGCGGCAGATATTTTAGTTCGCGGTGTTGATGGTGTCTAAACAAACTAGGAAACCAATATGGAAATAGTCAGTAGTGACGTGATATGCGAACTATTTAGTCATGCATGTAGTAGCGACCTCCTTGGTTGCATCTTCTATATAATTTCTTCCATATTCATAATGTCTCCGTATTTTCTGTACTAGAATTACGTACAATTTTATGTTAATTAAAACCTATATTCTGTAGGTTTTGTCTTTATTTCAAATATTGAATTGTAATAAAATAAAATGGAGTTTATCGTCGTATCATCGTTTTCTAGCGTAAAAGTCATTAATTACAATTAAGACTTTATAAGAATTTTAATAAAACCATTACAAATAGAAAACACGCAATGCTCCACAACACACAAAATGTATAAAATAATGGAGGAAAAATAGCGCACCACGTTATTGAACACAGTGTCTTCGACAGAGGTTATACTGCTGTGCGAAGATGGCCGCGGCGACGGCGGAGGTAGCAGCTCGTTGCTTGAGTTCACTTGAATCTGCGGCAAACAAGCAAATTTCAAATATTCATAGAACAAGGATATCTTGAATTTTATTTGAATGACAAACAGTATGAGCCGAGTACCTATAAATATAATACCTTGGACTTGTTCATCTTGGGCGGCAGCGCGGGCGGCTCGGGCGGCGCGGGACTGGGCCCGCTGGACGTTATCAGGCTCACGCTGTCCTCAGACCCACTGAAGCAACAAGCACATCGCGCCTAAATAACTATCAGGAACCGGCTAAAAATATTGTAATACATTCAACGCGACGTCAAAGCGCGTCAAAACAGATCCGCATATTGACCGACATGCAACTCTGAATTGATTTCAGCAAAATAAACACAAGATCCAAGATAAGTAAGTTTAGTTTCAGTTTCCGTATACAGGGTGAGTCAAACCAATGCCCCTGGAGTAGAAGTATCCTAGACATTGAAGATAGCAAATTTTACTGAAAGGACACATTCCTTTATTTTCAGAAATAAGAAAATCTGCATTTATAGATTTTTAAAGTCACTTGCCAGAGTCTGAACAACAAATCTCTTTAATTAACTTTTTCACTTTCACACTCTTTAAAATTTGAGGAAAATCATGAAATTTAACAAAAATGTATACATTTAATGGGACGAGACGAAGACTTAAGTACCAACTGTTAAGTGGTTGGTGAAATCTGACATAACAATTGGAAATACTCAAGGGTTAAGTATCTTATTTTAGTTTTGCAAAGAAAGACTAGTGGAGTTTATTTACTTCTTTTAATAAGCAATTTCATTGTCTCTCACGTAATTTTTTTTATTATATCGATAATATCATAAAAATACAGTGTTT
This sequence comes from Tortrix viridana, assembly GCA_963241965.1. NCBI lineage: Eukaryota > Metazoa > Arthropoda > Insecta > Lepidoptera > Tortricidae > Tortrix > Tortrix viridana. The sequence goes on along the minus strand of OY725171.1, from coordinate 53,604,470 downwards.
ATTTTCTGCATTTGGCGGGTCCGATTTTCGGCTCTGGCAAGTGACTTTAAAAAATCTATGAATGCAGATTTTGTTATTTCTGAAAGTAAAGGAAAGTTTTCTTTCAGTAAAATTTGCTATCTTCGATATCTAGGATACTTCTCCTCCAGGGGGCATTAGTTCTACGTAGAAAATATGCTTTGGTGACGATTGACACTCCTCACGAAAACGGCGTTGGAGTAAAAGTGTAACATATTTCCAGTAGTTTCCTTGCTGCGGGTCGATTTTTGAGAAATCGAACGCACAAAACAACAGGCGAGCGGTAGAAAAAAAATCGAATGCGAAAATATTCTATCACTCCTATATCAAAAATAAAGACGTCACGTTTTACTTTTATTTTTGAATTGAACTTTCGAGCGCTCTATTTCTCGAAAATCGACCTGCTGGAATGAGCATTCATATTTTAACTTAGATAGGGTCCACTTCAACTCCTGTGAGACCTGTCGTGCAAGAAGCACCCATCTCAGCACGTACATAATGTCTGTGACAATCAGACAGACGGAAAGACACTTATTCACGGAGTCCGTATTTCCCCAGAAGGCACGAAGGCCGTACTAAGCAATAAGAAAAGGACGTCAATGTCATGTTATCCCTTGTTGGCCATTTCGTCTACGTAGAATTTGTTAATCGTAGTTCTCTGGAGTTTTGTAAAAAATTTGAGAATGAAACAGGGGCAACTAACTTTTATGTGTAAGCAATCACGTTAAAGGCGCACTATTTTAATGTGTCTGATGTACAATTTAACAACCGATAAATTAGAAAGAAAAGATGACTGCACCAGAATTAAGTACACCATGTTTTGTTCAGCTCTGCTTGTACAGCTTTGTCTTGATTTATTACCCACTAGTTTACCTCAATACGGGCGGACTGCCGAAATGCTGTACAGTTAAAGACTGTGCAATAGACCGTTGCACTTGTTGATGTCTCTGGACCAGCGCGTTGCCGCTCGTGTGTTGCGCGCTAAAACATAATTATCATTTACCACACCGCACCCACGTCAACCGTCTGGCCAGCTTTACTGATCGAACCTATGTTTCATTTATGAGACTAAACGATTCCGATCATATCACTAAACTAGAGCTAAGCGATAAACAACTAAACGATTTGCAAAATTGAATTCGCTCAGAACACCCACTGGCAATTTGAATGATGGCCTCTTAAATCTCGTGCAAAATGCGAGTGTGTGACCGTTCCAAAGAATAGTATTTTTGCTTTAGATAAATAATAAGGTAATAAGTATGCGTTTTTACCTGGCATATGTGTGTATAGAATGGCGAAACATGTCCGGCGGCGCGGCGGCGTTGCTCGGCGGGTGGCTGCAGTTGCCGAACATCTCCATGTACGCCATAACTAGACAAAACAGTTTTATTAAGAACCAAACAAAAAACTCATTACGGCAAAGCTAATAGAGATGAAAGCATTCGTCTTACAGATGGCTATAAAATAACAACGCCAATAAGATTATATACATTTTATAAAATATAAGTATTGTTAATATTTGGTGAATCTGGTAAAACGATCAACGAATATTTTAGCACGGTGCGTTGCCTAAATTAAATAAGACTCGACATGTATTTATATGTACATACAAACCTAAATACTCGTAGATGCTTCTATCAGGTGAGCCGTTCTAAGTATTTTTCGACCCAAAAAATTATCCAACCATGTTAAAAACTACAAAAGGGATTTCATGAATCCATAAAAAAGAGAGTCGTAATAATAAATTAGTAAAATATTTACACACGTGTATCAAGCTGATATCAAATTACTCATAAAAATTGTTATACCGACATACCAATTAAATGGCGCGAAAATATACAGAGCATCTATCTATTTTGTAGAGAAATCACTAATTTTTTTCAATTACTACCACGTCCCTGTCATGGTATTCCAAACCGAATAAAATGAAGAGCCTTAAAATGCGAATGATACTAGTATACTCAGATCGTTGTTTCTAGCAATACAAAGCGAATCCTAACGCGCGGCGAGGGCTATACTGCTAATGAAACGCTAATTTCAATTTATCATCTCTCATAGTAATTGCCTACGTCACGCACCAAACTCCATAGAAACATTTAGATTCAGACTATTACTATTAAAAATAACTGATACGCTTATCAACAACAAGATAAAAAATAATATAGTGCCCGTCCCGTAGGCTCATCATAATAAAAAAAATCTCCAACATGCTCGGAAATGTCCACCTTACTGATGCAAAAACAGTACGGGAAGTTATTCGTCCCAGCTCAAAACAAAATTTAAGAAAAAAAGTCATTACTGTCGAGTAGCACCGACCAGGAAAAATGTATTCACAGTTTTTTTACTTTTTAAAACCATGTTTGGAATAGTAGGGAATTTACTAGGAACAGCCAATTACTCATACTTAAACAAAGTCATAGAGATACTAGGCTTTACGAACGGCGTTTACAGCGTGTTTAAGTGTCACAAATAGTTTTACGTTTATTAGGGTTCCGTACCCGGAGGGGCCCTATTTGCTGTCACTCACGTGTCCGTCTGTCCGTCATCTGTCACATAGGTTTTACAGCCAAACGGTTGGAGATACAATCTTCAAATTTTCACAACAACAATAACAACATCTTGTTGACCCAAAGCAATAAAGCCATACTAATTGTAAAAAAATATTTTTAAATGTTTTTAAGCTGAAGGGGGGCGCGAAAAAAAAAATTACCTACCCCATCGAGTGTGGTATCGTTGTTTAGAGCTCGTTGAGTAGATAAATATTAAATACTAGACTTTTGTTTAAAAAAAATATTAGCAGACCTATGAACATACTACTAATTTGGTACGGAACCCTAAATGTGCGAAGTCCGACACGCACTTGGACGGTTTTTTAAACATCTTGCGTTCATAAACTAAATTAAATGGTAAATTAACTGAAACGCGTTATAAATGTAATCATTTAAATCCCGTTTAATTCAATTTAAATTTATTTATAATATGTGATTTTATTTAACGGTATAATTCAGTTTTTTTGTATGTCGTGCGTTCTATTTTCGAATCAAAACAGCATTACGTATGAGTGATGTCGTGTACTATAAAAAAAGTTAAGGCGGGAAAGTATACTTTTTTCGTATTTTTGAGGGTTTCACGAAAATTCAAAAATAAAATTTCCTCGCATCGTTGCAGAAAAAAGCACTACAGAAGCCTCGGCCGTGAAGGGCGGTCACTTCCCGGTCTCTACAGCAATGATGTACTAAAACAGAGTAGACATTAAGGGAGCGTTTCCCGGCATCCAAATCTAACAGGCCAGAACTCCGTACTCAACTAATTTTACTAAGCAGCTTCCACCTTAAATAGCGTGGCGGATGAAAGCTACTCAAATTTTACGAACGCACAATTTATACCCTAGCTTTTATTTTATTTTAATTATGAACAAGGCAGAAACCAACAAAGGCTGATGTGTAACTCTTTGCAAGTGAACAAGGTAAGCAAGCAGAAAGTGTGACTAAGTCTTAGGTCTATATGTCAGTGATAAAAGCTGTGAAAACCGCTACAAGCACGAGGGATGAGGCTCCAGCTGGTCTGCAATTGGAGCAGATTTATGATTTTCATGTAAAAAACTAATCAGTATAATCTGAGTCGGGCTTTCGATTATAGATTGTTTTGATTATCTATGTTGGAACCAACGTGCATAAATTCAACTCAAGCTATTAGGGTAATTATCGTGTCCAAAAACAAAAAGTCCCGACTCCTGATCGAAACCCGATGGAAATGTTGACACCGTTTGGAGCTATTTAGCGCTTGCATGCATTCCACTCACCGCTGTATGCGACGCTTTGAAACACTGCGGCACCGCACCGGTACAACAGATAAACATGCCGTTATAACCCCATTTATATTGTACGCATCTTACCCTTTGATCGCATTTGTCATGTACATAAGACAATATAGTCGAAAATTTTAACGAATAACGGAAATAACCCAACATATATGTATTATAAGTCAGGCTGTAGATTGACAGCGAGCAAAAAAAATATAATAGAATATTCAAGAAAGTGTCCACTTCAGATAAGAATGCATTATTACTGTACTTGCTGATTGACATTGTAAGATTAAGGCTATTATATCTATTTATTCATCATCGTACGGATGCTCGCCACAATACAACTGCCAAATGCAGATGACTAGAGATCAAGGGTTAACTTAACAGTTTAGGTATCCTTAATTTAATGTTAATCATGTCCCCCAACAAACATTAATCCCATATACAGGGTGTCCCAAAAATGGTACGTCACATTGACACCGATGGTAGACCAGCCTAAGACGGACCGAACCAGCTTTTTTTGACGGTTTGGAAATGCGTTAGTGTCCGTTCACACAGACCGGCTCGGAGGAGAGCAGATTTTTATCACGTTGGAAACAGAGTTTTGTGTCATTGTAATAAGGTTTATTTTTGCATTAGCACTTCTTTTGCCATTAAGAATGCTTGAACGCGGTCCGTGTGAAATAATAAGAGGAGCCGCCCGGCTGCTTGACGTGCTCTTTCAATTCCGTGTGCGGCCAATTCCAAGCGTATACGAGTCGGTCTGTGTGAAAAGAAGAGCGCGGGCCGATGCTCTCCGAGCCGGTCTGTGTGGTAGGACCCTTACGCTTCATCCCCAAACCGAACCAGCCTAATATGACCTCAGCAAATATCGCATGGTTTTCAAGATTTGCCAGTTTAAACTTTAAACTGGAAATATCTTGAAAACCATGCGACTTTTACAGAGGTCCTATTAGGCTGGTTCGGTGCGTCTTAGGCTGGTCTACCTCTGGTGTCAATGTGACGTACAATTTTTGGGACAACTTGTACACAAGTGCCAGTGACAAAATAAATCATAGGTGCGAGTAGAGAACAAGACAGGTCATTCATACGTGAAATCAGCACGGGACCCGTATTATGGTCGCCTTCATCGCGGTGGATAAGGTTGGGTGCTTCCGTCACTCTCGCACTAACATAATGGTCAGAAAGTGACAGATGTTTTATCCAAGTCATCCACGTGATAAACACGACCATAATAAGCAGGTCATTCAAACATTTTATCCAAAAAGCTTTCCATTTGTTATATTTCTATTATGTATATTCTAACAATAATAACTTAAAAAAAGAATTGTAGTTGTAAAGTGGGCGAGATAGAATATATTAATTGTTTCTTCCCACTTTTTATTCGATTTCATAGTACAATAATCACAGCTGCAGAAAAAACTGCTATACTTATTTAGATTTAATTATCATCATACAACAAGGTTTCGTTCATGCATAAATAATTTCTTACAAAAAAAAGGGAGACCGATCTATGTAACTATGTCAACAAGTATAACATATACATTAAATTCGAAAGTCAATCTCAAAAGCGTTAGCTAGTACCTAAGTAAAATTCATGTTTATGTTTCAGAGAGCGAATGCGACTGCTGGGTGGAATTGTGAAGAGAAATTTACATTTTGTAATAACTCAACATCGGTCGAACGTGCGTGACCGATATCGAGTCGTGTTTAGACTTTTTTTTTCACTAACACGCTCGATATATCGTCCGTCTTATTGTTTCTACGATATTAAGTAACATGACATGTGTCTTATCCAACGTTAATGTAACCAAACAAGTGTACAAGTCTTGTGTTAAAGGGAAAAGTACATACTTTTCATGGTACATAACTACATAGCAGTGATATTTTTTGGTTTTAGGGGGAAACCTAATTAAACTATACTTATATCACTACTATTTATGTTACCATAATAATATACATAGATGATTCACCGGATTTCCGAACTAGCGTCAATTTAAGTTTATTTTAAACGTTTAATAGTGTTATTTTGACGAGACCATACGCTTTCCATTACTAATAAAAAAAAATCCCTACCTCTACAATTTTTTTTATTAATTTTTGGGTAGGTTTTACTTAGTATGTACATACATAGACGAACTTACCATGCCTTACAGACAAATTGAATCATCCACTTAAAGAGCATGCTACGTGAAAGATTACGCGGTCTCCATACAAATGAAGTTTAAGTGTATGTGAGTAAGTCGTGTCCGGTGCTCTGGCACGCGAGCGATATGTTTGAGCGAGAGGTCTGAATTGATACTGACTGTGTTTCTTTTTGAGCGGCAGCGGCGGCGGCCGGGGCGGGTGGTGGTCAGCCAGCGTGTGCGGCCGCGCCTCGCCATGCAGCGAACACACCGGGCTTTGCCTGAAATGAGACATAAAGGTTAACATTGTTTGATTATAAGAGACTAGCTTTTGCCCGCAACTTCGTCGGAGTAGAAATCGTTTATTGCTCCCTCAGGGACTGTCCAATTTTCCGGGATAAAAGTATCCTATGTCCTTCCCAGGGACTCAAACTATCTCCATACCAAATTTATAGAAATCGGTAAGGATTATAATTTTTTATTTTAGGGTTCCGTACCCGAAGGGCGCCCAACGGGACCCTATTAATATGCCTACGCTGTCCGTCCGTCTGTCTGTCTGTCTGTCTGTCTGTCTGTCTGTCAGTCCTAACTATAAAGAACTGTATCTTTTGAACCGTAGTAACTAGATAGCGGGATTTTTTTTCAGAATATGTGTTATTACGGCGGATTTACTAACAAATAAAAACCTAATAATAAAGTGACATAATAAATCCCATACAAGAAACGTTTTTTTCAGCGTATTTTTATTTTTGTTGTATCGTAAAAACGGTAAAACATACAAGCGTCAAATTTGGTATGATTATAGAACAAACCCTAAAGAATAACAACAAATACACTTGCTCGGTTTCTTTTTATTTTTTGTAGTTGTTGTTAACTTTAAAACTCCATAATTGATAATTATTTTAAACCTTAAGTCTTAAATCCTATCCATAGTTTCGGAAAAATGCGTGGACAAACATACATACCCCTATAAAAATATATATATATTTGTTTGTAAACCCTAATATAATAAATATCATATATGAATATATTGCAGTTCCAATAATATTACATATATACGTGTCAAGTTAATAACCACCTTTTTTTAAGTTGGTTAAAAAGTGTCAAGAACATACCTTCAAACTTTCGGTTGTTAAACAAACAAAAATTGACGTTATTTAATGCACTAGGTTAAACGTTGCTATGGTCCAAGAAAATAATGTTATAATTATAGTAAATAGTAATTTCTATAACACAATGATGGGATATTGTTTCGAAATAAAAGCAACTCGCAATAATGAAGTAACTAGAATTAGTCGCAATGACTGGCTATTTTAATAGCTGTGTGGTTTATAAACCGTTGCATTGCACGGAACACTTTTCGCTCGAGATTACTAAGACTATAGTCATTTTGGTTATAGTAGTAGATGATTCAGATTCAGATTTTATTACTCAATATAAATTACAGTATAAATTGCACTTCATGTCAAATTACAAGTTATTACATTGAGATCGTCAGAAATAGAAATTACACATTAATGAAATTACAACAATATAAAATTTGAATGATTTAAATTACGTGTTAATGTCATCTTATAAGTATATCTCCATTAAGGATCGTCATAACAAAATGATATAGTAAATACGTGGTCAGTCAGGTCAGATGTATATAAGATGGAAGTTACTCCAGCGAAAGATAAAGAAAGAGGGAGACAGAGGGGGGAGAGAGAGAGGGGGGGGGGGGGGGGGAGAAAGGGAGAGAGAGAAAAAAAGACAAACAAGTGGTAATTTTCCTTGATGAAGTGTCTAAGGAGTTATTGCCTTAGATCCAATAAAAATTGCGACAACTGCTATTAGTATATTCTGTCACAACTCAAGAGCACTATTTTACGCATGTTACTGTTGTTGCACAGCACGAGCAAGTGCGAGGGGGCGGAACGACAGTAATAATTACTGTTCTGAACGCGTGTTTATAATTAATGATAGTATTGCATGCCCCGTTAATAACGACGAAAACGTAAGGTTAATCATTTGCCTTGAACAATTGGCATAAGTAGTGGAAATACGTGTTATATTGTTTACTGAAGTCCAGTTTGAATAAGTGTTGGTTGAACGTTCCGAATTTTACATACGTGTATTATATTCATGTTGAATTACTGATTCCGATTACCGTTATATCAAAGTAGTAAATTAAATACAAATGGACGATTACCGCAGATGTACTGGCGTATGTCAACTTGTTTTTTGTCAATGAGGGAAAAGAGTTCTATCTGGGAACTATGTTTGAGAGAATGCGAAGTTGAGAACGTCTACGAACTCTAACAATTTACTAATTTAGTATAGGTACCGCTATCATTTTCAATATAACGCATAACGCTTTTGCACAGGGCCGTGAATATCACTAAACTCTTTAACGTGTAAGTTCCTCTAACACATACAATGCCACTCTATTTCTGCACAAAATAAACCTAATAATGAGTTGCAGGCGCTAAATGTTTGAGAGGCGAGGTTAAGTTGAGCAATCACCTGATTTCCACGGTGGGGAAACTCTGTTGGACGTCGGCGCGCGCGCTGCGCCGCGTCTTCACTGGCAGCTCCGGCGGCGTCTCGCCTTCGTCTGAGGTGATGCTCGGCAGCCTGCACACCAACACCACTTATAAACCAAATATACCAGACCAAACCACCACCAAATATACCAGCAACCCTGGACGCAAAGCCAAAGGCAAATTAAATTTTCAATATCGAATTAATTATAAATACATGCTTAGCTCGTCTTAGCATAAAACCAGATTGTTAAACTGCATACGTAGCGGCATCAAGGCGGATAACCATACAAATCATGAGGTGTTATTGTTATTAGAAAGCTTAGTAAAGATGCTAGTATTCCAACTGGGTAAGTAATACGGTCTGAGAGATGTCACTCACGTTGTGCTTACAGATTGGTGCGTGGTTACATTTGTCATATTGATAACATTCATGAAGCTCTCAAAACTTTGTCGCGTGCCCATCATTTCGTTCATATACACTGTACTGTCAAAATTACTGCAAAAACAATAACACAAAAAGCTTGAAACAGAGAACACAAAGAAAGGAAATTAATAGAAAACAAAAAAGTTAAAAACATCACAAAATAATTTGCGGTAAATAACCTGTCCGTATGAGTTGAGAAGTGGTGTGAAGCGAATGTTGAAGTGAAACTGTGTTCTGTTGAAATTTCGGCGTGGCCCACCGAGACGAAACCTGACTCATTTGAAAAGCTGTTGGATACAAAACAAAAATTAGAATGTCATCTCTGTAAGATCTAATCAATCACCGCAACTCAATATCAACTATATAAGATCAAAAAGTTTGTGTTTTTGTACGTAAGAGGTGTTAACTTTACTACACTTGTTTTGAGTAGGTTTTTATAGGGCTGTTGATCAACAAAGAGTGATCAGATACATACTGATGGACATACCGATTGTGGTTAGCGTGTGAGTGGACGTGAACGCTGTTGGCGTGGGACTCGTGCGACTCGAGCGACGCTCGCATCTCGCCGGCGCTGTTGCAACTGCAAATGCCTGCAAGAGGTACGTTCACGTTATGAATTATATCCGTGCACATCACTAGTGTTTTCAATTCACGACGTCCGCCCCGCCATTTAAATTAACGTTAGTAGGTTGCCATAAAATTAAGTAATGGGGCGGGACTTCGCGGTTTGAAAACACCATACAACACATAATGTACCTAATACCATATTTTAAAATTCTAAAGTACAACCTTAACTCATAAGTATAAAGTTTTATTGCCAATGCAAGCTTTAGGCGGTTATGACATTTCATAACGCAAACATCGCAGGTATTCTATATTCAATGTTTTGAAACGTAAGTTTGCAAATTTATATAGAGTTATTATTTATTTTATCCGTATTAGTCAATCAGTATCGAGTGAAGGCTTTCAAAAATACGGATAATAGGTTCATGCTAAAATAATCGTGACATATTTTCTATCACTCGACTTTGATTTCAAGCACTCGAAAGTCAAAAATCGCCCCCCTGGTCAAAGTCACAGGAATCTGCTGGACACGTGCGTCATGGGTGCTATTATTTTCTCCATAGAGATGCCAACGTTACAGCAGTGGAAGACTTCACAGGCTTGATGATGATGATTTATAAAGAAGAAAAATCACTTAACTCCATAAAACTGTGATTAATAAATACCTAAATGCACTGAACTACAAATTATGGTTACGACACTTTAAATAAAAAAGTCAATAATTGATGTCGCTCATTATGACGTAAAAAACATTCCCTTATGTTATTGGTTGCCACCTTTTCCGCGTATATTCCACTTTTATTTATAATGAAAATATACTTTACAAACATACACGCTGTTACAGTTGTTGTATCAATACACAAATTGGACGAATATGGTGGGTCTCTTAAGGAAAACTTTAATTCAAATATTTCCGCGGTAAAACCCACGACATTTTATAAAACATACATTGTCCAGCCTGAATGTAAGCAACTGATTTAACTGCCGCACTCGGAGACGTCAATTAATTTTTAAGTTTGTTGCCTCTTATTCCATTGCTATAGAAAAGAAAATGACAGCAGCAACTTTAATCAAACTTAAAACTTAATTGACGTCTCTGAGTGCGGCGGCAAGTGTAAAAAATAATAAAACTGTTAATTAATCGTTAATTATAACGTAAAATTTGTCGCACATACACGTACTTTAACAGACTTCAAAAAAGAAGGAGGTTCTATGTTCGGCTGTATCTGGTTTTTTTATGTGTGTCCACCGATTATGTATGTCAATTGTGGACCGATTTTAAAAAATCTTTTTTTGTTTGAAAGGACATTGCTATTGTGTATATGTACCTAATTGACGCCGGCTTGGATGGATATATCTACTTCATGTTTATTAGACTCCAAATAGGCAATTCCTAAGGCAATTCCTTCCTAGGAATTGCCTATTTGGTTAAATAATGACCAGTCTCCTGACCGGTCATTATTTAACCTCGTTTAGTGGGTTTTTGAAGACGGTTTTACTGTATTTTTTATAAGAAAGGACGTTCGCACAGTCAGTTAGATTGCAGTTTACTAGATGAAAAAAAGTAGCAAGAGTGAATTTATTAACATTAAGCAGTTTAAGTAATATACCTATTATTACTCGCGAGGCAGAAAAACATAAAGGCAATCATACTTAATTTATTTCGCTTGTCGGATCTAATACATGATAAATGGTGAGGCAGAATTTTTTAAAACATATGTATAAAAAATTTCAGCCTCAATATCAAATGTAGAGGTTATAAATCATATGATTTATAACCTCTACATTTGATATTTACTTTAATCATCAGAAAAACATTAAAATGTAAATTTGCCTTTGGCCATTCAACTCTTTAATTATGTTATGAATAATCACAGATATATTTTTGGATAGACATTGAAGTGGTTCATAGCAAAAACTATTTTACAAATTAAATTTCTTGTATCGATCAATTCGCAAGAGCTGCCACGAATGGATAGAATGGGTGGCTCACAAAATCATAAGTTAGTGGTATTACATTAGTTCTTTCTAATCGTGGTAGCTCTTGTGAATTGATCTACTTATATCTGGATGATTAAAACGAAAGAAAAAAATGAAAATATTAAAAATCTTAATGGGGAACCTTCTCGATATCGGGTAGTTCAAACCACCTTAGTTTTCGTTTTTCGCAAAATCATTCAGTGGTTCAATTAATCAATGATTCAATGTAATAGTATGGTTGCGATCGGGTAAAATAAACACAACAATTAAATTCATAAACCATTGCAGCAGCAGTTAAATCATAAATAATTCGCAAACAAAATTAGACATTTATAGACATGCAATGCACAGCAATTATCTATTGGCTTGGCAGTAATATCAACCGACACCGGCTATAACGCACTATCTAGCAAGCTAGGACGAAATGACTGATTTGTTTTAATGCTATTGTTTTCAATCCATAAACTCCCCGCCCCACTACTTAATTGTTCGTACATTGACACCACTGTTACACAGGTTGGTGAATTTAAAATATAGTACAGTTTTAAAGAGCAGTACTTCAAAATTATTATGCGCCTCGGCATTTTCAAGCATCTTGGGGAAAACAATCTCACTTCAACGCTACATCTTGATCAGAAAAACTGAAGAATGTGGAAATGTATTGATTTCAGAGTAGAATGTTCGCCTGGCCGTACAATTGACCACATTTCAAAATTGCAAGTGATGCTAAATCCAAAACTATTTGGGTACTTAAGGGCCAGGATTCCAAAAATATTGTATTTTTATTTTTATATACAGTAGTTTAGTAAATATTAAGGAATATGTGCAGACCGGAAGAATGACGTCACTGATATGCCTGTATGCTCTTGCAAATCATAGCCTGCACGGGAGAAAAAAGAAAACGGTTGTAGGAATAGTCCAATTTGGAATTAAGCACAAGACGGACTTCAAGTGAAAATATCCGCAATTTGGCAATACAACTTTTATTGGTTCTGTCAAAACACTTTTTTTTAAATTGCCGGTTCAAAACATAGGCAAAGGTTGACTAAAACATAGACATAGATTCAGGCATATCATGTCACATACGCTCTTTTAGTATAACTTTTACTTCAAATGCATTTTTTATAAGAAATCAAAATATTTTGGAAAACAAAAAAATACATGTTCCATTTTTAATGCTCTTTCCAAAGTACACGTAAAATACAAAAGTGAAAAAAATGTATTGTTGTCAATTGTAGTTTTACCAAATGTAGCCACTTGGGCAGATTTTGGAGTACCCTCAACACAAATAGAGAAGCCTTGTGTTTGATCAGATCATGCTTGTATAGGGTCCGAACGGGTGAAATTACTTCGGAGGGCATTCTCAGCAAAGATTCATAAAAAGCTCTGCAGCTAGCTTGATTGGAAAACTACGTCGCGTCGGGGGTTTATATGTTTGAATGTATAGTTAGATTAGACATACGGTGGTGGCCAGATAATTAGGGACGCTTATGTTTTTCCCGTACAAATAATTGCCTTCAAATAGGACTTACCGAAATTGATCACCCAAAGAGAAGTACTAGACCAATTTTATTGTTATTTACAATTTACGTTAGACCATTAACTAAGATTTATACTGAAGTACAATTAATTTCTATTGAAAACGTACCATTGATTTTATAGCGATTTAAATACAGGGTGCTGACGCATCCATACAATATTTTCAAACTTTGTATAAACGCTAAGATTACTTTTTCAAATCCTTCTAAAATTAAAGCTACGTTTTCAACAGGCATTAATTATACATAACGTTTAACCTTACTTTATATGTTAACGATAAGTGTAACTCACAATAAAATTGGTCACTTACTTTTTGATTGGTGGTCAATTTCGGTAAGTCATATTTGAAGGCAATTGTACGGGAAAAACACAAGCGTCCCTAATTATCTGTCCACCACTGTGGTTTGTGTGGTAGTTACTGACCGACTATGTCCGAAGAGGGCGGTGTGGCGAACACTCGGTCGTGACTGTTGTCGTGTGCGTGCCGCTCCTCGTCGTTGGAAACGTTCAACATCGAGTCCAGGGAACCGCTGCTATGCGATTGGAGGGACAGTCTGAGGGAAATTAAAACAGGTCAAATCACTTGGTATGAAGGTATCGTGACCACACGTCCCGCTTTCAGGCTGTCCGTCCCGCTGTCCCCAGCGAGGGCATAAAAGTCCCGCTTTCGCAAACAGACCAAATGAGAATTTAATTTACAATTATTAGCTCTATTTGTACCTAAAAACGAGACCCGATATTTTAAAACTAATTTGTTCATCCGAAAAATACAAAAATACTGCCTAGAAGTCACGTCAACTCATACAACTTATTTATTATTAGTATTATTATTCCTTATTCAATAAATAACTTGTAAAACACTAAAAAGTTTTTTTTACATAATACCGCGGGGGAAGTCTCGCTTGAAAAAAAAGAAATAAATGGTCACGTTATCTTTAGGTGCAATAACGAGAACATTAAGGCGCACAAGCTCGTCAGATTGTATCGTCATTATTGTTATGATTGCATTGTCGTCCGGGCTACGTGTACCTACTAACCAAATTCCCAAGCCACAGAAACTACTGAGTGATTAGAAATCGATTAATAATTTACAAAAAAATAAACACGCGTCTAGTTGAAAACTTTTGTTGTGATCACATTTTATTATACGCAAACTAAACAAACAAAAATCACCACACTTCATTTGGTCGACTATTAATTTAGTTATAATAATGCGTAATGTACATAGGACGCCATAAGTTCATATCTTATACCGAACGTATCCTATCCTACTTATTAAACGAGAAACATTTGTATATAAGTACAAATATATATCGAGGGGCGTTCAATAAGTTTCGAGAATCGGTATGAACCATTATCATATTGATATTATTTTAATGTGGACTATAACCATGGCACTAATCAATCTTAAATTAGAGAAAATAAAATATAAATTATACATTGGTTTCCTGTGATAGCTGAACAAAAAACATCTGTATGAACAATTTTACAAGACGGCAAAAATAAGATTTAGCTTTGTATTTATTTGGAGCGTTGTGGAGAAAGTACTGAAGCACTAATAAAAAATATTGTAGTTGAAAATGAAACGATGGTTTATCATTATGATTTAAAGGATAAACAAGTTATCTTTGCAGTGGATTATCTCCAGCTCTGTCTTCGGCCTTTTTTAAGATTATTGAGGCCTACAAATAAATACTGTGACATTAGCTTTTAGCAATGAGCTCAAATAATCTATGAGAGTTATATAACATTATTCTATCATAGATATGGAAAAAATTAAAAAAAAAACCTGGAAAAAATATTATGAATTTGCGGCAGAAATGATGCTTCAGAGCCTTCTAATTAACAAGGGTGCTGCTCTCCGACCAAAGTTCTGAACTAATAACCGCTCCCAATGTTATTTAGCCCTAACTTCGACTACTACTTCTCATACACTAATTTTCAAAACAAACTAGGTGCATAAAAATCACGAGCTGATGATGACTTAGTGAAGGCACGTGAACGTACAAAATTTTACCTCCGAAAGTAAAATTATTTTTATAGAGGTAAAATGAAACAAATTAATGACGTTAATTAAAGTTTGCAAACATAGAATGTGCGCCTATTCCCATTAAAATATTACCATCTCCCATATATAATACCGATTCTCAAAACTTATTGAAAGGCCTTGGTATAAAGGGGCTTAATTTGCAAATTTCAAAACTATTTTTTTTTTATTTATAGTTCTTTACTTTCGGATTTATGACCAAAAATGTACAATAAACGACCTGTCCCCCCCTCCTTATCGCTGAAGTTTACGGGCCGAAAAAACTGAAATAATTCAGACTTATAGACGTTTATCTATATTTTATAAAAACAATAAAAAAAGTTATGAATATCAATGGTTTTTGAGATATTAACAAAATTGTAAATCCCTGTTAAAATTTAGGCAAACTAAAATAGACGGATTGCGTCGGAATATTAATATGTACTTATATTACTAAACATTCAAAATGCGAACCATATTAAATACGGAACCCTCGGTGCGAGAGCCCGACTCGCAATTGACCGGTTTTTATTTATTGTAAACCGATTAATTTGAGAAGGAAGTAAGTTTACCTGTCAATGGACTGGGCTATAAGGGAGTTGTCATTCGCAGAGCGTCGCTTGGGCGGCAAAGGTGGAGCCAACTCGATTTTCCTGTAACAGATTAACTCTCACTTAGCTATTACTGTACCGCCAATAGAAAGTTGTAGAGAACTGCATAAATGAACATTTACTTCGTTGTAATGCAGGTAGTAAACAACAAGCTTTCTAACAGTTAATAAATTACTTGTATTTCCTACACTCAACAGTATAAATAAATACAAACTTTATGGCGTACAGATCGATTCACAAGAGCTGGCACGAATGGATCGAACAAGTGAACGAAAGTTTACATGTGTGTAAAATAAATACAGATCTTCGGTTTGAAATTTGAATAACGTTTAAAGGGACGGCACTCACACAATCATAGATGTCATTAGTTTCGTTCGTTCCATTCGTGCCAGCTTTAGTCAATCTACCTGTAGGTACTCTTGACTGTACGCGTGTAATTAATGTCAAATTGCTCAATTAATCCCTATTTATTTATTTCGACAGGTCACTGTGTGTTTCAGTCATTATTTATCGATCAATCGGTTAACAACTCGTATACAATAGTTATTGTTTGTTATTGCCTATTGGTAGTGACTTTACAAATGCAAATTAAACTCGTCATAAGCCCAGCCCAGATTTCCCTCATTAACTAGAGGTAACTCCGCCTTTCGGACCCTCCCGTTAATTCCCTTTTTTTAATGCTGAATGGGGAATAGAGGAAATGGGTGAAAGGGATAGGTGCCGGTTGATCGACTGACGTGTCACGTTTGTTGTGACGTCCCATCCTCTTCGCATAGTTTAAGCAAAATAATCCAATTATAATAAATTAATATGTAAGTTTGTGATGATGTTTGTCTTTCTTTAATAGCTCCCGAGGGAAAAACGAAAAATGTGTTTTTGGCCCTTTTCCCACGGCAAACACGGTTTATCGCAGGATCCGATTTAGTGGCAACAGTATTTCAATACACGCGTTAACACAAGCATACGGTTACAGGATCCGGCAATGCGGTATGCTTGTGTGAACGCGTTGCGAAAGGTCCCTTGGTAAACAAAGTAGCAGGCGAAGACGGTGTGAAAAAGATCACAACTTTAAAAACCGGTCAAGTCAATGAAGGATCGATAGAAATCTACTAAAACCCGCATGTTACTACTGAAAAACCAATATTACGGCGCTGAACTGGCAACGTTGTACTTATTTCCTGATTATAAGAGAAAAGTTATGAGGAACTTTGGAATATATGTTGCTTTGTTTCCTGTATGCATTGAGATTATTACTAATATATAGTAATGTCATGAAGTTATTATAAGTAGGTAATATAAAGTACGAGCAAATTAACAAATTTATATGAATCTTAAACTGCTGACAGATAAATACTGACGACGCTTATATGAACACGTTTACCATCCCTACAAGATTTTTGATAGCTTTCATACCTAACGTCAAGTGGATAATGTGGTAGTATCTGAGACACTTACCGGTTGGGGCGAGCTGGTTTGGGCGGCGGTGAGTCTGGCGCGTCGAGCACCGACTCCGAGGAGTGCGAGGCTCGCACCACAGTAGACTCGGAGCCCGAGTCGCCCGTGAGCAACGACCGCTCTTTCGGCGTCAGCGGGATATCTATCAATTAAAACCAATAATTATTATACTAGCATGCCCATTTGACAACATTTTACTCGCATGCCTATTTGACAGGTAATTTATCAAACAGATGGACAGGTAGAAACAAATAGGGTGCGTCTCCACTAACTACATTATCATTGAAAACCTTTAGTAACTGTGATTTGTCAATATCAGATCCGAACAGTTGTGAGAAAAAGTTATATAATTAAAAGTGATCCTGGAGGCGGAACCGTCGCAAACCACGTCAGAGTTAGCGGCAGGCTTCGGTGTCAGTGATAAAACAGTTTTAATTCATTTGAAACAAATTGGAAAAGTGAAAAAGTTCGTTAAATGGGTACCGCACGAATTGAGTGAAGCAAACCAAAAAATTCGCGTCGAATGTTGCGTTACACTACTCCACCGGCACAATAATGAGGGGATTTTAAATCGTTTCGTTACTTGTGATGAAAAATTGATTTTGTACGATAGCCGGGAACGCTCATCACAATGGTTGAGCCCAGGAGAACCGGCCAAATCCTGCCCGAAGCGAAAGTTGACTCAGAAAAACGTACTGGTGAGTGTTTGGTGGACCAGTGTTGGTGTCATCCATTACAGATTCTAAGGTCTGGCCACACAATTACAGCAAATGTATATTGTCAACAATTGCAAACCATGATGGAAAAGCTAGCCGTTAAAAAACCGAGGTTGGTCAATTGCTCTAGCCTACTCTTGCTTCAGGACAACGCCAGAGCACACACTGCAGACGGTCACTAAATTAGAGAAACTGGGACTGGAATGTCTCCGACACCCACCGTACTCCCCGGACATTGCTCCAACTGATTACCACGACTGATTAAAACTGATTTTTTCGGAATTCGGACAACTTCTTGCAAGGAAAAAAATCAATTCTGATGAGGCCATCCAAAACGCCAACCAAAGGTTTGACAATACCTACCTACCTATAAGATGGCAAAAGTGCATAGAAAGCAATGGTACATACTTTGATTAAATAAATATTTCGTTTCATTTTTTCCATATAGAACGCCAATTTCATATGTAAGCGTAATAAAGAAAATAGCCGAAAGTAAATAGTAGTAAAGGAGAGGATGACCAATAAATTGCACCGGCCTAGCGTTTGCATATGTGAGCAGGCACAAATGCAATCGCAATAAGTTTGCCACTACATCCGACCGCCTTTCTCAATTTAACTAACATTTGTATATTACATACCGGGTAAAGAGTTTCGCTGTGTGGAAGCGCGCTGTGAGACGAGCGCCGGCCGCGGAGATAGCGCAGGGCGCGTCATGTGCTGCTGGGCTAGCGCTGCGACTTCCTCCACCGCCGAGGTGACTCCTTTAACCACAGAGCTGACGTGCTCCGGCGACAGGGCCGCCGCGGACGGGTCTAGCTCTTCGTTGCTCGCGTTGGCCCGCAGGCTAACCGCCGCAATCTCGTCGCAAAGCTGAATAAGCATCGCCAAAGCGTCGCACAGGCGCTTCACAGCACTCATCAGCGCCGGCGACCGACCCGTGTAAGGTTTTATAGCTGCAAATACAGAGAAACATTAAACGTTTAACTTACTACGAGCATTAAAGCATTCAAAGCCCATGGAAGTCATTTTTGTGCATCTATGATGCGTCGTGTGCGTCATAAGCGGACTTTTGTTGTAAAATATTCGATACAGAGCGCTATGACGTTATTATAGCTATTCGCAAAGCAACGCTGTTTACGTTTGTTTTATTAAGGGTATTTTATAGCATATTACTGTAATTGGGCCTCTAATCCACTTTGTCTTTGCCCACCTTGTTTCTTTATGGTTATCTTATTGTTGCCGTTATAATAACTCTTATTCACTGGACAGTAGTAGTGCAGGATCCGAAGAGAGATCGACCTTAACCCATCTGCTTACCGGATGAAACATTTTTTTTAAATCTCGAATATAGGAATACAGGAATAGTTAATGGCTATATCTATTAAAATTGTTTTCATTCACTTTTTTCATGACCGGTTTATTGCGGGAAATACTTATACAATTGTGTTTGCACTTAAATTATCTTTATTTTGATATGTATTTCGACATTTTCGCTTGCACAAAAAGTAACATCCGAGTTGAGACACTTTTAAGAATATTATATTTATACATTCTTAAAAGTGTCTTAATTCAGGTGTTACTTTTTTGATCGATTTGAAAAATAAATTTAAATATTGCTTAATTAACTTTAACCCAAATTAATATTTTAAATTAATAATTTTGAAAATGTTAAATAACCATAACCTAACCCAACCTCAAAAATTAAAACCAGACTGGCGACTATAGGTCTAGCGCTTAAAGTTGGAGGTTCCTGCGGCGGTGCAGCGGTGCGGAAGCTTCATTCGGGCGTGCTTCAGCATCGCTGTCGTTAGACACGACTCATTTGGACTGGCCGCTTTAAACAAAACGCACACGAGATAATACAACCGAAGATGAGTCCTCCGATTACGGCTCAAACTAAACAAGTTGTTTATAAAGTGTATAAATATTTTAAGGCAAGAAGTTCAGATCCCAATTCTACTGCCCATAAAGATGCCATTAATATACATAAAATCAAATACATAAGTACTACAAAAATTACCATCTTAGCAACGAGATAATGGATCAATATATGTATTATAAATTTACGACACGAGGAATCAGATAATGATAGCGATTCAAATCATATCTCTACAGACAGCGATTCCATGGATATGGATATGCTTTAATTGGATTTAAAGTTCAAAATTTCAGTTCAAAACATTTATATAAATAAATAAATCAGGGACAATCTCACACAAATTTACCTAGTCCCAAACTAAGCTCTAAGTTTGCACAGTCAAGGTCATAAATAGTTATGTATACATTTTAGTAAGTACCTTGTCACTAATCGCTGTGACATTCATATATGACAGTTTAAACATGACAGTAAAAAGACAAGGTACTAAAATGTATACATATTTATGACCTTGAATGTACTATGGGTACCAGGCAACGATATACATACTTATATGTATTTCTCTAATACATACTTAAATATATAGAAAACATCCAAGACTCAGGAACAAAATACTCGCGCTCATTACACAAATATTTGCCCATACCGAGATTCGAACCCGGGATCCTTAGCTTCGTAGGCTTATTAGCTTCGGGAGGCGATTTTTGACTTTCTAGTTTTTTCTAGTGCTCGAGTGAGAAAAGTTTTTGGTAAACAGTATTAAAAACACTGAAAGTGTATATAAATAATAATATTCTCGGCACAAGTACAACTTCTAATTATGTCGTATGTTTATCTATATTTCATAAGGTAAAGGTAATCATCGACTTTCTGCGTTCAACGAAACACGTGAATATATTAAGTCAAGTCAATCACTAGCTTTCGAGTGAAGGTTTTCAAAAATACGGATAATGGGTGCATGCAAAAATAATCGTGACATATTTTCGTGTGCTATTATTTTCTATCACTCGACTTAGATTTCGAGCGCTCGAAAATTAAAAATCGCCCCCCTGATCTGCAAATCTCTCTATTCGGAGTATAATCATAAATATCATGATATATAATAACATTTAAGTTTACCTTTATGAATGTTGGCGATAGATTCGAAAACAATGGTGCCGTTATCAGGAAGCATTTCCAATTTTCTCTTTGTAATCACATCGGAAAAATGTTTCAGACCGAACGTAACCTGCAATCAGAGCATTAAAATACTTCAATTGAAATAATACGTATCAACCCAATTGAAACGGACTTAAAACTACAAAAAAAGTTTGGACTAATAACGGACCTCTTTGACTAGCCGTTCCAGTTCTTTGGCAGGCGTGACTTCCCCCTCCTCGGTCGTGGATGTTTTCGCAGCCATATTGCGAATTTTAGGACTAAGCGGCGAGTGTGACCTAAAAAAAAACAAATCTAATACTTAAAAAGAACATATTGCATTGCCGCCTCAGCACAAGCTGAGGCGGTAAGTTTGTGAGCTGTAGAAAGCGGAAGGGTCAATTGCACTTCTTCTCAAGGAGAGATGAACGGATTTCATATTTTTTGACAAATTTCATGGTTTTATACGTAAACAGTTAAAAACTATAACCCCGACTGCCGCCTAGTATGACGCACCCTTGAATATTTAAATAGCCAACGACATTCGCACGTTATTGACGAATCACATCACCCATTTATTAAGATCGGTCCAATAATTCAGGAGCTGGAGTACAGTCACGGTCTTTAAATTGGGACCCACTTTAGGTCCAAAGCCAACCTCACATTCTACAGCAATAAGGTGGAGTTTCCTGTAAGTTACAAATGACTTGGCATCTCTAATGACATTGACAACTTCAAGCAATATTTTTTTGAAATGGGTCCCAAATTAACGTTTGTGACTGTACATACGATTTTTTTACATTGAGGCAATCGGGTAGAAACTGATTATTCCTTCTATGGCTCTTTTTTACTTAAAAACTGTCTAAAATTATAAACCATAAACTATTTGATGTAATCACTCCACACCAGGTAACTTTGAATAGGTACGTTTTTATTTATTCGTATGGCGATTATGTGCATAGAAAAGATTTTTTATTTATGTCATATGCAAAGAAACCTGGATATTTGCATATGACTTTGAATAGGTGCTCAGCTAACATTAAACAGCCTTAAAAATAACATTGATCATTTAAGTATTTGTAATGGGAATGAGATTAATGAACTCAATAATGTCTAATAGCTTAGAAATGCACAAATACGAGGGGTGTTAAATAAGTTTTGAGGTTCGGTATGAACCATCCTCATAATGATATTCTTTTAATGTGGACTATACCACAGTACCAACCTTCCTCCTTATCAACCTTTAGTTAATTAGAGAAAAAAAAATACATTTTCACATGTTTTTCTGTGAACAAAAACAAAAAAACATCTGTATGAACAATTTTACAAGTCGGAAAAAATAAGTTAGTTTTTTAATTATTTGGAGCGTTGTGAAGAAAGTACTGATGCACTAATAAAAAATATTGTAGTTGAAAATGAAACGTTGGTTTATCATTATGATTTAAAGGATAAACAAGTTACCTTTGCAGTGGATTTTTTGGTCTCCAGCTCTGTCCCAAAATTTAGGGTGGTTTATTCGGCCTTTTCCAGAATTATTGAGGTTTACAAAAAATACTGTCACATTAGCTTTTAGCAATTAGCTCAAATAATCTATGAGAGCTATATAACATTATTCTATCAAAGTATTGGAAAAATATTTAAAAAAGCTGGAATAAAATTACGAATTCGCGGCAGGAATTGTGCTTCAGAGCCTTGTAATTCATAAGGGTGCTGCTCTCCGACCAATGTTCTGAACTACTTCTCATTCACTAATGTTCAAAATCCAAACCACTACATAAAATTACGAGGTGATGATGACTTAGTGAAGGCACGTGAAGGTACACAATTTGACCTCCAAAAGTAAAATTATTTTTATAGAGGTAAAATAAAACAATTGAATGACGTTAATAAAAGTTTACAAACATAGAATGTGTGCCTATTCCCATTAAAATATTACCATCTCCCACTAAACCATTTTACCTACGGCAGTTTTTAAGCCGTTTCATATGTTACCTGCACACACGTGTATTTTAGAGATTTTTAGACGAATGTAATGATCCTGTGATATAATAAATAAGAGACAACAACAACGCACTACATAAGCGCTGTTATTTATACGTATATAATATTTATATTCATACATTATTGTAACGGGTAGAGAAAGGGAAATCATTTGTATTGGCAGATATCTGCACACATATTCTCTTATATTGGTTCTTTCCGACATTTTATCGACTAATGCAACACGGGGAGAAAAGATTCCCGTTGAGAAATCAAACCTCAATCACGAGAAAACACACAGTTTTTTAAAAAGGTAACGTTCAACGATACTGAAACTAATGTAATTCAAGAATGTCAACACATAAAACTAGGCTGAGCTACTAGTATAGTATTTATTATATTGTCTGTGTTTGAGCGCAACACATTACCATTTTCCCAAATAAAACCATGAATTGAGTAATTTATGTTACAAATAAGAAACAATTAATTAGCTAAAAATTGTAATGTTATTACATGATTGGTCGGATTGCGTTGCGAAAGAAGTTGCTTTGCATGCCAGCCCACAGTGGTACCTACAGTCGAGTTCAAAGATATGTAAACACTTTTGCGCTTTATCCCATTGATATAAGGTGCAAAAGTGTGTACCTACATACTTTTGAACTCGACTCTACGCGTCTTATTTGATATTCAAGAAGGAGGACCCGCCCGGTTCACCTCACTCCGCTAAATGCTTGCTCAAACAAAAACACGACGCTAAAATAAACATGGCAATCAACCTGAATTGACGTTCCTGAGTCTAATTTACGAGTATATTATTAACCAGCAACATTATATTATAAATCGTACCGTGTCCCATTGTTAACGAGCCTCCGATGAAGTCTGTCCGTACGCTTGTTGAGCCACTGGCCGACCGGTGAGCGCACAGAGTTCGACATTTATGAACCCAATCTGCTACCGTAAAAACCCCACTTGATCACACTTGTCTTGTCACGATGTCGAAATATTTACACCGAAACTAGGTCCGCTGCCAAACAGTTATACTAAAAAATCGTGCCCGACCACTACAAAATAAATATAAAAAGCGATTTAGTCATGGTCTCCGCGCACCGACATTAAAATGTAATCACTCTGCAGAGGCCCCTCTAAACTAATGAGATTTCAGCAGACAACATTACTAACGAGTGTGACACTCGCTACTTGTGACTCACAACCGGCTTTTAGTGAAATGTCCACACATTATCGATGCGATAGCGCCGCGCCGGTCCGAGCGACAGCGCGTATTGCTTGCTTTACTTTACGCAATGCCGTACAAAGGTTAGCAGCTGTTCGATTTTTACTTTTAAAGAATTCTCGATAAAAATTTAATTAACCACCGAAGCCTACGCCTTGCGATACGCCATGCTCTCACGGAAGCGGTCCGGATAAAACTGTTAAAATGAATGACACTTTCTTATGATGTTGTTAGTTGAAGATAACGGAGTTATGTATGTAAATTTATCAATTCAGATAAGAATAATACTGTTTTAAGATATTATCGTAATGTACACAACTCGTCAGTCATCAGATAATAATCCTTCTCTACACGAGCTCGGGGAAAGAAGAATATTTTATAAATCAGAAAACATGTAACTATGACGATATTGAGGATATTTGAAAATATAATTCAATACCGATCTCAAATTTACCCGAGTTGGAAAGAATAATACGAATTCACAAAGAATATGAAGATATTTTATGTTAATTAAGTGATAAAAAACGAATAATAATAAAAAAAAACCGCACAATGATCACTCCTAAATTAAACTTGAGTTCGCAATTAACTGTTGTTTACAAAAAGGCAAAATAAAATATCAAACGACGACATAACTATCTAAAAAACCTTTTTAAACAATTAAATAGTGAGGTAATAAACATGACGACAATTATTTCAACTTGATTATATTGCCTTTTGTAATTTTCCAAACTCGTGTCTCGGAAGGCTAGACTGAAGAACACAAAATATCACAAGAGTAGCAAACTCACCCCCTTACCGGTATGACCTGACGTCATTCGTGTTGGATAAATACCTCAAAGAATCCAGCGCTACACATTGTCAAGCGAATAAGACCCTCGATTTCTAGCAAAGCGCTCACTTTGTAGGTACCGGGAGAGACTCGTTAAGGAAGGCGTATGTATATTTTATATGACACGGTTGGGACGTGAAATGTATGATCGCGATTAATTTCACATACAATATTTCCCCTAGGTATACTTTCCGTCCAAAGACTCGAACACGTTTGAAGTTATAATAAACAACGCAGCAATTAACTGACTCATACAACCGTAAGTTCGTTAAAGTTAAGGAAAACCCTAATTAATAATATTTAAATACAAATGCCAATTAAAAGCCAACTAAATTTAGAATTCCGCAGCATGAACAAATATTTGATAGAAAAGAGCGGCCCACTGACTTTTTGTAAACATGAAACATTTCGAGCTATTTTAGATAGAACCTCTTTGTGTGTGTGTGTGTGTTTTAACTTATTAAGTACCTGGGAGACAGAGCGTCGTCGGTCGGGTCGAAACCGAATTTTCATCGATTTCTAAGTATACAAAAACAAAAAAAAAACAATAACACAAGGTTTACCGAAAAAAAATACAAATAGAAAACAAAAAAAACCGGTCCATAGCTGGGGTTCGAACCCCCAGTCTAGGCGTAGTAGGCCAACGCTCTAACCCATTAGTCTTAACAGACGGCGGCGGCCGCACCGAAATTACGAACCATATTGCGCGAGCAAATCTTATTGCGTGAAAATACGGGGTAAACGAATTTTCCCAGATGAGGCCTAGCTAGTACTATTTTTCACCCCCGTAAACCCGCACTTTACAAAATCGAAATCGTTAGAGCCGTTTTCGAGAATGTGAGTACAAACGTATATAATATCTATACAAATAATGTTTCTCGTTTAATAAGGAGGAGATAATTTTGAAACATTAAAATCTTCACACTGCGATTTTTTTTCAGCGATTCAAAAATGCTTAAATCTGGTATAGGTAATAGCATTTTAGAACTAACGGCTGCATTCAGAGACGTCAGTTAACTTTTAAGTTTGATTAAAATTGCTGCTGTCACCTTTGCTATAGCAATAGAATAAGACGCAGCCACTTCAATCTTGAAAATTTTGAAAATTGACGTCTGAATGCATTAAATAAAAGAACTATACA
This sequence comes from Tortrix viridana, assembly GCA_963241965.1. Lineage (NCBI taxonomy): Eukaryota > Metazoa > Arthropoda > Insecta > Lepidoptera > Tortricidae > Tortrix > Tortrix viridana. Next base: position 53,578,484 of record OY725171.1, on the reverse strand, counting down.
ACAACGATGGCTTCAAATAGAGAGATAGAACCACAGCTGAAGATGAGCCGCGAGCACCTCTACTCTACCAATCTCATCACCTAGGTTAGAAGCGAAAGATAAAATCGAGGAAGCACTTCGTCAGTCACGTCGAGTGAGTATCAATGATCTTTCCACCCAACTAAATATTTCTCATTCTACTGTCCACAGAGTACTGACCGAAGATTTAGGTCTGGTCAATAAAGTGCAGTATGGGTACCTACCCCACACCTTGAACACGATCGATTGGTGTGGTAGGTTTGGCTGATCGACGGATACCGGTCGATAAAACGTCGACTAGCCGTCTCGTCTGGCTACATTCCATCAGTTTCTTCCAATCGATTCTATCATCGATCGATTAGTGTTGTAGAAACTATCGATCGACGTCGACCAATCCATTCTACCATCGCTCGATGGCATCGATACACGATCGATCGATTATTATGGTAACACCCTGAAACTGCTCGTAGTCACTTAGCATAATACGGTACCGTCGTAAGAAAAATATACTTAACAGCTTCATATGCATAGATGAAAGTTAGGTCGAATTGTACACTCCTCGACAAAGACATCACTGACATCAGTCACGATCTTGGGTAGAACCAAACACTTCAGCTGAACATTTACCACGTGCTACACGAACGGAAGATACATACTATTGATAGTGGCTATATATGGATATAACAGAGCTATGGATATTACAGGGAGGGAAAGGAGGCTTTTTGAAGAACTTACGATGAAAATATAACTATGAATGGAGATAGCTATAAGTCGTTCTTGGAGGAGAATATTCCTAAATGGGCACATCAGTATCATATAACAAGTCCTATAATTTTACATGATAATGCCAGGCCACATAAATCAAAAATATCTCACCAATTAATTGAAGATAAAGGGTGGATAGAAATTATTTATCCGCCATATTCCCCAGATATTAATCCCTGTGATTTCAATTTGTTTTGGGCAAGTGAAGAGAAAAGTGTCGGGTACCTATCCGATATAACAGCAAAAAAGAGTTAGATAATAAATGGAAGAAAGCTATTGATGAAGTAAGTAAATGAGTGGTACTTTGAATGGTGTAAAAATTTGCCAGCGGTCTGGGAGCGCGTAATTAATAGTGCGGGAGATTACTAAACTAGTATAACAAGGATTGATAAGATAATACTGTTGTTACTTTTCGTAAAATTTAAAAAAATAAAAAATATGACCACCGAAGTGGGATGACCTAATATTTACTGAAGTACTGTATATAAAAAAACTAAAAATATTTTTTAAATCCTGGCGCTCAATTACCCAAATGTTGAAAAGGTGAAATTTTGAAATGTTGTCAAAGAGCCCTCTTAGTTTTAATTATTTGGCGTTGCAAAAAATACTACGAAAATTCAAGATTTTGTGAGCAAAGGAAACAGTTTAAAGGCATTGTTGCATTGTTTACGTACCGTATCGCCGAGGAAAGATGGGGCGGGTGATGCTGCTGCGCCGGCGAGCGCATGTTGGAGATGCGCTCGAGCAGATCGTCCTTGAAGGAGCGCGCGCGCCGCGCGAGCTTGTTGGCTCCGCGCAGCGACCCGCGGTGTCCCGACCCCGCCTCGCCGCACGAATCGCCCTCTGCAATCGTCACCAACTAATTCATCTTAAAAGTCCAAAAACCCCACCGTATTACACATTTACCCGACAGAGTATCCCTACAACTCCGCTGGCCAAAATTACAACACTTAAACACCACAAATTATGGTATTGGCCGTATAGAACTTCACACCGGTTAAAGTTAATTTATGTATGGTTTGTGGTGCGTGAATTTAAGTTGTTACGTATCAAGGCAAGGCCAAGACATTTATGGCTAAGTGATCATCGAGCGGTATGTTACGCACTATAGTATTTGTGTCAAGATTGCCATTCTTAGCAGGAATGTTTCATTAACATTATATTTATACAACATGACGGAACTTTTTTAAAAGGTTACTAAATCATATCTACTCGTACTGCTTAATATTAATTGTCGATTCTATTAATTATTTGATATATAATACCTACTTGCAAAAAGTTCTTCAACGATAATCAATGACGTAAGCCCACAAATGTGTCACAAGCACTCCTGAGTATTACTTGCTTTCGTAAACGGCTAATTGCATCGCAGGAATAGTAGTTAATAAGCAATGAAGTGTAGTAACTAGTAAACAAAAGTTTATCAGTAGCGGTGACGACGCGCGAGTTTATAAATACACTGGGAGGCGACAGCAGGACACGCGCGAAGCTGATGCGAGTGACGACTGAGTGGACACAGTACAGAGGACCGCGGTGGGTCACCGACAGTCAATCGCTGGCAGTCTGCATATGCGCGTCCGCCCGCGCCTGTCCGCCAGTCGTCCGTAGGTACACGCTTCCTGGCTTACTGTGCGTCACACACATCGCTTAACTTTAACACCTATAATTTAGTATGCAAGTTCGCTGGCACCCGACCATCGCCACGAATCGTCCCTTTGCACTCGCGCACTTTTAAAACGACCATTCTAAATGTCCTTAGTCATCTCGCGTCTCACGCCTGCAGATTGCACTTGCACACATGGTAACAACACGAAAGTAGCCATATGTATCAGTTCTTTCTTATATTAATGAACTATGGTTTTACTGAGTCTAATAATGAGCATGCCAAGAATCAAATTAGGTGTGTACAGGCAAGATCATAAAATTGTGTACACGTTTTAGTACCTTGTCACTTTAATCGCTGTGAGTGCTATGACATTCATATATGGCAGATTAAACATGACATTAAATAGACGAGGTACTAAAATGTACACATATTTATGACCTTGACTGTACATTGCTATTGTTCTCTTAACGCCCGGCTTGGACATATTTTCATGTTATGTGATTTGATTCGTTTCATGCAAGTAGTTGCAAACACCAAATAATTAAGGTTCCGAAGTTAAACTACGAACCCTTATTTGTTCCGTCCGTCTGTCTGTCTGTCACACTCACTTTTTCTCAGAAACTATAAATGTCACAAAGCTGAAATTTTGTATACGTATAGATACTCGTACCAAAGCGATATCACTTTTGGTTTCCACGCAATCAGACACTAAAATATGAACATCTTTCGTCAATTATATTATTTCTTGCTTGAAGCTTAGTTTATAGGTACTTAAAAATTACGCTCATTACGAATAAGATATGTGTGTTGCTCTGCTGTTTTATACGTTTAAAAGTTACCATTATTAGTCAATTTTACTGTAGGGACAGAACTGGTTTCATTTAAAATAAATAAATATCATGGACAACTCACACAAATTGACTTAGTCCCAAACTAGGCTCTAGGCTTTACTTTAAAACCCTAAAACACACAAGAAATTTTATTCTGATCCATCCATTTTAATTATTCTGAACGCACCACAAGCAACAGTGCAAACTCAAAACTCTCGAAAACTCATGAAGGCTGATTTTACATATTTCAGTTGTTTTTCCTCGCTTTAGTGAGGTGAAAAGATTTGTTTCACACTCAACACTCGCTACGCTCAGGATTATATTTTGTAACAACTCGCTTCGCTCAGGATTCTATTTTCGAATAAAATATAAAAAAAGACAAAATATATTTATTCAGTAAGTAGACCGCACGGGCACTTTTACACGTCAAAATATACCAGCGTACCTACTCGAATCATAGAATCCATTTGCTAGCTCGTAGTTCAACCCTGGAATCCATTCGCTAGCTCGAGTTTCAATTCCACACTCGCGGTTAAAATACAACTTTGCACCCTTGTATAACAAATAACTATTAAACGGTCCATGCGTTTGTTGCTCTGCATTTTAGGTAACAACTATAACAAGTAGGTAAATGAGAGGAAATCCATCCCGTGTCAACCTCCGCCTAATGGAACTTTGAAATAGAAATATCGAAGATACTGATATCTCTTTACGTTTACTTTATAGGTGATCTTTACGTTCAACTTTCAAGTTTGCAATACACCATTGAAACATGCTGTCACGTTACGCATCTAGAAATTGTTAGGTAGGTACGTTAAAACGGGTTAATGTGTCAGTTTTTATGAAAACGTACGATTATTGAATGGCCAATTGGCCAACCCCATTACTACGAAAATATTAAACAAAAGTTGTAAAGATAAATGGCTTTAAGAAGTTGAGTGACCAATTTGACTATGTCGTATTAGTAAAAACTATGATGGTTAATACCTAGACGAACATATTTAACCGACTTCGTTTATACATGATCATACCATGTAGTATTTTGCGAGACGCTACGTCGTTGCTAATCTGCCGATAGACCCCGACTCCCGGCGCCGTCGTGCCGCGAGAGGGGCGTCGGTGCATGGGCCGCCGCCGTGCATCAGCTACGGAATATGAATTTCTACTATCGCCTTTACGTGTTTCTGGTAAGGGTTCCTCAGATGGAGAAACGTAATGTTTCAAGTTTTCCTCCGCCACTAAGTTTTGAAGACTTATTCCATTCCTGATGATTTTTTCCTTGTCACCGTTACTTCTCGTCCGACTCAATGTCAGATTGTCAAAACTTTTACAAGGTGTGAGCGGCTGGATGTTATTGTTTCGCAAGTCATAATATTTGTTTGATTCAAAGCAAGTGAATCGGGGACATTGGTCGACTATTATTTCAACATTTCCCGCATGCTTGTTCTGGCATGCATTTTGAACTGCAGGTAATTCTGGTTTAAATCGACTGCCTCGCTGTTTAATATTCCTGATATTACGTTTAATAACTGTTGTTCCCCTTTCTTCCAGAGCATGCAAAACATCGCTGGGTTCCAAAAAACCTATCGGACTCGCTCCATTTTTGTAAACTCTATAACTACGTTTATGTCTTCTCTGGTTTTGATTGTCATCGTGAATAAAGCTTTCATCATAATGTGGCATTTTAATTCATTCGAATAACACTTTTATTAAGTTTTGTAAACAACTTGCCGCAAAAGTTATTCTATCAACTTTCAAACAAATTATTGATTTTCAAATTTATGTATTTTACTCTCACGACTGGTTCAAATCCAGTTATTCGCCATAATGTGTGCACATATTACCATAGCATCTTGTGATTTCTCCCAAGAAACTAGATGCTCAGTACTACAGATGAAAGCTGGGATACAGATGAAAGCTGGTGGTCCTCTAGAATCATTTAAGAATCAATTTGGTCAAATGTTGTTCTTGTACTGTTATTGGATTCATCCTCCAACAGGAGCACTTCTATGTCCCTGTTTACGTTATCGTGGAAAACTCTGTGAATTTAACGTAACATTCAGAGCCAGAAATAGCGAATATGTACAATTAGATCATTATTTTATTTACAGAGATTTGCGCAGAGCGTCTCGTGCGCATGACGCGCCTCCACACCGACTACTGTCCTGTCCAGCTTTGACAACCTTGACACTACAATTCAGACGCCTGTAAATCACCCTGGCCGAATTTAGACACTCGCGCTTATGAGAGTAATATAATATATGAAGGTCTATTTATTTTGTTATTCTGTGCCAGGAATCAAGATCACTAAAATCCACAACAACATGTAAATGCTGATCGCTCTGGTCCTAATAAAGGTTCAAACGAAAGTAACAAAATCCACTCTTAATAAATATTTACACTAAGGGAAACTGGACATCGGCATTTACGACTTTCTCTATGCGACAGGCGCTGATTTCGGACATCAACTTCGATTCTCAATCATACAGCGTTTACTGCTTACACAACAACACCTTATGAGATTAAATGTATGCTGCATTTGTAGAGTCCATATGAAGCCAAGTCCACATTAAGTAACACTGTTTGTGGTTTCGCTTGTAACAGTTATGATATATTAAATTATCACGGCTAAATTACTAATTCTATGTACGCAACCATCAAGGTACGATTGGACGTGAGCGGTTCAGGGATAAAGTATTATCTAAAATTAGCGTTTTACAACACGATCTTGTATACAAGAAAGCAACAAGGTGGTTGGTCGTGCGCATCCGAGCACATTATTGACACCGGCTGTCGATCGGGCGCGGGCTAGGCTAGCGGCGGCGCAGTAATATTTTTGCGCGAGAGTCAAACGGTGCGGCCAGCGGCGACGAGGGCGCGGCGGAACTGCGCGCCGCGTCCAACTCGGCCGGTGCTGTCGCACCGCACCACACCTTCGAGAGTGAAAGTGTTGCGTCCGCCGCTCATCTCTGTACTCCCAACTCACCTAGTAGATATCTGCTCGTTGCCGGCTACCTCTCGACTACACATGCCCTCGGAAATCATCTATGTATGTACGCAACCATCAATAACTGTTACCTTACCAACTCTCTTCCTACTTAAAACAAGACTGAAATTGAAGCCAAACAGCCCATCTATTATCCCAATGTCTCTCCATAAAACGGCTGCAGCAAAGTGTTATATTTTAAACGTTTTGATTTTCGCCCACAGTTTTTCATTGTGTTATACGCAAAATATTTAACACATACTATGTATATACGCGAGTGATAGCAGGGCAGAAGTGTGCTTAAGATCTGTGTCATTTGCCCATTAGCAGATAGGTACGAGCAGAGCCGGATTCAATCCGGCTCATAACCTTATTGGGTCTCTATTCCACCTTGTATTTACACATAGAATGATAGTTTCAAACAGCCAACCTATCAAAAGCAAAGCACAAAATGGATTCATGTAGGCGTAATCAACACGCACACAAGTAAACAAATAATGTTGCTAGCGGGTTGCATTTCCCCAGAAAACATAGGAATCCCACCAAAAACATTTCATGTAAAATTGGCGGCCAAGACACACATGCTCATAACGCTTTCGCTGTAAAAAAGTTATCAGATCCTAGGAAAAAGCCAAGCCCCTAAGCCCTGACTTTACTAACCCTATACTTTGATTTAAAAAGTATGGCTTGGCGGATTCACGGTCAGACGGTCTGATGGACTTATTTACGGTAGGAAATTACGTCACAGGTCTGCAAATATTTAGATCTATGAAACCGCCTAGCCATACTTTTTAAACCAAGGTGAAGGGCTAGTAAACTCAGGGCTTAGGGGCTTGGCTTTTCCTGGAATCTGATATTTTTTTTACAGCGAAAGCGTTATGTTATGAGCTTGCGAGTCTTCTATTATCTTTTGTTCATTTCTTGAGCGAGAATATAGCCGATAGCTAATCGCTCACTCGCCGGCGGTCGGACAAGTGCCTTACGAACTATTTATATAACTATAACCTACTTTGTGCGGAACCCTCGGTGCGCGAGTCCGACTCGCACTTGACCGGCATTTTTGTTCGTCTTGACGGGGGCACTACTATGCCCCCAGATTATTCTTATCAATAATTATTGTTAAAACATAGCATTTCATTGTCGAATAGGGTACGTTAGTATTATGTAGCGTACTACGAGTATAATAATAGTAGTTTATGTGACTGGTGTATAATGCCTAATTATGTACAGTTACATACACTATTTTATCTACATACATATTATAATATAAGCTCTCTATTATGTGTTCAGGAACCGCATAATACGACCGGCGTAGCCGGCATTGATCAATTTATTAGAACGTCAAAAATGGCGGCAACAGTAGTTTTTTTTTATTGTGAGACAATCTAGAGTCGGCCTCTACTATCATATCATTCGATATCAAATTATCAAGTAACATACGAGATTTATCAAAATTGTATGCAATTGACATTTCATTTCGAATTAAATGTCATCTCGAATGATATTAGAATTGAGGTCAAATAAAATTGTTTTGTTTTTCAAAGATGTTCGAAATTTGAAACTCATAACTATATCAAATTTTATATCGTTATAAGAACATTATGTTACTGCTACAGATAAGAAAATATTATCATAGTAAAATTGATTGTTGTAATGCTGGTCATTGTCAACGGATTCTGAACGCATTATAGAGGACTTGTGATATGTGTGTAGATAAAAGTTCTTAAATAATTGCCACACACACGACACGAGTTACGTTAAATGCTTGCAATATGGCGGTTTAGCGAAGAGTGTTCTGACATTAAAAAGTTCATATGCGACGGCCGTAGATAAGGATTTGCACATTTGGAAGGCGTGTAAAGAATATGCAAGTGCATATACTACCGTAATTAAAAATGATAAAATACGAAATCCAACAAAATAATTGAGATCTAAATGGGTGCCAAGTTCTGTAGTTAATCTTGAAATTTACTTATAAGAACATACAATATTCTAAAATAAATTTAAAACATAATTTCTTGTCCTTTTTTAGGTTACAACAATCTTGTGTGGCTATGTGACGTCACAATAAATTGAATATAGCGCCCTCTAGAGGACCTAAAGTCATGAACTAACAAAAAAATGTTTTTAGTCATGCCGTGTGGGGTGTCAAATGAAAGGGCTTAATTAGCACATATCAAATATATGTATACTAGCGACCCACCCTCGCTTCGCTCCGGATATTATTATTACACATAAACCTTTCGTGAAAAATTATGTAACTGATGGTGAAAACCGCATTAAAATCCGTTGCGTACTTTGAAAGATCTAAGCGTACATACATACAAAGAGATAGACGGCGGCGGGAAGCGACTTTGCTTTATAGGTAGGCTATATATAGCTTTCGCCCGCGACTTCGCGTAGATTTCGATATTTACACATAATACTTACTGAATGTTATTCGATTAGGTGGTGGAAGTGCACATAGGAACTTAACTTTTGATTTGTCTTAAAGTAAAATTTATATTATTGTAATTAACGTCCCAAAAAACCTCGAAAATTACATCCATATCGATTTTTAGTATTTTCCACCCCTATCACATCCCGCAGGGTTGGCTTTTCAAAAACCACGTAGTTGCTCGTTTCTTAACTGGGGTGCTATTTTCATAATAATTTTCGTTTTAACCGTCCATGAAAACCTATAAAATGCAACCAAATCGATTTTCAAACGTATTCATCCCAATGTTATCCCCTCTGGGATTGATTTTTCAAAAAGCAAGAATCCCATGTTCGTTTATTTCTTTTTCTGAGCACTTCGTAAAGTTTCGAAGTAAAAAGTCCATTCAATATAATTTCTCCTTACAAACTTTGAACTCCAGTTTCACACCTTTAAGAGTTAAATTTTGAAAATTCTTTCCTTAGTTTTCGTCTTGGGTACCTAAAGAATATTTTCTCCAAGTGTCAGGTTTCTAGGTAGGTATATCGGTTTAGGCTGTGCGTTGTCGGTCAGTCAGTCACTCAGTCACGGTACTGTACGTACACAAACGAATAAGGGTGAAACTAAACTTAATATTATTTTTTGTTATAAATACACGTAAGAATTGGCTGTTTGGCGGATTCTTCAGTGCCTTTATATCCATCAGCGCGCGCATAATCTAACCACCAAAACTCATCCTCCTGGGGCTTTTTCCCGTTCTACGTCAGGGTACGCTTGACCTTGATCCAGATTCGGCCAGTCTGGTTATTACAGTGGAGCGACTGCTCTCTGACCTCCGTAACCTTGTGACAGGGGAATCAAATCAAGTGAATCATATATATAATATAATCTAACCACCAAAACTACGGCGCTAAAAAACAAAGTGTCCGCCGCCATGTTTCACGGATAAGGGTTTACTTATGAGATTTTATTATTTTTCCTCGCAATTGTGATGAAAGACGTCGTATGAAACGCTAGAGCATTGGTCATTCATTACAATCTCGGCTTCATTACGCTCTCGCTTACTAAGCTCGGGCTGCAATCCCGCCTCGAGTCGGGTTCATGACGAACTTAGCACACTCCTATCATAACGTACTATTATTTATAAGGTGATAAAATTGTAGAAGAGAAATAGGCTAATCATTGGAGACATGAACATAAACATATTACAGGTGATGTGGAATAAGCAACAGAATAAATGTCAAATATTTTAGACCCTATCCTATTTTTTTTTTTAGGGTTCCGTACCAATGAAAAACGGACCCCTTATAAGATGAATTTGTTGTCCATCTGTCCGTCAGTCCGTCTGTCCGTCGGTCTATCAAGACCCTTTTTCTCAGGCATGGCTGAAGCAATCTGTCTGAAATTTGGAACAAATATAGTAATTAGTGATCCGCACAAGGCCTCATTATTAGAATTTATAAAAAAAGCTTTATAGTAATTGGAAATGGGGTCTTTACAAAATGAAGTAAAGCTATTATAGTATCATATATTGATTTGCATATTTCAAAACTATTTTTTTTTTAGTTTTTAGTCTTTTAGTTTCGGATTTATGACCAAAAATTACATTTCCCCCTTATCTCTCTGAGACTTATAAAGGTTTATTTATATGTTAAGAAAAATAATAAAAATAAGTTATGAAAATTAATAGTTTTTGAGATATTAACAAAATGCTTTGAAAATGACTGTTAAAATTTAGGCAACCTAAAATGGACCTTAACACAGTAAATAAAAATTATTTTTACTATTTATTTTATTGAAGGCCCCGAATCGCTGCGTCGGAATATTAATAAATCCTATAATTAACTAAACACTCAAAATTGGGAAATAGTTTTGATGCGAACCATATTAAATACGGAACCCTCGGTGCGCGAGTCAGACTCGTACTTGACCGGTTTTTTGTTAATGTGACGGTTGGACGGCTTAAGTTACTTTTAGTAATTATCGCATTCGTGTCACAATAACAACTATACATTACATCACCATAGTGAATATGTTTTTTTAATGAATAGGATAATTATTTTTTATGTATCCGGCTATCCGCTATACAATTTTAAGTAATATTAACAATTTCGTCCTAACAGTCGGAAATTGACAAAAACCACGGTATTTCGTGCCGACGGCGTGGTTTGCTCAATATTGCGGCGCTGGCCCACCTCATCACGACTAGCGCCTCTATGCAACAAGTAACTGTAATGACAAGGCGAACGCCGGTCTTTGAACAATCATCGTGCGGCAAAGAGAATAAGAGAAAAACACAAGCACTGCGATTGCTTTGCGATTCTCGTGCACTGAAGAGAATTAAGAGTGCATAATTTAAGTTCGTGTAATATTAATATATTTTAATAATTGACGTCGCGCGTAATATTTTATATTGTAACCACTTATTATCATAGATTTAATCGATTTCCCGTTGTTGTGTAAATGACATTTCAATATAATGGTGTCAAAGAGCTGATCTGATGATGAAGTCGAAAGGCAGCATCAGAAGATTCGCTTATACCAATACGCAGCTGTAAACTGCAAAAAAGTTGGGCAGAAAAGATTGTCTAAGTTTTCGACAGAAACTTACCTTGGTGACCCAATTCATTACTACTTAGTAGTTTGAAACCAGCAGGTTTATCATTAAGCGTGCGATTTATTAACTTAGCTTTCTTTACTCTTAGCGCCAAGTTTCATCATTTTCGCGAAAATTCTGACTTTCCGTAGACGATGTCGCGGGCGGAAAGCTATTAAATAAATAAACTGGCTGTTTTGTATGAAGATGCGTAATTGCGTACGCATCAATTCTGCTTAATCATGCGTACGTATCTCCATAGGTACAAATCAGCCATTTTCTATAGACAAAATGCGAATCTGAGCTGATAGATATGATTCAGGCCTAATGCGTGTTAATTATACGGAAATCTAAAACAAGCTAATTGACTACAGAGTTTTCCATCACTAAAACGTAACACAGTATAAGGAAATGTATGACATCTTCAAAAACCCACTAAAACGGGTTAAATAAAGACCGGCCTCCTGGGAGTCTAGGAATTGCCTATTTAGTGTCTAATAGGTACATAGGCAACTAAGTACTTAAATTTTGCTTTCTACCAGATAGTAAAATGGAAGGCAACGAATTGAAGGCCCTCGTTCGTCTCAACCGCAAGAACCTTATACCACGCTTACTACGATAAGACTGAATTACTGAAGGTCGAAAAACTTTCAATAGCAATCATTTGGCTCTTATAATTGACCCTAATCGGCGTATAGCAATTTATATTCACGTTTCTCACATGTACGATCCTAATTCAGGGTCCTAAATTAAAATAATGGCTTTTGAATAGCTTAATAGGTACCTGAGTGAAGTGGTAAACCAAATAAGGCCGCGGCCGGTGCTACTGAAGGCAGTGGGTACGATGCGGGTAGTGGGCCCAGTCATACCGCGATAAACTTAAAGCCTAAAGGCAGAAAGGGGTGCACTACTATTATGGCTATTATTATTAATTAGCATATGCATAAGTACATTTTATTAATTTCATATACTATCTTTCCAAGCGTACCTAGTGTACCTACACGCAGTACAGAGTAAAGAGCACCTCCATAACAACAACCGAATATTATTAAAATTATTAATTGCCAAGTCACTATAGTTACTTATTATAGAAATAAAGATGTCCAATATTAATACATTTACTAAATGTAGGCTTGGCTTTACTAGGCAGTTATTGAGTACTTATTGTTGATCTTAGCATTACGTCAATAAAGTATATTTATGTACCATTACGTGAAAGGTCATCGCGTCAATATTAGCCACGGCCTAGATCAGAATCCCATTACCCACAGTTCGGATTCGGACAGCAGCTGGGCAGTAGAGCCAGTGACCACAAAGAGTGAGTGATGTAGATAGCCTGCACTCGGCCGTGTAAGGGCTGTTTATTGCGTACCTTTCACTTTCGTCAGCCAGGCGAGACGATCGACAGATATGCCATGATTCGACCGCACTACGGATTCGAGGTAATTTTCCTCAGTCATTACGACCCATCACGATTTGCTAACGTAAAGATTGAAGCACTCAAACACACATTTGCATGGAAACATTATGCGAATAGCTACAAGAAATAGAGGAATCATGCAACACCAAAGCGAATGGACACCCATAACGGGTCTCTGCCGATGCTCAGGCCCGTATTATTCAATCATTTTGTTTCAAGTTTGCACTATTTTAAATTCTAGCTACGAGTAGCTAAGACAATATAACAAAAGTATAATGGAATTTTAGAATTCGTTTCCTACACGTTTTGGTCTTTAAAACTCTTTCGTATTGGACAAATGCGAAAATAATTCCAGGAGCAATAAAGCATTCAGGCCTAGGGAACACAATTCAATTTACGTAACATTAATTAAAGATACGTATTACTTAAACGAAGATCGCTGTGATAAGTCACGCATCGCTCGTTATATCAGTTCGTTTTAACCTCAGTAGCGACCGATTGAGCCACGGCACCCCTATAGGCAGCATACCTACATAATTTAAAGGAAATAGAAGCTGCGCTGCACGTAGCGAGCGAGCTGGCAATGCAGGTGTGGTCCCGTTAGCCTGCGGAAGAACTGAGGCATACACGTTGCGCAGACGTAGGTATAACAAAATCTAGCGCTATATATGTATGTATCGTTAAATACCATCGGCTCTACATTAGAAAAAATATAAACTGGAAGGACAAACTGAATAAGGTAAGACATGAGATGAGAGGATCCATATAATGCGATGCGCTATATTATTTTGACTTATTGAATTGATTGTTGCAGTTAGTATATGAATGTACTGTATAATGTAATGAGCCAGCACGTATGGAGTATGCTAGTGGGCTTATTTATAGCATTTTAAATTTAATTAAAAATCACTTAGTAAAAACCCGGTTGATTACTTACTTGATTGCAGTTTTGGAATTGCAAAATTAAATAACACGTAATGACTGCTGCACTTATAATGGAGCTTGTGTGTAGATTGTGATTGGTCAGCGGCGCGCCAGCACCAGCGAGTGAAGCGCGACGGGAGAACGATGGCCGCGATCACGTTTGGAGGCGTCACCGTGACCGCTGCACGCTGCTGTTCTACACCGACCACATTTGTCCCGTAATCTTATTTGCGTCTATCTTGTTCTATTGCATACTACGTGACCACTCATTTACACAGTAAAATAATTTACAATAAATATAAGCTTCACATAAACAGAATACTTATGAGTATTAAAAATTGCTCATGCTGAAATGTCCGCATTTGTATCATCATTCAGACATAATTCAGGCATAACTAAAAACTAGGAATATTAATTAGTCGAATGGAGATGCGAGCACAGCAAACGGCATACATAATAATTTTGCCTCTGCTGCTGCGGCGGAGGAATGTCACATTTAAATAGCGCTGCGCTGCAATTGTGCGTCACTGTGGCATAAATGGGGATGGTGCGACTCGGCAAGCTGTCGTTGTGGCCAGTGTGTCCAGACCAGACAGTCCATTATATCGTTTTTTAGTGTCCTCTCACCAAATTTTACGTGCAAGCGGCGGAACTTGAAACTCTCTCGACGGATGCTGTAGCATACCTTAAATTTAATTTATTAAAAATTCTAGTAGAGAATTAAGCCATATGATAAAATAAGCGCTGCCCGAGTGGACCCGTTTCCGAACTTAGTGAACATGATGATTTCCTATTTAGAACAGTATTCGGGTCATACACAGAGTTAGGTTCAACATTGTCCCTTCTGTTCCTAAAAGTTAACGACGTGGGAGTTTTTAACTCATATAATTTCGATACAGGCCAAAACTACACCAGACTCCCATTACGCGGATAGGTATATCCTAACCCGAAAAATTAGGACTCAAAGTCCTTAACTTTCTGAAACAGGAGAGACAACTTTTGTTTCTGTGACTGAGTATGACCCATTCTTCAGTTGTTTAAAGACTGTTGCCGAGGGTAGAAAGTAAGCGATTTTTGAACGAGTTATAAAGAGTACCGAAACGTAGTTGAGGCCCTCTAGTGTACGAGTCAAAAATTGCACTTTACATAGTGCTTTTCTCAACTACTGCGAGGAAATAAAACAAAAAATATTCATATTAGTAACTTGCACGCTTTCGATGGCGTCGGCCGGCGTCGGTTTTCAACTCCGATAAAATAAGGACAATAGCTACAGAGTATAAAATAGTCTGGTGTTTTCATACTCTTCGCTCTTGTTACAAATGTCATTTGTTAAAAAGTGACAATTATATTTATCCGACTTTAAAAGCGTACCGTTATGGTTGTTTGGTAGTGTGAGTCACTCTTGATTAGTGTGCGTCCGCAGTATTAAAACAACAATAATCCGACTAAAGTATGTGACATTTACCCGTAATTGTTTATCGATGTTCTACTTATACATTTTTAATTTAGTAGGGTTAACTGGCTACAACATGACAAGTGAATAATAATGTTTCCGTCGGTAAAACTCGGATCTCAATCGGAAGACGACGGGACCCGAAGTGTCAATTAATTATTGTATTAAATGAGTGACATGTTTATATTCATTAATATGAAACTTTATTATTTAGTCTCAAATGTCAAAATGAAAAATGACAGCATATGGCACTGTATAATATAGAGATGTTATAACCACCCTAAGAAACTTAGAAATACACTCATAGGTAAGTAGTACTTTTATTGTCATTCGTAAACGAAAAACTCTCCTTACGTTAACATAAAATGCAGCAAAATAACGCATACGTATTTTGAAATATTTACAATAATAAAACTCAGGACGCTAAGCACTTAAAACATTACCTACTTATTAAAATATTAATATTACCTATTGAATGTACCTTGTGTAATGATGGATCAAAGGGAATATTATATTTTTCTAACCAGTTTATCATTAGCGGCTTTGCTGTTTTAGAGTTGGGTTGGCGTTCCACATATTTATTGTGATAAGCAGCATTATCCACTACTAATAAAGAATTTGGAGATAAGTTGGGAATAAGTTGATTTTGTAACCATTTTTCATAATTTACTATATTCATGGCATCGTGATAATCACCGGTCTTATCAGTAGACTTGTACATAAGCATAGCACCCGGAACCAATCCTTTGGCACTACCTGCATGTACAATAATAAGACGTTGCCCTTTTGAAATTAACTGTTTCACTCCTTTATCCGTGAAATCCGCCCAGCATTTTCCTGTTAAATGGGATGTATGAACATATGTTTCGTCCGTGTACACAATATCTCTCCTTTCAGATCTATACTTTGTTATTAAATCCAGATACTTTACTCTTTTTAGTCTTACGTCATCCTTTTTCATCAGCATTTTTCTATTGTTTGTCATTTTCTTGAATCGAAAACCCATTTGGCGAAGTATCTTTCTTAATGTAAAATCACAGCCTTTAAAATTCATCGTTTCCATCCATTTGGACTTTAGGGCCTGGATCGTAGGAACTAGTTTATAAATCAGATGGAAATGCGTAATCAAAGTCATCAAGATCTTGCAGTGCCTCAATGTTTTTATCGGTAGTAACCTCTATTGGCCTACCCAACCTCGAATCGTCCTCCAAGTTAAAATTGCCGCGATTGAACTGAATAAACCACCTTTCTATAGACCTTAAAGAAGGACACGTTTGTCCTAAGGCATCACTCATTTCTTCAAAACACTGTTGCTTTGTTAAGCCACACTTAAAATTATATAAGATTATTACACGAACGTCGCGACGAGTAAATTAAGTCTTGTTTAATTTTTGAAATCGCAATAAATCTGCAGAGCTACTTTACGTCACAAAACTTGTACTGTTATTGTTGATGTTAGTTTACCTTTATGAATCTACCCTCATCTAAACAATAACTTACATTTATTTTGCGTACGACAAAACATATGTAGTGACCTACGTTAGACAGAAATATTTTTTCCTACAGCTATATGTTTATTTAATTCATTAATTCATTTGTTTTAATAGGTATGGTTTTAGGTCACAATAAGCGGATTCATTCTATATAGAACGGAATGGACGGAACTAAAGTAGGCACGCCGGATGTTGTGCTCAGCCCGCGCGCGGGTCACGCTGCCCATAAATGTCGAAAGCACTACTGACGTTCGGTTTGTCAGCCGACGCCTCTACTAATTAAACCATGACGTACCTACCTGCAGAACTACATACATCCTTAGAATAAATAACACATATATAGAATAATACTTTCCAACAGCCAACCCGTCAAAATTGAAGCACAAAATAATTTCGATGCGGCCGCCCTCATCTGATTAGACTACTGGTTAGAGCGTTGGCCTATGACGCCAAGACTGCGGGTTCGAACCCTGGGCCTGGGGCGTAGCAAGCTATGGACCGATTTTTTTTTTTAGATAAAAGTTTTGTTATTGTTTTTTAATGTTTTTGTATAGAAATCGATGAAAATTTGGTTTCGACGACGATCGGTCTCTCAGGTCCTATTGTTAATATTAGCATTTGTTGGCAGGAGCACGATCTGCACAGTTGAAGGGCAAGGCAAATGGCAAGTGAAATATGAACAAATTAATATTCCAATATTATGCAGTTTATTCTTGTTGTTTAATAAATAGTTGCAATAAGGTTGCGATAAGGTGATCAACCTCGGAATGAGAGATAATAAGCTGAATTTTCGTATGTACCTACCATCATTTTGGCATTCTAAAAGTAGTCTCACAAGCCTCATAAAATCTCGTGTCTACGTCGTAAGTTATTCAAGGTCAAGGGTAAAAAAAAATCAGTTTTTCTATTGCTCCAATGATGGTAGGGTATTTCCACCAAAAATTGCCATCGCGAGTATGAAATATTAGCTTTATTCAGTTGTTCATTTTGGTAACACATAACATACAAATTGAAATATACTAAGTAAGAATATCGTGTGGTGGTATGCAACCCTCGGTGCGCGAAACCGACTCGCAATTGACCGTTTTCTCCGGTTACATTTTCATTTCATTTCATTTCATTTCATAATAGTGCGTGGCCCGACATAAACTCGACCGGTTTTAATGTTGTATATTTTTCATGGAATCTGAAATGGCCGGAACTTGCCCGGTTTTTTAATCTTTATCTGCAACAAAAACAAAAGCATCGCGATTTCCCGCTACGTGTCGCGCGAGGCCGCGCGGGTCATCCAGGTGCATTTCCACCGCCGAGGCGAGGCGAAGCAGGAAATCGTGACGCTTTTGTTTTCGTTGCAGAGTTAATAAACACTCTATATTTCAGTAATACGGTGCAATATTACAACAACAAATAGAGCGAGGGAAATGTTACTATATTTCAATTCCCTCCTCGTCTCGCCTCGCCTCGCTTCGTCTGTGGAAAACCACCTTTCGTCGCAATCACGTCACACAGCATCAACAGCTCCCGGATTTTAATTTAAAAATGACGATTTGCGCAATAATTTATGAGAAGCAATGTGGCTTGCTTCTCATAAATTAAATAAACATGGTAAAATCACATTCCACTCGAAAACACTTAGTTTTGACTTGTTGTTTTACATAATATTCAATAAAATACCATATTTTTTACAAACGCCATTACATGACAATATTGTCAGTATATTTTCCCAAGAATATTTGATTTTTTGCCAAAACAAATTTAAACAACTTCCGATTTCTGTCAAATTTTCTGTACGACTGACATTTGTACGAGTATATTATGGACAATTTGAATTTACAGGCAGTAAGTACTAAAATCTAATATTATAGTTTATAAATAACGTAACTAGGTGCCGCAATTTAAATTAATAGATATTAGTTAGAGAATACTAGATATGCTACAGAATACTAACTAACCCTAGGCGATAGGAGACACTCTTGTCGAATCGCGTGGTGAACCTGTAGAACACTTTACCAGAATCAGTTATTAGTGCACCCTCAGTGAACTCTTTTAAAAATAGACTTGATCCTCTAGTTTCAGTAGTTCGGTTGATTAGTCCGGGGCCGAACTACTGCCACACTTTTGCTCCCATTAGTTCGGTTACGACGTCAAACCGAACTACTGAGCATTAAAAAGACTCAAAAGTACGGTTAAGGATGCAGATAAATAAAAAAAATCAAAGAGGCATTTTTTTCATTAAGTTCATTTTTTTAAATAATATAAAACAATTTAAGACTTAATTTCTTCGTCTTATAAATATTCAAATATTTTTTTTATATATAGCTATAGGGAATCACAACCTATATGTAGAGTACTTCCCTTTGACCTATAGGTAGAATCATGAAACTTGAAAAGACGCAATGTCATACGTAGAGTACAAGTAAAGAAAAAAATCCGAAAGCGGTAAAAAAAAAATATTTGTTGTTGTAGATTACAAACTCAATTGCAGTTTATAAACTAACCACCGCCTATGTCGATGTATGGCGACAACAATTTTACAATGGCGAAGTTAAGTTTGTCCCTCAATCTAGTTTCACTTTTCGTTAGAGCAAAGTACGGTGATTTCATAGGTACATGACTCCCCATTTTTCAAAATGTTTCACAATAGTTATTTGTTATACAAGGGTGCAAAGTTGTATTTTAACCGCGAGTGTGGAATTGAAACTCGAGCTAGCGAATGGATTACTAAAAATCAGCCTTCATGAGTTTTCATGAGTTTTGAGTTTGCATTGTTACTTGTGTTGTGGTGCGTTCAGAATAATTAAAATGGATGAATCAAAATAAAATGTCTTGTAAGATTTTAAGTGTTTTAAGGTAAAATCATGTAATAAAATTGTTTGCACTATATGTTTTTAATTGAATACAATTCAATATGAAATTATTTTTGCGTCCACGCCACCTGATTTGATCAGACAATTTAATCAGATGGGCGAAAATTGTCCTGTCTGGAGTGGCCTTTACATGTTATTATGTTTAAAAAAGTAACTAATAAAATAACACGTATGGATTTCAAATATTATTTGCACTTTTGCGGATAAAATGCAGTTTTGCTATTAAAAGAATAATAAAAAAACTAGGCAAGTGCGAGACGGACTCCCCGCACTAAGGATTCCGTACACATTTGGCTGGTTTTTAGAATTTGTTGTTATTCTATAAGGTCTGTTCTATAATCATACCAAATTTGACGCATGTACCTATATGTTTTACCGTTTTTACGATACAACAAAAATAAAAATTCAATGAAAAAATATGTTTTAAAAAAAAAAGAAAAATATTTTTTATTTGTTAGTAAATCCGCCGTAATAACACATATTCTGAAAAAAAATCAACTCGCTATCTATTACGGTTCAAAAGATACAGCTCTTAATAGATAGGACAGACAGACAGACAAACAGACAGACAGACAGACATATTAATAGGGTCCCATTGGGCGCTCTTCGGGTACGGAACCCTAAAAAAGGACTTTCTGAGCTAGTGACGTGAAAATTATATTTTTTTTGAAAAACTATTTATTTGCTAACGGATGACTTAAATGAGACAAATGAGACATTAAAAAAAATTGTTCTAAAATAGTACAATATTAAATAATAATAGTTGGTAACGCAGGGGATGATGTTGTCCCCAGGTTTTGTATGGAAAATGTGCATTTTCCCCTGAGTTACCAGGGTTTTTCGAAAATTAAGAAATATTTGAGGTGTCTAACATGTGGGATCTGTAAATTTGATTGTCTGATTTCATAAATTATTATTAATCATAAGTTACCAGGAAAGCATTAGTGCCGCAAAAGAAAAAAGTTCCTTAAAAATTGATTCACCCACATGTGAACTTCAAATAAAACACAGATTTTGAACCCGATTCGCACTTGGCCAGTTTTTTATAATGAAAGTTGTTTGCACATTAACAGAACTACACAACATTTCCCAATAGTTCGGTTTTACGTCGTAACCGAACTAATGGGGACAAAAGTGTGACAGTAGTTCGGCCCCAGACTAATCAACAAAACTACTGAAATTAGAGGTCCTTTTTTAAAAAGTTTTTAAACTAAAACAAAAGTGTAGTGCTGCCTAGTGTGTTATAATAATTAATTATAATAATAATTAATAAGAGTAATTTATCTGTTTTCTGGTGAAACAACCTGCTAGCAACTGTACCTATTTGTTTATTCGTGTGTGTGTGTGTGTGTGTGTGTGTGTGTGTTGTCGTGCGTAAGTACGCCTTGATTACGCCTACATGAATCCATTTTGTGCTTCAAGTTGGCTGTAAGAAACTATTATTCAATGTGTTAGAAGGGTATAAGGGTACCTTTGCAAAAACTGAGTTGAGTAGACTCAACTTCTGACCTTAGCATAATGATGATTAAGTTGGAATTAAAATGATCGTAATTGAGGGAGATGGAACATATATTATTTTTGTTTGGTGTACTCTTCCATACATATTCCTTATTATATTTAGATGCCTCCCCCATAAGAGGAATATGGCCACCCTTACCGCCTGTTTCACAATAGTAAAGTAAAGCATTTCTGTCAAATAAATTTAGCCCTTTCCCTTTCTTACACTTGAAACCAGACAAGGAGAGGGCTTATCTTTAACTGACAGATGAATTTACTTTGACACCTCTACCAAACAAAGATGTATTAGCAAAATGTTAATTGGATGGGGTGTCGACTTGTCGATTGTGAAACAGGCCCTTATGTCAGATTTCACCAACCATTTAACAAAAAAAGTGTACATAGGTAGTTAAGGATTGTTAAGGACAGTGAAGAAATGGTAACTTTCTCAGTTTTGTAATGAAATTAACAATAAAAATGTATGACAAATTTTCGTAATGAAACTGAGAAAGTTACCGTTTCATAGCTTTAGTCCCTAACATTCCTCAACTTTCTCAGTTTCATAATGAAAATTTGTCATACATTTGTATTGTTAATTTTCAATATGAATGTTAATGTTTCTTCACTTCATCCTTAAATGCACACTTTTTTTTAACTTCACCAAGTGTGTTAACAGCTGTCAAAATGTATGAACTAACAGTAAACTAACATTTAACATGGTATGGTGAAAGTGGTATGTTTAGTATCTTATCATGGAACTACTGTAAGTCATTAGATCTATTGCAAAATTACAGAGAAACTATGATTTATTAAACACAAAAAAAAAAGAAATAGGACTTTAAAATTATATCAAATTTAAAGGAGTGACTGCTTGTACAGTTAAGTAACTTGTATGCAGGGGTGGTTACTTATCTCTGCAGCTGACCCTACTACATGTACCTAATTTTAAAATCTTTTAATAAAAGCAGTCAGTCCATTAAAATTTATCAATAGGTAATATAAAAATGAAGCATTAATGTTGCCTGACAATGACTAATACTTGACAGGAATTTCCAGTTTTATTTACCGACTTATTTTAGGTACCTATTTGTGAAACAAGAATGGATTACATTTACTTTTTTACTAACATTAATTCTAAATATTTTGTTTGGAATAATGTAAAGTGATATTAAAGTTAACTCTAATTTGAAAGGAATTTATCAGCTTATATCTACTAGGACAAGTTTAGTATATAAGGTATGTGTATGCTACTGCAATCAGAGGTGATAAAATTACGTGAAATATTATCTAGAAAGGATTGACGTAATGAGAAATGATTTATTTTATCAAATAGACTTAACATAAGGGGTAATTTCTCATCAATTTTTTTTTCAACTTTTAACAGAAAATTCAGTAAGTGTAACCAGTGACATGTAATATAAATTAAAAAAGGATTCCAACACGATATACAAACGAATGGTCAATAAAGTAAATTAGAGTAGTTTATAATTGCATTCCAATTTCAAAGAACGAACGAAGAAAAGTACAACCAGAATGTCACGCATAACTTACCTTGTCCGCATTTCTCAGTCTTTGGGGTGGAAGTCATTTCAGTTCACCTTTCAGTCCACTATGGCATGTTATCACTTAATAAAATATTTCTATAAAGTGTTGAATATATAAAAAAATCACAAGAATATCAATAAATAAACTAGAAGGACCGACCGGCAGCCATGTTTAGGAAACAATTTGCATATTTTGTTAAATTCAGAGTAAGAGTCGCCATCTTTTAATTCTGGTGCTAAACATAAATTCAGTGAAGACGGTCGAGTAATATTTATAGGCAATAGATGGCGTGCTATTACAACAGTGACAACTGACTGAAAATGTCACACAATAAGTACCCCATAGAAACCGGACTATGAGAAACAGCAAAAGACATATATTTGACCTTTTTCTATTTATGGCATTCATTACGAGTTAGAAAGAGATCACGAACGACTTTAACTTCATGGAATAACCTCTTTATTTTATTTCGTTTCGTTAAGTATTCTAAGACCAAGGCAAGGATACCAACAGCCAAAGTACACAAAAAAGCTTAATGAAATGAAGTTATAATTTTTATTTTTTCGCATTTTTTTTTTTTTTTTTTTTTATCATGTTGCTGTTTCATTTCCTCGCAATCGAAGTGAAAAGTAGAGTGTGCAACTCGTCCATAAAACCCATTTTCACTTCTCATGCTCTAAAACGGTCCGGTGGTACGGTCCGTGCCATGTTCGGTCGTGTGGACGGCGGTCTGCGTACATTATTACTATTACCTTGTCCAATGGTTGTTCGCAGACATGTACGACCGTCAGTTGCGCAGACGCACGAACCAAGGTCGTGGTACGAAGCAACTTCGCTTTGTACATGTCCAATCGTCTGTTACATATAAAAAGTTACTCTGTCTGTTACTAAAGTTGAAACCATATTTCGAGAGACAACTTTGACAGATAAGACAAAGGGTTATCTACCATAGGGTTAACTTCACAGCAATAAATCACTAGTAATTTACTAACGTGAAGCGAGGAATGCGTTGTCAAAGTTGTCTCTCGAATTATGGTTTTGACTTTAGTATTAAATTGGTCATGAGATTTCGGTAAATCAGACCAATAAATACTTATATTTTTAACCTCCGACGTAAAATAGGATTGTGTATACACGTTAAATTTATAAGTAACACCCCTATTTTGCGTCGGGTGTTAAAAATATATTTAGTTTTGGTCTATGTACCTGTGTATTTGTGTGTTTTGTAACTATGAATCTGTCTGTGGCATCGTAGCTCCTAAATGGATGGACTGATTTTGATTTAGTTTTTTTTGTTAGAAAGATGACTTAATCGAGAGTGTTCTAAGATAGGTTTGATGGAAATCCGTTAAGCCATTTAAGAGTTTATGAGCTCGGAAATAAGGGGCCCCGGTTTTGTCGTTTTTTTTTTAACTCAGTTAGGTTATTAATATATGTCAACGCATCCGTTAAATACTTTCGAACCACCAAACCACAGTTTTAAGGCTTCAACAAACAGTCACGCGCCGCGGCGGTCACACTGCAATAAAAAGTCATGACGCGCCAAGAACACGCCACGCTGGCTGGCTTAGGGTGGCGGGCTCGTGCCAAGTGCGGCGCGCAGCGCGTTTCCAGCGCTACGCGTTCTCTCGCAATCTCGGTCCAAGTTAACACATTTTTATAGCTTTTATGGCTCACATCATATAGAACTGGACGTTCTTCTAACACAATCTACCAATTTATCTACCCCCAATGTAACAAATACACTGTAAATTTGCAAACAAATACAACGTGAAAATCACGCCGCGCTGCGCTTGGCTTGGCGCGAGCCATGCGCGATTACGCGCGCCCGTCGCGGCGCGATATCGACGCGCCGCGCTCAGCGCAGCGCGAGTTATACTAGTGCGGCGCGACGGCGTCACTATGTGTGATGGCCTACATACAACTTGTTAATTTCCACGCTAAGAACGCGCCATGCTACGTACTGTTTGATGAGGCCTTAAAGCGTAGCTTTTACGTTAAATTGTAATTTGCTGTTGATGTCCTTATGAAATAAATAAATAAAAGCTGTCACCCTAAACCGAACTAAAATTGTCATACATCATACACGTTGTGTATCTGTGGCTGTCTGTTTTCTGCCGAAGCAAAAGCAAGCAAGTACAAACGAACGAAGCAAAGCAAAGTTAGGCAATGAGGTGAACTTGCGCAAGAAGAATCTTTTTAATTCACCGGAGTCTATTTGTGCTAAATTTGTTTATTTAAGAAAATAGTGCTTACTGGTATGTATTGTACTTTGTGGATATACCGTCTAAAACGTTTTGTAGTAATGTCTTCGTTTGGTAAGTCAGTAGTCTGAAGTCTACGTCACAAGACTCAAAAACCTTATTGGTACTTGGTAGCTAATAACTATTAGTGATTTTGTATATGATTAATGAACTACTCTTCTTTATAACATAATCCAAATATTTAGTCTGGTTAACTTTTAGATAGAAGAACGGTGACCGAGCAAAGCTGTCATGGCGGACCCGCTCAGTTTGCTTCGACAATATAATGTAAATAAAAAGGAAATAGTGGAGCGGGATAGTCAAATAATTTTTGGAGAGTTTTCATGGCCAAAGAATGTCAAGACCAATTATCTTATGTGGGGGTAAGTTATCCTAAGCCACTAAATGTTTATGTAAAAGTAAAGCATTAGAGCTGTGGTGCTTATTTTTGCAATAAAATGATATTTTACAGGCCCGGGAAAGAAGGCAGTATCAAGGAATATTATACACTGGAATGCCTACTTTTTATTCTTAAAAACATCCACCTTACACATCCAGTATATGTCAGACAGGCTGCT
This sequence comes from Tortrix viridana, assembly GCA_963241965.1. Lineage (NCBI taxonomy): Eukaryota > Metazoa > Arthropoda > Insecta > Lepidoptera > Tortricidae > Tortrix > Tortrix viridana. The sequence continues at coordinate 53,553,247 of OY725171.1, read as the reverse complement.
GTAAGTGTTGTTGTAGTTTGAATATATTTGGTGTATTATTTGATTATATATTATCTAGTGTTTTAATTTTAAGGCTGCTAATATTCCGGCTGTGCGGCGTCCTGATCGTAAGGAGCTATTGGCATATTTGAATGGAGAAACAGCAGCATGTGCTTCTATTGACAAAAGCGCACCATTAGAGATTCCCACTCAGGTAAAGTAACTATAGTCTGGCTTAGTATTGTTAAATAAATTATTCATAAGTTTTTACTAAAAAATATTTAGTCATAAAATGATTTGTCAATTCACACTCCTAGATCCTAGATCAAAATTGCTACTGAGCAACTCAAAATACAACTGTGTTCTAAAATCAACTTTCATAATAAGTTCTATGAACTTATTATCAAAATTAGCCGGTTTTTGAGTAGATACTGTTTTGATCTAGGAGTGTGAATTGTTAACATAATAATGTGTGTTAGTTCAGAGTAAAACAATTTGCAATGAACTCAAATAAACTATTTATTTTAAATAAAACTGGCAGAGGAAATACAGCCTGTTTAAAATTTTGTAAACTGCCATCTTATTCTAATCTTCCATCTCTTTCTTTCTTTCTTTTTTCAGTATCTAAAAGGGGTAACAGATGTACTAGCTTTAAAATTGTGATCTTACAGTTTGTGAACTTACTCAGCTCGCAATGCTGACAGATGAGCTATAAATTCGCGATCCTCAAGTTTGTAAACTTACTCAGCTCAATGTCGATGATACATGTAAAGTCGTTTCAACAAACTCAATGTAGTGATGTCGTCGACAGAGGAAGCCTTGTATTATTTAGGAATTATATCATATGATATATGGTATTTGTAATACCAGAAGCATTGCGCACTCACAGATTGCTGTTACAAAATGCCCAAAATAGCAGTTTGTGACTTGCGGCGATGACAGACGTACGAGCCAAGGCGGGCTATGAGCAAAATTTTAAACCTGTCATATTGTTGATGAAATTACTAGGCAATTTTAAAGTACACGTACTTAGGATGACATACGGGCGAGCAAGGTCGTCGAGGTGTAAGTATGCGAACTTACTCGCCAGTCTATCACCCCTCTTATATGTTCCAATTCCCACATTAACTTATTTATTTATTAACATATTATACATCAATCCATTGATTGGTTTGAACTATTTACATTATTCATGCTTATGTGTGTAGGTTAAAGCTTTCGGCACACCAAACGCGTGTCAAGCGCGTCGCGCTTTGAATGCGGGCCCGCGCATGTTGTAAAACAAGAAATCAAATTTAACCCGGCACACCAAAAAGTAACGCGCGCCGCAGTCGCCGCAGACAACTCGGGCAGCGCGTCGCGTGGCGTGCGCGAAGCAGGCACGTCGCACGCGCTGGCACGCGTCGCGTCAGCGCGGCGTCGGCGCGGGTACTTGTCGTTGTATTTTTTTTACAAACGCGTGGTGGGGGTACGCGAGCTCCGCGCAGCATGTCACACCGAACGCAGCCGCGTGGCGTTCGAACGCGTTGAAGCTGCCGCCTGCCTGCGGTGTGCCGGGTGCTGCGTCGCTCACGCTACACGACGCGACGTGCCTGACACGCATTTGGTGTGCCGAAAGTAGCCTGTCTAGTTGAATTTTATTGAAAAAGATACACTGCATTTTGTTGAAAATAATTGTCTCAATCTAGACCACACAGCTTTCAATAATGTGGTTTAGGCTGGACAAATATACTCAGCGGATATTTAGAGAAACATAAAAAAGGGTTTAATTTTTTATGTAACAATTAAACCAATCTTATTAAAAAAGAGCTTATATATTGTTTTTTATATTCTGCTAAATTTGCTGGTGAATGTACATATATTTTTGATAAATTCTATTTACTTGTTTGTTACCCATAAAGTATGTAGGTAGCACAGTTTAGGCTAAATTATAGTGAATTTGACCTGGTCTCTGACCATTTAGCATCAACACAGTTGATTGGCCCAATTGTGTCAAACACAGATTGCCATGTTGCAGAAAAGCATAAAAAATGTTGTGAGATCGCGTCCTTATTGAACGCAGCCGTATTTGGGCATCTCGCTCTTATAGGTGCTATCTCGCTCTCTCGGACATCAGATAGAAATAAAATGGCTGTACGCTGTATTAAATAACGGTATTTAATTAATAACTGTAGTTTTATTAAAAGATACCACAAATGTGTATGTTTAAGGTTAAGCGCACACATGACCATGAAGGGGGTGAATCAGTGGCTAAGAAGCCACGTATTGAAGAAACTCATGTACAGAAGGTTCGTGAGCAGCTTGCTGCCCGCCTTGATGCGCCAAAAGAAGCCTCTGTCACTGTGGATAATATCAAGTAGGCAGATTGTATAATTGCATTTACTGTACTCAACAGATATACCCTGCCATACTTTTTACCCTGCTTACCATATGTTTGAAATCAAACTTTGAATATTATAATAATGTTTCAAATATCATTAATGTCAGTCTTGTTTGTTATATGAAAAAATTGGTAAAATGACAGTTTCTTGCTTTGAGTATGGCTCAAATTTTCAATATTGGATAATGTCATTATCCTTTTTTTTTTTTTTAATAATGGCTTTCATGCTGACAATTTTGCCAATGTCAGTTTTTGAGTTACAATTCAGTGTTCAGCCATTGTTCGGTTCTTGTCGGTTCTGTTTGGTTCTGGTCGGCGTCCGGCTTCCACTCAGCAAAAAGAATGAAAGCCCGTACAGCAGCCGACGCTTCCGCCACATGACTCCCCTTTCATTATCTTAAACTAGCTTTTGCCCGCGACTCCGTCAGCGTAGAAGTCGTTTATCGCCACTCTCACGGGAACTGTCCATTTTTTCTGGATAAAAAGTAGCCTATGTGCTATTCCAGACTATAATCTATTTCTGCCAAATTTTATCCAGATCCGTTCAGCTGTTCTGGCGTGATTGAGTAACAAACATCCATTCATCCATCCGTCCAAACTTTCACATTTATAATATTAGTAGGATTTACCAAAAGTGATATTTCTATTAAACTTATCCAAATTCAAGCTCCTATGTCTGGGTACATTTGGCCCTTTTTTAGAATGATGCAACGCAAGCTTAATTAACCTTAACCTATTTACCAACATAGCTGTTCAACTGAAAATTGTTGAAAATTATGAACAAAATATATTTTGAAAAAATTTGTAGGATAAAATGCACTTGTTTATACAATCGCAAAATCCCTTCATCAGTGTGGCCTTCAATGTTTTCAATAATTTTTAAGCATCTCCATCACTTTATTGTAAAATAACTAAGCAGATTAAGTGTGTTTGTTAATTTTTTTCCTCAAAAAATGTTTGGGATCTGATGGTCTACTCTGGTATAGGCTTTTGCCTTGTAACATTTCAATTTTAGGTCATTGTCTGAGGCTATGTCAGTGGAAAAAATTGCAGCTATCAAAGCGAAACGTTTAGCAAAGAAGAGGACTACAATAAAAACCAATGACTATCCTGATGGAATTGGTGTTGTGGGATCTGATCTGAGAGCTATTTTGGATTATGATGTGAATCATATTATAAGTCGGGAGCGACAGTGGCGGACTAGAACTACAGTATTACAGAGCAATGGAAAAGTTCGTTCAAATTCATTACCTATGTGGCTTTCTTATGTTTTATTGCTTGCGTCAACTTTATTTATTTCTGAATCATTTTATTCTTTTATAAATAAATAAATTGTCTTCCAGGTATTTCAAAGAAGCATCAATGCATTACTTCAAGGAATACGAGCGCGTGAAGAAGGTCGACCAGGGGCACCGAGACCTCAGCCCGTGGTATTGCCGCCGCCCACCGCGCTTCCGGCGCAACAGGCCCAATACAATAGATACGACCAGGAAAGGTTTATCAGGCAAAAAGAAGGTTACTATTATTTTCATCAGTATCAAGACTGGAATGATGCACAAAATCTGTTTAATTTTTTTATTTGCAGAAACGGAGGGTTTTAAAATCAACACCATGGGAACATATCATGGTATGACATTGAAGTCCGTGACAGAGGGACCAACTGCTCCGCTCGCAGCACGCACCCCACATAATGTTCAGCAGCAGCAACCAATACCACGTAAGAGTGTTTTTCTACTTGCGTACTATAAACAGCTATATATATATATATATATATATATATATATATATATATATATATATATATATATATATATATATATATATATATATATATATATATATATATATATATATATATATACATCGTTAACAGATGCCACCCATAGTGTAACTAAAGCATAAAAACTGTTTTTTTATAATCATTAAAGCATTGTTATTGCCATGTTTATGGTCAGTCTTGGCGTTAAGTGACACTTGACTTCCTAATTTGTATATAATATACAAATTAGGAATCGTTAGAAATGTTTTAAAAACCATTGAAATGACGTAGATTAAAATAAAATTAATTTCGAGACTAATAACACACATGACACATGGTCTTCAGTACAACTCGAAAAAAAGTGAGCTGATGGTTTTTAAGTCCAGTTTTAAGCCTAAACTAATACCTCGAGTGGTACTGAATGGCACTGTCCTAAATGAAGTGCAAAAAGTGAAATACCTGGGTCATATCATCACCAGTGATCTCAATGATGACCCTGATATAGAAAGGGAGCGTAGGGCCTTGGCGGTGAGAAGCAATATGCTGGCCCGCAGGTTTGCTCGATGCTCACATCAAGTAAAAATAACGCTATTTAAAGCGTATACTCAGTCTTTTTACTCGAGCAGCCTGTGGGTTCGGTATACGAAGCGAGCTTATAACGTCCTCCGCGTTCAGTATAACAATGCCTTTAGAATGCTGTTGGGACTGCCTACCTGGTGCAGCGCCTCAGGCATGTTTGCCGAATCCCGCACGGACAGTTTTCAGGCGATCATCCGCAAGAAGATTGTGTCGCTGCTTGGCCGGGTAAGGGCCAGTCACAACGTCATTCTAAAGGTGATTGCCAGCAGGTTTGACTGCCCAATACTCACGCACTGGGTTGGACAAATAAGGAATATAGCTCAATTTGCCATTAAATAGGGATCATTGGGGGTGATAAAACGCAGCGCAGTAATTATTTAGTATTTAGTTTTAAGTAGCTTATGCACAATGTACTAACACTATTTTTAAGTTCATTTGTTACTAACTACTACTATGGACTTCACGTCTGAAATAAAAAAAAAATATTTTATTATTATTAATAATGTCTTTAAAATTACATTTTTATTATATTACTAAGAAAAGATGATTGATATTCATCGACTTGTTATTGGTTACCATGGTTACGCTCAATATGGATAATTTTATGTCAACAATGGCGTTTCATTTCGCATTTATCTACACTAATATTATAAAGAGGAAAGATTTGTATTTTTGTATGTTTGTAACGAATAAACTCAAAAACTACTTGGCCGATTTCAAAAATTATTTCACCAACATTATTTATTTATTAAACATTTCCAACATATAATACATCTTACTAATGCTTAAATCTAGGTACATTACAGTCTAGGTCGATGCTTATCCAATTGGCTAAGTAAAGTTTTTGGAAGAGATGTAAATTATATATTTTTTTCGATAGTCGTCTTCCTAAAGATCAAGGAACTGCGGCTCTTTTATTTTTATTTCTTCTAATATTTTAGAAATATTTTTTTTAGTTATTAAGTTGACATTTGTAAACTTTAATGACCGACAAGCTTGTTGCCTTCGTACTTAATGAAAAAGAAAAATAAACTGTCACTTCAATATCTGTCATTGTCAAGTCAAGGACAGGAGTGTTTTCACACCTCTAATTTCAGCAACATTGTGCTTGCCGCTAGCGTGAAAATATTCTAGAATAGTGATAATATCCATGTTTGGCAGGTTTCTAGAATCTGCCCGCACTAATTCGCTCATTTTGTGATGAAAACGAAGTCCAATCGTTTGTTTACTTTGATTTGACTTGACAATGACAGATATAGAAGTGACAGTTTTTTATTCTTTTTCATTAAGTACGAAGGTAACAAGCTTGTCGGTCATTAAAGGTTACAAATGTCAACTTAATAACTAAAAAAAAGTATTTCTAAAATATCAGAGGAAATAAAAATAAAAGAGCCGCAGTTCCTTGATCTTTGGGATGACGACTATAGAAAAAATATATAATTTACATCTCTTCCAAAAACTTTACTTAGCCAGTTATAGGAAAACACAGCTTACGCCAGTATTTTTAAACTATTTCATGCTTCAACAACTTAATTAAGAAAAAATATATAAAGATATAGATAGATATATAAAGATATAGACTTTCAGGGTGAACATAGGCTATATTTTAACTTGAGAAAATACTGATTCACCGCAGACAAAGTCGCGGGCGGAAAGCTAGTTTATGAGAAATTGTTAGAACGGTTTTAGCAACTATTAAAATTGCAAGAAATTTGTAAACATTTAACAGTTAAATTCACAAACTACGAGTATTAAAGCCAATCGAAATAATGAAAGTGACTTTGCTGACAAGTAGGTAATTTGTTAGCAGAAAAATCAAGTAAATACTTTACTGCAAGAAAAGTGAGCCATTGTTTATTTTTGACATTATCATTTTAAGCTTGTAGTAAGAAAAACTTATGTATGCAGCGGTACATAATTAGCTCTAAAGAAACTCGTGCCGGTCACCTTGGCACTCGTACCATTAGAGACTTCATTATGTGCCAGTTGGAGAAATAACAATTTCTTATGATGAATTTGACTGTTTTAATAGTTGTTAGTATGTATTACAATATTTATATATTTGCTTATTAGTATGTACTCGTACTTTAACGAACCAGCAACAAGTTTAAAACATATTTTTTAAATAATGTGTTACACCAGTTTTGTAGTAATTAGTATTAATGTAAGTAAAATACAAATAGATGGTATAATGGTATGATGACAGAGAGCATACCGGTGCCGAGCACGCCGGGGCGCCGCGAGCTGCTGCCGGTGACGGCGGCGCGCCAGCCGCCCGGCGGAAAGAGACCGTCGCGCACGCCCATCATCATCATCCCCGCCGCCGCCACCGCGCTCATCACCATGTACAATGTCAAGGACATGCTGCAGGACCAAAAGTTAGTCCATGTCACCGTTATCCGCGCCAAATATAATGGTTAAGGGTGCGACCACGCCGCTGCTTAAAATACGGTGACGGTACGGAATTGCAGTGAGAGAGAGAGAGAGAGAGAGAATCCGGTGAGGACGGTATGCGTTAGAAACGTGGCGGATACGTCACGTCACTGTGTCACCGTATTTTGAGCAGCGGTGTGGTCGTTCCTTAAGTGTATAAATCATTAAAAGGACCTAGCTGATCGATTAATGCGGGGTTATAATGGTAAATTAGATTGCTTACAATTTTACACGATCAACCATTTCCATTGATATACATTTTGTATTGTCTTCTCACGGTGACTATAGAAGTGGAGAAGGCGGAAACTATGAATTCTCTCCATATGAGTTTATGGATCGTATGAATAAAGAAAAGTATAAAAGCTTTCACCTCTAAAAGTTTGAAAATAAATGCTACAGACGAATTTCAAAGTCAAATATATTTACTCTTTATTCATACGGCCCAATGTTTTTCAGAGTAACTCTATGTGCGCAAGTTTTGCAACATTTCCACTGCGCCGAAATATTTGATGCAGAATCCTAAAAAAACCTGCAGAAAAAAAATAGGCCCTAGGTTAAATAAGAAGTCACGGAGAAATAATTTGTTTTATTATATCTAGAATTATTATATCACGAGCATGTCATGACTATACATAAATGAATAAGAAGAACTCATGGACAAATAATTTGTTTTATTATTTCTAGAATTATTCTATCATGAGCACGTCATGACTCTATACATGGAAGTTAGTAGTGGTTGTATGGTGTTCAGTTTTGTCCTGATAATATCTGGAAAATCAATTCTTATCAGGTTAAGTACAAATTTCACCATATGATGTTAAATGTTAATCAACTGTTAGTTCATACATTTTGACAGTTGTTAACACTCTAGTCGTCTGTTAAGTGGTTGGTGAAATCCGACATAAGTTTGACCAATATTACCCAGTGTTTATTTGATTTGAAAATCGGCATTGTGATGTTTGTGAACTGATCTGATGATGGAGTCTTTACTCTTTTGTACAATCATTAAACTCGGTGGATCAATATCCACTGAGTTAAATGATTATACAAAAAAGTGGTCTGCTTTATAAAACTAGTTACAAGAATTAATAATTGTTAAAAATAAACATTATTTTAGGTTTGTGCCAGTGGAACAGAAGAAATCCGAAGGTGCTGTTCGTGAAAACGAAGTGCTGCTTCAAAGGAGAAAAGGGCCCTGGCTTCCGGGCGACCAAGTGCCTGCGAACGCTGTAACCATAACTGTAAGTTTGGCATTTATGATTATTCAAGAATTACATATTTCATAGAGTTATAGTCTTGCTTGGCTGGAAACAATCCACCATGGCTCTTTATTCATTGTTTTGACATTAGTGGTGATACTTTGGGCTCAAAAAGATTACAAAAAAATATTGTTTGGTAACTTAGGAGATAAAAATAGCGTGGTTCACATAGTTGATTTACTCATTTTGTATTTTTCAGTCAAGTGAAGATTTGGTATGTTTCATGAGAAATTGTATCTTATTTTTAGTATATCCTTGATTCTTTTGGTGGGCATATGTCTCATAGTAAAATAATTTTTACTTTTTCTGTGGTTTCACTACTATCCGGTCTCCTTGTCAAGGTAGGTAGGTAGGTGTGTTGTACAAATAATAATCGTTTATTGTTATAGTTTGATATTGCATTATATAGAGGTACAATTATTGTTTTTACTGTAAGTTGTGGTATTGTTTAGGTCCCCTACCGAGTTGTTGACAACCCGAGTCGACTTTCGCCAGCCGAGTGGGATCGTGTGGTCGCGGTGTTCGTGCAAGGGCCCGCTTGGCAGTTCAAGGGCTGGCCCTGGGACGGCAACCCGGTGCAAATCTTTGCTAACAGTAAGTACTTGACTTGAACGAACCATTTAGTCAACTTTAGTCAGTCGGTTATAGGTTAAATAAGTATACCTCCGCGCGAAGAAATTAAACAAAATGCACAAGGGTTGATCATAATCGTTGTAACGCGATATAACTATTAGCGATGCGGTGTGACACTGTTTAGCTGTCTTGGGTTGAGATCGCGCCGCGCCTATACTATATATATTTAGTTAATTTCGTTTAAAGTGGGTTAACTGTAACGCCAATACTTGTTTTAGTTTGTGCGTTCCACTTGAAGTTCGACGAGATGAAGTTAGACGCGAACGTGTCGCGCTGGGCGGTCACCGTGCTCAATCTGAGTCGCACCAAGCGGCATCTGGATCGGGCGGTCTTGCTCGGCTTTTGGGAAACACTTGACAAGTAAGTTCGATGTTTTATAACATGAATATTAATTCCTGCATAATAACATCTATTATAAAATGACACGCTTGTCTTCTACTAAGAGGATCCTTTTTTTAGGAGCCCTAAATGGACAACTATTGTATAAAAATGATGTCTTTTTGTTACAGGCATATGATGAAAAATAAACCACATCTTAGATTCTAGTTTAGATTAGCTTTATTTATGAAGAAATCCATGTGGTAATTCACTGCCCTTCTGAAAGAGAAGCAATAAATAGTACACAATGTAAACTCCCTTAGTTCCTTATTATGGCAGAGACAACGGCATGTATTATTTTACATAATCATGTTTGGTTAGCACTGTGTGAGTTTTTGTACGCCTGCCTTCTCGCACCGAGTAGACGATCCTCTCGCAGCCAAGCGCGGGCCATTTCTAGTGCGTTTATTCGCATTAATTCGACCTGACTAAGAAACTCCTTATTATGGGTGAATCGATTGTTACCAAACACAAAAAGTGTCGTGGATAATGGAATAAATTTTTTAGAACTTCTCCACTTAGTGTTTATTGAAGATTTTGTTCCAAAATCGTTATAGAAAAATATTTTTTGTGATTTACCTACTTCGACATAATACACACATCAAAGACAGTAAAAAACCTTTGGCTTTTGGTACATGTATGGTACGCTACATTATATTAAGAAACCTAAATATTAGTAGTATTTTATGCGCACTTTTGATGTGTGTATTTGGAAATAATACTAGTAGCGAAACAAATTTCGCACCGCTTTTTATTCAAGGCAATGGGCACTTGAAATTTCATCGGAGAGGCAACCGGATGGCGAGTGGTAATCTGGGTTTTGAAGTGATACCGAACATGGTGGTACCAAGAAATAAGCTCGCCAATTGCCATCCGATCCTGCTGGGCGGTTCCTGAAAAACAACCCTTCAAAAATTCGAAGAAAAGGGTTTCTTGGCGAGTTTTAACTACTCAGTAGAATCGGATGGATTTCTTTTTACTTTTGTATCACGTCAAAACCCAGATTACCACTCGCCATCCGGTTGCCACTCCGATGAAATTTCAAGTGCCATTGCTTTGAATATTTGCTCAAGTCTGATCCATAAAGTTGTACCTATTGTAAATCATTGTTAGAGCGGAAACGGACATCGCGTCGCATTGCATGCCTCGCCATGTCTGTATCCGGCTTGGTACAGCAGTTCGCAATCGAGTGCCCATGAAGTCACTCGATGCCACACAACTGCTAACCAGCAAACAGGATGTACTCAATCGTTGGGGTGAGCATTTTAACAACTTGCTCAATGTTGATCGAGCTGCGGACATGTCACACATAAGCTCGATGGCATCTCTCCCCGCAGTTAATGAGCTGGATGCTCCACTGTCATTGGAAGAGGTCGTACTTGCTGTTCAACAACAACAGAACAAGAAAGCGGTTGGCGTTGACAATATTCCTGGAGAATTGCTGAAGTATGGTGGCGGGGATTTGCATCAAGCCATATGGAAACTTTTTGTTCGGATGTGGGATGAAGAGCGGATACCTGACGACTTCCGGGTTTCACGTATCTGCTCCCTATATAAGAGCAAGGGTGATAGATCTGATTGTAACTCCTACCGAGGCATATCTTTGCTTACTTCTCCGGGAAAAGCCTTTGCCCGAATACTACTGAATCGCTTGATACCCTTGTCCGAAGACATCCTGCCAGAAACCCAGTTTGGCTTCCGTCCGAATCGAGGCACATGCGAGGCTATTTTCTCTGTTAAACAACTTCAAGAGAAAAGTCGAGAGCAGGGTCAGCCTTTGTACCTTTGTTTCGTTGACCTGGAAAAAGCTTTCGACAGCGTGCCCCGAGAAGCTCTGTGGGTGGTACTGACGAAGCTTGGATGCACAGACAAATTTGTGAGGATGGTTCGTCTCCTGCATGATGACATGAAGTGTTGTGTCAGTGTGCAGGGCGAGGACTCGGAGTTCTTCTCGGTGCGCTGCGGCGTAAAGCAGGGCTGCGTGCTCGCCCCAACTCTCTTCGCTCTGTACTTTGCAGTTGTGGTTCGAGAGGCCCTGCAAACTCTGTCTGATGGCATTCGCATTCGTTTCCGTACCAGTGGTGGCGGGGTCTTCAACCTTGCTAGGTTAAAATCTCGCACCAAAGTGTCTCACGCGACTATAACGGAGATGATGTATGCAGACGATTTATGTTTTGTGGCGGAATCCCCAGAGGGTCTACAACGGCTTATGACGAGTCTTGATGAGTCGTGTCGCACATTTGGCCTTAAAATCAGTGTGAAAAAGACCGAGGTAATGGCCCTTGATACATTGAATGGGGCCCCAGTCGACATCAAGCTCGGTGGCGACTCGCTTAAGCAGGTAGACAAATTTAAGTATCTGGGGAGCACCATAACAACGCGGTGTATCCTTGACAACGAAGTCAACGGCAGAATTGGAGCAGCTGCCGCAGCCTTTGGCAAACTTCGTCTCAAGGTATTTCGCTCACACGACATAAAGCTCTCTACGAAAGTAGCTGTGTACATGGCAATCGTTCTGCCAAATCTCTTGTATGCCTCTGAAACGTGGTGCCTCTATCGCAAGCATATTCGCACATTAGATCGTTTCCACCTAAAATGCCTACGCGACATTATGAACATTCGCTGGTCCGACCGTGTTCGCAACACGGAAGTCCTGCGAAGGGCTAATGTCGGCGGAATCGAGGCCTATCTGATGCGGCGACAGCTGCGGTGGGCCGGCCATGTCTCCCGCATGTCAGATGACAGGGTAGCTAAGCGCATCTTCTATTCGGAACTGCAGGATGGCAAGCGGAAACCAGGCGGCCAATTCCTGCGGTACAAAGATGTGCTTAAGCGGCAGATGAAGCGCTGTGACCTCGACCCATTACAATGGGAGGCTATGGCAGAGGACCGGCCGTTTTGGAGGCATACAGTGAGCACTAAGGTGTTTGAGTTTGAAAGGAGAAGACGAGATGAGCTCGATGCTAAACGAGACGAGCTCAAGGCCCGACCACCTGCGGCCATCCACTATAACTATATCGGAGAGGTGCTGACCTGCACCAAATGTCAACGAACATTTCGTGCAAAAATCGGTTATGTCAGCCACCTGAGAGCACACGAGCGACGCTCTGAATAGTCGGATCCTAGTCGCTGTGGCCGAAATCGGTCGGGATCGTATTATTATCCGGCTTTAGGTTAAATAATAATATATTATTATGGACATTTTGAATACAAGTTTGGGATCATGACTTGGGCAATGTTATATCAATTTCTTACTATTGAGTTTCAATCAGTCGTTTTCATTCTTAAATAGTAAATTTACTACATTTTATCAATAAATTCAAGTATTGCACCACAATGATTGGTATAGTATTTCAGTTTTTGGTTGACCGCATCTTAGGAAGAACAATGGGGGATGTGGCGAACCGAAAAACAGAAATACTATGAATAACCCTTTGATTTTAATAAATGTCGAGGGCCTTATCCTACTTTGTTTTTTTTTTAAACCTTATCTTTATCAAATTAATTGTGATACGGCTGCCTTTTCTGGTATAAGAGCTACCATACCTTTATATTATAACGATTTTGTTTAAACTAAATCGGAACAGAGTTCCGAAATATTTTTATATTTTTTGAATGTATTAAAAACTCGGAATATTTATAGGTATGCAAAAAAAATGGTATAGACACAGGTGTTCTTTGAAGCACTTTAAAGTGGATTCACGTTACACACGGTCAAATAATCTTAGTAAGTATACTTTGGTATGAAGTAATTTTATGGTGGGCCGTGCCCCCGCGGCACGGTCAAGCATGAATCACCCACTTCATACAAAAGTATCCTTATGCCGGCACATCAGTTGGCCATATTTGCCAAATATTGATCATGCATCTCTTACATTCGACATATCGAATGTAAGAGATGAAACTACAATATTTGACAAATATCAGCCAGCCAAGTGAAGCTTTAGCCGGCTGGGGTCCGGTCCCGGCCCGGCCCGGCTCCGGCCCGGCGTAACGTGAATCCGCCTTTACCATGCTGTGTCACATTAAAACATGTAAATATGTATGATGGTTTTTGGCCTAGATTTTATTATATGTAACAATGTCATTTAACGTTATCTTGAATCGAATAATAAGCAGGGTTCTATAGTGTTTCAACAATTAAAGGCTTCGTCATACAGCCAGCGCGTCACGCCTGCAGCGGCGCCCGGCGCGTTCTTAGCGTGACGTGACGCCAGCGCGGCGTGGCAGTCACACTGCAGGCAGCAGAAAACGCCATGCAGCGCGGCACGGCGCGATCGCGCCATGCAGCGCGGGCACGGCGTGTTCCAAAGAGTAAAGTAACTATAGAATGGCGACTCTATAAATATAAATGTTTGCTAATTTTCTATTCAAAACTTATCTTAGCTGATTTTCGGTAGGTATAAACATTTTAATCGTCTGTAACTCAAGAACCAATAAAGTCTACTTAGTCGTGATAGTTTTCCTTTTAAATTCATTACATGCGCTTTCATTTCAGATATTTTTCACATTTTTAGTATTTGTAGTTTTGACTGTAGGAGGGGGACGAGGACGACACCTTGACTTTCACAAACGGATCACTTAATCAAAAAATTGTTTTTGTGAAACCATCCCCACTTTACGTGTAGGGGAGGTACCCTAAAAAAGCTGGTCAAGTGCGAGTCGGACTCGCGCACTGAGGTTTCCGCACAAACTTGTAGGCATGTAAATAGTTCGTAAATCACAGAAATACCATATAAACAAAGTCCAGTATAAAATGACACGCAATCAGTATGCACTTTCGTACTTAGTGAGTGTCAGTTTATATTAGACTTTTTTTACGTGATGTAACTACAAATTAACGGGTTTCGAATTTTTTCCTTTACTTGTGCTATAAGAAATTGCTTCTTGCCAAATTTCATGATTCTAAGTCAACGGGAAGTACCCTATAGGTTTTGATTCCCTTGAGATTCAATTCAATATGCGGCATAAACAGCCGTATCTTTTGATTGCGTTGACTTAGATATTTGATTTTTTCTCTGATCCAAGGGATTGCAAACCTTAGTATTTGATATGAATTTCAACTCGATACCTTCACGCGTCCCTGAGAAAAAGGGTCTTGACAGACACACAGACAGACAGACGGACAACAAAGTGATCCTATAAGGGTTCCGTTTTTTTTCATTTCATGTACGGAACCCTAAAAACGGACAGACGGACGGACATGGCAAAACTATAAGGGTTCCTAGTTTGACTACGGAACCCTAAAAATGAGGGCGCTGTTCGAAATAAAATTGGCAACATGATCCAAGGGCTACTCTAACCCATGGTTGCCATTTGAAAATAGCTTTACTGCACCTGCACTTGTCATACAAGCAAACTTGACCATAGAGTCGCCACTCTTTCCCTCTATAGTTACTTTACTCTTTGGAACGCGTCGCGCTAAGAACACGCCGTGCAGCGCTGCATGGCGCGATCGCGCTGCGCCCGGCAGTAAAATCACGCCGTGCCGCGCTGCACAGCGCGACCGAGTTGTCCTGGCGTGGCGCGCCTGCTGCTCCGCGCGGCGCGACGTGATTCTGTGTGACGGCCTGCATACAACTCCTTGTTAATTATCACTCTAAGAACGCGCCGCACGCCACTGCAGGCGTGACGCGCTGGCTGTATGACGAAGCCTTAAAGGCTGGGCCACACCGGATGCGTTGCGTAGACGTGCACGTGCGCGTTCGCGTTCCACTGCGTTGTATAGCTGCGTCCTCATGTGAGGATTCATACTATACAACGCAGTGGAACGCGAACGCGCACGTGCACGTCTACGCAACGCATCTGGTGTGGCCCAGGCATAAATCTTACTGTCGCACTCAGAGACGTCAATTAATTTTTAAGTTTGATTAAAGTGGCTGCGTCATACTGCCGCACTCAGAAACGTCAATTAAGTTTTAAGTTTCATTAAAGTTGCTGCGTCTTATTCTATTGCGATAGCAAAGAAAGTGACTGCAGCTACTTTAATCCAACATAAAACTTAATGACGTCTCTGAGTGCGGCCGTTATTCTATTACTATAGCAAAGAAAGTGATAGCAGAAACTTAAAAGTTAATTGACGTCTCTGAGTGCGGCCGTTAGACTATTCATACTAACAAAGCAATTATGTTATACTAACTTTAATTTTGGCAACTCTGGTGAGAAGTATGAGTATGAGATGAAAGGCTTTTGATTTTGTCATATTTTATTAGCAGGGTCTCGGAATATGATCTAGATCACGTAGCAATCTTTACATAATTAATATTAATATTAAATAATACTATGACATTAAGGTCCGGTATGCAGAAAACAAACTTAATGCTTTTTATCGCTTGTGATAGGTTTAAAGTTTAAATCCGTTCATTTCAAAACCTCTTCGATGCCATGAGCACGGGATTATTTGAAACTTCAGGACAATTAATTAAATCCGTTAAACGAGAAAGCAATACATCGATGGTGGAAATCTCAATTGGCGTAAGGGACAAAACACAACTTTTCAGGAGAGCGAAAATAAGATTTTGTTAATTTTCAAAATTTTATAACATTGTTAATTTTTAACTTAGCGGGAAGTCATAAATACTCAATATCTTGAATTTTCTTCTTCTTTAACATGAAACTCAAGGCATTTTAGTACTAAGCTTAAGTAAAAAAACGACTGTACCTTACGTCCATAAATTACGGGTCTTATTGAACCTTACATCTAAAAATCATAAATTACTGAAAAATGTGGAAACCGGTTTAGGGTCTTAAAGGACATCAATTTTTCAATTTATTTATAATTAAGACGTAAGTTCCTGTAATAAAATGTATAAAATCAGAGTAGAACCATTTAAACTATTATATGAAGATAGTACTTTAAATAAATCATATCTGCCAATGTAGTTTAATCAGTATTTATAGTTACCATGGTTATTATGCATATTTTTTTGAAGTTTCTGAGTAGTAAAATAAAACTCATGAATCATAAAGAAACAAAAACTTTATAATCAATAACACAAATTGTAGAACATAAACAAAAATTTCGTTGTATTGTTTGAATTTCAAATTCCGGTTTCAATGATGTTTTAACTTCCATCTTCTTAAGATCCTTCTTTTTGAATGTAGCTGTTCGAACTTTTTGTATTTTTAATTCTTTCATTATTTTGGTTGTAAAGACAACGCTGTAAAGACAACGTTCCCAGTTTAGAAGTCCTGATATTCCAAAAATCGAACTTTGTATGGTTGATTTTTTCTGCTGGATTCAATATAAGTATGTAGGTCATTTTGTCCCGCACAAGAGTCGCAGTACATACAATAATAGTCTTTTAAGACCTCTGCTGTCGATGTCTTTTAAATAGTTGTGAAGGCAGGTAGCAATCTCATTACTGCCCCTTTTTCCATCTTCCAATTATTTTTCTGTAAGATCATTATTCTTGTACTCTGCTTTTGTACAAAGAGTGCACTTATCCTTCTTCGGCGTATGAAAACTAATGTTATACTCGGTACCTATTTAAAAATCTTTTCGCTTAGTCTCTTTCCCGCATCTTTAATGCATTCATCAACATAAATCCTATATAAGTTGCTCAAGTTATCAATAAATTTCTTCGCCTCACTTTTTATGTTTTCGAAATATTTTACCGGTGCATTAGGTTTTCTCTGGTCTGATGATGCCATTCCCGCATTAGCATTGTAAATAGTGTACAATAGATATTTTTGGGTAATATTTAAAGTTTTCAACAAAAACTGCTGACAAACCTGTTGACACCCTTCTCCTTCATTAATAAAATACTTATAGGTGGCACTACGCCGACTATCAGCAGCCTGGGTTTTTTCTCCAACTGGAGTTTTTTGGCGTAGTTCTGACAATCCAGTTCCGCCTCCGTTGTGGGTCTAGGCTCCAGAAATCCTAAAACAGTGACAAACGCCTCTCTTCCGGTAATAATGAACATACTTGACCACACTTGCCTCCCAGACATGGATTAGGTTCAGGTGACTTAGGGCCGTATTAATAAACTCATCTCAACTCTGATCCCCGTCTCAAGATACGTCAAAGTAAACGTCAATCCATAGCAAACTGTCATTTTTGACACATCTTGTGACGGGGATCACAGTTGAGATGAGTTTATTAATACGGCCCCTAGAAGACTTTTCAATGCCTAATCGGGTTGTGTGAGTATCTCCGTTGTCTTTATGTAATTTTTTACGTAATTTTGTCTTATTTTGGGGCTTTATTCGTTTCCTAGTCACTTCAGTTTGTGGCTTAACCTGTTCTTGATGTTTCCTGTTAAGATTTTTCCTTTTTTTTTCAGAACTTGTATCACTGTCCGACTCTATTTCAGACCAAACGTCTGAGCTGCCCGGAGAAAAGTCTTCTTTTTCGTCTTCCGATAAAAAATCAATCTACTTTTTGTCAAATCGCTTCACTTTACGTATTATTTTCGGATCTAAAATTGTGTCCTTTTAATTTTCAGATGTTGAAGGTACGGAAATGGTAACAGGTGTTGCACTTTCCGAAAAAATTGCTATGTCATCAACAGTGTTTTGCTGGCCGATTTCCTTTACTTGATCATCAACTTTAAAACATTATTTTGAGTCAGTTGGTACCCCTTAGCATAGCTGCTTGAAGTTTCATTATAACTTTCGATGATTGAACTGATATTACCCAACTGCAGAGGGTTATTTTGATATTGTTTATCTTCTGTCACCATCAGTGCTACTTTGAGTTTTGCTTGTGAATTTATTCCTGTTAATGTAAAAATACGTTTAAAATAATAAAAATAACAATAATAAATTGTGTCACGAAATAAAAGGTTTACAACAAGGTAACTGAAGTAAATAACTTAAGTTGTAATCCGAGCAATTCGTTTCGATACCCATAAAGTCACTAAGTACTTATTTGTTTAAATGTGTTTGTACATACTTACATGTCTCTTAAGACCAAAATTTTTCTATAATTCTAGTATCCAATTCCCCTTACGACCAACTTTACTTTAGTTATAACATCCAATGCCCCTTACGTCCAATTTTTTTTTATAGTAATAACATCCAATACCCCATACTACCAACAATTTAATATATTTCTAACCACCAGTGTTCCTTACGACTACAAAACCACTTGTTTTATTTCAAATATGTTGTCGTTTTATGCCACTTACGACGTAGTAAGTAATAATCAAACCATTTCTTTCAGGCATCAAAGGCCCATACAAACACCTTACAGACTAACATACGTATCCATTCCATACTAGCCATACTTAATATTATAAATGCGAAAGTAACTATGTTTGTCTGTTACGCTTTCACAGCTAAGCCGCTGAACAGATAAGAAAGAATAACGTCCCTTATAACCCACTTATGAATAATTGTTGTCAGTTACACCGTTTTGCGAGAAAAATATTAAATATTATGTCACTTAAGCGGTTCTTTAAAAAAAACAAAAAAATTAGTAACTTAAAATGTAACAGGAATATTGAGACTTCAATAATACCAATCGACAGAGAAAAATAAACTCTATTTCCCTATATATAAAAGTCATTTTCGGTATTTTGTCCCTTACGCCAATTGAGATTTCCACCATCGACATATTATTTCCATTATAATATACACTTAAAAGCAAAATAAAGCTGTTTTCACTTTTAAAGTAATTTGGTATTTTAATTTAATTATAAAATTTACAAGTTAATTTTTTAGTATTTCTTCCGTATCAGCATCAATATGCCGAAACGGAATGTCAATACATTTAACCGTTAGATGCATGTTAGATGTCCGTGTTTACGAAACAAGTTCAGTATTTTGGCTTGAATTATATGGTAATAATCACTGCCTCCATTCTTATTATTCGGCATAAGCGGCATAAATCGAAATAGTTGTAGTAAAATCTTGTAGTTGGGAGCATATATAGAACTGAAGTCGCCATTAGCACAAGCATTACCAAGCAGAATAGTCTTCCATATTTCGGCGGACGTGGGGTAACACTACGTGTAAACCGCTAAATACATATGCAAAAATTGTTCTAATTCTTACTTACCTAAAGTCGAAACCATACTTCGTGAGACAAGCTTGACAATTGATTTTGCCCAAGTGTTGCCACAGTCAGTGTATTGCTGTTCGTATCGATATTAGAAAAAACACGGCTTTGGTTGGTTGAGGTTGTATAGCTTTGTAGTTTTATATTGGCTGCTTACAGCTACTTACTATGGTCACAGTATGAATAGAACAGTAGTCCGTCTCCGGCCTTTAATTTAGGAGATTCTGATACCTATATTGCCGCTCGGGCGCCTAGGGTTGTCCAAACTTGTTCTTCCATTTTAGTCACTTACTTGGCCATACCTATTTTGTCTATGATTTATAAAATAATTGTAATTTTTATAATTTACACAAACATGAAGTTCCTAAGTATAAATATTGTTAGGTTCCTAATTTAAATTATTTTACTTACAAGCAAAATAATAGAATAAACCAGGGACCGGACAACCCTTTCATCGGGAAAAGCCTTTCAAAGGGCTTCCCTTTGAAATAGCTAGCCCAGTGGATTTGCTCACCCATTCCAATGGGCAACCCATACGATTGACTTTCCCTTATCGAATGAAGAACCCAACGATAAGGGTATTAAAGGGTAGCCGTCGGTAACGTGTAATACGTGTATATTAATAAGGGTTTTATAAGGGTATTGGGTTAGCGCTTTGTTGAATGGGCTGTCGTTTACTTGCTTCCAACGGGACGCAAGGTAACGTGTGTTTTATGAAGTCTACAAAAGGTCTAAAATTGCGTATATACTAGTAACCTTTTTTAAAGGGTTTAGTAAGGGTATTGGTTAGCGCTTAATAGAATGGGCTATCGTTTGGAAATAGTGCTTTAAAAGCAAATTTAAAGGGTTTTGACGGGCAGAGGGTTTGGTAAGTTAATCCTTACGAAAAACCCATACAAAACCCATTGAAAGGGATAGCGGGCCGGTCCCTGGAATAAACATCAAAACGTAGCCAAACTGTCAGTCGAGCGATTTAAAAATACGGAATTTCCTATACAGGGTGTAAAGTTGAAATGGGGCAGTAAGGGCAGCTACTAGATCCCTTGCTGCCACGCGAAAATGCTCTTAGGAGACCTTTACTAACTTTGTGATGAAAATTGACATTAACATTAACACCCACAAATCAAAGAAAACTTTTTTCATGAAACACACTTGTTGCGTATGCAACATTTTTTTTATATTGTATAAATTTTAATAAATTTTTTTTTATATATTTTCTTACTTTAATTGTTTTCAAATTACATTAATTATACTAAACTCTTAAAACCTAAATATTCTAAATTTGCTTCGTTAGCAGTATCAAAACGTTTATGCCCACTTAAATAATCCGTTTAGCTTAAAACTATTAAAAAACTTGCAACTCACTAGCCTTCTAAACTTCCACTTAGCTGCGCATATTTTTGACACTATTTCTGTACCAGTTACCTACAATAAACCTACAGTTTAAATCGAAGTTTTTAATTACAAAGCAACGCCTGCAAAAACCTCCTCTTCAGCGGTCTGGTTTCGGTGGCTTCACACTTATCATACAAATTCAAGAGTCCAGGGGGGCGATTTTTGATTTTCGAGTGGTAGAAAATAATAGCACACGAAAATTTGTCACGATTATTTTCGCATGAACCCATTATCCGCATTTTTGAAAGCCTTCACTCGAAAGCTAGTGATTGACTTATATACACGTGTTTCGTTGTACGCAGAAAGTCGATGATTGCCGGTTTTTTTTAATCATTTTTTGAATCGTATCCTGTCATTTTACAAAAAACGTTTCACAAACGGATTAATTTCACAAACATATCATTTGGCAAACCGCATTTTTGTCCGAAACTGTAAATATTTCAGGGTTTATTTCAGGACCATATTGTAGAGCCCTATAGGTTAGGTTAGTTTTATAAAAACCTGAAATATTTACAGTTTCGGAAAAAAAGCGATTTGCATTATATGTTTGTGAAATGAATCAGTTTGTGAAATGTTGTTTATGAAATGATGATAAACCATTTTAAACATAAATAACCATACGACATAATTAGAAGATGTAACTGTGGCGAGAATATTATTATTTGTATGCACTTTCAGCGTTTTTAATACTGTTTACCAAAAAAACTTTTACTATGAAAACTAATAAATGAAACGTTTAGATGGTTCTTTGTCTATGATATTTGCCCATACCGGGATTCGAGCCCGGGACCGCTAGCTTCGTAGGCTTATTAGCTTCGTAGGGGTTATTTATGCATGTGATCTGGGGGGCGATTTTTGACTTTGTAGTGCTCGAGTGATACTCGTAGAAATGATATTTGAGGTTTGTCCCGTCAACATCTGTCCAAAGATAATATAATAAAGACGTTTTGATTGATTTGACAGACAAATGTCAAAACAAATTTCTAATGATAGAAATGAAAATGAATGGTGTGGACCACTTGTTTTTAAATTTTCTATCGTTCGTATTTAAAAAATACGGTTTCACCCTATTTGCTCACTTTCGACTGAAACTCTCGAGCTCTCGAAAGTCAAAAATCGCCCCCCAGATATCATAATAATGTATCGCATACGTTGCGTACGTGGGCTCAGTGTGTTCCTAACTTTGTTTGTTTCCTTGTGTACTTCCCGGGGTTCGGGAAAACTCCTGTTGACGAATAGGTACTCAAGCTGCACGTTTGGGTTTTTGCCCAATATCTTTAGACCTATTCATAATATCTAAAAAAATGGTATCAAACGAAAGCTGATAACGTAACGAATAAAAAAACATATAATTTTCAGTCATTTCAGTTTCAGCAACTGATAGGAGCCAAGTTTTGCAAAGATGCATGAATATATAGCTTAGAAAAATTAGAAGGGAAATCATAAAATAAAAGGCATTTTCTGAAAAATAAAACTTTGTTTACATTAATATTTCGTATTTTCACCCCTAGCCCTAGCGTTCAGGCGGTTTTTCATGGATCTTATCAGCTTTTTGATAAGTTCCTGGGGGATGGCATCCCACACCTCCTACAGAGCTGTCTTCAGCTCCGTAACATCTGAAGGAACTGGATCCCTCTTCCGAACCTGCCTTTTCAGGTAGTCTCAGATATGTTCATTGGGTTTCACAGGGTAATAACAACCATGAAATGAGTCATCGTTGTAAATCCTCTACTAATTCCAAACTACGAAAAACTATAAATTATTGAAAGGCCGAAAAAAAATCGATTTTATTGCTCGCGAGTGTATTCTCACCATAAAACTTTGTGAACAGAGTTAATTATTTTACCTTTTACGAAATATCTCTTCTGTCTGTTCAGTAGAAGTAACCCTTAATCTATGGCGCGTCAGCGCGTAGAGCTCACACCGCTTCTGATCCGATGCCAAGATCTTTATCGCTGTTGAAATAAGAACCACAATCCTATAATAAGGACAATCACTAGAAAACTATTTAAAGAATTATTATTACCCGAATACCTACAGAGGTAGTTTTTGTAATCGTGCAAAATCTCATCCCTTCGCAGAGGGGAAAGTTTGTGAGTCTGGTTCCCTAAGAACGGAGTGCTAGATAACGGTAATATAGCTGTGTATAGTATTTCTGTTTTTATTGGCCGCATTTAAGGCTCGGACTATATGCATCCGGAATCGGTCCGGTTCGAAAAAAAAACGACCTCGCATACGCCCGGATTCTACCCGCCGCTCGAACAATCACTTGATATTTCCCTGCATTGACTACATAGCATCCGGGGCGGGCTGGGGGGTATTTTCGGTCCGGACCGATTCCGGATGCATATAGTCCGAGCCTAAGGAGAACAATGTGGATGCGGCCAACCATAATCAAAAATACTATAAACCAAAGCAAAGAAATCGAGCACTTCCGATGTTTTCGAGTAGTATTCAATAAATTTAATATTGTGTTGACTTATGCTATACCTATAGTGCAATTGGGTGGTGTCCCCTTGTTTTGCAGACACTCATTTCATCGAATGTGTCGTTTCACCGAATTTCATTTAATCGAAAGCTAATTTCTGCTGAAACCTATTTTCAGGTTGACTTAAGCGTGGGCAGTGTTGGGCACTCAAGAATAAAATCATTAGGTATTTGAATAAGAATTCGTAAGGATAAAATCATGTTGATTTTATATCTGTCGAAATTATTTGAAGAATTTCGTCGGGAATAATTCGTATGTAAGAAAATTTTATGAAGATACCTAACATATTCTTAATCAAATAAATTTAATCATGATTTTTTATTTTAAATAGTATTCCATGAATAAGAATGTTGTCTGGGCACCCGGGGCAAATATGACTTATTAGGTACTAATAGGTACTTATATTATAAGTAGAGGTACTAGTAGTCTCTTGGCCAATTTATACCTATTTTATGTACCTAATAAAATCTTACAAGTTGACTATCATATAGTTTTGGTACTCGTATTGTTTTTAATTTGTTGAATGCCTCTTTGGACCTAATAGCGCCGAAAAACGTAGAGACGTTTTTCTAGAGAGATAGTCCTGTGACAATTTGTAATTGGGAAAAAAATTTAAATAGTCTTTTTTGATGTAATTGACAGTATTGACACACATTCATTTTGATGAAATAATGTTGAACAAAAATCCCAAAAAACCCAAGCGTCGTCTTGAAGTACCTACTTACAGCAAGTTAACGTTTTTACATTTTTAATGAAAAAAAAAACATTTTAGGTAATTTGAAAAGGGTAAAGGGGCCCCCGAGATGTGCATTGCCTAGCTAAGGGACCCCGACAAGGTTAATGCGGCCCTGGGTACGCGGACGCCACTCGAGAACTCTTCGGCCCCAGTGACTTTGGTTCTCGTGCGGATCTCCTCATTCCTGATGCGATCACGCAGAGATATTCCGAACATAGCCCTCTCCATTGCCCTTTGAGTGACCTTGAGAATTTTTATGACGCCCATCGCCAGCGCCTACGTCTCGGTACCGTAAGTCATCACTGGCAACGCACCCTCGAAGACTTTCGACTTGAGACATTGCGGTATATTGGACGAGAAGATATCGCGTAGTTTCCCGAATGCTGCCCAACCGAGTCGGATTCGACGATTGACCTCTTTCTTAAAGTAGGACCTACCTAACTGGACAGTAGGTCCCGGGTAAACATAATCGTCAACAACTTCGAGTGCCGAACCTCCGATTACCACGGGAGTTGGTATTACATTGGTGTTCGACATGATCTTTGTTTTGTCCATGTTCATCCTCAGACCAACTTGTCCAGAGGCTCTGCTGAGGTCATCGAGCATTGCGTTTAGGTCTTCCATGATCTCAGCCATGACTACTATGTCATCTCAGCAAACCGTACCCGCCGTTTATATTGATGCCACGTCCTTCCCAGTCCAGAACCTTGAACACATCTTTTAGCGCAGCGGTGAACAGCTTCGGAGAGATTACATCTCCTTGTCTGACTCCCCACTGCAGCAGAATACGCTCAGAGTCCCGGTCCTGAAGTCGTACTGACATGGTGGCATTTTCGTACAACCACTTTAACACCTCGTTGGAGAGACTACAACACAGTCCATGTCTCGATCGAATCGAAGGCTTTCACATAGTCCACAAATGCTAAACAAAGGGGGAGGTTATACTCTTCGGTCTTCCGTATAACCTGCCGCAGCATGTGGTCTACGGCCTTTACGGAAGCCGGCTTGTTCGGGAGGCTGGAAGTCATCAAACCTAAGCGCTAAATAAAATCGAGTGAGGTATTATTGGATAGCTCTTAAAAAATAATTATGTCCAGGTTGTTATCAATTTTTAGGTTTGGGGGACCGCATAGGAAATATTGAACTCGAAGTGTCATTTTCGCTAGAGTTGCGCAGTCTCCCCCCCCCCCCCCCCCCCCCACCCCCCAAGTTAGACGATTAAAATGTTTATACCTAGGAAAAATCAGCTAAGATAACTAAGAGGATTGTGAGGTGACGGCTTTCTATACAAACGGCGATAACGTTTTCCACCCCCTAAATGTTAACCGATTTCGACCAATTTTTGATACAGTGTCCGTAAGTTTCGATTTTTCAATATTATTAATAAATTTCCATGTATTCCCGTTTTATTGTTTTTATACAAAAGTAATTTCGGCCATAATCTCTTTATAACTAATCAATATTTAAAAAACGAAACGTACGGACATAGTTTTTGTTCCGACTGACCACATATCAAAAATTGGTCGAATTCGGTTAACGTTTAGGGGGAAAACGTTATCGCCGTTTGTATGAAAAGGCTAGATTTTGCAATTGGTTCACAGTCCTCTTAACTAGAAAATTTGCTAATATTTGTGTTTTTAGGAGATTGTTGTTTGTATTGGGGCTGGATGACACAATTTTACGACCAATTTGACTAGATTGGCAATCAAATTATGTAGTGTAGATAGAAATATGGTACGTGTGGACGGACAATCAGACTGATTGGCCAATTGAATAGGGCAATCAAATTGTATCGTGTGGATGCACCTTAAGAATGGCGACCGAACGGAAGGAATGGATTGCGACCACAATTCGCAACGCGCGCATTTCTATTTAAAACACATCCAACGAAACTAAAGGGCCTATTAAGCGGCTGCTACACGGTGAGCAACCAAGCTCTCCACCAAGGTGATCTTGCTGGTTTGCGACCGTGTTGGTAGAAGGTGGTGTGCGATCAAATTTTGTTTGTCGGAAACCGCCGTAGTAGGTACACCGTGTAGACGCTTGTTTCCAATCCAACCACGCGAGCGCAGTTGTGTCCACAGTTTATAAGGGTATGCTGTGTCACTGCTGGAAGTGAATGCATGCACGCATCGTGTGTAGGAGAGTGAAAGGAGGACGCTAGGTGCAAATTAATGCAATTAATCAGTGCGTTGGTATTTATACATTGGGATTGTCGCTGAGTCAAGCAATATGCGTTTATGTAGCAGTAAACCATTACGTTACTGCTAAACAAAGTAGCCAATTGCCATACTACGCGTGTTTTCTCTCCGCGAGTGCTACCGTACCGTATAGACGGAAACGCGACGACGGTGAGCAACCGAACGACCCACTAAGGTCACCTTGGTAGAGAGCTTGGTTGCTCACCGTGTAGCAACCGCTATAGATTACGCGGTATTCAGTCTAAATAATGGAGATGGAAGTATTAGCCTCGCTCTTTGAAGCAAGAGACATTATCTTAAATTTACAAACCTCTTTATAATATTTATATAAGTATTATTTAGGGATTATGAATGAAAAATTCAATTTAATGAATCAAGTAATTCAAAAAATTTATTGATTTGTAATCAGCTCTCGGATTTGTCATCAGTATGTAATCAGTTAAGAGACTTAGGGCCGTATTAATAAACTCATCTCAACTCTGATCCTCGTCTCGAGATACGTCAAAGTAAACGTCAAACCATAGAAACTGTCATTTTTGACGCATCTTGTGACGGGGATCAGAGTTGAGATGAGTTTATTAATACGGCCCTTAATGTTATATTTATTATCTGTACGCAAAATGTTGTTTACCTTATTTAACTTTAACAATAACTATGGCAGGGTACAATTAATTTTAATATGGCGCGCGTCAAAGCGCTTGCCATTCGCCAAGAGTTTTATTATTGATTAATCCGCGCGCCATTTTAATTGTGTCCTGCTATATGTACTTATTTTTAATGGTATGTTAAAATTTAAGGATTGCTAATTTAAAAAATAAATGGTTATTCTAATCCTTTGTATGTCAATAATGTTATTTATATACTGTTTAAGCGCTCCTCTTCCTATCGATGTGGATAATATATAATAGGTCGGGGCAAAAGTATTTTCGTATTTGGACCGTATAAGTTGTAATCAAACCTCTTCGTCTATACTAAATGTACCTGGCCGGTATTCATACCATTAAAAGTCAACATTCTGAAATACAATAAATTTAAAAAAAAACTGGTTCCCGGGATTTTTCAATTGTCTTTGAGCTATCAAAATGGACGTGTGTGACGAAGAAATTCGGTACATTTTAAAGTTTTATAACAAAAAAGGCAAAAATGCGACTAATGCCGCGAATACAATTTGTGCGGTTTATGGACCTAATGCGGTACCAAAAAGAGTAGCACAATTGTGGTTTAAGCGTTTTAAGTCTGGAAATTTTAGTGTGAAAGATGAGGTTCGCTCTGGACGCCCTGTTACTGATAAAATCAATGCCATCTATGAAAAAGTGGAGCAAGATCGACATATTAGTAGTTACGACATTGCTGAAGAACTGGATATTGATCACAAAACAGTTAGGTACGTCATTTACAAAAGTCTGGGTACAAGAAAAAGCTCGATATTTGGGTGCCACACGATCTCACTGAAAGAAACCTAATGCAACGTGTTTCAATTTGCGATTTATTGTTAAAACTCGGAACAAAGTGATGCTGTGTGTATGGTGGGATTGGAAAGGAATTGTCCACTATGAGCTGGGTAAAACTATCGATTCTGACCTCTACTGCCAGCAACCCATGAGATTAAAAGAAGCCGTTGAGAAAAACCGGCCGGAGTTAATAAACAGAAAGGGCGTAGTCTTTCATCATGATAACGCCAGACCGCACTCATCTATAGCCACCCAGCAAAAATTGAGAGCTTGTCTAGGATGTGTTGATGCATCCACCGTATAGCCCCGACCTTGCTCCATCGGATTTCCACCTGTTTCAGTCACTTCAGAATTCTTTAGGAAGCATAAAGTTAATATCAAGAGAACACTGTCAAAACTAGGTACCTGTCAGATTTTTTTAATCAAAAATCTCAGAATTTCTACAGCAATGGAATCATGGCACTACCCACAAGATGGCAACAAGTCATCGATCAAAACGGCATGTACATATTATAAATAAATAAAAAAATATAACTTAAAAAATTGTTTTTCCTTTGTACGAAAAATACGAAAATACTTTTGCCCCGACCTAATAGGAATACAGGGAAAGAACATGTTTCAGTGCATTAGAATAATATGGACATGTTCTTTCCCTGTACCCTCATATGTAATTGTTAGACGTGGAAGTATCTGACGGTTGAAAGATCATGTCATACCCTTTGTTTGTCACGGTCGACTATTATTTTACGCGCAACAGACTGTTAACGAGTCTGTTATTAGACCGACACAATGTATGGAGCGTAGAGCGTAGACAGTTTGACGTCCGCGGCACTGAAATCCACTGGCGTGTAAAATCGGTGACAATAGAAATGGTCAAAGATGTAAACAAAACGAAAATAACCAATTTACCATTATTACTCCATAATCATGTACTTTTCAAGATCGAGAAAGGTCTTTGTACAATGATTTTACGCTTGATTATTAGTTTCATATTACTTTTTAGATTAAAAAACTATCAATTATACGTTTTATTAAATAAAAACATGTTTGGTGAAATTTTGAGGTTGTGTGTCAAACAGTACTCATTTGTTGACATCTTTGGCCATTTCTATTGACCCCGACTTTACCTATTTGTCGTTGCCAACTGGGGCCTTAAAAAGTAAATCTTGGGCCATTATCTAATTGTTTACAATAAAACACCATTGGATTTTCTTTACTTGTATTTAATTATTTTTTTTATTCAATGATAGTGTATAACAATAAATATTTGTCTCTTTTTAAGAGTTGTAGCCGTAATAATATGTGTTATTAATGATATTTTCACAAAATAAAACCCATTGGTTTTACCCATAACAATATCACATCGTTAGGCGTGTACTTTTATTTTATGTAGTAGATCCAATATGGTCTAAGGAACAGTGACGGCATTAACAAAATTATAGCTGTAAAACTACCTATATATAACGTGGTGAGCTTTTTTTCTTTTTCGACTTTTAATTTCTCGAAACTACTAACTTTTTAACTAACGTCGAGTAGATATCTTGGTCTATGAAACGCAAGCGATATTTTAATATAATTTTATTCTTAGCCGTTACTGTTCTATAAACTGAGACCTAGATCCCGAGATAGAGATAGATGTGCCCGTTTTTACTTTGTAGGTAGGTACTTTAAAAAAAATTGGTTTTAACTTTCTATATGTTTATAGAACTACCTATGAATTAATTACGGTAAAAAACAATCTGGCTAAATGTATATATGTCTTTTTGCCATTTCTATAGCTCATTTTATTTTATTTCTTAAATACACATTTTTGTCAAATTACAATATATCGTTAACAAATAAAAAGTGACATTGTCATAAGAATAGCTACAGCGTTGTTTTGCCCCGGTAAGGAATGATAGGACCAAATTTTACCGGTCGCAAAGTTATGCCGTCAAAACAATAATTATATGTTAAAGTTAAAACACACTTTAGTCTTTAAATGGGTTATAATAACAGTTGAAAATTTACAAAGAACACAATAAGAATTAATATTATAATTATCTACTCAAATACTTAAATTACATTTGTAGGTTCATGATATCCTCGTCAACGATAAACAGCATGAGCCAAAGAAATTCTTCCAATGTAGATTCTAAAGATTGACTATTTTGATGAAGCGACGAACTAAAAACTATGAGTTTAGCACAATCACTCATAGTGACGCAATGGGGTCCTGGCACCATCGAGACCAGCTCGCCATGCCGCCAGCTACTTAAAGAAGCACTCATTTTACTGTTGAGCTGGTAACTGGGGTTTCGACTTTGAACTGAAAAATTTGCAGTCAATTGAGAAAGGGATTGAAGAAAAGGGCCTGCTACTAGGTATTTAGTGGCAAAACTGTCTCTAGGTGCTCGACCCCATAGGAATGATTCGTGCAAACTAATGAAATGAGCAATGACTTAATTTACTCCCATACGAGTAGATATATTATCCATTAAAAATAATGTTACTCGTATGACACACTTTAAAGACTTCCGAAGTCTTGAATAAACTACTTACTATCGAAAATCAAATGACAGCATTTTTCTCAATATAAATCAAACAGAAGCATCGGCAGAATACAATACATATTTATTTATTAAACACAAATTAAAAACCACATACGTAACGTGTATTGTATGCGAGATTCCACTAACAGGTCGCCGAGGAACTTACTTAACGCGTCAGTCAACATAACACTACCACGTTTTATTGCCTTCCGTAAATTACTTTAAGTAGGTACTTATTTACCAGCACTGGGCGTGAACACTCAGCACATGTAGTCGAGGCTATTTTATGTCAAGAATATACCTACCTACCTACCTAAATCATGTTAACAGCCAAATAAATCTGCCCTTACATTAAGTATAAATCTTTTGTTATCATTGGTGTACTTAGGTAATTTGTCTCTCCAATTAATGTACGACGCGAGGTCGAATCTAATGGGCAGTCAATTACTAAGATTTATAACAATAAATTATTCAAGAGGGTATATTTAAATTGTTTTTTTCTGTACGCTAAAGGGAACTGTAGACGAAATATAAATTTATACATTCAAAATAAGTATATACTGATTGCAAGTTACGTGTTTGAACATTAATTTGGTTTCAATTTTGTTTTATGTCACGAACAGTAGGTCACTACGACAATTATTGCGCATTCATAAGGTTAATGTTTAAGTACACTTTAATTCTCTGCCTGTCCTATTGCTAACTGAAAAGTATCAGCGTATGTATAATTATGTAAAATAGTCTCAATCGCTTCATTTAAAGTCCAGCGCAGACTATCTAATACTCGAATGTCGTCGATGTTGGCACCACTTCCAATATCATTTGCAAGAAAACGGTAATTTTATCTGAAACAATACCACACATAGAAGATAAATATCAAAGATTTATCAAAAAAATATTTCTTACGAACTTTATGATGCTCGGCGAAAGTATTATCCGTCAGACGTCGCCGGTGTGTCGTGGATCAATGGCCGAAGACGGGAATCCCGAGACCAACCGATGCCGAAGTCGATATATCGCTACCCTGTCGCCGACGCACCGGCGACACGTTGACGATCACAAGAGCCCACACGCACATGTGGGCCCCTCTAAATAGCCTTAAACTAGGTTCTTACCCATGAACGGCAGAGAGTAACCCCATTTCACGAAGGGCAGATAAACCAATAAGCCACCGAATATGAAACCTGTTGCATACAGGTATTCCCACTGAGGCTTGTCGACTATTGGGGCTACAACCAAATACGTTGACACCAGAAGTACGATGTATGGTATTATAATGGGCACCTAAGAAAATGAAATATACGTTTATTAACCTTACGTCCGATCTCGTGTGGCTTGAAAACAATACTACTACCAGCCCTGAATTCCGCAAAACTTAACAAGTATTAACAAATTTGTACGGCTTTTCATAGAAAATATAGACAATTTTGTCGACTTGTACCTACTCGTTAAGTTTTCCGGTTTAGGGGGAAGATTACTACTTATATGTTTGCACCTACTTTGCTCTAGGTACGCATGTTTTATGTAAGCATCTCAAAAAACTAATAATTGAAAATAAGTTACAGTCTAAACTTACAAACATGTAGAATGTAGATTTCACAAGAGGGTAAAGATGCATTTAATTTAATTTTGAATTTGCCTACGTAGAACAGTGCGACATCACAGCCGCGAGGTGCAAAAATGTAGTATAACCGGGTTATATCATATATTCCCCTACTTTGTCATTTAAAGATATTGCTTAGGTGTAATGACAAAATTGGAGATTTAATTGTATTTTTCTCAACACTGCTCGGAAATATTAACATTTTTAGTCTGGTTTGGGGTCAGAAACCATCACTTTTAAGAACAGACATTGGACAGGCCAACATAGGCCAGTAGAAATCGACACTAAAAAAGGCTAAAATCGCAAAGCATGACGTGGTTCTGATTTATTGGTATGTTTTATGGACCAGTTAGGGTAGTGTGAATCCAAATTTGCAACTTCGTTAAACTTGTGCTCGCTGCGCACAACACGAAAAATTGCGAAATTTTGGGACTTTTTTCACTTTTTGCACAAAAAGTCATAAAATAGGCATCTTAGAAATCAAAATTCAAAGTTAATTAAATTGGCAACAATTTAAGCTCAACCACAGCTCTATAAACTCCATGGGGACCACGCTAGGCCCTGTGAAGCCCATTTTTCCCGAAAATTTACAATTTTAAGTGTTGTTCCGGCCAGATCAATATACCTATTGGCAAAATCACTGCCCCTATGAGAAAATTCATTAAACATTAAGTTGCTGTACATTTAATTTGCTTTCATTAAAGCACAGATCGAAGTCTGTGAGACTAATAGTTCACTCACAATCTCTAAACAAGTAAAAAAAGTAAAAATGGATTTTTGAAGAATTGAGACAAAGCCCTTTGAATACCTATTTGTGTGCATAGTTCAGTCGAGTACAATGATTTATACACACTTTTGCATTCTTTTGCATCTTATTCCATTGCGTTAAGTAAGCAAAAGAGCATACATATGTATTCATTATGTATACATTATATTTTTAAAATCATGTGAAAAAGGATAATTACTTTTCAACTTGCAGGCTAGGTAAATTAGCGAAAGTATACTCGTAGAAAGTATAGAGTAATAGAAATGTCTAAATCAAACTTTCATGGGTGTGAAATTTCACCTTAAATAAGTCGCTTAGAGCACAAGTAACTCTAACTTTATTTTTGTACACAAAGTACCTAGTACTTGTTGCACAATTTAGAAATTTAGATTAACTGCACCAAATTATGAGATAACATGCCCCATTAGTCTACATAATTTTTTTTCAAGACAAAGGGTATAAATTTGTTGAATGTAAAACGTTTTGCTTCAGTGGCTTCTAAAGTATGAATTTATTTAAGTGCTCATGTTTTCGAATTATGGTGTGATTCAATACATTGCAACGTTTTCCGATATCAAGTTTTAGAACCACTGCTAATTTAAAACCAGGGAGCCAAAAGTGTACCGCAAGGTACGAGTAATGTTATTTACCAGTATCATTAAAACCTTAATAAGTCCGTAACTAATGGACACATTGAAAAGTTAAGTTATATTCTGGACGGATATAAAGAGGGCTTTCTTATACAGTATATTTACGTCAAGTTCTGGGTCACCTTGTTTAACAAATGGCATTGGTAACAAGAGTGAGGAGTATGACGACAACAGACGTTTTGTACTCTATGGCTACTGTCCTTATTTTATCTGAGTTGAAAACAGACGCCGACCGACGCCATCGAAAATATACAATATATTTTTTTGTTTTATTTCCTCGCAGTAGTTGAGAAAAGCACTATGTCTGCCTCGGCAGAAAGTGCAATTTTTGCAATTTTTGGACTCGTACCTACTCTAGAGGGCCTCAACTCAACTAGGTACGTTTCGGCCCTCTATATGACTCGTTCAAAAATCGCTTACTTTCTAACCTCGGCAACAATGTACTATTTTATATTGTGCTACCTTGTAAGGTCTCGGTGCGTGGGGCTTGGTGTGTCTCATCACGATCAAGGCTAGCATGGCGCCTCCGTAGAATATCCACGCCGTGAACGAGAAAAAATCGATCAGCGAGTCTATTGTCCCGTACAACACCATGGCAACTGCTATCAGGGACTGAAACAAATTTAAGAAACCAAGTGCGACTCTGACCGTTGCCACTAAGACATGTACCACCTCAAACTTTTAGTTGTTAAGACACTATAGAACCACGTCATAATGATTAAATGATGCGTCAATGAGGGCGTCGTGCGCAGTATACATTAGCAATATTATTGAATGTTGCTGCTCTATGTGGTAGTTGCCACTTCTGTAACTGATCAAATACCTATTGTATTAGTTCACATGTCACCACATCAAAATCTTATTGCCAAGCTATACCTACGTATTATCACGGGAACAAGTGACGGCAAATTTAACTTTAATTGGGCAACAAATAGCTTAAGAGGCTCAGCAATTAAAGAAATTAAAAATATTTACATGGAAAATTAGTCCAGGTGCAGGTGTGAAGCGACGTACATGGACATAGGACAGAATGTCCAACAGGTGACCTTCTCTGGACGCAGCAAAACATAACCTGGGGACAAGACAAAATCGTATAGGACTGTCATTTCAGTAAACTTAGGGCCGAAACACACAACCGCGTTGCGGCGCCGCACCGCCAAAATCGGCAGTGCCGCCCGCCGCTGCGCAGAATTTGGCGGTGTGCACCGCGCCGCACATTCCAGCGTTATGACGTCACACTTGGTGACAATCAATGCAGTTTGTTTCTAAGACGCTTGCAAACAACACGTGTCAACCAGGAAGAAGTTTAAAAATTAAAATGTCTGACGTTGATGTAGGTAGTTTTTTTTTTCGGGGCCTATAAGTATATATAGTGATCACTTGCTTAATTGATGTTCAAATGGTAATACATTCTAAAGAAGGCAAATTTCTTCTATCTTTAATGCTTCGTATTTTCAACAAAAGTACCTACTCCCCATCAGAATTCGTAGCCTTATTAAATGTATTAAGTATCTTCTCTGTCGTCTATT
The DNA here is from genome assembly GCA_963241965.1 of Tortrix viridana. Taxonomy (NCBI): domain Eukaryota; kingdom Metazoa; phylum Arthropoda; class Insecta; order Lepidoptera; family Tortricidae; genus Tortrix; species Tortrix viridana. Next base: position 53,518,491 of record OY725171.1, on the reverse strand, counting down.
TAAATTGGTGTAATGTCTTCTTAATAACAAAAGAGCCATACGTTTATTGCGATCCATGGCAGAGACACGTCCATCAACATTAAAAATCACAAGAAAATGGTTACCCTACAGTATGGCAGTAGAACGCTTTGTTTCGCGACGCCGCAACGCAACGCTCGGTGGCGCGTTGCGTTCCGGTGCGGCGCCGCAACGCGGTTGTGTTTCAGCCCTTAAGTAGGTAGTTTTATATTTTATGGTGGATGATTTTTTTGGAAAAAGACATACTTAACTGAAACCACTTCCACTTCAGAATGAGATAGTAATACATACGTCTCGTTATTACAGATAGCTGCGTCCCTCACGGTTGGCCCAACCGCCCGATCGTGTAGAAGGGGTATAAAAGCACTATCGGTCGGTACTTTAGAGAATACTATCCGCTACTAATCCGCTAGATGGCAGAAAACATTTGTTTCATAGCGCTAGTAGACATAACATTAATACAACTGTATACTCAACACGCGCCATTCGAACTTGTATCTTGATGACATGAGTTATTATCAAATTATTTTTTAAACGCGGTTATGTTTAACTCACCTTCCAGCTACGAACAGGGTGCCGTTAGCCGAGCCGAAGGTGGAGATGGTGACGGCAAGCGGCATGAGCCAGGCCAAGGGCCCGAGGAGGCGGTTCCCGAAGGTCACGGCCACGGCCTCGCTGGACGCCATCTCGCTCACGGACATCACGGCCAGGTAGGACACGTTCACCAGCGCGTAGCACAGCGTGACCAGCGGGATGCCAATGATGATGCTCATCGGAAGATTCCTATCAACCTCCACTCATTAGGACTAGCAAAACGATAACGTAATTAAAAAAAATGTTTTTAAATATTTTCTGATAATATTATTAATAGTATAACAATGAAAATCTGTAATATAATAGCTACTTATGTACCACATGGAGGTCTCCTATTTTAATAAATAAATAAATAAATTCTTGCAAAGTTTCATGATTCTAACTCCACGGGAAGTACCTTATAGGTTTTGATTCCCTTGAGATTCCCTCGGATATGCGGCATAAACACCCGTAAATTTTGATTGCGTTGACTAAGATGTTTGATTTTTTCACTGATCCAAGGGATTGCAGACTTTAGTAGGTATTTGATATTAATTTTAACTTGATACCTCCACGCGTTCCTTAGAAAAAGGGCCTTGACAGACACACAGACAGACGGACAATAAAGTGATCCTATAAGGGTTCAGTTTTTTTCATTTGAGGTACGAATCCTTAAAAAATAAGAGAAATACCTTACATCAATTTGAATAACAGTATAATTTTCCGTTTTCACCCTGCGACAAATTTACTTTACCCATTTTTTACTGCAGACGTTAATATCTTTAATTAAATAAATAGTAAGGAAACAAAAACTATTTGCTAAATTTATTAATTATTTTTGCGGCAATAGTTTTGTAAGCGTCTTTTGGACCTTTTGCCGACCTGCTCTACAAGGCGATTCGATCTCCCGTCCGTTGGAGTAACTTCGCGTTTAAGCAAGGTGCCGACCAACTAAGGCTACGTCTAGGGTTTGCAATTCGAATATTCGAATTATTCGCCATAAATATTATTCGAATTCGACAATATTCATTATTCGAATTAAAACGAATGTTCGGATAGTGCAGAAATATGTCTGTAATTATTTACCTTAGCAAAACACTAACTAAATGCCATGATTAATTATCCTCCACATTAACAACTCCGTGGAAATAGATTTAAGCATTCAAAATAACTTCAAATCCAAGACAAACAATAAATTACGTATTTTTCTTTATCCTTGCCAAAATCTTTCTAAAACGAACTAAATGCCGTACCGTAGTTGGTAAAAGGGATAGCGTAGCGATAGCGAGAGCGAGCTTAAAGATTAGTTCATGTTTTTTGTGGTGTGGTGATGGTTATTCCTCGTACACGGTTAAGTGCAAGTTTACGTCACGTGTTAATAAATTGTCTGTGCTGTGCTGTGATGATGTTGAATTGCTGACTGACATGAAAAGATGTAAGTAAACCAAATTATAATTTTAATATTAACTACTAATCAGCGGCAAATCTAAGTTGCCCTCTCTCTCTCTTTTACCTCACCTTACAAACATGTATGTAGAGTGGGCGGTTAGATTTGCCGCTGAGTATAGTTTGAATTTGTTGATTGCCAAAAAGTTGATAGTTAGTCATTTCTTTATATACATACGGAACGAGTGCTCGTTATTGATTTGTTTTTATTGTAACTTATCATAAATAAAGTAAATTTATATTGTAACTGTGTGTTGTGATTGGTTTATTAAATTGTTTACTTTATTATCATACAAAAGTTGTTATCATGTTGTTAGTTGTAAATGAATATTATTTAATTTGAAGAAGATACCATAAATGTTATTTTTTTAGTTGTAAGGTCATTACATTTTAATTTTACATTACATATTTTACAATTACACAACTTAGAATCATTTATTTTGTTTTATTTTCAAAAGTATTCGAATTATTCGAATATTGGAAATCTAAGTATTCGTATTATTCGAATACTAAAATTGGACGAATATTGCAAACCCTAGCTACGTCCTACGTAGGCGATTCAAAGCGAACGCGATTGCGAAGCGATCCGATGCGGTGAGACACGAATTCAATGCGATGCGCTGCGACGCGGCGGCTTTGTCCTTCGTGCGTGCGAATCGCCCCGCACCATCGCCGCCGCCACATAAACGTCATCACCCTGTCACCGTGTCGCGTTCGCACGAATATTCAAGCAAACTGATCGCGTTCGCTTTGAGCCGCGCCGCGCCGCACCGCTCCGAACCCCGCGTGCGTTTGGTCACGTAGGTAGGACACTCAATCAACTGTTAATTGTTTTCGCGCCGAGCCGCGCCGCTTCGTGTTCGCGTCAAGATCGCTCACGTAGGACGCCGTGTAAGCCAACGTTCCATGTAGTTCACTGGTCGAAATATCGATTGTAATACTAATAATAAGTTAGGAAGTTGCAGCAAACTTTAACTATTTAGTTCAGTTAACAACGCCATCTAGTTTGTTTTTTGTGATCTCCTATAATCGCGTGAGAACTTTATTTTAAACGAATATAGGCTTTAAGGTATCCATGCAATTTTGCGGCTAACCGTGCATCGCACATTTATTGTTACACATTGATTTACAAATGTGCGTATGGTTTTAGAAATTTACTATAGAAGTGTATTTACAACATAACTATAGATAACTAACTAACTATAGACTTATTTTCTCATCTCTATCTTGCGATAAATAACTTAAAAATATATAAATAAATAGAAAAGATGACAATTTAAGAATTTGAGTAGCGAAAAGCATGGAGACAATCGAGAATGTTGAGTAGTTACAATAGATAAACAGAAGCAAAGAACTAGCATGCAGAATAGCGACTTACCTTGATGGGTTCTTGATTTCTTCAGTGACATAGTTAAGGTTGTTCCAACCGTCGTAGGCCCAGAGGCCGGTGTAGAAGGCCGTGGCAATGTTGCCGAGCGTGGCCGTGCTACTGGAGAAGTTGGGCTCCTGTAAATGTCGCGTATTACCTGCACCATACGGACACAACCAACTGTAAGTCTGTTCGATATTCAACCCATGCTATATCAATTAAACTCTATCAATGGTATACTTTAAATTAAAGTGAAATGGCATTGCGATAAGGTGACCTGTAGTAACTGTCTGTCTGTAGTGTTATTAACGTCAATATTTGTAACAAAATATTTTATTTAGTTTGTTACCAATGTCGGAAAACCTCGTGATAAAATATAAGTAATTAGCTAGGTACCTACTAAAAAAACCGGTCAAGTGCGCATCGAACTCGCGCTCCGAGGGTTCCGAATTTATTAATATGGTTTACATCAAAACTATTTCTTAATTTTGAGTGTTTAGTAATATATAAGTACCTACCTATTAATATTCCGACGTAGAGTCGGGGCCAACAAATATTAAAAATAAGTTTTATTTACTACTTATACGAGTTAAAGGTCCATTTTAGGTTGCCTCAATTGTAACAGTCATTTTAAAGAATTATATAACTTCGTGTAATTTTTTCTATAAAATATAGATACAAGTCTATAAGTCCGAATTATTTCAGATTTTTCGGCAGTAAACCTCAGAGCTAATGGGGAGGGGACACAGATCATCTTTTTGAACATTTTTGGCCATAAATCCAAAACTAAACGACTAAATAGGTATAATTTTTTTTTATAGTTTTGAAATGCGCAAATCAAGCCCTTTCATATGATACCCGATTTGCTATAATAGGTTTACTTTTATTTTTAAACCCCCCATTTCCAATTACCATATAACATTTTTATACATTTTAATAATGAGGTCTTGTGCGGACCATTAAATACTCATCTATTCCAAATTTCAGCCAGATTGCTTCAGCCATTTCCGAGAAAAAGGCTCTTGACAGACCGACGGACAGACGGAAAACAAAGTCATCTTATAAGGGTTCTGTTTTTCAGTATATGGTCGGAACCCTAAAAATGAGTGTCACGTTAACGTTTGATGCGAACGATGATGTCGTTGTTATGGATATATTACCTAATATCAGTTTGTATGCGCCGCCGCAGACGATGATGGCGATTGCGACTAACTTCGCGGCGGTGAAGATGTTCTGAACATTCGTCGCCAAGTTCACGCTGTAGCAGTTCACCGCTAATATCATCACTAGAATAGGATACGGGTATTTTATAAACCAACTTTAAACACTTAGAATTAAATTGATAAAGTATCTTGGAAAAATAAAGTATGAGCCATATGAGGGGTCTAATCACAGTATATTTAGGTTTTTAGACTGTTGACGGGACATGAAAATTCAAAGGAATCACATAAGTACTTATCCAAGCAGCGCACAAGCTGTATAAGAGCTAGGCTTGTACAGCCATTATAACTCTAGTTTCAGCCATATAAGGGCTGTACAAGCTCTTAAACAGCTTATGTGCTGCTTGGGTAATTAAAACTATGTTTATAGCAGTTACATAGAAAGTTAAGACCATACAAATAGACATGGACAGCAGATAATTTTACATTCGCAATAAGAGAACCGTCGCAGAGCAATACATTAAAAAATCTAAATTTTAACATAATTAACAAACTTAAGAAAGCACATTCATGAACTAAATAGCCGCTAATATGAAACAATATGCATTACTGTAGGTAGGTACTTTACCAAAGGTTACCTTGCACCTTAAAAGTAGACTGGGATATCAATTAATAGTCGATGTGTAAATGGTCCCTCACCTATAGATATGACCGCGACCAGTTTAACGAGCGCGCCGGGAGGCTCGCATTCGGACACGAAGGGCTCCACGGCGTACTTGGCGAAACTCAGGCATATGATGGCCATTTGGGATGGCTTCAACACCAAAGTCGACACCTGTGCAGGGAAGTAACACCAATATAACTACCTCAAACTAGTTAAGCCTTTTATGTTATGAAAACGCTCGCTAGGTGATAACCGGTCTTGTTTCCAAATCAGGTAAACAACTTGTACCTATACATAGAATCGCCTATGACAATAGCAGTTATTCATGCACGATGAACTAAAGCGACTGAAGAAAGCTCAACATTGACAATCGGTCCCCCTCGTATTCACTTTAAAAATATATTCATTCGATTTTGCAATAGGCAGATTTTGTCAACGTTTTACTTTGACAAAATCCCGCAAAACCACTACCTATAAAAAGTCTCCTTGACGCTTGGCGGTCGTGAACTCATGAACAAGTCGTGAAGATATATAATTGAATCGATGAGAACTTGCGCAAGACGAACCTACGTATCTAAGAAGCCTGATTAGAGGGAGACCTTAGAAATGCAAATTGCTAAAGTAGCGAGCGGTACGTAGGTTATCATTTTCAATTAACTTAGGTACCTACAGATTTGATAGCCCAAGAAATTAAATTATATATGGCCTTCGTAGCGAATAATGGGAAAATGATGGGGTACCTAAATGCGAAGTAAGTAATCAAGGTAACTACTGAAAATTATGTTAGATATTTTTTTAAGATTCTTCTCGACACACATCTCTCGTTGATTTCACTGAGGCACATATTCTAGGGACAATCGTTTTAACTGACATAGCGCAACATTCAAAACATAGCATGATGTTGCTTACATGAATACATCTCGCCGCTGTGTTCAGGCCTATTCTAAGGAGTTTGGCACATGCATCGTCTCCACTAGGGCCATGCACATGTTCAATATTATTGCGAATCAGGTTATTTCAAAGGGAAGGCAGTACGTACCCATGAGAACAAGAATGCGGGAGGTCCTCCAAATGCGTCCATGAAGTAGGCGTACTCCGCGCCCGATGACGTGTTCATGGTTCCCAGCTCCGCATACGCGAGCGCTCCTGTCCACAATCGCGCGGTTAACTATAGCACAGTTTAATCATTCTGAACGTAGTATACAGGGTGTCCCAATATCAGTAACCGACATTGACACCGGAGGTAGACCAGCCTAAGACGGACCGAACCAGACACTTTTTTTTTCTTTGATTTTTTTTTGACTTGTTTTTTTTTTTTAACGGAGTGGAAATGCGTTACGCATTGTCCCCACACCGAACCAGCCTAACATGATCTTAGTAAAAATCGCATGGTTTTCAAGATTTGCCAGTTTAAAGTTCTTTTCCAGAACAAACTTTAAACTGGCATATCTCGAAAACCATGCGACTTTTACTGAGGTCATGTTAGGCTGGTTCGGTCCGTATTAGGCTGGTCTACCTCCGGTGTCAATGTGGGTTACTGATATTGGGACGCCCTGTATAGTTGGAATCAGTAGTTGACGGAATCCACCTGGATTCTCGAGACTTCCTAGTAAACAAAGCCATTGTCATCCATTGTATAGCGTAGCCACAAAAATAGGGTTGAAAATAGAAAGTGGTAACTGCAAACAAACCTTGACACGAAAAGCGTCTTTAAGGGCCGTATTAATAAACTCATCTCAACTCTGATCCCCGTCTCAAGATACGTCAAAGTAAACGTCAATCCATAGAAAACTGTCATTTTTGACGCATCTTGTGACGGGGATTACAGTTGAGATGAGTTTATTAATACGGCCCTTAGTCTTAGATAAGGAGAGGAGATTCACATTAAAACGAAGGGCATATTGATATTGATAACTTTGAATTTGAAACTGCAGTCAAGAACACTGGAAGTATAAAGTTAACAAAACCAATGTGGCCTTCGTTTTAATTTGATCCGTATTACTTACAAAAAGAGTCACTATTAGATTAAGATATTGGTTGCAGTTAGCCACTTCCATTTCAAAGCATTTCACTGGTCACTGGTTGGTCACTCTTCTTCTACTTAGCTACCTCTGTTGAGGAAGTATAATATAATATCCCATAAGATATGTATTGACACTACCGAAGCAGGTACTCATTTGTCTGAAAGGAAACCCAAACGATTAGTGAGAAGCTGACGTGACGTCTTATAAACGGTCATCCGGCTCACATCGCTTCTTTTAGCGCGCTATATTGACACTTTGATTGAATAGACATATTAGGCATCAACCTCGGCGCACGTATCAACATTCGTCTCCATTACATTTACTTAGTTAACAAAGGATGTTTACGTCGAGCCGGGGCAGGTTCTCAGAACCATCGTTTATTATTATAGCCTGGTCTCATATGAGCAGGCACTTGCAACGCGATCTCAGATCTCTACGAAATTTGTATAAAATTACGTTTCATGCTTTATATAACCTTTGCACTTTCTGTATTGCCTCTTCAGATAAATGAAGTACTTAAATAAATATATAGAAAGCATAATTATACTGCTATCTGAAAGTCCAAGGAAGATAATTAAGAGGATTGTGAGGTGACGGCTGTCCATACAAACGGCGATAACATTTTTCACCCCCTAAATGTTAACCGACATCGATCAGCTTTTGATATGTGCTCAGTCGGAATAAAAACTATGTGCGTACGTTTCGTTTTATTCGTTTCAATTTATTCCCTATTTATTGTTTCCATACAAAAGTAATTTCGGCCATAATCTCTTTATTATAATCAATAAATATTAAAAAAAAAAACGAAACGTTCGGACGTAGTTTTTGTTCCGACTGACCACATACATATCAAAAATTTGGTCGAAATCGGTTCTTAACGTTGAGGGGGTGGAAAAAGTTATAGCAATTTGTATGAAAAGGCTAGATTTCGCTGTTGGTTCACTGTCCAAGTCCAAACAAAGTGTTTACTAACTGACTTACAGTCCGTGAGCACTTAGAATAGGATTCGGGTTCGGGTGAAGTCGGCTAGACTCGCATAAGAGCGCATGAGAGCGAGTGAGAGAGAAGTACAAACCCGAATCCTATTCTTAGTGCTCACGGGCTCTAAGCGTTTATTACTGAGAAAGGTTATAACTGGCCTACAGGCGCGGAACTACTGAAGAGCCCGTCTGCAAAACTAACGTATATAACACATAACGATAGCTATGCAGCATACAAATACTTATTACCTACTTACTTACTACGTGTTTTGGCTTATCTGTTTTACTTAACGTTTACGAAAACGATGTTGGAATTCACAAAAATAAATCTGTCCTCAATCTAATCTGTTAGCTAGACGTTTTCTTTCACTCGTATGGATAATAATTTACAGTCTCAAGTGTTCCTTATTTTTCATCAGGGTTTCATCTAAGCCAGTATGTTTGCTTATAATATATTTAGTTCTCCGAATATTATATCACTTTAAATAATCTCTTATTAATCATCCTAACTAATATTCGACGCCAACACAAATATTCGCCGAATGCCGCTTAGTGTGGATGCGGCATTACATTGCATAATTCAGTAGGAGGCACGTTACGCGAAGCCTTTGGGTATCTTTTTACAGGTGGAAACTGGATAACGCGTTACAAATACAATGAGCCAATAACCTCTTGAACGACACCTAAGCGACTGCGATATTCGAGATGTTTACACTTCTGCAGCAATAGTGCCAATGAATCACTTTAAATTAGAGATGAATGAATGAATGAATGAATGAATGAGTTTTTATTTACCAACACAAAACATTAGGTACTTACATTAGGTAACACATTACAAAAAGTTCGTTGTAAGAAATAGTTAGGTACATAGTAGTAAGTGTGGCAAAATGGAAGTGAGACTCAGCAACACTGCTGGTTTTCAGTCTCCCACCAGTTATTAAAACTAACTTAAAACTAACGACAGAGGTAGGTCGCTGCCTCGACGGAAAAGAAACAGCAGAAGTATCCCCAAAGCAGACCACGATTGATGACGCAGAGAGAGTGAGCTTATCAATTTTGCCGCAAAAGCTTTTCGTTTCTTATTAATCTAAAGTTGGCGTATATAAAGGTTAAAATAACTACATATCAAAAAATAAATACTGTAGCTTATATAATATATTACTGAAATTATTTACTGGCAAACAAATGGTTCATCTCTTAAGAGGTCTCACGGGCATCCAGACACACGAAACCTTCTGTTGAGATAAATACCACTGCTTACATAGTTTCTTAAATGTATACAGAGTTTTAGCCTTTTTAATAGGTGGAGGTAGATCATTCCAGCATTTGGTTGCTGCGAATCGAAAGCTGCCCCTAAAAGACATCAGTCTGCGTAAACGTGGAACGGCCAAGGAACCAGTCCTGCTGTTATCATCGCGCCACAATAGTTTATCGTACATAACGAATTGTGATTAGGTAAACCCGCATGGTACAGTCGAGGACAGAAAGATGTATACACTTTTGGACCTTATTACAATGGAACAAGGTGAAAAAGTGTATACATATTTCTGTCCTCGACTGTACTCAAGCTTAGATCTTTGAACCCAATACAATCTCTTCTACAATAGGATTATTTTATTACAGGGCCTGGGCCAAGATCTTACCAAGCAATGAGAGGAGACCACAGGCCATCCAAATTATGAAGCTGATGCCCACTGACCCCGTGCGATCCAGCAACCCAGAGGGCGAGACGAATATTCCAGACCCTGCAAAAGTATAATAATGTTAGCCACCATACATAGTATCGAAGTGTCATAATTCCTCTTGTACCTACGAGTAGCATCCATCTTAGTACAAAGGTAGGTAGGTGAGCATTATGATGACCACGAACAAAGGGTCTGGGTCTAGATGGTTAAAAATAATTGCTTACTTACTGAGAAGTCACGAATTTGTTTGAGTCACAATTTATATACAAATGTGAAACCACTTGAGCGATGTGTAAAGTAAGAATTTACTAAGTAAATATTTAATAAAAACCGGCTAACTTAATGCACTACCTTCAATACTTCCTTCCTTAAGGATTTGTGCGATAGTCCCTGTGTGAAACGACTAAGTACTGAGTGTGATGGTTATTATTTGCCCCTAAACGCTCATTGGGCGGGCTGAGGCCTATTTTTAATAGTAGATTGTTCAACAAGAGTCTAAAGTAAGCCATCATAACCAGGGACCGGCCCGCTATCCCTTTCAATGGGTTTTGTATGGGTTTTTCGTAAGGATTTACTTACCAAACCCTCTGCCCGTCAAAACCCTTTAAATGTGCTTTTAAAGCGCTATTTCCAAACGATAGCCCATTCTATTAAGCGCTAACCAATACCCTTATTAAACCGTTTAAAAAAGGTTCCTAGTATATACGCAATTTAAGTCCTTTTTTAGAGTTCATAAAACACACGTTACCTTGCGTCCCGTTCGAAGCAAGTAAATGACAGCCCATTCAACTAAGCGCTAACCCAATACCCTTAAAAACCCTTATTATACGTTACCGACGGCGTATCGTTTGAAGTTACCGCGCGGAGCGGCAAAGATCTAATACGGTTCGATTTTCTATGGCAAACGTTTGTGATTGGCTCGTACATACCTTCCACAAAAGGGAAAGCTTTATAATAAGCGCTTAAACGTCAGGGAAACCCTTACATATATATATATATATATATGATATCAATGTGAATCAGTTACCGGTTACCAATTTCAAAGGGCTACCCTTATCGTTAGGTTCTTCATTCGATAAGGGAAAGTCAATCGAATGAGTTGCCAATTGGAATGGGTGAGCAAATCCACTGGGCTAGCTGTTTCAATGGGAAGCCCTTTGAAAGGCTTTTCCCGATGAAAGGGTTGTCCGGTCCCTGATCATAACACCCAAGCAAAGCGAGGGCGGATGAAGTTCTAGTGTCATTATGGCTTTTTAGTCTCGAGTTAAACACTCTACTTTTCACTTCGATTGCGAGATAATAAATCTTAAATTAAAATACCTAATAATTGTAAGACAGACGCGTACAAAATTACAACTTAATAGCCTATCTTTTTTACTCTCGATCCGTCAACTGTTATGCAGAAAGAGACAAAAACAATGTTGATTTTGGGGTTAGAATATAACACAAATAGTCCATAGACAACATTTCCGAAACGAAAACTGAGGCGGTGGAGGTTGTATGCCCAGCCCGTTCTGCACCGCGCCCTCCGACGACAAGTGCAACATCATCAAATGGCAACACGGTATCTGGCTGTTTGTGATTTTCCAAGGTTTTTATAAAATATTGTTTATAATGATTGTGAGATAGGAACTAAAAATACCTATCTATTGTTTTGAGAAATGAATTCAGTTTTCTGATTGGTCGATTTTAATAATGTATTCTGGTTGGTTGATACCAAATGCAAAGTTTTATTTCAAGAGTAAAATTATTTAAACAGTAGGATATGTACCAAAAAATAACCTAACGTTCCATTAATATTTTCCCTAGGCACTAAATGTACTACTTGAGGCCGGCTTGATAAGCCAATGATTAGACACACTTTTTGAGCATGAGAAGTGAAAGAACATTATTTAAGCATGACTCTGACGACGTCCTAAACTTTACTTCTAAAACTTGCCAAAGATTGTTGCAAAATATAACAATCACTATATTTACGAAACCAGTCCCACGTGGATTAACACGAGTGATTCCAGTTTGTACACAATAATTGAGTTAACGAAAAAAGGAAAGGGGAGGGATTTCACGTGGCAACATCCACGAGGTGATGAAATTCGCTTTTATCCGTTTCTGTTAATACGTACCTATCATGGTGCCGACAATTAGAGCCACCCCACTGAGGAGTCCCACCCGTCTCTTGAGGTGAACAGGGTCGTCCTGAGCTGAGTCCGACCCCTCCAGCTGCGAGAAACAAATTATCAAATTGAATTTTGACTAGAACATTACCTGAAGTGCGGGGATTTTAAATTGTGTAGGTGTCCAAAAGCTATCCACTTAATATTCTATGCACTTGCAATAGACACTCTTGGGTCGTGGTGAAACGAAGAAATTTATAAAATAAGTGTCAGACAAATTAATCAGCGTCTCTGGCGACCACCAGCAAGGCTCCTTTTCGCTCTAAGACTGAGCATCGTAGTGCAGCGGGTATCGCTGCGAGCGCCCTCGGCACGATGCTGCGAGTGGGTTCGATAGAGGGCTTTTTACGAGTAACTTTTCGTTTTCTTTTTTCTTGTTTATCATTAAATAAATTCAAGTTATGGTCTTTACATTACTAAAAATCTTTGCTAAGCTTTCCAGTGCCTATAAATAATATCGAAGCAATTAAGTTTTCTAGTAAGTACCATATTCATTTTAAGGTTCCGTGTCCGAAGGGTGCCTAATGGGACCCTATTACTAAGCCTACGCTGTCCGTCCGGCCTAACTTTAATGCCTGGGCCACACCAGATGCGTTGCGTAGACGTGCACGTGCGCGTTCGCGTTCCACTGCGTTGTATGGTATGAATCCTCACATGAGGACGCAGCTATACAACGCAGTGGAACGCGATCGTGCACGTGCACGTCTACGCAACGCATCCGGTGTGGCCCAGGCTTAAAGAGCTGTATCTTTTGAACCGCAAAAGATAGCCCGTTGATTTATTTTTGATGTGATAATAACGGCGGATTTCCTAACAAATAATAAGAAAAGTCATTATCCTACTAGGATTTACTAACAAATACAAGAAACATTTTTTTCAACGTTTTTTTTGTATTTGTTCTATCGAAAAAACATAATTTTGTCATTATCAAATTTTACGCAGAACACTCTGTTACTATTTGTATAGAGCTACCACTCTGTTACCATGCATTATTGCAAATATTACATAAATACTAAACATCTTTTTTCGATTCCGATAATCAATCATTATCTGTGGTATATTTCACTCAAATAACCGCAGAAAATGGATAGTGTAAACGGAAACCACTTTTTTATGTTGGGACAAGTTTACCTGCACAAAATTTGATAATGAATGACCCAATTACAAAACTTGACCGGTTTTATGTTATATAATGACACGAAAGCCTAAAATACTAACTCGACACGCTCGTGGTTGGTTTTTTGAAATTGCTTAAAAATAACTCCGTTGGACTCATATTTTAATGCCTATCATTATGCTACAGCCATTTAAACTGATGTCGTATCTTGATTTTAAGGTTTGCTGGCAAGATGACGGTAATAAAGAAGAACATAGAGCAACCTGTACCTTGTCTCCTGGATTGGAGTTACCGTCGGCGAGCGCTCCGGTCGCGCCGTCTTCGGCGTCGCGGCCGGTGGAGCACCCGCGCCATACCAGTCTGCTTTCGTGTACGCTCCCTGCAACGAATCATTATTATAAATGCGCGTTTGGGACTCTGTTACACTGTATACACATTCTTATTCCTATAGTAATAAAGATGTGTTGCGATATATTTGGCCACTTTCGCTGCTCCTATCTATTTGATGCTGACTGTACCCATTAGGCACCAATAGGCAATTCCTAGGAGGCCAGTCATTACTTAACCCTTTTCAGTGGGTTTTTGAGGACGTTTTTTTTGTTTATTTTACTCATAGATAGAGGGATAAACAGTATGTTACTTGGCTTGGTAACAAAAATATGTTCGTCTTGGCTGGTATCGGTTTAAATTTCAATTGAAATTCTTCACTTCGCTCTGGATAAATGAATAAACTACCCTCGCCGGAAATAATTATGTAATTAGTATATTTTTGACCTTGTATATCCTATTAAATCGATACTAAAGACACAGTGTCAAAAAAAACATATCTTTTGACGTCACATTTATATAAATTGAAACTAATTTTAGTCACTACAACCTTACACCGCAGATACTTGCCAAATTGCACCATTAAACAAGAATAAAACTTTGCTTTCGCAAAATCGCACGGGAAAGCGAAATTAAACCCCAAAGCCCACCCCGTGTTACATACTTACTCAGATACACACTTGAAATTAATTTGTCGTAGATTACTTAGTACAAAAAGGACAACATACTTATATATATTTTGATATTTTACATTTACTTATGGGATGTTTTTAAATTAGATGACATAATATAAATACACCGAGAAACTCAATTACTTAATTTCCATTTGAAGAAATATGCGACTTTTCTAGCTCTTAATGATAGCTTCTTTGGAGGCTGCCTGCGTGTAGTAAAAAAAGATAAAAATAAATTGTATTACAACGGAGCAAAATGCAATATTTCATCGAGGGTTAGCGTGTTGAATCCCGAACGAAGCGATGGATTCTAATATGGAATCATGAGCGTAGTGAGGGATTCAAACCGCCACGTCCGAGATAGAAATATCTTTGCTACCGTGTAATATACACTCTTCTTTTCACTTCTCCTTTGAGAAAAACTTGTCATCCAATAAGTAAGTAAAATACCAGTAGTTATCAATCATACATTTAATTAAGGAAAACAAATATAATCACATAAAATTAACAAAAAATTAAAAACGTTTAATGTTCTGAGGTGTTTTGGTGTGTAGAATAGAACGCTTACTACTTATTTCATATGTTAAGTTTATCAATATATTTTTCACTCCTCCTATTCGAAAATAGGCTTTTCTAGCCCGTTTAGAGGGAGCAAAATTAGCTTTTCGATATATTTTCCTACATAAACCCCTAGACAAGATACATACAGCGTTTAGTTTTCTGGTTTAGGCCAAACAATTTTCTACGTTAGATTAGTCCTCGGCCCTATAGCATGCTTTAGATATCAACGACTTCTACAAGTAATTTTTAAGTGCTAGAAGGGGTAACTCTAAAATTACGTCGGATAACTTATTATAAAAATGATTTAATACTTTACGGCCACGAAAATGTCTTATAGCAATTTTATTTTTATTCCTACTATTGAAATTATGTATATTATTTAGAATATATGAAAGTCTAGGTTCAACATATACACATAATATTTTCATAAATAAATTGTGATATTGTTTAAATATTAATTTGTTAAAAAAGTTATTTTAAGGAATCACGGGAATTTAAGATATATGTAAAGCAAATGGCCCTTTTTTGTAACGCAAACATAGTTTGTATGTCTAGCATAGCTGTTTTTCCCCAAACCAGAATACCGTACGACATAACACTATGAAAATAAATACTCGTATGACAAACTAAGCGAGATCTCAACATTGGCGAGTTGTCTAATTTTCCTAACGGCGCGTAAGCTGTCGAACTTAATTTGCCTGCTAATAGTGCTATATGAGGTTATGAGGACTCCATTGCAAATTCTTGTCTATAACATGGCATAACTAATTATGCCTAAGAAAAGTACCTTGTACCGTTTCTAAACACTCGATTCGCGATTCGCCATTCGGTTATTCCATTAATTTGAAATTTTTTATGTGATCTAACTACAAATTAACGGTTTTCAGATTTTTCCTTTATATGTGCTATACACCGTGCCCGGGAGGTACCCGAAGGATTTTAACAGCGTGTTCCTGAGGTCAAAAGAAGTAAAAAATGTTATATGAACATAGGTCCGATTCGCTTTTTCTTTTATTTCGATTTTCTCATACAAAATAAATCAAATATTTTTGCTTCTCTAGGAAACAATGCTTTAGGACGAGTTGGCAACGCTTTTTACTGCATTTCTGACTTATTATGGGGATTTCCCTTGACATTGAATGAATGGTATTTTGTCTCCTTTTCTAACCAGTAATGTTAGAAAAGTCAAGTGGAAGAAAGAGACAAACTCGTGTCATGAAAAAGAAGATGACTGCGTAATAGGCATAGATTATTACCAAGTAGAATCTATTCACTTTTACTCATAAATTCTTTTTAACATAAATATTAATCATAAGGCATGCCCCTTAAGCAACGGTAGCCTGTTTTTCAGAAAAGAGTTTTATCATTACAAAATTAAATAAATAATGCGTGGATTGTGAGGCCTGCTTAAGGCTGACTGAACCCTCCTGTGATGGTTAATGAGAAAAGTGACAGAAGGTGGCCTAATGTAACATTATAGTGCTTATAAACGTTTGTGCCACTGGACAGAAAAAAAGCCGGTCAAGTGCGAGTCGGACTCGCGCACCGAGGGTTCCGCACAAACTTGTAGGCATGTAAATAGTTCGTAAATCACGGGAATACAATATAAACAAAGTCCAGTATAAACTGACACGCAATAAGTATGCACTTTAGTGAGTGTCAGCTTATACTGGGCTTATTTTTTATGTGATGTATCTACAAATTAACGGTTTTCGGATTTTTTCCTTTACTTGTGCTATAAGACATTGCTTCTTGCCAAATTTCACGATTCTAACTCAACGGGTAAGTACCCTATAGGTTGTGATTCCCTTGAGATTCCCTTGAATATGCGGCATAAACGGCCGTAACTTTTGATTGCGTTGAATTAGAAGTTTGATTTTTTCACAGCTCTAGAATGGCAGACCTGAGTATGTGATCTGAATCTTAACTTGATACCTTCCCGCGTTCCTGAGAAAAAGGGTCTTGACAGACACAAAGACGGACAACAAAGTGATCCGGAAGTGGTACGGAACCCTAAAAATGGCTGTCTGGGGAATGACCTAACGAACGAACGAACCTAACACAATTTAATTTTGATTAGTAGTAGTAAACCAATTTAAGTACCTACTTTAACAAGCGTGGCGTTCATCCTACTGTAGGCCACGGATTATCGATCTAAGTACCTTGAAAATTAATGATGTATGTACCTACCTAGCAAATAGCATAATATCACAAAGTTTAGTATTGCCGTCGAATTGAAATTACTTTTTTGATCAAACTGCGCAACAGCAGACTCTCCGAGTTTTTTTTATAAATGACAATTGAAAAAAAATATCCCAAATGTGGATTAGCAGTTGAGGCTGATGCCACAAATCGTCGGTGATACTACAATACCGCATACCTAACAAATTCAAGAAAGACCAAAATACACCTCACAAAGTAAGTTAGTAAAGTGCATTTTACAACCTATTGATTTTATAGTTACGCCGTATTGCAGTATCACCGAGTAAATGCCGTAAAGTCTCGCCAATTTATTATGTATAGGTAATGTAATTAGAAATTGTGGCGGATTCTTCTACGTGAGTGGATAATAAGAATATGCAAAATAATATCCCTGCTATCAAAATAATTGCTCATATAGATATAGGTAAGGTGTTTCAGTAGGTACGCTTCTCAAGTTGATTCTCAAGCCAGTAATAGGGAGTAGATTAGTTAACAAATGCATGAAACAGTTGGGAAAATAAATTAATTGGGTACTAACTAGAGGTGTTTGCTATTCGTTATTTGCGTTTTATATCTACTTATTCCTAAGCATAACGACGGAAAAACATTACAAAGTTTAACAAACCAAGCTACTGTTGCGCGGTAAATAATTGGCTATTATTAACGTTTAACGTGCTAATGCGAAAAAACAATTATTTGGGTTGAATTTCTGAGTTAAACAACATCGTAGCAGTTCTTTAGGTGTCTGTGCCAATTTAATAAGTGATTACAGTGATTGCCTACGTCCCCGGCTGCCAAACACCCGTGAAGACAATCCCGACGAGTTTATCTATGTCCTGTTTCTAGGTCGCTAGAGCAGGGCTCTTCCGGTTTCTAAAAGTAATACGTGATAAAGTGCAACGCTATTTTAGTAATATTTTCTGCTGTGTCCTCTAGATCAGGTGAATCATGTGGCGAGCTCAGTTAATTAATTTTGTATGTGCAGCGAACAGTGTGGCATTTAGTGTTGTTACACTTTTAGCGGCGAGTTCTCACGAACGCTGATGACGTATGAATGTTGATGACACGCCGGACACACGTATGCAGATAGTAGTGTGTTGAATATCACGTACACCTCTTATCTATACATATAATAAAATCGTTAAGACCAAAAAGTCTGTACATTGAAGATTAAAAAAAAACCGATCAGGGCGACTTTCAATAAGTAACTGAACATATTAAAACCATTTTTAAAATTTTTGTTTGTTTGTTTGACTGAGCATCACGTAAAAACTACTGAACGGATAATGATGAAATTTTCATAAATCTATTTATATAATATCAGAATAACATTCAGGCTATAGAAATTTTGGAGAATGTTAGAAGAAGGGGGTAAAAAGAGGGGGTAAAGTTTGTATGGAAAAACAAATTTAGTTTGTTCTAGGATCATGAAACTCAGAATAAATACTTATTAATGAAAATAAAGAAATACCTGTTTCATAGTTTTTTTTAAATCTTATCCAAAAACGCAAAAAAGAGGGTTTTATGTTTCAAATTACTGGAATTCATACAACTATAAAATAAAAACCAATGAAGTTTGACCTTTGAAACTTGCTACATATACTTAAAATCACAAATGAAAAAAACTACTTTCAGCGATTTTGAATAAACTACCCCTAAGGGGTGGAAAGGGGGGGTTAAAGTTTGTATGGGAGTTTGGTCGTTTTTCAAGTTAGAAACGTGGAAATTGCTATAGGAATACTGTTATCAAATAAAAAACACAATTTTTGGTGATTTTAGATAAACTACTCCTAAGGGGATGAAATGGGGGGTTAAAGTTTGTATAGGAGTTTGGTCGTTTTTCAAGTTCGAAACGCGGAAATTGGTATACTTATAGGCTACTGTTAAGTGTCAACAAATGAAAAAAAATAACGTTCGGAGATTTTGGATAAACTACTCCTGAGGGGATGAAATGGGGGGTGGTAATTTGTATGGGAGTGTGGTCAATTTTGAAGTTAGAAACGTGGAGATTAGTATATAGGGTACTGTTAAATAACAAAACAATACAACTTCTGGCGATTTTGGAAAAACTACCCCTAAGTGGGTGAAATGGGGGGTGAAAGTTTGTATAGGAGTTTGGTCGTTTTTCAAGTTCGAAACGCGGAAATTGGTATACTTATAGGCTACTGTTAAGTGTCAACAAATGAAAAAAAATAACGTTCGGAGATTTTGGATAAACTACCCCTAAGGTAATGAAATGGGGGCTAATATTTTTATGGGAGTTTGGTCATTCTTGAAGTTAGAAACGTGGTATTTGGTATACTTATAGGTTAACAAAAAAAAAAAATTTTGGCGATTTTGGATAAACTACCCCTAAGAGGATGAAATGGGGAGGTTAAAGTTTTTAATGGAGTTTGGTTGTTTTTAAAGTTAGAAACGTGAAAATTGGTATTTAGGTATTGGTATTGGTATTTAGGTATACAAATAAAAAATACCGCTTTCGACTATTTTGGATTAACTACCCCTAAAGGGATGAAATGGGAGGTGGTAATTTGTATGAGTTTTGTCAATTTTGAAGTGAGAAACGTGGAAATTGGTTTAAAGGTTACTGTCAAATAAAAAATATTACTTTTGGCGTGTTTGGAAACATCTACCCCTAATAAGGTGAAATGGGGGGTAGAAATTTTGAAGTTAGAAACGTGGAAATTGGTATATTCGCTACTATTAAGAAATAATAAGAAACACTTTCAGTTATTTTAGATTAACTTCCCCTAAGGGGCTGAAATGGGGGGTTAAAATTTGTATGGGGGTTTGGTCATTCTTGAAGTTAGAAACGTGGAAAATGGTATAAAAGGCACCGTTAACAAATAAAAAATAAAACCTTGGTGATTTCCGAAAAACTATCCCTAAGTGGGTGAAATGGGAGGTGAAAGTTTTAATGAGAATGAAGACATATTTGAAGTTAATGAAGTTAGTTTTAAAGTTACTGCTTACAAACCAAGAGTACTTTCGGTTAACTTCTTCCTCTATGGCTTTCGTTTAATTTGCGGTCCTAGACAAGATACATAACGCTAACGAAAACGGTGCTCGAAATTGACAAAATGTACCTACTAGCGTTGTGATTTCGCGAAACGCTGTCGATGCACTGTTGCGGAGAAGGTTTTGGATATGAATCCTAAAAACACGTGTACCGCGCCTCCTAAGCCTTCTGAAGAGACGCTGATGCAATCCATATATTCTATCAACATTGAGGCGGCGTCGCGTCCTTTTGTGATGCCGAGCAAGTGCCTTCTAAAGAGCAGTGGGCGGAGGACTACTCGACTGATCGCTGTATATATTGACCTGAGCCGGCGACCTATCGCGTCGGCCGCTTATGTCAGTTCCATACGTTTTGTCAGTTTTTGAAAATCGTTATCTTTAGCGTTGCGTACCTATCTTGACTATAGGGCCGCAATAATTCAGTAGGTACTTAACTTAAAATCACTGTGTTCGATCGATCAGGGGTTGATTATAGAAAATGGGGGGTCATATGAAAGGGCTCAATCTGCACATTTAAAAACATTTTTTTATAGTTTTCCGTGACGTACTTTTTGATTCATAACCAAAAATTAAAAAACAATACCGTTCTCCCCCCTTATCTCCGAAGTTTAAGAACCGAAAAATCTGAATAACTACATTTTACGGGAAAAATAAAACGAAGTGTTCAAAATTTATAGTTTTCGAGAAATTGACAAAAAACTTTAAAGATCTACTAAAATTTTGTCAAGTCAAAATGGACCTTAATGCATACAATTAAAGTACATAAAAAGGTATATTTTGAAGTACGGACCTAAATATACTGTCAGTTGCGACGTGCTACACGGTTTCAAACCATGGTTTTAAACCAAATGACCTTGGTAGAAGCGAGCTGCTACACGGTTTCAAACAAGCCCATCTGTTTGACTTATGCCAAGGGCGTTTAACCTTTTGAACGCCCCAGTCGGCTCTGGCCGTCAACGGAAAGTCGTGCCACTGACGCCACGACGGCTACAGCCGACACACGGTTTAACATCAAAATCAAGTTTAATAAAAAACTTTACAAGAAAATTGATGGAGTTTTATAATTGCTTTGCAAGTCTATATTAGTCTAAACCTAAAATACATTGGTTATAATAGCAGAATTATGAATAAATCCACTTTCTGTGAGACTGTGATTTAATGCAGTAATTGTCAGTGCTTACTACGCCAACGACGGCTCCAGCCGGCACATAGTGTTGTGACCGCCCGCTGCGTTTTATGTTTGGAAAAGTGTAAGAATAACTATTACAGAGTCATTTATCCATGACAAATTATTAAACTACATAATCCAAATTTATCATAAATTACGTAAATATTATATAACAATGGTATCCCATTGTAATGGTACAATAATAGTCCTCCATTTAGTTAATAATAACAATCGACAAACTGGTATTGCACACCTCACGTAAACAAGTGCTTATCAGTGTCCTATGCGCCCCCGTCGGCTGTGGACGCTAATCTGTGACGTCAGAGGCGCGACATCATCTTGAATAGTGTTGTACAGTGTCGACGAAATGTGAGAGGGGTCTTATCGTACGAAGGAGTTGCTGCGAATTTTACTAGGTGTTGATAACGCCGACGATGAAATTCCAGAATTTGTATCGGAACAAGTTGAAATAGATTATTTCGAGGGAAGTCTTTAAATTTTAAATATATATATTATTATATATAATTTAATATTATTAACTAAGCATATGAAAATTCATTTTATTTAAAATCAATAGGTAATCGAAAATGGACCAGCCAATGCTATATTATTAATAATTCTAGTACCTCTACGAAATAATTTCTAGGGCCATAAAACTTCTTTATCTCTCGCTCACACTTACGGGGCTTATGGAGCAGCATAACTAAGTACTAATAATAACACTATTCTTTGTACAAAATCTGCCTCAAAATTCGCTAACAAAGGTCGGTCAGGTAAAACCGCGGTTTAAACTAATAATTATTAACAGTTGAGCTCATAATCAGGGTACTTTTAACTGTTGCCGCTATTGCTCCCGCGGTTTTTCCCGTTTATTGATACGGGCAATTCTTAAGACGTTCAGACGAGCAACATTTTTACGGAAATGTGTGGCAAAACTCATCGTTCATCATAAATCATTACACTTAAAAAACGCAATTTTATTTGGACTTTAATATTATTAAGATTCATACACAAAGATATCGATATGAAAGTTAATGCCTTACACAGTTTCTCAACTCTAGTATTATTACAATTTCCATTGCCTGTGACGCCCGTGTCGGCCAGAGCCGTCAATACATGACGTCATCACCTCGTAAAAAAGCAAGTAGTGTTGTGACTCTGTTACTAAATTAAAGTGCATGTCGTGCGAACATTTTGGTGTTTTCATACTTTATTGTGGGTTTATAATGTTAATAATATATGAAAATGTAATAACATTATAGTGAAATATTTGTTAAAGTTTTCCGATACTCAAATACACATACATTACATAGAGTCAATTATGGTATCGATATTTCGTTTTGGAATCACTACGTTTTTCGAGATCGACTTGTACGTTTTTGTTGTGGCGTCCGGTAGGCAGCGTTTTGTTTCGCAGCTTGGCGTTCAAAAGGTTAAGGTCATGCGAAATTTGGTTTAAAACCACTGTCTACACGGTTTCAAACCGTTGTTTGAAACTGTGTAGCCCACGCATTATACATAGTTTATATTATATGTTATTTCACTGTTAATTGCAAAATGATTATGCAAATGCAACCCTGCCAGCTGGGCAATCGCATGTCAGCCGAGATCACTAATAAATCATAGAACTCTGTTAGGTAAATATAAGCCGCCGAATTTATCGTTATTTTTTTACGGTATGACGCAAAACTACGGATCCATCACGTGTGGTGAAAATAAATAGTCTACCTACTTACACATATAACATGTTTCATACACAAACATTTGCATTAGCACAGTTAGCAAAACTGTTTTTACTTTCTTAAGCTAATTTCGTAACAACACGATGACCTATCTGAAGATGAGAATTTTCGCGCGGCTTAAATATCTAAATAACGACGTACAGTACAACATACACCAGAGTAGTTACTTGTATAGAACTAAAGTGGAGAACATTACGTGACATCCTGTATTACACGGCTGTTTGTTTATCTGCTTGTTTCACATATTATTGTGACATTACAATTGCTCAAAATTCAGGCTTTATAGGTACCTACCTACTAATAAGCACAAATAAATAGACGTTAAGCTTAAATATTTATAACACTAATAAAGAACAAAAAATCTGGTTTCTTTTTAAAACATCGCCTTCTTAAGTATAATTAGCAAAAAGTTTGCTTGCTATGTAAAATAGAAATCGATCTGTGGTGCAGAATAAGATAATGAGCATTTTATGGGCAAATGAGGACAAACCCACCACCAAACACACCTATAGCAGCTCAGTGGTAAACGAACTGTTATAGGTAACGAACGACTAACAGACCAGACATTCTTGTGGCACATACAATGTTTAACTTAATTCAAATAAAAGACTTGATGCACCTATGTACCTCATTAGTCTCACTACTAATGGCCTTAATAACGATACCTAAATCTTGAAAGATCTCGTCATACAAGAGTACTCTGTACTATTGGAACTACAACGAAAAATGAATATGATTTTTTTCCTGCAAGTAGCCGGCACGGAAACTTTTATACTGCTTCGCAAGAAGAAGGAATGGATGGATGGAAGGAAGTTGAGATGGTATGCCGCAAGAAGCTCAATAATCATTCTCAATTTATAAATACGTAGTAACATAATCAGCCTATAGATACATTGAATCAAAAAAATATTGAACATCGGCGACTGGGGTTAAAAAGCAACAGGTCCCTTTGTTCAATTATGAACACAATAAATAGGTAACTAAAGATGAATCGCATTAAGTACACTCTGCTAAACGTATGTAACTTGCAATAGCGCGCAACAACTAAGTAAACTTATCCCTTTCAGCCCCAGCTCAAACACAAAGTATCAAATAATAACGGAGCGTGTTCTTTTTAATTGACCGATTCGAATTTATTTGTATTTTTTTACGGTTTATTTTCATTTGTTTTTTTTTTTAACTCAAAAAAGTTCATTTTTAATTGTGAACAACCGGACAATTAAAAGGATAATACATTTGCATTATTTATGAGTAAACCGATTACTCAACGTAGTAAAATATAACTCAATGTGACTTTATTGATGTGGCACAAGGAAAACTGTTGTCGGTAAGTGGGTGAATTTCAGGGCGTTTTAACCGCCGTCATTAGTGTCACCAAATATATTGACGAAATCAATGACACTACAGCAACTTCTGATGTTGATAGAAACTGCATACCCGGTTCTGCTTCTGTTTACATCAGGAGTTGCTGGTCGGTGTCATTGATTTCGTCAATATATTTGTTGACACTAATGACGGCGGTTGAAACGCCCTGAAATTCACCCAAGTAATCTGAATCGCTGGCTTGGTCCGTAGCCACTCAGCAGCGTGTTAAGCGCGTGCTACACGGTTTCAAACAACTGATTAGGTTTAAAACCGCGTAGACAGTGGTTTTAAACCAAATTTCGCTTGACCTTAAACGCCCTTGTTTGAAACAAATGGGCTTGTTTGAAACCATGTAGCAGCTCGCTTCTATCAAGGTCACTTAGTTAAAAACCATGGTTTCAAACCGTGTAGCACAGGCATTACGCGTCTCGGTGGTTTTTCCAAATCGCAATATGCAAATTAATTCCTCTAAAACATATTTCAAAAACATACTTAGGTATTTATTCTTGAATAAGCAATTTTCCTGACTGCGTTATTATAAGGGTATGGTGTTTGGATTTATCTAATAGTAAGTAGATTTATTTTTATTTAGCTATTAAGGAAGGCCATCGAGCGGATGGACCACCTGATGAAAAGCGTTTTAAGAGCATTAGAGTGAAACTAGCAAATTGTTTAAGAGTGAAGCCACATGAGCGTAATTTTGTAAGTTGTGAGTCGCGTAAATATCGAAATTTCATACAAAAGTCCGGTTCAATCAACAGTATCAACACGACGGTATACTGAATTTCCACATTTATCCGACTCACAACTCACAAAATTACGCTCGTGTGGCTTCACCCTTAAACAATTTGCTAGTACGTTACCGAAATATCTTGTTTCATTCCGTGATCGCAATTATATCTGACGCGAGAGATTCCAAGATATCTTACATATTTTAGCTTAGATAACTTAACTAATCATAATAGGTACGGTACATTCTTTAAATGTCGCCAAAAGCAGGAAAATCATGTAAGACAAATTTGATAAAAAATTACAATAGATGTTGAAATATGTTAGGTACCTAACCTACTGATGTGAAATGGATGTAAGGCGTCCATTAGACTAGACGGTAAGTTTTGCGTCAGTCAATTCAATCAGTCATCAATGGTTGCATGACACGAAAATCAAAATATCTGCAATGCAAACATCAGTAATCGCATCAGGCTGTAGGTTATCCGTCAGTCACGGCAGTGACTGTGGCAAAGCTGACAGCAATCTATTGGACGCCTAATAACATTTAGGTGCAGCTATTCAGTATTAGGTTAGGATCGACCTTCATCTGGGAAGACAAGTACGGGTGCGAAAGTGCGCGCGCGCTGCTTGTCGCCGTCCGGCGCCTGCGCGCGCACCGCGCTCCGCAGCAGCGCCGCGAGTTGCTCGCGCATCGCATCCGCGCCCGCACCACCACCGCCACGCCCCCGCACTGATATACGATGCACTCCCGATTCTAATTCAAACTCAACTCCCACGACGGGACCTCGACCACTTCAATGTCACGTAACTAAATCTCAACACAATTACTTTAAACGAAACACCTTAGTTTGGAACTTAATTATTGCTAGCGGAGTAATTAAAATCACCGGAAGAACGGTTATCAGTTATCACAATATGATCAATAAGTACACGATTTAGTTTTTAAATGAAACGGAGATGGCACGGTGTGCTTTGCACGGCGTGGTCCGTGGTTGTGAGCGGGTGTCGCGGGCTATTCCCGGCGCTGGCGCACGTGGGCGCGCCGCCCGCCCGCGATCAATGGGGCGAGACCCGACACTCGCGCCCGAACCGCCTTCGCTTGCGCCGGCGCCGAGAATCACGTAAATCCACAGAGCACACAGCGGGTACTTTCCAGTCATTGCGTTATCAAAACATTTAATATATACCAGAAAAGTTATATACATACATATATATATGTATATATATATATATATATATATATATATATATATATATATATATATATATATATATATATATATATATATATATATATATATATATATATATATATATATATATACATATATATATATATATATATATACATAATATATATATATATATTCTAATTCGCACATAAATTCCGAAAAACTTAGAGGTGCGAGCCCCTAAATTAAATTTAAATTTACCATGGAGCTTTTCGGTGAAGGAAAACATCGTGAGGAAACCCCTGCAAAGCAATTTGATGGTGTGTGCGAAGTGCCTAATCCGCACTGGGCTCGCGTGGGAACTATAGCCTAAACCCTCTCGTTGTGTCATTGTGAGTGGAGGCCTGTGCCCAGCAGTGGGACGTATATATGCTGGATTATTATTATTATATTATTCTTTAGAAATCCAAAAGAATAGTCGCCAACGTGAAATACGTAGGTAAGCATTCGTCGAAGAGCAGCCCCACTACCTTTAGTCCGGTAAGGCTAGACAATTTGCATTCTTTGACAGTTAGGTACAGCTCGCGCGATAAGTTTGGCTTTGACCTTCGGGTGGAGGGGATTACTGCGCATGGGTACTGTTACCCCGCACCCCGCTAATTGCCCGTTGATACCCAATTTCTGATTTCTGCCCAATAACGGTCAAAGCCAAACTCTTATCGCGCGAGCTGTAACTACTGTAGAAATATGGAGTAAGAATTGACATAGACTAAAGCAATCCATTGAATTATAGTTCAAACATTCTAGATAATTTGGCAAAATTAAAAGAGTCCTTTAGATAGTTATGAAGTTAAAGAAAACCGTTCACGTTACAAGAAAAGTCTAATGTTGACACATTTTCCATACATTGCAATCTAATTTTCTTGAGCTATTAGTTTAAACATTTTGTTAAAAATGCAATGCATTTTGTTTATTTTCGATTTCGTGCAAATACAGAAATAAATACACGTACGTAGTGCACTCTGATAAGGGAGCAAAATAAGGTCAATGAAAAGGGTGTAACGCGTGGTTGTCCTTACTAACTCGAGTTATAAGCGAGACTGACGCAACTCCACTCAATAGCGAAATATGACTAGGAAAAAACTACTTCAAGAAAGTACAATAGACTAAAGGTATCTAATAATATCCACAGGATCCTCCTACCCGCTTAGACACGTAAATTGCTCTCGCACTTGACACCGTATCTATATACACTAAGGTGCAAAAATGACTCAATATTAGCACCTTCGAAAAATGTTAATAAGTTGATGACAATCAAAGGTATTCTTACATGCTTAATACAGAATAGTATTCCTTGAAATTCGCTACAAAACTGCCTTGCAATGAAATGGTTTGTGCGTTGTGCGTCGTTCTGAATATTTGTCACTGTCACGCGATTTACTCGTGTGTTTGGTTCTTTATATGCGGGCGTAACCACAAACAATAGCTGGTTTAAAATAAGTCATATAATATTTATTTCATGTCAGTTCCATGCTCATCGTAATCACTTTTATTTATCTGTATCGAATTAACTCAGCGAAAATAAATCGGAAATCATTGAACAAAACAGGTAAAAGTTCATAATTATTTTTCAATTGGTAACACAATAGGTACCTACCTATACCTAGACGATGAGTAGGTAGATATCGGATATTTGGGCGCTTATTTTTTACCTAAAGTTCACGTAGTCTCAATTGAATTGATGTAGAGGCGGCTTCTTAAAATAATAATAGGTACATTATGATACGAGTGCGCTAAGTTGGTCATTAAAGTCGAGGCAGGATTGCAGCCCGAGCTGTAAGCAAGGGCGCAATGGAGCCTAATGACCAATGCTCGCGCGCTGGTGGGAATAGAGGCACTGACGGATCCTCCAAACAGCCAATTATTAAAAATAATAGTTTATGTATTTATAACCAAAACTAATATTAATTTGTTGATAAAATAATTTCGTGAGAAAAAGATAATTTATTATAGATATTTTAACTAAGACAGTAAATTCAATTGCAAAAAGTTAACTATTTATTAAGAAGTCACAACTCTGAGATTCAAAAACAAAGCCGTAACATAAAAAACACTATGTAGTCTACATTATAAAGTAAAAAGCACGCGTGTTTTTAATATGCTGCATTATGATGACACTTAAGTCTCTGGAATAAGGGCCACTTTGCAGGACAGGCACTCGTGCCTTTAGAGACTTAAAATGATAATGTCAAAAATGAAGAAACTTTTCTTGTATACTTTCCTTGATTTTTCTGCTAACAAATTACTTGTCAGCAAAGTCATTTTCATTATTTCGTTTGGCGTTAACAGTTTGTAAATTTTACGGTTAAATGTCATGCAAATTTCACTACTTAGTTACTAAAACAGTTCTAACATTTTTCATAAAAAATGGAACGCCATTCGCATTACTTAGCGGTATTAGCATGTATCTGAATATACCTGTCAATGTCATTTTCAGCCAGTTTATACAAGATTTTTATTTCCGAGCATTGTTGAGAAAAAGATATTATATTTTCCGTTGGAGGATAATTATGAGGTCTTTTACATCTTTATTGTACAATATTTTCCTCGCTGCGGTGAGGTCAAAAGTAGTGTGTTTCGTACGGCAGCAAACTTAATACCAATTTCACCATACGATGTTAAATGTTAATCAACTGTTAGTTCATACATTTTGACAGCTGTTAACACTCCGTGAAATCCGACATTACTCTCGTGCCTTTGAATCTTTCGCTACGCTCAGGCAATTTTATTAAATAAAAACATTGCGGCCTACCTAGGTCAAAATAGGTGGGTAGGGTCTTTAAAGTTAAAGCTGGCCATACACACTAGGGTATGCCTGCGCAGTTTTGCCTGTACAGTTGAACTGCACAGGTAAACCGGAGCGTGCATGTGACACAACTGTGCAGGTTTCCACGCCTGTACATCACGCTCCGGTTTACCTGTGCAGTTCAGCTGTACAGGCAAAACTGCGCAGGCTTACCCTAGTGTGTATGGCCAGTGGCCAGCTTCCATAGAATTCAATAACAAGTCGATGAATTTTAATCATCTTTTCTTAGTGGTTTAATAAAAAATAATTTTAAAGACATTAATAGTCTCGAAATTAATTTTGTTTTTAATCTTCATTTGCTATAAAAATATTAATAACGATTTAATATACAAATTAGGAAGTCAATTGTTCACTAAACGCCAAGACTAATAACCGGAATTACCGTAACCATTAAACAATGCTATAATGGTTATAAAATAACCTTTATTACTATGGCAACGCTCATTATTAGAACAGTTTTCACGCTTTGGTTATAGTATGGATGGCATTCTGATACTGTTAACGATGTATAGCGGTACGTGAGTAGAAAAAACATCGGGAGATGATGATGAATGATGATGATGTTGAATTATATTTGTTTTTCAGATTTTCGAGTGATGAGCTAACGAAACATAAGTAGGCAGGTTAGAATAGTCCAGGCAGGAAGAAGTGAACCTGACTGGTTGCCGGCAAAACAGTAGGTACAATTTGTTCTGCACATTTTCATAAAGAAGACATATACTACTAAAAAAAGCCGGTCAAGTGCGAGTCGCACCGAGGGTTCCGCACAAACAAAAAGGCATGTAAATAGTTCGTATATCATGGGAATACAATATAAACAAGGTCCAGTATAAACTGACACGCAATAAGTATGCACTTTCGTACTTAGTGAGTGTCAGTTTTTCCGGGACATTTTTTTATGTGATGTAACTACAAATTAACGGATTTCGGATTTTTTCCTTTACTTGTGCTATAAGACATTGCTTCTTGTCAAATTTCGTGATTCTAAGTCAACGGGAAGTACCCTATAGGTTTTGATTCCCTTGAGATTCCCTTCAATATGTGGCATAAACGGCCGTATCTTTAGATTGTGTTGACTTAGATGTTTGATTTTTTCACTGATCCAAGGGATTGCAGATCTTAGTATTTGATATGAATTTCAACTTGATACCTTCACGCGTTCCTGAGAAAAAGGGTCTTGACAGACACACAGACAGACAGACGGACAACAAAGTGATCCTATAAGGGTTCCGTTTTTTTTTTCATTTGAGGTACGGAACCCTAAAAAATATACGTGCGTCTGAAAAACACTTTTTTTGTTATTATTATTCGCATAAGAAAACTTTGTGAACGGAGAAAGTTAATTACTTGAGTCCCCTCACGCGTAAATCGCCTCATGTGGACAAGCTCTTAATCTATGTCGCGTCAGCGCATAGAGCTCGCGCTGCTGCATCTGATCCGATGCCAAGATCTTGCAATGTTTTATGCTGTTTTAAATCCTAAAAAGGTTTGAATTCCCGACTTTTTATTTTTGTCAAGTAAAGGGATTGTGCCTAAATATGTAACAATATTGAATGAAACCACAATACCATGAATATCTCCTTAAGATAATTATTGATGTCTAATTAATAATATCATATAATTTCTCAATGATATCATGTATTAACTCTTATTTTAAAACTCTCAATTTATGATTCTGTATCAATAAAATATAAAACCCTATTTTCTCGAGGGCTCTTCTATTTCAATTGCGGTTAAATGCAACCTTTTTAAAGCCTGGGCCACACCGGATGCGTTGCGTAGACGTGCACGTACGCGTTCGCGTTCCACTGCGTTGTATAGCTGCGTCCTCATGTGAGGATTCATACTATACAACGCAGTGGAACGCGAACGCGCACGTGCACGTCTACGCAACGCATCTGGTGTGGCCGAGGCATTAAAGCTACTGGGTACTTCAATCTTACGAAATTCCTATTCGTTATATTATAAATGACATCAATGCGGCGTAGGCATAGTTACCTGTACATATAATGCGAGTAAAAATGCAGTAGGTATTCCATCTCAATTGGTGATTGATAACATTTGTGCCAACACGAGCGGTTTTGGCAACAAATCAATTATTCGTACCAACAGGTCGCCATCGCGAGTGGTCGTACTTTAAGTCAACATGCAATCAATTCCCGAGTTTACTACGTATTTACTCGAGCAGCTCTGGCATTCTTGGGTGCAAATGAGCTTTGTATAGATTTGGGTACGTAAAGTTTAAAAGTTTAAAGTTCTCATCTGTAACTTATCGTAAATCTGCCGAAACCTTATAAGTAATATAGAGGTAACACCCCTCCAAACAAATCTCAAATAACAAATCGTACACGCTTTCGTATTGGAATCAGGAAAATACTCATAGTAAATTCATTGTTGTCCAGATAAGGAAATTGAGCCATTTATAAACATTCCAGCATATTTTCTGTTTCAAGAATATTTCTAACATTATCGAGAAAAGTTTTCACCTTCATTCTTTAAGAAAACAGACATTGTCGCGTCGCCAAACTTTGTCCTTGATTCTACGAATGTCCTTATCTCCCTGAAATTTTGAAAAATTGTGGCACAACACTCACAACAGGACTAGACTGTAGTGTTTCATTTTCCTTAAGGAAATAATTCATAATGCCTTGAAGGAAGAACTTGGTATGTTATTCTGTTAACCACTAATAGTGTATTTAAAGAGGGTAGGTAGTAGCGTGCAGCAAGTGATGCGCTCAAACTCTGTCAATTGGTATAATTTAATTTAGTCGCATAATATCAGCAGTCGGTGAAGCGCGTCGGTACGGCGTATTCAAAAAATCAAGAATGAGTTGTGTGTTTAGGAAATGCAAAAACTACTATTCAAAAGTAAAAAAGGACGAAGACAAAGATAACATAAAATATATTTATTCAGTAAGTAGGCCGCACGGGCACTTTTACACGTCAAAAACTACCAGCGCTTATGTTAACTTATGACAATGATACTACTTATTCTAGCATTATACAAAATGATTACGAGAGAAATTAAAAAATATATCTACACATATTATACGTGTAACCACATAAAAGAGTTTCGATACGTGTATGCTTATGTTATGTTGTAGACAAGATACAGCGTTTACATGATTTTTATGAGTTATTTATTAGTTAATTTTCTGGTTTAGGCCAAGCATTTTTGTCCGTTAGATAGTCCTCGACCCTATAGTAGTACGCTTTAGACATCAACGACTTTTTCAAGTAAAATGGAAAGGGTAACTCTAAAACTACGTCGGGTAATTTATTATAAAAATGAATGCATTGATCTACAAATTATTTATATATTTTACGGAAACGAAATTTTCTTATGGCAATTTTATTTTTATTCTTTAAATTATTTATATCACAATTCTTAATGAAAGTGTCTAGGTTCTTAATAACATACATACTTAATATTTTCATAAATATATTGAGACGCTACTGTTAAAATATTAATTTGTTTAAAAAGTTCTCTTAAGGACTCACGGGAATTTAAGTTATTTAAAGAGCGAATTGCTATTTTTGTAACACAAATATAGTATGTATGTCAGCTGCTTTATTTAAGTGTAGGTAAGTGTAAGAAGGAGTATCTTATCCCATGTAATACATACATCAAAATTTTACATTATTTGTAAAATTATTACTAATAAACAAAATTACATAGATATTATCCAGAACCAGCTTAGCACATACATGTGCTGCTACTCGTGCAGAAGTGTAGGTATCCATCCAGGCATCATCTCTTACCTTAGGTACCGCTTTTACCCGTAAGCCCTTCCCCTACCAGCTGTCATCCAGGTAGGGACCTACTTATCCACTCCGACAAGCGGATATTATGTGAAGCCACTTGATCCTGCTCCAGCCGTGTGAATATTGCTACTTTTATTTTTCGTCACATGTGTTGAAACATTATAGTTAGAGAACCATAGAGATGCGAATTATAATTAGAAGCGACCGCCAGTTATTCTGAGATTGCGAACGGCCGCGTGATCTAACCAACAACAAGACATCTCTCTTAAACAGGAAGTGCAGTGATACTGGGACCTTAAACTAACAGCAGAGGTTTGTGAAGCTAATAGCCCTATTACACCAGCCTTGCCCTTACTCTAACGAGAGGGACGCCGCAATACGTTAGATACGTATAGAGATATCGCCATCTCATCCCAATGTATTGCGGCGTCCCTTTCGTTAGGGTTAGGGAAGGGTTGTGTGATCGCTGCATAAACAAGCGACGGCGGAGAGGGCGAACTCGGCCGAAACCTGTGGTTTACTGCCGGCCTCATTAGGAGCAACATGCTTTTCCTACATTTAAACAGACTCCTTTTAAGTAGGTAATTACTGTAGCATTCAATTTGATATACAATAATGTGGTCAAAATAGAGCAAAATACATTAATTGTTAGATATCTCTCTGAACCATTGAGATATCGCGGAACGAACAACGCTTCGTTGATTCCGTCTACGAGCGCGTTCCACAAGGTCACCTTCATGATGTGTTTGTTGGTGGAAATGTTCTAATATCTGGAACGCTGTTCAAATTGAATCACCCTGTACAGCTGATGGTACGATTTAGCCAATAAAATTTCCAAGTTGATTAAAATGTCTTCTTACGTCTCATCAGTCCAGTTGGAGCGAAATCAGCCGCGGACCAATCAATACATTCCACGCATGCGTCACCAGTCTTCGAGATTTAAAAGCGCGTGGGCGTTTAAATATTGTTTGCTATTGCAGATACCTAACGCTTCTATGAGATTTTATAGGATATTTTGCATGTTTATGTAGGTAAATCTTGACAGATTTAAGGATATAAATATAACTTTATCAATAATACCCTTGGGCATATTATGGCGCAATCTAATCACGAGTGGCGATTAATTCTCATCAGACTAACAACTTCAAATGTGAAAGCATTTTCATGTCCAGGTAATATACGTATATATACAGTCAAGGTCATAAATATGTGTACACGTTTAGTACCTTGTCACTTAAATCGCTGTGGCAGTTTAAACATGACATTAAATAGACAAAGTACTACTAAAATGTACCTACACATATTTATGACCTACTGTACCTATACCTTAATACTATTTCATCCAGATGCATCGCTCAGACACTCGGCTCGCGGAGCCGTTCAAGTGCTCACTCTCGTTGTAATAAGATTATGTCAGCTGAAGTATTTCCGCGTTTAAAGTTTATCAAGCTCTCAAAAGCGTTATACAGGATGTCCAGGGATAAGGTGTACACACTAATAAGGGTGAAACTACATGTGATTTTATCACAGAAAAAAATTAAAAAAAAATTGAGTTAATTTTGCATAGGGTTTACAATTCTCAAATAGTTTTACTTTTTTTTAAACATCTTGCGTTCATAAACTAATTAAAATGGAAAATTAACTTACACGCGTTATAAATGTAATTATTTAAATCCCAAGTTACTTATTTAATTTGGATTTATTTAATTTAAATATGTGATTTGATTGCATGTTATAATTCTGATTTCCGAATGAAAATGGGCCATTATTTTATTTCAGTGCCTAAAATAGAAATTAAGTTCAAGATCCATTTTAAAAATTCACAGATATGTTGCGAAATTTTTGAAGCAGTGCCACGTTAATTCTCAACCGGATCTCACTTTTTATTGTAAACTTACTTACTATTTTTGTTGTTTTTGTATATAAAACACGAATTTACTGCTCAAATTACCACTGTGTTACAAGTCCCCACGTCCCCTTGCAAATAACGACCACTGCGTCACCATAATAGCCTTTTGTCACCCATCCCCACATAATCGGCCATAAAACGTTATTTAAGAATGTCGATCAGAATTTGAAAATTGTGTGCATTTCTAAGATTATCCAGTTTTGTTGAAAATTACGACTTTAAATAGACGTTCACAGTAAGGGACGTTTTATAGGCCCTAAAAAAGTGCACATCATTATAGCTAAAACAGTAAAGAAACTACTAACAAACGTTCGGAACGTTGCACTCGCACAGACGTCTCAACGAGAACCCTAAGCGGACACGGCAGTGCTGTCAGTGGCGGGTGTCGCATGGAGACGAATGGTTGAGACGTGCGTCTGTGTGAGTACGACGTTTCGAACGTTTGTTCGTAGTTTATTTTCTTCTTTAGTTATATTTATACTGTGTTTTAGTTTAGGTCTCACGTTGAATATGAGCACAATTGTTTTTATGGTTGGTACCTAAAGGTTCAGGTTCAGTGCCAACATTTGTAAGGTATAGACTTGATTTACTATTTATTACTATACTATAGAGGCCTACTCGTATAGCAAATTACCTACAAATTACTTACTGATAAGTACCTTAATAAGTAAGACGCATAAGAATTCCAATGTTAACAAAATCTATTCTGCTTCTGTAACAATTTACCGCTGATAGATACAATTGGATGTGGCAGCCGCGTTGCGCTCGTGTCTCCGACCGAGGTTAGGTTAGGAGTTCCTACGTGATGTGAGGTAGTAACACACTTTCATTGTATTTATCAGAAGTATAAGGCACTCCACTATATTCGATTTGATTATAAGGAATCGTTCGCATTATACAGTGCACAATAAACAGTTATTTTATTAATACTACTTAATAACTTTCCAAGAGTTTAAGTTTTTTGATCCCATTAATATATTATGCTTTTTTATTATCTTTGGTATACATATAGTTAATTTATTTCATATAGGCCTATATAAGAAGTGCCTGCACTTCTTTCACTTCCATATTTTTTTATAAATATATATTCCGGAAAAGTAAACAAGAAATGCGAAGGTGTACTTAGACGACATGCTTCCTATAACGATCTTTTCTCGTTTCGAGTGGCCGCCAATTCTTACGATTAATGATAATAAATAATCTCAAATTAAATAGACGAACATTTGGCGGGGTATCGAGTCTGTGCGTTACGTGTGTTCGCAATACACGAACCTACGTACCGAGCGCGCGCGCACGTGATCAGGCGCAGAGGCGGCGCGCTCCAGTGTCTCCGCCACTATAAATAACGAACAATTTGATTGGGGCAACGACATCTATTAAAAATCATACTAGAGATACCTAGTCAATAATTGAATTTGAAATGCGGTCACACTATTACAGACTTGTTTAGTATGAACATTCTGACGAGCTTTATAGTCATGAGTCATGACGTATCAATTGCACGCTTTTCACGTAAAATAATATCTCCCTCGCTTACGAACATTTCTTGTTCGTCCGTCGGCGATTGATTGACTGACAAATTCTCTTGGTAGCTAGTAGGAATTACACGCACCAAAAGCAGGTAAGAAGCAGCGCGGGTTAAATGCGAGCGTGCGTAAGAATAAGAACATAATGAACAAATGTATTTATACCTACATGAAGTATGGCGCGGGCGTTAAGCGCAGCACAGATAACAGTCCGCGGGCTGTCAGGTATCGTATTAGAACACGGACTATCCGTTTCTCTTACGATTTAGGACTGACGATTTCTTCGAACTGCACGTGTGATGCGCGCGGCGATCTGTACCGACAGATCTCGGTCGAAGAGTGGTGGGTGAGCGTTCGTTTTAAGCCGGCCGTACGTATATTGCCGGGAGGCGGAAAACACAGGTGTGTTTATTAACCGCAAAACGGAGCCCATTTACTTAAGCTCCTACTTTCCAAGGTGTAGCCGTACCAACTTCCAATTGCCTCGAGCTACTAGGTATGAAAACTGAAGCGAGCGAAGTTCAGGTTGGAACTTAATTAAGTTCCTACCTAAACTTCGCTCGCTTCATAGAGTCAAAGGCAAACACTGCCGCTAAAAAGCTGGGTGTCCTCTTTAAGGTAAGACGATATTTCACACCAGGGCAGCTTCTAAACCTTTACCAAGCACAAGTCCAAACATGCATGGAATAACTGCTCTCACTTTTGGGATGGTTCAGCGAAATGTCAGTTGGCTGCTTTGGACTCTGTGGAGCGCCGAGCTCGTAATCTCATCGGCAATGAATCGTTAGTGGAGGCTAAACATCGTCGTAAAGTTGCGTGCCTCTCTGTCTTTTATAAGTTGCACTTTGGAGAGTCCCTCCATCACCATTCCACCATCTTTGGACATCCAGGAGGAGGGAGCAACTTCACCCTTATGCTGTAGAAATACCATTCGATGCGCACAAAACGATTCGCTCATTCCTTTTTATTGCGAACTGTTAAAGAGTGGAATTCGCGTATCTTCAAAACAAGAGTGAATAGGTTTCTATCCTAGACCTCATCATCATTTACCATCAGGTGAGATCGAGGTCAATCGTTGGTCAGTCCTGAATAAAAAAAGGCATGAATCGTTTTCAACGTGTGCGCTCCATAGATTTGGCCCGCAGATTTGTGGCGCCGTGGACTGTTAGTCTCTGCTACTCTTTAAGAACAAGTTACTGCTGTAACTGACCTGCTTTTTGGATGTGGAGCTGTTGGCATTAAAATTTACTACTAGCTTTTACAAAAGTCGTTTATTGCTTTTTTCTCGGGAACTACCCAATATTTCGGAATAGAAAGTAGGTATTTTATATGTCAGCCCAGGATAAGGTCTTTCTGTGATCCAAATTTAATTCAAACCCGTTCACCCGTTTTGACGTGATTGAAACACGAACATCCAAATATCGATACAAACTTCCACATTTATAACAATACATAATATTATGAAGTAGGATAGGATTTATTTACTCCACAGCGGGCTTAGCATGCATACACAAGATAAAATGTGACAGGTGCTAGGGAAATGAATAAATCCATTCCATTATCTAACGTAAGACTTAACGCCTAAGGTTTAAAATAAAAGTGTCCCGTCTTGATAAAATCGCTACAAAAAAAGTGAAAATCGCTATAATAATAATAATAATAATCCAGCCTATATAGGCTGGATTACGGATATACGTCCCACTGCTGGTCACAGGCCTCCACTCACAACGAGAGGGTTTGGGCTATAGTTCCCACGCGGGCCCAGTGCGGATTGGGAACTTCGCATACACCGTCAAATTGCTTTGCAGGTGTGTGCAGGTTTCCTCACGATGTTTTCCTTCACCGAAAAGCTCATGGTAAATTTACAAATTATATTTCGCACGCACATAAATTCCGAAAAATTTAGAGGTGCGAGCCCGGGTTCGAACCCACGACCCTCTGCTTAAGAGTCGGCAGGTCAAACCATTAGGCTACCACGGCTTTTTTTCGCTATAGTCGCTTAGTAATAAAAGGTAATAAAAGTCAGAACGAGATACTTTAATTTTAAACCTTAAGCGTTAAGTATTACGTTAGAATATGGAATAGATGTATTAATTTCCCTAGCACCTGTCAAATTTTATCTCGTGCATGCATGTTACGCCCGCCGGATAACATATTTTTACCATATTTATACAAATAAAATTGTTGGTAATACAAAAACTTAACAGTACCTACTCGTTGACTGTGAGGCGCGTTTGAACTAGAAAACCCTGTGGTGCGCACAATATGAACCAAACAAAATATTGAGCTGGGCGCTGTTTAATCCGACCGTTCCAACAAGATAAAATTCTGAGGTGTGGCAGCCCAGTCAAAAAGACCGACGGTCGACAATCACTATCATAAGGCGATATTAAATTTGTTTTATTGCTATTGATAAAAATATTGACATATTTCACCACTAATACAATTTGCAAACGCAATTATTTTATTTAGTTGCTGCGTTACCTACACCAATATTCATGCTCTAACATTTTAAGAGTATTTATTGTGAGTTGACGCTTTCCATATGAACGGCGATAACGTTTTCCACCCCTAAATGATAACCGATTTTTGATATGTGGTCAGTCGGAACAAAACTATATTTCTTTTTTTTTTTAATATTTATTAACTATGAAGGGATTACCTACCTATGGCCGAAATTACTTTTGTATGAAAACAATAAAACGGGAATAAATTGAAATTTATTGATAATATTGGAAAAAACGAAACTAGTTTTTGTTCCGACTGACCACAAAATATCAAAAATTGGTCGAAATCGGTTAACATTTAGGGGATGGAAAACGATATCGCCGTTTGTATAGAAAACCGTCAATTCACAATCCTCTCTTAAACGATAAGCCAACACAAGCGTGCAGAGCAGAGCGCCATCGGGAAATATATTAAAAACTTGATTATTAACTGCGATCGAATTGTTCTTTCAATATACTTGGTTGGTATGTAAGGTATACAAAGTTACTCAATTAACTACCTATTTGAATACCATACACAAATTTATGATGAATGATTTGATTACCATAATAAATTTACTATTTATGATCTAAATAATTTACTCTTTAAATGATATTAACGATTATTCTTACTTAGGTATCTTAATTTTAACGCAAATCAAAATGAAAGTTAGTATGATTTATTATAATTTATTGGAGTGCAAACTTCAGAGATAAGAAAACTTGTTATGACACGCTACCGCGTCTCCAGATAATACTAAAGTTAGCACCTATCAAAAAAAGCACTAGGTACCTACTTACTTACCTGTCCTATTTATTTAAGAGTGATTAATATTATACTGATATGTGGTTAAAACTAATAAAATCACAAAAAACCATATGACGTATATGTAATTTTACAAGGGTTCTGTAGTTAATTAATCATCCATCCATACGTCACAGTCGTATTAATTTAGAGATACTTATTTGGCACAGTTATCCATTTGTAGATAATTAAGCCCGTTATAGGTATATAAACGTATGTGAATGTTTTGGAAGAAAATATCCGAGGTTACATAGGTAGGCCTTTCAATTTGGACACAAAGTCACTAGATCAAGATGTCGCTAAAGTAGAACATTTAAATAGCCAGACATAGGTATCCGATCGACCTCATTGTTTTATGGCACGTGTAGACGAAGTTCAATCTCAGCGTGGCAGCGCAGACCATGCAATATTTGGCCGATTGTGCATGCGTCATGTAATAATATTTTTATTAAGGTAAATGCAGCTATTAACGACCCCCCTAAGGCAATTTCGGAATCGATATTTAATAGGGAATATGCTTGAATTTTTTTTATCGCATTTCTTAACAAAATATGAAAATAGCGTAAAAGAGACGGCAAAAAAAAAGAAATTAAAATTGAAATCGGCCAAAAAATATGAATAATATTTACTAATTAGACAGAGAGATCCGACATGAACTGTGACGTCAGCGTGCAATAGGTACGGCCATAATACACTCCATGTGAAATTCTGTTTTGCTAAAAAGATATAGAAGCAAATCTTTAATGGCTTTATATCTTAGTTATTATTATAGATATTCGAAAAATATTTTTTTTCTACAATTTTTTATATGAATGATTTTTTTAAAGCAAAAAAAAACATGCATATTCCCTATTATTAAGAATATTTGGTAGCCAACAAATCTACTTTTTTATTTTTGTATGTTAATATTGAGTATTTAGTTTATATTAACGATGTTAAATGCTTTAAAATAAAGTTTTATTTTGTAAAAAATAAAACATGAAGTGGGTAAGTCGATTTTTTTTCTATTCCCGACTCATAGTAACGGTTGTGAAGTGAAGCTATTAACTATTTATATGCAGCTATTACCGATTATAAGATAATAAAATAATTTCTGTAGAATCGGTCATTAGCTTCTCATTGTCGCCATTACCGACTCATATTATAATCGGTAATTTATCTTCTCATGGGTTATGAGAAGGTGAGAATATGTAGGTATGAACATTTATTAAAATACATTACTGACTTTTAAATGTAGGTACGTTATATTTATGGATTCCTGCCGGTAAAAGATACCTTAATTAATTAAAATAACAAAACGTATAACTACATGCACACAGTCTTATTCAAAAATGGATAATTTGATAAAATGGTTGTTGTAAACAATACG
Source organism: Tortrix viridana (assembly GCA_963241965.1). Lineage (NCBI taxonomy): Eukaryota > Metazoa > Arthropoda > Insecta > Lepidoptera > Tortricidae > Tortrix > Tortrix viridana. The sequence goes on along the minus strand of OY725171.1, from coordinate 53,477,594 downwards.
CAGTCTGTTGGCGCTGCAGTTAAATTAGGTGTGCCTCAGGGCTCTATATTAGGTCCTTTCTTATTTTTGGTTTATATAAATGACTTACCACCCATAGTAGATTGTACTATTTGCAAGGTAGACCGAAAATCCGTCGACTACAGTACAATACTTAATTGGTTTACTAGTAACAATTTACTACTCAATGCTAAGAAAACATGTATTAGGATCGTTTTGCATAATGTTAAACCAGTAAATTCTAGTATTTCTCTTAATGGCGAGTTCTTGGATAAGGCACTTTTCTTAGGCATAACTATAGACAAGAATTTGCAATGGAGTCCCCATATAGCAGTACTAGCAGGCAAATTAAGTTCGGCCGCTTACGCCGTTAGGAAAATTAGACAACTTACCAATGTTGAGAGTTGAGACAGCTCGCTTAGTTTATCATAGTTATTTTCATAGTGCTAAATAATAAAATAATAATAATTTTATATTTTAACAGTAGCGTCCCAATATATTTATGAAAATATTATGTATGTTATTAAGAACCGAGACTATTTCATTAAGAATTCTGATATACATAATTTCAAACCTCTGAATTAAAATTAAATTGCCATAAGAAAATTTCGTGCCCGTAGAGTATATAAATCATTTTTAGGTCAATTAATTCAATTTTATAATAAATTACCCGACGTAGTTTTAGAGTTACCCCTTCCAGCACTTAAAAATTACTTGAAAATGTCGTTGATGTCTAAAGCGTACTATAGGGTCAGGGCTATCTAACGGACAAAAATGCTTGGCCTATACTTGAAAATTAGAAAATGTACTAATACTTAGTTTACTTATATGTGATGGATATATATTTTTTTCTCTCGTAATAATAGTAAGTTAGTCTCGTAAGTATATAAATTTACTATACGGACACGAAATTTCTTTATGGCAATTTTATTTTTATTCCTAGTATTGAAATCATGTACTTGTATATAAGAATTCTTAATGAAAGAGTTTGTTTTTAATAACATAAATATATTGGGACTGTAACTAAAAAAAAATATATAAATTTGTTTAAAAAGTTCTCCTAAGGAACCACGGGAATTTAATAAGTTATATACATATAGAGCGAATGGCCCTTTTTTGTAACACAAATATAGTCTGTATGTCAGCTGCTTTTCCCCAAACCAGAATACTGTAAGACATAACACTATGAAAATAACTATGACAAACTAAGCGAGCTGTCTGAACATTGGTGAGTTGTCAAATTTTCCTAACGGCGTCATCCGCCGAACTTAATTTCCCTGCTGAAACGTAAAAAAATCGAAAAAGTTTAAAATCCACATTACCCCTTATAAATAAAGTGTATTTTTCTGGAAGGATAAGTTTATCTCGATCAATCAGTTAATGGAAAATGTATTAAGTATTAGGTATAATATACTTAAATAGAAAGTGGATGTGTTAAAATGTTAGCCGAATATGGTTTTAGGGTTACGTAGGAGTAGGGAGAGCGCCCCCGCCATTACACCCCGCGGCCACCCCGCGGACCTGTGACCTTGAGTAGAGGTCGACGTCAGAGTAAAGTTATCTAACCTAACTTTCCTGCATGCATCCTTGTATTTTGAAAAAAATATATAAGTACTTTCTTTAAGAATTCGCGTTTCGAATTATATAAATTTTGTATGCACCTAAAAGTGACGCAACAAAAGTGGTTGTTTCATTGGACCACGCTTATGAAAGTATTATCATGATAAGTACCTAATTCATGGCGAGAAATTAATCAAAACCAATTTAACGATTCTCATTCAATCATCCTATATATTATTATGTATATTGCTTCCATTTATGTTAGTATTTCTTTATTACGTATCTAACAAAAACTTATTTTAAACAAATAATTACCACATACAAATGTTAAAACAATTTTTGAAAAATTACTCAGTTGCATTAATAATATAAATAATGTTTATATTTTTGGAAAGAAAAATATTTTACTCTGAAATTTTTTTTGCGTAATACTGTAAATAATCCCAGAATAAAATAGTTGAAAAAAAACACTTACCGTTACATGCATTTCGTAGCGGCTGTTCATGGTGATGCATTGCTCGAAGCACCGTGATGCGTGTGGAGGAGCGCGCCCTTTCATGTCACAAGCGAGACTGGCGGAGCGGCCGGCGGAGCGGCCACGATGAAGCACTGAGCGCCTCGCCCGCGCTCCGCGCCCCGCGCATGCGCCCGCGAAGCCTTTTCAGCACAGTGGACCACAGCACATTTCCTACCCAAACCAAAAGCAACCTTACGCCAGCCTGTATTTACACTACTCGGACCTTACTGCCCCATTATTCAACATAATATAACAGCAAACCAGAACAGCGCAAACCACCAGTCGCCGTTAGATCGCGTTTGATTTGGATGCCCACCAATGAAGGACTCCAGTGCGCCAGCAACAATTTACAAACTGTCGACACATTCCGCGACTAACAGCCGCTGCCGCTACCTACTGCGGGCTTAACATGCAAGCACGAGATAAAATTTGACAGGTGCTAGGGAAATGAATACAACTATACCATATTCAAACGTAAGACATCGATTAAGGTTTAAAATAAAAGTGTCTCGTCCTGACTTTTATTACTAAGCGACTATAGCGATTTTCACATTTCTATAGCGATTTTTTTTCGGGTCGTGGGTTCGAACCCGGGCTCGCACCTCTAAGTTTTTGGAATTTATGTGTGAAATAAAATCTGTAAAATTTACCATGAAATTTTCGGTGAAGGAAAACATTGTGAGGAAACCTGCACACGCCTGCAAAGCAATTTGACGGTGTGTGCGACGTTCCCATCCACACTGGGCCCACGTGGGAACTATATAGCCCAAACCCTCTCATTGTGAGTGGAGGCCTGTGCCCAGCAGTGGGACGTATATAGGCTGGATTATTATTATTTATTATTATTTTAGCGATTTTATCAAGACGGGACACTTTCCAATATGGAATAGATGTATTCATTTCCCTAGCACCTGTCAAATTTTATCTCGCGCATTCATGCTAAACCCGCAGTAGGTAGCGGCAGCGGCTGTTGGTGCATTTTTCCACCCAGCAATAGATTGAGGAAACTCAGCATATGTTTTAATAACTACGCTTAAGCTGGCCATACAGACAAGGGTATGCCTGCGCAGTTTTGCCTGTACAGTTGAACTGCACAGGCAAACCGGAGCGTGTATGTGACACAAGTTGCCTGTACAGGCATGGAAACCTGCACAGTTGTGTCACATGCACGCTCCGGTTTACCTGTGCAGTTCAACTGTACAGGCAAAACTGCGCTGGCATACCCTTGTCTGTATGGCCAGCTTTAACTTTAAAGACCCTACCCACCTATTTTGACCTAGGTAGGCCGCAATGTTTTTATTTAATAAAATTTCCTGAGCGTAGCGAAATATTCAAAGGCACGAGAGTAATGTCGGATTTCACGGAGTGTTAACAGCTGTCAAAATGTATGAACTAACAGTTGATTAACATTTAACATCGTATGGTGAAATTGGTATTAAGTTTGCTGCCGTACGAAACACACTACTTTTGACCTCACCGCAGCGAGGAAAATATTGTACAATATTGTACGATAAAGATGTAAAAGACCTCATAATTATCATCCAACGGAAAATATAATATCTTTTTCTCAACACTGCTCGGAAATATTAATATTTTTGGTTTGATTTGGGGTCTGAAACCATCACGTTACTTTTAAGGACAGACATGGGATAGACCGAGAATGATCGACGATTAACACATCGAAAATTAAAATACCAACAGTACAAAATGCCGGTACCCGATATAGCTTGAAATATCAGTTTTCAAATGACCGAATGTTTAAATCCTGAAAGTACGTTTGACCGAAGATATCTGAAATAGCTATAAGTTGCAGTACAACCAATACTGCTCTGTGTAACACTAACAGGGCCTACAACTCCACCGATTTCGGAATGTATCGAGCCGTGTCGTCGTCGGCGCCTCCGACCGCGCCACACAAGTAAAGTGAAGTGACACGGTGTTGGCGCGGTTACCTACTGCTCCTCTAGTTAGTATATCTCAATCACTACGGTACTAATCGTTATTTATTACTATCGATTACTTCTTTCAAAATAAAAGATTAATATTTAGAATGAGTTTACAAAGTGTTTATTTTCATTCCAGTGATAAACGAATGAAGAAAAAACCGGGCAAGAGCATGTCGGACCATGCTCAGTGTAGGGTTCCGTCGCGATTCATACAAACACAAACAACAATCTCCAAGAAAAAAACATAAATATTAGCGCATTTTCTAGTTAAAGTTATCTTAGTCGTGATAGTTTTCCTTTTTAAATTCGCTTAGACCATTATTATACCGGGGGCGATTTTTGACTTTCGAGCGCTCGAAAGTTTCACTCGAAAATGTGCTTATAAATAATAATATTCTCGCTACAATTACAGCTTCTAATTATGAAACCTGTAATCTTTCATCGACTTTCTGCGTTCAACGAAACACGTGAATATATTAAGTCAATCACTAGCTTTCGAGTGAGTGCTTTCAAAAATAAGGATAATGGGTTCATGCGAAAATAATCATGTAAAATTTTCGTGTGCTATTATTTTCTAACACTCGACTTTGATATCGAGCACTCGAAAGTCAAATATCGCCCCCCAGGAGGCGCCTTACCCAGACTTTCCCATCTGCCGAGGTATAAGATCAAAATGATCTTGCACGTTTATAAAAACTACCCATTTAGTCGATTTAAACGTATTATCAAAATCGTCTTCGGAGAGTAAGAAGCTCCAAGAAAATACCTTGTTGTGCTATGTTAGCGTGCAGCAAAAATCAAAACGCATCAAATAAAAAAAATATAGCGTTACATTACAGTTGTAAAGCAAAGGTAAAATAGTTATTTGTTATACAAGGGTGCAAAGTTGTATTTTAACCGCGAGTGTGGAATTGAAACAAAAAAAAAACACACGAGACGTAAAATATTTTTGCAGCCGTGTGTAACACAAATCTTTTCACCTCACTAAAGCGAGGAAAATAAGAAAAAGAAAAACAACTGAAAAATGTAAAATCAGCTTTCATGAGTTTTCATGAGTTTTGAGTTTGCACTGTTACTTGTGGTGCGTTCTTGTAAAATTTTAAGTGTTTTAAGGTAAAATCATGTAGGTAATAAAATCGTTTACACTATATGTTTTTAATTGAATACAGTTCAATATGAAATTATTTTTGTGTCCACATCACCTGATTTGATCAGACAGTTTAATCAGATGGGCGAAAATTGTCCTGTCTGGACTGGCCTTAACATGTTATTATGTTTAAAGAAGTAACTAATACACGTTCGCATTTTAATAGTACATTTCGATGCTAGTGCGGAAAGTATGTCATTACTTCACGAGTGCCGAGATATCTTGCCACGAGCCGCAGGCGAGTGGCAAGACTCGGGACGAATGAAGAATGACATTTCCGCACGTGTATCGAACGACGTTTTTTAACACAGTTGCGAAAAATAAATCAATTTCAAACTCTGAGTCAGTCATTTTATAAGCAACTTTTTGAAAACTTAAGATTGGTAAACAAATTCGTTGTAAGTTCGATCTTTCGCAGTGAACATTTTTGACATTATGAAGAGGTGTTTTTTTAGCTTTTATTCGACTAGAATAGATTTTGTTATTATTATTGAACCCACTTCAATGAAAGTATTTTTTTTCAAATGCATGTTCTATAAGACATAAACAATTGTAAATATAAAACATTGTACTATTATTACCTAAGTATTGTTATTTACGATTATTTGTGTATCGTATATTTATAAAAACAATATCGAATGTTGCCTTTGAAAACTTAAAAAATGCTTGCAGTAAGAAAATCGCATGGCTTATAGGACTTAGCATCCAGGCCATAATCATTAAAAAAAAGAAAAAACGCCTCTTCATAATGTCAAAAATTTGACAGGCGTTTCGGCGGCTATTCCATTCCATTCAGACAACTTATTAAGAACGGTTTTTCAATATTCAATATTAAAAAATAAACGCGTTATAATGATGAAGAGGTAAGTAATAAAATATGATTTATATGTATATTTTTCGTTTTCTTACATTAACAGTAGGTTTTTATGTTGATTACGATATTTAAAGGAAATTAATATTAACACTCATCAATAAGTAGCATGAATTGGAACAAGTTTAAATTTAAAAAAATTGGAAAAGTAAAAAGCACTAGTTCGCGAAAACCGACTTTCCGCACGTTATACAGCTACGAAAAGTACCACTTTTTGAGCAACTGTGTTAAAAATATTATTTACAGTCTTGTGGATAAAATGCAGTTTTGCTATCTGTTTTTAAAGAACAAAAAACCGGTCAAGTGCGAGTCGGACTCGCGCACCGAGGGTGTTTGAAAAAACGTTATGATTAGGCAACCGTCTACTCGGGTACACTCTTGGTAAATTCTTCGTGCTTCACGAGCCACACTACTAGCACCACCATATGTCATTAAAATATCAGCGTATTCTTCATTGTTGTACTCATAAAGCCATGTCAATAATTAATGTCGATAACAACAATTATTATTAGCGTAATCTTACTAAGCACATTAAGAAAACTAAAAGGATCAATCTTTCTTTAGTCAAAATAATTTTCCCGCGCAGTTGTGAGTTTTTTTTAATTATTGTGTTGTTTCAAACCCCAGGGAAATTAAGTTCTTTATCATGCAACAAAGATGGCCAAGACAGTTTCATTAGCTTTTTTTATTTTACATTATTGTTCAATGCTTTTTTTTCAAGTTGGTTTTGGAAAAAGGTAGGTGATGTGAACAGCCGTTTCAGAGAGTAACCCTTCTATTACCAACTAATTGAAAGATTTTTCTGGCATGTGGTATACCTACCATTAGAATAATCAGGAATTGGAGATGTTAGATACCTGAAGATCTGAGGAGCCGCTACTTTTTTTTTATTGTGTCATAAAGTTGAACTTAATAACGTTTTTTTCCGGTCGTCATTATTTTGTCGGCTCGTCATTATTTTATTTATCTACACACATATCATAAGTCCTCTATAATGCGTTCAGAATCCGTTGGCAATGACCAGCATTACAACAATCAATTTTACTATGATAATTTTCTTATCTGTAGCAGTAACATAATGTTCTTATAACGATATAAGATTTGATAAAGTTATGAGTTTCAAATTTTGAACATCTTTGAAAAACAAAACAATTTTATTTGACCTCAATTCTAATATCACTCGAGATGACATTTAATTCGAAATGAAATGTCAATTGCATACAATTTTGACAAATCTCGTATGTTACTTGATAATTTGATATCGAACGATATGATAGTAGAGGCCGACTCTAGATTGTCTCTGAATTAAAAAAAAAACTACGGTTGCCGCCATTTTTGACGTTCTAATAATTGATCAATGCCGGCTATGCCGGTCGTAACATGCGGTTCCTGAACACATCATAGAGAGCTTATAATATGTATGTAGATAAAATATTGTATGTAACTGTACATAATTAGGCATTATGCAGCAGTCACATAAACTACTATTAAAAAATTTGTGGGCGTATTTAATAATTAAGTACTATTAATTATTTAGTGTTAATTAGGGTAAACTATGTTGCATATGGCCCTACCTACCCACCCTAGTCTTTTGACACACGATCTGCCGTAAGTACACCCTGTATTTTTATTATGCACGTTTTCGCAATAAACAAATTAAAATTAGAAATTGAATACTATAGATAAGCAGTTAAAGGTAAGTACAGGAGACTGAGCGTCGACGCTCGGGTCGAAACCGAATTTTCGTCGATTTTCTATCCAAAAAAAAAACCGATCCTTAGCTGGGGTTCGAACCCGCAGTCTGCGTAGTAGGCCAACGCTCGAGCCATCAGACAGCCGCCCTGAAATTACGTTACTTTTTGTGTGACTTAAGATGACTTTTGACTTGGTGCAGTGTTGTACTGGGGGTACATTACAGCACTGCACCAAGACAAAATAGTTCATTTTTAGAATCGACGAAAAGCCGTTATCTTATGTTGTATCAAAGTTATTGCAATTTAAAAAGCCGAGAACAGTACGAGTACAAACAGTATACTGTTTGTACTCGTACTGTTCTCGAAAACGGCTCTAACGATTTCGATGAAAATTGCGACCCCGTAATACCCCATGGGTTTATGGGGGCGAAAATTGGGTCTAGCTAGGTCCATCTCTGGGAAACGAGAAACATTTGTATTTATGTATATGTACCTACAAATGTTTCTCGTTGAATAGTATAAGACAAAGTCGATTCACAAGAAAATATATAAGTGATACCCATGCATGTACGCGGCGTAGCTTATTATGATTCATATCGTTTCCATATTGTTAACGTTATGGTAGATCTTATTCACTAAACAGTAAAGGCGGTCGGTTTGTTATAATTCATAAATTTCATAATTCATTTATTTGTAAGAATACAGACATACCAGTGCGGTCCAAAAGTTTCTGGCTGGAGAAATATGGCGGGTTAAAAATAAAAACAAATGGTGTCATTGTGATTGTCATTTATTCTGCTTATTCGTGTATAGTTTTGAGATTTCTGTTGGTTGTGGTTTTGATTTGACGGCGTTTAGAACAATAAGAAGTTTGAAAGTTTTTGAAATGTTTAAATTGGAATATCGTTCCGTGATCAAGTTCCTGACAAAGGAAGGGGTCAGCCCGACCGATATAAAAAAAAGGTTAGATGCTGTGTACGGGGATACCTCTCCGTCATTTTCCACCATTAAAGAATGGAGTAAACAGTTTCGTTTAGGGCGGGAGTCCATTGACGACGAACCTCGCTCCGGCCGGCCTGTGGAAGCACTCACCGTGGACTGCGTCAAATTAGTGGAAGAGGAAGTTCTGAGTGATCGAAGACTGAAGACTAAAGAAATAGCGGCAAGAACAGCGCTTTCAAAAACTTTAGTCCTTAGGATTCTTCATGAACATCTTCACATGAATAAAGTTAGTGCGAGGTGGGTGCCCAAACTTCTTTCAAGCTTGCAGCGAAGTGAGCGAAAAGCGTGCTCTCAAGAAGTTTTAGACGCATATAGACGACACGGAGAGAGTTTTTTGGAGTCAATTGTTACGGGGGACGAAACCATGGTTTTGTACTATGATCCTCTCTCCAAAAGGGAATCGATGGAGTGGCGTCGTCCTGGTGAAAAGCCGCCTAGGAAGGCCAAGGTAACACAATCCATTAAAAAGATAATGGCTACGGTATTCTGGGATTGTCACGGAATACTACTGATTAACATAAAAAAAAGGAATGCCACGGTAAATGGTAGCTACTACGCCACCCTTATTGAGCAGTTACGAGAGGCGATCAAGCAGAAGCGTCGTGGAAAACTTAGCAGAGGTGTACGGCTTCTCCACGACAATGCACCCGTTCACACCGCTTCAATTGCCAAGGCTGCTGTTGCGAAATGTGGCTTCGAGGAAATTCGCCACCCACCTTACAGTCCCGACCTGGCCCCGAGTGACTATTATTTGTTCTCGAATCTTAAGGCAGACTTAAGGGGAAAAAGATTTTCTTCAGATGATGAAGTGACCCGTGCGGTTTACGCTCATTTTGAGGACAAAACTTCCGAGTATTTTTATAAGGGGATAGAAATGCTTATTAAGAGATCTGAAAAGTGCATTGAAATAGAGGGAGACTATATCGAAAAATAAAAAAAGTTTGGTTAATATATGTACTTCTTTTCTTTGTTAGGCCGGAAACTTTTGGACCGCACCTCGTAATACGTGCTCTTGTTTGCCTTTGAATAACTTGACTCCGTTTTTGAAAATATTCTGGGTGGGAGTGGACAAAACCGAATACGTCTCTAATGTACCTACACACAAGGTAATGGTAAAATGCAGTTTTTTAAATAGCTGGACACAGCTGTCGTCCGTCCAAGCATTACTTATTACCTTTATACACTTTTTCTGAATTTTGAACACTATCAAACTCCACCGAGCTTCCCCTCAGTATCAAGCCATAACATAGTACTGAAGACACATATCCACAGTCTCTCTTAATCTGTTAAGGGCAAACACAAAACGATTTAATCTATTACATATTTGGGTCATGTGTACATAACCGTAGAAACAAAAGTTGTCTCTCCTGTTTCAGAAAGTTAAGGACTTTGAAACCGAATTTTTTGGTTTAAGATATATCCGCGTGAGTGTAGTTTTGGCCTGTGTCGAAATTACGAGTAGCTATATGAGTGAAAAACTCCCAAGTCGTTAACTATTAGGAACAGAAGGGACAATGTTAAACCTAAATCTGTGTATAACCCAATTGCTCAATTTGGTCTTTCCAATTAAGGTGCTTGTCATTATGCCCAGAAATTAAATTGCATCTACTTGGTCAATTGTGTCAATTTTATATTTAAGTATTAAAGGTATAGGAATTATATGCATTGAATTGTATAAATTTAGTCTTACTATTCATCCATTTAATAGTGTCAAACAGTTCTTTATTAATATTTAATTCGAATGTCTCCATCCTTTCACCATTCACCACAATTGTTGTGTCATCAGCAAACATTATGCTTTTTTGTGTAGTGGCTTTTGGTAGATCGTTGATATAGAGGAGAAAGAGTAAAGGCCCCAGAATACTCCCCTGCGGAACTCCTGTATTTGCCTGCTTTAATATCTCCCTACTTGAACCACCCTCTGAAATTGCCTTATTTTCGAAACATTGCATTCTATTTGCCAAGTAACTTCCTATCCATTCAAGCACTCTTCCTCTAATCCCAAATATGTACCTCAAGTTTATGAAGAAGTTTGGAATGGTCAACAAAGTCAAAGCCTTCGACCTATAAATAAATAAATATCTAAACATATTGACACCACCGGGGTTCCACGATTAATACTCTCTGTTATGGATCGTACAAGGTCAAAACATGCAAGTGTGGTCGAACGGCCGTTGCGAAAACCGTACTGCTCTGAACAAAGTATACTATGTTTAGTTAAAATGTCATTTATCCTTTTAACCACTGCTTTTTCTAAAATTTTTGAAAAAACAGGGTCCAGTGTGATGGGTCTATAATAATATTATAAGTTTCATTTTCGTCAATTTGTAATAAAAACATTGTATGGGGATTATAATCACGCAAATTAGATTTATAAGAAAAATTATCCGGAGTTAAGTTTTGATTACATGTCAAATCTATAAAATAATTATTAAAAATATTAAAAAATCCAATAGGATTAGAGTAAAATTCATCATATTTAATTTTATTTATGTCATTTTCATGCAATTTATTCATTATAGTTGAAGATATCGTATCCCAAGTAGCTTTACAAGATACAGGCTCAGCCTAGTTTGGGGTCCACTGGATATTGCTACCTGTAATTTATTTTCGTCTCTCAATAAAATCCCTTTTTCTTTTTTTTTTCATTTATTTTCATTTATTTTTATTATTTTTTATAAATTTAGGTACTGTTAATTATTTGTTGGGCATTATATAAACATTTCTTTAAAATATTAGTGTAATTTTTAATTTTTATTTTATTTGCGTGTTTGTTATGTTTGAAGAATCTATATTTAAAGTAAAGCGTACGTTTAGCTTTGTTTACACGACTGTTTTAAACCTTTTGTAAACCACTTGTTTTTCTTCGGTTTGTTGTTAATTTTGACCTTGATCAAAGAGAAGCATAAGTCATAGAATAGACGCGCCGTATCGTAAAAGAACTTAAACGCATCCGTAAAGCTGGCCATACTCACTAGGGTATGCATGTGCAGTTGAACTGCACAGGTAAACTCGAGCTGAGTAAAGGACATACCTGCACAGTTGTGTCACATACACGCTCCGGTTTACCTGTAAAGTTGAACTGTACAGGCAAACCTGTCAGGTACACCCTAGCATGTATGGCCATTTGTTGACTGTATTACATCCGAAAACGAAAGAGCTGATATGCATTGACAGAATTTGTTCACGTTATGAGAACCATAATCTCGCCAACTCAAACCAAGTTGTATGGCATTGCAGGGTTATCGATTGGGCAGTATCATGATCAGAAAGCCCTAGGCCGAATATACCTGATTGAGCCGATTTAACATTGCTCGCAATTTGGTGTTTATAGTAATACTAGCTTTCCATCCACGACTTCGTCTGCGGAGACTCAGTACTTTTTGCGTTAAAATATAGCCAAAGTCCATTCTAAATGATGGTAAATTAAAGATTTTTTTGAAATCGGATGCGTCGTTCCGGAGATTACCCCTTACATACAAACAAAATACAAATTTAAAAACTTTACCTCTTTATAATATTAGTATAGATAAGTTCTCCAGCAAGATGGATTAAAACAAAGTGATCTAGGAACATTTCACATCATCACACTCATCTCAAGTCATCTGTCGCCGGAGGTGCGAGAAGTAGGCGCCTGATGGATCGTTTTCTAGCTAACAACTCAATTTTTCATAAGCAGCCGCAGCAAACATTTCACAAAAACACAAAAATTCGCAACAGGTCAAATCACAAATCTTAATTCATAACATAAGTATAATAAAGTTTCTGTCGCCTAGGCAAATACGGGAAAATCTTTTTGACGAATTAACCTGCACTAAGCCGTACCACGAGAATGTTACGCAACGTAGATTCAGAGAGCATAGACCATTGACGTCCCGGTGGAAGTGGACGGGGTAGTCTCCGCGTAGGGCTCACCGTCGGCTAGATAACCTAAACAAATATGTAGCTTCAATCATATTTCACTTGATAAAACCGTCCCCGCACACAACTGAACGACGCACTTCTAGTCTTACTACCAGTGCATAATTAGTCATTATTAAAAACAAGATTATACAGTTTTATAATTTTATTGATATAAAGTCAAGCAACCATTATTACAGCATACATCGTACTATGTAACTACTTCTTTTAAATATATCTTAGAAATAATGTTTTTTAGAAAGTAAAGAATGTAAAAACCAAGTTATTATATAATACTTCGTAGACCTATACAGCATACAAAGTATTAAAGGATGTTAAAGTGGTACTAACCTCATGCCAAATGACAAGTAATAATGTGATTATTTTTTACTACCATGAATTATACTCCTGCAACTGAAAACACAAATGCTGCTGGATGAAGCATCTCAATAACAATTTAGCGTTCTTCCTAAGTGTATTCCAGCTATCTACTAAATGTAAGTATGTTTAACAATTGAGAACACCGACATAAGTTTCCATTTCCACAGATTGTTTTTAAAAACAATTTACGGCCGCACTCAGAGACGTCAATTAACTTTTAAGTTTGATTAAAGTTGCTGCTGAGAGTTTATTTGCTATAGCAATAGAATAAGACGCAGCAACTTGAAAATTAATTGAGGTCTCTGAGTACGGCCGTTATCTATTACGAATGATGTATAAACAGTTTCATTTTTATATTAGGCAAAGTGTGAAACCCCACCTATGCCCCTTCTCTAAAACAAACTAATTAGGGCTTCCTATTAGGTATGCAACCTAAATGAGTACTTAAGCCCATTACAAACTCTACTATAATAGGTACATATTAATAGATCAATTTGAATAAATTTTAGTCCAGATTTAGAAGTCTGGAGGCCCTGGGGCAACAAAGGAGTGAAGGCCCATCATTATTTTCCGAATAGATTAAACGATTTTTTTAACTAGGATGTGGGGCCACTCACTGAATCACAAATTGAATCAAATCCCTGAATTTATTTCACACTACATATCTCACAACAGCAAGGGACACAGAAGAAGATGCTTTATGTTTCCCCATTGCATTTATAGAACAGAAATCGAAACAGTAGGATAAAATACAAGTTGAAGTTAAACTTGAATCGTCACCTCCTTCCCCTATGATATAAATGAGATATTTTGTGATGAACTCCATAAGCATTGAGACAAAACTGAAATTTTCTAGATAAGACTGGTGAACTGCTTTATAGCCATACAGAAAAAAAAGTAGAAGTGACTCGCAAACATGAGACAGGATGATTAAATCCTAAAAGGGTAACTGGGATACCATACTATATTTAAAATCATAATATAACATACTATAGACAAGTCTGTAATGGTTTTCCTGCTTGTTTGATAGCTAATTATTCATGTGCATGACTCATGTGTTCCCTATGAATCATTTATAGCTGATAATACACTTTGATTTTCTTTTGAGCCAATTCAAAATCTGCCCAATTATTTGCTCATAGATGTCATTATCTAACCCACTTAGTAACATAATTATTAACTACCTTTTTTTACTGAGCCCATATAATTTGTTCTCATAAAGACTTTACATAAACAACATATAACTTGAATGGATGGTATGCCCCCAAATCATGATTAACTACTTAACACTAACACAATATTCCATATATACACAGATAGGTGTGTAAAAATCCAAATAATTGAAATTAATTTGCCACTGATGTAACAATATGGAATGCGCCGAAACTAAAATGTAACTTTAAATTTTAAACAAAGTATGAAACAACATGTGCAAATATGTAGAATATTTTAAGCCATGCTGTATTTCTATGCTTTTTTGATTTCCATAATTATTTCCTTGTCTACTTTTAATCATTAAAAATAAACTGAAATTACCATCTGAAAATAAAACAGTAAAACTGGAGTAATAATAATAGTATATCAAAACATTGAAATCATAATTTATGTACTTGGTTGTTTCTAATCCTGCACCAATTGTATTGTGAATCAATTGAAGCTCTCTGCAGCAATAGTGCAGCAGCCAGCACAACCAAGCCCATGAGCCAGTTCCGAGCTACAATCATTAATTGGCAAACCAGCTCAGTAGATTTAATATTAATAAGCATATTATGAAATTATTTTCTCTTAAATTACTTGGACTATTTGATTAACCATTAATTGCATAAGGATTTATATCATATGGTATTATTTAAAACATCAGCTGCATTGCTTAAAAATAAGAGAAAATAAAATACACAGAGGGTAGGTTACTTAAGAAAAGGGAACTCTTGCATATAGTTGTGAACAGACTTCAAATATTAAATGTTGAATTATTAGTGGGCAAATTATAATTACATACCAGAGTTCACCTTGTTATGTTTTTAAACTATAACACATTTTGATATTACTCTTAGGCAATATTTTTATTATCAAGAATTACAATTTTATTAAATGAAATCAATACTGGTATAACAAAAACAAATAGCAAATGCGCTGTGCCCAAGAAATATACAAAATTATTCCAGTAAAACAAAGTGTACAATGCTTGTGACTGATACAGATATTAGCTTGCTTAGATAATGCATGGTAAGACTTAGCCGCTTGGTTTAAGTATGAAATAGTTCACAATTAGATATTACACAATTACAGTGGCATGTGCATAACAAACATCACATAAATGTTTATCATTGCTTTACATTTTAACACAATAACATAAATGAAAACATTACTTACATAATAATGTTAAATATACTTTGTTGTAATTTTTAATGCAATAAAAAATGAGAAATGAATATGCAAGTGCATTGGTTGCATGCAACAAGGCCTAGCAAGCACAGTGATCTCTTTCCCTGTCGCGGCTGTAGTCATTAGCATTCAGCTTTATTTGGTCTGGGAACTCATTGTATAGCTCAGTTTCAGTCTCCTGGGCAAGGGCGCGGCGAGCAATTTCCTGGAATGCGAGTTCTACGTTCACAGCTTCTTTGGCACTTGTCTCATAGAATGGGATGTCATTTTTGCTCTGGCACCATTGTTGAGCGCGCTTGAGTGTCACAGCACGGTTTTCCAAATCGACCTTATTGCCTAATATCAGGAAAGGGAAATTCTCGGGGTCGCGCGGCGACGCTTGTATCAGGAACTCGTCTCGCCAGCTCTCCAAGGACTTGAACGTGTTAGGCGCAGTTACGTCAAAAACTAAGACGCAACAATCCGCCCCGCGGTAGAACGCAACTCCTAAAGACTGGAAACGCTCTTGACCCGCTGTATCCCAAATCTGCATTGTCACAATTCTATCATCAACGATTACCTCTTTTGTGAGAAAATCTGCGCCTATTGTTGCCTTGTACTGGTTAGAGAATTTCTTGTTGACGAACTGGTTCATTAGCGAAGTTTTACCCACACCACTGTCGCCCAAGATGATTACTTTTAGGAGGACCTTTCGCCTTGACGACATTTTGCACAAAAATTTATACGATTAGGGATTTCACAAATTAAACTCGCCCCCTTTGTCTTTAGTTATTTATGACAAACGCGATCAGCGATATATAATGCGTCACCTGTTTTCGATGATGTTACCTAATGTAAAAAAAAATAGAATATAAATTGTAAGGCCAAACACACATTATCCGAATTTTTCTGTCAGAAAATTTCTGACGCCCCGCCTTACGGTACTCTGCGCATATTCGCGTTTTTACCGATCGTAAAATCCCCTGTCCCTCCCTCGGTAAAAAAAAGGGATTGCATGTGCAGGTTAGGCACATAATTATAGCAAGGCATCTTTCGATATATTTCCGTATATTTTCAATACTAGTTGACAGTCCACACGCGCAGCTATAATTTATATTAACATATATTGTAGCTGCCTGCGTGGACTCTGTTAACTAGTACGGAAAATATATCGTAAATTAACGAGCTATAATATAACCATTTTACAAAACAATAAAATGGGTATTTAAGCCGAAGGAAAGCGCAGCATTTAATGTGATAGAGGTGTCTATACTCACCTTTATATGCCTCTACATACGTGTGTACCATGCTTTATTTCACCTGTCATGTGTCTATGATAACAGTTTATGGTCACCTAAACTAGGCGGGAATCCGTCTCCGTCATTGTAGGAACAATGTAAATTCCCATAATATCCCATCAAAAACACAAAATGTACAAAAATGTCAAGTCTCGCAATGCTTCCACCGTAAAAAGTTGTGAGATCTCATGTAAAGCCAAGCCTAATTTAGTGAATGTATTAATATTAGACATTTTTATTTGTATAATAACTACATAAATTGACTTGGCAATCGCACGGCAACCTAATAACTTATCTTTCTTTCTTTCTCTGGCCCACTTGAGTTTCCCACTGCTGGGCAATAATTTATGTACCTAAAACCGCACCGCGAGCGCGAACTTCAAGGATTGGAATTTAGAGTATGCCTACCCCGCAAAACACAGATCTTACCCATCTTTCAATTACTATCTACTAGCGAGCTTAGTCTACCTAGTCTAGTAGTCTTACTTATAGTCAGTGTTGGGCAAAATTTAGTTTGACTAATGATTGATGACTAATGACTAATTACGTCAATCATGATTGATGACTAATGATTTGTTAGTTTAGTCATGGCGTGGTGACTAATGATTGATTAGTTTTAGTCATTAGTCATGATTGATAGTATATTATTGAAAATTGAAAAAGGTTTTTGTTTAGTGTATCTCAGCTAGTTAGTTCAAAATCGATATCTGGAGATCTGTGTGATCTCCGCCAATGAATCCGTTAACAGAATGAGAAAAATTAGCCGCCATCTTGAACTTTTTAGTAACTTGACCGATTGCTTCCAAAATCGATATCTGGGGATTTATATTGTCTCTGACTACGAATCCGTTGACAGAATTAGAAAAATATGCCGCCATCTTGAACTTTTTAATTAATGGACCGATTGCTTCCAAAATCGATATCTGGGGATTTGTGTGGTCTTTGACAACGAATCCGTTGATAGAATCAGAAAACGTAGTCGCCATCTTGAACTTTTTAGTTATTCGACCGATTGCTTCCAAAATCGAAATCTGGGGATAAGTGTAGTCTCCGACAACGAATCCGTTGACAGAATGAGAATTGGTAGCCGCCATCTTGAACTTTTTAGTTATTCAACCGATTGCTTCCAAAATCGATATCTGAGGACTTGTGTGGTCTTTGACAACGAATCCGTTGACAGAATCAGATAAAGTAGTCGCCATCTTGAACTTTTTAGTTATTCGACCGATGGCTTCCAAAATCGATATCTGGGGATCTGTGTGATCTCCAACAACGAATCCGTTGATAGAATGAGAAAAAACTAGCCGCCATCTGGAACTTTTTAGTTATTTGACCGATTGCTTCCAAAATCGATATCTGGGGATTAGTGTGGTCTCCAACAACGAATCCGTTGATAGATTGTAAAAACTAGCCGCCATCTTGAACTTTATAGTTATTTCACCGATTGCTTCAAAAATCGACATCTGGGGATATATATTGTCTCTGACAACGAATCCGTTGACAGAATTAGAAAAATATGCCGCCATCTTGAACTTTTTAGTTAATCGACCGATTGCTACCAAAATCGATATCTGGGGATTTGTGTGGTCTTTGACAACGAATCCGTTGATAGAATCAGAAAAAGTAGTCGCCATCTTGAACTTTTTAGTTATTCGACCGATTGCTTCCAAAATCGAAATCTGGGGATAAGTGTAGTTTCCGACAACGAATCCGTTGACAGAATGAGAATTGGTAGCCGCCATCTTGAACTTTTTAGTTATTCAACCGATTGCTTCCAAAATCGATATCTGGGGATTTGTGTGGTCTTTAACAACGAATCCGTTGACAGAATCAGATAAAGTAGTCGCCATCTTGAACTTTTTAGTTATTCGACCGATTGCTTCCAAAATCGATATCTAAGGATTAGTGTGGTCTCCAACAACGAATCCGTTGATAGATTGTGAAAAACTAGCCGCCATCTTGAACTTTATAGTTATTTCACCGATTGCTTCAAAAATCGACATCTGGGGATATATATTGTCTCTGACAACGAATCCGTTGACAGAATTAGAAAAATATGCCGCCATCTTGAACTTTTTAGTTAATCGACCGATTGCTACCAAAATCGATATCTGGGGATTTGTGTGGTCTTTGACAACGAATCCGTTGACAGAATCAGAAAATGTAATCGTAATCTTGAACTTTTTAGTTATTCGACCGATTGCTTCCAAAATCGATATCTGGGGATCTGTGTGATCTCCAATAACTAATCCGTTAATATAATGAGAAAAACTAGCCGCCATCTTGAACTTTTTAGTTATTTGACCGATTTCATCCAAAATCGATACCTGGGGATTAGTGTGGTCTCCGACAACGAATCCGTTGATAGATTGAGAAAAACCAGCCGCCATCTTGAACTTTTTAGTTATTTTACCGATTGCTACCAAAATCGATATCTGGGGATTTATATTGTCTCTGACAACGATTCCGTTGACAGAATTAGAAAAAATTGCCGCCATCTTGAACTTTTTAGTTATTTGACTGATTGCTTCCAAAATTTATATCTGGGGATAAGTGTGGTCTCCGACAACGAATCCGTTGTCCGTTGATAGAATGAAAAAAACTAGCCGCCATCTTGAACTTTTTAGTTATTTGACCGATTGCTTCTAAAATCGATATCTGGGGATTTGTGTGGTCTCCGACAGCAAATCTGTTAATAGAATGAGAAAAGCTAGCCGCCATCACTAACTTTTTAGTTATTTGACCGATTGGTTCTAAAATCGATATCTGTGAATTTATAATATAAATCCCCAGATATCGATTTTAGAACCAATCGGTCAAATAACTAAAAAGTTAGTGATATATTATAAATTCACAGATATCGATTTTAGAACCAATCGGTCAAATAACTAAAAAGTTAGTGATGGCGGCTAGCTTTTCTCATTCTATTAACAGATTTGCTGTCGGAGACCACACAAATCCCCAGATATCGATTTTGGAAGCAATCGGTCGATAAATAAAAAGTCCAAGTTGGCGGCATATTTTTCTAATTCTGTCAACGGATTCGTTGTTAGAGACAATATAAATCCCCAGATATCGATTTTGGAAGCTATCGGTCAATTAACTAAAAAGTTCAAGATGGCGGCTAGTTTTTCTCAATCTATCAACGGATTCGCTGTCGGAGACCACACTTATCCCCAGATATCGATTTTGGAAGCAATCGGTCAAATAACTAAAAAGTTCAAGATGGCGGCTAGTTTTTCTCATTTTATCAACGGATTCCTTGTTGGAGATCAAACAGATCCCCAGATATCGATTTTGGAAGCAATCGGTCAAATAACTAAAAAGTTCAAAATGGCGGCTATTTTTTTCAATCTATCAACGGATTTGTTGTCAGAGACAATATAAACCCCCAGATATCTATTTTGGAAGCAATCGGTCGAATAAATAAAAAGTTCAAGATGGCGACTAGTTTTTCTCAATCCATCAACAGATTCGTTGTCGGAGACCACACTTATCCCCAGATATCGATTTTGGAAGCAATCGGTCAATTAAATAAAAAGTTAAGATGGCGGCTAGTTTTTCTCATTTTATCAACGGATTCCTTGTTGGAGATCACACAGATCCCCAGATATCGATTTTGGAAGCAATCGGTCAAATAACTAAAAAGTTCAGAATGGCGGCTAGTTTTTCTCAATCTATCAACGGATTCGTTGTCGGAGACCACACTTATCCCCAGGTATCGATTTTGGAAGCAATCGGTCAAATAACTAAAAAGTTCAAGATGGCGGCTAGTTTTTCTCATTTTATCAACAGATTCCTTGTTTGAGATCACATAGATCCCCAGATATCGATTTTGGAAGCAATCGGTCAAATAACTAAAAAGTTCAAGATGGCGGCTAGTTTTTCTCATTTTATCAACGGATTCCTTGTTGGAGATCACACAGATCCCCAGATATCGATTTTGGAAGCAATCGGTCAAATAACTAAAAAGTTCAAAATGGCGGCTAGTTTTTCTAAATCTATCAACGGATTCGTTGTCGGAGACCACACTTATCCCCAGATATCGATTTTGGAAGCAATCGGTTAAATAACTAAAAAGTTCAAGATGGCGGCTAGTTTTCTGATTTTATCAACGGATTCCTTGTTGGAGATCACACAGATCCCCAGATATCGATTTTGGAAGCAATCGGTCAAATAACTAAAAAGTTCAAAATGGCGGCTAGTTTTTTTTCAATCTATCAACGGATTTGTTGTCAGAGACAATATAAACCCCCAGATATCGATTTTGGAAGCAATCGGTCAATTAACGAAAAAGTTCAAGATGGCGGCTAGTTTTTCTCATTTTATCAACGGATTCCTTGTTGGAGATCACACAGATCCCCAGATATCGATTTTGGAAGCAATCGGTCAAATAACTAAAAAGTTCAAAATGGCGGCTAGTTTTTCTCAATCTATCAACGGATTCGTTGTCGGAGACCACACTTATCCCCAGGTATCGATTTTGGAAGCAATCGGTCAAATAACTAAAAAGTTCAAGATGGCGGCTAGTTTTTCTCATTTTATCAACAGATTCCTTGTTTGAGATCACATAGATCCCCAGATATCGATTTTGGAAGCAATCGGTCAAATAACTAAAAAGTTCAAGATGGCGGCTAGTTTTTCTCATTTTATCAACGGATTCCTTGTTGGAGATCACACAGATCCCCAGATATCGATTTTGGAAGCAATCTGTCAAATAACTAAATAGTTCAATATGGCGCCTAGTTTTTCTTACTCTATTAACGGATTCGTTGTCGGAGACCACACAAATCCCCAGATATCTATTTTGGAAGCAATCGGTCGATTAACTAAAAAGTTCAAGATGGCGGCAATTTTTTCTCATTCAGTCAACGGATTAGTAGTCGAAGACCACACAAATCCCCAGATATCAAATTTAGAAGCAATCGGTCGAATAACTAAAAAGTTCAAGATAATACTACTATAATAATAGGGTTGTGGCTCCAGTAAATGAACGGTTAAGCATACATTTGTATTCAAAAAATAGTTTTACTAAAAAAACGTTTTTGAATACAAGTCACGAGTGTCAGCATCACTCAAGAATTTATTTAGCTTGGTATAGACACTTTGTGATTTGTGATATATCTACACAATTTCACAAAAAATTACTTTTTAGGTGAAAAAATGGAAAAATACCCAAAACCCCCAGTGAATGAACAAAGAATTCTATTAAATGAACGAAATAAAACCAGTGAATGAACTACCTTTATTGTATCGGTTTATTAAGGCAAAAGTAATTTTAAAACATGTACCTATTGTAAACTCCAAATTAAAATCATCGCAGTATTATTTTTATTCAAAATGAAATAAGTATTGCCATATCTAATGGTGCGCATTAATTATATGTCATCATCCATTCATTCATAAAACCAGAAGAGAAGAGTAATGAAATATTATGTTGATATGAGGAAGTATAAAAGAATGGACATAAATGTGTGGAGGCCAAAGACCCACTTAGGGTTAATGAAGAGTGTCAGGAAATTTACTATTTTAACTGTTTAAGAAGATAAAACCATTTCTTGGGTGGAAAAGAGCGAACACCACACTTTTAGATGTGACAAGCTAATGTCACTCTGTTAAAGCGATAGATGCTCTGTTAGATGACAATGGAATGGTTGCCATGACTATTCAAGAAAAACATAAAACTTGCATGGAATACTTGAGGAAATTGTTTAGGTACTTGAGGAGTATAACTATTTGGTTCACAAACCTGAGTTATCCACGCAATTAAATCTGCAAAAACAGGAAAAACTGTTGGTCCAGACGAGATTCTTATTGAGTTACTGAAACTTTTAATAGATGACTGGTTGCAATTTACTTTTGTTACCCTTACAAAAACAAGAAACGCTAAAAGATGCAGCGAATATAGAACAATCTCATTCATGAGTCATGTTTTAAAGGTATTTCTGAAGATCATTCACAATAAAGTTTATAGAAGAGTTGAAGAAAACCTTTCTGACACACAATTTGGATTCAGAAATGGTTTTGGAACTATCTATGCACTTTTTGGGTGCCAGGTTTTGTTACAACGTTGTTGAGAAGGCGTCTGATAGAGTGTAGCATGACAATCTACACATACTTAACAACATACTCAAAAGATCTGAGGAGTATGCGTGACCTTTACTGGCAACAAAAAGTTTAAATAAAAGTAGACCAAGAATTGACAGAAGAGCTTGATATCATGCGCAGTGTGCGACAGGGCTGCATATTGTCTTCGCTCCTCTTTAAACATTTATGCGGATACAATATTTACGGAAGCTCTTGAAGAAACTCAAGAGGGAATACCTAGTGGTAAATGGTCATGCTATCAGTAACTTCCGACACGGGGACGACACCATTTAATTCGCTACTACATTTTGAGGACCTGCAAAGACTACCTACTTACTATACGCCATGTCTATAGTATAAGTGCACAGTATGGTCTCAACATTACAAAGACTAAAGTTATGATTGTTAGAAAACCACTTACGCCTCTACCAGAGTTGACCCTTCGAAACCAGATTGTGCAAATTCGGCTCTTATAAGTACTTGGTCTGCATCGTCAATGACCAAGGTGATCACAGTGTCGAGATTACTCGTAAATGCCGAATAGAGCAGGTGCCTAACGCATTTATGGAATTTTACTACTCATATCTTCCCTGCAACCGATCCCTTAGGCTCTCCACTTGGGTGTGTTCTGTTCTTCTGTATGGCGTCGAGCCCTGGACTCTAACTGAAGCAATGAGTAAACGGATTGAAGCTTACTAGATGTGGATATATAGAACAATATTGAGAATATCATAAAAGGACAGCGTGTCCAAACGGAGGGTCTTGCAGATGGTTAATAAAAATTGGGGGTCTTGGACATTGCGAAGGTTCGGAAATTGCAATTCCTTGGACAAATAATGCGAAACGATAAGTATGATCTCCTCCAGCTGATAATGCAAGGAAAGGGCAGCAGTAAACCTGGAAGAAGACATATTTTGTGGCTTAAAAATCTCCGGAATTGGTTCAGTTTAAGACACAGATCTCAGTTCCGACCAGATTATTCAAAATAAAGATAGCTTTAATCATAGTCAACCTCCGGCAGGCGATGGCAACTAGAGAAGAAGATACATAAATACAAAGAAAACATGCAAGACTCAAAATTAATTAATTTATTATGACAGTTAAGTTAACTAGCTTAGAGAGATTCAAATTAGGTAACGTGTTGTCTTCAATAGAGTTTTTGGTTTTCAACAGTTCATTTACTAGAATTAAGAAACCAGTGAATGAACTTAAATGATTGGCCGTAGTTCACTTACTAGATTTTAGAAACCAGTAAATGAACCTATGTGATAAAGTATTTTTAAGTGCTGTTCGAACACTGGCTACAAGATCGACAATCTATTTGTGGTTTAATTTCTGTAATTGCAATGTAATTTAAACCAGTAAAATGTTAGAAATCAATCCAAGTGAATATTTATGTAGTTCTAGTGAATGAACACCCCCGTTCATTCACTGGTTTCATATGTTATAGAGCTCCAGTTATAGAACACTTGTTAATTTGGAATAAATTACGACAAGTTTATACTGATCATCTCATAAGAAGTTAATGTAACCTATCTCAATCCAAAATAAACTCACATATTTGAATAAAACTATGTATGAACAGAACAGGATAACAATTAACGTAAGGTGACTACACCTGACTCCTTAATACTGGCCCATACAAAGAAAAAATACACCGACACCGACTAATTCTCTCAACAGCCATATGGTCACTGATGCGTTAAAGTTGACAAATATTTTGCCATAATTCTCTTAATAATGTTGCCGACCGAAAAAAAAATTCAAAACGCAGTAGTAAGTCACAGAATACTTATTTTGGAGAAAAACTTGTCTAAAACGTGTGTTTTGTTCATTCACTAGAACCGTTCATTCACTGGAGACACCACCCTACTACTTTTTCTAATTCTGTCAACGGATTCGTTGTCAGAGACAATATAAATCCCCAGATATCGATATTGCAAGCAATCGGTCGAATAACTAAAAAAAATATGATGGCGGCTACACTACTCCGGTTTCGAAGAAGCCGAGTTCAAACAGCCGTACCCATATACCATGCAATACACTCGAAGCATCTTTTGAAAGAAATAATAAATTACAAACGAAACCATTCGTCTCGACGCGACACCCGCCACTGACAGTACTGCCATGTCCGCTTAAGGGGTCTCTTTGAGACGCGGTGCGTCTGTGTGAGTGCGACGTTTCAAACGTTTGTTCGTAGTTTCTTTACTGCTTTTGCTACTGCCATACTACGCTACTGTGATAAAGGCGATAGTACAAAGATAAACTACATCAAAAGATAAGTAATTACGACAAAAAAACAAAGCTTCACATTTATTTGTTAGAAGCTTTAATCATTAGTCACGATTAAAACTAATGATTGATGATTTGTGGCTTTAGTCATGATTATGACTAATATTTTCAATCATGATTAAATTAGTCACGACTAAATTAGTTATGATTAAATTAGTCATGATTGATCAATTGATTGACGAAATTAGTTGATTTGCCCCACACTGCTTATAGTCTACTATATGTAAGGCGATGAGCCAAAGAGCAAAGACCAAAGAGTACATTATATATAGGAGATATCACTCTATTCAACGGCATAACGCCATCTAACGCAAATTCCCGTAACTACTATTAGGACCATCTATTACCATACCTATAAATAATATCAAGGACCAATATCCACACGTACCAATACCAGCCCTGCTGTGTCACTGCCAATGGGCCACTGCCACAGCTTTTTTGAAACTAGAATTTAAAGTTGTGTTCAGCTATTATAGCCTTTCTAAATATCGCCATCTAGTGCAAATTGACGGAATTAAAAATAGACATTGGCGTCCATACAAAACGGATTGTTCGAAGTGAAAGCACCGTGGCAAAGCCTGCACTATTAGGCCGCACGCACATTAGGCCACTAGTGGCCGCTACTAAACGCTACCACTAGTGGCTCGGCTAAGCCACTAGATGCAGCCACCAAACGCGGCCACCGGTGGCTCAGTGGCGGCCACTAGTGGCTGCCACTATTGGCTATTGTTTATCTGAGATGCCGGCGACTGTAGCCGAGTGTGCGCGCGAGGCGAGCCACTAAACGCGGCCACTAGTAGCGAGCGCGGGCGCTTGTGGCTCAGACGCGGCCACTCGAACGCCCAGTGTGCGCCGATGCTATACAAAATGTATGAAAAATCTCGTCCACAGCTTGTGGCCGAGTGGCAGCCACTAGTGGTCGCGTTTAGTGGCGGCCACTAGTGGCCTAATGTGCGGGCAGGCTAACTTAAAAAGAAAACATGGGTACAATAGGAGGTACCTACGTCAAAAAAATAATCAAAAAGACGAAAATAAAAGATTTACTCCAAAAATAAAATCAAAAAGGAAACAAAAAACTCGCGCCATAAGCTGGGGTTTGATCCCGCGGGACTCGACGTGTGAGTCCATCGCTTTACCATTGCGCTAGGCAAACGTCGACAAAGTTAGCGAATTTACGTACCATATAGCGCAGGAAATCTTTTTTCGTGAAAATACGAGGAAAACGAATTTTCCCAGATATGAAACCTAGCTAGATCAAATGTTCGCCCCTGAAAACCCCAGTGTGCAATTATCATGGAAATCGTTAGAGCCGTTTTCGATAACGTGAGTACAAATATATATACAAATGTTTCTCGTTTAAGGGGGGGAATTTCGTGAACACTTTATATTATGCGCTGACAGCGCCATCTGTTTCGCAGATCTAACGCTAGCGGTCTTACGGGCATCACACTTTGAAACACAACTCCGCTGGTTTTTTTTTTTTTTATGGTACCTACGTAGTTATATCCGGATTTTTAATCTCACGGAAAAAATGTAAACAAAGATACGTCACTGTCAAAGTGACATTTCAGGGGATCTCAAAGTATGGGCGGGTCAATTTCCGGGCGTTTCAACCGCTGTCATTAGTGTCTTTTAATATATTGACGAAATCAACGGTTCTGCAACTGTTTACCGTTGCAGAACCGTGGGTGTAGTTTCTATTAGCATCAGAAGTTGGCCAATTATAATAAACGTGCTTAAATGTGTTTAACAACATATTTTTCTCCATCTCCGATAAAGAGCAAAGACGTGGTCGTTTCTTCACAGGAGACAACATATAGTCTTCCTTTGACCGAGAAGTACTCGGACCAGGGTCCATCCTTCCACACAATAGTGAACGAAAAACAACGGAAAACGTAACAATGAGCAACCTAACAACAATAGAAAACGTAACAACAATAACAATTTAACAGAACAGTCACTGGAAAGCGATTACGGGATCACGGGAGCATTCAATCTAGAATGTTCAGTGAAGTGAGTGACGTCTCACGTTAAGCGGCCCACAACTTCATGAACCGGGTGTATCGAGACAGTGATACCAGTGCAATAAATAAATTATGCATACGAAAACAGTATTCTCTCTTTAAATTAATATAACAAAGAGTTTATGTCAAAATAAAGTTTGGCATCAACAAATTAAATTATTTTATCTTGATTATAATATACATTTTACTTATACAAAGTCGATTTCTTAAAAATGTGTTAAGTATAAATATCCTGAATGTTTCAAATTTTTTTCGTTAACGGCAACACCTTTGATTACATTTTTTCCGTGAGATTAAAAATTCGGATATAGCCTCTGACGGCTTTGACTACTTCACCGGAGGGAGGGCGAGCTCCTGAGAGGAGCTCAGCGCAAAAATGGGGTTTTCACTAGCAATTTCAAAATATCGGTAGAAAACTACTTGCGCACGGGTATGCACGCCATCTATCGGCAAGTAGCAGACCTATCTTTGCTGTCATGGAAAAACTGTGCTCCAGCACCATCTATTGATGCATGAGAGGACTAAGTCAGTAAGTATCAAGGTCAAACCGCACTACAGCGGCGCGGCGCGGCGCTGCGCGGCGCGACAGAGTTGGGTCCGAGAGATATTTTGCCGCGCCGCGCCGCTGTAGTGCGGTATAGCCAGCGGCGCGGCGCGGCAAAAGTTAATATCGGTAGTTAGTGGTTATCCGGAACTATGCGATTTGCAAAACGAACATTATATGAACCAAGTCAGAAAAAATAATATTTGGGTGAAAATAAGTACATTATTGGGCATAGATTGTAAGAAAATAGTTTTTTTTTTATTTTTTTATTAATTAAATTAAAAATTATTTATTTTCGGATCTCAGATCCATAGGTTGTTAGTTACAAAAACCACTTATAAAACTAGGTACGTTAGTACATAAATATTAAAAAGTTTCAAGATCGTAAGACATGAAGGTCAGTGTATCGGCGGAAAACATCCGAATCCCACCTCCCTATCATTTTCATATTAATAAATTGTGCGAGTGTTTTGCGCGTTTTGTTACACATTTCGCTGTGAAAAGAAAAGCTTTCGTCCATCTCGAATGAAATCTTGCCACGCACTGGCCGAAAGTGCCGCGACGCTCCGCTGCCGCGCCGCTATAGTGCGTTTAGGACAGGCCGCGCCACTCCGGTGTAGCGCCGCGCCGCGCCTCGCAAGTGTGGTTCGACCTTCAGACCTACCTTTGCTGACATGTGTATTGTTCTTCCAATTAAAACTAAAACTTACGGCTGTATGTACAGTGAAGTTTTGTATAGAAATCGATGAAAATTCGGTTGGGCCCCGAGCGACGATCCATCTTCCAGGTACTTTTATTGAAAAAAAAAAATTGTTGATATTAATTATTGATAAGAACATTTGGGTTTATATTCTCCAGAGTTTTCACTACCCAATTGATTACTGCTTGCAGGCTAGTCCTGAGCAGGGTCCTCTGTTATAACTGGGCATGGGAGAAAACCGCTGTGACTGTCTCTTTGCCCACGGAATAATCCTTTGCTGAGTAAACACATTCGCCGCCGCTTAACCTCCAAATATATGTACTTTATTTTGACAACCACGAGCGACGAATGTGTTAAACAGTTAAAAGTACACCAGACCGTCATTAGCTTTTAATCCAATAACACCTGCAGTAGCAAGCTGAGAAAATACTCCTAGGAATTGAACTCACGTTCGGTGCGCAAAATTCAGTGTTCCGCATACTACAAGAAAGAGGGTTGTCTCTGTTCGATCTAAAACTTCATCATCAGGCAAGATTGCAATTATACCACTGCTCATCGCAGCAAATCATTCAAAACAAGTCAAAAGACCCACCTGACTCATGAGGGTTTCAATCCGTAGATTTACCTCATTTATTTGGGAGCTGCGAGGAAGTACATTCATCCTCTGAGGACGAGGAATTAGAGTAGCTGGAACTCGACGATCGAGACGAAGCCAACTTAGCACGCGGCCTTTGCGCCGTTTTGTCTTCTGATCTGACTTCATCGTTACACGTCACTATCGCGACACCCACTAATACTTATTTATTAAAGGAAAACTCTTTTAATTTTACTGGTAAACACTTAAAAACAAAGTTTTAACTCTTAATCGTGTATAATGGCAGCGAGTCCAAAACATACAATGACGGAGATGGATTCCCGCCTATAGCTAGGTGACCATAAACTGTTATCACACGTAAGTAGAGATATAAAGGCGAGTATAGACACCTCTTTCACATTAAATGCTGCGCTTTCCAGTAGGCTTCAAATATATATTATAGCTCTGTCTGTGACGCGCTTTACAAAAGTTTCGTACAAAGTGCGGCCTGGCTAATACATGTAACAGACGATCGGACATGTACAGTGATTGGATCTAGGATGCAATTTCCCGGGGTTTAAGTCCGTTATTTTAACATGGATGTGACTTACAATCCCGCGAGTCTTTATGTTACCTACCTTTATAAAAAGGTAAATAACTTTTAATTTCAAGTAGTTTACGCTATAAAATTAACAAAATATGTAATAACAATTTTTTTTTTACAGTACTGCATAGAAGAACTGAACGTAACTTGCACGGCTTATATTTTATGGTATTTTTATTATTTTTAACTGTTTACCAGGGTATTACTATTTTGTTAACTTTATCACCAGGGCTCCAACTTTTAGTGCCGATGACGTTTGAGGATGACTTCAAATAGTCTTTTCGTAAACAACCTCTTTTAATAAATGATATGGCCATTTGAAAAGAGCTGTACTATAATGTCTTAGTAAGTCATAAGTTTTTTAGTTTTATATATACAATTACATTTCTTCTTAAGAGTTATTTTATATCTAACATATTTCTTAAAGTATATGTAAAATAAATGACCTATTATAGATAGCGAACATTTTTATTTTGTTTATTTAGTTTAACCCTCGACAAAAGTTATTAATTACTAGTTTTTTCCCGCGTCTCCGTTTGCGTAGAAGTCGTTTATCGTGTATCCCACAGGAATCTGTAAAATATTTCCGCGTAAAAAGCGTTGATACGTACGTGGGTGTAGGTAACTAATAGAAATGCACAATCAAACCGATAATTAGCTATGTCTACAACTGAGCGTTTCATGTTCAACTTGCGCTTTCAACTTTCAATTCGTCTTGCGTCAAGCGCATGCAATACGAGGGTGACACTGAATCTTCAGTATTTTTTTTTTTTATACCATATATGGGTCTGCGTTTGACCTCAGTCTCACCTGATGTTAAGTGAAGACGAGGTCGAAGATGGTACACGCTTACCCAGAAAATGCCTATTCACTCTTGCCTTGAAAACACCAAGGTTATAGGATTGCGAGAATACAGACGCAGGGAAAGCATTCCACTCCTTGGCAGTGCGAATAAGAAATGACGCAGCAAACCGCAAAATCCAATGTTTTGACTTTATCTTCCGGCATTTTATTTGCAAAATGTTGCACGTCAACCCAACGGTGACGGATCAGCGTGCGCTACGGGTATGCGCTGATATCAAACCAGTTTGAGCGAATGCGTTATTGCATGCGCTGTGGTTGCAGAGGGATGCGTCAGATGAAAGCGCAAGTTGAACATGAACGCGCACAGGTGTAGACATAGCTATTAAGAGTTATGGGTGGGTTTTCAAGTTATGGCGTAATCTGGTAGAGGGTGGCCTGAAAATATGTTTCAGGCGCCTGAAAACAACGGCAACATGGGCGAAATTTTGATAAACTGGTATGTGGTAGAGCTACCTCTGAAACGGACTGAAAACATGTTTCAGGCGCCTGATAATAACGGTAACTTGGTTGAAATTTTGATAATCTGGTATGTGATAGAGCTACCTCTGAAACGGCCTGAAAACATGTTTCATTCGCCTGAAAGCAACGGCAACTTGGTTGAAATTTTGATAATCTGGTATGTGATAGAGCTACCTCTGAAACGGCCTGAAAACATGTTTCAGGCGCCTGAAAACAACGGCAACTTGTTTGAAATTTTGATAATTTGGTATGTGATAGAGCTACCTCTGAAACGGACTGAAAGTATTTTTCAGGTGCCTGAAAACGATGGCAACTTGGTTGAAATTTTGATAAACTGGTATGTGAAAGAGCTACCTCTGAAACGGACTGAAAACATGTTTCAGGCGCCTGAAAACAACGGCAATTTGGTTGAAATTTTGATAAACTGGTATGTGATAGAACTACCTCTGAAACGGACTGAAACGATGTTTCAGCCTGCTGAAAACGCTTCCAAAGCACCAAAAATGGCGATAGCCATATAACGTCACATTTAATATTATGTATCATAAAAGCTTTTGCCCGCGTAGAAGTCGTTTATCGCTGCTCCCTCGGGAACTCCAATTTTCCGGAATAAAAAGTATCTTATGTCCTTTCCCGGAACTCAAACTATCTCCATACCAAATTTCATCTAAATCGGTTCAGCGGTTTAAGCGTGAAAAGGTAACAGACAGACAGACAGATTACCAATAACCCATTTCCCAAAATCCCGGGAAATCCCGAGTCACATCCATGTTAAGCATAACGTTTGAGGTCGTTCACCCCAAATTGCATCCTAGATCCGATCACTGGACATGGACGAAGCGAAGTTGCTCCGACATTGGTAGGTACGGTGCGAGCGTGGACATGTACGATCGTCCGTTGCGCAAACGCACGTTTCACAGAATAAGTACTTAAATAGAAACCAGACTATAAAAAACAACAAAATACGTATATTTGCCTTTTTCTATTATTCATAACGAGTAAAGAGATTCTAGCATTCATAACGAGTTAGAAAGAGATGTCCTTCGCTTCGTACATGTCCGATCGTCTCTTAAAGGCCTGTCTGAATATCGCGTAGTCTAATAGGCCTTTTACTAGTATTACATTATTATTTCATAACGTAATTTGTCAAATGATAACAACAATATTAGTAAAATCCTAAAATAATTTACTTTTGAAATAAAATAACAGATTTGTTTTTGTTCGGAAAGCAGCACTTAATTTTGGCAGTTTGCGTGCATGCTTGTGCCTAGACAGAAACTGCTCATATTCAACAACTCAACAACGACCGACACTGACCCGACAGACAAGACAGTCACACGACAGTCACCACGATTATGATCAAAGTATACTAAAGTACCAATGAATCAACTGTACGCGTAGAACTAAGTACTTACTTTGCTTTCCGTTGCGTTATAAATTCTTCAATTAATTGAATTGGTTCCAAGAGGTGAGGTTTGAACTGAAGCATACTAGCAGAAGACAAACATTTAGACGACAACGCAACTTTGTCCTAACTTTCTTTCTAGGATGGAGAATAACCTGAGCGGTAGTGGGAGCCAGTCAAGTTCCGTTAGTGAGCTTGAAAAACGTATATTTCCTCGCACACGAAAGGCGAAACGAGTGAAGTTTTTTCGTAATGGAGACAAATTCTTTTCAGGAATTATACTTCCAGTCTTAGCAGAAAGATACAGGTATGTAGTAATTAGTTCGCAAAGTGAACCAATAATACAATAAACTTAACACAGTTTCACCCACTTTCACTAAACTTATTCCTTATCTATAAAGGGAGAAATGATTAAGCAGTTAATCATTACTAAATGTATGAATAAATTAGGAATACCTACATGATAGTACATAATATTACAAGTTGTCTGACTTAGTCAACTGCCAAATCTACGTTTTGTGCTAACTTACTGAAACACTATCGATGTAACAATGGTATAGTGCAATTTGTAAGAAAAATAGTGAATCAAAATATATTAATGCTTTTAACATTTGGAATAGCAGTCCAATTACCCAAGCTACCTTCATCTTGGTGCAAAAAAATTCTATTACAATTTTGTAGTTAAACAATTTTTGTTACTTCTTTGTTACAGCATCCATGTTTATGTCACCATCTAATTTATATAAGTGTACTATTTTTTTGTTTATGATCACATAACACACAGTGTGTACTTAAATATTTGTTAGTCTTAGTAAAAATACAAACAAATATTATAAAAGTGAATATGTGTCTGTTTGTTTGTTTTCCTTATAAATAGGCACATATGTAGTTTTACATAGAGACTGATGTAGAATACTTTCTATCAAAATATCCTACAAGGGTTCTTATCTTTGAGAATTAGGAAATTGTATGGTCCATCTAAAGGGGGTCCCTATATAACAATCTAACTACAGAACCCCCTTTGCTCCAACCGTGTGTGTATGAGTGTAACATACCTAATTATTTGCAGGTCCTTTGACAGTTTGATTGCTGATTTGACAAGAGCATTAGTAGAAAATGTGACATTACCAAGTGGAGTAAGGACAGTATATACCTTAGACGGTAGAAAAGTAAGTTTCAACTATGCTTCAATATACTTAAACATACATCAAATGGCGGGGACCGGAGACCTTTTGTGTTCAGTGGGACATGAACACAGGCTAATAAAAAAAAACTAACAGACAATGTAATTTGTCATGATGCTTTACTTGACACTTACAGCACCAACACATAACTAAGGCTACCAGTCTTATACACGACAAAGTAATCAAAAAGCAAGTGGGGAATTTCAAAAAAATAGCACACTGTTTACTTTTTCTTCAGATTTTCTTCAGAATTGCATTTTGGTTTGGACCACCATTCTGAACAAGAAAAATAGAATTCCTTATATGTCCCCAAAAAGATATATGGAATTGTCCGTTTTGTTACCTAAATTCAATAGATTCTTGGTAACAAAACGGATAATTCCATTTATCTTTTTGAGGGCATATCAGGAATTTCTATTTTTCTTGTTCAGAATAGTGGTCCCAACCAACGTGCAGTTTTTTTCCCAAATCTGAAGAAAAAGTAGTGTGCTATTTTTTTTAAACTCCCCGAGTTTGAAAATTTTACTAAACTTATTTATCCTAGAGTGTGATTGCAACTGAATGACTGCTACAGTACCTATATAGACTAGGTCTGTAATAGAACAAATCTGTCCACTAATTAAATTGACTGAACTGTTACAATCTAATCTTGACCTGGTGGGTATGTAAAATGTCCCTGAATAATAATAATAATGTAAAATGTCTGGGTTTTACCCAACCTGCCTGTGCAAAAAACAAGTTGATGCATTATAAATCTGTCCAGTTACCACATTTGTCTCCATGCAGTGACACACCTGAGCAGCTAGCACATCTTGTATTTTCTCTCTTGGCGCCCAGTGCATCTCTATCATTATACAGGGTGACTGAATATTCGATACATTCCTTTTAAGGAGGCATAGTAGAGCTCATTTGGAGCAAATTAGGTCATGTAGTACCCTGGCCGAAAATTACTAGTTTCTGAGATATTTGAGATTTTTTTTTTTTTTCAAAATTGTGGAACATGTTCGAAAAAAAAGATATAAAAAAATAATTTGCCTTTTTTTAATGAACTTTAATGTATTTTCTGAAAGCTAAAATGTCAGCGATTTGATGTAATGACAAAATCCTAATCACGTAATGCTACATGTCATGTTATTTAATAAAACTCCAATAAAAAGACAAAAAAGTAATTACTTCATTAAAAGACAGTGTTTTTTTTTTTAAATAAATGTATGACATGCAGCATACAAATCACTGGAAAAACTTCCTTGGTTTACTAGCTATCTAATGAGGTACAATAGTTATCAAAAAATATTAAATATTCAAAATAAGCAAGTACTAATTAAAACTAAGAAGTACATTTCTTATGAATTTCCATTACTCTTGTACCTGGTACGAACTCTTCAGAAATCAGTAATTATCTTCAGATGCATACTTCAATGGCTTAATTAATTAAAAGATAATTAAGAAAGAGTAAGTATGTAATTATTCGCCGTCAAAAATGGATACTTGTAGATTAACTCCTGTTTAGGGAATCAACCTACTGATTTTCAACCGTCACGATCAACCAACCAACCGTCACGGTTGAAGCGGGTTGTTTTTAGTTTTTAATTTATTGTGGCTAAACAGAAAAGTATTTACATCAAGTCAAGCTATACGCGACAGGCAGACACCGTCCCTTATGCCACTGTATTATTGACTTTCATAATTAAACAAGTTAATGAAAAAATCATTGAATTTAAGTTTTCAACCGACGCCTTTACGTTCAAGTTAATGCTTTTTCCAAATCAGTAGGTTGATTCTCTAAACATGAGTTAATCTACAAGTATCCATTTTTGACGGTGAATAATTACTTACTCTTTCTTAATTATCTTTTAATTAATTAAGTTCAGTTCTTTTTTGCAATAATATCGGCCATTGAAGTATGCATCTGAAGATAAATACTGATTTCCGAAGAGTTCGTACCAGGTACAAGAGTAATGGAAATTCATAAGAAATGTACTTCTTAGTTTTAATTAGTACTTGCTTATTTGAATATTTAATATTTTTTGGTAACTATTGTACCTCATTAGATAGCTAGTAAACCAAGGAAGTTTTTCCAGTGATTTGTACGCTGCATGTCATACATTTATTTAAAAAAAAACACTGTCTTTTAATGAAGTAATTACTTTTTTGTGTCTTTTTATTGGAGTTTTATTAAATAACATGACATGTAGCATTATGTGATTAGGTTTTTGTCATTACATGAAATCGCTGACATTTTAGCTTTCAGAAAATACATTAAAGTGCATTAAAAAAAGGCAAATTATTTTTTTATATCTTTTTTCGAACATGTTCCGCAATTTCGAAAAAAATCTAATATCTAAGACAATCTAATATCTAAAATCTAATATCTAAAAACGAATATCTAAGAAACTAATAATTTTCGGCCAGGGTACTACATGACCTAATTTGCTCCAAATGAGCTCTACTATGCCTCCTTAAAAGGAATGTATCGAATATCCAGTCATCCTGTATACTAGTTAGAAAGGGAGATCCAAGTGACAAACAAGTTGCTGACCACTTGTGCTACCCAACCTGGTGTGCCAAAATTACATACATTTGGAGGTGGCAGCGAATGTGTTAAAGAAAATTATAATATCACGGAAAATCACACACAAATTGAACTAGTCCCAAACGAAGTTCAAAGCTTGTAATAAGGATATTAGGCAATAATAAACATACTTGTATAGATAAATACATACTTATATGGAGATAAACCACAGTAACATGTCCCTCCCCTCCAATACTATTTCAATACTAACACACTTTGAAATAGTAATGGAGGGGAGGGACATGTTATCGTAGTTTATCTCTACATAGAAAACATCCAGACTCCGGAATAAATATTTACACTCATCACACAAGTATTTGCCCATACTAGGATTTGAACCCAGGACTGCTAGCAATGCAGGGTCATTTCACTACTAATTAGACTAACCGCGTCGTTAAACTAGGCTAACCGGGTTTGTTGTTCAAATCTTGGAATTCAGATTATGTAACAATCTTACTGCACTGTAGTGTGATATCAAATAGGATTTGGATTAGCATGTGCATATGTGTCACAGTCAAAATTAATTGTTGGACAATTTTTCTATCAAAACAAGAAAAAGTACTTTAGTTAACAATTACATTGGTCTGTGACTAGATATGGGAAGCGGCTGGTATTTACCCTATATACCCACTGGGTAGATAGGTATATAACTGAATAAATACCCAATTTTCAGCAGAATACCTGGATAAACTAGGTAAAATGGATATACAGGGTGGAAAGTTGAGATGGGTCAGCAAGGGCAGCTACTAGATACCTTGCTGCCACGCGAAAATGCATAGGACTTATAAGAACATTTTTGTGTGGCAGCAAGGTATCTAGTAGCTGCCCTTGCTGACCCATCTCAACTTTCCGCCCTGTATACAGGGTACACCCAGGTATTTACCTAAATAAATAGTAAATACTAAGTTTCATTCCCACTCGACAAATCTACTTTATCCTTGCCTATTTAATGAGTATAAGATTATTTGTATAATATGTAAGCACTAATCCAATCTTAAAACAATTGAATAAAATGTATCTTTCTGTAGCTGTGGGCAATGGCAATAAATATGAGCTTGCAATTTATTCATCAGTAAGTCGATTTATTGTCCTTTAAAATACATACATTATGTTCATAGATAGCAAAAGTTGATGAGCTTGAAGATGGTCAGTCCTATGTGTGCAGTGGAGTGGGAGAGTCATTCAAACGATTGGATTACGAGGCCATAGCAGTGACTCCACAATCATTTAGACTTGGTCTGGAATCACCAAGTGAATCTCCAGGCCAAAAGGCAATCAACAAAATTTCACGATGTTCCCAGGTAACTATGTCTATGTCTACGTGTTTTATATTATATGGCAAAAATTAAAAACCTTATAGCTGAAAACAAAACATTATAATATAATATAATAATAATCCAGCCTATATACGTCCCACTGCTGGGCACAGGCCTCCACTCACAATGAGAGGGTTTGGGCTATAGTTCCCACGCGGGCCCAGTGCGGATCGGGAACTTCGCACACACCGTCAAATTGCTTTGCAGGTGTGTGCAGGTTTCCTCGCGATGTTTTCCTTCACCGAAAAGCTCATGGTAAATTTACTAATTATATTTCGCACATGAATTCCGAAAAACTTAGAGGTGCGAGCCCGGGTTCGAACCCACGAGCCTCTGCTTAAGAGTCGGCAGGTCAAACCATTAGGCTACCACGGCCACCAAAAACAAAACATTAGTTTATTAGATTTATATACTAGTAACCTTTTTAATGGGTTTAGTAAGGGTATTGGTTAGCGCTTAATAGAATGCGCTATCGTTTGAAAATAGCGCTTTAAAAGCACATTTAAAGGGTTTTGACGGGCAGAGGGTTTGGTAAGTTAATTCTTACGAAAAACCCATACAAAACCCATTGAAAGGGATAGCGGGCCGGTCCCTGGTTGCTATAGCGGCAATAGACATACACATCTGTGAAAATTTCAGCTGTATACCTATTTCGGTTCTTGAGATACAGCCCGGCGACAGACGGACGGACAGCGGAGGCTTAGTAATAGGGTCCCGTTTGGCGCCCTTCGGGTACGGAACCCTAAAACACTTATGATATAATATGATAGCTGAGGTCGAAAACGTATCCCGTATTCCGCCGTATTCTTAATTATTACACCGAACTCGACTCTTGTGTCCTATCCTTGTCAGAAAACTAACCAGCCAAAGGCAACATTCTGTGTAAGCATATGTAATCTTAATACTTCCCAATTGGTCAAACTGGGATTTTTTTTTGCGATTCAACAGAGCCACGCTGTTATGTCGCAAAAATAATTTAAGATATTGTTAATAATAATAATAATGCAGCCTATATATGCATGTAATTAACTTAGGAAGGCCTTTTCATCTATTTTACAGGCCAATGGCTCTCTTGCTACCGGGAATGGGGTAGCACGAGCTACATTGCGCTCTGGGTCGCCACGGGGCACGCCGCTGCGGTCCGGGCCGCCGGTCATTCGGTCACACATCGCCACTTTTATAAGAAACGGAACGAAGCCTCGCAAAGTAAGTATTGTTTAATCCATACTTATAATAATAAGAACGACAGTGTCTGCTACGCCGTCACAGCCAAACCGCTAAATTAATTCTGATGAAATTCGGAATGGAGATAGCTTGAACCCCCAGGAAGAAAAACAATATTTTTTAATCGCAATACATTATACAGGATGACAGGATATTCGATACAATCCTTTTAAGAAGGCATAGTAGAGTTCATTTTGAGCAAATTAGGTCATGTAGCACCCTGGCCGAAAATGATAAGTTTCTGAGATATTTGAGATTTTAGTTTTTTTTTGAAATTGCGGAACATGTTCGAAAAAAAAATATAAAAGAATAATTTGCCTTTTTTTAATGCACTTTAATGTATTTTCTGAAAGCTGAAATGTCAGCGATTTCATGTAATGACAAAAACCTAATCACATAATACTACATGTCATGGCAGGCCCCTGGGCGTTGTTGGTTTGTTTAAGCATACAATTTAAGGTGCATTTAATGCGAGAGGTGCAGTCCAAGTCGAACAAAATTACATTGAATTTCGTTTTTAGGTCATTTTTTCGTTAAACAATAGAATCTATAAAATGCGTCTGTCAATTCGAAGGGTCGACGTTAGCAACATTTCTTTTTGTTAGGAAGTTGTGTGAGAATGAAAGATCTCTTATTAGACCGACTGTGCATATATGATTTATACGGAGCATTTGTTTCAAAAACACCCAGAATAACTAGTATTCTTCCTCATGTCGTTGTTTGTGGTTATTGTAGGTGTGCCGACTGTTGCTGAACAAGCGCAACAGCCAGACCCTCGAGCAGCTGATGGCCGCCATCACTGAGTGCGTGAAGCTCGACACGGGCTGCGTCCGGAAAGTGTTCACACAGTCCGGCTCCCCTGTCACCACTTTACACCAGTTTTTTCAAGATGACGTCGTGTTCTTCACCTATGGAAATGAGAGGTACCGAGTGGTATTTCCATATCTAAAGAAACAGTTCCGTCGCGACAATTTGAAATAGATCTGAGCGACAACAACGGGCGGTCACCAAATTGTTCGCACGCTCGCATTCCATGCACAATATGTTTAACCGTGGCAAAGTAAAATTACCCAGTCAACAACTTAAATTGTTGAGCCACCATAGAACCGTGCCATAATGCCAGCGTGTAGTTATGAGATTTGAGTCAAGCCTCCTTGAAGGAAACCAGTTAGTCAAGCTGGTCTAATTTTACTGTCATTCAGATGAGGGTGTTCATTCACCCTATTCGAGGAGTTCAGAACCTGCAAGAGGAAATGGCCTCACGGCCTAATTGAGGATTTGTAATATGAGAAAGAAATTACGTCACTATTAATCACTTGTTTTCTACGGCCGGGTCACAGAATAACTAATAGTGCTAACGTACAGAAGTTTCTGTTTCTAACAGAAACGGCTTCAAGGCATGAGAAACGTGCGTGCTTTATTCCTCTCTGTCTACCGTATACATGTGTTCATTCGCTCACGGTACGTGTAGTGCTAAGGTTTTCACGCCAAGAATACATCAAGGAGGGCAAAAAATTTAGCTCGCCAGATGTCGCTTGAGTAAAATGAGCCGACGACATTAAGTACATGTACATATGTCACTTCACATATTATATCAATGTTATTATAAAACTACAAATGAAATTGATCTCGTGAACGGAATTTGAGTGTTAATAGCTCGACCGTCGATTGATTAATGATGACAAATCCAAGAGCTAATTACAAATCAATATTTTTTTTGAATTACTTGATTTATTAAACTGAATTATTCATTCATAATAGATAAATTACAAGATGTCTTTCTAACCTAAAAAATAACCTCACTATTCGACTTAGGATTTTTAAATCGAATTAAAAAATGTTGATCAAACGAGTACCATTGCTGGAAAAAGTGATATCAAGTTGAAACCTTCGAAATACATGTGCATAAGTTTCTAATTCAATTAAGTGAATAATTGTGTTGGCATATTAACAAAATCGGTTTGTTTACATTATTAACAAATTGGATTGAGACAGACTTTAGTAGGCGATTTCATAATAAGCACTTACCTACTAAAGCCTACTAAGTAATAAAAAATAAACTTAACATACTCACAATAAACTTAATAAACATAACAGTTGTTACCGCCACCGGCTTACAGAGTGCGTTTCATTTCATCATCGTGTCTTTTATCACAAAACAATTAAGTTAAGATATAAATCAAATTCTATCAGTTACATACTTTTAATCCTATGTCGAGCTGTAAACAAAGATATTTCATTAACTTAATTATCAATAACAAGCATTTGCCCGCGACTCCATCCGCGTAGTAGTCGTTTATCACTGCTCCCTCGGGAACTGACCATTTTTTCGGGATAAAAGTAGTCTATGTGCTATTCCAGACTATAATCTATCTCTGTGTAAAATTCGCCCGCGACTCCGTCCACGTAGAAGTCGTTTATCGTTGCTCCCTCGGGAACTGTCAATTCTATCGGGATAAAACGCAACAAAACTAAGAAAGCGACAAGACATAGTAATATACAGGTGAGTTCAACTCAGCGATAATATGACGGCATAAAAAAGACAAAAAAGTAATATAATTATACAGAAAATGATCATCAAGTAAACGTCAGCATTTATATCGTTCCTATTAAATGCAAGTTTTGAGTTACAATAATACATTTAATCAAGCTCGGTAATGCCTACGTTATTATAATTCGAAACAAAAATGTAATCTGATTCGTGCTAAATAAATGTGCAATAAATAGCATATAAAACAATAATCATTTATTTTAAACAGTTGCACCCATATTTTGGTAAGTTAATGACTAATGAGTAGGTAAGCAATGTATATTTTGTATTGTTTATTTCTCAGGGTTAATCAGGATGATTTCGAACTTGATTTCGAAGAAAGCAAGGCTGTACTACAGTTCAGGAAGTCGACCATCACTAAAACCACAAGGTAAATAACCCTTTTTATATACAGGGTGATAGGTCATTTGATACATATCAAATAATGATGGAAGAATTAATTAAATCTCAGTTTTCAGAAAACGCTAATTTTTGGTTGAGTACATGACTTTTTTGCAGAAAATGAACTCTATTATGCCTCCCTAAAATAAATATACCGAATAACCAATCACCCTATAGTTAGTTTAGTGTTTATGCATATGCGTGTCCAACTGTTGAGAATCTTTGCTCTAGTTATCGCGTTTTAAAAAGGTTCCGTACCTCAAAACGAAAAAAGGAACCCTTATCCTATAGGATCACTTCGTTGTCCGTCTGTCTATCAAGTCTCAGGAACGCGTTGAGGTATCAAGTTAAAATTAATATCAAATGCTTGGTCTGCAATCCCTTGGAGATATGAAAAAAATCTAACTTCTAAGTCAACGCAATCAAAAGATACGGCCGTTTATGCCGCATATTTTGACATGCAGGGGAATCAAAACAAAATGAAATCTAGAAAGAAGCAATGTCTTTTAATAGCACAAATAAAGGGAAAAATCCGAAAACCGTAAATTTGTAGTTACATCACGAAAAATCGAACTATTTACATACCATGATGACGTGGTTAGCCTAGTACTATGGGTACTAGGCAACGATATAGTAGGTACATACTCATATAGAGAAATAAATACTTAAATATGTATATAGAAAACATCCATGACTCGGGAACAAATACTCGCGCTCATCACGCAAATATTTGCCCTTACCGGGATTCGAACCCGGGACCGCTGGCTTCGTAGACAGGGTCACTACCAACTAGGCTAACCGCGTCGTCATTTTGCACAAGTGTTGCCACAATCAGGGTAGTGCTGTTCGTATCGATATTAAAAAAATACGGCTTTGGTTTGTTGAGGTTGTATACTTTTGTAGATTTATATTGGCTGCTTACAGCTGCTTACTATGGTCACAGTATTAATAGAACAGTAGTCATTTAGCTAAAGATCATTATTTAGTATAATAATTACACCCAGTATATGGTTAATGGTAAGTGTGTTAACAGGAAGGGCCCCAGCCCGGGTATGCCAGTAAAAGCGGGCGGGGCTGCGCGCGCGGCCGCCGAAGAGACTGCCCAGGGCGACGCCGCGGTCTCCCTGGACGCTTCCCTCATGCCCAAACCTCTACGGCTCAAGTATAACGTCGGGGACATCATAGGTAAGTAAGAGTAGGTCATTGTTGCAGAGGCGAGAAAGTATGCGAGTCGAGTTTATTTAGTACAGTATACGAATCCATCTGTTGCCGGGCAGTGTTTTTCACAACCACTGCGAGGAAATAAAACAAAACTATTCACGTAAAAAGATCAATTAATAGGGACATACATATATAATAATGAAACTCAAGTAAAAGGATACGTTTGGAAAGTCGCGTCGTGGCGCACTACGTACTTTCGGCGATAAGCTAACGGTATATCGGCTTGCATACGTATTTAAAAATATATTAATGTTCAAACAGGTGAAGGCAATTTTGCAGTGGTGCGAGTTTGTAGTGACAAAGCCACAGATCAGAAGTATGCGTTGAAAGTAATAGACAAAAGAAAATCCAAAGGCAAAGAACACTATGTGGCAGCCGAGGTAAGTAATTACTATTCTACTATTTATGTACTTGGAATGCATTTAATTATCTATGGTCAATTCATTAAAGGTGATTGCTTCCAGGTCCGCGTGATGAGAAAACTCTGTCATCCTCGCATCGTCACATTATATGACGAGTTTCACACCGGAGACTGGCTTTTCCTTGTTTTGGAATTAGTTAGCGGTTTGTATGTTTTACCTAACCAAAATAGATTTTAGGTGCTTTGATGATGTGTAAATTTTCCATACCAATAAACCATTGGTATGCTAGTTTTGTGAAACTTCCTATATTAACGATGAATGTCATTATTTGTAGGTGGCGACTTGTTTGACAGCATTGCAGCTTCCATAAAGTATTCAGAACCCCAGGCTCGTTTGCTGATAGGTCACTTAACATCTGCCATAGCATATCTACACTCGCTGTCCATAGTACATCGAGACATCAAACCTGAAAATTTGTTGGTAAATGTTATTTTGCTTATTTATGTGAACATATGTTCGTGTCTTGTGTGTTTGCCTATAGATATTTAAATAATATAGACACAGACTTACCGGCTGACTCATTATCAACGCAGAGGCGAAATAATGTATCATGTTGAACTAACTAGCGACGTTTAGTCCCGCTCATCTACATATCTAATCAGATTTAAATGCATTTAATAAGCAAGTAGTTAGTAACGAATGCCCGTTTAACCAATTATTTAAACAAGCCACACTGGGGAAACTGTCATAAAATTTGCATCAGTTCTTTAATTTTATTTTGCATTTAGTTAGCCTGATGAATGAAATGAAAGGTTTTTATTTGGTAAAAACCAAAACGTTAATTACGATACAACTTGTATTCGACACTGCACCCGATGATACAGCCCTAAGCTAATGGGTGCTCTAGTCTAAAGGAGAAATCGTTAATGGCTGTGGGTATTACAGTGCACTTAAGCTTAGGACGTTTAAAAGGTTTATATATTTTATTTATTAAGGTATGATTTAGCAGTATAACCACCTGTCACACAATCGTCAAGTAAAACATATCTGTCACATAAATTAAGCCCTTTCCCTTTCGTACAATTGAAAATAGACAAGGAGAGGGCTAACTTTAAGTGGCAGATAAATTTACTTGTCGATTGTGAGACAGGCCCTAAGTGTGTTAGTTCCTATACTAGGTATCCATTATGTGTTGACAAATGTGGTATCGTTGGTTTCGTCTAATGCCCGGTTCCTAAATTAAATAAATGCCTAAATTTGACATTTGCTACACACAACTTGTGTCAAATTTAAATTTGGAGTAACCTTATCTATCCGCGTTTTGAATATAGGAACCGGGCATAAGTGTTCCACGTATCAT
Source organism: Tortrix viridana (assembly GCA_963241965.1). NCBI lineage: Eukaryota > Metazoa > Arthropoda > Insecta > Lepidoptera > Tortricidae > Tortrix > Tortrix viridana. The sequence continues at coordinate 53,433,193 of OY725171.1, read as the reverse complement.
AGGCCGTGACGTCTAAACATAGCGAATTAAAATATTTTTTATCGTATTCTGGTTTTAGTTTTATAACTTTATTTCCAAGGTTGCATTTTGTTTGTTAATAGGTCGAAGTTGCACCAGACGGCAGCATACGTGGCCTCAAGCTTGCCGACTTCGGCTTGGCTGTCGAAGTGTGGGAGCCGCTAAAAGCTATTTGCGGAACACCTACATACGTCGCTCCAGAAATCCTCATTCAGAATGGCTACGGCCTAAAGGTATTCCCTGTTCGATAATCGTGATTTTTTGACATAGGTTATGACTTATGAATGCTGCCAAGTGAATATTATCGTTATGATAACTAAACTTGAAAAATAGGTGAAACAATGGATCCATACGATTTTGGTCTCCTAATTTACTTAAAGATTAACTTTCAGATCAATATGTCCTAAAACTAAGCCCGCATTTTTTTAACTATTTCGATTTAAACGGGGTTGTTGGTTAATAGTAGGTACACTTTACACGAGAGTTGCTAGCGAGGGACAAGACTCGGGACGAGTGAAAATTACAGTTCCGCACATGTATCAAACGATGTTTTTAATACATTTGCGAAAAAAATCAATTGCAAAATTAAATCGTGAACTGACATACTTTCCGGACTTGCGTCCAAATGTACTATTAGCTAGCGATCACGTATAAAGGTGGATTCACGTCACGCCATGCGGGGGCCGGGCCCGGCACACTTAACCGATCATTCGCAATACTCATTTAGCCATCTTTATGAAAACTGTTTTGAAGAATTTTAAATATTATATTTAACCCTTTAATTAGTCAAGTATGCAATTTTAATATTTTAAATATATTATGTTATATGCATAGTTTATGCTACATGATGTACTTAATCAAAAAATAAATAAATTGGTTGAACATACAAACTCTTTAGTTGGATGTATAGCTTGTAAAAATAGTAAATTAAAAAAAATGGAAAAGTAAAAAGCACTAGTGTGAAATATCCAACTCTCCGCAAGATATACAGCTACAAAAAGGACCGCTTTTTGAGCAACTGTATTAAAAAAAAAAACAAATAAAAGCGTGCACGTTACTGAATAAAATCGTGTGGGTCAAAATCGTCAACTTATCTGAAATTAGTGCTCAGTTTTTTAAAAGAGATATTTATTTTTGGCTGACATGTTGACGGAAACAATGCATTATTCAGATCGACGTGTGGGCGGCGGGCGTCATCTTATACGTGCTGCTGTGCGGGTTCCCGCCGTTCTCGGCGCCCAACGGCGACCAGGAGAAGCTGTTCGACGCCATCCTGTCGGGGCGGCTTGAGTTCCCCTTGCCGTTCTGGCAGAACGTGTCCGCCGGCGCCATCGACCTTGTCGCCAACATGCTGCGCCCGCAGCCGGAGCTACGCTTTGCTGCCGAGGATGTCCTAGACCATGTTTGGATGTCAGTAAGTGCACTCACGCGTCTCCGTTATTATTTTTGGTCGGTTTATTGTCAACGATACCATTGTAACTCACGGGAGTAAATCTCGATCATTGATCACAATGGTCCAAGCTCTAAAATGGGGCTACGTCACCAAATCGTGTGTTTGGAAAGGAAAGATGGGTCGATTGTCCGACTCTGTCAGTACACAAAAACTTGCGTGAACCTGTTACATTACAGTCGTTCTGGCCGATAAGGGGTTAAGAGTAAATTGTTTTGCAGGATGACTATGACGGCAAGTGCGAGGGGTTATGGTTCGACGAGGACTCCGCGTAGCCCGCGCCGCCGCCGCTTGCCGCCCGCGCTTCAGCTAGCTTCCTGTCGCGTCCGGCGTGCGAGACGCACTATATCAATGTAAGCGTACGCACGACCCAACCTAGGCGCCTCGAGTAAGCATCACCTATAATACATTTTGAGAAACATATTTACATTTGTTCGATAGAATAAAAACGTAATTATTGCCCAAGGCGTCAATAGGAACCGGAACAGGTCGTGGGATGTCGCACGTGAACGCTAGAGGCATCACGACAGAAGCCGACCCGGTGCCGGCCCGTCCCCGTCCTGTCCGCCGTGCTGATTGCCTTGTAATAATGATAACACCAATACCAAAGTTACTTAATATGTATAATATCCGTTTCGATTTTTTATATTGGAGATTTTATTGATAAGGTCAGTTGGAGTTAGAAGGACAACTGAGAATGATGAAATATAACGGGTTTGTGAAAATGTATTGTGTTCCGATTGTATTTATTACTAAAATGATGTCCCTCTTACCCCACCTCACCTTACCACTTATTGAAGAGGTTCTCGTTCGTAATATATGAAGTGAGTAAAAAAGGTTATCGCTTTTACATGCAATTTATTTAGATGATCGAAGAATTATGATTTTTATCTGCTAATAATTTAGACGTGTTTTGTGCTATGAACATGGTTTATGAACGGCTTAAATCGAATAAATTAACTCTTAGTTCTATAATTAAAGATCGGGTATTCGGGCGGTTAATTACCTAAAGTTCAGTGGGCCGCTGCTCACTATTGCATATTATGAAACGGATCAAATGGACTTTAATTTTTTATTGACTAAATCGATCGACGAATAATCTTTATTAAACTATTAACCCTTTTTCAGGCCGCTTCTATCTGGATGGTTTACCGAAAAATTAAATACATGTCCAAGTTATTTCAATTAAATATTCAATATATTTTTATTTCAGACTCTGGGTCCATAAGAGTGCTAGTAATACATTAATCTTACAACCTAGGTTTTAGTATAATGAACACAAAATGCAGCACAATGTCAATAATAAATAAAAAACATAATTAAATATTTACATAATGGGAATTAATTTCTGAGCACATAAGATTTCTCGTAAATTCAATCACATATATATACATAATTATATATGTTTTTGTACTCACGTTCTCGAAAACGGCTCTAACGATTTTGATGAAAATTGCGACATGTGGGTTTACGGGAGCGAAAATTCGATATAGCTAGGTCTCATATCTGGGAAAATTCGTTCTCCCCGTATTTTCACGCAATAAGATTTCCCGCGCAATATGGTTCGTAATTTCGGGGCGGCTGCCACCGTCTGAATAGACTGATGGTTAGAGTGTTGGCCTACTACGCAAAGACTGCGGGTTCGAATCCCAGCTATGAATCGGTTTTTTTTTGTTTTTGTATAGAAAATAGATGAAAATTCGGTTTCGACCCGAGCCACGACGCTCTGTCTCCCAGGTACTTATTTTAATTGGGACTATGCATGTTTTTTTTTGCTTTAATAAAAATTCATTCATGTTACAAACACTAGAGAAAAAAGATTTGTTTCTATCTCTTTCTAGCAAAACAGAATTTAACATGGAGTTTATATAGCCGTAGTGAACGGTGACGTCAAATTCCATACCGGATCTCTCTATCTTATTAGTCATCCGTATTATTTGGCCGGTTTTAATTTTATTTTCTGTTATCTATTTTACGGTATTTTCATATATGTTTGAGAAATGCGATAAAAAAAACGCATGGGGCATGCATGCTTAGTATAAATGTTTAAGAGATTATTTCGCATTTAATTCACGATTTAGAGGTACACACGGATAGGAAAAAAACATGTTAAAAAATTATAATGGATTAATCTGCCAAGTTTAACATCATCGTAAATCTATACATACAAAAATCAATGTGTGAATGTTTCCTATGGACTCCAAAACGGCTGGACCGATTTTGATGAAATTTTCAGGCAATCTTCAGATTAGCCCAGCGGGTGACCCTGTGAAGTTTGGCAGCAGCGCGCCGGGTACCAGCTAGTATAATAAATTCAGACATGTTACATATATTTTTTTGTTTAAAGAACCATTATTTAAATTAACTTAGTTTTTATTGAGACTACGCGAACTTGAAATAAATAAGCACCCGAATATCCGATCTCTGTCTGTAATTGTATTGTATTTTATGTCTTTATATGCATTTAATGTGATAGTATAGTTTGTTGTAATGCCCCGTCACTTTCGGCCGGAGTGAGACGTGATTACTTATTCACGGTGACATGTAACAGGAATAGTACTCGTGTAAAAGCCAATTTTGGGATAGCAGTGAACATACTAAAAGTAGGTATTGATGGGTGGGGGTGAAGCTCGGGGGGGTTAGGGTCTTGCTCAGGCCTCGAATATCTGTATCCATTAATTACTTCTGACAAAAGTTTCTACATCAAATTCCCTATAAATTTGGTCATATTCATTTTTACTTTACGATCAATTCTTTACGAGCTACAGGACTCGCAACTCTAGCGAAAATGACACTTTATGAGATCAATATTTACTAAACGGTCCCTTTAATCAAAAATAATATAATAACATTAATGATTTTTTAAGAGCTATCCAATAACACCTCATTTGATGTTATAAAGTAAAAAATATCAGGGGGCAATCTCGCATAAATGACCTAGTCCCAAACTAAGCTCTAGTAGTACTATGTGTACTAGGCAACGATATACATACTTAAATATTATAGAAAATATCCATGCCTCAGGAACGAGTACTCGCTCATCACACAAATATTTGCCCATATTCGAACCCGGAACCGCTAGCTTCATAGGCAGGGTCACTACCAACTAGGCTAACCGCGTCATCAAATAATTTTACCTAGCTGCTTTACATGTGTATGGGAGGAGATCCTAGCGAAAAAGTGTTTAGCACCTTTTGTGTAGGGAATTTTATGTAGATTACTTTAGTCTTAAGACACTTTTGGCAGGTAGCAGATTTCGAGTTATTTATGAAAAACTTTTACAAGAGTTATTTTCTCTATTCGGCCTTTTTTGTCTTCGTTGGACGGGCTAATATGATATTCTCAATCCACGAAAACGCACTACGAAATTTTACGTACATTTACGCAATCGTGCAACGTCAAATGAAGTGGTGGGGCGAGTCTTTGTGTATTCAAAACCTTATATCATAGCGTCGGGATGACGCGATGCAGGACGTATATTAATTAAGTCCTTGGGATGTCAAATTAAAAGTTAATCTCATTAATAAACATTACCATATAGGACGTAGTTTAGCGAAAATGATCCAATTTAACCATTTCACACTTGTAGAATTTCACATAATATTGACAGCAATGGAATTCAAATTTAAATAAATTTGCTTTGTGGGTTGGATCCTTTTCCCTAAACTTCGTCGCGATTGATGTAGTGATGCTTTGACAAAAACCTTGCCGGACCTGCCTTTACGGAGCGCTTTATATGAAGGCGTTTAAAAGCCACGTTTAAGTTGCGCTAGCAGGGGCTCTTAGGGCCGTATTAATAAACTCATCTCAACTCTGATCCCCGTCTCAAGATACGTCAAAGTAAACGTCAATCCATAGAAAACTGTCATTTTTGATACGTCTTGTGACGCGTATCTCGCACAAGATCAGTTTATTAATACGGCCCTTAGTTTTATAGCAGAGCTGTGTCATCATAACATAACGTACAGTAGGATAATTCTCTTTACATGAGGGCCGCACCGTCATATCCAACCACCGTAGATAAACACAATTTAACGATATCAAAGAATGTGTTTTACTTTCTGCAAGAGATCTTTTTTCTGACCGTCTGTATGAATGTCACAGCTGTTAGTATCAGCAAAAGTCAAAGTCAAGGGCAAATGTTTAAATTCCCAGCTAAATATATCTGACAGTTCATATTAGCTATCTCCATTTCCGTCATATAAAGAAGAGGGCTAAAATTTAATGTAACAGTCGTATTTTTACCCGACTATCCAAAAAGGAGGGTAATGTTTTTCGGATGTATATATATATATATACGTATGTATCCTTGTTTCTTTGTGACCTCCTGTAGGCTAAACGACTTGACGGATTTAAAAGTGCGGAGTATTGTTGAATTGGTAATTAATTATCCAAGGAGTATCATAGGCAATATTAGAACCTCCTCAGTCCTTATTCTGCAGGGGTAGTCGGGTTGGCAAAGCTTGCTTTTTGTTATTAATAAAACAAACAAAAGTGACAAGTACCAATGCCAAATTTGTAGAATAATAATGCCGTGTTTAATATGAAACATACGAGTAGATGTTGTTTACATAATATTCAACAAGAGCCTACTGGAGCAGAGGTAAATGCAGCATTGTAAAGGTACTGACGGGGTCTATAGAAAAAATTATGTATTATTTATTAAATGTCATATTTATCATAGGAATGTACCCTCACGGAAGGGATTGAGTGATTCATAAGAATGTTTTGTCGCACCGCTTTAGGACCGACAACGAAGCAAACGTCAGCTTACTTCGTCCAGTTCAGATACGACTGTACATACGAGTGTGTTTGATCGGGGCAAAGAAAAGTCAACCCTAATTTGCTGTTAAATTGTTGGTTACATCCGACCATGAAAAATATTAAATTGTAAAGTAGTTATTTTGTTATAATACTTGATGCTGTTATATTAAAATAACCATGTTTTACACGATATATTAACTTTACAATCAATAGACGTGTGTATACTTGAATATAATAATTTAATTTATAATTTATAAAACAGATCTTGAAGCTTCCCTCTTATAACTGGTATCAATTTAGAATATGTGAAAATAGAAAAAGCTTAGGTATATCTAAATTATTAGTATTATTACCTATATAAATATAAAATTAATATGCATTTTTTATGTATTATAATGAATGGCGCTGATCGATTTACAGTTATTGTGCTTCTAATTAGGAAGAGTATGTTGCTGAAGGAATGGTTTGCTTGTATCAAAAAAGTGTATGTATAGAAAGTGTACCTATAATTATGTAGATAGGGGATCGGCACCGATCGGTGCATTGAACGTGATCAGTGGGCCGGAGGCGCACGAGCTCGGGGTGTGTGCCAAATCCATGACAACAGCCACCGTTCACCGCCCCGCGAACATGACACTCAGATAATATCATTAATATTTAAGTGTTGTATATGAAAGGAAGTATGGCAACAATTTTCTAAGAGACCGGCTAGTTTGATAGGCAGAGAAAAATTTAATGTTCTAATTATGACATTTTTTTGTCGATATTTATTACGGCATCATGAACATATTAAATCTCGTTTTACTTAATAATTAGGTAGTTGTTTATAACAGGACGTAATGTATTGTGACACTTAGTGGACTAAGTACTGTGGAAATTAACGCTGGGAAGCAAATCTTAACCTTTTCAACGCCATGTCAAATACAAAACTCGTCACTCACACGCCAATGACAGCTTAAAACCAGAGCTAATTTCAACCTTACGTCATATACACTCGGGTCTATTTTTCGCTGTCAACCGTGACGGATATATGTGTGTTATGTGTCGTTGGCGTTGAACCAGTGGTGCGGATATATCCGTCAAAGGCGTTGAAAAGGTTAACAGCCTACACTCATCGGGATATTACAGACACCCGTTAAGCAGTCTGGTTAAGGATATGGCAGAGGCCTAAGGAGCGATTTCAATGTTTTCATATACCGTACCTACAACGCAATAATTATTGGTCATAATATATTTCTAAATTACTTAAGTAAAGCCCGGTTCCATAAAACAGAAATAAGATTTAACTTGAGATTATTCCACTGTATGTGACGTTTCACTGGTAAAGGTACCATCACCTTATGGCTGTGACCACAAGGTACCTTCACCTGCGAAACGTCACATATCATTATATATTTAGTCTCAGATTATTTGGTGTAATGAGCCTAACGTATCACTACGTACACACTTTGTCTTATTTTTAGTTTAACCAGAAGAACAGGAAACGTCAAATGGGGGCGCCGCCAAACATTTTGTATCTTTGTGTATATGAAAACGATAGTTTACATAATTTCCACATTATGGTGAGGTTTTTTTTATATTTCTGCTAATTTTTTGGACGGAAACGAATCTATGTTTTGGATTGAAACGCTCTTATATTGTAACTATTATTTGTAATGCCGCCTCGCAAATATCATAAATCATAACTAAAACGTACCGGCTACACATATCTTTCTCCGCTCAACCACGCTTTGCTGGATACCGGTTGGGGCTTAGACTGTCTTATACAAAACGTAAATAAATACTGCTGACCCGGCGGTGAATTAGGCTTTATTTAAAACTCAGTGTCGTAGTGATAACGTGTCGGTTCATTTAACCCTTCAAGGTCTCCACCAAACAACCGGCCAACTTTTTCGAACATAAGAAATGAAATTTTCGTTGTAATTAATAACAGGGGAAACTGCCCTATTATTGGCACCGATGTCGAAGAGGGCCTTTACGTAGTGTTGAACACTTATTTTTACGCATTATTTTTCACAGTGTATTAAGAAAATAAATTTATGAACACAAATTATTTTTGTTATTAAAAAAAATGAGTCGACGCTTAAGACACATTATATATTATTTACAAACTCGCTGTGCTGGCGCCCTGTATGGTCGTGTTTACCGCTGTGAATAAAACGTGCGTGCGAGAGTGACCGATGCTCTATCCGTTGCGATAAACATGGTCATAATACGGGCCCTGTAATAATAAAATAAGCTTAATGGCTTGTATTGTGTATTAGCAAATATAATTTATGTACCTACCTACTACTGTAAAACGTACTATTTTTAAGAATAATAAATAATTTGTAATACGTATTATAGAAGTGATATTTGAAACGCCAACGTTATGATGTCCTAGTGGTAAACCGGCGATGGGCGGGCATATAATTGGGATACACCTAATAAAATTATTTTCATCCATTCAGGCAAGGTCAGCCATTTTATAATTTAATGACTTTAATGTATGTATGTATTCCTAGTCAATATTTTGCGTGGTTCCGACGCGTTGATGTCTTGAGCTTCAAAAATTACAAAGGCCTAACAAGAAATACTTGTCTAAAAATAAAATTTAAAACAAATGACAATTGAATGTGATTTAGTAAAGGGTAACACAGACTAACAGTGCGGCGGCCGATTTCGGCCTGTCTTTATCGTATAAGAATTAACACATGCTATCAGTTTCTCGTACATACATTCATACATTCTCTTCATAGATTCTGGCCGACAAGCCGCGTGACAGACAGACTTAGGACTGCCGGCAGAGTGTTAGTCTGTGTTCCCCTCTAGCCTATTCCTCGAATTAGTTTTTGAATGACTATATTAAATATTATTTTTCAGAAGAGTTTATCAGGTTCGAAAGTTTTTCTGTAAACCGCGTAAACGCATGTTAACAACATACATCTGCCAAGTTTTAACTTATTTGTTTTTTATTATCATGATCATAACCGTTATCATCGTCATCGTCCAAGTTCTAAGTCCTGAGGTTAATAGATATTTAAAAAATCGCGTCGTCCACTTAGGTCACCTGACAGTATCCCCAAGTATTATTTTATTACTTTTTACGACCTGGGTTACCTCCAGGCCCCTTAGCCAAAATTAATTTACGCTAACTAGCTAAACCAATCGCGTCACTGGTAGATCACGTGACTCTTCATATGACGTGATCTACCAGTAACGCGATTGCTTTAAAAACGAAACGAATAGAAATGCTAGTTAGCGTAATACATCTTGGCTAAGGGCCCAGGTAATTGATCTCGGTGGATGTTCCCAAAATATTATTGCTCTATATATGGAGTACGACAAACTATTTATATTTGGGCAAGATTATATTGGGCAACTAACGTGTATATAAGGTACTAGACTGTGAACGTGTTAAGAAGCTACCTTCACATTAGGTAACTTAACTTTTCTTAAGACTATACAAACTTTAGGTAAATACGAGGTGCGGTCCAAAAGTTTCCGGCCTAACAAAGAAAAGAAGTACATATATTTACAAAACTTTATTTTTCGATATACCTAGTATCCCTCTATTTTAATGCACTTTTCAGATCTCTTAATAAGCATTTATATCCTCTTATAAAAATACTCGGAAGTTTTGTCCTCAAAATGAGCGTAAACCGCACGGGTCACTTCATCATCTGAAGAAAATCTTCTTCCCCTTAAGTCCTCCTTAAGTTTCGAGAACAAATAATAGTCACTCGGGGCCAGGTCGGGACTATAAGGTGGGTAGCGAATTTCCTCGAAGCCAGCATCTAACCTTTTTTATACCCTTCCTTTATCAGGAACTTGATCACGGAACGATATTCCAACTTAAACATTTCAAAAACTTTCAGACTTCCTATTGTTCTAAACGCTGTAAAATCAAAACCACAACCAACAGAAACCTCAAAACTATACATTAACAAGCAGAATAAATGACAATTACAATGACACCATTTTATTTTATTTTCAAACCGCCATATTTCTCCAGCCAAAAACTTTTGGATCCCACCTCGAACGCTTCCGTGTTTTCAATCCGGGAAAACGTGCACCGCCATTAAAGAGTTCCAATATAAATGTACCTATGCCAAATTAAACAGTGGGCGGCGGCGTCTTCATTCATTGAAAGCACTACCTACAATTTACATCTGATCTGTAATCATCATTCATTATATACAATGTAGTCCGGCTTGCGAGTTGCGCTCCAGGTCTCGCATAACTAGTGACGCGCTACGTTTCGGTAGTATGAATGTCTCTTCTATTATACAGTACTTAGTGATTACCTAAGTTCTATTATTATGCCGATATCTCATTATTTTCTCTATCCATTCAACGTAATGTTTTGTAATCAAAACAACTACCTAAGGAGTTGTAGTAACTATTTTGTTAGCATGCGCATGTTAACATGACGACTATAAACTTATGAAATTAATACAATTTTGTTTTCTTAATTGACGTTTGACGAATGTATGGTTCATTTGTTAGGCTTAGCACGCACTGCGATTAATTTCTTGCGGTATCAGTCTTGCTGAAACCGCCGAACCGCGAAGGAAGTCGCACTGCGGTTTGCGTTTTCGCGATTTTCACGTTCAGTATGACAATGGATTTCCGCAGAGTAGCATGTATTGTGGCCTTAGTCGCCAACGTAGGTACTGGGTTCACCCGCTAACAGATCAAAGACTTATGAAAGGATATTTTTGTCAAATGTACAGTGATGTGCGAAATAACCGAGACAATTTTTTTTACTACTACAGAATGTCAGTTAATAATTTTGATAAATTATTGCAAATGGTTTGCCCACATCTACAATTTGAAAATTTCACTATCTACCGGCAACGTACTATCTGACTCCGATGACATAATGCAGCGCACTACAACACACCTCACCGATCCGCTCTCGGAGCCGAACTGACGAAAGAACCCGAAAAAACCGCGTTTGCGAACCGCAGTGGGGATGCCACTATAAATAAAGTATGGGATACATAAAAACGCGCGTTTGCAAACCGCAAATTGAATTGCAACAAGTTACGTTTTTAAAATCAGGCACTGAAATAAATTGCAAGTGCGTGCGCTTATAAAGCATGCCGTACGTTACATTTTTTCCGGTTCTGAAACCGCTTGTGAAAAATCGCAGTGCGTGCTAAGCCTTAACGACAACACGAAACGATACCACTACCATGCTTATTTACTACGCTAAGGGCCGTTTCACAATCGACAAGTAAATTCATCTGTCAAATAAAGATAGCCCTCTCCTTGTCTATTTTCAAATGTAAGAAAGGTAAGGGGCTTAATTTATTTGACAGATATGCTTTACTTGACGATTGTGAAACAGGCGGTTAGACAAGTAGATACTACACTGCGTCAAGAGGCTTCATGACAGGCAACCCCAAAAGACCGAAATTACGTTTCCGTCAAACTAAAATTCACGCTTCTCATTATGTAACAATTAAATTAAAGCGAGGTATTTGTAAGTAAAAATTAACATGATTATTTGTTATGCAAGGCTGCAAATTTGTTGTTCGGCGCGAGTCCTGATACTGAAAACAGAGCAAGCGAAGGTTCTCAAAAATAGGATACTGAGCGTAGCGAGGGATACAAAGATACGAGACGCAAATAAAATAACTGCTGCCGTACAAAAGATAATTTTTCCCCTCACCGTAGTGAGGAAAACACTAGGTAGGTTGGTACTAGAAAAACGATTCCACGAGCATCAGAATAGTTAATACTATTCTCAATACTGCTTGAAAATATGGTCAAAGATGGTCTTGGTCGGGGTCACAACTACAAAGCACAACTTATATGAACAGGCCAACCATATCTTTGGCCTAGTACAAACAGGCCTGCAAAAATATTCTTGGGCTGTTTTTACGTTAATATGTGCAAATAGGCCGGAAATATTCATGACCAGGGCTTGAAAACCGGTTTATTTTCTGTACCGGTTAGAGCCACACTTTAACCCATAATAAAGGTTATTAATATCTCGGAGCGCAAACAAGGAACGAAATCCATTTACCGGTGAGAAAACGTGTCCTCCGTGTAAGCGTAAGGAATGACCGCTCGCTTAAGAATATAGGATTGGTTGGATGCATAGCAAACCAATCCTGTATTCTTAAGAGAGCGAGATTCTTAATCTAATAAGATTAGGTTTGATTTTCCACTGGCGCGACAGCGGTCATTAATTCCGTATCTAGACACCGAGTAACCGGTTAGGGAGCGCTTCAGAATAACTTTCCCAAATCAATTCGTTTGAACAACGTGACCTAAATAATTAATCTGTTTAACCTAAATAAATACCGGTTTATTTGTAACCGGTTACAAGCCCTGTTCTTGACCTTTCATATATGTGCTATGTGGTATGACGCTACTAATTGATCTATGTACAGTCAAGGTCATAAATATGTATACACTTTAGTACCTTGTCTATTTAATGTCATGTTTATACTGCCATATATGAATGTTACAGCGATTACAGTGACAAGGCACTAAAGTGTATACATATTTATGACCTTGACTGTACCTACATACGATGCTTGCACAGTTTTGTTTTATTTCGTCTCAGCAGTTGTGAAAAGCACTTGTATGCCTCGGAAGAAAGGGTAAGGCAACTCATATACATGTTCTAATATTGGCGATATTTTTTTAACTCGGATAATGAAAACCCTTCAAGTGTGATCAAATGTTTATTACTAGGTACATCACTTTCCAGCGAACTTGTGTTTGTATTATGTTATGAGTGTCAAAATCAAGACGATCATTCGCATAGTCAGGGCACAAATAACCAATTTCGCCTAATTTTGAAAATTGTTATATATGCCCTGAGTACTGGTCTATTTCCTTTTCATTTTCTTTGTCAATGCTTTGGGGATGTTCCATACTTGATCTGTAAAAAATAAATAAAGGAGCTTCTAAACGGGCTACATTTTTCTGCAATTTATAGCCGGCAATAGGTACCTATAAGGGCATTAGTCCAGGGTTTTTACTTTTTAACCTTGCATTAAATGTAAACAGCAGTTCTTTTTTCTTGAATAATATATTTGAGCCCAGCGCTCCAAATAATAAAAAATAATAAACATTTTTCAGGACCGGAGCAACAACACAAGCTATTAACTTGAAATTTGGCATAGTTGTATAAGTTGCTTGCCAGCATCTGTTTTTAGTAAAAAAATATAAAATTAATTTAATAAATAATTAAAAATGGGTCTAGTGGGGGTTGAAAAATTAAAGTGATTTGATTATAGCAAGTAGGGTGTCATATAAAAGGGTTCAATCTGCACATTTTATAATTTTCCAACTTCAAAACTATTTTTTTTATAATTTTCAGTGACGTACTTTTACTCACGAAAACTATCACGACTAAGTGGACTATTGATTCTTGAGTTAAAGACGAAAATCAGCTAAGATAACTTTAATTAGAACATTTGCTAATATTTGTGTTTTTTTGTAGATTGTTGTTTGTGTTTGTAAAAATGGCGACGGAACCCTACTCTAAGCATGGTCCGACGTGCTCTTGCCCGGGTTTTAATTGAGTCCTTCACTAGGTACATACGTACCTACCTATATTTTTATCTAATTCACGCATCAATTTAATAAGTGAATATGTACGTTAATCAACAAAATGTAAGCCAAAATAAATAATATCTACAAATAATAGCTTTGATATACTTAACAAGAAAAAACCTGACACGATCTCTTACCGCCAACGGAAAATGTTCTTTAGCTTTTCTTCAATGCGTATAATAATAAACAACGATGAACTCCGAGATACAACATTAGCAATAATCATTCCGATGGTAAGTCCCGCCACCTGAAATGGATTTCTTTTTTAAATAGCTTTTGCCCGCAGCTCCCATTAATCGTTATTCCCTTGGGCCCTGTCTAATTTTCCGGATGAAAAGTTCCTACCTATCCTTTGTCCATCTCCGGGGTCAGGGCTGCAAACTATCTCTGTAATCTATCAGTGTTCAAAGAATATCTAGGTTTTACCTACTATACACGCGTCACGAACATTCGTGACTCGAATCTAAAATTGAATAAGATGGACATAGGTACATAATAATGAGAGAGATGCAACGAAAATATTTCACAAATAACAGCCGCCATTACCAACAAGGTAACCTACCTGAATATTATATTAGTATATTATATTTGCTTACCGTAAAAGTTGAAAAATAAATGATCTTTGCTAAGTAAGTTGAGTAGAACTCGGCGTTACGAAAGACTGTTCCATTATTCGTTAGAACCTTTACCTTCATACTCGGAACTGTAGTCCATAAACCTGTGAAATGGGTGGCTTTTTGCAATGACATTGGTAATGAGAAAGGTTAGGCAAGACTGCTAAAATAAAACTGAGTGGATGATACGGTTTGGGCGCAAATAATCCCTTTTGCAAAACGGCCCTTCTGCAAAATATCCCGTTCTCAAAACGTCCCTTGACAAAAATTACGCCCTTTTCGCAGAATTTACCTTTCGGAAAACGTCCCTATCGCAAAACATTCCTTTCGCCAAACGCCCCTTTCGCAAAACATCCCGTTCGCTTAATTCTTACTTTAATTAAGTAAATTACAGGAATAAGCTAATTCGTTCAATTTTTGCAGACGGGACGTTAGTTTTGCGAATGGGGCATTTCATAGACGGGACGTTCTGAGAAAATGACGTTTTGCAGAAGGGACGGTCTGCGAAAGGGACTTTTACTGAAGCGACATCTTGCGAAAGGGATGGGACCTTTTGAGGAAGGGACGTTTTGCGAATGGGACGTAATTTTGGTGAAGGTACGTTTTGCGAACGGGGCCTTAAGCACCCAAACCATTGATACGTTTAGCTGGCGTTTAAAAACCACCAGGCTAATTTATAGCCCCTTTTATTGCTGTGGATAAATGTGGTTAATATCCGTCACTTTTGACACGAATGTAATTGCGCGACAGTGACGGATGATTTAGTCACATATTCCCATTTACCCACAGTAATCACTGTGGGTAAAACGCCACCTTAATGGGCCCGCGGAGACGTTAAAAGCAAAGCATTTAATTTAACCTAGCCAATGAAGTAAATGTTGGGTGTTGATGATATGATGAGATATGATGTTGTAATATATTCTATTATTTTTTGGAAATTATCGTATAGGTACTTAATTTTATTTCAATGATAACAATATGTAAATATTTAACACAAATAAATACTTAAAATTGAAGTAACTTAAGTAGAAATTAAATTAAAAAAAAAACTAACCAGGAAACCAGCACCTATACGGTACACCACGACCATATTTCTAAAACAATTAAAACTTAATTACATTTTAATATCGAAAGATACCTACTTACTTACAAGTGATAATACCTAATAAAAGGTATAAATGATGATTGACTTACGTTAAGAATTCGATTATGTATTAAATAATTGAACAAAAATCCTTTCATGCTACCAACTCTTCTAATATATAATGTTCTTGTAACTGTTATTGAAGCTCTGACCAAAGTTAAAGCCTGAAACGTGTTATCATATATTATTTAACGAGGCCTTATTGGTAGTGAAATGAATGACCCTGCCTACGATGCTACCAGTCCCGGATTCGATTCCCGGTAAGGCAGTGGCGGATTAGCCTCGTAGCAAGAGTAGCAAATGCTACGGGCCCCGGGCCCCGCGTACCAACGTTTTCTGACCGTAAAAAAGTATCTATTAAGATCGATTTTTTCGATCGATCAAGGTTATATTTAATACAATAAACTTGATAACCTAAAGCAATCCCAGGGCCCCTTTATAGAATTTGCTACAGGCCCCGCACTGACTTAATCCGGCACTGCGGTAAGGGCAAATATTTGTGGGATGAGCGCAACTAGGTGTATATGTTCCCGATTCTATATAGGTATATATTTGCTTCTTTATTTAAGTATGTTAATCGTCCTCTAGTGCCCATAGTACCCGTAAGCCTAAAGCTTAGTTTGGGACTAAGTCAATTTGTGTGAGAATGTCTCCTGATATTGATTTATTTATTTAAAACATCAACACGATAAGTGGCAAGCACCCGAGGAGTTCCATTCGGACCTGGGGTTAGGGTGTTATTATGTATCGAGAAAATGGCACTGACCCCAACGACTGACGAGCGTTGGTACCTAGTTGGTCAGTGTGTGTCAAATTTTATTGCGTAAAATTGTATGAATTCTTACGTTGGTAAGGACACTTGCAAATGCCAGAAAGTACATTATGTTACTCCAGATGCCGAGGCCGGTGCTGTCAAGGAGCAGCGGTCGGCGGCTGCACAGCAGAAGCTTTCTGGCTTCGTACCTATATAGTCCGGGCAACGAATGATTGTGAATGGAAAGGTTGAAAGCAGAAAGTTTGACTTCAGAACTTTGTTTGGACTAGTTAGGAGACCGCCACCAAGTCCCCACCATATACCGCCACAAAAGAGCACAAAGAAGGTCCCGTTTTTAGGGTTCCGTAGTCAAACTAGGAACCCTTATAGTTTCGCCATGTCCGTCTATCCGCGGATTACCTCAGAGACTTGGTACTACAAAGCTGTAATTTGGCATGGTTACATATTAATTTCGCCGCTAAATTTGTAAAATAAAATCTTGAAAAATCGTTTTTTTTTTTCACGTAAAACGGGGTGATTTTTTTTACTCGTCTATTAAATAAACTCTATTTCATAGTGTGGGGAATCATTGGATAGGTTTTCCAAAAATATTCCTTGTTGACTACGAAACCCTAAGAAACGTGACGTAAAAAACGCACTTTTGAGAATCTATTGTTTTTCGGAGAACTAAATTTCCTATGATGCATCGTTTTCGAGATGGCTTACCTCCGAGGGATGGGGACTTTAGGTTTTTCTCATAACTAGGTAGTCAATACTCAATACTCAAACAAAGTCCCGAGTCAAATTTCCTGCTTTCGACCTTTCCATCCACATCCCCCTTGTTCGTTTAGTTTGGTAAATGAGTGGCTTTACCAAGCTAAACAAAGAAATGTAAAAATAATTACACTTAAGTAAGTATTACTTACGCTATAATTAGCATTGGCAGGCATGGATTGACGTTAATCAAGCATTTTCCGGGCTATGAATTTTATTTTTATTCATATAATATTATATTACCTATGTAACTCCTTAAATCTAAGAGCGATAAGTATATTAAAAAATGGCATTATTAGACTGGACGGTTATCTACCTTATGTCACATAGGTTGACTAGAAGAACTAACATCGGCGCTAAAGGAAACACAGGTCCTAGTAGTGTCACCAAAGCGAACTGCATCACTGCACATAAAAAAAAATATGAAGGTAGTCAATCAATTAAAAAATCGGACACCCTAGCTTTCCAGATAGTCCACAATTACATACAATCGTGTAGGTAACTACATCGTTAAGGACAAAAATTAAGAAATTTTAACTTTTCCAGGTGCGTCACGACATTCAGTCATACATTTAGTGACGTTAATTTTCGTGACGCAACGGAAAAGTTACCATTTCTTAATTCTTGTCTATAACTAGGTATGTACACTTTTTTTTAAAACGCCCTATCACGCCTCTTTCCCACACGAAGGCAGTAACTACGCCTTGGCACTTGCTACCGCTCTGGCCGAGTACTTTGCACCTATCTTCCTGGACGATATAACCGATAATTATTATTGTAAAGCCTCCTAGAGTGACCTCCCCGGGCGTTATAAATTATAATTCTCTGTACTGTTTCGTAAATCTATTTTCATCAATCTTCTTCATTTCACCATATCTACCACCACCGTAACATGACTCTTTTAAATCTTAACGTCATCTTTAAAACCACAGAGATCCGTCATCATCACTAAGCACCATATTACGCAAGCAACGCCTTTACCACTGCATGAATCCTGCTTTCGGGCCTCTTCTGCCAAATTGAACTTGCTTGGCGTATAAGTGTAAACGAGTATCAACACTTCAAAGTACGCCAGCATTGGCAGCGTTTCCTTTTCCGGCCAACAGAGTGTCGGGCATGTTTCACGTTATTTCTCACAATCACTTCGAATTTAGCCCCCAGTTAATAGCAAGGATTATAAAAGCGCCGTAATTCTTATCTCGAAATAAACGCTTAGGTACAGTCGAGTTCAAAGGTATGTAATCACTTTTGCGCCTTATCCCATTGAAATAAGGTGCAAAAGTGTAAGTCATATTTTTGAACTCGACTGTACCTACCTAAAAAATTAAATTTATTAGCCATCGTTTTCTCCGTTACTTTGTTTAGTCTATATTCTCTCTCCCAAGAAGGTGTCTCCTCAGTGATGTATTTTCCTTGATTAAAATCAGTTCTTGCATTGAAAATAAATCTGGAAATTTTGAAATGTAATTACTAATTACTTAAGTCAATACAAATACAAAAGCAAAGCCATTTAGATTCTACCGATAATACTTTATCACAGGTCTCGGATTAGCCCAGAAAGTATTTACTTAGTGATACGAATATTTTAATTCAAAATACAAACGGCCTTTGGAAGTTTCTTGAGTAATTTATAATTTTGCCACCAGTCAGTAACGTAACGTAAAGTCCACAGTTTATGGAGTTTAAGTTAACAAGGTGCGATCTCAATATCGTACCAATTATGAATTTAACGTACTTACCCCTTCATATAGACGATAACTCTAAATAAAACATGTCGTAAAAAGATGGTTGCAAACAATACAATGAAAACATCGTTCAGACATGTAAATGGCCACCGGTGTGAAGTTAGCGGCCAAAAGTTGGCGGCCGATTGGCTCCAACATTTGGCCGCCAACTTTTGGCCGCTAACTTCACACCGAAATTACCCTACCAAATTAAGAAGTTCTATCACAAACTGTTTCAACATATCAACAAATAGTTCCTTTTGCGACTGAAGTGAAGGACCTGGATATGATTATTAACAGCTGTGTGGCTTGGGCTCCCCGGGTGTCTGATGTTTGTCGTAAAGTACCCAACTCGTTGAGAACACTTAGCAGCCTAAGTTTCAAAAATGTTTTATAACAAACTTCAAAAAAGTTGGAGTAGAGTTCTCGACTGTATGTATTACATTTTTTGCTCTTTTATGTATGTTCACACGTAACTTTTGACTCACGGGACCAATTTCAATAATTCTTTTTTTGTTTGATACCTATCAATGTGTGTGTGTTTGTATCAAATGGATGTGACTATATGTGTATTATTGCATATCAAAGGTGCTTTCTAAAACAGCTTTTGTTAAACCTCTACCTCGATTGGTTTAGACGATATGACTTAGCGGCCAAAATAATATCGACCTAATTTTCAATACTTATTTTTTTTTCATTATTTCTAGATTGATGAATGGGATGTGACTAACAATGTATTATTGCATACCTAAAGAGCTATCTAAAACATCTTTTTATACATCTCTACCTCGATTGGTTTAGACGATATGACTTAGCGGCCAAAATAATATCGACCTAATTTTCAATACTTATTTTTTTTTCATTATTTCTAGATCGATGAATGGGATGTGACTATAAATGTATTATTGCATATATAAAGAGCTATCTAAAACAGCTTTTTGTACATCTCTACCTCGATTGGTTTAGACGATATGACTTAGCGGCCAAAATAATATCGACCTAATTTTCAATTCTTATTTTTTTTTCATGATTTCTAGATCGATGAATGGGATGTGACTATAAATTTATTATTTCATATCTAAAAAGCTATCTAAAACAGCTTTTGTTAAACCTCTACCTCGATTAGTTTAGACGATATGACTTAGCGGCCAAAATAATATCGACCTTATTTTAAATACTTATTTTTTTTCATTATTTCTAGATCGATGAATGAGATGTGACTAATAATGTATTATTGCATATCTAAAGAGCTATCTAAAACAGCTTTTTGTACATCTCTACCTCGATTGGTTTAGACGATATGACTTAGCGGCCAAAATAATATCGACCTAATTTTCAATACTTATTTTTTTTTTCATTATTTCTAGATCGATGAATGGGATGTGACTATATGTGTATTATTGTATATCTAAAGAGCTTTCTAAAACGGCTTTTGGTAAACCTCTACCTCGATTGGTTTAGACGATATGACTTAGCGGCCAAAATAATATCGATCTAATTTTAAATACTTATTTTTTTTCATGATTTCTAGATTGATGAATGGGATGTGACTATACAATTATTATTTCATATCCAAAAAGCTATCTAAAACAGCTTTTTGTACATCTCTACCTCGATTGGTTTAGACGATATGACTAAGCGGCCAAAATAATATCGACCTAATTTTCAGTACTTATTCTTTTTTTCATGATTTCTAGATCGATGAATGGGATGTGACTATATGTGTTTTATTGTATATCTAAGGAGCTTTCTAGAAAAGCTTTTCGTATACCTCTACCTCGATTGGTTTAGACGATATGAGTTAGCGAGCAAAATAATATCGACCTATTTTTCAATACTTATTTTTTTTACATTATTTCTAGATCGATGAATGGGATGTGACTATAAATTTATTATTTCATATCTAAAAAGCTATCTTAAACAGCTTTTTGTACATCTCTACCTCGATTGGTTTAGATGATATGACTTAGCGACCAAAATAATATTGACCTAATTTTAAATACTGATTTTTTTTTCATTATTTCTAGATCGATGAATGGAATGTGACTAATAATGTATTATTGCATACCTAAAGAGCTATCTAAGACATCTTTTTGTACATCTCTACCTCGATTGTTTTAGACGATATGACTTAGCGGCCAAAATAATATCGACCTAATTTTCAATACTTATTTTTTTTTTATTGATTTCTAGATCGATGAATGGGATGTGACTATATGTGTATTATTGTATATCTATGGAGCTTTATAAAAAAGCTTTTGGTAAACCTCTACCTCGATTGGTTTAGACGATATGAGTTAGCGAACAAAATAATATCGACCTAATTTTAAAAACTTATTTTTTTTTATTATTTCTAGATCGATGAATGGGATGTGACTATATGTGTATTATTGCATATCTAATGCCCTTTATAAAACAGCTTTTTGTACATCTCTACCTCGATTGGTTTAGACGATATGACTTAGCGGCCAAAAGAATGTCGACTTAATTTTAAATACTTATTTTTTTTTCATTATTTCTAGATTGATGAATGGGATGTGACTAATAATGTATTATTGCCTACCTAAAGAGCTATCTAAATCATCTTTTTGTATATCTCTACCTCGATTGTTTTAGACGATATGACTTAGCGGCCAAAATAATATCGACCTAATTTTCAATACTTATTTTTTTTTCATGATTTCTAGATCGATGAATGGGATGCGACTATATGTGTATTATTGCATATCTAATGCCCTTTATAAAACAGCTTTTTGTACATCTCTACCTCGATTGGTTTAGACGATATGACTTAGCGGCCAAAATAATGTCGACCTAATTTTAAATACTTATTTTTTTTCATTATTTCTAGATCGATGAATGGGATGTGACTATATGTGTATTATTGTATATCTAAGGAGCTTTCTAAAAAAGCTTTTGGTAAACCTCTACCTCGATTGGTTTAGACGATACGAGTTAGCGAACAAAATAATATCGACCTAATTTTAAAAACTTATTTTTTTTTCATTATTTCTAGATCGATGAATGGGATGTGACTATATGTGTATTATTGCATATCTAATGCCCTTTATAAAACAGCTTTTTGTACATCTCTAGCTCGATTGGTTTAGACGATATGACTTAGCAGCCAAAAGAATGTCGACCTAATTTTAAATACTTATTTTTTTTTCATTATTTCTAGATCGATGAATGGGATGTGACTAATAATGTATTATTGCATACCTAAAGAGCTATCTAAAACATCTTTTTGTACATCTCTACCTCGATTGTTTAAGACGATATGACTTAGCGGCCAAAATAATATCGACCTAATTTTCAATACTTATTTTTTTTTTCATGATTTCTAGATCGATGAATGGGATGTGACTATATGTGTATTATTGCATACCTAAAGAGCTATCTGAAACATCTTTTTGTACATCTCTACCTCGATTGGTTTAGACGATATGACTTAGCGGCCAAAAGAATGTCGACCTAATTTTAAATATTTTTTTTTTTTCATTATTTCTAGATTGATGAATGGGATGTGACTAATAATGTATTATTGCATACCTAAAGAGCTATCTAAATCATCTTTTTGTACATCTCTACCTCGATTGTTTTAGACGATATGACTTAGCGGCCAAAATAATATCGACCTAATTTGCAGTACTTATTCTTTTTTTCATGATTTCTAGATCGATGAATGGGATATGACTATATGTGTTTTATTGTTTATCTAAGGAGCTTTCTAAAAAAGCTTTTGTTAAACCTTTACCTCGATTGGTTTAGACGATATGAGTTAGCAAGCAAAATAATATCGCCCAATTTTTAATACTTTTTTTTTTTTACATTATTTCTAGATCGATGAATGGGATGTGACTTTAAATTAATATTTCATATCTAAGAAGCTATCTAAAACAGCTTTTTGTACATCTCTACCTCGATTGGTTTAGACGATATGACTTAGCGGCCAAAATAATATCGACCTTATTTTCAATTCTTATTTTTTTTCATTATTTCTAGATCGATGAATGGGATGTGACTATATGTTTATTATTGCATACCTAAAGAGCTATCTAAAACAGCTTTTTGTACATCTCTACCTCGATTGGTTTAGACGATATGACTTAGCGGTCAAAATAATATCAACATATATTTCAATACTTTTTTTTTTTATTATTTCTAGATCGATGAATGGGATGTGACTATAAATTTATTATTTCATATCTAAAAAGCTATCTTAAACAGCTTTTTGTACATCTCTACCTCGATTGGTTTAGATGATATGACTTAGCGACCAAAATAATATTGACCTAATTTTAAATACTGATTTTTTTTTCATTATTTCTAGATCGATGAATGGAATGTGACTAATAATGTATTATTGCATACCTAAAGAGCTATCTAAGACATCTTTTTGTACATCTCTACCTCGATTGTTTTAGACGATATGACTTAGCGGCCAAAATAATATCGACCTAATTTTCAATACTTATTTTTTTTTTATTGATTTCTAGATCGATGAATGGGATGTGACTATATGTGTATTATTGTATATCTATGGAGCTTTATAAAAAAGCTTTTGGTAAACCTCTACCTCGATTGGTTTAGACGATATGAGTTAGCGAACAAAATAATATCGACCTAATTTTAAAAACTTATTTTTTTTTATTATTTCTAGATCGATGAATGGGATGTGACTATATGTGTATTATTGCATATCTAATGCCCTTTATAAAACAGCTTTTTGTACATCTCTACCTCGATTGGTTTAGACGATATGACTTAGCGGCCAAAAGAATGTCGACTTAATTTTAAATACTTATTTTTTTTTCATTATTTCTAGATTGATGAATGGGATGTGACTAATAATGTATTATTGCCTACCTAAAGAGCTATCTAAATCATCTTTTTGTATATCTCTACCTCGATTGTTTTAGACGATATGACTTAGCGGCCAAAATCATATCGACCTAATTTTCAATACTTATTTTTTTTTCATGATTTCTAGATCGATGAATGGGATGCGACTATATGTTTATTATTGCATATCTAATGCCCTTTATAAAACAGCTTTTTGTACATCTCTACCTCGATTGGTTTAGACGATATGACTTAGCGGCCAAAATAATGTCGACCTAATTTTAAATACTTATTTTTTTTCATTATTTCTAGATCGATGAATGGGATGTGACTATATGTGTATTATTGTATATCTAAGGAGCTTTCTAAAAAAGCTTTTGGTAAACCTCTACCTCGATTGGTTTAGACGATACGAGTTAGCGAACAAAATAATATCGACCTAATTTTAAAAACTTATTTTTTTTTCATTATTTCTAGATCGATGAATGGGATGTGACTATATGTGTATTATTGCATATCTAATGCCCTTTATAAAACAGCTTTTTGTACATCTCTAGCTCGATTGGTTTAGACGATATTACTTAGCAGCCAAAAGAATGTCGACCTAATTTTAAATACTTATTTTTTTTTCATTATTTCTAGATCGATGAATGGGATGTGACTAATAATGTATTATTGCATACCTAAAGAGCTATCTAAAACATCTTTTTGTACATCTCTACCTCGATTGTTTAAGACGATATGACTTAGCGGCCAAAATAATATCGACCTAATTTTCAATACTTATTTTTTTTTTCATGATTTCTAGATCGATGAATGGGATGTGACTATATGTGTATTATTGCATACCTAAAGAGCTATCTGAAACATCTTTTTGTACATCTCTACCTCGATTGGTTTAGACGATATGACTTAGCGGCCAAAAGAATGTCGACCTAATTTTAAATATTTTTTTTTTTTCATTATTTCTAGATTGATGAATGGGATGTGACTAATAATGTATTATTGCATACCTAAAGAGCTATCTAAATCATCTTTTTGTACATCTCTACCTCGATTGTTTTAGACGATATGACTTAGCGGCCAAAATAATATCGACCTAATTTGCAGTACTTATTCTTTTTTTCATGATTTCTAGATCGATGAATGGGATATGACTATATGTGTTTTATTGTTTATCTAAGGAGCTTTCTAAAAAAGCTTTTGTTAAACCTTTACCTCGATTGGTTTAGACGATATGAGTTAGCAAGCAAAATAATATCGCCCAATTTTTAATACTTTTTTTTTTTTACATTATTTCTAGATCGATGAATGGGATGTGACTTTAAATTAATATTTCATATCTAAGAAGCTATCTAAAACAGCTTTTTGTACATCTCTACCTCGATTGGTTTAGACGATATGACTTAGCGGCCAAAATAATATCGACCTTATTTTCAATTCTTATTTTTTTTCATTATTTCTAGATCGATGAATGGGATGTGACTATATGTTTATTATTGCATACCTAAAGAGCTATCTAAAACAGCTTTTTGTACATCTCTACCTCGATTGGTTTAGACGATATGACTTAGCGGTCAAAATAATATCAACATATATTTCAATACTTTTTTTTTTTATTATTTCTAGATCGATGAATGGGATGTGTTTATCAATTTATTATTTAATATCTAAAGAGCTATCTAAAACAGCTTTTTGTACATCTCTACCTCGATTGGTTTAGATGATATGACTTAGCGACCAAAATAATATTGACCTAATTTTAAAAACTTATTTTTTTTTATTATTTCTAGATCGATGAATGGGATGTGATTATATGTGTATTATTGCATATCTAATGCCCTTTATAAAACAGCTTTTTGTACATCTCTACCTCGATTGGTTTAGACGATATGACTTAGCGGCCAAAAGAATGTCGACTTAATTTTAAATACTTATTTTTTTTTCATTATTTCTAGATTGATGAATGGGATGTGACTAATAATGTATTATTGCATACCTAAAGAGCTATCTAAATCATCTTTTTGTACATCTCTACCTCGATTGTTTTAGACGATATGACTTAGCGGCCAAAATAATATCGACCTAATTTTCAATACTTATTTTTTTTTTATTGATTTCTAGATTGATGAATGGGATGTGACTATATGTGTATTATTGTATATCTAAGGAGCTTTCTAAAAAAGCTTTTGGTAAACCTCTACCTCGATTGGTTTAGACGATACGAGTTAGCGAACAAAATAATATCGACCTAATTTTAAAAACTTATTTTTTTTTCATTATTTCTAGTTCGATGAATGGGATGTGACTGTATGTGTATTATTGCATCTCTAATGCCCTTTATAAAACAGCTTTTTGTACATCTCTACCTCGATTGGTTTAGACGATATGACTTAGCGGCCAAAAGAATGTCGACTTAATTTTCAGTACTTATTTTTTTTTTCATGATTTCTAGATCGATGAATGGGATGTGACTATATGTGTTTTATTATATATCTAAGGAGCTTTCTAAAAAAGCTTTTCGTATACCTCTACCTCGATTGGTTTAGACGATATGAGTTAGCGAGCAAAATAATATCGACCTATTTTTCAATACTTATTTTTTTTTACATTATTTCTAGATCGATGAATGGGATGTGACTATAAATTTATTATTTCATATCCAAAAAGCTATCTAAAACAGCTTTTTGTACATCTCTACCTCGATTGGTTTAGACGATATGACTTAGCGGCCAAAATAATATCGACCTAATTTTCAGTACTTATTCTTTTTTTCATGATTTCTAGATCGATGAATGGGATGTGACTATATGTGTTTTATTGTATATCTAAGGAGCTTTCTAAAAAAGCTTTTCGTATACCTCTACCTCGATTGGTTTAGACGATATGAGTTAGCAAGCAAAATAATATCGCCCAATTTTTAATACTTATTTTTTTTTACATTATTTCTAGATCGATGAATGGGATGTGACTATAAATTTATTATTTCATATCTAAAAAGCTATCTAAAACAGCTTTTTGTACATCTCTACCTCGATTGGTTTAGACGATATGACTTAGCGGCCAAAATAATATCGACCTAATTTTCAATTCGTATTTTTTTTCATTATTTCTAGATCGATGAATGGGATGTGACTATATGTTTATTATTGCATACCTAAAGAGCTATCTAAAACAGCTTTTTGTACATCTCTACCTCGATTGGTTTAGACGATATGACTTAGCGGCCAAAATAATATCAACATATATTTCAATACTTTTTTTTTTTATTATTTCTAGATCGATGAATGGGATGTGTTTATCAATTTATTATTTTATATCTAAAGAGCTATCTAAAACAGCTTTTTGTACATCTCTACCTCGATTGGTTTAGACGATACGAGTTAGCGAACAAAATAATATCGACCTAATTTTAAAAACTTATTTTTTTTTCATTATTTCTAGATCGATGAATGGGATGTGACTGTATGTGTATTATTGCATCTCTAATGCCCTTTATAAAACAGCTTTTTGTACATCTCTACCTCGATTGGTTTAGACGATATGACTTAGCGGTCAAAATAATATCGACCTAATTTTCAGTACTTATTCTTTTTTTCATGATTTCTAGATCGATGAATGGGATGTGACTATATGTGTTTTATTGTATATCTAAGGAGCTTTCTAAAAAAGCTTTTCGTATACCTCTACTTCGATTGGTTTAGACGATATGAGTTAGCGAGCAAAATAATATCGACCTATTTTTAATACTTATTTTTTTTTACAATATTTCTAGATCGATGAATGGGATGTGACTATAAATTTTGTTATTTTATATCTAAAAAGCTATCTAAAACAGCTTTTTGTACATCTCTACCTCGATTGGTTTAGACGATATGACTTAGCGGCCAAAATAATATCGACCTAATTTTCAGTACTTATTCTTTTTTTCATGATTTCTAGATCGATGAATGGGATGTGACTATATGTGTTTTATTGTATATCTAAGGAGCTTTCTAAAAAAGCTTTTCGTATACCTCTACTTCGATTGGTTTAGACAATATGAGTTAGCGAGCAAAATAATATCGACCTATTTTTCAATACTTATTTTTTTTTACATTATTTCTAGATCGATGAATGGGATGTGACTATAAATTTTGTTATTTTATATCTAAAAAGCTATCTAAAACAGCTTTTTGTACATCTCTACCTCGATTGGTTTAGACGATATGACTTAGCGGCCAAAATAATATCGACCTAATTTTCAATTCTTATTTTTTTTCATGATTTCTAGATCGATGAATGGGATGTGACTATAAATGAATTATTGCATACCTAAAGAGCTATCTAAAACATCTTTTTGTACATTTCTACCTCGATTGGTTAAGACGATATGACCTTGCGGCCAAAATAATATCGACCTAATTTTCAGTACTTATTCTTTTTTTCATTATTTTTTTCATGAATCCGAGTCCTTGAATAGGATAGACGAAGTACCTTCCATTTTTTCCAAAGCCTCAATAATATCCTTCTTTTCATCTTTGTTACGACAAAGTGTAACCAGTTTATTATAAGCATTAGCAACAGCGTGTGTGTAGTATTTCGTATTTAATAATTTATACGAATTTGCAATGAAAGCGTCAACCGTCGCCAAATCTCTCATCAATATAACACTTATAAAGAAGTCTTTGATGTTGTTTTTTTTCTTTATCTCTGACTTGTCTATATCTTTGCACATACACTTTACAATATGTGCGCAGCACAAAAATATTGGTGTGTAGTAGTCGTTTACAATCATATTATTGAAGCACAGTTTCAGATATCCAGGCAATGTGCAATGATTAAAAGACTTACACACCGCATTAATGAGCGCAAAGCTGAAATCTGTTACGACCCCCGAAAATGCAGGCCAACAGTTACTGGTCTCACAAAAGACTTTAAAGTCGTTTAACAATTTAAATATTGAGTTCGTGTCGTGCTTAGAAGAGATCATCGAAAAAACGGAATATATGCGCTCTGTTAGCTTTAATTGAATGACACCGCTATACAGAAATATTCTTTTGATAGACTTTTCCCCGTTAGGTGGCCTGCAGACTCCACCTGTTGCATCAAAGTGCAATAGGGTTATTTTCACAAACTCTGATAACGTTTACTTGGTCGTCACTAAAAAGTTTCACTACGAGAGGAAATGACAATTCCTGTACATAGTCCGGGTGGTCTTTATGATATAGAAATAAGTTCAATATATCATTTTTAGAACGATCATTTCCACCCATAGCTTCTGATCTCACTTTTTTGATCGTAGCGTCGGATTTGACCGATCGAAGGTTTTTCGTTTTCTGTAAGTGAGGCTGGTCTAAATTTAGGAGATACTCTTTCTTATGAGCAAGAGGTTTTGTTTTAATGAGTTTATTTTTTTCCATTGTCCTTTCGAGGCCTCGCAATTGTCTAGTCAAATTGTGGGCATGGGAAAAATTTAGGTTGGTACTACGTACAGTCACAACATGATCTGAAAGTACGATTTTAAATTTTTTACAATTCGTTTGCTTGCATGACGCTACTATTGTAATTTTGTTATTTTTTGAACATTTTTTGTGATCAATATTTATAAGACACGTATTATTAACGTTTTTTTCGATGCTTTCGAAAATTTGAATAGCTTGAAGAAAAAATTGAAGTTTAAGGGTGAAAGCCGTTTGTAAGAACAAATTGTATAAAAATTTGGCGGAAGAACGTGAATTTTTTTGTAAATGTAAGCGCTATCGGGCTGTTAGAGGTCGCGTTAGACGCGGGACGACGACTTGTATCTAAATCAATAATAAAAACGAGATGGTTCAAATATTTTTTTAAATTTTAATATGAAAATACTGTTTTTTAATAATATTTTTAAGTTTTTACAGGAAAATGTATTCTAAAATGGATCAAAACTAATGCAAAACTACCTTGCAAATATGGTTGCGCCGTGCTGAAAATGAAAAGGTACGGCACTACTATATAGACCCCAAACTGGAGAAATTTGTATGTGGCGGTTAATTATTATTAATAAACAGCATTTTCATATTAAAATACAAAAAATCTTTGAGCCATGTCGTTTTTATTAGTGATTTAGATACAAGTCGTCGTCCCGCGTCTAACGAGATCTCTCACGGCCCGTTAGCGCTTAAATTGACAAAAATATTCACGTTCTTCCACCAAAGTTGTATACAATTTGTTCTGAAAAACGGCTTTCACCCTTAAAATTCAATTTTTTCCTCAAGCGATCCAATTTTTTAAATTGTTTTAGCTTACTCTCGCCGTCCCGCGTCTAACAAGACTGGCTACGGCCCGTTAGGGCGTTTAGTTGAAAAATTATAAAATTTTTCTGTATTGAACCGAGGTGATGTGGTGAATCGAAACTTCCATAACCGCCACATACAAATTTCTCCAGTTTTGGATCTACATAGTGGTGCCGTACATTTTCATTTTCAGCACGGCGTCGCCGTATTTGCAACGTAGTTTTGCATTAGTTTTGATCCATTTTAGAATACATTTTCCTGTAAAAACTTAAAATTATTCTTATAAAACAGTATTTTCATATTAAAAAAAAAAATCTTTTAGCCATCTCGTTTTTATTAGTGATTAAGATACAAGTCGTCGTCTCGCGTCTAACGAGACCTCTTACGGCCCGTAAACGCTTAAATTGATTAAAATATTCACGTTCTTCCGCCAAAATTGTATACAATTTGTTCTTAAAAACGGCTTTCACTCTTAAACTTAATTTTTTTCCTCAAGCGATCCAAATTTTTAAATTGTTTTAGCTTCCCCTCGCTGGCCCGCGTCTAACAAGACCAACTACGGCCCGTTAGCGCGTTTGGTTGAAAAAGTATCAAATTTTTCTGTATTGAACCGAGGTGATGTGGTAAATCGAAATTTCCATAACCGCCACATACAAATTTCTCCAGTTTTGGGTCTACATAGTAGTGCCGTACATTTTAATTTTCAGCACGGCGCCGCCGTATTTGCAACGTAGTTTTGCATTAGTTTTTAGAATACATTTTCATTTTAGATTACCATTTTAGAATACATTTTCCTGTAAAAAATTAAAATTATTATTAAAAAACAGTATATTCATATTAAAATAAAAAAAAATTGTGACACATCTCGTTTTTATTAGTGATTTAGATACAAGTCGTCGTCTCGCGTCTAACGAGACCTCTCACGGCCCGTTAGCGCTTAAATTGACAAAAATATTCACGTTCTTCCGCCAAATTTTTATACAATTTGTTCTTAAAAACGGCTTTCACTCTTAAACTTAATTTTTTTCCTCAAGCGATCCAAATTTTTAAATTGTTTTAGCTTCCCCTCGCTGGCTCGCGTCTAACAAGACCAACTACGGCCCGTTAGCGCGTTTGGTTGAAAAAGTATCAAATTTTTCTGTATTGAACCGAGGTGATGTGGTAAATCGAAATTTCCATAACCGCCACATACAAATTTCTCCAGTTTTGGGTCTACATAGTAGTGCCGTACATTTTAATTTTCAGCACGGCGTCGCCGTATTTGCAACGTAGTTTTGCATTAGTTTTGATCCATTTTAGAATACATTTTCCTGTAAAAACTTAAAATTATTCTTATAAAACAGTATTTTCATATTAAAATAAAAAAATCTTTGAAACATCTCGTTTTTATTAGTGATTAAGATACAAGTCGTCGTCTCGCGTCTAACGAGACCTCTTACGGCCCGTTAGCGCTTAAATTGACAAAAATATTCACGTTCTTCCGGCAAAGTTTTATAGAATTTGTTCTTAAAAACGGCTTTCACCCTTAAAATTCAATTTTTTCCTCAAGCGATCCAAATTTTTATATTGTTTTAGCTTACTCTCGCCGTCCCGCGTCTAACAAGACTGGCTACGGCCCGTTAGCGCGTTTGATTGAAAAATTATCAAATTTTTCTGTATTGAACCGAGGTGATGTGGTAAATCGAAATTTCCATAACCGCCACATACAAATTTCTCCAGTTTTGGGTCTACATAGTAGTGCCGTACATTTTAATTTTCAGCACGGCGCCGCTGTATTTGCAACGTAGTTTTGCATTAGTTTTGATCCATTTCAGAATACATTTTCCTGTAAAAACTTGAAATTATTCTTAAAAAACAGTATTTTCATATTAAAATAAATAAAAATCTTTGAGCCATCTTGTTTTTATTATCGATTTAGATACAAGTTGTCGCAGCGCGTCTAACGAGACAACTAACGGCCCGTTAGCGCTTACATTTACGAAAATATTCACTTTCTTCCGCCAACTTTTTATATAATTTGTTCCTAATAACGGCTTTCACCCTTAAACTTAAACAACTCTTCGCCTTGCGGTGTAAATTATTGATATTTTTAATTTTTTTTCATCCCCATTTTATTATTTATTTAGATTCAGCTCGTCACTCCACGTCTAACGCCACCCTTCACGGTCCGTTAAAGCTTAGATTTACAAAAAGTATTTGATTCTTTAACTGTAGGTATAATTAATAAATGATTTTGATTGATCGCTAATAACAATGCATTGTTCAAAGAAAAACGCCTTTAAACAAATATCATTAGAGGTGCATAAACTGAAACCACAGTTTGGAGAAAATGAAAAAGTTACAGCCGATGACTGTAAAATGATTTCTCTAGCTTTGAAGGATTGCAAATATAAACATTTTGCCCACCTCTTCAAAATAATAAATGAAAATGTTAGTTTTCGAAACTTTCACTTTTATAATCTTGATCTAAGGAATACCACACTCACAAGTGACGGATTAAAACTGGCGGTAGCCAAATTTAACTTGAGCTCTAAGCCAGATTCCCCCAAACTACGTCACATCAGTTATGAACTATTATGTGACTATTTCCAATTGCCCAACACACTACGAAATCGCACGAGGATCTATAAGGTCTGGTTGAAGACACACAAAGATGCTGCAATATTTCCCTCGGTAAACCAATGTGATAATTATCTTCCCACCAATTCACCGACGTATGATGAAATCCCAGAGTTGAGGCAAATGGAAATAGATCCCAGTGATGATGTTATTTCTGACAAAAACATCATATTGGATGACATAATGTTATCTTCTTCTGTACCCTCGTTAAGAGATATAAGTTCTGAACGGGCTCTGTTAACCCAGCAATGCCCAAATGCAGATGACGACTTCTTGGGTTTAAACACATCACCATTAATCTGCAATACAGTTTTCGATACTACCGGACCCGAATTGTGCAAAAATAATAGCGGCAGTGACATTAATCACACAGATGCGGTAAAGTACAATGGTTCAATAGCACATAATGTGTCACCAGACATACAGCGTGTTACAAAAGCTGTTCTGAACATTTCAAGTCCAAACGTTTCGACCGAAATACTACCCATTGGGTCCAAAAATGTCGCTAATCTTACCCATGACGACGTAATCGAGGGATCGTATACCATGGACGAAAAAGTATGGAATGAAATGTTTACAAATGGTAAACTGAACAGTTTTACGTACCCCTATATCCTGAAAAAGAGCATCGAAAAAAACGTTAATAATACATGTCTTATAAATATTGATCACAAAAAATATTCAAAAAATAACAAAATTACAATAGTAGCGTCATGCAAGCATACGCATTGTAAAAAATTTAAAATCGTACTTTCAGATCATGTTGTGACTGTACGTAGTACCAACCTAAATTTTTCTCATGCCCACTATTTGACTAGACAATTGCGAGGCCTCGAAAGGACAATGGAAAAAAATAAACTCATTAAAACAAAACCTCTTGCTCATAAGAAAGAGTATCTCCTAAATTTAGACCAGCCTCACTTACAGAAAACGAAAAACCTTCGATCGGTCAAATCCGACGCTACGATCAGAAAAGTGAGATCAGAAGCTCTGGGTGGAAATGATCGTTCTAAAAATGATATATTGGACTTATTTCTATATCATAAAGACCACCCGGACTATGTACAGGAATTGTCATTTCCTCTCGTAGTGAAACTTTTTAGTGACGACCAAGTAAACGTTATCAGAGTTTGTGAAAAAACCCTATTGCACTTTGATGCAACAGGTGGAGTCTGCAGGCCACCTAACGGGGAAAAGTCTATCAAAAGAATATTTCTGTATAGCGGTGTCATTCAATTAAAGCTAACAGAGCGCATATATTCCGTTTTTTCGATGATCTCTTCTAAGCACGACACGAACTCAATATTTAAATTGTTAAACGACTTTAAAGTCTTTTGTGAGACCAGTAACTGTTGGCCTGCATTTTCGGGGGTCGTAACAGATTTCAGCTTTGCGCTCATTAATGCGGTGTGTAAGTCTTTTAATCATTGCACATTGCCTGAATATCTGAAACTGTGCTTCAATAATATGATTGTAAACGACTACTACACACCAATATTTTTGTGCTGCGCACATATTGTAAAGTGTATGTGCAAAGATATAGACAAGTCAGAGATAAAGAAAAAAAACAACATCAAAGACTTCTTTATAAGTGTTATATTGATGAGAGATTTGGCGACGGTTGACGCTTTCATTGCAAATTCGTATATATTATTAAATACGAAATACTACACACACGCTGTTGCTAATGCTTATAATAAACTGGTTACGCTTTGTCGTAACAAAGATGAAAAGAAGGATATTATTGAGGCTTTGGAAAAAATGGAAGGTACTTCGTCTACCCTATTCAAGGACTCGGACTCCAAAAAAGAATCAATTTATGCTGGGAGCCCTTACTACATGCGGTGTAAAACGATAGAAAGAGACATAATCATTGAATCCTCGGGTCAAAAGTTAAACATGTATTACGATCCGACTCTATATGCGACTTTTGTAACGAAGTACATTCCATATTTACCTCTATGGAGCAATCTGATGAAAGATGCGCGCACGAGCAATTCTCCTGTGGAAAATTACTTTGGACAATTGAAACATCACGTTTTGAACGGCCAAAGTAATTTAAAATGTACCCAATTAATAAGAAAATTGCGATCCGACATTTTATCGTTATCTAACGAGATTCTCAATCAAATCCCAAAAAAAAGATTAAGTAAAACACCCAAGTTGAGACAAGCAGAGGAAGTATGGCAAAAGAAAAAAAAACCTGCACTTAGCCACTTTGATGGCAGGTTCCTAAAAGAGGTTAAAATAGAAGGTGAGTTGCTCGAATTTAACGACACTACGTTTTGTAAATACTGTCGACGGGGCACAAACGCGGAGAGCGTCACAACGTCATGGGTTGCGTGCAATTTGTGCAATGACTGGGTGCACCAGTCATGTGCTCGGTCAGAAGGCTATTGTTTTACTGATTTAGAAGAGTTTATGTGTGAGTATTGTCACACCAATGCAACTTTAACAAAACCCCACATCCGATCAGTTCGCTCAAATGGCAATACTCGTCAAGGCTGCGATAAACGGGGCCTCGACGTATTTCCAAATGGTTTGGCGAAGGATGTCGGCTACTACACACGCATCGACAGGGGATACACGGTAACCAAACTGGCCTCATTACATTTTTCATTAAACTTCTTACCGGAGGACGACTACTCGACCCTGCAGCCGAATCAATACTTGTCCGGTTTTGTTGTGGAACACGCGTGCCACATATATAACAACAATAAATGTAACATTGTAAATGTAGAGAAATCTACATTTATTTTTGGAGGCGGTGTCCGTACGGAAGGTTTCTTGGAGGCACTTAACATACCTACCGAAATCGACACCGTATTTATAATATGCCTGTACCAACATTTCACAATGGTTGTGTTGTCAATAAAAAAAAGGACAATAACTATCATCGATCCATTGGGAAAGGAAAAGGCTCTAAGCAAAATATATTTAAAAGAAGCTAATCAACTTTTGAACGAGAAAAATATAAAAATCAAGATAACTGAAGTCAACATGGTAGAACACACTAAACAAAATGATTCTTATAACTGTGGCCCCATGTTGATATACTTCTTCTCGTGTTATGTAAAAAAAACATCGTTGGTCACAGAAACTTTCGATTTCGACAGCTACAGAACTGAACTAAAATACATGATTTTAGAGAAAAGTGACCGAATGGACCAATTATGCTTTTTCTGTTCCAAAAATATACACGACGATCACGACTATTTTCAATGTCATTTCTGTTACAGAAAAGTTCATTTGAAAAGTAATTGTATTTTATCAATAACAGACAAGCGTGCCGATATGACAATTGAACAAAAATTAATAAATTTGAATAATATTTGCGAGTTGTGCACAATATATTTGGGCAAGTCCTAAATCGACCAAGTCCACCGGTACGGACAGATTGGGCCCGTCTTATCCACGCTTAAAATTCAGAATTACTATTTTTTTATATTTCTAAACATACTTGGCATCCAAAATAATGTCAGGTTATGTTTTAATACTATTTTTTTACATTATTTCTAGATCGATGAATGGAATTAGACCACATGCATAATATATCGTATTTAATAGACTAATAAAGACAGCTTTTAGTTGTTAGCTTAAATGGTATAACTTAGCAGCAAAAAAATATTTTCTATCAACTTCTAAAATCATGTATTTCTGTTCAGTTCTGTAGCTTTAATCGAAATCCTTTGTGACTAACGATGTTTCTTATATTTGTTATACGAATCATTTTTAGTGTGTTAAATACTTCCTTCAATAAATGCTTATAGCTTTTTTTGTCCCAATGGATTGATGATGGTTATTGTCCTAGTTGTGATTGACAGCACAACCATTGTGAAATGTTGGTAAAAGCATTCGGCTGCAGAGTCGAGTAAACGTCGTAAGGCAAGAAATTAAATGAAAAATGTAATGAGGCCAGTTTGGTAACCGTGTCTCGATGCGTGAGTAGTAGTTGACATCCTTCGCCAAACCTATTGGAAAAACGTCGAAGCCCTGTTTATCGCAGCCGCTAAGTCATATCGTCTAACCCAATCGAGGTAGAAGTTTACTAAAAATGGTTTTAGATAGCTTATTAAATATGCAATAACACGCTTATAGTTAAATCCCATTCATCGATCAAATAATAATGTAAAAAGAATTAAGCATTAAAAATTAATCTGATATATATCTGGCTGCTAAATAAATAATACCGTTCAAACTGCTAAGTAAGCTGTTTGACATAGCTCCTTAGATATGCAATAATACTCTTATAGTCACATCCTATTCATCGATCTAGAAATAATGTAAAAAAATTAAGTATTAAAATTTAGTTCGATGTTTTTTTGGCCGCTAAGTCATATCGTCTAAACCAATAGAGATAGAGCTTTACAAAAAGCTGTTTTAGATAGCTCCTGAGATATGCAATAATACCCTTATAAAAAAATCGTATACATCAATCTAGAAATAATGAAAAAATAATAAGTATTAAAAATTAAATCGACATTATTTTGGCCGCTAAGTCATATCGTCTAAATCAATCAAGGTAGAGGTTTACCAAAAGCTGTTTCATAAAGCTCCTTAGATATACAATAATACACATATAGTCCCATCCCATTCATCGAGCTAAAAATAGTAAAAAAAAAGGATTGAAAATTAGGTCGATATTATTTTGGCCGCTAAGTCATATCGTCTAAACCAATCGAGGTAAAGGTTTAACACAAGCTGTTTTAGAAAGCTCCTTAGATATATAATAATACACATATAGCCACATCCCATTCATTGATCTAGAAATAGTGAAAAAAAAGTTAGTATTGAAAATTAGGTCGGTATTATTTTGGCCGCTAAGTCATATCGTCTAAACCAATCGAGGTAGAGATGTACAAAAAGCTGTTTTAGATAGCTCTTTAGATATGCAATAATACATTATTAGTCACATCCCATTCATCGATCTAGAAATAATGAAAAAAAATAAGTATTTAAAATAAGGTCAATACTATTTTGGCCGCTAAGTCATATCGTCTGAACTAATTGAGGTAGAGGTTTAACAAAAGCTGTTTTAGATAGCTTTTTAGATATGAAATAATAAATTTATAGTCACATCCCATTCATCGATCTAGAAATCATGAAAAAAAAAATAAGAATTGAAAATTAGGTCGATATTATTTTGGCCGCTAAGTCATATCGTCTAAACCAATCGAGGTAGAGATGTACAAAAAGCTGTTTTAGATAGCTCTTTAGATATGCAATAATACATTATTAGTCACATCCCATTCATCGATCTAGAAATAATGAAAAAAAATAAGTATTTAAAATAAGGTCGATATTATTTTGGCCGCTAAGTCATATCGTCTAAACTAATCGAGGTAGAGGTTTAACAAAAGCTGTTTTAGATAGCTTTTTAGATATGAAATAATAAATTTATAGTCACATCCCATTCATCGATCTAGAAATCATGAAAAAAAAATAAGAATTGAAAATTAGGTCGATATTATTTTGGCCGCTAAGTCATATCGTCTAAACCAATCGAGGTAGAGATGTACAAAAAGCTGTATTGGATAGCTCTTTATATATGCAATAATACATTTATAGTCACATCCCATTCATCGATCTAGAAATAATGAAAAAAAAAATAAGTATTGAAAATTAGGTCGATATTATTTTGGCCGTTAAGTCATATCGTCTAAACCAATCGAGGTAGAGATGTACAAAAAGATGTTTTAGATAGCTTTTTAGGTATGCAATAATACATTATTAGTCACATCCCATTCATCGATCTAGAAATAATGAAAAAAAAAATAAGTATTGAAAATTAGGTCGATATTATTTTGGCCGCTAAGTCATATCGTCTAAACCAATCGAGGTAGAGATGTACAAAAAGCTGTTTTAGATAGCTCTTTAGATATGCAATAATACATTATTAGTCACATCCCATTCATCGATCTAGAAATAATGAAAAAAAAAATAAGTATTGAAAATTAGGTCGATATTATTTTGGCCGCTAAGTCATATCGTCTAAACCAATCGAGGTAGAGATGTACAAAAAGCTGTTTTAGATAGCTCTTTAGATATGCAATAATACATTATTAGTCACATCCCATTCATCGATCTAGAAATAATGAAAAAAAAAATAAGTATTGAAAATTAGGTCGATATTATTTTGGCCGCTAAGTCATATCGTCTAAACTAATCGAGGTAGAGGTTTAACAAAAGCTGTTTTAGATAGCTTTTTAGATATGAAATAATAAATTTATAGTCACATCCCATTCATCGATCTAGAAATCATGAAAAAAAAAATAAGAATTGAAAATTAGGTCGATATTATTTTGGCCGCTAAGTCATATCGTCTAAACCAATCGAGGTAGAGATGTACAAAAAGCTGTTTTAGATAGCTCTTTAGATATGCAATAATACATTATTAGTCACATCCCATTCATCGATCTAGAAATAATGAAAAAAAAATAAGTATTTAAAATAAGGTCGATATTATTTTGGCCGCTAAGTCATATCGTCTAAACTAATCGAGGTAGAGGTTTAACAAAAGCTGTTTTAGATAGCTTTTTAGATATGAAATAATAAATTTATAGTCACATCCCATTCATCGATCTATAAATCATGAAAAAAAAATAAGAATTGAAAATTAGGTCGATATTATTTTGGCCGCTAAGTCATATCGTCTAAACCAATCGAGGTAGAGATGTACAAAAAGCTGTTTTAGATAGCTCTTTAGATATGCAATAATACATTATTAGTCACATCTCATTCATCGATCTAGAAATAATGAAAAAAAATAAGTATTTAAAATAAGGTCGATATTATTTTGGCCGCTAAGTCATATCGTCTAAACTAATCGAGGTAGAGGTTTAACAAAAGCTGTTTTAGATAGCTTTTTAGATATGAAATAATAAATTTATAGTCACATCCCATTCATCGATCTAGAAATCATGAAAAAAAAAATAAGAATTGAAAATTAGGTCGATATTATTTTGGCCGCTAAGTCATATCGTCTAAACCAATCGAGGTAGAGATGTACAAAAAGCTGTTTTAGATAGCTCTTTAGATATGCAATAATACATTTATAGTGACATCCCATTCATCGATCTAGAAATCATGAAAAAAAAATAAGAATTGAAAATTAGGTCGATATTATTTTGGCCGCTAAGTCATATCGTCTAAACCAATCGAGGTAGAGATGTACAAAAAGCTGTTTTAGATAGCTCTTTAGATATGCAATAATACATTATTAGTCACATCCCATTCATCGATCTAGAAATAATGAAAAAAAAAATAAGTATTGAAAATTAGGTCGATATTATTTTGGCCGCTAAGTCATATCGTCTAAACTAATCGAGGTAGAGGTTTAACAAAAGCTGTTTTAGATAGCTTTTTAGATATGAAATAATAAATTTATAGTCACATCCCATTCATCGATCTAGAAATCATGAAAAAAAAAATAAGAATTGAAAATTAGGTCGATATTATTTTGGCCGCTAAGTCATATCGTCTAAACCAATCGAGGTAGAGATGTACAAAAAGCTGTTTTAGATAGCTCTTTAGATATGCAATAATACATTATTAGTCACATCCCATTCATCGATCTAGAAATAATGAAAAAAAAATAAGTATTTAAAATAAGGTCGATATTATTTTGGCCGCTAAGTCATATCGTCTAAACTAATCGAGGTAGAGGTTTAACAAAAGCTGTTTTAGATAGCTTTTTAGATATGAAATAATAAATTTATAGTCACATCCCATTCATCGATCTATAAATCATGAAAAAAAAATAAGAATTGAAAATTAGGTCGATATTATTTTGGCCGCTAAGTCATATCGTCTAAACCAATCGAGGTAGAGATGTACAAAAAGCTGTTTTAGATAGCTCTTTAGATATGCAATAATACATTATTAGTCACATCTCATTCATCGATCTAGAAATAATGAAAAAAAATAAGTATTTAAAATAAGGTCGATATTATTTTGGCCGCTAAGTCATATCGTCTAAACTAATCGAGGTAGAGGTTTAACAAAAGCTGTTTTAGATAGCTTTTTAGATATGAAATAATAAATTTATAGTCACATCCCATTCATCGATCTAGAAATCATGAAAAAAAAAATAAGAATTGAAAATTAGGTCGATATTATTTTGGCCGCTAAGTCATATCGTCTAAACCAATCGAGGTAGAGATGTACAAAAAGCTGTTTTAGATAGCTCTTTAGATATGCAATAATACATTATTAGTCACATCTCATTCATCGATCTAGAAATAATGAAAAAAAATAAGTATTTAAAATAAGGTCGATATTAATTTGGCCGCTAAGTCATATCGTCTAAACTAATCGAGGTAGAGGTTTAACAAAAGCTGTTTTAGATAGCTTTTTAGATATGAAATAATAAATTTATAGTCACATCCCATTCATCGATCTAGAAATAATGAAAAAAAAAATAAGTATTGAAAATTAGGTCGATATTATTTTGGCCGCTAAGTCATATCGTCTAAACCAATCGAGGTAGAGATGTACAAAAAGCTGTTTTAGATAGCTCTTTAGATATGCAATAATACATTTATAGTGACATCCCATTCATCGATCTAGAAATCATGAAAAAAAAATAAGAATTGAAAATTAGGTCGATATTATTTTGGCCGCTAAGTCATATCGTCTAAACCAATCGAGGTAGAGATGTACAAAAAGCTGTTTTAGATAGCTCTTTATATATGCAATAATACATTTATAGTCACATCCCATTCATCGATCTAGAAATAATGAAAAAAAAAATAAGT
This sequence comes from Tortrix viridana, assembly GCA_963241965.1. Classification (NCBI taxonomy): domain Eukaryota; kingdom Metazoa; phylum Arthropoda; class Insecta; order Lepidoptera; family Tortricidae; genus Tortrix; species Tortrix viridana. The sequence goes on along the minus strand of OY725171.1, from coordinate 53,391,917 downwards.
ATTGAAAATTAGGTCGATATTATTTTGGCCGCTAAGTCATATCGTCTAAACCAATCGAGGTAGAGATGTACAAAAAGCGGTTTTAGATAGCTCTTTAGATATGCAATAATACATTATTAGTCACATCCCATTCATCGATCTAGAAATAATGAAAAAAAATAAGTATTTAAAATAAGGTCGATATTATTTTGGCCGCTAAGTCATATCGTCTAAACTAATCGAGGTAGAGGTTTAACAAAAGCTGTTTTAGATAGCTTTTTAGATATGAAATAATAAATTTATAGTCACATCCCATTCATCGATCTAGAAATCATGAAAAAAAAAATAAGAATTGAAAATTAGGTCGATATTATTTTGGCCGCTAAGTCATATCGTCTAAACCAATCGAGGTAGAGATGTACAAAAAGCTGTTTTAGATAGCTCTTTAGATATGCAATAATACATTTATAGTGACATCCCATTCATCGATCTAGAAATCATGAAAAAAAAATAAGAATTGAAAATTAGGTCGATATTATTTTGGCCGCTAAGTCATATCGTCTAAACCAATCGAGGTAGAGATGTACAAAAAGCTGTTTTAGATAGCTCTTTAGATATGCAATAATACATTATTAGTCACATCCCATTCATCGATCTAGAAATAATGAAAAAAAAATAAGTATTTAAAATAAGGTCGATATTATTTTGGCCGCTAAGTCATATCGTCTAAACTAATCGAGGTAGAGGTTTAACAAAAGCTGTTTTAGATAGCTTTTTAGATATGAAATAATAAATTTATAGTCACATCCCATTCATCGATCTAGAAATCATGAAAAAAAAATAAGAATTGAAAATTAGGTCGATATTATTTTGGCCGCTAAGTCATATCGTCTAAACCAATCGAGGTAGAGATGTACAAAAAGCTGTTTTAGATAGCTCTTTAGATATGCAATAATACATTATTAGTCACATCCCATTCATCGATCTAGAAATAATGAAAAAAAAATAAGTATTTAAAATAAGGTCGATATTATTTTGGCCGCTAAGTCATATCGTCTAAACTAATCGAGGTAGAGGTTTAACAAAAGCTGTTTTAGATAGCTTTTTAGATATGAAATAATAAATTTATAGTCACATCCCATTCATCGATCTAGAAATCATGAAAAAAAAATAAGAATTGAAAATTAGGTCGATATTATTTTGGCCGCTAAGTCATATCGTCTAAACCAATCGAGGTAGAGATGTACAAAAAGCTGTTTTAGATAGCTCTTTATATATGCAATAATACATTCATAGTCACATCCCATTCATCGATCTAGAAATAATGAAAAAAAAAATAAGTATTGAAAATTAGGTCGATATTATTTTGGCCGCTAAGTCATATCGTCTAAACCAATCGAGGTAGAGATGTACAAAAAGCTGTTTTAGATAGCTCTTTAGATATGCAATAATACATTATTAGTCACATCCCATTCATCGATCTAGAAATAATGAAAAAAAATAAGTATTTAAAATAAGGTCGATATTATTTTGGCCGCTAAGTCATATCGTCTAAACTAATCGAGGTAGAGGTTTAACAAAAGCTGTTTTAGATAGCTTTTTAGATATGAAATAATAAATTTATAGTCACATCCCATTCATCGATCTAGAAATAATGAAAAAAAAAATAAGTATTGAAAATTAGGTCGATATTATTTTGGCCGCTAAGTCATATCGTCTAAACCAATCGAGGTAGAGATGTACAAAAAGCTGTTTTAGATAGCTCTTTAGATATGCAATAATACATTTATAGTGACATCCCATTCATCGATCTAGAAATCATGAAAAAAAAATAAGAATTGAAAATTAGGTCGATATTATTTTGGCCGCTAAGTCATATCGTCTAAACCAATCGAGGTAGAGATGTACAAAAAGCTGTTTTAGATAGCTCTTTATATATGCAATAATACATTTATAGTCACATCCCATTCATCGATCTAGAAATAATGAAAAAAAAATAAGAATTGAAAATTAGGTCGATATTATTTTGGCCGCTAAGTCATATCGTCTAAACTAATCGAGGTAGAGGTTTAACAAAAGCTGTTTTAGATAGCTTTTTAGATATGAAATAATAAATTTATAGTCACATCCCATTCATCGATCTAGAAATAATGAAAAAAAAAATAAGTATTGAAAATTAGGTCGATATTATTTTGGCCGCTAAGTCATATCGTCTAAACCAATCGAGGTAGAGATGTACAAAAAGCGGTTTTAGATAGCTCTTTAGATATGCAATAATACATTATTAGTCACATCCCATTCATCGATCTAGAAATAATGAAAAAAAAATAAGTATTTAAAATAAGGTCGATATTATTTTGGCCGCTAAGTCATATCGTCTAAACTAATCGAGGTAGAGGTTTAACAAAAGCTGTTTTAGATAGCTTTTTAGATATGAAATAATAAATTTATAGTCACATCCCATTCATCGATCTAGAAATCATGAAAAAAAAATAAGAATTGAAAATTAGGTCGATATTATTTTGGCCGCTAAGTCATATCGTCTAAACCAATCGAGGTAGAGATGTACAAAAAGCTGTTTTAGATAGCTCTTTATATATGCAATAATACATTTATAGTCACATCCCATTCATCGATCTAGAAATAATGAAAAAAAAAATAAGTATTGAAAATTAGGTCGATATTATTTTGGCCGCTAAGTCATATCGTCTAAACCAATCGAGGTAGAGATGTACAAAAAGCTGTTTTAGATAGCTCTTTAGATATGCAATAATACATTATTAGTCACATCCCATTCATCGATCTAGAAATAATGAAAAAAAATAAGTATTTAAAATAAGGTCGATATTATTTTGGCCGCTAAGTCATATCGTCTAAACTAATCGAGGTAGAGGTTTAACAAAAGCTGTTTTAGATAGCTTTTTAGATATGAAATAATAAATTTATAGTCACATCCCATTCATCGATCTAGAAATCATGAAAAAAAAATAAGAATTGAAAATTAGGTCGATATTATTTTGGCCGCTAAGTCATATCGTCTAAACCAATCGAGGTAGAGATGTACAAAAAGCTGTTTTAGATAGCTCTTTAGATATGCAATAATACATTATTAGTCACATCCCATTCATCGATCTAGAAATAATGAAAAAAAAATAAGTATTTAAAATAAGGTCGATATTATTTTGGCCGCTAAGTCATATCGTCTAAACTAATCGAGGTAGAGGTTTAACAAAAGCTGTTTTAGATAGCTTTTTAGATATGAAATAATAAATTTATAGTCACATCCCATTCATCGATCTAGAAATCATGAAAAAAAAATAAGAATTGAAAATTAGGTCGATATTATTTTGGCCGCTAAGTCATATCGTCTAAACCAATCGAGGTAGAGATGTACAAAAAGCTGTTTTAGATAGCTCTTTATATATGCAATAATACATTTATAGTCACATCCCATTCATCGATCTAGAAATAATGAAAAAAAAAATAAGTATTGAAAATTAGGTCGATATTATTTTGGCCGCTAAGTCATATCGTCTAAACCAATCGAGGTAGAGATGTACAAAAAGCTGTTTTAGATAGCTCTTTAGATATGCAATAATACATTATTAGTCACATCCCATTCATCGATCTAGAAATAATGAAAAAAAATAAGTATTTAAAATAAGGTCGATATTATTTTGGCCGCTAAGTCATATCGTCTAAACTAATCGAGGTAGAGGTTTAACAAAAGCTGTTTTAGATAGCTTTTTAGATATGAAATAATAAATTTATAGTCACATCCCATTCATCGATCTAGAAATAATGAAAAAAAAAATAAGTATTGAAAATTAGGTCGATATTATTTTGGCCGCTAAGTCATATCGTCTAAACCAATCGAGGTAGAGATGTACAAAAAGCTGTTTTAGATAGCTCTTTAGATATGCAATAATACATTTATAGTGACATCCCATTCATCGATCTAGAAATCATGAAAAAAAAATAAGAATTGAAAATTAGGTCGATATTATTTTGGCCGCTAAGTCATATCGTCTAAACCAATCGAGGTAGAGATGTACAAAAAGCTGTTTTAGATAGCTCTTTATATATGCAATAATACATTTATAGTGACATCCCATTCATCGATCTAGAAATCATGAAAAAAAAATAAGAATTGAAAATTAGGTCGATATTATTTTGGCCGCTAAGTCATATCGTCTAAACCAATCGAGGTAGAGATGTACAAAAAGCTGTTTTAGATAGCTCTTTAGATATGCAATAATACATTTATAGTGACATCCCATTCATCGATCTAGAAATCATGAAAAAAAAATAAGAATTGAAAATTAGGTCGATATTATTTTGGCCGCTAAGTCATATCGTCTAAACTAATCGAGGTAGAGGTTTAACAAAAGCTGTTTTAGATAGCTTTTTAGATATGAAATAATAAATTTATAGTCACATCCCATTCATCGATCTAGAAATCATGAAAAAAAAATAAGAATTGAAAATTAGGTCGATATTATTTTGGCCGCTAAGTCATATCGTCTAAACCAATCGAGGTAGAGATGTACAAAAAGCTGTTTTAGATAGCTCTTTATATATGCAATAATACATTTATAGTCACATCCCATTCATCGATCTAGAAATAATGAAAAAAAAAATAAGTATTGAAAATTAGGTCGATATTATTTTGGCCGCTAAGTCATATCGTCTAAACCAATCGAGGTAGAGATGTACAAAAAGCGGTTTTAGATAGCTCTTTAGATATGCAATAATACATTATTAGTCACATCCCATTCATCGATCTAGAAATAATGAAAAAAAATAAGTATTTAAAATAAGGTCGATATTATTTTGGCCGCTAAGTCATATCGTCTAAACTAATCGAGGTAGAGGTTTAACAAAAGCTGTTTTAGATAGCTTTTTAGATATGAAATAATAAATTTATAGTCACATCCCATTCATCGATCTAGAAATCATGAAAAAAAAAATAAGTATTGAAAATTAGGTCGATATTATTTTGGCCGCTAAGTCATATCGTCTAAACCAATCGAGGTAGAGATGTACAAAAAGCTGTTTTAGATAGCTCTTTAGATATGCAATAATACATTATTAGTCACATCTCATTCATCGATCTAGAAATAATGAAAAAAAATAAGTATTTAAAATAAGGTCGATATTATTTTGGCCGCTAAGTCATATCGTCTAAACTAATCGAGGTAGAGGTTTAACAAAAGCTGTTTTAGATAGCTTTTTAGATATGAAATAATTAATTTATAGTCACATCCCATTCATCAATCTAGAAATCATGAAAAAAAAATAAGAATTGAAAATTAGGTCGATATTATTTTGGCCGCTAAGTCATATCGTCTAAACCAATCGAGGTAGAGATGTACAAAAAGCTGTTTTAGATAGCTCTTTATATATGCAATAATACATTTATAGTCACATCCCATTCATCGATCTAGAAATAATGAAAAAAAAAAAGTATTGAAAATTAGGTCGATATTATTTTGGCCGCTAAGTCATAAAGTCTAAACCAATCGAGGTAGAGATGTACAAAAAGATGTTTTAGATAGCTCTTTAGGTATGCAATAATACATTATTAGTCACATCCCATTCATCAATCTAGAAATAATGAAAAAAAAATAAGTATTGAAAATTAGGTCGATATTATTTTGGCCGCTAAGTCATATCGTCTAAACCAATCGAGGTAGAGGTTTAACAAAAGCTGTTTTAGAAAGCACCTTTGATATGCAATAATACACATATAGTCACATCCATTTGATACAAACACACACACATTGATAGGTATCAAACAAAAAAAGAATTATTGAAATTGGTCCCGTGAGTCAAAAGTTACGTGTGAACATACATAAAAGAGCAAAAAATTTAATACATACAGTCGAGAACTCTACTCCAACTTTTTTGAAGTTTGTTATAAAACATTTTTGAAACTTAGGCTGCTAAGTGTTCTCAACGAGTTGGGTACTTTACGACAAACATCAGACACCTGGGGAGCCCAAGCCACACAGCTGTTAATAATCATATCCAGGTCCTTCACTTCAGTCGCAAAAGGAACTATTTGTTGATATGTTGAAACAGTTTGTGATAGAACTTCTTAGTTTGGTAGGGTAATTTCGGTGTGAAGTTAGCGGCCAAAAGTTGGCGGCCAAATGTTGGAGCCAATCGGCCGCCAACTTTTGGCCGCTAACTTCACACCGGTTAAATGGCCCGCAATTTACACTCAAGTATTTCACTCTGAAAGAGTTCCCTTCCAATAGTCCCGGAAGGAAAAAGAATATACCCTGAAATATTAAATGTAGAGTAATTTCATTATAAGACGGTATAGATTAGGTACCTACATGGTTCTCTTAACAAAAATTCAACGTTACAGTATACATGCAAAACTTTGCATTCATAATTCTAAACATAATTATCTACCGTAGTTTAGTGGTCACCATCGTCAACTAAGTATGCAGTACTCGCGTAACCCTTATAGGTAAAGTGAATCAGGCCGTTCGACGAAGATATAAAAGATATTAAAAATATCCATAATCACCAAAATCAGTAATAGTTACCTTTATCCAAGCAAAATAAAACATAACTGGAAACGTTAGTGTGAAGGAAACCACAAAAGTTTTAAACGCGTAGGATTGCATGTACGATTCGTAAGTCCTGTGATTCTCTTGTTTGTTTATATAATTTAAAGGTATTTTCAGTATCTAAAAATGTATAACATGAACGAACATTAGACAATAACCTATCAGTATCTCTTAGGAAGCTTTCTTTCTACTAGTTATGTTACAAGGAAACGAGCGGTGAGCTCAGAAATCTTAATCGTCCAATGGAATTTCTATATTTTCCAAGCTACGCACAGTGCAGCAATGCTATTGGTGCATTTATCTCCACCAATTCGGTAAAAATAGGTACAATCAATCTCGTACTGGTCTAGCGCTTAAAGTTGGAGGTTCCTGCGGTAGGGAGGCGGGGCGGTGCGGGAGGGGTGTTTTCGTTACGTCAAATGACGCGAGACTTCAGTCGGGCGTCGGTCAGCATCTCTGTCGTCAACACGAGTTGTTTGGACTGGCCGCTTTGAACAAAACGCACACGAGATTTAACAACCGAAGATGAGTCCTCCGATTAGGGCTCAAACTAAACAAGTTGTTTAAAAAGTATACGAACATTTTAAGGCAAGAAAATCAGATCCTAAATTCTACTGAGCATAAAGATGACATATTAATGTACATAAAACCAGGTAAGTACAGTCAAGGTCATAAATATGTGTACACGTTTAGTACCTTGTCACTTTAATCGCTGTGACATTAATATAATTATGTCAGTTTAAACATGACATAAAATAGACAAGGTACTAAAATGTACACATATTTATGACCTTGACTACATAAATATTACAAAAATTACTATCTCAGCGACGAGATAATGGATTAATTTATTATAAATTTACGACATGGGGAATCAGATGGTAATGAAAGCGATTCACATCATACGTCTACTGACAGCGATTCGAGTAGCGATATGGAGACAGATTAATTAATTTGAATTTAAGTTCCTTACATTTATATTAAATCATACTCGTATTGTAACTTATTTTGTCAGTTTATTTTATCATACATAATTATACCAAATCTATTTAGGTACACACTTGTCGTGAGATATATTGTCATTCTGTTCTGTTCTGTTACGTCACATGTTTCCCCTCCCGCACCGCTTCACTACCGCACGGCAGAAACCTTCAACGTTAAGCGCTTGAAATGTAACTTCCTAAAGTTAGCGATAGGTAGCCATAAAATACTTCATTTTACTTACAAATTCACCAACTATTTGAACCATTACGAGAGAAATGGCAAAAATCACAGTTAAGATTATTTCTTCAAGATTTTTCTGAATCATATTTTCCTTTATTAAAGTGTGATCAACGTTATACTTGAATTCGAACATGTGCGCCACCATAACAAGCAATCCGGCTACCTAAAAAATAAAAAGTAACAGTGTGTTACTTGTTAAGTTCATATAATTACCTACCTACTCGTACCTAATTTCAAACTGCGTATTAATTTATATATTTATATTAGGTTATAAATAAATATAAAATCTTACCAGGCCTAAAAAAACCGCCGCTGCTGTGATAGAACGGGCATATTTAGCTATACCAGTGTCATAGTTAGCCAGAATACTCTTTAGTGATGACCTCGTCTTCAACTTTTGACTCATTGAATATTCCGTCCTAAGGAATAAAATATTAGTAATATAAGTTTCTATCAAAAATGTCTATTTGGGACAAGCTTTTGTTGCCGACTGTATTTTTTTGCACAGTCATCAATCTGCTTATCGAGTGTTTTGTAGCAGGTCCTATGGCCATCATCCGACTGCATCATCAGACCAGCTCCATGGCACCATATTATTGCATTGTCACCGAAGTTACGAACGTATACAAAATTTCAGGTCAGACACCGGGCAGTAGTTAAAATTTTGAAACGGATGACTTACATAGAAAGTGAAATAAAAGAGGTGAAATGAAGTTAATTGCAATCGTCCTAGAAAACCGTTTCGTGGATAGGATGCACAATGCCAATGCCAAGAGTACAACGTAGACTAGCATGGACTGAAACAACTGAAACGCATATGGTCAAGTTAAACTCGTCTGATAGAGCGAGATCGACATAGCTCTTACCTTACCATGTCATGCACATGATTGCAATTCAATTCCCACAACCATATCCAATAACTTTCCTTTTTCTTCCAAAGAGCCACGAATGTTATAGCTAAACACAATTGAAGACATTAAGTATATACGACGGAGAGTTTTTTAGAAGCGTAGAGCTCGTCTACTCTGAAATGACGCGAACCTTCACTGAACTGAACTTCATAGGCTATTGCCGCGTTTACGCAGCTGCTGTAAGCAGTGACCGGCGCTCCAGTGGGCAGCGAGTGGGTTAGGCTCAGCGCAAACACCCCCTCCTGCCCTCAGAAGAATTATTGCCGGCAGCGCGAGTACCTAGCAGCGGCAGTGGCTGCAAGTAAAGGCGGCATACAATTCTATACAAATTGCGGTAGTGGAGCGCGTCATTTCAATTTAGTCGACGACAAGCGAGTTCTATCACTTTTAAAACGACTTCAAAAACAGGAGGAGGTTCTCAATTCGGTTAAATGTATATTACATGTAACTACAATAGTATAATTTGATGCATAAATGGACAGAGAAAGTATTAGCTTAGTATTAATTTCAGCAAGTGTTTATTTTTTACCAAGTATAAACTAACCTATAAGGGTCCTCCCACACTAGACGACCACGACCACTGGCCGCAACCGACCAGGTTAACTAAGGGCGTTATCACACTGGCGACTAGCGAGCGTGTTGCGAGCGACGCGATTGCCTGACTAGCCCGCCGCGCCTGCGCGGCGACATCGCCGCGACAGCGCAATGTGATTGCTGCGGGTGCGGTGATTGTCGCTATCTAATTAGCACTAGTAATCGCGGCGAATACGTTTCACACAAGCGGCGAGCCCGTTGAGCAATCGCGTCGCTCGCAACACGCTCGCAAATGGCCACCGTGTTAAGGCCCGCAACGACTGGCCGCTACGAATAAGTGCGCGACGATCCTATGGTTTCTTAAGTTAACCTGGGCGGCTAGCACAAGTGGTCCGCGACTTGTCTGTCGCTCGGATCTCCCCTTCAAACTATTCTATAACGATAGAGACGCACTGAGCGACAAGCGAGAAAATACAAGATGTGCTAGCCGCTCTGATCGCTTGCTGCCAATGGTCGTGGCTCGTGATTGTGGTCGTCTATATAGTGCGCGCGGACCCTAATAGATAAAACATTCATGGGTATAATATTTGTAATTACATAAAGTTTAATTACATTGTATTAAACTAACACGATGTTCTCACATAAACCACAAAACGGGACAAAGGCCCTTGCTTGCTTGTGCCCTTCAGTCTTCTCGTGGACCCACGGCTGTTGTAATACAGTTGAAACGTAGAAGGGTGATTCTTGGAGCGTTTCAACCGCTCACATTCCCCTGGTCGCAATAATGTCGAATTTCCTGTAGATTATGGTAGAATTTTCAGTTATTTTGTAGAAGTCAGGGCACTCTACAAGATAACCGAAAATAGCATCCAAAGCTAGAGGAATTTTGACATTAATGCGACCAGGGGAATGAGAGCGGTTGAAACGCCCGAAGAATTACCCAGAAAGGGTACCTCGGTCATTATCTGAACGTTTCAACCGCCCGTGCATTTCTAATTACCGTTTCACATAAGTAATATTGGCGATACGGACAATTTTAATGCTTATAGCCAGCACCGGCCTACTGTATTCTCTATGGTTTAGCATTTGGTTCCATGTCAAGTTTTTTAAATTTATTTAACAATTAGATGCCACGGCAGTTACCTAGATGTGCGACGGCGGGTCAAACGCTCAGAGAATGGGTGACCTAAATGTACTTTTATTACGCGATTAAGTCCCGTTTCGTTGTCTTAGTAAAGTTTAATTAATATTGAATCTGTGTAGTAATAAGTAAGTAGGCTTATTCCCACTATTCCTACCACGATTCATACCAGTACCATGTAGGAATTTAGGGAAATGCGTTTCTCAATATCACTACCATTGCTCATATGAGGAATGTGTTGTGGTGTTGTGTTTTATTTCTCATTATTCTCAGCTATAAAGCTGGTAGGAATAATGAAAAATTAAACACACTATTCCTACCAGCGCCAGCGGTAGGACCGATCAAATTGGTAGGAATAATGGGAAGAAAATTCCTAGTATATCAATTGGTAGGAATTCGTGCGGTAGAAATAGTAGAAATAAGTACAAAATGTTGTCTTTGCACTTGTACCGCACAGGTTTACCGGCTTTTCGGGCTAACTTACCCCACAATACTAAACAAAACGAATAATCTGAAGTAACTGGACTATCCAACATTTTATGGATTTTAGCCACATTACAATAATCAGTCAGATTATGCGGTGGGCATATTTCAAATCGACCGCATGTCTGGCAAATCAGTGTAGATTTTTCATCATTGCAAACGTCTTCGCTGCGAAAGAATCAGAAGTCTACGTTATTGTTATCACATAAACATTAATTTATTATACCACGGCAAATCAAAACGAGATTAAATAGCGACTTCGGCTTTTTGGGTTTTGAAATGAACACGAAATCTACTTGATAAGCTCTAATTTCGATTTCCATCCTTAAGTTCCTACTATTTACATAAAATATATGATGGTAATTATTCTTAAGGCGCGGACTGCAATTTGCTGTTAGGTACCTTTGTTTTGCCGTGGAATAGAAAGGAAAAGTAGCAACTTACGTTATTACGCTGTCAGTGGAGTCGCAAACAGTGTAAATCGTCGTGGCTAAGCCAGCCAACGTTGGAAATATTAAAGCGTGATTGTAAAACTCATAAAAAGCAAAATACATACCGACCTGCAACAAAGTTTGTTGAAAAGACCCCTTTTCCGTGAAAGGGTTACATTCAAAGCTGCCGCGCTAAACGTAGATCACCAGGCCTGAATTAATAGTAGGGTGACTTCCCACTAGGTGGCCTAGCCAAGATGCATTACGCTAACTTTAGCGCTTTTCGAAATCTGGCAAAATGCCGTATTTACGTATGCCAACGTTCAGTCGCGTCAGCCGCTTATGTCAGTTCCTTACATTTTGGCGATTTTCAAAAATCGTCGAGTAAGCGTAATGCATTTTGGCTAGGGCCCCAGAAAATGCTTAATTTTCCTAGCCTAGCGCAGCTCCGGTAGATGAGGTAGACGAGGTCGTGAGAGATGTGATGTGTGAGCGTTTTTCAAAAAAAGTGTACATGGTTAAGGAAAACTTAAGAAATGTTTACTTTTTCCGGTTCGTCACGAAAATTACCGATACTAAATGTATGACTAATTTTCGTGACGCACTGGAAAAACTTAAAATTTCTTAATTTTTCCTTAACGATGTACACTTTTTTTGAAAAACGCCCGTGTACTAGGGATAAGAGCCCTGCCTCTTATCGGCTTAGGCTGCGAGAGATGCGAACAAAAGAGATGTGCGAAGGATAAGAGGCAGGAAGGCATGCGAGGAAAGTGTGCGAGAGATGCGAGCGAAAGAGGAGTGCGAAGGATAAGAGGCAGGAAGGCATGCGAGAAATGTGTGCGAGAGATGCGAGCGAAAGAGGAGTGCGAAGGATAAGAGGCAGGAAGGCATGCGAGGAATGTGTGCGAGAGATGCGAGCGAAAGAGGAGTGCGAAGGATAAGAGGCAGGAAGGCATGCGAGGAATGTGTGCGAGAGATGCGAGCGAAAGAGGAGTGCGAAGGATAAGAGGCAGGAAGGCATGCGAGGAATGTGTGCGAGAGATGCGAGCGAAAGAGGAGTGCGAAGGATAAGAGGCAGGAAGGCATGCGAGGAACGTGTGCGAGAAATGCGAGCGAAAGAAGTGTGCAAGAGATAAAAGCAGAGAGGCGTGCGTTAAAGTACCTATTTGTTTATTTATTAAAAGCTTTAATTAACTATTTATTAAGTACCTTTTCTCCAAAATATTCATTTATCAAATCTAAAGGGTGAACTTTTATCGCGTTCTGTATTCCAACCCAATTGTAGAAAAGAAGCTGGAATAAATAATTATATTAATAAAGAATGTATGTACAACCTATCTATACGTACAGGACAATAAGTGATTACAGGGTGTCCCATAAGTCGCACGTCACAGTGACCACCGGAGGAGGACCAGCCTAAGACGGATTGAACCAGCCACTTATATTTGTTTTTTTTTTTTCCGGATGGAGTGGAAATGCGTTACGCATCATCCCCACACCGAACCAGCATGACCACTGAGGTCATGGACATGACCATTATGACCAAAGGACATCAAATCGCATGGTTTTCAAGATTTCAGTTTAAAGTTATTTTCCTGTACAAACTTTAAGCGCGCATATCTCGAAAACCATGAGACTTTATTGAGATCATGTTGTGCTGGTTCGGCGCGTCTTAGGCTGGTCTTACTCCGGTGTCACTGTGACGTGCAACTTTATGGGACACCCTATATGTATAGTTGCCTTAGTAAACAAGTACTTAAATAACCAGTAGTTTTGTACAGAAAATCGTTGCTACAAACCTGTCTAGCGTTGATTTTCTTTACATCTTGGTCGGCGGATATAAAATAGGGTCCATCGTGTAAGGCATAGGCGTCCAATATCACTCTCCTGTTGAGTAGTCTACAACAATAATACTGTATTGTACTCTATAAATCACATAAAGAGATAGGTTTGCCTTGTACCTACATCCATTGTAACTAAGTACCTAGTTAAGTATATCTTTTTGGTTATGTGGATGTATCCAAATACACACTGGTATGTGAATACTTATAGAGTTTGAACAATCTCATCACTTACTTGTTTTAGTACTCACATATTTTTATAAGGCACTAGCGACCAGCCCTCGCTTCGCTCCGTTTAAATCAAAATGAAAAATTGCCTTTATTCGTTAGGAATGATGTAGCTCCCTTGATAATTTCCTTGGGAGTAAAGTTAAACAAGAAGAAACGGGTTCCGTTTTGCTTTTGTTTTAAAGATCCTCATAACGATGCTTGCTTACATTCTTACTTTTTTAGTCCAAAACAGTTGAAGTGTTCGCCAAAAGGTAGCTGGAGCAGTATTTTGTATACAATGAGGCTTCTTTCGGAATTTGAGAGGTACAGCTCAGTTTTATACCCCTCCCTGAAATGATAAGTGCTGTCAACGCTATAGGTACTTAACCGGTCAGTTACCTACTTTTGGTGTAAGATATAATTATTTATCTTTATATTTATAAATTTAAATCTTACTAAATAAAACTACTGCTTATACTTAATAAAAACATTGATTCCGCCAGCATAACTCTAGTATTTTCGCCTTTGCTTTTGTTGTCTCCTCCCTGCCCCTCTTAGAGGCTTTTTTTGGGGACATTATTTTTGACCTTATTGTTAGTTTAGCAGTAACTAGGCAAGCTCAATGGTTTTAAAGCTTGCTCTTAGATTCGTTATTATCTGTCGTAGAACAATAATGCACATTTTGAGTAAATATGTTGTGTAGTAGTTCGGCTTTGTGAATAGCTCCAACGCGTTTAACAATACATTCAAGTTCAGTTAGTTTTGAGCATCTTATATATTACGAACTTACAATAATTATATGTATTTGATGACGACTAAACGGATCCTATTGGATGTACCCCTTGCGTGACAACCGATTGGTAAATTTCTGTCCCAAAACAAACCTGACTAAAGCAATCCACTCCCGTTCGTAACACAAGCGCGTGAACGGCAAGATCTTCCCAATTATTGAACGCCCTGGTAGAATAAATCGCAGATGGTAATCCTTCAAATATTTTTTCATGCCCAATAAATGGTTATATTCATTCAGAACCGTATCTGGAGCGTGTATTTTCATAAACACGAGTTTCTGGTAAATCAGCATCTGGAGAAAAAACAAAGACGAACTCTGAGAAAGCATTGCGACACAGTTCAACTACACCAACCTAAACAAATCTTAGTATTATTAAGTCTGGGAATTATTAGTCATTTGTACCTAAATGAACGCCTCATTCCTCCGGCACACGGATATAAATTCCGACTTTTGCGCTTCAAGAGTTCGGTCTCGTTCTAAAAAGTAAATTATGTACATTCTATGTTTTTGATGGGATCTCATGTCTTTTTGTAGGTAGTCCACCATTATGACAGATTGTTTACATCTATTTGTGGCTGACTGTGCCTACCTATATCCACTACGTCTTACAAATACGATTACGAAGTTACTTAAATTATTTATCATAGACTTTATATGGAGATGTGAATTTACCAACCACAAAGAAAACGGGACTAAAATTTCTGGATGTTTCTGTTTTTCCTTTCTATTCTAGGTACCTAAATGCAAAATTTGAAGTTTGTGTTTCTGCTAGAAGTAGGTACCTTAAAATTTTGATGATCGGTGAGTCAGTCAGTGACAAAATTAAGGAACTTTGACTTACAATAATTCTTTAACCACTAGGTAAGTAGTTCAAATTTAATGTAATTTGGAAATATATCTACTTAGCTATGTAATGCCCTCATGGTCACTAAAAATTTAGGTTTCTAGTTTTTTCCACAACGAAGTTACAGGGGAGTCGAAAATGGCCCGAATGGCTTCGGGAAAAGGATGGTACGGCCGTGCTTTTTTTTGCTGGACTTGGCGGGGGCACTGCCATGCCCCCAGATCTTACTACTTACGACACTCTCTTCAATTTCTATTTCCAGACCCGTTTTAACAACGTTTTGCAGGTAATCAGTCTTTAGTTTCTCCAACTTGGTGTTTCCGTCGTCCGCAGCCACAAGCACGACGTCGATGCGCCGGCGCCCGTCTCTGAACGTGTCTTGTTGCTCTTGATAGCGACCACCAGAGTCCTTCAAAATACAATTAACCTATAGGATTTATATGGGTTGGGAAGAGCAAGCTGTTCAGGGTGTCAAGTAGGAAGGTACATACAATAGTAATGTCACATGGTTCTTGCCACCTACTTCGATGTATTTAATGTACCTACCTTTTAGGCACCAAATAGGCAATTCCTAGGAGACTGGTCATTATTTAACCTTGTCAGTGGGTTTTTGAAGACCATTTTATTTTTTGTTAAAAATATTTTATTTTCGTTTTTATGTAAGTGAACCTACTGATTTGGAAAAAGCATTAACTTGAACGTAAAGTCGGTTAAAAACTTAAATTCAATGATTTTTTTATTAATTTGTTTAATTATGAAAGTCAATAATACAGTGATGGCATAAGGGATGTTGTCTGCCTGTCGCGTATAGCTTGACTTGATATACTTAAATACTTTTCTGTTTAGTCACCATTAAAATAAAAATAAAAAATACCCGCCTTAACCGTGACGGTTGGTTGGTTGACCGTGACGGTTGAAAATCAGTAGGTTGATTCCCTAAACAGGAGTTAATCTACAAGTATCCATTTTTGACGGCGAATAATTACATACTCTTTCTTAATTATCTTTTAAATAATTAAGTTCAGTTCTCTTTTGCAATAATACCTATCGGCCATTGAAGTATGCATCTGAAGATAAATACTGATTTCTGAAGAGTTCGTACCAGGTACAAGAGTAATGGAAATTCATAAGAAATGTACTTGTTAGTTTTAATTAGTACTTGCTTATTTTGAATATTTAATATTTTTTGGTAACTATTGTACCTCATTAGATAGCTAGTAAACCAAGGAAGTTTCTCCAGTGATGTGTACGCTGCATGTCATACATTTATAAAAATAAAACACTGTCTTTTAATGAAGTAATTACTTTTTTGTGTCTTTTTATTGGAGTTTTATTAAACATGTAGCATTATGTGATTATATTTTTGTCATTACGTGAAATTGCTGACATTTTAGCTTTCAGAAAATACATTAAAGTGCATTAAAAAAAGGCAAATTATTTTTTTATATCTTTTTTTTCGAACATGTTCCGCAATTTCGAAAAAAAAACTAAAATCTCAAATATCTCAGAAACTAATAATTTTCGGCCAGGGTACTCAATGACCTAATTTCCTCCAAATGAGCTCTAATATGCCCCCTTAAAAGGATTGTATCGAATATCCAGTCACCCTAATATATATCATAGAGGATTTACAATATGAGTGGTAGTATATAAAGTATTATAACTAGTTACCTATGGTGTTGTAATGACTAGCAGTGGTTTACCTCTGAGGATGGCTGGGATTTGTGTCTTTCAAAAGGGTCGTCGTCTACTGGTTGGTATTTGTTGCCTTGTACTTCGAAACCTTCCGGTTTTCTTCTCATAATTTCTTTAAACGGTCTCTAAATAAAAGACGTTAAGATGGTCTCTAAAACGGTCTGTAAAACCAATAGGTGTATGAGTAGCTAGGATCAACATGTAAAATATCGTGTACTTAAGGCTCAACAGTCACTCACCGCGCACCAATCTGATCCACCGACCTTAGTACAGTCGACCTTATAACTAGCTGTGCATGTTACCTTGTCATATACTCGTAGTAACGTATTAAAGTGAGAATGGTTTGGATTTAGTATATCAATAGCTGCGATAAGGTTCATGTACAGCTACTTATGAAGTCGACTGTAAAAAAACCGGTCAAGTGCGAGTCGGACTTACGCACAGAGGGTTCCGTACATATTTGACTGTTTTTTAGTATTTGTTGTTATTCTATATGGCTTGTTGTATAATCATACCAAATTTGACGCTTGTATGTATTAATTACCGTTTTTACGATACAACAATAAATCAAAATACGTTGAAAAAAAAAACGTTTCTTGTATGGGGACCTCCTTTATTATTTAACTTTCTTATTTTATTTTTTTTACTTAGGAAATCCGTCATAATAACACATTCTGAAAAAAAAAATATCCGCTATGTACCTATACCGGTTCAAGCTCTTTATAGTTAGGAGGACAGACGGACGGACGGACGGACATTGTAGGCTTAGTAATGGTCCCGTTTGACACCGTTTGGCTTCTGTACCACCATAAAAAGAAGAAAGCATGCCAACAACATGTGTTAAATAGTATTCAGTATTTGTATAGCTACACTTCGACTCTGAAGGATCTTTTATACAACTACCCCTCTTATTTACATACACTCAGCTATTCTAATAGGTCTACAGGTTTCCTCGGTGTCCTGTCATTTTACCAAACAACGTTTTAAAACGTTAGTGAACAATGTGGCGTAATGTACCTACTTAAGTTAGAAAATCTCATTGCAGCCGCTCTGTTGGGGCTTGGTATCGGTAGGCAATTAATAAATACCTTACAATTAGATCCAGATCGGCGGATCCTATTGGCTGGTGCCTACGAGGGTCGAGGATGGACGGAGGAGGTTGTAATAACGTGCGTGCCGCCGCGCCGCCGTAGTCGCAGTACAGTATCTACGAACCGACTTCTAAACTAAACTTAAACGAAACTTCAATAGTTTAGTAAGAGAGGTGTACTTTTCCCTTGTTTGATGTTTTTTATCGGAATTGAAGCAACGATTCGATAAAGCTTTTATGTTTTATGTTTATTTATTGACGTAAAAATATAAAATCGGTATAGTACTATTATAGTAATATTTGAAGTGAGTGTCAAAAATCAAAGATAATCAAATTACTACGCAGGTATTACGCGCACATCTCTGAAAGTAGAAACGGTAGGTACTGAAAATCTGAAATTTAAAATATTGTTTTAAATTAAATAAAAGTCTTAAACTTAAAACTTCGGGGTAAAAATTCTCCAAAAACCAAGAACGATAACCGATAATTGAGAGTTACTTCATAAAAAAAACTTCAAATATACGTCTTTGGTTTTTATTTTACTCTGGTCATCATGACTTCTACTTATTCTGTGGTACAGACGGAACCAAAGAGGTCGGAGAGACTTGGCTTATTGACAAATTAACCAAAATATAAACTCTACTATTACAAGAAAACATACATAAAACGTATTCCTAAAAGTAAAAGTGACCAATATAATGACGGAAATAGATTCTACGGTAAATTACCCCAGTGCAGTGAACAAACACGACGACGTGGTTAGCCTAGTTAGTAGTTACCCTGCGTACTAAGCTAGCGGTTCCGAGTTCGAATCCCGGTATGGGCAAATATTTGTGTATTGAGCTCGAGTATTTGTTCCTGAGTCTTAAATGTTTTATATCTATTAAAGTATGTATTTTTCTATATAAATAAATATGTTTATTGTTGCCTAGCACCCATAGTATAAGTCTAGAGCTTAGTTTAGGACTAGGTCCCCTGATATTTATTTAACAGTGGAAATGTAAAATGTTACCTACAGTGCAAGAGGTGTTAAAAAGTCTTTGAGGTTCGGGTGAAGTCTGTTAGACTGACATAAGAGCGTGTAAGAGCGAGCGGAGAGTGCACACACCCGAAGCACGTCTCAAGAGCTATTGCACTGGCTGGAGTCTACGCAACGTCACGTAATAAAGGCTCGAGATACGAGCGCTGAATGCTGATATTGCACTGGAGTCTACGCAACGTCACGTAATAAAGGCTCGAGATACGAGCGCTGAATGCTGATATTGCACTGGAATCTACGCAACGTCACGTAATAAAGGCTCGAGATACGAGCGCTGAATGCTGTAATTGCACTGGAGTCTACGCAACGTCACGTAATAAAGGCTCGAGATACGAAAGCTGAATGCTGATATTGCATTACTGAATGCTGATATTGCATTGGAGTCTACGCAACGTCACGTAATAAAGGCTCGAGATACGAGCGCTGAATGCTTAATTGCACGGGAGTCTACGCAACGTCACGTAATAAAGGCTTGAGATACGAGCGCTGAATGCTGTAATTGCACTGGAGTCTACGCAACGTCACGTAATAAAGGCTCGAGATACGAGTGCTGAATGCTGATATTGCATTACTGAATGCTGATATTGCATTGGAGTCTACGCAACGTCACGTAATAAAGGCTCGAGATACGAGCGCTGAATGCTGATATTGCACTGGCTGGAGTCTACGCAACGTCACGTAATGAAGGCTCGAGATACGAGCGCTGAATGCTGATATTAGGATACGAGGCCTACATAGATCATCAATATCATCTCTAATCATTATCTTATGATTGTTGCATATTTGAATTTTTCTACGACTTTATTTAATACCATCGACGAATTGTACTGTACTGGATTTAGGATCTCACGAACTTCTCAATATTGCGTGCAAACCCACAAAAATGGTGCCTTGTGCAACGATACCTAATAATAAATTAAGACCGCATCAAAATGTGTCAATCTTGTGGCGAGTAAATGACAAGGGTCACATTTTTAATGAAATTCCTTGCTAATATTTGCAAGCGCAGTTTAGGTTTGTTTTAGTTGCTGCGTAGTAGTAGTACCTAAACGAGGAACCTTCATACATACATGTTGGTTTACACGACATTTACACAGATTTTATAACCTTAAAAATAGAGATTGAAATTCTTTCAACTTTCTCTTAATAGATTCGTGGTCTAACGGGTTGCTTCAGGGATCAAGTTCGACGCATAGACATGGTGTTGGTCGTACGGGATGACGGCGACGACATATCGGAACATATTAAGATTGAATATTTAACAAACGCAATCAAATTTGGCCTCGAACTGGAGTTAGAGCCTGGCGTGGTGAGTGGTTGTTAACGAGTTCATATCATTAATGCATCCAGCCTCCTAGCGCTTTTTCCCGTTCTTCGTCGGGGTATGCTTGACCATGATCCAGATTCGGCCAGTCTGGTTATTACAGTGAAGCAACTGCCATCAGACCTCCGTAATCGATGGAATAAATAATGATGAAATATCGAAAATCTAAATTAATATGATTGTAATGTTTAAACTCTTAAATTGGAATGCATAATGGTCAAAATAAATAACAGTTAAACTTAATATAATAATGATTCTAATGGACGTAACGTAACACACGGCAAAGATACTATAATAGTTCTATCTTAAGATAAATATCGTTCGCCATACAAGATGTAAATATATATATTATTAAATTATTATCTTCACCGTGTGCAACGCGCTTAAACCCCACCCGACCGTGGTACAGTACAACTGCTATGTTCAACTGACCAATGATTTCTATTTGAATATCAATTTTAACAAAGTCTACGGAGCCCCGCTGCCGCTGCCGCGGAGCTCCTGTTCCTGAGGGTTTTGGTCCTTCGGGCCAGCTTAAGAGCTGACATAACCTGAACCTACCTCATATTTATGATACTAATTTCGAACATTATGAATATTATGATAAACGTACTTTCTGGATTTTGATTGTTATTCCTTGTAACTATTATAAGTATTTGTCGATATACTAATATTATAAATAATAGATCAGAAAATATAATAGTTGGAAGGTATAACAATCAAAATCCATAAAGTACGTTGTCTACAATGGTAGAAGTACATACTGACTAAATGCATATGTTCACAATTTACCTATGTAAAGTTTGTAAACTTGTTTTTTTTTTGTTTGGATGTAAGGGGGGTGAATCAACTTTTAAGGTACTCCCTATTTTTCGAGATGTTTCACAATTTTTATTTTTTTAGAAAATCTATTTATTTGCTAACGTCGTGGCCTACACATTTATAAAATCAGACATATAGGCTATTATTTTAAAAAAAAATGTTCTAAAATGGTACAATTTAAAATAATAATATAGTAGGTAACGCAGGGGACGATGTTGTCCCCAGGTTTTGTATGAAAAATGTGCATTTTCCCCTGAGTTACCAGGGTTTCCCGAAAATTAAGAAATATTTGAGGTGTCTAACATGTGGGATCTGTAAATTGTATGGGCTGATGTTAATATTCATAAATTATTATTAATCATAAGTCACCAGGAAAGTTTTAGTGCCGCAAAAGAAAAGGAGTACCTTAAAAGTTGATTCACCCAGTGATAGGTATCTCCGGACACATCCGATTTCAAAAATTCTTTCACCAACATTTAGATTGGACTTTCAGAGTGGGCATACGCTATATTTTAACTTACGAAAGTACCTACTGACTCTCTACAATCGAAGTCGCGGGCTGAAAGCTAGTTTTATATATGTTGAACGTATAGGTAAATTGTACACTTGTAGGTTTTGATTTTATGCATTTTGATATGTACCCCTGTTAACTAATGTGCTTAACAAATAATAGTACATTACATACTGTCTATTGCTGCGTTTTTTCTTGCGAGAATAACCTTATATTGAAATTTCTAAGTTTCTTTTATTTTATTAAACAAGTACTAAGTTATAGTTAGTGTATGTTTGTAAGGTTAGTAAACTTTGGTCTAAAGAAACCACGATGTTAACCAGGAATGCTGTGAGTGGGCTTTGTGTGCCAATTTAAAACTAGTAGTACCAATACATTTTATCTTTTACAGATGTCTTCACATAAAAGTTTGATATTTGTGAAAGTGCACGCTCCTGAGTCCGTCATTACCGTATACGGCTCCAGATTCGATATCCTCAGGCATTTTAAAGACAACCACATCGCATTTGCTAATTCAGAAGGGATCGTGATGCGCTTTATTTACAGTACCAATGATAAAACATGGATCAAAACTGTGAGGTAAGTAAAATACCTACTAGAGATCACTAACACAGAACTAAGACATACTTTGAATAAATTATTGACGGATATGGATATATATATATATATATATTTAGAGGATATATATATATATATATTGTAAGTTAAATTTACCATAGTTTAATTTCTTGGACTAGAGACCAGTATCCACATCCGAAACATTACTCTACGCTGGAAAGAAGTATTATAGTGCGTAATATACTTGATATTCTACCTTCTGGCAACTACGAGAATTACATTGGATTAAAAAGGTAAGAACGCTAGCCCGACATCTGTTCGACGACGTTGGTCGTGGAAATAAGTAAATACCTATTTAGTGTGTATGCATGAAATGTTTATTATGGTGTTTACCTACTCGTTTATTTTAAAGGAACTGATTTCTCAGTGTATTGGTTTTCACTGTAATGTCGTACATATATTTGTAAATAAACATATAAATAAATATATGTAGGTATTACTGTCTATTGGTGTTCAAATACACGTATAAAGCGCAAGTACGCGCAATAAAGCAAATAATGGTAGCTAAAGTAAGGAAACCCCACACACATCATACTATTGTATTTCTAATTTAATTGCTTAATTTTATAGATTATTACAACGCAAAATTATTCTGGATGCTTTCCCGCTACATGACGGACCGTACTTTTTATTAAGAAATCAACGGTCTGACCAGTACAACGCACGGCAGGTTATTCTTTTACGCAGTCTTGTCTCGTCTGGTAGTCGATTTTTGAATCTCACTGATGATTGATTATAAAGAACTAGCTTTCCGCCCGCGACTTCGTCTGCGGAGAGTCAGTGCCTTTGTTAAAAAGTACTTAGATAAAGTTTCATTATTGCACGTATTATGCATGATGGGATAGAAAAAGATTCAGCCATACGATTTTTTAAACCCTTTTCACCCTGCTATGGGTAAAATTTCCAAAAACGCCATAAATCATATTTTATATATTCAGTAGTCTAGAAACGTATTTCCTTATGCGTAACTTCAAAAATAACCAAACTCTCTCACAAATTTTCACCTCCAATTTCACCCCGTAAGGGGTAGTATTTCCAAAAATCACTGAAACCAATTTCCACGTTTCTCACTTCTAAATTGACCAAACAGTACCACTTCATTTCTTCCTCAGGAGTAAGTAGTTTATCCAAAATTGCCTGAAGTTGTACTTTTTATTTGTTAACAGTAGCCTGCATACTAATTTCCACGTTTCTAACTCCAAAAAGGACCAACCTCCATACAAACTACCCCCCCCCCCCCTATTCATCCCTTAAGGGGTAGTTATCTTAATTTTCACCCCCCGTTTCGTCACCTTAGGGGTAGTTTTCCAAAATCTCCCTAAGTGATTTTTTTATTTGTTAACAGTAGCTTATATATGAATTTCCACGTTTATGACTTCAAAATTGACCGAACTCCTATACGAACTACCAACCCCCTTCTCATCCCCTTAAGGGTAGTTCATCCAAGATCGCCTTAAGTTGTACTTTTTATTTGTTGACAGTAGCTTATACACCAATTTCCACGTTTCTAACATCGAAGAGGACCAACTCCGATACAAACTACCACCCCCCATTTCATCCCCTAAGGGGTAGTTATCAAAAATCACCAAAAGTTTCCACGTTTCTAACTTCAAAATTTACCATACTCCCATACCTACAAACTTTCACCCCCTTCATCACCTTACGGGTAGTTTTTCCAAAATCGCCCAAAGTGTTTTTTTATTCGTTAACAGAGCTTTCGTAATGTTTTTTTGTACCCTTGACTATAACAATATCAAAGTAGTTTTCTTTCTTTCAGATTTTAAATATAAGTTGGCTTGGAATAAGAAATATACTGAGACCCCAACCACTGAACTTGATATACGAGTACTTCGGTGGCCGGGTGAGATGATAAATTCAGATACTGTTTCTTCCATCCAATTACCCACCCGCACGCATCCATATTAATATTATAAATGCGAAAGTATCCCGAATTATATCCCGAAAAATTGAACAGTTACCGAGGGAATATAAAATATCAATAAACGACTTCTACTTAAGGGCAAATATTTGTGTGTTGAGCATGAGCATTTGTTCCTGAATCTTGGGTGTCTTTCATGTATATATCATTATTTATTCCTCTAAATAAGTAGGTATTTTTAGCGTTGTCCACTGTCAAACCGCCCACAGCACAAGTCTAGAGCTTAGTTTGGGACTAGGTTAATTTGTGATAACTATTGTCCCCTGATTATCCCCGATATTGTCGTTGCAAACAGGGCCGGATTTAGGGAAGGGTAACCGAACCGAAGGGTAACCGGGGTAACAGAGTAACTCTTAAATCTGTGGCTACAGCCCCGGGGCCTCCACAAGTGAGGAGCCACCAAAACGAGAATTTCAAAACAAAATCCAAGTTAAAAACATCGTTTCATCTATTTGGAAAATAATTAGGGGCCTCCACTCCTTTGTTGCCCCAGGGCCTCCAGACCTCTGAATCCGGTCCTGGTTGCAAGCGTTCCACGGCCAACCTGTACCGGCAGTAAGTACTATTATAGGTCTAGCGCTTAAAGTTGGAGGTTCCTGCCGTAGTGGAGCGGTGCGGGAGGGAGGAGATACAGGCAAGTTTTTTGTCGACCGTTTTGTCTGTTTGTTGTCTAAATGCAATGGAGTGCATAGTGCATCAGCTGCCCTTTGAGAAAAATACTTAATCGAAAATAGTTGTACGAAGTTCACCGGGTCAACTAGTACCTACTGTAGGTACCTAAATAAAACTTCGTTATTAAACCTTGTCTATATATAAACCCCCTTACTAATAAACGTTGAGTAACGGCTGAGTAGTTATACAATGCTTTGTCCTTATCTGTCTAATTCAAATGTCACAATGACAGATAAGGACAAAGCATTGTATAACTACTCAGCCGTTACTCAACGTTTATTAGTAAGGGGGAAAGTATTTAATACACAGGTGGCATTTTTCTTCACATTTTATGGATTTTACACGTTTTCCTTAATATTTCCTGCTATAATTGGCGCCTACACCATTATTGACGCCTATCATGAGGATATACGAAATAACCACACTATTGAAAACTACGCGTAAGTACCTATCAAATATTACATCCTTTCTGTTTCTTAACAACTTCAAATAAAAACAAAATATTTTACCAATTTATAAATTATAATAATATAAATAGTAAAGAAAGACTAGGCTCAAACCAGATAACTAAGTGTAGGTTTTTGTATTGTCAATCAATATTTATTAAGTAAATTGGCCGCATTCCTCTTTCACATGGTGTTGTCACTGACTGTATTTTCTATACCTATACCTACAAAACTTCCTTTGTGTATCCAGCGCGTAGGCTTGTATAGTTGACGTATCTATTAAGTAGGTACTTACTTAAATAAATCATAACTACTTTCAGATATACTCACACACTGCAGTACAGTACAGTTCAGAGAATATGCCCGCGATGTCGAAATTTTAGCACTTGCCCGTTTTTGCCAATTGGGTATTATACTAGATCGATGTGGCTGCACAACCTTCTGGACCAGCCCAAGATTGATAACATGGCTGCTGTCATAGGTCTCTGGGGTAAGGAGTACTGCCCCTTCCAGCAATAAGCGAACCCTTATGGTGCGTGCGCGCCCACAATACTGACGGGAGAAGCCGAACCTGCTTGTGGACAGCGCTCTGGTAGACAGAGTTCAGCGATCGCTCTAATAGGCGCCAGGTGCCAAGGGGCGCCGAAATGCCAAAGGTTTAATATAAACTGACATATAATTTATGTCTTGTGAAATCGTCGGAAGAGCACCGAAAGACCATCTCGCAATCTGGCTCTAGATACTCTAATCAAGGGCCAGGATCCGCGCTGATTATAAATGTCAAATATTTTTAAGTATGGTTTAATTTTACAGCTATTTTATTTATGTTATTATGGAGACGGAGAGAGAACTACTGGCTGTGGATGTGGGAGATAAAACCTGACTTTTGGGAAAATCCTGTACGGTAAGATGTACTTACACATGAACAATTAAAAAAAAACCGGGGAAGAGCGCGTCGGACCACGCTCACCGTAGGGTCCGTCACCATTAGAACATACAAATATAATAAATCTCCAGATATTTTCCATATTTTAGTAGTATTGGCTGTAGGGGACCCTACGTAGGCGTGAGAAGTTTCGGTAGGTAAAGGGTGTATGTCCTGAGGTCGATCAGCTGTAAACCACGTAATGGCGGAAACATTAACGACAAGCCGAGCTTTACGAAGGAAATCTATTCCATACAAAACATCGTCAACTGACTAGCCAAAATGTATGGGAGGGTCGATTCTTTTTCGCGATTTCGGGGTTGGTCCCACTTGGTCAGTATGACTTACTGATTTAACCCCCCAAAAATTGTCCGACTATTTCCATGAATAGAATTAGTAGGAATAGACCGACAAATACACTATCAGATGCGGAGTGCGATTGTGACAGGGATAGCCAGCCAATGGCTATTAAGGAATTGGTATAATTACTTTAAGAGTACATGCCTATCGGTCGGAGTAATAAAGAATTAACAATTCTGTGTTCGTTTTCTTTATTTACATTGTTTCAGGCCTGAACATGTTTCCATAAAAAACCATTTGAAAAGATTCAACTTGCAAATACTGTATAACACATTTAGTTTGACAAAGCCGTTATTGTGGATTGTTGTTCAAATTGCATCTTTGTTGGTATTTGTAAGTAATATTAAAGTCTTTCAAACGCGTTGCATCTCGACATGGGCCTTTATTCTACTTTGTTTTTACCTATCGCAATCTTTTTGTGGCCAATATGAATTAATACTAACCTTAATAATCGTCCCGCAGTGTCGGACTGGCTGGCCATATAGTCGGGCAGGCTTCCGAAGTTCCGACCTGCATATAAAATACTCATTATTAGAGAGAAAAAAAATAATGCCACCCGGGCCCTTTAGGCCCAGTCAAACGCAAGTCGTTTTCCAAGCTACCATAACCATATTTAAATTTTGATTTACGTTTCCTTAGACAACCTGTATAAATGATTAAGTAAGTACCTATACAAGTATTATTCCAAAGAGGTGTACTTAATGTTTCCAGTTATGGATTTGGA
Organism: Tortrix viridana; assembly: GCA_963241965.1. Classification (NCBI taxonomy): domain Eukaryota; kingdom Metazoa; phylum Arthropoda; class Insecta; order Lepidoptera; family Tortricidae; genus Tortrix; species Tortrix viridana. The sequence continues at coordinate 53,364,777 of OY725171.1, read as the reverse complement.
GCAAATTTCTATTGGTGTTGCTTGTCAATGAAAACCGTTTATTCGACTATTTAACCCCTAAACATTTTGGATATGAGGATGAGGGGCATTATGCTGTGTTAGCCATCTTTGTCAGCATTAATGTGGCTATCATATTTATATTGGAAATGGTAAGTCTGTAGGGTATTCATGATAATTGTTTTGTATGTTAGTATGAAATCATAAAATACGCCGACTAGGCGTAACTGCAATGAACACTTTGGTCCTCATAGATATTTTTCCACTCGGCCATATTCCGCTTCCAAAATCTGAAACTGAAAATTTAACAGACTACGTCGTTTTATACCTTTCATGCCTATTTGTATTGTATTGCATACTCGTATTTTTTATTGCCTTGACAGATGGTGCGCCGTCACTGCGGTTACAAAATGAATGTAAAAGTGTAGTCGTGTTCAAAAAGATTACCTATTATTCTTAGTATAAAGCTAAATAAAATATCTTAATAAATTTGTACACGTGGAAACCTCATTGCTCGATTCTTAAATCTCTATTTTTCCAGGTGATCACTCTTGTATCTTATTCACTGACGCGATTAGAGAACCACAACACAGAGAGTCGCTACGAACGATCTTATGTCACCAAGCTTTTTGGACTTAATTTCATGTTTACTATGCCAATGTTTATTTACTACGCATTTTATAAGGTAAGTCTGATCTACTGATTGATCATTAGCCAATACTCCAACTAATCGTAAATTAGTAAAATTAATTAAAGACAGCGAACAATCACCATTTCACCATCCAGCAAATTTGAATATGTTTACCTCTGTACGACGACGGAACTTTAAGCAACACCTGTTTAGAATTTAAAAATAAGGCAGGGCCTACCGGCCTGAAAGAGCTCAGGTCAGCTTTTTATGATGTTTCAAAAGGATGGGTTGTATGGAGATGAAGAGTGAATAAGTACTTACATTTGACGTCATACGTAGTTACAATATGACCATAATACCATACTCTTTAGGGTTTCCAATAATTTAAAAATCTTTAGTTGCTCAGAGAACATAAAAATAAGTTCTGTCTTGATATATTCGTGTTTAGGGGGGTTGAATTTTGTGGTACCCTATTGTGATAAGACAGTGATAAATTACAGGGCAAGTTTTACACGTATCCGGCAGATCCTGAAACTCTATACACTCACGAGGGAGCGCACATGCGGATATGTAATCCTTTGGGTTGTTACGACGAGCTAGCGCTCTCTTTAATTGTCACGATAGTTTTGAAAGAGGTGGTGGTGAAAATAGTAATATGGGCCTATAATTTTCTGTTGTAAGTATACGACTATGGTACCTAATCAAATAATTGGTAGTCACTGATACTGCAATACTACTTAGGTACAGTCTACTCTCTTAGCTCTTTATGTCAAATTCAGTAGGTAGACTGCCGTGCAGATCACAATCAAATCTTGTTTTCCGGCTTTGGCTCGGTAGCGGTAAAAATGCATTATACTTACTAGCTTTCGCCCGCGACTCCGCCTACGTAGAAGTCGTTTATCGCGTTTCCTGCGAAACATTTCCGAGACATGTGTCAATCCAGGATTAGGACTATCTGTGTGCCAAATGTTATCCAAATCCGTTTAGCCATTTAGGCGTGATTGAAACACAAACATCCAGTCAAACTTAATAATGTTATAAGTTAAGTACTTATTGGTAGGAGAATTACTAACCTACCCAATACCTAAAATCATGTATTTGTATCATGCATGATGCATGTCACGGCAGAAAAATGATCTGGGCCCTTAGCCAAGATGCGTTACGCTAACTAGCGTTTCTATTCGTTTCGTTTTTAAACCAATAGCGTCACTGCTAGATTACGTGACAAAGAGTCACGTGATTTACCAGTGACGCGATTGGTTTAAAAACGAAACGAGTAGAAACGCTAATTAGCGTAATACATCTTGGCTAAGGGCCGTGATGCTATTTGAAATAATCCAGCATTTGGACGGACTATAATCAAGGGACTACTTTAAACATCGCCTTGCCCTGTTGGGAACGAGAATACAGATTACCGACATTACCACCCCACTTTTTGGCCGAGAACTACAAACGTTTGGGTCAGTAGATTTCTTTTGTGAGCTTTCAATTGCATGGTGTGTTAAACTAACTGTGACTTGGTAAATAACATCTATTCGTTTCAGCCATGCAGTTCGCTTTAGCTATCTTATTTGTAATTGCTTTTCCACTTGCTCCACTGGTGATTATGTGTATGAACATACTGGACATTAGGTAAGAAATATAAAATATTATAATTATGGTGTTAAGGTGCTGTTCTGAAGCTGAATCGGAAGATGACCACAGAACCTTCCTACTTAACGTAGACTCATAATACTCGTAAATGGTTGTCGATGAAACAGTTAACCAACCCCTTAATTCGGCAGTGTATATTTAATTTATAAGACTTGAATAACGGTTTTTATACATTTTGTTGCGCTGGCTGTAAGCAACCGCAAGCGTGAAGCGATGTAGGTACCTATGACCTGTTGACCCTATTTATTTATTTAAAGGTTTACCAACCGTCGTTACCTACATTAAATCAATTGAACAGGGTAGGTATACATGAATGTTCTTAAGCTAAATGCACAACTAATTAAAGGCAAACACAGCATGCGTAATACAATCTAGCATACAACTAAGCGCAGAGTCTTCGTTTTCTTCTATCGTTGTCTATTTACAGGTTCACGGCCCGACGGGTGCTGAAGGGGTTCAGGAGGCCCCTGCTGCAGGACGTCCGTGGCATGGGCTCCTGGCGGACAGTCTTTACGTTCCTCGCTTTCGCTTCAATATTCGTTAACGTGAGCATTGTATAAATTTATTATTAAGCCCGGACGCGTTATACCTACTTTCGAATATGTCTTAAGTATTTAAAAATCGTACGGTGCTTATTATGTCAATGTCTAATCAGGCTGCTTCCAGAAATTCAACTTTATTGGGTTTATTTACCTGCTGTTAACCCGTACACTACAGACAAACCTTATTATTACTTGTAGATATTAATTAATTTGATTTCTAATAGGCTAGATTTTTACGTTATTTATATAAAAGTTAAAAAAAAAACTAATTCAAAAATAAACACCATGTAAACCGTAACCTATGGGTGCCGTTGGTAGCGGGGCATGGCTCAAGCTACCGGTGGATAGGGCTGCAGAGAGAGGAAACTCCTGACAATGCCTATACCTATTAATTTTGTCCTTATTTTAACCCGACTGCTGAAAAAGGAGGGTGATATATACAATAGCGGACTCAACGTCAAGCTTTGGTCTCTTGATCGGAAAGCACATCGCTGCGGTAAGCGTTATCCGGTGCCGGACTCTTTAATTGTATGGATAATACCTAGAATGGTATGTTGTCCCGTCGACGCATGCGTCAGCGGTTTCATCACAGACCAAGGAAATACTATAGACGCGGTAAGGGGCGTGGCGCGTGTTACCTCGCTTATGATCAGACGCTCATGTTATTGTCAAACGCAGCTCAGTTGTAGTACAGACGTGGTCGACGAATTAAGTGACTTTAAAAATAGTAAAATGCCGTGTTGTGCAGATTTATCGTGTCAAATAAGGGGCTAAGATCTTAAAGGTACCCCAGGAGTGATTTCATTTTACCTGTAAGCACTAATTTACTGTATTTATTAATATTTCGAGAAAATCCAGTAATCTATTATGGTATTTACTTATAATGCGTTAGTACGACAGTAACTGCTTACATTGCTAGCTAACCATTGCTGACGTTCTTGGAACAACGCGCGTATTGCGCAATGTATTGCGCGGCTAAAGTTACGCTCGTTACGCGCTAAGTCTTCATTGCCCGGATGACACTTCACCGGTTCGTGTCGGTGCAGCCGGCCAGCAGCTATTATTTCGTAATCCTTAAAGCGCTATACATAAGAACTACTATCTTAGCGCCATCTAGCGCTGAATAGCAAGGCTATTACTCGTCGCTAGATGGCAGCTGCGAACTGGTAAACGCTATCTAACGTCGAGTAACTGAACTACGATGGACAAAAAACGACCTTTCAGCATTTTTCGACCTTGGTAAATGAACATAAAGCTTAATTTTGTGTTACTAACAAAATTATGTTATGGCGTTTTTAGTTCGTAAGCTGTAACCAATTATGAGAAAGTTGTTTTTGTAGTAGTTCATAGAGCGTAAGCGTAAAGTAAAGACGCACACATTTTTAAAAGTGGCAACACCGGTTTTCGATTGAATTTGCGGTCATGGCGTATCTCTTCTTTATATGATCTGTGGGTTTCATATAAACACCGTATAACGCTTACCGCAGCGTTGTGCGTCCTGATCAAGAGACCGAAGGTTCAGGTAGTACCTACTACCTAACATAATATCTATTTACTCATCTCTAACGTTTGCAGATGCTGATTGTGACCTTCAGTTCGTCCAAATTTCGTATCTCTGACGCTCCTTACGCTGAGGAAAGCCTCACCCACAGACGAATCCCACACTACCTTAGCTTCCCTTTAAAGGTGAGGTGAGGTACTAGTACTCTGTGTCCATCACTCAGATATATATACCCTTCTTACACATTGAATTAGTGAGATATGCAAGTTTCTTTTCGATTTTCATCTACCGCAAGAGCATCGGTTACCACATAAAAGCACTTAGGTAGGCAATGTACTTAAGAATATGTTACACGGCGGCCACTGGGGGTCGAACCCTTGCTATCACTCGAGGTCTCAAGCCACGAGGCCCCCGACGCTCTTTTGATCGTGGGGTTAAGGGTACTAACAGTTTACCTGCAGTCCCAAGCCCATCAGGCGGCCGGCCGTCCAACATCTATGAAGAAATACATTTCTTCATATATAGATGTTGAAGAAGCGGTGCCTGCCGTTTCGGCGAAATATGTTTGGTCGAATGTATAATTTCCCAAAAAGCTATTTGTATTATTTTTGTTTTAGTTCCAGGATACCAAAACAGCTATTTAGATCGGTTAGGTTAGGTTAGAGTTGTAAGCACCATAAAATGCTAATTGTTGCTGCGGGAAATACCTTTTTGGCAAATGATAATTTGGCATATGATTCTTTCGACCAAACATATGTCGCCAAAACGGCAGATACCCGTTGAAGAATGTATGTAGTAATCGGAATATCAATTTCTCTTAGGTTTCGTGTATGAAACTGATAGTCCGATTGTCCCAAAATTTACGCAAAATTTGAATTGGCCTCCTTTCCTTCTGTACGGAAAATTACTGGTAAATAAAAAAAATACAGTAAAAACAAAAATAATGTGTTTTCTATTTCATAGAAATCTTGTGTCAATTTTGGGACACCTTTACGATGAACTGACTGGCCAAATAAATACCACAATATATACAAATATATATATTTGTGGATGAAATGTGGCACACAGATAGTATAAGTATTACCTCGATTAACACATAGGATACTTTTTATCCCGGAAAATTAATTCCTGATACAAACGACTTCTACGCGGACGGAGTCGTGGGCAAAGCTAGTCATTACACATACTGCTTACTTTTTTGAACTCTACGATCACACTTCTGTTTTTTAACTATTTTGCAGTATTACAATTCAACTTTAAATGTGGAAATAAATGAGGCAAAAATGAATGGAATAAAATTTCTAGACAACACTACTGAATGTTTTTTTCCAGGTAAAACGCTTTAGTGCTTTTCTTCCTTTTTACTACTAAATATTATACCTAAATGTAAAAGTTTGTAAGGATGTTTGAACGTTTGTCCCTCGATCACGCTAAAACAGCTTAACGGATTTGGATGAAATTTGGCAAACCTATAGACCTACCCTCTTATTCATAATCGCAAAACAACTAAAATACCCATGCTTGTAGTGTGGTTTGTCCTTATTGTTTGACAATTGTGACATTTTAATCTGACAGAAAGTGACAAAGCATACTTTTACTAAAATAGGTTTGTTGTTCGTTTATGAATAAGGGGGTTAATCCCGGATTGACACATACAACAATTTTTATCAAGGAAAATTTTAGTTCCACGCGGTTTAAACAAGTTCTACGCGGACGAAGTCGCGTGTAATTCGCTAGTTACATTTATTGGTTTCGTAAGTTATTTTATTAAATTTTCTACGTGTTTTACCACCGTCATCATCACGCTAATGCCGGTTGAAATCACAGGAGAAGCGTGCTATATGAACAACACAGAATATAAACTGCATAGAGAAGTGAGGTTGTACAGACTCATCATTGCCGCTGAATTTTATGTGCAGTCCATGGTGAGTATTGTATTACATTTAACACCATAATAGTTAATTAGGTAGTAATCTCATCAATCTGATCAATCACTTTACCTGTACCATATTCAGGAACTGTAGGATGTTCTAGTGCTTGTCATTACTACTCTACACCACATTACATTATTGTCGTCACGTCAACTTCGTACGAGTAGAAGGAACTTCTAGCCCGACAAGTAGTTATAGGAACCTACATAACGTCATCCTGATAAATGTGAGTATGCTGCACTGAGAAAAATGTCGTTTTGGCTTCATTTTAAAATATCATTACATTGATCTAGAATGTGACTAATAATAAAATAAAGTGATCTTAGACTTAGATGAAAACAAAAAGAGGAAGATACGTGACCGGCAGGCCTAACGTACCTACTCGCGATCGCGATCGACTTGAAAGTGGAACAATTGTTTTCATTTTGTAGGCAGACTTGGGGACTTTGATGGGGTCTGGGCCGATTTTTCTTCACCATGGATGCAGGCGGCGCAGGACCGCTAAGGAGCGGTGGCAAACCTTGTGGCAGGCATATGTCCAGCAGTGGACGTCTTTCGGCTTAAATGAGAATGATGACGATGATTTGTGATTGATCAACCCACGGCAGATTTACCTACTGCAGAAATGGAATTTCGCCAAATATGTCGAGTAGTTTTAGAAGGCTATATTTAGTTTAAATTGTGATTAAGTACGTGATTATAATATATAATAATAATAATCTCCTCAATTCAGCTCTGGTTTATTGTGATCTTTTTGATTATTTCTGATAGGTATATATGCCCATTAGCAATTAACGGTGAATATAATACTTTTACATTATTTTACATGTATGAGTAGTAGGAGTAAATAATAGAATATTACTGAAATTAAACGAACGAACGTTATAAAGAAGTAAGAAATCCTACAAAAATACTATGACGGCATTTAAAAACAGTAAGAAAAAATATAATTAAATATCTGAAGTAAGAGGAAAACACGTAAAAGTGCGTTAAAATTATGAGGAAAGCATACTAAAATTTGATGACTGTCACATGGTCATATGAGGTCCTCCCAAAACAGTACGATGACTTTCACCGTAAAAGCTTGTTACAAAGCATGAAATTGTGTCTGCTGCCTACTAAAAGCGCGGTGACAGTTCATCATATAATATCGTGAGCAGCAGCGATAGTAGTTTCATCGTACTTTTTGGTGATATCAGTATGCTCTCTACTTTACGTCAATTCATCATAATTTTAACTGAATTCACTTAAATTATTGATGAACAGTTTTCTCAGTGTGGACTGTGGATATAAAATAAAACCATGTACAAGATACCAATTCCAAAAGATACTAATAGTCTAAGATCCGAAGAGATATCGACCTTCACCCATCTGCTTACCGGATGAAACATATTTTTTATTAAATCTATACTTCTATACTAATAAAGAGGTAAAGTTTGTAAACTTAAAATTCTTTCACTAACATTTAGAATGGACTTTCAGGGTAGACATAGGCTATATTTTAACTTATGAAAGTACTGACTCTCCGCAGACGAAGTCGCGGGTGGAAAGCTAGTCTCGAATATATACGTATATATAGATACAGTCAGCATCAAATAGATCGGAGCAGCATAGTGGCAAAATATATCGTCTTGTACTATCACTCTAGGCGGTAGGTAAAAGATTGCCTATAGGTAAACTATTCTGAATCTTCTTCTGATTCATTATATGCATACAGGGTGTTAGGTAATGAGTGGATAAACCGTGATCTGCTGATAGGGGGCACTTAGGTCGTTCTAATAATGATAAATGAGGTTTAGTAAAAGTGCCACGGTTTTCGAGATATTTGGACTTTTTTAATTTTTTAGGAAATTGACACCCTTACTCGATTTTTTGGTCGTGGTTAGTGTACTAAAATGTTTTTTTTTTATTTTATTTTTAGCTTATTATTGTTTAATAGTTGTGTTATCCGATAAACATTACCATTTTGGCGTAACTACCGTGGTTTAATTTAAAAAAAATCGCAAACTTTAATTTTGCATCTTCGATCGAACATTTACCAAATTTTGAGCTCTTGCGGTGAAAAAAAAAATTACTATCACATGGTAGCCAATGAGCTAAAAAACATGCCCATTTAATAGAGATTTTAAAACAGTAAACATCTTTTTATTTAAATATTAGAATAAAAAACAACATCAGTTTTCCGCAATAAAAGGTTTCACAAAATTAGTGGCCAGTATTTTTATTTTCGCAAGGAAAAGTTTGTCATAATTAGGTACGCTTTGGTATTGTGGAGCACAAATTTAATATGAAATAATCACAGGAAATAATCGAATCGATTGCGGAAAACTGATGTTGTTTTTTATTCTAATATTTAAATAAAAAGATGTTTACTGTTTTAAAATCTCTATTAAATGGGCATGTTTTTTAGCTCATTGGCTACCATGTGATAGTAATTTTTTTTTTCACCGCAAGAGCTCAAAATTTGGTAAATGTTCTATCGAAGATGCAAAATTCAAGTTTGCGATTTTTTTTAAATTAAACCGCGGTAGTTACGCCAAAATGGTAATGTTTATCGCATAACACAACTATTTAACAATAATAAGCTAAAAAGAAAATAAAAAAAAACATCTTAGTACACTAACCACAACCAAAAAATCGAGTAAGGGTGTCAATTTCCTAAAAAATTAAAAAAGTCCAAATATCTCGAAAACCGTGGCACTTTTACTAAACCTCATTTATCATTATTAGAACGACCTAAGTGCCCCCTATCAGCAGTTTACGGTTTATCCACTCATTACCTAACACCCTGTATATGTCATTTATTTCTTGTTTCAGGTCGCGATGGTATTTTTTGCGGTTATATTGAATTATATAATACCTCCTTGCGCACGAAATGTTCAACAAACAAGGGCCATGGAAAACTTAATTATAAAAAAAAATTAAGTGCGTTTTGCGTCGTCAGTGTCTTGTTTTATTTAAATTATTTATTGTTAAGGAAGGCTTAAGGGCGTTTCTCAAAAAAAGTACGCAACTACAGTTAAGGACTAAAATTAACAACTTCAATTAGTTAATTACTTAGTCATACATACATTTATATACCGCCCTCATACGCCAATATAGGTGGTATTTAAAATTCAATAACCGAAGCAGATTCAGTCCTCGCCCGTTAGTAGGTAATATGGTTTCACTTGCTACAGGAGTTTTGTCTGAAATACCACCATTTTAGTTCGGTCAATAAAAAAAACCGCTCAAGTACGAGTTGGACTCGCGCACCGAGGGTTCCGTATGTACTTCAAAAATATACCTTTTCAACCCCCGACGCAAAAAGAGCTTAGGTCTGTGGCATGTGGACGGACCGAGTTTGATTTAGTTGGTATTTTGTTAGAAAGGTGACTTAATCGAGAGTGCTCTTAGCTTGGTTTGATGAAAATCTGATATAGCCGTTTAAAAGCTTTGAAAGCGATTTTCTTGGGAGTTTTTAATAGTTGAAATCTTCTATACTCGGTCTTGTAGTGACGATGTCCGTCCTGTGACGTACAACCGTGCTCGGAGCCCGGTGATGTCTTTGTCGTTTGTGATGTGACGACGCTTGAATCGAAATATTACTAAGTAGGTACTGACATTAAGCTTTAAGGGCCATATTATTTATTTACTTTTTAGTTTTTTTTGTGTGGCGGGGTTTCCGATAAGGTCTATTTTGAGTTGTCTAAATGTAACACAAATTATAAAAAAAATGGTTCTGAAATGTGCAGATTGAGCCTTTTCATATGACACCCCACTTGCTATAATCAAATCACTTTCATTTTTCAACCCCCCGTTCTAGACCCCTGTTTAATTATTTATAAAATTAATTTCTTTTTTTTTTTACTAAAAACAAATGCGGGCAAGCAAGTTATACAACTATGCCAAATTTTAACTTGATAGCTTGTGTAGTTGCTGAGAAAAACTGCTGTGACATACAGACAGACAACGGAGTCTCACCATAAGGCTTCCTTTTTTACCATTTTGGTACGGAACCCTAAAAAGTGTAGCGTGCATGAGCAGGGACATAACGTCGCTTATCTAACAACACCGCTCAAGTCATTGAACATCACTTGGGATGTTGGAATGTTGACTACGTGTCGGAACATTTGTCGATATACCACAAATCTCTGCATGCCCAAACTAGGAAAGTAGCTCTCTATCTAGGTAAATGATGTAGGTATAAATATTATGGGTGGATTCGTAATGGACGCATATTTGTCGAAAGGACGACACCACGCAGGCCAAGCAAATAAAGAGCTTTGAGACCGAATAACTTATAAATTACTTCGTAAATCTACATCAGAAGGTCTTTTTTCAAAATTCACTATTTACTTCCAAAATAGAGGAATGAAAACTAAAATAGAGGATATTAGACTTGCGTCGTTGAGAAACAGAACAGAGCTCTTAGCCAAGATGCCCATCGCTAACTAGCGTTTCTATTCGTTTCGTTTTTAAACCAATTGCGTCATTGGTAGATCACGTGACTCTCCGTATGACGTGATCTGCCAATGACGCGATTGGTTTAAAAAATGAAACGGATAGAAACGCTAGTTATCGAAAGCATCTTGGCTAGGGCTACAGAACAGAAAGAAATGCAGAAGAGATAGATGTTTCATTTCTTCGGGTAAGAAGTGTGGTGGTGGAGTATTAAGAGCGGTTTCAAAGAAACTCCAGTCATCAAGAAGAGTGGACCATTACAAAATTTATGGATATCACTAAGGTTACATGTCGACGGAGTGACCAAAGAAGTTCTTCTCTGTGCATTATATTTACCATCCCCAGTATCATTCATGCTCTTGATAGTTTTCTTGATAATGTTAGTAATATTATGGAATCAAATCAATCAGACCAACACTATTATAACGATCATACATGACATGTCCGCTCCGAAGTTCGGATGAACTACTGTGAACACGGTAAAAAAGCCTGGCAAAAAAAGAGTGCATCGTGGTGACAGCTGGAACAACAATATTTTCAAATGGTAGCCAATTTCATTCCGAACAGCGCACTCATTTTTTGCACACTCTTTTTTTGCCAGACTATAATGTATATAGTAGGTATACCTACTATATAGTTATTACACTGGCGTGTGAAGGCCGCGCCTCAATTTTTTTCAAAACGAACTAAAATGGCGTTATTGGGGCATACTGCACTATCAATATTATCACGCGATGCTCGAGTATCACGATAATGTAACAGACCACGCGTGTATCAGTGACGTTATTTCGTGCGCAGCGTGCTCGTGCACTACTGTGGAAGTATCTACCTACATTTTCATACAAAGCGTTTTTGTACCCATGTGTGTAGCTCGACCGTGCGCAGCAGTGGGGCTCCGGCCTTATTTATACCCCTTCTATACGGTCGGGTGGTTGGGCCAACCGAGAGGGATGCAGCTATTTGCAGGAACGAGATGTAAATATTACTATCTCATTCTGACAGATAGCTGCGTCCTTCTCGGTTGGCCCAACCGCCCGACCGTATAGAAGGGGTATTATTCGTATCTGAACAGTACTTACATAAGACACTAAACTGTGCAAACTAGGGTAATGAAATGAAATGAAATGAAATTCTCCAAACTTTCCCCATGATATATTCTATTCCCCAAAATTGTGAAAAAATCCCCAATCTAGCAACTCTAAACTAAACTCTGGTGGTTTCACACGGGGGCAAGGCAGTGAGGCAGGACAGTAGATTTCCTTGGGTCGGTAGAGTAACGACCATAGAATCCATACTAATATTATAAATGAGAGTCTGTCTGTCTGTCTGTCTGTTACCTTTTCACGCTTAAACCGCTGAACCGATTTAGATGAAATTTGGTATGGAGATAGTTTGAGTCCCGGGAAAGGACATAGGATATTTTTTATCCCGGAAATCATCCCTTAAGGGGGTGAAAAGGGGGTGGAACTTTGTATGAGGAATCAATCATTTCTTCAGTAAGGTATATACAATTTAGTATGGAGATAGTTTGAGTCCCTGGAAAGGACATAGGATACGATTTATCCCGGAAATCATCCCTTAAGAGGGTGAAAAGGGGGTTGGAAGTTTGTATGAGGAATCAATCATTTCTTAAGTAAGGTATATACAATTTATTAGTATGGAGATAGTTTGAGTCCCGGGGAAGGACATAGGATATTTTTATTCCGGAAAATTGGAGTTCCCGAGGGAGCAGCGATAAACGACTTCTGCTTTGGAAGCGTTTTCAGCAGGCTGCAATGAACATCGGAACATTATAATATAATAAATGGCACATGCTTTTATGTGGCACATGCTTTTATTTGGCAATTAGAAAAATCTGCCCTTAAATCATTAGAAGAAATTACAACTGCGAAATTGAATCGGTATCGATATTATTGTCGACTCGGCAACAACACTCGCGTTCACAGATCCTTGTGACAACACGAAAGAAAACGAAAGAATATCTATAAGGACATCTCTTTCTAACTCGTTATGAATGCCATAAGTAGAAAAAGGTCAAATATACGTCTTTAGCTCTTTCTTATAGTCCGGTTTCCGGTTTCCGTAAGTCACATACGAGCACACAATCGACATACTTTACGGAGTTGAGGTAGTCGCCATGGTCGAAACCAGCCGGAAAGGCATTATCATCATCATAGTCCGTTTTCTATTAATGTACTTATTCTGTGCTCCACACGATCGAACATGGCTGGCACGGACCGTAGGTACCAAGGTTGCAGTACTACCACAGGTACTACGGAGCAACTCAGAGTACATTATATATAGGAGGATAGAGATATTACTCTATTCAACGGCACAACGCCATCTAACGCAAATTCCCGTAACTACTATTAGGACCATCTATTACCATACCTATAATATCAAGGACCAATAATCACACGTACCAATACCAGCCCTGCTGTGACATTGCCCATGGGGCACTGCCACAGCTTTTTGAAACTAAAATTTAAAGTTGTTTTCATCTATTATATTTATCTTGCCTTTCTAAATATCGCCATCTAGTACAAATTGACGGAACTATGGCGTCCATACAAAACGGATTGTCGGAAGTGAAAGCACCGTGGAGCAACTTCTTACTAGTAAAGTTACCGGTTGTCTGTGGACCTATGCGCAGGCATAATATATTTTTACTGTTAAATCTGTCAAAAATGATAAGGATATGTCGAGAAGTGTAGATTTAATTTCTTAAATTACTATAATTGATTACAATAATTTAACTGTTTTTGTAGCGGATTTTTAATAAATTTGTTATAACTTACGAACCATGTCGCATGTGGCTGACGTTAAAGTTCTCATTTCTAGGTTATTTTCTATGAAAAATGGGTAAGTAGAAACTTTCTAATAAAGCAAATAATATTCCTTTTCCCTAGATTTTGATATTATTTTTTTGGCTATATCAATGACTATATCAATTGTTATCTTCAATTTTGCGTTAAATTGAGCATATTGCATCACTTTTTTGTTTTAGTTGCCTTGCGATTGTTTCCAGTTGTCTAAAAATTCAAAACCAGTCGAGTGCGAGTCGGACTCGCGCACTGAGGGCTCCGTACACATTTGGCCGGTTTTTTTGTATTTATCGTTTTTTTATAGGGTTTGTTCTATAATCATACCAAATTTGACGCTTGTAAGCAATACCGTTTTTACGATAGAACAAATACAAAAAAACGTTGAAAAAACGTATCTTGTATGGGGACTCTCCATATTATTTTATTTTTTTATGATTTGTTAGGAAATCCGCTAAATTACATATTCGGAAAAAAAAACAACTTGCCATCTTTTACGGTTCAAAAGATACAGCCCTTTAAAGGTAGGATGGACGGATGGACAGACGGACAGTGTAGGTTTAGTAATAGGGTCCCATTAGGCACCGTTCAGGTACAGAACCCTAAGAAAGCTGATAAAAGAAATGTTCTTGAACTTACATAAAATAACTATAAAAAAAATTAATAGTGGTCTCCTAGACTTGCAAAAGTGCCTGTATGGCTTACTTACTGAGTCAAGTTTACCATTTATCACAAATAATCATTATTACTTACTCAAGGCTCATTGAAGTGCATTAGTATTGATGGCATTATCAGTATTCTATGTACCTATTGTTAGTTTTGCGACTTGAATTCATAGTGATACTAGATTTTATCTGTAACTATCTGCTCAAAAGTTGTTTATCAGTAATACCTCGAAAACTATTTGATTTTCTATGATAAAAAGTACCCCAAGTCCAAAAACTACCTCTGTACCAAATTTCATACAATTGGCTGTGGTGTTGAGTCATGAAAAAATGAGGAAACAAACACACTTTCCCATTTATAATATCAGTAAGGTTGTTCATCATGTGGCAAACGCCTCATAGCTAATCTCTGAGCTAAGCTGCAGACGAACGGACAGACGAACTACTCGCTCATCGCCGGCGATAGGACAAGTGCCTTCCAAGGTTATGATTTTATTACCATTTAAAAAAAGCACAGAAAAACTATTAAGTATTTTAAATTTATAAATAGACATTAAAATATTACATAAGCAGCGAAAGTTATAACTATAATTTTTTTATTAAGTTTTATGAACAATTTACCAGTGACATTTATTTAATACTTTAACCTGAATTGCAATTTATATTGTGTAATACAATAAGAAACATAGTCCTCCTCTAACTCATAATGATTAAAGTCATTTACCCCAAATGGCACTGCAAAATCCAATCACTGCTCACAAGGCCTATTTAGGCAGGTCATATTTAGTTGACAGATTTGTTAAAACTGTTAGAAGACACATTCCACAGTTATATCATGTAGTATAAATAATTTATTACATGCATTTTATAGTCTATTTATTGTTTTTTTTTGTACTTTTTACATTTTGAGCTGAGCGAATGTCATGAGTCTTCATTATATTACCGCATAGCACAAATAAGTACACTTGATTGTTTTACTTTTTGGCATAAGTAAACTAAAATAGGTAAAGACTAAGGATAAAGATTATTATGTTGTCATTACACAATTAAACATTTTTAGTCCTAGTACTACCTGTATTTTAATATTAATTATAATATCTTGTGTTTCAGCCTGATAAAAGCTGGAGTTAGAAATTTCAGTCATGAAGCAGACAAATCTGCTCAAACCTTGGTTAAAAACAATGTGGTTCCCCTGCCGCCGCTGTCGGAGCCCGTGCCGAACCTCCCGCCGGTGGTGTACTCGTCTGGCAAGCTAGAAGATTGCCTGACTGAGGTAACCACCCTCAGCAATGGGCTGCGGGTCGCATCTGAAAAGAAATTCGGACAGTTTTGCACGGCTGGTGGTAAGAATTTTATAATTAGACAATAAATGTTAGTGTTACCTTGTAAAGCCTTTACAGGCACCCCCACAAGATGTCCTGAACAGCTAGCATAGCTTATCCATAACATGTTTAATACAACGTTTATTGCTAGTTAGACGTTAGATGCACCGACTGACATGCGAGAGATTAAAAGATGCGCTAGAGGCTCTATAGTGGATTTAAACACCTAGACTTATAAATCTGTCTGATATAAAATGAAAGTTTCGTACTCAACCTACATTTGTTTTTCAGTGGTTATTGACTCTGGTCCGAGGTATGAAGTTGCCTACCCGAATGGTATATGTCATTTCCTTGAAAAATTAAGCTTTGGTGTAAGTATCTGATTTTTTAATTATGTTTTATTTTAAGAAGCATTTAACATCAAATTTATAAGAAATCATTCAAAGACATCCATTTTACAATATATTGTTTTTGTAGGCCACTCATAAATTTGCAACCCGCGATGTGATGCTACGAGAGTTAGAACGGCATGGTGGCATCTGTGACTGTCAGGGCTCACGGGATACCACCGTCTATGCTACCAGTGCCGACTCCAGGGGGCTAGAAGCAGTCACCCAGGTAAGATGCGGCTTCAGTGCTCTAGTGTCTATCTACTTAAGACCAGTTTTTAGTTTATAACCTGGACTGGTAGATTAAAACCTAAAAGACAGATCAAGACAGAATTACTAAAGTATTTCCTTGATCAAAGTCAAACTCTAATCCTAACATAATTGTTTACACTACTTTAATTAATTTAAAGCTATTGTAATGTTTGATGTTTTATAGGTGCTGGCAGAGGTGACGCTGAGACCACGCCTCTCGGCAGAGGAAATAGAGGCTGCAAGACAGGCTGTAGCATTTGAATTGGAAACTCTTGCTATGAGACCAGAGCAGGAGACTATACTTATGGACATGATACATTCGGTTTGTACCATAATATTAATAATATTCTATGTACAGTAGAGTTCATAAATATGTGAACCCTTTAGTACCTTGTTCATTTAACGATATGTTTAAACTACCATATAGGTATGATTTGCCACAGCGATTAAAGTGACAAGGTAGTAAAGTGTACACATATTTATGAACTCGACTGTAATACACTTTTCTGGCTAAACATTGTCCAATAAAACAAAACAAAAAACCGTTCAAGTGCGAGTCGGACTCGCACACTGAGGGTTACGTACACATTTGGCCTGTGTTTAGTAGTTTTTCTATAGGAGTTGTTCTTTAAGCATACCAAATTTGACACTTGTATGTATACCGTGTTTACAATAGAACAAATACAGAACTAGTATATTCGAAGCAAATTGGTTGTAACATTACAAATGAAAATGAAATTCATACGCACAAATATTGAGAAATTCCCTATGTTACTGTAAATACCTATATTCTGTAAAAAAATATCATAATTTTAGGCCCAGTAGTTTCGCAGTGATATGTCACACGATATAATTAGCAAAACTTTTTTTTTAATTTTCTAACTTACCTTCCAAAAGTGGCCCCCACGTTTAAAATTCATTTATTTACATTACACGTCCCATGTTATGTCCAGGTCACCGATTTACTTATATGTACCAAATTTCAACTCAATCGGTCAAGTAGGTAGTTTCTGAGCAAATTGGCTGTGACAGACGGACGGACATACAGAGAGACAGACACACGAGTGATCCTATCCTTATCTTGATCTTATCCTTAAGGAAAAAACGGAAACCTTGTTCCATTTTTCCTTTTGAGCTACGGAACCCTAAAAACAGAGTATGATATATTACACCCTACTATGAATATTGAAATCCAAAAAAAATTAAAGTCATTTATATATGTCGAAGCCATTTGGTTAAATTAGCCAGCTATATAATTGGACGCCTAGGTCCCTAGTTCATTAAACGCCGCATCCAATTAAATGGCTGAAGTACAACTAGCAAAGTCACATATTGAACGCAACGTCATGTGGTCATTTAGTTAAATTAGATATTGATGAATTTGTGATCTTTGGTTAGGTTAGGTTTGTTTGAATCACTTGGCTGTCTTGGTCAGTCATCTTCAAAGGGCGGACTTTCAATACGCCAAGTTGTTAAACGTTGAGTGATTCTAGTTCAATTAACTATCGGCTTAGGCATCCAATTAGCTGGCTAATCTTACCAGATGGCTGCGACATATATAAGAACAAGCGACCCGACCCGGTTTCGCACGGGTTTATAATTAATTATAGCCCACTAACGACCTGCCCCGGATTCGCACGTGTAGCAGAGCATATGCGCACCTAAACATTATTGAATTATACACCTAAACCTTCCTCATAAATCACTCCGTCCTTTGGTAAAAACCGTATGAAAATCCGTTCAGAATTTTGTGCGTTTATCGCGTTCAAACAGACAGACAGACGCGGCGGGAGACTTTGTTTTATAATATGTAGTGATACCCTTCCTAAATAATTTATCTTTCTATTAGTAAAATTCGTATGAAAAACCATATAGTAGTTTCTGAGATTAGCCCGAACAGACACAAACTCAGCGTGACGGGGGACTTTAATCACTACATAGTATAAAACAAAGTCGCTTTTCGCTGTCTGTCCCTTTGTATGTGCGCTTAGATCTTTCAAACTACGCAACGGATTTTAATGCGGTTTTCACCATCAGATAGATAATTTTTCACTGAAGATTTATGTATAATAGCACCCGGAGCGAAGCGAGGGCGAGTCGCTAGTTTTAATATGTAGTGAAGTGATATAGTTAATATCTCATAATAACCAACGTCACAGTAGCTCTGTGTCTTTCTTACGATTCGGTCTAGAATGAGCAGTAATGCACATCGAACACGACGTTCCCGTGTCTTTATTGCGATTTTCATTGATTGCAGGCCGCATATAAAGAAAACACGCTCGGACTTCCAAAGATTTGTCCGCAAGAGGAAGTAAACAAAATTGACCGTGGTATCATATTGAACTATCTGAAAAACCACTACACGCCTAATCGGATGGTGGTTGCAGCTGTTGGGGTAAATTAAATATATTATTTTCTTGTGGCATCGACTATAGAAGTATCAATTAACGTAAAGGACGGGGATGGTAGTGTCCTTTACTTTTATTAATACTTCCATACTCGATATATTATTAAGTCAAAAAAATCGGAATTTAACCTCTGGAAGAATTGACGGAGAAACTAAATCTATAACTTAATAGTGTCTTGCTTGGGTATCTTGCGGCGCTTCTTATCAATAGGCTTTTGTTGGGGAGCACTGATAGAGCCTGACGTGTAAATGTGCCTGTTTTGTTGCAGAATACAGTTTATTAAATTTCAACTGGTCTTGATGTTTTTGCCAGTTATTTTAAAACACTTTTGATTTTCAGGTTGAACACCAGCCGTTTGTAGAATTCGTCCAGAAATATTTCGTAGACATGAAACCGACCTGGCACGACATAAACAGCGAGGCATTTGAGCCGAAAGTGGATAAGTCCATTGCTCAATACACGGGTGGTATGACACAGGTAAAGTTTTGCACGAACAGTAAATCTTTAATTTACTGTGTTAACAAGTTAATATTATTCTCGATGTTTGATTGCAGGAGGAATGTGAAATCCCACTGTATCCCGGGTCGGACTTGCCAGAGCTGTCCCACGTCGTCATTGGTTTAGAAAGTAAGTATTATTTTTAAACTACAAACACATTTACATCGATCTTATTTTCTTCCGCTTTCCCCCCGCTACCTTTAGCGTAGTAGGGGATATGCATGATTTTTATAGCACTTCTTAACAAAATATAAAAATACCGTAAAAGTGATGGCAAAAAGCGAAATTAAAATTAAAATCTGTCAAAAAATACGGATAATATAAGCATTTAAAAATTACTAATTAGACAGAGATCCAACATGAACTGTGACGTCAGCGTGCACTACGGCCATATAAACTCCATGTTAAATTCTGTTTTGCTAGAAAAAGATAGAAACAAATCTTTAATGGCTTATATCTTGGTTATTTTTATAGTTATTTGAAAAAAATATTTTTCTCTACTGTTTGTTACATGAATGAATTTTTATTAAAGCAAAAACAATCATGCATATTCCGGATTCCCTATTGCTTTAGTACCCGTGGTACTTGTGTATTTATGTTTAAATTGTGTTGGCAGGCTGTTCGCACGGCGACCCCGACTTCGTGGCGACGTGCGTCTTGAACATGATGATGGGCGGCGGCGGCTCCTTCTCCGCCGGCGGCCCCGGGAAGGGCATGTACACGCGCCTCTACACTAACGTGCTCAACAGGTAACTCAGTCAGGACGGTCATTGCGTAGCCTACCTCATTAAAATCCTTATAAGTACAGTTGGCATTGACGCTATTCTGATTATTCAAGACATATAAATTGTAACTGCTTCTACCATTTCGTTGTTAACCTCTTGGCTACATGCTCACCAGATCCGTCATTCCGTCCAATCGTCGTTAATGTTGTTATACGTCTGATAAATATTATCTCGGCCTCGTATCAGATGCCGTGCAAACACATTAACCTAAACAATCCTTGTCTATTCGCATACATTTATTTCCCGCGATCTTCAAAAGATGTTGGTCCACCTAGTGGGAGGATTACCAAAACTTGCGTTGCCGGTACGCGGCCGTGACTCTAGAACCTTTCCGCCGCAACGGCGGCGGTCCGTTATATAATTATTAATAGTCGGTCGTCCATGTGCGCTTTGCACGAGGGCACGAAGTACAGTTTGTCACTTGGACTCCATTTTGGTATGTATGTACGTTTTGCACGCTCGCAGGTCGAGAGACCATTTAGAGCCGAGCGAATTGAGTCACCTGACTAACCGTACCCTGTAATAATAATTATTATCCCTGCACTGCGGACCGCACCTAGTTGGTGGTGCGGATAGTGCACACGTTCGATCTGTTAGTACTTTACGAGCAATGTGCCCCGCCCACTGTCACCATTTATCTCATTCTTTAATATTAACCCGGGTATTGTAGATATCACTGGATGTTCAACGCCACGGCTTACAACCACGCCTACGGCGACACCGGCTTGTTCTGTGTGCACTCCGCGTCGCCGCCGAACAGAATCTATGATACTACGCTCGTAATCGCCCGTGAACTCGCTAGTATGGCGGGAAAAGTCGGCGAAACTGAACTGAAGGTGAGATCTCACCTATCATACATAAGGTTCAAAATGGTTTATAACAAATGTTTGTACATATGGTAGTTTGAAAAAGTTTAGTATTTAAAAAAACCATTGCCGATGCGTTCATACTAAATTTACGAGATTTGTATGAACACGTCAGCAATAGTTTTTTTAAATACTAAACTTTTTTAAACTACGATATGTACAAACATTTGTTATATACCATTTTGAACCTTATTTAATCAGCTAACGAATTGAATAATAGCAATACAATATTGGTCAACTAGTTCTTGATTGGTTGTCAATTTTGGCGAGTCACATTTGTATGTAATCGTATGAGACGTAAGTACAAATATGATAGATTATTTGCCGGCGCTGTACATTATATTGTGTGGCATAAAACACAAATGGACGATGTGTTTGCAGCGGGCGAAGACGCAGCTGCAGTCGATGCTGCTCATGAACCTGGAGGCGCGGCCCGTGGTGTTCGAGGACGTGGGCCGCCAGGTGCTGGCCACGGGCAAGAGAAAGCCACCCTCCTTCTTCATCAATGAGATCGGTGAGCCTAGTATAATAATATTAATAAATAATACTACTAGTATATAGTCAAGAGGTTCTCAAAGTGGGGGGCGCGCCCCCTAATTGAGGTGCGACGGCATACTAAAAAGGGCGTGTTCTTAAATACATTACACTAGCTTTCCGCCCGCGACTTCGTCTGCGGAGAATCAGTACTTTCGTAAGTTAATATACCACCCCTATGTCCACCCTGAAAATTGATTCTAAATGTTGGTGAAAGAATTTTTGAAATCGGATGTGTAGTTCCGGAGATTACCCCTTACATACAAACAAAAAACAAATTTGGAAACTTTACCGCTTTAATAGTATTAGTATAGATATCCTAAACGAAGATCCATAAAAATTATATATAGATATTTTTGACGACACACAAAGACAAAATAAAAATAAGTTTTGGAACCCCTGCAATAGTCCTTTGAAGTAATGCAATCAATTAATAATACCGCAGTCTAAAACAAAATAAACACTGATACGGCATACTCACGTGTTAGTTAGGAAACCAACCGAAATTTTTTTAAATTGTGTAATACTACTCGTAGTAGTCCTTTGAAGTAAAGTTGGGCATATATTATATATATATACCTGCAGCCCGTGTCACTCCTATGACAAATTCTTTGTTTAACATCACAAAAATGGTTCCATACAATGGCGTCTATGAGGACTATGAGACATATTTATTTGTGCCTTTCAGCACATATGTCGGCGTCATGTGAGTCTTGACGTTTCGGTAATAATGACTTCGCCTTGCTTGAAACACGCGCCAGTGAGATCTCGCCCTAAGGCTACTATAGCTTAAAAAAACACTGTAGTGAAGAAAGCGCCGCAAGAAACTCGAGAGCATTTTTTTTCAAAGAAATTACTTCTTGTAGTAAAAATATTATATATATCCCAGTATTTTTCTTTTATCGTAGAGGATTAGATTAGATTTATTAGTGGCACGTCCGGCTCGAAAGCGCAAGAAAACAGTGTTTCGTGTTCTGTAACTAATATTTTTTACAGAAAAAATCACAGCCGACGACATTGTCCGCGTAGCCCGGCGCATGCTGGCCGGGCGGCCGTCGGTCGCGGCGCGCGGCAAGCTCGCGCACTTGCCCTCCTACGACGAGATCCACGCTAACATGGCCCTCGACAAGTCCGACGCGCCCCAGGGCCGGCGGATCAACCTATTCCGGGCCTGAGGATCACCATTGCCATTCTCTGGCACTGACCGAAAGACCCCTGTCAAAATGCTGCCAACACAGACGTTACCAGGGGCCTTCAGATCAGTCCCCAAGACGCCTGTGACGTTACCTTCCAACACAACAGCGAACAGCTCGCCGGCGACTTCACCAACGTACCTTACTGAGTTGGCTGGCAGGCCGATCGTATTGTAGAAAATATTAATAGACTTCATACAAGTCAACGTGTGTCCAACGTGTGTTGCTGGTTCCATTCCATACATGATTTTATATTTGTTATTACGATCGGTAGAATGTATCTTGGCCAAGCTTACTGGATCTGTAGCAACGATCATAAGCGGGGGCCGACAGTCGATACAGCTGTCTGTCTGGCTAGCCGGTATATTTGGTGCCATTTTAAAAAATGCCTATGAGATCGGAGAACGACGGCGAGTTTTACTCTGTTGCTGATACCACAACATAGCCGCGCGGAACTTGTTGGAATACATAAAGTGTAAAGCGAACTCGGTTTGCATCGCGTTTGCCCTAATGTGGTGTTGTTATTATGTATTGGTATTAGCTAAAACCATAAATTACCCAGTTTCTTTTGTTGTTAAAATATCATGGTCTTTCTTCTATTATGTTGATTGAATTACACGATTGTGTGTACAGAGACTAAGTATGCAAATCCTCTGTGTATTGGTAGAACACTAAAATTTAGTAGAATACGAGTAGTAAGTACTTGATTTGAACGTATTGTTCGTTTTAATTCAATAAACAGATTTATTTCATTGATATGGGATCATTTTATGTAGTGGCTTGATATTAATTATTACATTACATTTTGAATTTATTACAACTTGTTTAATAAAATTTATGTTTCCATACTATATAGTTTTACTAAAAGTGCGGCGCTTTAGTCCTTTCAATCCATGACTCGCCACTTATTTTACACAAAAGTGTAATTTCATGTATGTGTAATTAATCATCAGCAGCAGCAGATGCAGGGCGCATCTTTGTAGATTGAAAACACTAAACCTGTTATGGCACTTGAATTTGTCATTTTGGACATCCTTAACCCCTCGTTTGTGCGAGGTGAAAAGTTCTAGTCTCAGATTAGGAAGTAGTCCAAAAAAATAAGCAAAAAAAATACATAAAGATATCCAAAAAAATTTGGTCAGGATCCTACACAAACACATACGAGGGGTTAAATATTCTGCGTTCAGCACTCTCAGCTGTCGCCTTCGCCTTTGACCCTGGACTGAAAGTGATAGTTTGTTTGATTGAAGCCCGAAATCTTACGCGAGCTTTTCTTTTCAGTATACGATAACGTTCCAACGTGATTGTAAAGCTCAAGTATCTAGTTATTGACTACGCATGTACGAAGGTCAAGGTAAATTAAAACTACTAAAATATTAACGAGTGTATCTATTTACAATATTCTTACAACTTAAAATATAAAAAAGCAATGGCGAAATAATTCGGAAGACAATATTAGTCAGTCTGATTAACAGACAGGCAAGACATCGTCCAAATGGTGTTAGCAATTCTTTCAGTCTTTGATTTGATATTTGATTAGTACAATTTTTGTTACAGTGTCAATAAAATAAAATAAGTCAAAAACAACATCAATAACTAAACCTGTGTGATTTTTAAACTTGTAACCTTAAGGTTCTTTATTTATAAAGAACATTACCGGCCGCACTCAGAGACGTCAATTAACTTTTAAGTTTGATTAAAGTTGCTGCTGTCACTTTATTTGCTATAGCAATATAATAAGACGCAGCAACTTTAATGAAACTTAAAAATTAATTGCCGTCTCTGAGTGCGGCAGTAAATGATTCAACCTCTAGAGGTCTTTTGCTAATCGTACAGCAGTCTTGGCCGCTTCATCTGCATCAGATGTCATGTGTACTGGTAGTCCAGACTCGGCTAGAATCTTTTTGGCCTGAACTGCATTAGTGCCTTCCAGTCTAATAACCATAGGATGTTTAGGTGGGTTCTCCTTGCAAGCTGACACAATTCCATTTGCAACAGTGGCACAGTTCACAATACCTGTAACAAAGTATTAAATTAAAAAAAAACAAGTCAACCCATTATTGTAATTATGAGCATGAATTGCTCAAATGTTGTAATGCAAACATTATTGATGATAACCTAGCTGCAGATGATAACCTAGAAGCATAAATGACAAAATGTTATCAGTTTAAATTATATTTTTATTGATATAGAATATATATTTGTTTAAACTATTTTAACTGATAGAGTTAGGGCCTGTTTCACATTCGACAAGTAAATTCATCTGTCAAATAAAGATAGCTCTCTCCTTTTCTATTTTCAAATGCAAGAAAGGGTAAGGGCTAAATTTATTTGACAGATACGCTTTATTTGACGATTGTGAAACAGGCGATTAGTACTTTTTCCTTACCCGCTAGCACATTAACGAATACAACTTTCACTTTAGGATCTGACTCCAAGATCCTCAAAGCTGCCGACACTTGGGCTTGTCCTACACCACCCCCTAGGTCCAGAAAGTTGGCAGGCCGCCCCCCATTCAGGGCGATGATATCCATGGTTGCCATAGCCAGTCCAGCACCATTCACCATGCAACCAATGCTGCCATCCATGTCTATATAGGCCAGATTAAGTGCAGCTGCTTCTCTCTGCAATGAGATTGGATTTTTATAGAACTACTGGTAGAGGAACCGAATAGGGAACATTCTTCACTTCACCCGTCTGTTTAGTGGACGAAACGTATTTTATATCAAATTTAACATGTTATGTAATATATCGCGAATATGTTGACTGAAAAATTTCAGTCCAGGGTAATGATTACTTAATTAAAAACTTTAAAATGATTTTTGTATACATTGCACCTGTTTGTTTAACCCTTTACCAGGCCGCGAAGAACAAGCGCGTCTTAATGAGTTCTTTACATAGATTTGCAGCTGTATCGCACGTCTTGTACAAAGTGTATTTGCAACAGTCGGATCTGTTCCTGTCAACCAGAAAAATAAATGTGGCATACGGTAGTCCCATTCATTGCACGTCTGAGAAATGAACTGGCATATTCAATTTAGTGTAATTATAGTATGATACTATCTACAAGAAGGAATTGTTCAGGGCTTAACAGGGCAAGTATTCACAGGGAGGTTATTAAACTACGTGAATTCGCCAGTTATAGGTTGAACACAATTACAATTTTATTACTTACCTGAGACGGCAAGACAATTACCGGGCTATGGGCAAGATAGTTCCCACATAGTCAAACTCTAACAAGGCAATGGTATAGTGTCATCCCACATCCTAATTCTGGTAATATTACAAAATGCATGAATATTTAGCAAAGTATAGGATTACATTACTTTACAACGCTCAAAATCTACAAAATATCAAAAAAATATCTGAGCTATCTGATTTTATTTCAATGAAATTAAGTAGTGTTCGGATTTTGTCACAAATCACTGGAATTACTGGTCAAGTGAATTCAAACGGCTGCCAAACATACATTATTGGATTTAGCTGTGTGTTGTGAATGAAGATCATGAAATCATATTTTCAGGGATTAGTAGAATGTTTTGTTAGGAGGATTTGGAGTTGAAACCGGACTATGGTATACAATATACTATGTGGAGACATATATCTCTTAACCTGGTAAAGGTTTAATAGACAAATGACATACCAATAGGAAGTATGAAGTCTATAGAATATGTAAACGTTAGGTTGACTATTTTTTCCCTTCTGTTTATACCTGCCCACCCTATAGTTATGGCGGGATATTAAATTTGATATAAAATACGTTTCATCCATTAAAGACACGGGTGAAGGTCGTTCCCTACATAATAATATGCACAGCAGATTTCTATTTATGGCAAGTTTCATAAAGTAGGTATTAGATTTATTATATTCTAGTCACTTTTTACATGACTGGGTAATTCTTGCTCTTATGGTGCGTCAACACTGAAGTTATTATAACATTTGGTAACATGATAATAAATAATAAAATCTCGTTTAGGTAGGTACTTGCATGATAATTATTTATATTTATCCTAATATAAATATAAATAGAACCTATCAATATGTACCGATATTCTTCTTAGTTTTAGTTGTATATTTTTTTTACTTCTGTTTATCTCCATAATTATTTCATGTGGCGTTTGCCTGTAAATGATTGTGACACTTCACTATTAAGTTTTATGATTGTAAAATTTTAATGAAGTACTGATGTCAACAATGGTTGGTGAACCTTAAAAAATATATTTAGGGTTCCGTACCTCAAATGAAAAAAAAGGAACCCTTATAGGATCACTTTGTTGTCCGTCTGTCTGTCTGTCTGTCTGTCTGTGTGTCCGTCAAGATCCTTTTTCTCAGGATCGCGTGAAGGTATCAAGTTGAAATTTATATCAAATACTTAAGTCTGCAATCCCTTGGATCAGTGAAAAAATCAAACATCTAAGTCAACGCAATCAAAAGATACGGCCGTTTATGCCGCATATTGAAGGGATTCTCAAGGGAATCAAAACCTATAGGGTACTTCCCGTTGACTTAGAATTATGAAATTTGGCAAGAAGCAATGTCTTATAGCACAAGTATAGGAAAAAATCTGAAAACCATTAATTTGTAGTTACATCACATAAAAAATATGTCCAGTATAAGCTGACACTCACTAAGTACTAAAGTGCATACTTATTGCGTGTCAGTTTATAATGGACTATGTTTATATTGTATTACTGTGATTTACGAACTATTTACATGCGTACAAGTTTGTGCGAAACCCTCGGTGCGCGAGAACGACTCGCACTTGACCGGATTTTATTATAATAATATGTCTTCCTACCTACCTCTCTTGGGTCTTGCTCAGCAACGTCATCCAGAGCAAATATCTCCTGCTGCCTGAACTGTGCATTGTCATCAAAGTTTATCTTTGCATCAACGGCTACCACACGACCTTCATCTGTTTCCACAAGAGGATTTATTTCAAGTTGGGTAGCATCTACCTGGAAAAGACATTGATTTCAATTAAATAACATTTACTCACCCACTTCCTGCAGTGAGACAAATAAACTAAAAAATAATAATTATTAAAGAAGCAAAAATATTATTAAAGAAGCAAAAAACCTCAAAAAATCGCAACCAAATAATTCAATCTTCGGCCTTCTCGTTCCGGAAGAACTATACAATATCTGACATTGACTAGAAGTACCTACTTTTGTTTTTTGGATGTTTGAAAACGAGAAAATGCGGAAAACCATAACAAAAAAGCTACACAATAACAAACAATCAGGACCCGGTGGGTTGTGGGAGTATTAGGGTGGGGAAAAGAGTGGTTCCAAGGTCAAAAAGTGGTGATGAAGATAGAATAGTTAAGTGTTGGTCAAGGTCATATAAAAGTTAAGTGGTGGTCAAGGTCATATAAAAGTTAAGTGGTGGTCTAGGTCATAGAAAAGTTAGTGGTGTTCAAAGTAATTGTGGTTAAAACGTGGTGGTCAAGGTCATAGAAAGGTTAGAAATGGTGGTCAATGTCATATTACGGTCAAGGTCAGTTATATTTTTTTGTCCTACTGATTTGTAGTCCGATTTCTAGACCCAGTATGTTCAGAAAATTGTAATTCCTAATAGCATTGTATTGTACACATTGTTTTTATTAATAATACAGTGGATTTAATTTATTACGACCTTGGTTGTAGCGCAAATGGTCGCTACAACAAGGTTGTATAGCGACGCTACGTGGCAGTGAATGCTTTACATATATTATCATGAGTATAATTTTGGAAGTATAGCGTTTTATAATATTTGCGTTTAGTTTAATCGCTGAAAGTACCAGTAGACTATATTTTTATTAGTCGCATTTTTTACAAAAATCTAATTTGACGGAGTCTACAGAGCTCTTATTTCTGGGTTGTTTTGGCCCTCACGGCCTGATATAAAAACGAACCTAACCTAACCTACGTACGTATTACGATTACTATTGGGATTTTTTTTTCTCGCGTACCGTGCGTTTCCGCAACTTGAAATTGTGCGAGGAGGCTTCTATTAATGAGTACTATCTATAAAAAAATATGAACTCTCAATTCGACGTCAGATATTGTACAGTTGAGCCCTTGTTCCAACCAATTTGACAATTGTACTTTAAACAGCGTTCATTTCTTCATATTTAAGCAGTATGTATAAAACGTGTATTTTAATGGTACAAAAAGATAATTTCTTTAAAAAAATGACAATTTACTTAATTACCCCGCTGAGGGATACATCAACTGACATAAAACTTACCATATAAATCAATATGATTCTTCACACCCACTGTTATGTATAGAGAGCGGATTTGAAGTAGCGATTACAAGTTTAATATGGATATGACTAGTGCAATTGGTTAGATAGATTTATTTATTAGATATCATGTTGTTTATTGGTCTTACAGTTATCTTATTACTTACTTACTTACTTACCACAATGCAATTTTATATTATAGATAATTAAATTCAATAAATGTTATTATTGCAACAAACTATAAGTAAAGAAAAATGTTTTATTCAAATTAAAGGAGTTTTATACGGCTCAAACTTAATAGATCCTATTTATTACGCACCTTTGTGATAGTTCCTATCAACAATGTCACTGTAATAAATTGAATGCACACATGTATGACTCATTGTTTATTTCTCGGGTTAATTTGCAATATTAAGCTTTCGGCACACCAAACGCGTGTCAGGCGCGTCGCGCTTTGAACGCGGGCCCGCGCATGTCGTAAAACAACAAATCAAATTTAACCCGGCGCACCAAAAAGTAACGCGTGCCTGCGCAGGGCACGCGTTCGAGCTGCTTCGCGCCGCAGTCGCCGCAGACAACTCGGGCTGCGCGTCGCGTGGCGTGCGCGAAGCAGGCGCGTCGCGTGCGCTGGCATGCGTCCCGTCAGCGCGGCGTCGGCGCAGGTACTAGTCGTTGTATTTTTTACAAACGCGTGGTGGGGGTACGCGCGCGCCGCGCAGCAAATCACACCGAACGCAGCCACGAGGCGTGCGCAGCGCTGGCACGCGTTCAAAACGCGTTGAAGCTGCCGCCTGCCTGCGGTGTGCCGGTGCTGCGACGCTCACGCCACGCGACGCGCCTGACACGCGTTTGGTGTGCCGAAAGCTTTATTGTTATAATTTTATAATGCCTCAAACAAGCACTGTAAAACGATGGATTCAAGACTATACTGAATTAACATTTAATAGTACAGAATTATACTGCAAGTGTTGTGATCAGTTCCTAAGTTTTGAAAAAAAAAAGTAATGTGCTTAAACATGTCGCAACAGAAAGACATCAAAGCTGTTTATAAATCCTTTGTGTTATGACCTTTGTACAGTTGATATGAAAAATAAATACTTGCTTGTACTAGTCTTATCCATATTAAATTTACCTTACTTAACTGTTGAGTTTCTTGGGGTGCTTCACCTCAGCAGTGGTCTCCTCTTGGGAAGCGCTGGTAGATTTTGACATGTAAAAGTGCCCGTGCGGTCTACTTACTGAATAAATATCTTTTATCTTTATCTTGTAATTGCTACTCCAATTCCGCTCTCTAGTTATGTATCTAACATTACACAACTATGAATATTACACCCATTTTTAATAATCAATCATAATCTGTATTTACAGTGATTCTATAGCAAGTGCTCCACTAACCTTTAAAAATAATTGCCACATTTTTTTTATTTCTTCAGCACATTTCTTTTTCAGGTCACCTTTGAACTTCAAAAATTCTGCTACCTTATTAGCCATATTATCTGTTACACCCTCATAGATGTCTATAGGCAAAGTCATAACTAAATGAGGTGTCTTTTCAGCCACTGCTTCTATATCCATGCCCCCAGCAGGAGAAGCCACCAAGGCTGCCCCATTGTAACTTCTTTCCATAATTATGCTCAAATACGTCTCCCGCTTGATGTTTACACTCTCAGCCACCATTACTTTTTCAACTTTTATACCTTCTTTAGGTGTCTGCTTTGTGATCAATTTATGGCCTATCATGTTTTTAGCTAACCCTAATATATCCATGGAATTCTTGGTCAAATGGACTCCTCCCTTAAATCCGTTATCAAAATGACCTTTACCCCTACCGCCAGCCAAGATCTGAGCCTTTACTACATATTCGTCTGCCTTAAAGTCACCTAGAGTATTAGCATCTAGTTTGCTGTCGATAATACGAAAGTCTTGGATTGAAATCTGATATTTTCTCAACAAATCTTTACTATGGTACTCCTGTAGGTTTAAATGCCTCCGAGCGTTCACTTGAGGGTTATATTTGGAGCCCAGTAGGGTAAAAAACTTCACGGTCTTTGTGTTTTTTAAAGCAGCCATCGCGAACGAACTTTGTACACCTGTTCCTAACCTATAAGATTAATGAAAGATAATTAAATACCAGTTTACCACTTAGGAAACAAATTCATAGAACCACTAATTTTACCACTAGTAGAAACTTGTCTCTACTGCGCCCAGCGCAAGAGAGCGATAACAGAATTTCTGATAGAGATATCTATCAGTGTAAAGCGAAAAGATAGTGCCTGTTATTTTACATACTATTATGTAGGTACCTACGTTATGTCAGATGTCAGTTTCAACCACAGAATAAGTACTCGCATAGAAACCAGACTATAAGAAACAAGAAAAGACGGATGTTTGAGCTTTTTCTATTTATGGCATTCATAACGAGTTAGAAAGAGATGTCCTTATAGGTATTCTTTCGTTTTCTTTCATGTTGTCACAAGGTTTGAATTGGATCTATCAACGCCAGTGTTGTTTCTAGTCGACAATAATATCGATATCTAGAGTTTCAATTCGTTTCATTTTTAAACCAATCGCGTCACTGGTAGATCACGTGACTCTTCATATGACGAGATCTACCAGTGACGCGATTGGTTTAAAAACGAAACGGATAGAAACGCTAGTTAGCGATGGGCATCTTGGCTAAGGGCCCAGAACAGAAAATAATTGAAATCGGAAGGCTAGAATGCACTACAAAATGTACCACTCGTCACATATAGGGTTTGCAATTCGAATATTCGAATTATTCGCCATAAATATTATTCGAATTCGACAATATTCATTATTCGAATAAAACTAATATTTCGAATAGTGCAGAAATATGTCTGTAATTATTTACCTGAGCAAAACACTATAACAAAATGCCAGGATTAATTATCCTCCACATTAACAACTCCGTGGAAATAGATTTAAATATTAAAAATAACTAAAAATCTAAGACAAACAATAAATTACCTATTTTTCTTTATCCTTGCCAAAATATTTCTAAAACGAACTAAATGCCGTACCGTAATTGGTAAAAGGAGTAGCGTAGCGATAGCGAGAGCGAGCTTAAGGATTAGTTCATGTTTTTTGTGGTGTGGTGTGGTGATGGTGATTCCTCGTACACGGTTAAGTGCAAGTTTACGTCACGTGTTAATAAATTATCTGTGCTGTGCTGTGATGATGTTGAATTGCTGACTGACATGAAAAGATGTAAGTAAACCAAATTATAATTTTAATATAAACTACTAATCAGCGGCAAATCTAAGTTGCCCTCTCTTTCTCTCTCTTTCACCTCACCTTACAAACATGTATGTAGAGTGGGCGGTTAGATTTGCCGCTGATTATAGTTTGAATTTGTTAATTGCCAAAAAGTTGATAGTTAGTCATTTCTTTATATACCTACATACGGAACGAGTGCTCGTTATTGATTTGTTTTTATTGTAACTTATAATTAACAAAGTAAATTTATATTGTATTGTAACTGTGTGCTGTGATTGGTTTATTAAATTGTTTGCTTTATTTCAAAAGTTGTTATCATCCAAACGAATATTATTTAATTTGTAGAAGATACCATAAATGTTATTTTTTTAGTTGTAAGGTCATTACATTTTAATTTTACATTACATATTTTACAATCACACAACTAAGAATCATTATTTTGTTTAATTTTCAAAAGTATTCGAATTATTCGAATATTCGAATATTGGAAATCTAAGTATTCGTATTATTCGAATACTAAAATTGGACGAATATTGTAAACCCTAGTCACATACCTATCGACCCGGTTTGGCCAGAGTGCCCGGTCAGAAAGCAACCGGCCGGCCAGATCAGAACGTTCTGGCCGGTCAGAAAGAGGCGTAGTTGACGTACTAACGCCGTATATCGTCACACACATCCCGGTTGGAACCCGGCGTATTACATTATCAATATTATCACGGTATCGTGATAATATACCTCGCAGTAGAATCGGCACCGGTGGGTCTGGGGCCGGCCTTATCCGGTGTCGTTTTTTTTCGGACCGGACCGATTCCGGTTGCATAGAGCCTTAACTAGTCGCATCAAATTAGCTTAACCTGGACATAATTCAAAAACCCGTTGTTTTTATTATTTTATCGGATATTAATGTTAAGTATCAAATATTAATTAGCTATATTAATTAAAAAATCCGCGGTCGTAACCGTATATTATAAAAATCATGAGATATTGTAAACTACGTAACTTTTTGCTAAAAGCAAAATAGATAACCAAATACCTTGTTAGTATAATTTTGAGGTGCATTCGAATGCGATCAATTAATAGCAAAATTAAACTGAAACCAAATCTGCATGTACGTTTTTTTTCACAGTTTTCATCTGATCTCAATATCTAGATAAGCAAAAATGGTAACTATGATGATTGTATCTATTTAAACTATATTGCGTCTTATAAGACATTTAAGACAAAAATTAAACATTTATTTTTAACGTTTTAATAATAATGAATTACTCAGTAGCTAAAAATCGTAACTGTGAAATTTTTGTTTATTAAGAGGTTTTTGTGTACTATAATCATGTTTTCATCAAAATTAAACATGTTAATGTCACGCTTAAGAAATTGAAAATTTAATTAAAAATACGCGCGAACTTGTCGTGGAGCGGGATGCATGCGGCGGGTGCGGGGCGGGGAGAGAGCGGGGCGCCAGCCAGCGGCGAGCGAGGTACGGCGGACGGGGGGCGATTTTTGACTATCAAGCACTCGAAAGTTTCACTCGAAAGTGAGCAAAAACAGTGAAACTGTATTTTTGAAGCACGAGAGATAAAAAAATTAAAAACGAGTGGTCCACGCCATTCGTTTTCATTTCTATCATTAGAAGTATGTTTTGACATTTTGTCTGCCAAATTAATCAAAACGTCTTTATTAGGTATGTACTCTTTGGACGGAAGTTGACGGAACAAACCTCAAATATCATAGACAAAGAACCATCTAAACGTTTCTTTTATTCCCCCCTGTCATAACGAGTTTATTTCATTTCAATTATGTACTATCGCCTGCGTTCGCGGTGTTCCACCTTTAGGGCGATAATCGTCTGAACGTAACCTTGGGCCCAAAAGTGATAACTTCTAAATATGTTTGTTTGTGTGCAACCAAAAGGGTTCGTTCACGTAAAAAAATGTTTATTGTTCGGATTACCCACTCCTGCGTCCACCCAGTATAGACAGTAAACATAGCAAAAACTGTTTGGCCACTTTCAATTGTTGGGCCACTTAAACAATCACATAATTATTTCGATAGCATAATTAATTTAGCGAAAGTTTGCGATTTTATGACAAAAGCAGGTTTTCCTATAAAATTAAACTTTTAATCATGTAATTATATATCATTTAATATCATCAATCATATAATTTTTCAGAACTCAATTTTTGAAGTAAATTGTAGAATTTGCATAGAGCCCGAACAATAAATAATCAGTGAGCGCATTTTTTTTTACATTCATTTGGAGGATGTGAGTTCAAATAAGTTCAAAAGTTCCAATTGCTGTCAATAAACGGTTGCAAGCCGATGCCGGTATCAAAACAAACAATAAATATTAATTTATAATTATTAATAGTATTAGTTTAAACTGGAACCAACTTAACCCATTCAGCGCCACCCACGACACGTTGTCGTGATCGCAGAGCGTGCGCGAGACGCCGGTCACGACAACGTGTCGTTAATACTCATTTGCTAATAGCTCCCCGAGAGATGATTTTATTCAAAAATATTTCTTATTTTTGTGTACAAATGCCATGTGTTATTAATTCTGTATATTCAGTGTAACATAATTTTACGAATGTATGTGTCTTTTTAGAGCTAAAGTTGCAATAGCCATAAAAACTTCTTAGTCAATATTTTTTATCACGACATCGTGTTGTGATGTGACGGGCCACGTAACGTAAATCTTGTTCAATATGTCAATGTATTATCTTCATAATTTGTAAGTGCGAATTTTAATCCTTAATGCTTGCGCATAAGGTTCATTCCTATTTGCATTCAATTTAAGTTATGCTTTGTTTCCACGTGGTAATGGATAGTATTATGCAGTGTTTTGGGTAAACAATATTATATTTGTATAACAAAAATATACAGGGTAATTTTTTAATCAGTGCACAAATTGTAATATTTGGTACCGTTAATATAATACATTACAATAAAAAAAAAACAGATATACAGGATGACTGGATATTCGATACAATCCTTTTAAGGAGGCATAGTAGAGCAATATATTTATATATATTATATTTATGTATATTATATTTTCTTCTTCAAAATATAACGAACCTTTTTTTTCTGACTGTAGAATGAAATTAAAATTTTAGGATCCCTGTAAATATACAAATACTACTACAAATGCAAAAACGTCTCGAAAGTAATTTACCTATAGTACCCTGGCCGAAAATTATTAGTTTCGGAGATATTTGAGATCTTAGTTTTTTTCGGAATTGCGGAACATGTTCGAAAAAATAGATATAAAAAAATAATTTGCCGTTTTTTAATGTACTTTAATATATTTTCTGAAAGCTAAAATGTCAGCGGTAATAATAATATTAATATTTCTTGTTGTGATAATTTTGGGTTTTCTGTTCTTTTATGTTTTTATTTTTTATTTGTGTTGGCTGTGTGGCCTGCCGTGGTGTCACCAAATATTTCCGGCGTAAGACCAGCTCTGGCCTCAAAACCAGTACCACGCTGAGCCGGAACCGTTTTGCGTCATCTGGCATTAGTGCAGTGTTTATTATTTTTGTCCATTTGTGTTTTTTATGTTCTGTACTTTTGTTAGATGTATGTAAATAAACGTTTTTTCTTTCTTTTTTTCTTTAATGACAAAAACCTAATCACATAATGCTACATGTCATGTTATTTAATAAAACTCCAATAAAAAGACACAAAAAAGTAATTACTTCATTAAAAGACAGTGTTTTTTTTAAATAAATGTATGAAATGCAGCGTACAAATCACTGGAAAAACTTCCTTGGTGGTACTAGCTATCTAGTGAGGTACAATAGTTATCAAAAAATATTAAATATTCAAAATTAGCAAGTACTAACTAAAACGAAGAAGTACATTTCTTATGAATTTCCATTACTCTTGTACCTGGTACGAACTATTCAGAAATCAGTATTTATCTTCAGATGCATACTTCAATGGCCGATATTATTACAAAAGAGAACTGAACTTAATTAATTAAAAGATAATTAAGAAAGAGTAAGTTATTATTCGCCGTCAAAAATGGATGCTTGTAGATTAACTCATGTTTAGGGAATCAACCTACTGATTTTCAACCGTCACGGTCAACCAACCAACCGTCACGGTTGAGGTGTTTTTTTTTTTAGTTTTTAATTTATTGTGGCTAAATAGAAAAGTATTTACATAAAGTCGAGCTATACGCGACAGGCAGACACTATCCCTTATGCCTCTGTATTATTGACTTTCATAATTAAACAAGTTAATGAGAAAATCATTGAATTTAAGTTTTCAACCGACTTTACGTTCAAGTTAATGCTTTTTCGGAATCAGTATTTATTATTATATGTCTAGCAGTGGACTAATAAAGCCTGATGATGATGATGATGACGGAGTTTTAGTACTTTAGCGAAAGAATACTCTAGGTATCGCAGTGGAAAATACTTTAAATATGTATTTGTCACTCTATTGTTAAAAAAACAGAAGGTGCGAACAACGGCTGCCGCAATAACAAAAGACAATGTGCAATTCGCTGATAATCCTTATCTTCGGTTTCGAGTCTTACCTCGCCAACCTTTTGTACAAAATCTTAACGTCGCACGTGCAAATGCATGGAGATAAGTTTATTATGCTTAGTTTCTGGGATATTTATGACTTGCACTGATAATAATCATAACTATTATTTTATTTTTCCTGAATTCAAATTTAGAACTAAAGTCGCCATCTATAGAACTTGTGAACGATGTAAACAAAGCGCCATATTGATATTGTCTATAGTTTGATGAGTTTACTAGTGATGGGAAAAGTAGATTAAGATTAAAAATCGTTTAAAATGTAGTTTTTAATCATAATCACTATAACCAATTGAGTATGACGTGTGACCAATATGTATTATACAACGTAACGTACTGTACTGTAATATTTAATCGTAATTGTTTTTTTGAGATTATCAACTTTTCTAGTTAAAGTTATCTTACCTGATTTCCGGTAGGTATAAACATTTAATAAGCATCAATTTCCTCTAATGGTATATTTAAAGCTAAGTATCGTAAAGTAAAAATTTGAAAAAATATTTAATGTTGTAAAAAAATTTTTGCTTGGTTTAAAAAAGTTTTCATGACACCATCCTTTACCTGTGACGTTGCATGCGGCAAAAAATTGAGCACCGCTGCGGCACCGTTTCACGACACGTCGTCGTGACTCCTAACATGTTTTTATTTAAATCATTCTGTACAGAAAACTGAGAGCTTATAAATAGGTAAACGTGATTTCACGACAATCATTTATCTCATCCTGAACAATTTAGTTATTATCGATCTAATGAACACAATATGTCAAAACATCTCCGCCGCCCTAGCCGAACCGTGGTGCACCCCACGTGTTTATAAAAGTTTGACAATCATTGACTATAAAAGCCTACGAGTATAATAAATGAATGCACGAGACGACTGGGCCATTCTTCGAGCGTTTCAACCGCCCTGATTCCCGTGCCCGCATTAATTTCTAAATTCCTGTAGCTTTGGAAGCATTTTCAGTTAAACTTTGTAGAAGTCAGGACACTCTACAAGATAACCGAAAATAGCATCCAAAGCTACAGGAATTTAGACATTAATGCGGCCACGGGAATCAGGGCGGTTGAAACGCTCAAAGAATTGCCCGACTACTAGACGAGAATCGCTTGCGACTCGCGATAGCACGGTCGGGAGTTGAGGCACAAAGAAATGAAGACCTTATTCTGCAATAAATAACGTTCATATTAAAACGTAAATAAGGAAACATATCAATTAATTAATAACCGTGGATATTTTTTGTTTAATTTGTTTCTTACAGTACTAATAATATGTTGACGGCATAAATTAAACACTTTGGAAGTAGTTATGTATTTTGGTTTTCCAAAAATTACCAATATTTTAGACTTTGGAGATCCGCAAAGAGAATCTGTTTAATTTTTAATAATTTATCAACACACATAATATACTATTCAGAATAAATTGTCGAATTACAGTTATCTATAATTTCTGGTAAGATAAGCCAGAAAATGTGTAACTTACTGAATCTTCTTTATTAATGATAGTCCCGATTGATTAATTAGTTTAATTTTGATTTCTTTAACTGGAATGCAGGTGTCATAACATAATAGAGGTACTTTTACAAAGTTAACTATTATGCTGTACTTATGAAATCAAAATGTGTTTAAAATTTAGTTTTTCGTTTTTTTTACATTGACGCGGAGACTTAAAATGTTTAATTCTTTTTATTTTAACTATAACTAACAATACTTTATATCATAGAAAAAGAAAATTACAGTTATAGAATTATGTCCAGGTTTTTCTTATTCTCTGCGCCTAAACCTATACATTACCTACTCAGCGTCCTAATACGTAACAACCAAAATCAAGTAAAGGTATTAACTTTTCTGACCTACTTCAATGGCATTTCTTGATTGTACTATTAATAATAAAATTAATAAAGTATAACAATAAAATTATTATTTTTATAAACAAAATATTTTTCTGTCCATTCATGTCTTATTTGTAGCAACACTAAAGTATGATGCCAACTTCACATTTCCAATCCACTTCCTTTTTATCGTGTTCCACTGACAACACGAGGTTATAGTCGCTATTTCTTAGCCTAAAAGTAAGTATTTTTATAGTTAAACTGTACAAAACTGCATTGTTTTGGTGTGTTTTGCCAGGTTTTAACGTAGATATTATTTTTTCGTAGGCACTAATAACCATGGCTGAAGAAAACTGGGTTGACGACAACGTGGATGTAGGCAGCATGGCCGTGGAGAACGCGGCCTTGCCGCAAGCCGCTGATATTCCCGAAATCAAGCTCTTCGGGCGATGGAGCTGCTACGATGTCCAGGTTTCGGACATGTCCCTGCAAGATTACATCTCTGTTAAGGAGAAATACGCGAAGTATTTACCACACTCCGCTGGTAGGTACGCACACAAGCGTTTCCGCAAAGCTCAATGCCCGATCGTGGAGCGTCTGACGAATTCTCTGATGATGCACGGCCGCAACAACGGCAAGAAGTTGATGGCCGTGAGGATCGTGAAGCACGCGTTTGAAATCATCCACTTGCTGACCGGTGAGAACCCGCTGCAGGTGTTGGTGACGGCGATCATCAACTCGGGCCCGCGTGAGGACTCTACCAGAATCGGGCGGGCGGGTACGGTGCGCCGGCAGGCCGTGGACGTGTCGCCGCTGCGCCGCGTCAACCAGGCCATCTGGCTGCTGTGCACGGGCGCGCGTGAGGCCGCTTTCCGCAACATCAAGACGATCGCCGAGTGCGTCGCCGACGAGCTTATCAACGCCGCCAAGGGCTCTTCTAACTCTTACGCCATCAAGAAGAAGGACGAGCTGGAACGTGTTGCTAAATCCAACCGTTAATTAATAAGTGTATGGGCCGGACTCAATAAAAACGTAAGAAAACCATTTTTCTGTTTCATTCTATTTTTTTGGTAGTGCCTATTTCAATCATAATTTTCTTCTGTCACTTATAAACATTTATTTAGGATTCAAATTTAAATATTGACTTCACCTTTTCTAACGTGATTGTTGCATACAAATCACAATTTATGATGACATTCTATATTAATCAGTTGATGCTGATGCCCTGCTCATTTCATATTATATGAAAATCTTGAGGGTTGGCCTAACCTATAAATTAAAATGTTGATTATGTGGGTGTGATCACCATAACTCTTATACAGCAGCACAGCTAGGATGTATCGAGGAAGAGTAAATTTATATTATAATATACTTATCACTTTCACGATCAAGCTCAAATCAAGTTTCGCTGCATAACTGAAATCTATAGCTAGTATAGTATGAACAAGGCTCCCATGTTCTCGGCATGTCGGGAATATCATAGAGGACATGGTAGCCGTGTTCTCGGTCGTGAAAGTGTTAAACAATTAATTGAAGGATTTGTGTCAAACACAAACCAAACTAAGGCTCTGTACCAATTTGTTCTAGGCTAGCTTGCTTTGATATTGTATTATTATTAGTGATGCGATGATATAGTGGCTCTTAGGCCTTGTTCAGACTACATTCGTATTTTAGTCGAGTAGCAAGTACAAACCAAACTCTTCAATGTACTTGCTACTCCACTAAAATACTAATGTAGTCCAAACAAGGCTACTGTGAAATGAATAAGATAAGTACTACCAGAACATTAATTACTATGTACAAGCAAGATGGGCTAAAACAAATAGTAATAAGCCCCAGAACACGCCACCCTATAGATTTGTGACTGAAAATTGAGCAACAAATTGAATTATCGGACATTTAAACTTAACATGGTAAAAGTTAACACTCACTGTTGTTACTCTGGCTAAGCCGTTGTTTAGGTACTGGATCTTTTGTTGTATACAAAGCTCACATTGTTGTTAAAACATACATATACATTTAACAAGTTCCCTGTCCTCATACAACAATGCATTTTCATTGTCATATGTCCAATGTTTACTTCTGTATGCAAAGTTGTATTAAAATTTGATCACATTTGATTCCTGAACCAGAGAAGGGACAAAACTGTGTTCGTGAATCATATGTGATTCATGGGGCATCCTTAACAACCTTAACAGGTTTTATGCCCCATGAATCAATTCAGAATTCTACGAATTCAGTGCCTTAACAGGCCGTCGGTATTTTTTTATTAGCAAGGGTATACTCTTGAGGTGGTCCCATTATCACGAAATCAGAATCTGATGATGGGATCCATGAGGAATCGAGGGAAATCCTGAAAAATTATAGGCACAAATACAGCGATTTTGGTATTACCTGCAAGACCTTAAGAAATTGCATTACAAAAGCACCTCTTGGTGAAGAGGAACTGATGATGAAGACCAGAGATGACCACCGGAACTCCTTAGTCGTAAGTGATTGACGCCAGCAATTACATTTCTTTATTAAGAACATGAAGCTACTTTTAAATTCATTATAATGCATGTGGTGAAGTGCAACTGATGGTGAAGTACCAGGAGAACTCCTCAATGATTAACGGCCCTGCATCTTGGACAGCGACATTTTGTTAAGGGTGATGAGAAATTGGTATAAGGCTATTGTTTCTTAACGTGATGTTTATGTGCTTTATCACATAATAATATTAGGTGCATCACTAAAAGGTGAAAAAAAATGTTTACAAAAAAATAAAACCGTCTTCAAAAACCCATTAAAAACTGTTAAATAAAGACCGGCCTCCTAGGAGTCCTAGGAATTGCCTCTAGTACCTAATATGTACATGAAATATATCGAAGTCGGTGGCAAGAATCATGGTGTCATTGCTATTGTGTATACCTACTTGACACCGGCTTGGATATATTTCATGTACCTATTAGGTAGTAAATAGGCAATTCCTAGGACTCCTAGGAGGCCGGTCTTTATTTAACCCTTTTTATTGGGTTTTTGATGACGGTTTTATTTTTTTGTAAAATTTTTAATGTAAAGTATTGGTAAATACTACGACAATGACCATTTAACTAATATGTAACTTATTTCAAATTTTAGTACATTCAGTTCTATTTTGCATGAGAAATAAAGTACTAAGCAAAAATGAGTGGTATTAGCATGTAGCTACTTATACCTGTAAATGTCGTTTTCGGCCAGAGTATCTAGTATACACTAATTCACAGACAGTGCTTAGTGCTTTTGTAATTAGAGAGTAAATAGGCAGTCCATGCCCTTGTCTGGCTTTAAATCCTTATAGGGATTAAATAAGAACAGACAACTTAATAAAGGTTGCAGGGAGTCGTTGGATGCAGGCTGCAATGGATTGTTCCCGCTGGAAATCAATTAAGGAGGCCTATATTCAGCAGTGGACTACTGAAGGCTAAAATGATGATGAAATAAGGGCTCCAGTCTCCCTTGGTGGGATGGACATACATTATTAAACTGTTGCTTCCTGTCCCCTGCCGTGCTGTTTGTGCTCGGGCTAATCTCTGAAACTATACTGTACAGATTTTCATACGATTTTCACCAATAGAAAAAGGGATAACCTAGGAAGGTTATGGGCTATAATTTTTATGAACATAAAGATAATTGCCGTGCGAGTCGCTAGTTTTGTTATAGTTCAGTCTACCCACAGACAGTAGGTTACCCTGGACTGTCATTGGCTTAGAATAAAGACCCATTTTGTTTGGTATTATGAATACTGTACGGTGAGTTAACCGGACACATGTAGTGCCCCATGTCTGCGAATTAAGCAGGGTTATTTCCCCTTTATACCTACCACTCTTTTGTAAGTACTGGATTCTTTTTCCACCAACCATTAAAAAAAAAAAAAGCACATGCGAAAGTAAATTAAAAGGAACTTTCTGAGACGCAGGTCATAATTACCATAACGCCCGTATTTATAGAGGAGTAAAGTCATCACTTGAGTAAAAGTAATTACTCAATTAACGATTTTCGATAGCGAAAGCGAAACAAAAATGTTATTGAGTAATAACTTTTACTCAAGTAGGTAATGATAATGTTAATGACTATAAATACGGGTGTTACCTCACTCCCAGTTTCCGTGGTATCGTGAGAATGATGATAAACAAACGACGCGGTTAGCCTAGCCCTTTCAGTGCGCATGACGCTACATTGGCGCGCGCTCTAGCGAACCTCAGCGCCTGATGTCGCTACATTGGCGTCATGCTATTTACGCATTTTTACAGCGTAACCATTTGAATAATTATAGTTTTTTTTTTATTTTCAAAATAGCTAATCGATTAATTTACCTGGTAGTATGGAATAAAAAAATTAATTTATATTATTTCTATACAATATTACGACTCAAAAGTTTACTATGTAATATTTCAAAATTGTTGTAAGTATTATTTTTTTTAAGTTTACTACGTAATCATGTTTTGAATTTTGTTCTCAAAAAAATAAGTTTTGGAAATAAAAATGCATATATTAACATTAAAAACATCACGCGCTCCATTGGCGTCATACCGGCGGAGAGGTGCGCTAAGTAATTTGATCAATGTCAAAAAAGTTGTAAGTGCTTACCCTGCTACTTGCATTGAGCTTTATATGTATTGTATGAAAGTCGTTTTTTCCCTTAGATAATTTAAATATAGAGAATGTAAATTCTCTAAGGACGGTTACGAACCCGCCCGCCTGAATGACGCTACATCGGCGCGCCCAGTTTGACGTGATTTTTGTTTGTTCTGCGCACTACGCGAGCGCAAGGCGAAAAGGCTCGCGCACTGAAAGAGCTAGGTTAGATTTTGGGATTTACACAAGCGCGGCAGATTAACACATGGGGGAGGATACCTTGCACCCTGTTGGGTGCCTCCACCATTATCTAAGCCCTATACAGGTGTCCCGCGATACAGTGCACAAACGAATAAGGGTGTTTGTTTGGGGTTTACAATAATAATTATTGTAAACTCTGCAAAATTAAAAAATATATATTAATATTTTTTTCCGTGATAAAATCACAATAGGTACATGTAATTTCACCCTTATTCGTTTGTGCACTTTATCGCGGGACATCTGTATAAAGCGTGTGCTAAACGGTTTTAAACCGTCTAGCACACGCTTAAAGCTGCGCGCGTTTTTTTTTAGTATGCGTGCGCGTCAGATTAAGGGTGCAGCCGCACGAGCGTAATTTTGTGAGTTGTGAGTCGCGTAAATATCGAAATTCAGTATACTGTCGTGTTGATACTGTTGATTGAACCGGACTTTGTATGGAATTACGATATATATTTTTTCTCTATTATGTATATATTAAAGACACTAGCTTTTTTGAAAGGTAAGCAACAACATATTTATTCCTTATAAATCTTATAATTAATAATCATAATCCCCTGTTAAAGTGACAAGGGTTCTGCAAAAAACACATTAGAATTAAACAAGGGAATGCGTGCCTTGATAGCGCGCCGCTTGTCGGCTGTGGCAAATAGTCGACTAGGGAAAAGAAAAAACCGGTTAAGTGCGAGTCGCACTGAGGGTTCCGTACATATTTGGCTGGTTTTTAGTATTTGTTGTTATTCTATAATCATACCAGATTTGACGCTTGTTCCTCACCCTTTTTACTATACAACAAAAGTAAAAATACGTTGAAAA
Organism: Tortrix viridana; assembly: GCA_963241965.1. Classification (NCBI taxonomy): domain Eukaryota; kingdom Metazoa; phylum Arthropoda; class Insecta; order Lepidoptera; family Tortricidae; genus Tortrix; species Tortrix viridana. The sequence goes on along the minus strand of OY725171.1, from coordinate 53,320,829 downwards.
AAGAAACGTTTCTTGCATGGGGCGTATGGGACTCTCTTTATTAATTAACTTTCTTAATTTTTTTCATTTGTTAGGAAATCTGCCGTAATCTTCTTCTCGTGACGATGATTTAGTATTAGATAATTCTAGCTCAGAATGCAGCGGTGCTGATCGCCCTATCTGTTGCATCTCGGAGGTCCTCTTCAGTACAGGGATGTGGGCAGGCCGGGCAGGACAACAGGTGGGCCATTGTCTGGGGCGCCGTTCCGCAGTTGCACATGGCGCTAGACCCACCATAAAAACCCTATCGCACTAGGTTTACCTTGCATCGGCCGACTTGCGTACGTAGCCTGTTCAGCGCTTTCCAAGTGGGCCATGGTTGTGTGTGCCCGTTGGGGAGTCTCCGTGGGCTGTACAAATCCCTCACGGGGTGGACGTTTGGTCTGCCAGGATGAGCGTCGAACTGTCGATGGTGTGTCAGTAAAATGGGTGGTGGCTCTCATAAAGCTCTTTCCACTCTTCAGACAGGCTGGGGGTAGTTTGTAGCCGTAGAGTGGGTACTTGGTATCCCGTTCTTGTTTTCTACACCACATACAACATTTCTGCGAACATCTTGTGGTGTGAATCTGCCGTAATACCCGCTATGTATTACGGTTCAAAAGATACAGCTCACGGACGGACGGATGTACAGCATAGGCTTAGAAAATAGGGTCCCGTTTGACACGCTTTGGGTACGGAATCCTAAAAAGCTATCAAGTGTAGAAAAATACGATTTTTTTATACAATTTAGATTTTTTAAAATTATTATAGTTATTTCAATTTTTTATTAATAAAAAAAAGCAGGTAATTTACGTGACGCCGGCTGCATAATGTCAATTACCCTACGGCTACACTTCGGTGATTCGGCGAAGGTTCGCGTTAGCCTCTCTTTCATTATCATAGAGAAAGAAAGAGCCAACCAACACGAACCTTCGCCCGAATCGCTGAAGTGTAGTCGTAGGGTTACGCAGAGTCGCGTATAATATTTTATCTACCTACAATACCTCATATTGTAAATTGTCTATGATAAAAAAATATATATACGGAGCTACTTCGCTTCGTACATGTCCGATCGTCTGTTACTAGTATAACTGTTGCTAATGTCGGATTTTACCAATCACTTAAAACAGACGATTAGAATGTTAACGGCTAGGCAGCTGTCAAAATGTACTAAGTAAAATAACATTTAACATCGTGTGGTGAAATTGGTAATTTATTGGTCAAGCTACTTCTTTTTTCTCTATAATGCTCTTATAGCGTTTTGGAACTCACAGGTTTATTCTCACCTAGCGATACCAATTATCTGTCAAGCAACTGTCAATTCACCTGTCACTGTCAAAGTGTCAAGTAACATCAAGTGCCAGCTTGGTAGCTTTAATTTCAGTCAGTGTCACTTATTTTTATCATAGTTCTGTTTAACTTATGATAGGAATTAAGTTTTTACTTAAATTGGCTTAAATTGGAATCAAAATGATTCACAGTTTATTTATTATTAACCCTTCTGGGTACGTTTTTAAGTATATACTTGTTTATTTTGTTCAATTCATAACTTAGAAACTTTGAGAGTCAAGAAGTCTTTGGAATGAATTGAATTCTCTACTCAAGGCATAATTCCATATTTCCAGGGATGTTTTCCTTGAAAAGCATTGGCGAAGTGTAATACCCAGGTCCGTTTGCGATTACTATCTGGAAGCGCAGCGAGCGTCACCGAATGTTAGTATGCCTCGAATAATAATCACCTTTCGATTTAAAACAATTTAAGATCTCAAACTAATAATAATGTGCGTCTTTGTTACCTTTCAATTGTTTCTAGGTATTGTTTGAAATTTTCGTATTTCTCTCTTGTGAAACAGTTAAAGTAAGACTTAAACCTTTGAGGTTTAAAGTTCAACAGTCATCTAAGAGGCGTGGTGTGGGTAAAGTTCGAAAGGATGGGCATGCTAACTTATGCAATTAAATTTTCTATTAAAATCTCTGTTGTGTGACGAAAATAAGCCATATTTTTTTTGTATTATAAATGCAGGCTGATTTCCGCAACTTTACATTTAGCACCTTTTTTGCGTGTGGGTCGGATTTCTGAGCGTCAAACCATCCCAACTCCTCGAGGGAGCCCTCCAGACCTTTGATGTTGATGGTTACCTCGGGGAGACACCTCAGTGAAATGAGGTGTTTAACCCTGTATTGCGCCACCTTGGTGCAGTGTAGCACAATGTGGGTGGCTGTTTCATCTGTCTCCGTGCATGCACGGCACAGAGGACTGTCTGTAACAACTAAATTAAAGAGATGTTTGTTAAATGGTCTATGACCAGTTAAGGCACTAGTTACCATACAATTAGCCATAGCCATACAATGGTAAGGATACTTTTCATCACACAATGGAACTTTTTTTTGCCTTCTTCATTTGTATTAACTACACTTAATTTAACTAAGCTTAACTATTTGCTACTTGGGTCCAACTTTTTTGAACTTTACCTACCCATGTGTGGATATGTGTTATGTTTCTTAACTTGTTTTTAAAATGAAATAAGTACTTGAGCATTTTTGTTATATTATGCATACAGATTGATTATTTAAACCATTAAATAATATTGTATAGAGCTTGTAGTGTCCTGACAACTGCTGAGCAGTACTCATGTTCAAATTTTAATTAACAACATATTTGCATTGGGCATTACAAGTTTTATATAGTCACTATTTGTTTCACATTTTTAGGATGTCCCTCCCGTTCTGGCGGCTCCACACCACTACCTGATTTCTATTCAGCGTGGTGGGGTTGCCTTAGTGGCTGTGTGCAAGCAGGAAGTGGCTCCACTCTTTGTCATAGAGTTCTTACATAGGGTTGTTGATACGTTCCAGGTATGAATATAAAATTTTCAAGTTACGTTTTAACCCCCAATGCAAAAAGAGGGGTGTTATAAGTTTAACATGTGTATCTGTGTATCTGTCTGTGGCACTGTAGCTTCTAAATGGATAGACCAATTTTGATTTAGTTTTTTTTTGTTACAAAGGTGACTTAATCAAGAGTGATCTTAGCTTAGTTGGAATTTTTTGGTGATAAGCCATAATATGTCAAGCCTCAATGTTTTTTATTTATTATTGACCGAGCGAGTGCAGTGTTTCCGGTTCAGCTTTGGCGAAAATGCTTTCGTATGAACAGGTTCGATAATTATATGGATTTTCCATGCACATCTTGTTATTTTGCCTATCTTGTACAGGTGAACTCATAAGTAGCTGTACATTTTAGTACCTTGTTGCAGTATTGACATATTAAATTCAAACTATTGACACTTATAATACGTAACTGCGACATACTAAAATGTAAAGCTACTTATGAGTTCGACTGTACATTTTCCTGTATCATGGTCTGGTTAACTGGAAGAGATCCCTTAAAGGAATAAGTTCGCCATTGTACATGGTAATCCTAAGTTTATGTATGTACATATTTGCCAATTGTTTTGTGCAATAAAGAGTTTACATATGTACATCTTTTTTGTTGATTCAGTTTTTAAAAATAGAATCCTGAGCGTAACGAGGGATTCAAGGCCTCGAGACCCAAATAACTGCTGCCATGCAAAACACAATTTTTCACCTTACTATAAGCAAGGAAAACACTTGGTGTTCGAAAATCAATTACACAAGCGCTACATCAGTTGTGGCCGTGCGCGCACAGCATCAGCATTACTTTCCAAGCTAGCGGTTAAAGTGGACTTTTGCACGCAGATTTTGTGCGCCATAGAAGGCTTTTTCAAGCTGGTGAGGTGAAAAATAATTGCACAACAGCTCAGTTAAAGCTCTAAGATCATACAAGTGTTAACAATATTCTATAAAAATAAATCTGAAGAATTCAGGCCAGGTATTTACAGTGATTTGATTTGATATCCATTTCTTTATCTTGTGCAGTTAATAATAACATCATAATCACTTCTGTACTGAGGTATTTGTAGAAGATAGCAATTTTACAACTGCTTAGATATAACTTATTGTATTAGTTACTGTAATCACTGTGTGATTAAGTCGGGAGATTCCCATCTAATCTTGGGTGAGCAGGGTGAAATCACTATCCAAGCTTGCTTTTCTTTTCAGGATTACTTCTCTGACTGTACTGAGACAATTATCAAAGAAAATTATGTTGTTGTTTATGAGGTAAGAAATATTATTTTGTTCATTGCATTCAAACGGTTTTTGACATTTAGTTCTGCAGTGTATAATCTAGCTTATACACTTCTTTGCCTTTTTTTACATAAGATTAAAAAGTTGTGAGGTGGTTAATTATCACTGAACTCACCAATACACATAAATGTGGTGTATAGCAGCCCGGAAATTAAAAAATGATAATAATGTGGTTGAGCTTTTTATTATAGTTGATCAATTGATCAAGTGTATTTGTAAGTGTAACTATTGACATTTTTGTTTTCAGCTTCTTGATGAAATGTTGGATAATGGCTTCCCACTTGCAACAGAAAGTAATATTTTAAAAGAGTTGATCAAACCCCCAAATATATTAAGGACAATTGCCAACACTGTCACAGGGAAATCTAAGTATGTATGACATTGTGTACATTGGTATTATATTATTGACAGTTCTTCTGTTTGGATGTATCATTTTATATGATAAGGTATTTAGTAGGATATTTAATGATGAAAGCATGATTTGGTTTAGTGGATCTGATGTGCAAGGCCTGAATCACACCTGGCACTGATTTGCATTTTGTCTATAGAAAATTTTGTATGCAGATACAAAACAGACATTTTCTATAAACAAAATGCGAATCGGTGCTGATAGACGTGATTCAGGCCTAAAGACAAAGTCAAACAGCCGGCTTGGCGCGGCGCGACAGTGGCGTGGCGCGCCACGTCAATAGTCACGTTTACAAATTTACAGTGTATTTGTGACCATGGACGTAGAAAAATTTATAGATTACGTTAGAAAACGTCCAGTTCTATATGATTTGGGCCATAAAAGCTACAAAAATGTGTTAACTTGGATCGAGATTGCGAGAGAACACGTCGCGCGCGAGGCAACGTTTTCCTGCAGTGTAACTGCCGTGCCGCGCCGGGAGCGCGCCGCGTTGCCGTCGTGCAGCCCTGCGCTGGCTGTTTGACGAAGCCTTTAGGCCTTACGGCCTGGCCACGACTTTGAGAGCGGCGGCGGCGGCGAGCGAATTCTCTCTTCATTGCTCGATCGAAACGCTCACCGCGCAGCGGTTAGTTGACGTTACACGTAATGTACCGATTAAAAAATTCGCTCGCCGCTTAGCCGGTCGCGCAAAGTCGTGGCCGGGCCCTTACAGATGATACTGAAAGTCCTCAAACAAACATTACGATCCAAATGAATGCATATTTATAGTTATTATTTGCTCACCCTCAACTCAATAAATCATCAACCAAGTACATTCGGCGAGACCAGAGACCAAAGGTTTGGACATAAAAATTGGACAATCACTGTTCTCTTGCAGTGTGTCCTCCATATTGCCTTCGGGTCAGCTGTCAAACGTGCCATGGCGGCGGTCCGGCGTCAAGTACGCGAACAATGAGGCATATTTCGATGTGGTCGAGGAGGTGGACGCCATCATCGACAAGAGCGGGGCCACCGTGTCGGCTGAGATACAGGGCTATGTGAGTACCTCTTCAAAAACACTCTTCACTGACTTTAAATAACAGTAACACGTCAAGCTTTACATAATAACAGTGTAGTCCTACCAGTCCCACCACCAACCCATGGTTCTTCCTGCCTTGCGGCATAACGGACCGAATCTCGGGAGATGCGCGCAATACGTACTCGCTTGGGCTCTTTCTCACGCGCACTTTCTTCACTCCCTACAAATGTAACTTGCAACATAGAAACTTCTTAATCCCAACGTGTTCACTGGACGCGATCTAAAAGAAATGTTATTGGACGGTTTCCCATGTAGAAGTGTGCCGCCGTCGCACTGGAGCGACCACCAAGGCTCTGCCGAAGGTTGTAGAGGGCGCTGGTGTCGTCTTCCGGTTTCGTTGAGCTGCTGTACTAATGATTATCTCCGACATATGTTTGTTTTATGTATAGATTGATTGCTGCATCAAACTGAGCGGCATGCCAGACCTAACACTCACTTTCGTGAACCCGCGTTTGTTTGATGACGTGTCGTTTCATCCGTGTGTGAGATTTAAACGTTGGGAGGTAAGAATAAAAATTTCATCTTTTATTGTTATTTTTAATTGACTTCCGTCGTTAAATATTACTAATATATTACTTTTACAGTCCGAGAGAATATTGTCATTCATCCCACCCGACGGCAACTTCCGTTTGATGTCCTACCATATTGGGTCTCAAAGTGTTGTAGCCATACCTATATATGTGAGGCACAACCTTATGCTGCGTGTCAATGGAGACCACGGGAGACTAGACCTGACTGTCGGGCCAAAACAGACCATGGGGCGGACTTTAGAGAGTAAGTATAACGGTTATAGTAATCTCTTTATATCTTAGATTTACTAACTACATATGACTACATAGAACTGTAAATATCACTTTTGAAATCATAAATTTAATTATGGTCTTTATCATAAACGTATATTTTATCAACGTCTTTGACAATTACAGACGTCGCGTTAGAAATATGTATGCCGAAGTGTGTCCTGAATTGCTCCCTGACTGCCAACCAAGGGAAATATTCGTACGACCCTGTCAGTAAAGTGCTGTTATGGGATATTGGACGTATCGAGTTGCCGAAATTACCAAATATAAGAGGAAGTGTAAGTTCTAGCCTACTATTTTTTTTTTTTACAATATTGAAGTTTTGTGAGGTCTAGATTTTGATATCAAGATACAGGTTAATTAGCTAAAACGAACTATGTAACCGTTTGGGCTTTTAACTATACAAAATATAAAAACTGCGTACTAATGTCCACTCCAAGTACATACTCGAATGTGAATGTATCAAGAAACGTCGAAATTAGCACAAATTAAAAATTACCATATAGAAATAAAAAGTAGTCTGTAATTTGAACATGGCAGGTGAGTCGGCGGTCCGAGTTATAAACTTGTAAAACATGTGGCAGGTGTCGGTGGCGGCCGGCGCGGACACGAGCGGCGCCAACCCCAGCATCAACGTGCACTTCACCATCCCGCAGCTGGCCGTCAGCGGGCTGCGCGTCAGCCGCCTCGACATGTACGGCGCCAAGTACAAGCCCTTCAAGGGCGTCAAGTACGTCACCAAGGCGGGCAAGTTCCACGTGAGGATGTGATGGGCAACCAAAGAAGACCTACCATATCTCTTCTTGAGATTGCTGTGATAAAGACGCAATCGTGCAAAGTGTGGGACTGCCTATATAATAACAACTTAAACTAATAATGTAACCTCGTTTGTACTTATTGTTGTTAAATTTTTAATTCCGTGTTTATTGCACTGTATATTAATTATGTATGCACTTGCGGATTTAAATCATCATCTCACTGCGTTATATTATTTAATTTAAAATGAGGAAAACATTAGGGAAATTAAAGACTTTCTTAGGCTTTTTTTAATCACTAAATATTGAGAAGGCGATTTCCCTTCTTATATTAGTTACAAATTGTCATATATTGTACAGTCGGGCTATAAAAAAGTTATCATAAATGTCATTGACTGAATCGTTCGTGTCGTTCTATGTTTAGTTTAAAGTTAGTGTTACGGGCAGTATTTTACGTCCAAAGAGAAATGCTTCACCCTAGGCTGCGTGTTTTTATCACATTTTACCAACGAGGAGAAAGAAGTTTATATACATTTACAGTATATGCATGCCTGTTTGTCCCCTTCGTTGTTCCAGTCGGTTACTTAATGCGTCAGCCAATTAAATAGTGTGTAGAATAGACAGAACATTTAAGATCACGAACGCTGGGTCACTAAGGGCAGCTTTTCAAATCACCAGATAAAATTATCATTCTTTTTCTTTTCTATACATATTATGATAGAAAAGGACAGCGTAAATTTATCTGACAGTTAGTTTTATCTGGAGACTGACAAATCGGCCCTTAAACTTTCAAAAATGTCAATGACTGCAGTGGGTAATTGAATGATTTACTTATACTTGTTAGATGTAAATCCGGGAAGAGGATTTAAGATTCCGAAGTCCTAAATCATCATTGCACGTAGGTACCAGCCACGTTATACAAATAAAAAATATATTGATTCGCAAAATATATGGTCAATACGAGTAATCCTATTTTATGAATATAAATCATATAATCTCATTATAAGTAACACTTCCATGCTATCATAAGTTAGTATTAGAGCTATCTAATAATTCACGTTAAATGTAATTAGGTAAATGTGTAGCAAAATATGTTGAATTATTACAATTTGTTGATATAGATCAAAGTAATTAATAAGTGGTTAATTATAATTTACTTTATTACGTTTGATATTTTTAGGTAGGTTTCCCTATTCCTGTCTATTACAGAAATAAAAAAAAAATCGTTTTGGTAAACTATACGTTTATTTTCATTTTAATCAGTGTGACCCATTACGAAATCAGTTGCCGTAGCTACACCCATGCCCCGGCGTCGACCCGGGGGTTATTGCCTAACGCACTCGCGATCGCGTTGACTTGAAAGTGACACAATTGCTTTCATTTTGTAGGCAGATTTGACTTCAACTGTCAAATATGAAAGCGATCGCGATCGCAAGTGCGTTAGGCAATAAGCCCTCCTCCGGTTCATAAACTCGCCGTCGTTTAGTCGTCAACGCCCTCCATCTTAAGTGAGATATTATGTCCGTCTCAAGAGGCGTCACTTTTTTATGTTCTATGTTGAGACGGGCATCTTAGTCATCAGATTATCATACGGCCCTTAGTTACCGATTATAACTGGGATATTTGGAAAGTCAACGACTGCTGGTGGCCAGGTGCTTCTCCAGCAAGGCCTTGATGGAGGAGAGCTCCCTGCGCAGCACCTCGAGCTGGTCCTCCACGCTGCCTGCCGCGGACGCGGACTCCTTGTCCCTGAAGTACCTCTGCACGAGCAGCGACATCAGCATCGCATACTCTTTATCTACCGGCACTTCTTTGTCAGCCTCCTACGAAATTAAACCAACTTTATGATATTGAAATCAATTCCCAATTTTATTAACCGAGACAAGATTTTAAATTGGTGTTACTCTATAAAACCACAAGTACCTACGTTAAGCCGTTCATGCGTGATTAAAAGATAAAATATCGTCACAAACTTTAACATTTTCAATATTAGTATGTAAGGATAAGATTAGGATTAGTATATATAGGATTGTTGCATTTGAAAAACAAACAAGTTACAGAAATGGAATTAGAAGCAACGTCAACCCTGTAGGTATTCTGTATATTTTATTGTTTAATCATTGCGGGTCGACACACTACTGTGTTGGTGTATTCAGTCAGATATGAGAAGGATGGTATCTCACACCAAAACAGGTTTGCGAGCAGGAGCAATGGGGGCACGGCCCGTGTGTCTTTGTGCGGGAGAGGAGCCAATTCAGGGCGGTGCGCATCCCCGACGCCGTGGGAACCAGATTGTAAGGGGATGGCAGCGTCGTTTGCGACATATAAGTTAGGTATACCTGTGGAAAATTACGGAAATTTATAGTTTTCCTAAGGCGCAGATACAAACTGGAGTTCTGTCCGGTTCAATAACGGAAACAAGATTATATACAATACAAAAAATCTTTATTTACTCTCACAATGGTTATGTTAATATTTAGCATAATAGTACATAATTGAATACTTATAAGAAACCAGTGTGAGAGCCTGGTGTCTGAACTAGGAGACCCTGTATGACAGATCACCAGGCCCCCGCTCCGATGACGCAGGAAAGTGGTTTTGGCAACTTTATATATGTGTAGGTAATCCTTTGTGGAGAGATAAAGAATTATAAATAAACAAAAATCAAACATGCTCAACTTTGTCTATACAATGTTTTACACCATAGATTTAATGTTATAATGTACAACTATTTAATATATTACAGTAATATTATCACACCTGAGTCCGCCCAAACGTCCACTCAGTAGCAGAGTTGTCTATCACTCGCTGGAACGTATTGGACATCGTCGCTATTAACATATTCATTACGACTATCACGGATATTACTTCGAAACCTGTAGATACGAAATATAAATCACAACAAAATTAATAAAATCCCCCGCCGAGCTCAGTTGGTGTTCGTCCGGGCTAATCTCAGAAACTACTATACGGCGATTTACATTTCACCAGTAGGAAGAGGGGTTATCTAGGAGGGGCTATGATTTTTTTTAATTTAGTGCTACCCGTGCGAAGCCGGCGGGTCGCTAGTTAAATAATAACAAATAACCTGGTCAAGTGCGAGTCGGACTCGCATACTGAGGGTTCCGTACACATATGGCCGGTTTTTAGTAGTTTTTAGGGTTCCGTACCAAAATGGTAAAAAAGGAATCCTTATGGTGAGACTTAGTTGTCTGTCTGTCAGTCTGTCTGTATATCACAGCAGTTTTTCTCAGCAACTACATACACAAGCTATAAACTTGAAATTTGGCATAGTTGTATAACTTGCTTGCCCGCATCTGTTTTTAGTAAAAAAAATATGAAATTAATTTTATAAATAATTAAAAAGGGGTCTAGAATGGGGGGTTGGTAAAAATGAAAGTGATTTGATTATAGCAAATGGGGTGTCATATAAAAAGTCTCAATCTGTACATTTCAATTATTTTTATTTTCTATGATGTACTTTTTGATTTATAACCAAAAATGTTCAAAAAAATGTTCGAATTAAAGTACATATATAAAAAACAATTAAAAAAACCCCCGGCACAAAAAACAACTAAAAAGTAAATAAATAATATGGCCCTTAATGTAATGTCAGTTCCTAGTAATATTTTGATTCAAGCGTTGTCACGTCCGACAAAGACATCGACGGGCTCCGAGCACGTATGTGAGTCCGACTCGCACTTGACCGGTTTTTTTGTTTTTCTATAGGGTTTGTTCTATAATCATACCAAATTTAACGCTTAGTGTATTACCGTTTTTACGATAGAACAGATACAAAAACGTGGGACTCCCTTTATTATTTTACTTTTTACTTTTTTTATGATTTGATGGGAAATCCACCGTTATATCACAAAAACAAGCAACGGGCTATCTTATACGGTTCAAAAGAACAGTTCTTTTAAGTTGGGTTAGACGGAAGGACGGACATCGTAGGCTTAGTAATAGGGTCCCCCGTTAGGCATCCTTCGGGTACGGAACCCTAAAAAGGAAAAAATAGCCAATTTTTATAGTTTTCTGTTGTATGTCACACCCTTAGCCGAAGCTAAGCTGAGCCAAGGTGGTAGACACGTATCGCCGCGCAATCCCAGAATGCACACGCACGTTAGGCTAGTTACTGAACACGTGATTGACCGGTGAGCTCTAAGTACGCGTGCAATAAAAATTACTGGGGTTTCACTCGCTTGTGGCCTTGTGGTGTTTGTCAAGGAATGAATACGAAATATGCGATAGAAAGGGAAGCACAGAGTAGGTCGAAATGCCTAAACGCTGTTTTGAAAGGAAGAGCCCCTACTGTACTTGTCCTATCAGTATTCTGTGCCCTAGCTCACATCCGAAGCAGAAGTAGCCGATGCGTTCGGTGTAGGTGTGCTGGTTAGCGCGCGCGCGGTCGCGCTGGTCGCTGCCGTTGTCCAGCACCACGTCCGCGCTCTCCAGCGGCGCCATGCAGAACAGCGCCCAGAACAGCGTGTTCAGCGTGTGCGCCAGGCTCGTGAACGAAGACACCTATCGCAACCATCATAGACGTATAAACAGATATGCGGACTAGGTGAACCGTCTTTACCTAGCATTCGCGCTCGATCGCACTCATAAAATAATTTCCAGGGGTGTGCTTGTTTGTTTGTTGTTTAGGCTATTTGACTCATGATCAAATCAGCAACTTTTATTAAAACGTTAAAACGATCCGGGACATGAATTTAGTATGAAAATATTTAGTAACTTGTGACGCGAAGTTAGTATGAAAATGTGTAGTAACTTCAGTGTCCCTTTATAAAGTTTTTGTTGAATTAAAAATCGTTTAAATTCCAAAAATAAACGATAGCTAGGTTATTCCGTGTTATTTTCGAAAGCTTGATTTAGTGGTAGTGCAAAAATAATTTATTTTAACATTAGTCAAATAGCCAATTATTACCTACTTATATTTGTAGGTTTTTCTTGACAAAAAGGTAAAGGTGGTGGAGCCTTGGGCAGGGTCCGCTCGGAGCGCTACCGCCACCTAGTCCTTGGAACATCACCAAATAGCACTATTCGCATCGTTATGACCCGGCGGGGGCTGTGGGTAATGTGGGTATTGGATGCCGTGCCGACGGTGAAACGACAAGCATAACGTATTCGACTGAGTCCCCGGGGTGGCGCGCCTGTGCACTCTTAGGATTGTAGTTTTGAGATTGCAAATGTTTATTTCCTTTCTTGCGTTCTAAAAACGAAGTTTCTTGTCTTGCGGTGACACAAAGTTTTTAATTTTATATTGACGACACGGTTAGCTTAAATGTTAGTGACCCTAACCTAAGTGTTATAGTGAGCTAACAGTCCCGGGTTTTTAATCCCGGTATGGGCAGATATTTGAGTGATGAGTGCGAGTATTTGCTCTTGAGTCATGGATGTTTTCTGTGCAGGTATTTAAGTATGTATTTCTCTATAGCTATAAGTATGTTTATCGTTGCCTAGTGCCTATACTACAAGCCTCGAGTTTAATTTGGACTAGGTCAATCTGTGTGAGACTGTCCCCTGATATTTATTTATATTATTGATTTATATATCAACACTTACCTGTACAGATTTCATTCCGAATTCGTCTTCATACACCATACCATCGTAATATTCGTACAACCGAGTCATGCCGGCCGCAAATGCACTTATTATAATGGCAAATATCGTCAAATACTTAAATATATCCACAGTCATCTTTCCTAAGGAAACCTACGTAAAAAGAAACTGTTTGTGTAAGTACCTCAGTAAATGAACAGCCTATGTATATTTTCTGTGTTCGGCATGCACATACTTGCAGGGGTCCGATGTGATAGTTAAGCTGACACAGAAACATGAGCCTTAAATATGCGAATATAGTTGCCATGCAGAAAGTGCCCTCCGCTAAAAGAGTTGGATCATGTTGGTTCCAATATTTACGCTCTGTCAACAATAAATATCGGTTAAGAGCTAGATCCGCTTACGAATCATTATTATTATTATTCAAAAGTCCATGATGTACATACCTATTTAGGTACATCATGGATTTTTAAAGAAAAAAAAATACGATCAGTGGAACATAGAACCTTCTCCTTTTTTGAAGTCGGTTAAAAATGAAAGAGATCCCGTGTACATAATAAGTAGAGATCGGCTGACGGGAGCAATTTATGTCACTTTCACGTCAAACGTAATGACTAGTATGGATATGTTAGGTATGGTTTAAATTAAAGTATAAGTAAACAAGATAAAATTAAAACTAAAATTCGACTACGAAAACAACCAACGATATCACGGTGCCTCTTATGCTATTTTTATTACTTGTATCACAAAATAATGGTACATTTCTTATAGAACAACATTTCTTTTCGAGATTTATGTATTAAAACCTCACATTTGATAAGAAACTAGATAATTTTTTTACATTTTGCCTTAAAGGTTAAAAATGCGTACATTTATAATTAAAAAATCGTACTCAAAATTTGATTAGAATCATATCTATAATATTCTTTAGCCGGAAAATTGCTACCCGTCGCCGACCATTAATAATAAGACTCGATAAAAAAATCATACATTTTTAATACGTATATAAATTGTGCACGAAATTAAATAGTCATATCCATGTAATACTTTCGTCATCAAAGTGACATAAAATGCTACCGGTGGCCGATCACTAATAATAAGCTTATACGTACAAGATGAACGGTAACCTGATACATAACCCCTCTAAAGTACAGAAAGTACAGACCTTCTCTGAGCCCTACGCGGACCCATTACTGCACGTGAAACAAAAAATTCCGTTTCCACGGCTAATAAATTCAGTCAGTCACCCAGATCCTCATCATCGTTGATGGCGATGTCATTGGCGGCGGCTAGCCAGAATGCAAAGGTCAACACGAACAGCGCGAGCATGGTGCCGTTGAAATGGTTCCACGACTCGGAGAAGTACCGCCTTGGACCCTGTGTGACGCACATGCGCGCTGCGGACCATACGTAGCCGGACACGTAGAGTACCACCGGAGCTTCGGCACCTAAGTACATGCCACGACAGAATGTGTTCATAAACCAAGTTTTAAGAGGATCGTGAGTTGACGGCTTTCCATACAATTAGAACTGGCGATAACGTTTTCCACCCTCTAATGTTAATCTATCGCCGTTTGTATGGAAAGCCGTCAACTCAATCCTCTTAACGGTCGTAGGGTAGTCATAGCTCGCGCAATACGCAGGTCGTAACAAAAAAATCTTTTCAATGAAAGAAAAGTATTTTTCCGTTTTCGAACCAGTGACCATACTTAGTAGTCAGTGACCCTAAAACCTACAAATGGGATTTTTGTTACAGCCTGTGGATTTTTTGGTTTGTTTGTTTTTTGTGGAGAGAAAAAGTGAATTATTTAACTATGCCGTCTATGCCCTTGCTTGATAAAAGTAAATAAGGCATACTATTTTATGTATTACACTTGACGAGGTGCGGAATTTAATTGGCAGTGAGGTTAGCATTATTAACACGGATAGAGTACGTGATATAAATCTCCAAGGAACTGTACACTTAGACCAATTATGTTAATTAGAACTCAATTATTTATGATAATGGTATTCAAACAGATAAAGTGGTTAATCTAGCTAGTCTGACTTTCCGACGCGAACAATCCGTTGAGATACCTAATTGAAAAATAATCTCGTCATTGTCATCAGAATAAAAGTGAGAAACCTGTATTCGGCGGTCCTCGTTTCTGTCTCGTTTTATCTTGATTAGAGATGTAGAAGACCAGAGCCAGGAACACGAAGTACGCGGCCGCGTGGGTGATCAGCTTGTTCAGAGGTATCTGGAAATGCTTAACGAGCCGGTGTCTCGGGGCTACCTGAAACGTGCTCAATAATTAAATAAATACGAGTATTATCAGGGGGAAATCTCACACAAATTGACCTAGTTAATCCCCATCTAAACTCTAGGCTTAGGTACACCATGGATACCCGCTAGGCAACGGTAAACATACTTATATTGAGAAAAATTTAATGTCATTTATAGAAAACATCCAGGACTAAGCAATAAAGTACCTTCTCGCGCTCATCACACAAATATTGGCCCTGACCGGGAATCGAACCCGGGACCTTTATAGGAAGGATCACTACCAACTAGGCTAACCGCGTCGTCATTGTAGGTACGATACCTATGTGACAAACATGTTAACATGTTAGGTCCTTACATATGAAATTGGCGTTTTGTCGTTCTGGCCACTTTAATTTCAAATATCTGGCGTTTGGTTAGGAATTCCAAATTCAAATTTAAGCTCATATATTTGTGTTTCGAATTGAGTGATTCAATTGTTTGAGAGTAATTTATTTTTTCTTTGATATCGTTCTGTTCACAACATGGAAAGCTTAAAATATCGCGTTATTTACGAATATGGGCTTCACCGTGGCACTAACGCTGCAGAAACCGCTCGAAGGATTAACGATGTGTATGGGGAGGCTACTTCAAAAGAAAACACGGTACGGTTTTGATTCCAACGTTTTCGTTCTGGAAATGTTGACCTATAGAACAAGCCCCGTGGACGGCCGGAGACCCAAGTTGATGACGAAGAATTAAAAGTGATCGTGGAGGCGGATACGTCGTAAACCACGTCAGAGTTAGCGGCAGGCTTTGGTGTCAGCAATAAATAAAACAGTTTTAATTCATTTGAAACAAATTGGAAAAGTGAAAAAGCTCGAAAACTGGGTACCGCATGAATTTAGTGAAGCAAACCAACAAACACGCGTCGAGTGTTGCGTTAGGTACTCGTTAGGCGCTCCACCGGCACAATAATGAGCGAACTTTAAATCGTATCGTTACTTGTAATGAAAAATGGATCCTGTACGATAACCGGGAGCGCTCATCACAATGGATGAGCTCAGGAGAACCAGCCAAATCCTGCCCGAAACGAAAGTTGACTCAGAAAAAGGTACTCAGAAAAATGTGTTTTGTGGACCGGTGCTGGTGTCATCCATTACAGTTTCCTAAGGTCTGGCCTCACAACGAGGTTGGTCAATTGCTCTAGCCCACTCCTTCAGGACAACGCCAGACCACACAGAGGGACACTGGGACTGGAATATCTCCGACACCAGGCGTACTCCCCGGACATTGCTCCAAATGATTACCACTTTTTTCGGAATTTGGACAACTTCTGGCAAGGAAAAAAAAATCAATTCTGATGAGGCCGTCCAAAACGCCTTCAAAGATTTTATTGATTCTTGCTCTCACAATTTTTTTAGCAAAGGGATTAATGAACTACCGGCAAAAGTGCATAGAAAGCAATGGTACATACTTTGATTAAATAAATATTTCGTTTCATTTTTTTTTCGTTTTGATTTTTTCCATATAAAACGCCAATTTCATACCTATGTAAGGACCTAAGATTAACCTCTGGAATGGATCGTACGGCTGCTTTGTGCTTATATGTTTTCAACAATGGAATGGACACACTGGGATTATTCCGCTGACGAAGAGGGACTGGCTAGCTTGACCAGTCAGTCAGTGTTTAGGGCCGAAACAAGATAAATAACGAATTCCATTCATTTTTTAACGTAACATAAACGGTAACGTAAACAGAATGCCACTTATCTAGCCCTACTGTGCGTTTCAAGGGCAGGTTCGTGCGGGGGTACACTACCTACATAACTCCTAAGAGTCATAATTCCGAATTGATTGAAATCCCGAATTTTCATAATTCCGAATGCTTTTTTTTAAATGAAGGCTTTATTTTTTGATATCGCACATAAATCAAACCTAACCTAACCTACGTATAACAATTCAAATATGGTTTTAATTTTAAATAGCTCTAGCACAACATAGATTTTGGATAAATAAAAATTCGGACAAATGAATATTCGGAAAAAAATATTTCGGAGTATTTGGGTGTTCCATGTTCGTGTTTGTCTCGGCCGTGATCATACTTCAACGCGGTCGTTCTTTGGAGAAGTCGGAAGTGAAGTCATTTGTCCGGCGAAATCAGGCACGAGGTCGGCGATGATGTTTTCTAAGAGAATTACTAGGTACACTATTTACTAAATGTTTCACTTACCACGCACATAAGTAAAATAATTGGAGTTATGAAAACTCGGCTTAGTATAATAAATCCTTTTTTAAGACAGGATTTACTCTTCCAACTATACCAGTCTCCTAGCCAGTATGATTCCAGGACCTGGGAACATATTATTTATTTCCATTTTATTATGCTAGAATAAATATTTTAGTCCTTAAAGAACACTTTGTTATTACTTTTATGGGAACCTGTTTTGCCAAGAGCAAAAACGAAACAACGCGTAGGAAGTATGTGGGATTAACCTGAATGGAAATTGCCCCATATTACTTGTTTAATAAATTCCTTAAAGAGTAGTTAAACAAATAACTTCCCACGCGGCCCTAATTCCTTACGGAAGTGATGCGCCAGGCCCGTTGTTCGCGGCGGCGGCGACGTGCGAGTGCCGAGAGTTCTCCACGCCGTAAATAACCGAACTTCAACAACTAAAGCCCGACTGGCGGCGAGTATGACGGGCACTTATAATTTGTGTATGCACAATTTTCATATTTATAGCCTATGACACTCGCATGTTTTTGGAGATCATAATGACACTCCATTTATTAAAATCAGTCCAATAGTTTAGGAGCTAGAGTGGAACATCCGATTTTCGGTTCCACACATACATACGAGGGCAGATTGAAAAGCTCGCGGCTAAACAATGAAAACAAATACACATATATTTTTGTTACTTTTATTTTTCTACATAGTCCTCTTGCATTTCGATACACTTTTTCCACCTGGATTCCAGAGCAATTACACCACTTTTAAAGAAACTTTCTTTGAGGTCCTCAAGATAGTTGTCCACAGCAGCTTGAACCTCTTTATTGCTCGAAAATTTAATTCCATCGAAATGTTTAACTAACCAATTGCGTGTTAGGATGTGCGACGAATGCCTTCTGTCTGTAGTCCACCGCCATCAGCAGTCGCGGCAACTTGAAGTGGTGGCATCTCTGGCAGCTACCCTGCTTCAGTATCACCTCTACCTCTTCTGAAGTGCGGCAGCAGCCTAGGTCGTTATTTCACAATTATAAGTCGTTTTTATATATTTAATACTTTATAACATTAGGCATCGAATAGAATAGGTTCAAAGCAAAGCATTAGCAAAGTTTTCTTCATGTTGATACAATAATCAGAATATTTGCCCTATCCGGATAAGGCTCACAAGCGTTTAAACCGCCCATCTAGTGTGTTAGGAGAAAATTAAAATGTAAGATGACAAATTATACTTATTACCTTTCGAGGAATCTTGTAAGCACGTTTGCTCAACTTTTTATTTTTATTGAATGTAACGTAACACACGGGATGGGCGGGTTGAACGCTTCTAAGCTTTATTCATTCGGAATTCAAACCCGGGACCGCTAAATTTGTAAACCGGGTCAGTACGTTATAAAAAAATATATGAATTTGGTCACTTGGGGTTTAATTTTTATATTTACCACGTATGGTAAACCTGTCGAATTTCGTGACTCGCTCAATTCCGTGGTAGAGGTCCTATAATCTGCCATAGAACCCTGCAGGTCGAATCTGGGACCTAAAATACACCCTTTATTTATTTGCCTTAGCCTATTTAAAAGTCTAAGGTTTTATTTCAGTTCATAGATTCTATTAGCAGGGTTCTATGGCGGATCAAAGAACTGCTACCACGGAATTGAGCGAGTCACGGAATTCGACGAGTTTACCATACAATGGTCAAATTTAATCAACCAAACCTACCCGCGGTTTCAATATTGGGGACGCGCATAAGTTGACCGCTGCGTCGTTAACTCATGACAAACATCGCGACAGTGGATTGTTATTACTACCTAATAAGTCAACAGCGAAAGCGCTGACTTCGTCCCTGATCTGCAAGTACTCGGCCGCGAGCTGCCGGTGGGCGGCGGCGTTGTCGTCCAGCTCCTTGGTGAGGCGGAAGGCTGCCAGGATGGGGTCCGCGGAGACGTGCACCAGGAACGCCGGCGAAGCCACGGCGCGGTACATGGCGAGACGGGCGCTGCTCGTGCGGAGAGGATCGTCGCTTTCCATGGATTGCCTAAGTTTTCGTTCACATATGGGCGATAAAGAAATGAATAGGTAAACCGACTAATTACTCGTACATAACCGCACGGTTTCGCAATTGCGGGGTTCCCGAGTGTCTGAACGCAGACGAAATGTGCCAAAGTGGCTAGCAGGGTCAATTTGGGACAAAGCATTAGTGCCCCCATAGTGATTTCTAGGTACCTCTTAACAATATTAGAGTAGATTTATTGAAATAAAGATAACAATCCTACTTATACTTACTTAGCAACATTAAAAATGTAAAGGTTTGTGATAATGTACTCGTATGGATGTTTGTTTTTCGATGACGCAAAACCGGCTGAACGATTCTATGTCCACATACTTTTTGTCCCAGAAAAATTGTCACTTACTGTGAGAATACCCATAAATGAGCTCTACGCGGACGTAATCACGGGCAATGGCTAGTCCTTAATATTGACTTGAGACAGTGGCGAAATGACAATTTCCCAAATATTGGCTGTTAAATGTTTACCGCCCTTTCCTCTACAATTATCAGTTCCTAGATATTTTTTCAATAATTGGAAAGATGTTTTGTAGACTTCTTTCTGCAATACATCAGAAAACCTTGTCACAGAAGTCTGCAAGAGGGCTAAAATAAAAAATAAAAATTGGTCCCCTAATTTGCCACTCCTAAAATCTGCCGCCATATATATGCTCAAACTTACTCAGCTTGCTGGTGAATCTGCCACTGATTTGAGACCATTTAGATAATGACGATACTACTTATTACTACTTGTTACTACATCCTACAGATTCTAGTTGGCCCACACTGTGTGTACGGACTTGCATTGTTCGCAGGCGCACGCGGGCGGGTGCGGGTGCGGCACAGTGTGGCCGCGGCGCACCAGCAGCGCCACGGCCTCGTAGTCGCCGCTCTGCGCCGCCAGGACCAGCGGCGTCACGTGCTCCGGGAAGTCCGGGGAGTGCGTGCTCCCTGCAAACTCTAGCCCCGGGCACAACTCCCGCTGAGTATCGAGCAACTTCACTAAAATTATTATCTGTATTTGCACTCCCCTTATAATAATGCCTGGGCCACACCAGATGCGTTGCGTAGACGTGCACGTGCGCGTTCGCGTTCCACTGCGTTGTATAGTATGAATCCTCAAATGAGGACGTCTGCGCAGCGCATCCGGTGTGGCCCAGGCTTAAACAGGTGACACAGGAAACAGTGAAAAAATCAAACATCAAAGTCAACGCAATCAAAAGATACGGCCGTTTATGCCGCATATTCAAGGGAATCTCAAGCGAAACAAAACCTACTACGGGTACTTCCCGTTGACTTAGAATCATGAAATTTAGCAAGAATTAATTTCTCAGAGCACAAGTAAAGGGAAAAATCTTCGAGACTTGATTCCCGTGATTTACGAACTACTATTTGCATACTTGCAAGTTTGTGCGGAGCCCTCGGTGCGCGAATCGATCGATGTAACTACAAATTCACGGTTTTCGGATTTTTCTCTTTTTTTGTGCCATAAGACATTGCTCCTTGCCAAATTTCATGTTTCTAGGTCAACGGGAAGTACCCTATAGGTTTTGATTCCCTTGCGAGTGTCAAAAAATGCGGGGTAAACGACCGTATCTTTTGATTGCGTTGACTTAGAAGATTTGAATCTAAAACAAATTAAAATTTCGTGATATTTGACTGAAACCATGTCTTCATATTGTGCTGCGGGACTTTGTGTGTTGCTACATATATTAATATGAATAATATGAAAATATGCGTAAACTAACTATTTACATAGGTACTTAATTAGGTATTCTAGTTACTCGTACGTAAATATGGATGACAATCCACAAGTGACGTGCAGTCAAATTCATTACATTAATATATTTGGGTCGTTTGAAAAAAAAATGTACTTTACTCATCGACCTTGTCGGTGACATTCCAGTGTTGATATTGTACTAAGTACAACTCGTGCCCAAACGTATTTATGCACTTGACTGTACTTACAAACCTTTTAAGTTTTTACTACGGTAAAGTTAGGTAATACGAACGCAGTTAGTTATGTGTAAATATTACCCAGTACTTTTAAGTTGTTCTCTCGAACGGCGTGCATTATTGTGTCACCGATTTCTATATTTGGCTGTTCCAAGAGAAATTCGACCATTGCTTCGGATCGGTTTTTTACAGCTATGTGAAGAGCCGATACGCCCTACATTCAATGTTAAGTTTGTGGTTAATGCAGTTGTAACGAGCAATTTATTATGAGGTTAGGTAGGCGGGTGACCTGAAAGTTGACGCAGTTGATGTTGAGCCGGGGGTGGTCCTGGAGGAACGCGCGCGCGGCCGCCACTCGGTCCTCGGCCACGAGCTGCAGGAACTCCGTCTCGGCGGGCAGCAGCCTCGGCAAGCTCACACTGTCTGTCGCTTTCAATACTATGATCTCTTCGTTCGACTTCAAAGAGAGATAACTTATTGAAGCGATTTAAATTAAACTTAAATCTATCTAAGTTATTTTAACTTTCTTACCGAGTCTAGTTTCTCGTAGGGAATAATCTTTGACCATCGATTCCGCAATCTAATCTTTTGGTATGAATTCGACTTAATTTTAGTTCTTACATCATCTGGCCGATGCCGGCTCGTACTACTATCTTCTCTTACAGTTGATTCACTGCTTATCATTAAATTATGTTTAGCGGTATACACAACGTTCGGGGAGGAAGTAGTTTCGGAAAGGCAAATGGAGTAGTTATATTTTGGTAAATGTGGATCCGCGTTGGGAACCAGATTTTCTTCATTTTCATTGTTGTTTTTACTGATCGGCCTGTACTTAGCTGGCTGCGCAGGGGCTCTCGGTGGAATGCTAGGTAAACTTTTATTCTCTATAGACTCCGTAAAGCTAGACGCAAACGATTTCATTGTATTGAGAAACGTTTGAGAATTGTATTTAAACTTTTTACTTTTTAATGAATAACTCAGGTCCTGTGAGAGTCTTTACGATACCAATAAAAGTTCATAACGGCGCTCATTAATGCAGTCGTTCTCTGGACGGCAGAATTAAGTCACTGCATTACTGCGTCCTTTTATGCATACATTTCTTCACGAATTGTTTACCTTTGTGAACTCTTGTAAACACGTCATGGTTGTCAAAAATGTCAAAATTAAATCTGGATTCCTGGCCTATTATTCACTAATAGAAGAAGAACGATAGTAGAATAAAATATACTTGAATGAGTTTGAGTTTGAAAGAGGTTTGTAATTGGGTTAGGTAAGTACTTATTTTTAAGGGCCGGCCAAGCCTCCAGTGGCACCCTCATTACTAGGTATTTTTGAGGTATCTAAACGTAAATTCTTTTGACGAGGTAGCCGGATGAAAATGTGGTTACTATGAAGTTTCTATGAAGTTCGATCCTGCTGGGCGGTTTCTGAGAAACAACCTCCAAAAATTCGAAGAAAAGGGTTTTTTGGAGACTTTGCAGGGTTGTTTCTCAGAAACTGCCCAGCGGAATCGGATGACGTTTTTTTTACAACATATGGTGGTATCAATTTTGGAGCCGTTGCTTTATAACTTTTTTTTATTGTGAAAACGGCCTTAATTCGGCAAAAAAAAATTATATAAATAGAGTGTATACTCGTAGTTACGGGCCGGTACGGGGCAAGACCCAGCACTAGCACTCGCCATCGGGTGGCCTTTAGGTTGCATCCGGTTCACCGTTTAGGAAAGATGTCGGACGTTTGATGTCGGAAAGTGTAATTTTCTCTACAGTTGCGTGTCCTTCAGCTCCTAAAGTATTGATCGTTGAGTAAAAATTAGTAGGCCCAAAGTAGTAAAAAATTTCATGTAGAAACTTTAGTCAGAAGTAATCATAATGCTATTCGTACAGAACAGAACAAAAACATGAAAAAAAGAACCTTCAACTCTCCCTCCCCCATCAACTCTCAGCACACCCCCACCCTTGAGGACTTTTAGTATGTTCATCTGAACACTTCGTGGTAACAATTATTATAAAACTACACGAATTATTTCCCCTGATTGCCCATATTCGGCTTAATTTTCTCATACGAGTATTAAAGTCTCAGGTCAACGTACAGTCAAGGGCATGACCCTTTGTGACCCTACATTGTCCACGCAGTGACAAACATACAGACTCAGCATCTGCAAAGCAAACTCGTTGACATTTACTTTCATCGAAGGCTCCGTAAAATAAAAAGCGACATTTGTACCTGAATTTTAATTCTAACGGAAAAAATGTAAACAAAGGTGTTGCCGTTAACGAAAAAAAATCGAAGCATTCAAGATATTTATACTTGCAAATGTATAAGAAATCGACTTTCTATAAATAAACGGTATGTTATAATCAAGATAAAATAAATAAATTTGTTGATGGCAAACTTTATTTTAACATACACTTTTTGTTATTTTAATTTAAAGAGAGAATATACTGTTTTCGTATGCGTTATTTTTTTATTGCACTGGTATCACTGTCTCGATCCACCCGGGTCATTAAGTTGCGGGCGGCTAAACATATGACGCTTCATTAGTTAACATTATTATTATAATTAAAAAATACATAATCCTGTTTCATTTCATAGATTTGAGCGATTTCGATTTTAATTGTTTTCCTTAATTCATGTATGATTGATATTTTACTTAGGCAAGTAATTATTTATTAGACATTTATTGTCTTTTACTTACTTATTGTATGAATAGTTTTTCTCATAGGAGAATTGAAAAGAAGAGTGTATTACACGGTAGCAAAATTATTTCTATCTCGGGCGTGGCGGTTTGAATCCCTCACTACGCTCAGGATTCCATATTAGAATCCAACGCTACGCTCGGGATCTATTCTGGATTCCATCGCTTCGTTCAATTTTTATTTGCATTTTGCTCCCTTGTAATACAATGTACTATTTTTGCTACAAATGCGAAAAAGAGCACCTAGATTCAAATTGAGCAACGAAGTTTAAAAACAAGCATCGCGATAATGCATTTGTGAAGTAAGTATTTAGGAATTTACTCGCAAAATGCTTTGAAAATTTTTTATTTGCTACTCTTGCCAAAACGGTGGTTTCTAATCTACTCCTTATCTCACATGTAGCAAAATAACTTTTAAAGTCAGGTAATGTTGCAATTGCAAGTAACAAACAGTTTGATTTGCGATATAATTATATCATTTTATTAGGACTACACGATTATTAAACCAGGCTCCTTTTTAACCCCCGACGCAAAAGGGTTGTTATAAGTTTGACGTATGTATCTGTGTGTATATCTGTGTATCTGTCTGTGGCATCGTAGCTCCTAAACGGATATCTTGATTTAGTTTTTTTTATTAGAAAGGTGACTTAATCGAGAGTGTTTTAGCTTAGTTTGATGAAAATCCGTTAATTCGTTTAAAAGTTATGAGCTCTGATCCCGATTTTGTCGGGAGTTTTTTAATACTCGAAATCTTAGTGAAAATGTACGTGCTCGGAGCCCGTTGAAGTTTTTGCTCATTGCTCAGAGGTTTTCTTAGGCACTGATGTCGGGGGTTCTTAACTCGGTGCGGTTAGGTTATTACGAAATGATTTAGTTCCTTCTTAACTATCACTGTACATGGTGTACAGAAGTGCAAAGTAGGAGTAGGATCTCGTCAGGATCTGAAACATAAGCAGCTTTAGTATCACAGAATACCTAAGTTAATACATACATTAATTAATTTATGTTATGTCTTAGTAAGTAATTAAGGATGAGTTTGTTTATAATGATAGAGATTTAAAGGAAAATGGAAAACTGCTTGAAATCAGAATTATGTTTAGGTAATTACGCAAAATAGGCGCATATATAGGTGGACGCGTTGCGGAAAATTTTCTCGCTACAATCTTTAACCTATATCTATGTATGTCTTGGTATCTATTCGCAAGTCTTAGTTATCAACTAACTTAATATAAGTTTACTGCCTAATAACGACTTCATTAAAAAATAAATACGACCACATATAATGAGAAGGAAATAAGTACCTGAGTGTCATTTTTCTGCATGTAGAGTACAGACAAACTATATTCTAAGATTTATACTGTTTATTTGCACTCACCGAGGAATAAGTGACCAGCGACAAGTTGGTGAATTTCATGGCTGTGAACGCTATCGGCTTTTGAGCTCTGAAACAGCGATTAGACGACGACTAGAAAACAGTCTAAGAGTCCGTAGCGGTAGTTGAAACTAGGGTGGAAGCGGCTTTTTCGCCCGCGCACAATACGAGACGGTGCCTCAAAAGGCTATAATAGGGTCGTTCCGCGCTATTAGTTTGACAAAACGTTTATATCCGCGTTTCTAAATTTTCCTAAGTATTTTTTGAATAATCACAGAGTGCGGTGTAATATACTCGTAATCTTTGGACCTACGAGTATCTTAAAACCAAAATGCACTCACGAAAGTTTTTCCCGGTGTTTTTGGTGACTGTAATTTTTACACAGTCATAAACTGCTTTTAAGACCAATTAAACGAGTTTAATTTAAACTTGGTAGGTTTTTAACGTCGTACAATCACGCACGTATTGAAGTAGGTGCGGCGTGGAACCTGTGGCAACCTTCCGGCGCCATCATTAGACAGATCAATGACACCATAATATTGCATTGTCATCTCAATAAGCAGTCATGTTTGAATAGAAACACAATTTCAGCTTACTCGTATTACAATAACTAGAAGTGGGTCAGTTTTAACTTGTAACATTTAATTATGTACCCAAACACCGGGACAGTCGGACAACTTTTGTACATACAATAAAGAATTAAGGTTATCAATGTTATCATAGCTCGTTATACCTGCGTCGAATATTATTGTGCTATTTAAATTCAACTTTAACTCATGAGATGATATCAAACTATTAAGATAACGCCTATTAAAAGGTCCTATACTGGGTGCTTTTTTATTCGTCTACGAAATTTTGGGGGTTAAATCAGTAAGTCATACTGATCAACTTTCACTATGGGACCAACCCCGAAATCGCGAAAATAAAAAATTGACCATCCCATACATTTTGGCTAGTCAGCTCACGATGTTTTGTATGGGAGGGTCAATTTTTTTTTCGCGATTTCGGGGTTGGTCCCATAGTGAAAGTTGGTCAGTATGACTTACTGATTTAAGCCCCAAAATTTTGTAGACGAATAAAAAAACACCCTGTATAGGTTCCAAATTGCACAAAATAAAATTGTGCAACGCCAACCAGTCGTCATGTTGTCAGCCCTAGCTAACTTTCAAAGCTTTTTAAAAATAATCACGGTATTGCCGTGGGATATAAAGAGTTTACACTTTTTTGTCGTAGCAGTATCCAACCAACCTCCGAATAAGGAAAATCAGGGCGCGGCGGCACCGTGGGTCCGTACGGTGCCACTCGCTGTTATAAACTGCTAGCGCCACGTCCGCATTCTGCAAACAGAATTACGCTGTAGAGCTATTTCAATAAAGTTTTAACAACTCGACGAAAACCAAACCACTTAGTATGATATGGTATCTAGAGGCCGTTGATAAGAGTTCATAGTTACTCCAAAGTATCTTAAATTTTACCGAATCGGCGTTGAAGCTTAGATTGTTGTTTTGGTTCGAGCGCGGGTCACGAGATTTCAATCGTGGCGTTATCGCGCAACCTCATAAGGATGAGTAAACCCACGTTCAGCTATTTCCATTCAACCACCGTTTTAAAACCACAATTTCTATCCAACATTGGCGCTTGTTCTATTTATATACGAAAATTTCGTGCCTGTCGCTGTTAAGTATATCGGCAAAGGTTAATACGGTTTTGGACAAACCTTAGAATTTATTATATTGACAGCAACAGATGGACAAGCAGTCCAACAAAGTCTCCATACGGTTCCCGTCATGTTTTTACTTCTTGAGGAACGGTGCCATAAAAACTATTTAAGGCGATAAAAGCGGTGGCTCCCCTCAGGAGCTCGCCCTCCCTCCGGTGAAGTAGTCAAAGCCGTCAGAGGCTAACTACGTAGGTCCATCCAAAAAAAAAAAAAAATGGGTGCTACCTTGCTAAATTAAATAGAGGCATTTCCTACGAAACATCTGTAGTACTTGTACAACCTCAACACTAACGGGAGAAATAAATAATTAATAAATAAAATCATTTATTAACAGGCAATAGACCCAAAATTTACAGACACAGTGTAGATAAAATAAAATAGAATAAAGACACAAATAAAATTAAATAAATATAGACACAAAGTACCGAAATACCTACTTGATATTTGTATTTGAGGGAAGTGTAATATTTTGCATAACAACTAATATACTAATTTTCATTTTACATAATATGAATTGCATATTTTCGATCGGTATATACTTATAATAATCAAATCATATTAAGAACAAAACATAATGAGCAGTAGTTAGTCATAATCTGTAGTTGCATAATAAACAGATAGTATAATAGTTACCTCATATAAAGTTTTACATGCATAATATATATTTAATATAAGCAAGGAGAGCATAATGCTTGATAAATATAAGAAATGTACGACAAGGAGCGCGGAGTCCTATTCCGCGTAGTTAGGGCGCTTCACGCCTTGACGCAACTCTAACCTAACCTATTTTAGTAGTAATCGATTTGATACAAATTGTGTAATCTGGTGATATAATAATACCACCAGATCATTATAACCAATGTGTATATTGATTTTAACAATTATACTCGATGTGTATTATATAAAATTGCATTATTTCATATGAATTTTATACAAAATGCTATTATGATAAATGAGTGTTACCTAGATATATTATTTGACCATCATGCTAATATAAGATATACATTTTTTTGGCCTAACGTTTATTATATTTAGGTACATTTCGTTAGTAGTTAAATGAAAGTATGCAAAATGTTTTTAGACTGATTGAAACGCACCCGTATTTGAGGTATCACTTTTTGAATTACATTCTTACATCGATTTACTCATTTTAAACACGCCTATCGATTGTCCATATAAACATAGATTGGTGTAAATATTATATAAATGGTCACGGAAAACGGGAAAACCAATCCATTGGAATGAATTCTACTTCGACATACGACATTTTTAAGCCGCAAACTACTTTGCATGCAGCAACACGATAAGCGTGCTGGAATCGGACAAGTTTTAGTTCAAACGAATACCGTTAATATGCAGTAATGTTCTAAATAGATGCTGTGGTTGCCGACGGTCGGCTAAACCTGCGCATAGCTTAATAGTCGTAATTATTACTTATTAATGCTTGGTGGCTACGAACCGAATGGAAAATGTCATCCGCATACCAGCACAACATGCCGGTTTGAATGAGGGCCGAACCCAGGAACAGCTTGTTGCTGACTGCCATGAATGGTTCCAGAAGCTGAAAGAAGAGCCAATTCTATACATATATGCACGATGGGAAAAGTATGGATTGTAGGTACAGTCAAGAACAGTTTTGGATCTCTAGCAGCAGCTGACCCCACTGCCCCCCCTTGGCGACGCTCTTGCTCCCAAGTGGTTCACTTTTTTTGATGGCAACGAACCATTTATTTTTGTATCATTCTTGCCAGGTCTGCTAGATCGATATACGGCAACGACTGGTACCCAGCTGATATACATTGTTGAGGGGCTCTCTTTATTTTGCTACTAAATAATGATGAATTAACACTTTTCTATTATACAATATTAGTATACAGTCTATCATCAACAAAACAAAAACTTGACAAACGAAACGAAACATAGGGTTGACCAAATGCCAGATATATATGTATACATAATGTTAAATGTGGCGTCATATCAGTTTCTCTGGTGTCACACGTACATAGTGTTAAATGTGGCGTGCTCATTAGTTTGTCCTGGTGTCACACATACAAAAGTTTTTAATGAGTATCTCTAAAATAATTATTTGTACACCCAAATGAAAGTGCCATAATATTGCATATTGCATTATTTTACAGAATCTATTTAAATTTATGTTTGAAAATAAAATAGGCGCTTAGTCGTCGAGTTGCGGAAAACTAACCCGGTATAACCTATATATTTATTTTTGAAATACCTATCGCAATAAAATCGTTCCGTTAGCGCTTTTATGTGTACACCACTCGTTGTTGCGGTGCGGGTTACTCGTGCAGGAAAAATAACACCTTTATAAGTTATTTACAAAATATTATATAATTTTAACTAACTACATACTTACTTAAAGAAAATATTAACATAATATACATTGGCTGGTTAATTAACCTACAATCGTGACTACCTGCGCTTAATGTCTCTTATAGAATAGCTATTGAACTAATATATTAAACTAATGAAGCGGTTGTTGTAATGACTAAAATCTAATTATGTAGAAGTTATTTCACCATAAAGTTTCAAGAACCTACCACAATAACGAACACGACGCAGCAGATGTTTAAAGAGCTGAACACGACGTTTACGAGGTTCACTATTGTGAATGCTTCCTCCAGATCATTGCAGTATCTGTAATTGACGGAACTTAATCAAGACTCTCCTATAAATACATGAAATATTAAATAATGCGTTTTCCGTTGCGAGTACAATCAGGTTACGGATATAATCTGACGACCTATACGTTTGTATGTATGGGCAGGCATTTGGCAATCAAAACTTTCTTGATCATTTTCTTGACTTGAGGGTTTTAGTTTTTAAGTAATCATAAAATAAGCAAACCGGATGAGTCTCTGATGCAGTTTGATATTGTCAACAATATCTTGGTAATACTGTTCCTGGGTCTTCTCTTCCACGGCCAGGGTTTTCAGGTGGCGGTGCAGCAGCCGCAGCAGCAGCGCGATGTGGCTGGCCAGTCCCGAGAACAGCAGGTCCGTGCACAGCATTATGAACACGCATGTTTGTCCTGGAGTGGTATTCTCTTGAGAAACATATCGTTGGCGAACTTAACCGGCAATCTTAAATACTTGATAATTATGACTGCCTGTTTCATGCAAAATGACCGCATACATTTATGTCATTGAGGACTTAAGGACTTTTAGTATGTTCATCTGGATATCGCAAGGTTTAACTTGTACTAATTTACAAACTAAAGTCGGAGATCGAATTCGAGATCAAAAATGTAAACAAACGGATAGCCATCATTACAAACAAATCCAAGTGATGGTTAGTTTAAAATCATTGAAATAAAAATAAAAATGATAATAAGCAGAGTTATATAATATTGTGTGACGAGTTAAAAATATTACACTTAGGTAAACAGTAAATATACTTTGTTTTTATTCCGTATATATGTTGTTTGAATAAAATATATGGAGTTTTAATTTATGCTACTGGCAATGGTAAGAAGTTTTAAACATTTGGTTCATAATTATAATAATTGTAATGTTATTGTCTAATATTCAAAGTCATTGATAGTTTTTTTTTCAAAGATGCAATACGGACATACGGCATTCGTTTTCTGACATCTGTCGAACGAATGTGCTTTTTTTCGTTTATCCTTTGGTACTTATCGTTGCTTTCTGTTGTTAAGTTCTTGATTCTTGTTAAGTTGGTGTACAGTTTCTATTTGTTCGTGTGTGTTTCTTTGGAAATCAAGAACTATGGAACCTCAGCCGGGCCCTTCAAATAAAAAGGACAATCTCTCACCGCCGAAGAAAAGACCACGCAGTGCTATGTCCGATAGTGAGAAACTTATGGTAATGAATGCCTATAAATATTTCTACAAAAATTGGCCTCAGGGAGAATATTGGTCTTTAGGTGGTTGTGTCAATAAAACTACCGATGTTCTTGGCATTTTCATTCATACATTTAAAAAATTACATTTGAAAAACAAGTTTGTATACCCCTGGAATGTCACTTTGACATTGACAACTGTACGTTTACATTTTTTATCTCGAATTCGATCACCGACTGTTTGCCCATATTCGGCTTAATTTGATCGCATTATACGCGGAAGATATCTATCTTGTAACGCTTAGCTTACGTAATAGGTATTTACGAGAACACGAATAAAGTTATGGCGGTTGCGAATATCGCGATCGCCGACAGTGTGTTTCTCTAGAGAATACGCCCCAGGTATCGTATAAATCTGCCTTCGACGCGACGAACGCGCAATGCGAGTTTACGCACGCAACCATTGGCTATTTAGCCAGACTAGTTTAAAGCATTTTACCTCCACTTAAGACTGGCGTCTTGACATTTAAATTTCTACATACTTCTGGTCAATTGATGCGTTGATTTTCACGCGGTCGCTTTTTATTATATTGTACGTATCCCGCAATTAGAGCGTAAAACTAAAATAGGTTTGAAGACTAAATTAGGTCAAAGTTATTTGAGTCTCGATTTACGCTCAGGATTCTGTTTTGGAATCCTTCGCTAACTCAGGATTCAATACTGGCTCTCGCGCCAAATAACAATTTTGCAGCCCTGCATAACAAATAACTATTCTTGGCTAGATCTCAGATGCATTTGTAATCCGAATTAAGATCAGTAATTTTATCTTTTAGCTTAGGCAGAAATGCAGTTATTTTTTTTATGGATGTATTTTACATTATAATAAATAATAATAATCCAGCCTATATACGTCCCACTGCTGGGCACAGGCCTCCACTCACAAGGAGAGGGTTTGGGCTATAGTTCCCACGCGGGCCCAGTGCGGATTGGGAACTTCGCACACACCGTCAAACTGCATTGCAGGTGTGTGCAGGTTTCCTCACGATGTTTTCCTTCACCGAAAGCTCATGGTAAATTTACAAATTATATTTCGCACATAAATTCCGAAAAACATAGAGGTGCGATCCCGGGTTCGAACCCACGACCCTCTGCTTAAGAGTCGGCAGGTCAAACCATTAGGCTATACCACGGCTTTTTTACATTATTGCTTGAAAATTTGATATAAGAAACTTAAGATAGTAACCTGTTGACAATTCAGTGGATAGCTTGTTTTTTGTCTATTAAGATATATCATTTTATTCATGACGCTGTAATGAAGATGCTGGCAATTTTGGAACAAAAAATGTGGTACTAACTGTATGATTGCGTGATGGCGATGACAGCACGAACCAATTTTTAAATTGTCGAAAGTGGATTAAGTAAAGAAAGTGAAATGATGTTTGTTTTGAGCACATCATGCGATAGCAAATGGCTTCGTATCGATTTTTTTGCTACTTATTAATGAATATAGGCTGGCAATCAAAACTCTGAGCGGCTAGCACATCTTGTATTTTGTTGTCTCTATCAATACAGAGGTGTTAGAAAGGGAGATCCGTGCTACTAACAAGTCGCGGATCACTTGTACTAGCCGTCCTGAACTGGATTAATTGTTACCTACGTCCGAACAATAGCGAGTGTTGCTCTCATTGCGATAATTGTTATCTCGAAGACTTCTGTATGTTCCTATCTTCACCTTTACTTTCACTTCTCATTCTAAAAATTTAATTATTTATTTAATTTTGTAATTTTCGTATTTGTATACGGATGATTGTATCGGAATGATTAAAATTCTTTGAAGAGGATATTTTATGAATGAGCGTACAAGTAACGATTAATCTTATTTAAGTTTCTAGGCATTATACTTGGTTGTAATTATTGGTCTGTGACTTACCGGCGAATACCTCGAAGATGTAAACCAAGACGTGGTTGAGCGGCTGGTGTTTGTCGAAGGGGTACCACGAGAGCCAGACAAACCCGACCCGGGCCTCCTGGCCCTGCCACGACGCGAACAAGTACACGCATATTGGAGTCACGTTGTAGAACAACACGCCTCCCATGTTCATTGCGAAATACCCTGTACACGAAAAAATATATAGTAGGTACATTGTTAACTAAAGGTGAACTATAGGCGCTCTCGCGTCCGTAAATATCTCGAGTGCAATCAATCACTTTGGCCCGTAAACACTACTTTTCTTGTTGAGTGTGGATAACATTTTATCTCGCATTTAGTCTTTGAAAGATTGAAAATGTTATTCCTTTAGGGATGGAGGTTACTTTTTATCCTGATGTATTAAATATGAAATGCACTTACTTTCTTTCCGAAAGTAAGATGAAACTGATGAAATATTATTTGTATATAACGTATATTTTTTTATTGAGCTTTGCCATTCTTTTTAAGGTTTTGTCTCAAGATTTCACCTATCCAGGATAGGAAGGCGAGGAGAAACGTCACGGGGTCGCCGTTGTGCAAGCACTGAGACATAACTATAAGGCTAATAATTATTATATTCTTCAGGCATATTGTAGTTTCTAACTATAGCTATGTATAAATCGTTTACGGTGTAAATTTATAACAATTATAGCTCAGAAAACACATTAACAACTCATTTTCTGAGCAGTCGTGACTCGTGGGAATTGTTTACTTCGCCTCAACAACCACCTTCTCATATTATTGTGATCAGTAACTCGGTTTACATTGGTGTACGAGCCGCAGCGCGGAGACGCTGGCGTCCTTGGTGCTCTGCGCCTCCTGGTCCAGCGGCGGCATCGGCCAGATGCCGGCCAGCTCCCGCAGGTGCTCCGCGAACACCTCCTTCTTGTACCACAGCGCAAACACCTTCGCGATGCCTGCCAGGCAACAGTCACGGGAAGAGATCACATTCAAGGTATGTAAGTGATATAAGGTGGTTAAAGAGCATTAGTAAATAAATAAGTACCTACGTGTAGTAACTAAGATGTAAGCTTTAATGTTTTTTGTAACTGATATGAAGAAAAAGTTTATCAACCTTTTAAAAATTAAAACACATTAATTTATAAATAATTTAAAATGCACTATAACCTTGTTTTAGCACGATCAGTTATAAGTACATACATACAGTAGTTTGGCGAACATGTGATCCGTTGACTATTAGTAAAGTTTGGTCCGATTCGAAAATACATTTTTACTTACACAAAGCTAAATTATAATAGTAACAAACAGTGTTAACCCCGAGAAATTAGAGATATTCTAAGCTGCGTCAGTTTGCTATCTGGACCCGCACTCGACTTACTCAGAGCGCCGTAGCCGAAAGTGTGAAAAAGCGGAACAACGTCTTCGACTCGTGGCGAATTGGATAACGTGAGGCCAATGTAAACGATTTCACTGAAGACGTGGTAGACAATGGTGCACACGGACAATATGAACATCAGGTTCTGGCGCAGGCGCTCGCCGGCGCTCGCCGGCGGCTCGAACGACACGCCTATTCGGCGCATGCAGAACGTGCATAGCGCAAGGGTCCCGTCTATCTCCCGCCTCGCTTCCTCTGTTCTAGTAGCCATGTCTACATCACAAGTGGCACAAACCGGTCCAAATCCCCCTTATAAAGGTTCACAAATTATGAAATATAAATCAGTTTCAGTAAATAAGTGGGTGTCAGAACGACAGAAAGTTGGGAGTTTCTGACAAGGTGATTAGCTGCCACGCCTCGCGATGACAACTTTGCGTGTAAATAAATAAACCAGTTGAACTTTTAGTCGTTTATACAGGTGTTTAAATTTTGTTTATAGTTCAATATTGTGTTGGACACATTCAAATGGCTTTAGTAATCCTACTAATCCTTATCCTTACTAATATTATAACGCCAGTAGCACACCTCCGCCGCGGAACTGTAATAGCGAAACTCTGTTCAAAAAGTTCAATTTCGTATTAAATATCACGATTTCGCCACAGTTTCGCGGTTTCGCGGCGGAGGTGTACTACCGGCATAAGTGCGAAAGTTTATGTGTGTGTTAGTTTGTTACTCTTTCACGCTGCAACGGCTGGACGGATTTGGATGAAATTTGAAATGGAGATAGCTTATAGGTTACTTTTCATCCCGGAAAATTTAAAAGTTCCCGAGGAAGCAGCGATAAACGACTGAAAGACGGAGTCGCGGGCAGAAGCTAGTAATATAATTATACTCGTAAATGTGAAAGTTTGTAGGTATGTTCGGATTAAAGATAAACGGTTTTTGTGTACCTACGGTATTGACAAAGTGGCGGGCAAAAGCTTGTGATTATATATTTTGTACAGCCATTGCCTCAAATAATACATACCCAAACGTATTTATTTTCAGTAGCATAAGGGCGTGTAAATATTTCTGGCGTTTATTGCACGTAGGTAGGTACAAGTACATGCATGGGTTTATGACCTTACCGTAGTAAAGTACTTAGGTATAATTAACATAAAACCTGCATGCGCAACGTGTACTTACGAGGGGGATATAACTGCATCCATATTGGAACGCGAGTACGCCTTCGCGTGATTAGATAATGTAATGTCTAGCAGAAGTACCGTAATGGGATAAATCTCATAGTTTTCACGGCGCCGTGATTGAATTGACGTGAACCCGCCGTTCCTATTGTTGCGGTACTCGCGCACGCGCAAACCAGATTAATTAATATGTGATAGGCTGTAACACCGGTTCATGGGGAGGCAGAACAATATTTATCAACATAATTTAATGCCTATTGTTATGTTGAATCTGAAAATGACTTAACCCTTAAAGAAGTTTTTGCAGAACAAATGTATTTAAGCGATTGGATGAATATTTATATCACGCATGTTTATTTAGCCCACATTTAGTCAGTTGCCTGACTCACACCCTTAATTGACCCACAGAATAGATAAAAGTACTAAATTGAACTTAAGCGTGTCTATACTACACCAATTATTAGTGATAAGGAGCGTCCTCACTGAGAGCACTCTTACCCGAGCATTTGTAAACGAGCAATAATTTCAATGATTTGTAAGCTTTGTACGCTCGACTCAACGTCCACACCAATTTGTCAGTATCAATATAGTTGTGTACGAAGAGACTCACCTCACCGTGAGTCTCCTTGTTTTTAAGGTTCCGCACTCGGGGTGCCCAACGGGACCCTATTACTAGGCCTAACCATCGGTCCTAACTTACAAGTTTTTTAAAAAAAATGTTTTTCTGTACTTTATCTGTCGTTAAAACGGTAATACATACAAGCGTCAAATTTGTTATGATTAGAACATACTTTATAGAAAAACAATAAATACTACATACCGGGCAAATGTGTACGGAGCCCTCAGTGCGCGAGTCCGACACGCACTTGACCGGTTTTTTTAAATATACTTAGTTTTATATTGACAAACTTGTTTTTAAATATGACTCTAGGCTGCTCTTTCAAATAAAGCTTAACATTTTGGGAGGGCGTTAAACGTCAATACGCAGTTACAATATGGGAATGTGACACAGTGTTAATAGACTGGTTTCCATTCGCGCATCGACATGAATTAGAGAGATTCAAGATGTTCCCGCTACGGCGCTGTTTCGGCAAATTTAGCACGAGGCCCGCGGTCCGTGGCGTGCTTTACAGTTGGCCACCGTTACGCGGCGATTAGGCGGCGCACGCGCCTGCGCGCTTGTCATCAACATAACTGCGACTACGTAAATGTTTCTTCCCTGCTTACATCACCCGAGCTTATCAGTCTCACGTCTTTTGATTATCACCTACCCGCAGATTTCTGAAATTGAACAGATTTGAGATATTTAGTTTGCTTTTAGTAGGAATAATGAACATTAGATGTACTTGTCTAGAGTAGAGAAGCTAGTGGAAATGGCTATTTAGGTTTAATATTATTTTTAAATGATTTTTAAATACTCATATATTGAATCTAGTTATGAACGATTTAAAATTCCAATTGACGTCATTATCTATATTTGTAGTACGAAAAGTTGGTAATAAATAACTAATTAACTAAAGCGTAAATTATATAAGCAGTAATTCAGGAAGCCTATTTCTCCAAATAGTTTTCGAGTTTCTATGTGCTGTAAAGTTCAGGTGAATCCTGAGTTCCTGATGGGGATAGGCATGATTACGGAACCCTACCGCGCGCGCATGGCCGACACTGCATGACCCTATTGAGTACCTATGTGAGTTACATAATATTTAATCGGATTAGACATACACTTATTTACTTACCTAACTGTAGTTAAATTAAACTTCATTTAAGTATGATACATATAATATTATCAAAACAAACTACTTAGTTAATTAATTAATACCAGTGAAATAAACCAATAATAAAATAGAAATAGGTAAGTTCGACGATCTCTCCTCGAAGTAAAAGTGATATGTATTATCAATGTTTGGACGAGCGACCCAGTTCTATAGAATTACTGACGCCTAGAGTGCCCGGGCAAAAACATGTACCTACCGCGCGCTCCAAGCCGACGAAATAAAAGGTGCGAAAGCGAAGTGAATTCGGCAGGGGGAAGTAAAGCAGAGCGCGTCATGGAGGGTTTACGCCGAGACACGGAATCTGATATTTTATTATAGTTCTGTTACTCTCCCACTACAGTCGTTATATGTTTGAGTGGCTGAAATGGTGCTAGCGGTGATTTGTATTTCGTGTATCAGAGCAGAGGCACTGCGCGCGCGGCGTGCGCGTGCGTTGGATCGACCCGTAATGGATTAAGTGCCCAAAACATTAACACAATGACCCACATCATGTGCATTAAAGTGACACAGGAAATTGCTCTCATGCTAAAAACCGTATAGTATCGCACTAAATGTGCTCGCGATTGGCTAGAGCCCATGTCGTAGTTCCAAATTTAATTAGATCAAGCGCAAGTCAAACGTAAGTCCAACGGTTCCGCCCTTAATAAAACATTTTTGCGTTGCTCTCCTCTCGAATCACAAGTAAGGGCCGCACTCAGAGACGTCACTTAATTTTAATGCTAGTCAAAGTGACGTGTTGTCGGCAGCAAATCAAACTTAAATATTTATTAAAAACGATAAAATTAAGCCGAATATGGGCAATCAGGGGAAATAATTCTTGTAGTTTTGTAAATTGGTACAGTTTACCTTGCGATATCCAGATGAACATACTAAAAGTCCTCAAGAGTCCCCACTCTTCCGAAGAACTACTAATTCCTCAACAACAGCAACCACGGGATGGTTTGCGGCTTTCTCAATGGCACTTCTTATAATTGTACAGTCAGCATCACTAGGAGGCACTCGTGTTTCGATAATTACCTTTTTTGTTTAGAATTCTCAATAGATCGACATGGGTTTTTTATGTTAGGTCTAAACTAAAAATGTAAGTGATGATGAACAATGACGAAAAAATGACGCCGTTCTTAAATCGTCTATTTTTATCTCTCTGTTCAAACTAATTACACACCATAGCTCCTAAAGTATTGATCGTAGAGCAAAAATAAATATGACCAAATTTGTAGTAAATTTAATATAAAAACAATCATAATGCTATTCGTACAGATATTCGAGATATGAGCAAATAGCTAAAAAAAGGTACCTTAAACCCCCCCCCTACACCCTCGGAACACCCCCCCACACTTGAAGACTCTTAGTATGTTCATACCGCAAGGTATAATCTGTACCAATTTACAAAACTACATTAATTATTTCTTCGATTTTATTAATTTTCTTAGATTAATTGACGCCTTTTGAGTGCGCCCGTAAGGAACAATAATACTAAAATATGTTTTATTAATTTTATAAAATACTAGGTGTCTTGTGAAACATTGATTTTTATTTACTTAGATGACCTGCAGAAAAGGGCATTTTACCGTTATTACCTATAATATATATTTATTATATTAATTAATCTTTATTGCAATAAAACATGTATGTGGTATGAGGACATAAAACAATTATGACAATTAATAATATGCAGTGCGCGCTTAGACTATTCATACCAGGACGGGCCTTATGCGTGTGAAACCAATTGACCTCGGCAGAAGAAAGGTGCTATACGTTATCAAACAAGCCCATTTGTTTGATATCTGCCAAGGGCGTTTAAGGTCATGCGAAATTTGGTTTATAACCACTGTCTACACGGTTTTAACCCGCCTGTTTTAAACCGTTGTTTGTTGTAGCCCACGCATTACCCAGACTTTTCTTC
The DNA here is from genome assembly GCA_963241965.1 of Tortrix viridana. Classification (NCBI taxonomy): domain Eukaryota; kingdom Metazoa; phylum Arthropoda; class Insecta; order Lepidoptera; family Tortricidae; genus Tortrix; species Tortrix viridana. The sequence continues at coordinate 53,281,780 of OY725171.1, read as the reverse complement.
TGCCGAGGTATAATATTAAATGACCTTGCACATTTATAAAAACTACCCATTTAATTGATTATTTCGCATTATCAAAATCATCTTCAGAGAGTAAGAAGCACCCAAGAAAATACCTTGTTGTGCTATGTTAGCGTGCAGCAATAATCAAAACGCATCAAATTCGAAGAAAGATGACGTAACATTATACATTTTATTATTTTTCACCATTAATTTTGCCCAATTTCAAGTGTTCTTGTTTTGTTGCACACGAATATATCGATTTCCTGATCCATTTATAAACGGCTTGCGTAAAATCGCTCGGTAACTCGTATATAATCTGTGGACGAAGTCCTTAAAAATAAGGAAGGAAAGCCTTTGTGCACATCTCTTTTGAACTCATTATTAAAGCCGTAAATAAGAAAAGGTCAAACATATTTTATTTTATTTTATTTAAATAGGCTGGTCTTCGGTTGCTATTTTCTGCATGTGTAAATCGTAATTCGTGAACGCACGTTTTGATTACATATTTTGTTTGTTTGCGTGTGTGATTTCAAGTTAGTGTTTATGTTTTTTAGTGATGTAAGTGCGAAGGAATAAGAGCAATTTTTGTAATTGTGTATTAGCGGTTTATATGTATGTTACCTCGCCTCCACCAATAAACGACAGACTTTCGTGGCTAGGAAATTACGCGTAAGGCATCTCGTAGGAGGCTAAATCAAAGTCGAGTGATATAAAATAATAGCACTCGAAAATATGTCACGATTATTTTCGCATGAACTCATTCGACTCCGTATTTTTGAAAGCCCTCAATCGAAATCTATTGATTGACTTAATATATTCACGTGTTCCGTTGCACGCAGAAAGTCGATGGTTACCGGTTCTTTTATCATATTTTAAATATAAATAACATACGACATAATTAGAAGTTGTAATTGTGGCGAGAATATTATTATGTATATGCACTTTCAGCGTTTTTGTGTGTGCAGCGTGTTTACCAAAAACTTTTACTATGAAAACTAATAAAAGAAACATTTAGATGGTTCTTTGTCTATGATATTTGAGGTTTGTTCCGTCAACTTCTGTCCAAAGAGAATAACAATTAGACATTTCGATTAATTTGACAAATGTCAAAACAAATATCTAATGATAGAGATGAAAACGAATGGTGTGGACCACTCGTTTTTAAACCTTAATACAGCCATTTAAGACGATGTTGCGAAATTTGGGTAATGTCGGATTTCACCAACCACTTAACAGACGATTAGAGTATTAACAGCTGTCAAAATGTATGAACAAACAGTCGATTAACATTTGGTTCGTTTAAAAAAAAATTGCAGTTACATAGTTAAAGGCTTAATGAAAACAAAATCACGATCGCGTCCTTTGTGTAACGAAAGTTAGTCACACAGACTATATGGGTAACTTTCGTTACACAAAGGAATCAATTAAGTTTTGTTTTAATTAAATCTCTTAACTATGTAATTTTTTTTTAAAACGACCTATATAACATCGTATGGTGAAATTGGTACTTAATATTTCAGAAAACCCAAGTTACAGTTAAGTGGTACAAGGAACTACGACTTATCCATATTGAGTGTTTGTGATTTCCTTACTATCAGCTCGTTGGCAGCAGCATTACTCGTCTACTTCATTGTGTAGGTTTTTCAAAAATAGTGGAGGTAAGTAGGTAGTATGTAAAGAACATTCGGGATCCGTTCGCGAAATACATATTAAGCTTTAAAGTGGTAATTTTTTTAGAGTCAAGGTGATTTTTTAATCGGATGTGTTGTTCCATAGATTACCACTTACATACAAACAAAAAAAAAACAAATTTACAAACTTTACCTCTTTATAATATTATAGTATATATCGAGGGTTGCGAGGTAAAACCCGATAAGTTCAGATAACGAACCATGCAAAATTGAAGCTTCTTAATTCGCCTTCGAAATTCAATATTCGAAAACAAATTATGTTTACTTATCGGGTTTTACCTCGCAACCCTCGATATATATATTAGTAAAGATATAGATAACTATTGCGGTGTCAAAACTTCACGAATTTTAATGTACTTATAGTTAAAATTAAACGTACCTACTGAACCATCACCTTCATCATTGTATCGTTGCTGGGCATATTTGTTTTCCTCAATTATTCATTCAATGAAATTAGCTGAAAATTTGGCAAAATTAATGGATCTATCAGGATATCGCACCCCCAGTACAACACTGCACTAAGTCAAAAATGTTTCGACATAATACAGTGTTGTACTGGGGGTGCGATATGTAGGTTATAAAGCAAAGTTAAATTTTATCTACTCGCTCCCGGAGCGAGCGTCATCCCCCCGCGCCCTGGAAAGTGTCCCGGAGCGCGGTATTTTTCATTTTAAAAGAAAACCTTACACGATACATAAAAAGTGTATATATATATAAACGCTATAAACCTCTAAGCGATATCAATTATAGTTTAAGCGACCACCAATTACGCACGTTTTTAATAATTTATCTTTTTTTTTTGCTACTCCCCCTTATCTCCTAAAGTGCATCTGGGAATCTGTCAATTTTCGCCTATTATCTTAAATAACTTCAAAACTGTTTATCATTATTTATGTGGTCCTTATTCCTGAGAAAAAAGTTTTTTATTTTATTTCGCGGGGCACCACGTAATTTGATTATATACCATAAGAAACCGTCTCAGTAATTTTGAATTTTTTACATGACATTTAGGGGTCGCTACCAAGGTTTGAATTATAATAAAAACTCATAATCTGTATTTGTTTGATTCTCATTTATTCATAAAGCCAGGACATAAAAAATATTACTATATATTGTTGTTGTTATGAATTAAGATATTATGTAGTTGTAGATATTTTAATCATTTATTTTTTAGATTCAAGGGTTGACTTGTTAGTATTAGGACACATTTTCCTCGTACTATTTCACCAACAAAAGCAAATATTGCTTTTGATCTTCATTGGTTGTAATCAATTTATTATCTTCAAACACTTAAATATAACATTAGTGAAACCATCATTTAAGCTGTCCTTCAACGCTTTTTGTAAAAACTTTGACAGCTGGTAGCGACCTATAAAGCTTAACAAAAAAAAAAAAGAACTTATTTCATATTTAGATGTATATAATGAAATGACAAAGTGCCCCGGGCATAATTCAAAAGTCGAAAAATAAGGACCACCCTACTTCATAATGTACCTTTTCATTTGATATGTCATACGATATAGTTGGCCATTTTTTTTTCTCATTTCCCCCCCCAAAAGTGGCCCTCCATGTTTAAAATTCATTTCAATTCAATTAAATTTTCAATAGACGGTAATATTTATTGTAAACAAAAAATACATCAAAAGAACTCCCCAGACCACACTTGACACACCATTCACCTCGTCTCTTATGATACTGTTCCGTTTCGGGGTACAATTTTAGAGCTTTTTTTAGAGTTCCATACTGTAAAAGGAAAAAACGGAACCATTATAGGATCGTGTGTCTAGGCCTGTCCGTTCGTCTGTCACAGCCAATTTTCTCCGAAATTATAAATTAATTATTATTATTTTTTATTTTTTGTACGTTACGACGAGCTTTATTTAATTACCTACACTACACCTGTTGTTATTAGTGTGGCGGGTGTCGCGTGCGGATAATAAAATACATAGCGAAACCATTCGTCTCCACGCGACACCCACCACTGACAGCACTGCCATGTCCGCTTAGGGGTCATGTTGAGACGTGCGTCTGCGTGAGTGCGACGTTTCGAACTTGCACTTTTCAGTTCGTGGAATAATTCAATGCACCGATGAGCGTCAGTACTAATTGAATTCTCTAGAAGAGAGCACATGTCTTCTAAATCCAGTTCTTTTGTTCTTTTATTTTTAATATAGTTATTTTTAATAAAGTTTTAAAGTCACTTCTTCCATAAAACCCGGAAGGTGACAATCCCGTATAACAGAACGTTTGTTCGTAGTTTCTTTACTGCTTTCGCTATATTCATGCTGTGGCGTAGCGTAGGTCAAACGTTGCAAGTCAATTTATAAATCCAATCTAACGCGAACCGTTATCTGAATAGGCAGGAATTTGGTACAAAAATATGACAACACAATATTTAGCTGCAGAAGCTAATCTAAAAATTTACCGAGAGATGATCCCCTAGGTTGTACTTGATATATTCATCTCGGAACAGTTGATGTTCCAAAAAGAACAGTTGACAAAAAAGTTCACCTCAAAAAACAGCACGGAGAAGATTTCCATTAAGCAGTTGAGCAAATGAGCGGCACCACGAAACTACGCATTAACTTTCACAGTAGTACTGGCCTTAAAGCCTCCTTCGGAAAACCACAGGAGCTCATTATAAACATGTATTCCAAGTGTGTTTTATTACTTTCAAAAATAGAGGCGGCTCAAGTCCATATCCATATAAACTGAAAATAAGCTTTGGAATATCGACTTGAAATGCTTATTACTTTTACTGGTTAAAAGTTCAAAGTTTTACTAGCCTTATGTCGGAATTCACCAACTACTTAACAGACGATTAGTGTTAACAGCTGTCAAAATGTATGAACTAATCGACTGTTAGTTAACATCGTATGGTGAAATCAGCTCCATTTAACAGTTCTCAGCTCTGAAGGCAAGAGATGCAATCAACAGTAAAAGTTTTGCTGAATGTCGGTCGTTAATTGACAAATATAATTACAAATAACAATTTTCCTAGCGAGCTAATCTATTGAGAGCTTCGGGAGGTAATCAGCAGCTCTCGTCAGGACAACCATTTACTCCCTGTCTTCGGGCGCATACGATTCCTTGTGAAAATGCTTGGACTAATAATAGTAATTCACTAACGGGCGTTTTTCAAAAAAAGTGTACATGGTTAAGGAAAACTTAAGAAATGTTTACTTTTTCCGGTTCGTCACGAAAATTAACGATACTAAATGTATGACTAATTTTCGTAACGCACTGGAAAAAGTTAAAATTTCTTAATTTTTCCTTAACGATGTACACATTTTTTTTGAAAAACGCCCTAACAGATTGCAAGGTCTAATGATGATCATATCGATCATGTAGTCAAAGAAACTCTGCGATGTTTTAGACACAATGTTTTTTTCACTTCTCATGCTCAAAAAGTATGTCATATTAGGCTTATCAAGCGGGACTAAAGTAATACATTTATTCCCTAGGGAAAATATGAATGTAACGTTGGGTTATTTTTTGGTACGTATACTGTTTAACTAATTTAACTCTTACAGAATTAATTTCTTAAAACAAGGTGTTTTAGTCCCTATTTCACAATCATTAAAAACATATTTTCTTTTTAATTTCCTTATAAAGGCCTTCAAACAGCCAGATTGTTGCCGTTTGATGATGTTGCCCTTGTCGTCGGAGTGCGCGGTGGAGAGCCGGCTGAGCATACAACCTCCACCGCCTCAGTCTTCGTCTCGGAAATGTTGTATATGGTCTATTTGTTACGTTGTAATCCCAAAATTGACCTTGTTGTTGTCTCTTTCTGAGAGTAAACAAGATAGCGATATGAAGTTCCAATTTTTTACGTGTCTGTCTTAAAATTATTAGGTATTTTAATTTAAGATTTATCGCTCGCAATCGAAGTGAAAAAAGCCAATGACACTCAAACTTCATCCACCCCGCTTTGCTCGGGTGGATAAATATCCCGTGTCATAATGGCTTATTTTAGTCCCTTTTTGAACAATCTACATATTTTCTATACCCATTAGAACATTCTTAATTATTTAGTAATCAATGTTACCATAATAGCTAACTTGTCATCATTTGATCTAATTGTAGGCAATCATCCTCCTCGCCTTTGATTCAAAAATTTACTTGAAACCTAGAAACTCAGTTAACAGGTTCCTTGAAAAGACTATAAATTGAGTTTTAAGTTAAAAAAATGTGGTATTTCTAAAAATGCCTTTTCTCCTTTTGTTTTTGAGGTTTAAAACTAAATTAAAATTAAAATTTAAAGCTCATGTTTTCGAGCTTTATACGTAGTGCTGGCAAATTGCATGTTCAGCTTCGGGCACTTTATTGAAAATTCGATCTATGTGTTCCGGTGGGAAGGGGTGCGTTAGAAAACAGAGTTTGAAACATAAGAGGGCTACGTAGAGTGTATGTTGGCGTGGCTCGCGGGCCGGCAAGAGCCCGTTATCCGGCGTCAGGTTACGGTCACGTCTATATAAGCCCGCGGCGTCTTCTTCAGTATTTCATTCCGTTTGAGACGCTGGCCGGTGCGCGCCCGTCGCTCGCGCCCTCTCCGCTCCGCGCCCGTGCCTTCCGCCACCTTTTGTTCGTTCCCCATTACTTCCATTAGCCGGTTCACACGGTTGTCCACGGTCTAGTGCTCGCGTATCGCCGGACACTCCTCAGTTCGTGTTCTCTAAACATTTGTCGTGAAACCATCGCAGACAGTAACGCGGCTACCTGCTCCAGGTAAATAAGTGATAATTAAATAATTAACTATATATGTAATTAACTATTATTGCCATACCTTATAAGGCGGAATTTTCTACGCTTTTCTTTGACAAATGGTAAAGCAAGGTAACGGTTAGCGCTTTTGTTTTATCATGTGTATTTATTTAGTGAGGGCAACATGGGCTTTTATTTTATTGGATTTGTTGCAGCTACAGTAAAGTTAAATGCCTGTTTATAAAAGGGGAATCGGGAGCTGAGCTTGAGCATTTTAAATCTGCTTCTTGAAAATATGTTACGTATGTCGTCAATATTTCTGGAGACTTCGCTTTGGACTGTTATTCTTTTCTTTATATTGTTTTATAGCTAAGAAATGTTGCAATGTTAGTATATTGGAATGTTTAATAAATAACTGACAAAGCGTTGTGTCCTGTTACAGCTTTAAGTTATAATACCGAGTTGAATAGAATACAGTGTTTTAGCGAGTTGTTTTTGTTAATTATGAATATTAAATCATAAATTTACATTATCCCTGATAGTTCTAATTTTTAGTTATTGCCGCCAAGCGAATTTTTCATTTTGTAGGATATTACTTTCCTTCGAGTAAAATACGATAAGTAATGATAAAAAAATACGTCTGCGTTGAGATATATGGCCCCCATTAGGTAAAGTAAGCCTTAGTCTGTTATATGTTTGAATATATAGTCGTTTTAAGCCAATAAACTATTTATTGGCAGCGATATTGAAAATACGTTCCTGTTGTGAGCTAAAAGCCGCCATCAAAGTCGTGTTCCCATAAAAATAGTTTTATTCCATTTACAAACGACTTCCTAGACTGCAATAAAACGGTCGCGTAAAGAAATGGTTATGAGAATTGAGGACGGAAAATATATTTAACAATATATCCTGTGAATATATCACTTTAAGACTACTTATACTTACTTAGGTAGAGACGCGACGTAATTTTCTTCTTTTTAACCGACTTCGAAAAAGAAGGAGGTTCTCAATTCGACTGTATGTTGCTTTTTTTATATTGTTGTTACGCGATTACACCGTCAATTGTGGACCGATTTAAAAAAATCTTTTTAGTTTTAAAGAGTATACTTTCGAGGTGGTTCTATTGTCACCAAGTCACAATCTGATGATAGGATTCATGAGGAATCGAGGGAACTCCTCAAAAGTTATAGGCACATACACAGCGATTTTGGTATTTCCTGTAAGACCTCAAGAATTTGCGTTCTATAAGCACCTTTTGGTGAAGAGGAACTGATGATGAAGACCAGAGATGGCCACCCGAACTCCGTAGTCGTAAGTGATTGACGTCAGTAATGAGATTTCTTTATTATGAATATGAAGCTACTTTCATACTCATTATGATGCATGTGATGAAGTGCAACTGATTGTGTAGTACAGGGAGAACTTCTCAATGATTAACGGCCCTGCATCTTGGCCAGCGACATTTTATTAAGGGTAATGAGAAATTGGTATTAGGCAATTGTTTCTTAATGTAATGTTAATGAGCTTTAATTTATCACTTATTAGGTGCATCACTAAAAAGAGAAATTTTCTTTTTAACAAAAATTAAAACCGTCTTTAAAAACTCACTGAAAAGGGTAAAATAAAGACCGGCCTCCTAGGAGTCCTAGGAATTGCCTATTTAGTGCCTTATAGGTACATCAAATATATTGAAGTCGGTGGCAAGAATCATGGTGTCATCGCTATTGTGTATACCTACTTGACACCGGCTTGGATATATTATTTGATGTACCTATAAGACACTAAGAACCAATTTCACCATACGATGTTAAATGTTAATCGACTGTTAGTTCATACATTCAGCTGTCAAAATGTAGGAACTAACAGTCGACTAACATTTAACATCGTATGGTAAAATTGGTACTAAATAGGTGACAAAAAATAAAGGTGTCTCGTCCTGCCTTTTATTACCTTTTATAACTAAGCGACTATGGCGATTTTATCACGACGGGACTCTTTTATTTTAAACCTTAAGCGTTAAGTCTTACGTTATTATATAGAATAGATGTATTCATTTCCCTAGCACCTTATCTCGTGCATGCATGCTGCGGGGCCTGTATGTTGCGCACGGAACATACTATGAAAACAAATTGTAAGCTTCAAAAAGCGCATGAACAGCCGCGTAGATTGCCGTACGTACAAATTTCGTATAAACGTCAAAATCTTAAATACCCTGAAGAAGTTTCGTTAGTTCAAGTTTGATTGAGAAATATCCCAATTGAAGAGAATTATAATGTAAAGGATAAGTAACCTTATAATCGAACACCAAAAAATATAAGTTAGAAAATATATTTTAGTTTTCCTCGACTAAATAAATAAAAAAAAATTACATGTGACATTAGTCACCAAATAGGCAGTTCCTAGGAGGCCGGTAATTATTTAACCCTTTTTAGTAGGTTTTTGAAGACGGTTTTATTTTTTGTATTTTCTTTTATAATACCTCGCCGCCCGAGACAGTGGTTAACGAAAAGGTTAAGTCAGACCGTTTTAGATTGTTTCGTCTATAATAGCGGTTAACAAGCATTTTGAGTTTTACCTTATCTTGTCCTGATTGAAATTGAAATACTTATTAGAATGCAACGCATAGTTTTAACTGGGCCTGTATCCGAAATTGTCACCTCTGTACTCTATCGCTTAATAACAACTACCTACTACCAACTACGAACGACGAATAGTGTTGCCTATTAATAGTTACCTTTGAATTCGGTGTCAAATAACATTATTAGAGATTACTTACATATAGGTAGCCTATAAGTGCATGAAGTCTTAAAAAAATATGCATCAACATCTTAATAATATAAAAAACCTATAGAAAAACTCGTAGTTGGTGAGAGCACAAAAAATGCGATTGAAGCTCACTCGTATCGTGTCGTAAGGAGCAAAAAACTCGGCGGCGTTACACCGCGCGTCGCACGTGTGTTCAACCAGTTGGGCGTTTTTTGCGATCAAGACAAGTGCTCGCGGCCTTGACCGGGTGCTCCCCCCCCTCCCCCCCTCCGGTGAATAAATCTACACACGTTACACATTATCTATAGCTGCGATTTACATCCATAACGTAATATATATCATAGCTCTTTCTTTATACGTCCCACGATGTAACTTTACTGTGAGTGGTTTTAGTTATCTATTATTTGGATGCTACCTTCTTAATTAACATATAATCGAGTTTATTTGTTAAATACTTAAGGTTTAAAGTGAAAGGATTTTTCAATTTCAAGTTGTATTATTTTTTTCCTTACGTTTAGTAAAATTCACGGGTATTAAAAAGAGAATTGTGATAACTCGATTCAATATATAATTATTTGAACTAATTTTTGCTTTTCCTCTTAGTAACTAGGTACTAAAGTTATAATAAACTATTACGCCAAAACCTAACCTAAAAGTATTCAACAATAACGTCATGTTACTAAATATTTTCATCAATAATCGTGGATCTAAGCTTATTTAACAACATACTCTCCTAACCAGTAGCGGCTCCTTTTTTTGGCTGGTTTATTCTAATAGCTGTAGAAGATTAATAGGTTTGTCGTTTGTCGATATCGATCAGTGTGAGGTTGATTGATAGTTCGCAGGAGAACTTGGAGCGAGCTGTTAATCAATCTCACACTGACTGGGCTGGTGAACTGATGGGCGTCAAATCAACAGCCGCCGACGCCGACGAAACCGCCGCGCACGCATCATTAATAGTAATGTGTTTGCATATAACCTACGGTATTTTAAATTATCAATTGAAACGGTTGATCGGTTCAAGTGATCAATGTGCTGCAAATTTTATCTTTTAGAAGTAAGAATGCGGGTGTCATTCTGGTGTCTTGCTGCAAGATTGCATCATCTCGGCATGTTTCCATTCCTCGCACAAATTGAATCGGTGATGGAGTTAGACTATTAAAGCAGATGCCAATTGAGGCAGAACAGATGCAACAGCTCTGTAAAGCTCCTAAATATACAGTTACTTGGATCGTGTTAAGGCATACTGATCGGGCGGTCATTCATTTTCTCGGTGCAAGTGAAAATGTGGCTGTTGGCTGGCATTCAACGATCAGAATGCATGTAAGCATGCATTGTTTTGACCCCAAAGCTCGTTTGAGTCCCAGGCCGTCGCCTTTCTACAGCACGCGCCCGGCAGCGCGCGCGCAGGCCCCACTACTTTCCCCCGACCCAGTGCCCTCTCTGCACCGTGTACCGACCCGTCCTACAATTCCGTAATATCTCACATTTTATTTAAGAAACAACGTCGTTACACGATCAGGGTACAGTTAACTTAAGGTTCACGCAAACCCACTACAGAGCGGTGACGTCACAGCTCCGAACGTTGCTTTATAGCTCTAAGCGTTAGTTCACAGTTACCAACCACATGAGTATTATATGTATATGGTATTTTAAATACATTTTCTCCAATATGCTTGAAAATGTCTACCTTACTGTTGCAAAAGTAGCACAGTCAAGTTCAAAAATATGTACACACTTTTGCACCTTATTTCAAGGGGATAAGGCGCAAAAGTGTTTACATATTTGAACTCGACTGTACCTACGGGAAGTTATTCGTTCCAGGTCGATGCAAAATTTTATTTAAAAAAAGTCATTACTGTCGTAATTTGACAGTAATGACTTGCAGTGCAGTGGCCGGGAAAAAATTATGAAATTTCATTACTTTACAGTTTTTTTACTTTTTAAAACTATGTTTGAACTAGGGAAACTATCTACAAACAGCCAAATACTCGTACAAACACAGTTTTACCAAGTCTATGTCTTAGACTAAAAAGGTTGACCTTAACGAACGGCGTATAAAGCGTCTTAAATAAGTGTCGTAAATAGTTTTACTTTTTTTTAAACATTAACGAAATAAAATAGCAAATTATATTAAATGTGTTTAAATATGTTGCTTTTTGATGAATATACAAACACAAAATCTCCTCACACCGTTGGAGAAAAGCACTGTACTCTACACAAACGTATTATTAGATATTTAGTTTCACTTGTGGTGTTTGAGGCGTTTGAGCCTCTGAGGGTAAGCAAACCGTACAAAGTTACTTTTAACCAGTCTGCCTGTGTTTGTAATTTTATCGGATTATAGTGCAATATCATAGTGAAGAGTTCATCTGATGCCATCATCCGCTATTATCATCATTAAATGAAGCCGAATATGGGTAATCAGGGGAAATATTTTTTGTAGTTTTGTAAATTGGTACAGTTATACCTTGCGATATCCAGATGAGCATACTAAAAGTCCTCAAGAGTGGGGGGTGTGCTGAGGGTGTAGGGAGGGGTTGAAGGTACCTTTTTCAGGTTTTTGCTCATATCTTGAATATCTCTACGAATAACATTATTATTACTTCTGACAAAAGTTTCATACACATACAATTTTCTACAAAATAGCTTTATCCATTTTTAGTCGCAGCCGCTAAAACTATGTAGGAAAAGAATAGCACAACAAAATTGGAGTTTTTGGAGTTCTTGTGACGAAAATATCTTGGTTTCCACTTTCTCCTCTTGCGGGTTTGACAAGGAATATTTGCTTCTCTTGTGGTGATAGAGCCATTAGGAAAACTACTAAATCCACATCTTCCCCAACAACAGCAACCACGAGATGGTTTGCGGCTTTCTTAACGGCACTTTTTATAATTGTACAGTCAGCATCACTAGGAGCCACTCGTGTTTCGATTATCGCCTTTTTTGTTTAGAATTCTGTAGGGGTTTTTATGTTGGGTACGCAGATGACTAAGCTTGCTTATTCTAAACTAAAAATGTAAGTGATGATGAACAATGACGAAAAAATGACGCCGTTCTTAAATCGTCTATTTTTATCTCTCCGTTCAAACTTACACACCCTATAGCTCCTAAAGTATTGATCGTAGAGCAAAAATAAATATTTTGTAGTAAATTTAATATAAAAACAATCATAATGCTATTCGTACCGATATTCGAGATATGGGCAAATAGCTGAAAAAGGGTACCTTAACCCTTAAACCTCCCCCTACACCTTCAGAACTTCGATCGATAGCTTACTAACATAAAATGAATCTTCCAAACTTTTCAGTCTTTTAAGATATTTAACTCTGTAAAACTCGTTCGTTTACAAAACAGCTTGGTCCCAGCGAGATGTGACTGGACTGGAGGAAGGTTACTGTTAAATGAGATTAGGTTTTGCCAAATCTGATTAGAGCAGAAAATTACCTCACCACAGTTTTTGTTCAGCAGAACCGTATTCCTATTACGTTAACACTGGCCTATAGAATAAGAAGTAAATTTGATTACCAGGCACAAAAAATAAACGCTTTCCGGCTTTTTGATTTGTACACTACTTTTAGAAACTACTATGGACGCGTCCATACGTCCGGATGTAGTGCAGCGTTAGCAACATGATCATTCTTGTGGCAGGTTTGTCCCGCAATGACCGTAATTCTCTTAATCAACTCACCTTTCAATTGGTTCACAAAGTCTTAACCGGCAAACTAAAGTTGCCCTGCGCGCTATAATTAGAACAATGTCGGATGATCCTTGTGACAGCTCTTTTTCGTTAGGTACCTCGTTTGGCGTTCATCGTTGAGACCCGACAAACTAATTTAAAATATACAATGTCAATAATGTTCTGACGGCACTGATAGTGTATAATAAAAGGAGGCAGCATGGCCTGTTCTTACTGCGCGGCCGCGCGGTGATTAGAATTTGTTCCGCCGTGCTATACATTCTTACTGGATGATGGTGTGTGATGAAAAGACACTCCTTCGTCCTTTTTTACTTTTGAAAAGTAGTTTTTCCTCAACACAACTCATCATTCTTATTTTTTTAATACGCAGACCGACGCGCTTCATCGATCGCTGCCCTTATGCGACTAATCAAATTACGGCAATAGGGAGAATATGCATGACTTTTTTTATCGCATTTCTTAACAAAATATGAAAATACTGTAAAAGAGACGACATAAAGTGAAATTAAAATTAAAACCGGCCAAAAAAATACGGATGATCATATCCAACATGGAATAGGATCCACTTCAGCTTATTAAACTCCATGTTATATTGTTGAATCTTGTTTTGCTAGAAACAGATAGAAACAAATCTTTGATGGCTTATATCTTGGTTATTTTTATAGTTATTCTAAAAATATTATATCTCTACTGTTTGTTACATTAATGAATTTTTATTAAAGCAAAAAAAATCATGCATCTATTGACATTATTTGAACGCTAGTGCGATATCTACCTCAGTGTCTAACCTATCTATCAGTCAGTGTGTCTGGGCGCCAGTTAATAACTAATTATTAAAATTTAAAAAGTTGGTCAAGAGAATTACCTAGCCGGGTTGCACTAACCCATCATAGTTGGCCGGCAGTCCGGCACGTCAGCAGGTCGACGGATCAGCGCAGCCGCGCGGAGTCACGTGCGGCGGCTTCTGCGCGGCACAATACACCGTGTAATTCATTCGGCTATATTTCAATATTCATGTCGAATAAAAACAAAATTGCTGGCGTATGCTCGATAGCTACGGACACAATAATATGTTGTTGCGATCAAGGGCTCGATCGCAGACTTGAGTTAGAGGATGAGCGCGATGTGTAGACAAAGGAACAAAAACACCGCCTAGTTCTGCAGTTGCTTGTCATTTCTTATGAATGAATTGTGTAATGTTTAGTGTGGAAGCAGCCGTTCACATCATACTAGATAGGCATCAGCATCCAATTAAACGTATTCTCCAATCAAAAGCTTCCCACATTACGGGTTTGATATATTGAAGAAGCAGTTCAAAGAAGTCGCTGCGTGCTCGAGCACATGAGAAAATATATTAATGTGTCTAAGCATTAGAAAACCGGAAATTCAAGATCAAAGTTGATAGCGAACATAAACCTGACGTGCGAGTCGGCGCTGCATTTATTTTCGTAGTCCGGCTCGATAGCATCTGCGAAGAAGCGACGACTTCTATCGACCGCACCTGGCAACCGTCTCGCCCGGACTCCGAGAACAGTTACTCATACAGATTTTTGTCATTCCGCCGTAGTCGTTAGCCGGACAACTCGAGTGCGTAGGTAACGCGCGCAGTGGGCGGCTCCTCCGTGCAAGCATTCCAACTCTTGTTTGACTTTTCTGTCGACACTCACATAAAGCAAACCACTTATCCGCAACGTTATTTATAACTGACCGCACTTTTAAAGTTTAAAATAGATCAATTTCATAGAACTTGTAAAATCGTCTCGTTTCTCCATTTCACGTCTGTTCAAACATTTGAGTAGTGTTACTTATTTTTATTTTTATTGACAAGTTTAACGGTTGTTACATTATTTAAAAACGACACAAATTAAACTTTTACTGCAACTTAGAGCACGTAGTCGGAGGAAGCAGCATCACATTGTTAGTTTTAGCAGGCATATGTTACTGCGCCAGATATGTATATGCGATAATCACCGCTTCGCTCCTCCTATTACCAAATTTTCTACGGAAGAGGTAAAATAACCTTAGACCCAAAAAAAGTGCCCAGATACGATCTCATAACGGGCAAAACTCTTAAAGAGCTGCCAGAACCAGGGCTTAAATTTCTCACCATCCTGTACAAAGCAGTTCTGCAAGAACGCTCAGTCCCTTTACGAATGGAAAGTAGCCCAAATAATTATGATTCTTAAACCAAGTAAACTAGCGGTGGATACAAAATCATATAGATCGATCAGTTTACTGCCAATCCCATCTAAAGTTATGAAAATCCTCATCATGCGCATCAACCAATTATCTCTGAGAAAAAGCTAATACCAGGCCACCAGTTCAGTTTTCGCAAAAACACAGGACTACTGCACAAGTCCATAGGTTAGTTGACTATATCAATGAAGCTTTTGAGTCAAAACAATATAGTACCGCTGCCTTCCTCGACATATCTCAGGCTTTTGACCGCGTATGGCACGCCGGACTTATTATGCAAAATTAAAAACCAAGCTATATACCTATAAACTTCTATAATTTAATAAAGTCATACCTGGGTTCTAGACATTTCTTCGTTAAACAAGGTGAAATTACACCCCTGCACGAGATTCTTCAGGCGTCCCACAGGGAAGCGTAATGGACCCCACACTGTATTTACTGTATAGTCAGCGTCAAATAGATAGGAGCATCCAAAATGGCCAAATATATCGCAACCCATCCTTATTCCTATACTAATAAAGATGTGTTGCGATATATTTGGCCGCTTTCGCTGCTCCTACATATTTGATGTTGACTGTATACTGCAGATCTGCCGACGAAAGAAGTAGTCACAGGCACATTTGCTGATGATACATCTATCCTCTCAGCAGACTCTTCGCCAGAAGGAGCAACACGGAAACTACAAATCAGTCTTGACCAGTAAATTTCCAAATGGCTAAAAAACTGGCGTATTAAGGCAAATAACCTTTACTATACAAGTAACCTTTACTCCCCGTGACCCTAAACAATCACTGCAACAGGACGAAAGCGCTAAATACCTCGGAATATACCTAGGTAGACGCCTAACGTGGACAAAACACATCTTCTCGAAGCGACTAGCCATGGGTCAAATACGGAAGATAGCTACTTAATAGGAAGTCGCAACTTTAACTTAAATAAACTGCTGGTTTATAAATGTACCGTTAAACCAATTTGGACATATGGGATGCAACTGTGGAGAACAGCGGCAAAGTCAAATCTTGGGTTCACTAATGTAATGTTTACCAACCGCGCGTTTCCCAAACTGTTTCATTTCCCATCCGTTTCATTTGGCCAAACGCTTTTTTTTCTGAAACTTTAAATATTTCAGGATTTTCATAAAACTACCCTAACCTAACCCATAGGGTAAACCTAACACGACGGTCCTGAAATATTTACAGTTTCGAAACAAAAGGCGTTTGGCCAAATGAAACGGTTGGGAAATGAAACAGTTTGGGAAACGTTTATCGTCCAAATTAAACGGTAGGTACCCAAATCTTGATAAACTACAAATATTCCAAACAAAAGTACTCAGGATGATTGTAAACGCATCATGGTACGTCTCAAATGATAGGCTGCATCGTGACCTCGACGTTAACACCGTGAAGGAGGAAATCGTAGAGAGAACCAAAGGAAAACATAAAGAATTACAAATCACCCCAATAACCTGACGCCATAAGCCATGACGAATAAAGCCAGTGAGGAAGAGCCCACAAGACCTCATAGCATGAGAAAATATTATTAGACAGGCTCTTCAGTGGAAAGAGCACTGCACAAGCCATCAACTAATATTACACCAATTGCTGAATATCCACCGATTATAGATTGCAATAAAAACTAGAAGAAACAAAAAAGGATGCGAGCATTCCCTGTTCACAGGCAAAGTGAAAAACGTTTTTTATCCTTATTTGCACATCCATCAATGCACAATAATATTTTTTTTATTTAATCATTTTTATTCAAAACACATCCAACCAAACATAGCGTAACCCCAACGGCCACACTTCGGCGATTCGGCGATTCGGGCGAAGGTTTGGGTTGGTGTCTCTTTCTTTCTCTGTCCTAGTTATTAATTACCCGACTACGGCGAAGCAAAAAGGAGGGTTATGATTTTGACCGGTATGTATGTATGTTCATCTGTTCCCTCATAACTTCTAAAGTAATCTGACAAATGTGGTATCGTTGGAAGCGTTTTGATGGTCCGCTGGTTATAAGCTATGTGACGTCACATTAAATTAGAGGACTTAAGTCATGAACGAAAAAATCATTTTTTTAATCATGCCGTTAAATGAAAGGGCTTAATTAGCACATATATGTATCTATATATAGTATATTATATATAATATATATAATATCAAGTATCGGCGGCAGGCACCACCTGTGAGTGGAACTCCATCCATTGCGATCGTCATCCAGCCTGCTAGGAAGCTATTCAAAATATTGAACAATGACTTGGATTTTCTTAAATTTGGACTCTACGTCATTATGCGAGGAGTAGGAGTGTTTCTATTGTAAATCAGATAGCAAATACCGTGGTGGTATTCGCAAAACATTACAAAGGTCCAAACTTGTTTCGTTCTTTTTGCAGTCAGATTTTACTTTTAAAACTTATTTTTTTTGTAATTATTATTATTTTTTATCACGATATTACGAGACTGTAGACTACTTGATCAGTGTGTCCGACACGGCATGTTGCGGCGAGTCAGTGGCGCGTGGAGTCGCCGGAGCCACCCTCGATCTCCAGTATCGACCTAATTCCTGCCGCCAACAGTCGAGCTTCACGCGCGGCCACTGACCCTGACCGCGCCCACGAGCCTTTGGCGATCCCACAACATTGAGCAGCTGCTTGACAATGCAGACTTGTGTCAGATCGCCGAGATTTGCTGAACACGACGAAGGATGATGACCGGTGACAAGACGATTACACAAAAGGTTCTCCAGACGCGTCACGTGCGGCGCCCACGACGATGTCGTGCCCGAATCAAACAGTAGTCGTCACATTGCAAATGGGCCGTCAAAAGACGTTATCTCTGAGCGCGCTCATGAATGAAATGAGCGGATTAATTTCAATGTAGTTGTTCACTGTTACGTAATGTAATAGTGTTGTGATGTAACAAATCATAACCGTGTTTATTTTGAGATGCAAATGATGCGGAACAGGCCGTGGGCGGCGCGGCGCAGGAGGCGCCCGTTATACTTTTGTCTCGTCTAATCGTCTGTGACGTACATTGACGACCTGTTCTGGTGTCGTGGTTGATTTTTACCCCCGACGCAAAATGAGAGGTATTATAAGTTTGACGTGGTTATTTGTGCATCTGTCTGCGTCATCGTAGCTCCTAAACGGATGGACCGATTTTGATTTAGTTTTTTTTTGTTAGAAAGGTGACTTAATCGAGTGTTCTTAGCTTAGCTTGATGAAAATCCGTTAAGGCGTTTAAAAGCTATGAGCTCTGAAAACGATTTTGTCGGGAGTTTTTAATACCTGCTTGAAATCTTCTAGTGACGAAGTCCCACCATTGCTCAGAGCCCGTTGGAGTCTTTGCGCAGAGGGTTTTTTGGATGGATGCTGAACAAAATATGAGGCATAGATATCTGTGTCGCAATTTCGTGTTTCTTTCCAGAAAGTCTTTGCGTGAATTGCGGGATAGTGTCGATGGTAACGTGTCTATCAATAATATATAAAATCTAAAAAGCATGAAACAAAAAGTAATTTTTTGTAATAACCCCGACACAAAAATATAACATTAAAAAGCAAAAAAAATAATACCGCCGCTAAGTAAATAAAATAAATTCAATACTAGCTATTAGCCGGTCCCCCGGCAACATGACGACGCCTGGGTCAAAATAGTACCACCTACCTACTTACATTAAGTTTTAAGGGCCTTATGATTTTTCACTTGTTAGAGTCATATTTTTTTGCAGGGGTTTTTTTAAATTTTTAATTAAATTTTTCTATACATCGACTATCCCTTTACAGTAATTTACGGAGTTATTACTCCGGTGCTCCGCGTGCAGCCTGTGAAGGCACTCATTAAATTGCCACGTCTTTCTTGTTCAATATTTAACTGCGCAGTAAAAGGCTTGGAATGCACGCTTAGAGTGACTTTTATTAATTATTATTTATTGCCTTAATAAAGTTATCACCATTTCCTACAATTATTTCCGCATTACTGTAAAGGATTTGTTTAAAGTGTTAAGTAAACTTCTGAAGCTATGAAATAGTTGTATCGGCGAAATTGAAACCTGACCCACCATGTAATACGACCGTGTCACAATGACGAGATTACAAAACAATTTGTTACACAATTTGATTTATGTTTCTTGGCGCCGCTCTGTGGTGGTCAGGTCCTATTTTGCCTATAGGACATACCTATCTACAAAGTTGTTCTCTTCCGCCCGAGTAACATATGTAGGTATAGGTGCTACTCGTAGTTTTTAAACAGATGCACCTAACAGATCTAACTAGAAAACAATGACCTTATACTCGTAATGAGAATGAAACTACGTTAAGTGAATGCCTTGGACCCAGTTCTGCTGCCAGCTTACATACTCGTGTTTTATTTATAAAGCTAGGTTCCTCTTTGCTCGAAGCGCTACATTGTGCACCCCTGCAATCTCGCGGGCGCTGGGCTCGGAGCCGCATCTATTATTTTTTATTATATAATAAACGTGGGGACGTCGTGCACTGCGGTCGCCGACCCCCCGCCCCCCGCCCCCCTGGACCCTCCCCGCGCCCGCGCGTGCGCTGCCCATCGGGATCGCTTCACGGCCAATTCACGGAAACGGAGGAAAATAAAACACGGAAAATGTACATAGGTACGAGTAATGAACCCTTTATTTCGAAAATATAAGCATTTTGAACTACTAATTAGACAGAGAGACCCGACATGGAATGTGACGTCAGCGTTCACTACGGCCATATAAATTCCATGTTAAATTCTGTTTTGCTAGGAAACGATAGAAACAAATCTTTGATGTCTTATATCTTGGTTATTTTTATAGTTATTTGAAAAATATTTTTTCTCCACTGTTTGTTACATTAATGAATTTTTATTGAAGCAAAAAGAACATGCATATCTTCCCCGTTATACTCGTATTGTTCATTGATGATAACAATCTAATCGAAATAACTCAGATTACCTCCTAATTGTCACTCTCCTTAGAATTTCACAGCAATTGATCGAAAATATCGGGAACCGTTATATTGCTCACTGTTTTTTTACGAATCTAATTAATAACGTCACACATATTCCTTTCCTTTACCTGATTAAAAAAATACTGAACCTTTTCCTAGTGAGAGCTGCTCTCTCAGTCGTCCTCGAATGATGTGAACAGCAGCGCAATATTGGACGCTAATAAACCTGATGTCGTATAGTTGACCATACGAGTCCTTTCCTACTTTGGTTTGGAAATAAAGCCTGCCTTGGAATGAAGTACATAATTTATTACTTAATGCAAGAGGTTATCATGTGTAAATATATTTCGTTTAGGTGATAAAGCCTAATAATATTTGTCTATCTGACCTCTGACTTTGGTCCGGTAAATAACTGTTGGCCGAAGCCCCGGGTCGCGGCGGCAGGCCAGCCCGAGCACGACGCGCCCGCACCGACGACGCCGTCATAGCCTACCCAACGAAGGAACTAACCTAACCGAGTTAAAAACCCCCGATATCAGCGCCTAAAAACCCTCTATACAATGAGCAAAACCTTTAAAGGGCTCCAAGCACGCACATTTTCACTGGAGGGACTTCGTCACTATAAGATTTCAAGAATTAAAAAATCAGATCCCCTCATCAACTAGAAAAGAGCTGATGGTCTTCAAACGGCTGAACAGATTTTCAAGAACACTCAGGATAAAATTATCTATGGCACAAAAAAAACTAAACGAAAATCGGTTCATCCGTTTGGGAGCTACGATACCACAGACAGACACGTTAAACTTATAACACCCCTCTCTTTTTGCGTCGGGGGTTAAAAATAGGCGAAATAATCCGTGTAAGAACCAATTTTGGTATAGCTGTAGGTAAAGGTGTCTTAAACAACATACTGAAAGTACTGATGTATGGGGGTGGAGCTAACGGGTGGGGGGGTTTTCTGGGATATTGAAAAGGATATTAAAGGGGGAAAGTTTTGGTTTAAACCCCCCTTTTCGATAGCTTCACCCCCACCCATCAGTACTTTTAGTATGTTGTTTAAACACCATTCCCTACAACCCAAAGTTCGCTTTTACACGAATAATTTCCCCTATTTGGCCATTTTTAGTCCTCGTGGGGTGCGCTATAAAATGAAGTCACGTTGCATCCCGACCACTCGTTTCCCCGTGCTGGTAGATCTAATGCGTCGCCTTCAAATTACATAATTAAACTTCAATCGAAGTTAATTTTGTTTAAGTAAGATACGGGTTTTAGAAAGCTATGTCATTGAGCCTTAAAACTTTCTATCGTTATTTATATTAAAAAGTAATCATATCCCATTGTCTTCGATAGAAAGAAACGCTGTATGTAATTGCGAAGTGCGTTGTTTTGGAATTCAGTCTTTTTCTTCTTACAATTATGCGTGAATTCTGCAGATAAACCGTTCATTATTCAATACCAAAAAACATCATCTGAAATACTTCATATACTTTACGTGTATTTATAAGGAATATACAGTCTTTATAAAGTGCACATATTAAAATGAGGGACATTAAATTAAATTTTATCGATGAAAAAGATTTGTTATTTTTTTATGACTTGAAAAAAATACTAAACACAAAAAAAAATAATGTCCCTCATTTTAATATATGCACTTTATAAAGGCTATATGTATTATGATATATTTTACAGTTACAGTTGTTCTTTCAGCGAAAACTGCAACGATCCATACCTAACAAGCAACTAGAATCAAATATTATTTAACCAGTACAATAATAGTAAACAATTTTTAATTTACCAAATATAGTAATAGTTGTTAAATGAAAAGAAACAGCAACAATTATAGAGTTACGGTAGGTACCGTTTACGAATATCATTATTGCTAATTGCCAAGCAAACATTACTCTTATAGCAACATGTAATATGCATAATTCTACACATAATTATTTTAATGTGGCTGTCTGTGATAGAGGTTTAACAAGTCTGTATGTTCTTGTAAAAATATCTCGGGAATCGCTGTTGACGCTGAAGTTCAAGTTGCCGAGCGCGTTGATGTCTTTGATACGGCGGCGGCGTCTCGCCCAAGTCGGGACTTTAAACATAAAGAGATTAAAAAGATGATGTTGATCTTCCAATTAAAAAAAAAAACATGTATGAGCTATTTTAATGACATCAAATATTAGGATATTTAAATTTATTGAATTTCAAAATGAGATCTTATTTTAATTAGGTAACATAAAGCCTTGCGTTTATGAGATACGATTTAAATTAAAATATTTTAGTTTGAAAATGACTCTGACAAGTATTTAAGTTTGTATAGGTTGCCCTTGGACACCTTTCCAAGAGAATTTTGTATTGAACGTATGTCATGAACCTTGGACATTAATTATTTTTAAATGCTTAAAAAAATGTGCAACATTTAAGTAAAGACAGAAAAATAAAACGTTTTGTTGAGAGATAGTTACCACCGTAAAAAGTAAGATTATCAAAACACATTTTATGCTGTCAACCAAAACCTGTAAAAGCCTTATTGTTGTCCTATCGAGCCATTATTTTCCGACACATTAACTGGTGCACCATGTTTGTACATCTAAGTACATACCGTTCATAATAGTCCGAGAGCCGGTCACTCAAATTCCTACCTTATCGAGTTACCAAACAGAAGCAATTTGTAGTATGAGTAGATCATTGCACAAGCCCTATGTGCTAACCGCGTCGCCAACAGGCTGTCAACTATTTCTGGTCTGCCAGCGGGACCCGCCGTCAGCCGTGGCAGACCGAAAGCTTTTAGTTCTACTTATCGGCCTTTATCCCAACGGATTCATTTCTTTCGGTAACTAACTACATGAGACATTTTGTAGGCCAAAATGATCGTAATAAAAAACTTCCTCAAAAAAGAGAAAAACAAACAGAGAAAAGTATTTTTATGTTGAATTTTTTGCTTTGCGGTGTGCTTGACAGAAATAATAATCTGCACTTTAATCTTACGCATTTGGCCAAGAAATGATTCGGAGAGATAGTGGCGCAGAAATGTTACGGACATTCCCAACTGTACTTAGTTTTGATATGATAATATCTTCACATTTTGCCCAGTGGTTAACGCCTACACGTGTTTAGAAGGAAGGTAGGATGCGCTACACATTTTTGAGTATACCAGCGAGTACACTTAGTTTTCATGATTTTTTTGAATTGACTGATCTTTGAAAATATTTGGTTATTACGTTTCTTCAATTTTAATAATGGAAGGTTAAATTTATCAGCTCTATTAACGAGTAATACCTATCGCTAAGAGTGAAACTGCTTCCAGTCACCTCATTACCGAGGTGTTCTTTGTTGTGGTTGGCAAAAGACGTGTATCATTTTTAGGGTAGCAACATAAATATTCAACACGCGTTTTTACTTTACTTTACTACACTAGATTGCGGTTTACATTGTGTTTTTTTAAATCTCAGCAAAGAGTTGTGACGTCTTAAAAAGGGTACGTACCATAGGTACCTACCCTTGCAATAACCTAACCAAGTTAAAAACCCCCGACAAAATCGGGACCTCTACATTCAGAGCTTATTTGTAACTCTTAAATAGCTTAAAGGATTTTCATCAAACTAAGCTGAGAACACTTTCGATTAAGTCGCCTTTCTAACAAGAGAAAACTAAATCAAAATCGGTCCATCCGTTTAGGAGTTACGATGCCACAGACATATTCGCAGATACATAAACACACAGATACACAGATACACATGTCAAACTTATAACATTCCTCATTTTGCGTCGGGGGTTAAAATGTCGTTTAACTGATCCCAGACTCCACCTGAGAGCTAAGTGCGAGTAGCAATGAAGAACTGATCACGTCGAAAAAGGTGGTTTTAAATTTACTTACGCACTTGGCCTCTATTCCACATTGTATTAGCCCATTTCGTTTCGATATCGTAATCATATTGTTGACTTTATGACGGTTCTTATTTACTCGACTGTAGGAACTATCACAACGTCTACAGCGTGGTACGATATTGAAGCAAGTCAGTCAGATTGTAGTGAAAACATACTCAGCTGAGTTCGACGGTAACCAGCGATCGTTTAGAAAGAAGATAACAATTTGGTTCATTACATTATATCGTTCGTTTGTATGACCGGTTGTTCGTCGTCACCCTCACAGGCGCTCGTACGGACGGGGCTAGTCACCCTCGCAGCGGGGTTATTCTGTTGAGTTTGCTCGACCACAGTCCGGTATCGCAGCACCATCGTCGTGTACACGTATCGTTTCGCGATCCTAACGCTGACACGGGTCTAATAAGAGGAGTGTTATTTTTCTAAACAACGCACTTTTCAATTCGAGGCGATGTATTAGCCACCAAACTATAGTCGCCCTGCGCGCTAGCAGGCACGTAAGGCACAGCTTTGGCCGAGTTGATTCGTCGACTAAATCGGCAACCAAATTAAAACACTCACTAAAAGGCTTACTACCTATTAGCAAATGTCCACTTAGGCTCGCTGGTTAATTTTTGATAAAGAATTGAAAAGTGAGTTGTTTGGCAGTTTTATTGATTGAACTTTTGCTGCTAGAGAATAACACCGCAGGACTCGCCCGGTAATTTATATCGGCTGTAATTGACGTAATGCGACGGACCCGCCAGCTGACGATTACACGAGTCCTGGCGCGATGGTTATACATATTTATACTTCTATATTTATAGTTTTAGGAGTTAATTTCCGCTACTTGCGAGCGGTACCTGCAATTGAAGAATCCTAAACATATGGGTATGACTCGTTTGAAATGAGTTATCGGTGATCGGTCCCACTGGCGCACATACTGATTACTGAATTAATCATTTAAACACTTTAAAGTTATCTTAGCTTACAGTCCCTTTTACTCATCCTTAAAAACATTAAATCTTAACAAAACGACTCGTTTGAATTGAAAGCAATCTCAATGGCAAACATAAAAAGTATAATTTTGTAACAAGAAGTAACTAGCGAGTATGTCTGTTTGATATTGTCCCGGTCACGACTCCGCGGTGTCAGTGATCTTTGCGATGGTATTCTTATAAATAAAGTGATAGACATTGCGCTACAATGTTTTGGTGTTTTTTCCCAATTCGAGATGCTTCTGGGTTTCGTTACAGAATGAATAATGAGTGAAGTAGTTGGTGACAGCTCAAAAAAAGCAAGGAGACACGTCCTATCCGACAGATATATACCACTGTTTGTGGTCGGAATCGAAATGCTCTCTCGTAAATGACTCTGCTAGTAGGTTACGTGGATTTCCGTCACGCTCTGCAAGCAATGACGAATTCGTTCCCCTCTGAGAGCTTAAACTATAGTAGTGTTATTTCAAATTCGAGTGGTTTTCAATAATTTGGTCAAATTTCCGTTAACCGCAGTATAGAATGCCGTTAGTCTCCAAAAAGGTGCGCAATTGTTTATTTCTTTTTATCAAATCGCCGAATTTAGACACTATGATCACCAAAACTCCGGTGTTGTTCTCCGTTATGCTGAGAAATTATTCTAAGTATAAACATGACAAAGTTTTATATTTATTTGCCGATATTGTTTTGCTAAAATCTCCATTACTATAAAATTTTAGTGCCTCGAGTTAAAGCCGCTTTGCATTTGTATCCAATCAAAATTATTATATTACCTATAGCATGCCATTCGAATACTTTACAGCTCTAAGTCGGCATTGCTGTCGGCCACTTGTGTGTAGCCTAGAAACTCTGAGAAAACACATTCAATAGCAAACTTTATCTTTGTTTGCCGACTGTGTTTGCACTTCGTTCACTTTATGTTTCCAAAGGTTTATTGGCCTTTTTACATCGGATTTTGGTAGCGGGTATGTTTCAGCATTAAGCTCAAGATGTCGACATTTCCTCAATGATTGTTGTAAAATCAAGTTAAAAAGCAAAATTATGACGGAATGTGCAATGTGAAGATCCACTTTAGTTGAAAAATTGACTTACAAACAAAAAGAGAGCTATCGCTGTGTAGATCATCTCGATCGTTTATCCACGGCACCTTCCTCTACATCTACGGGTAAGGGTGCTCTGAGCGCCGAGCTGCTCAATAGGTGGTCGTGACGGGAACAAGAAACGCAAAGCCTTCAAAAAGCGGACGGAATGTGCGCGCAAGGTCGTTGCGCCCTCAGCGGTCATGCGCACCCTCCCCCGCGCCGCTTGCCCGCACCCACCACCGCATTGTCTAGCTCGATCAGCTGCGGATAAAGGGGAAGCAACCGAACCGAGAGGCGATAGGAACCATTTCAATGCGAACTCCTTTTATTTTTCCATTTTGCTTCACCATCGGTTGGCAATGCACGAGCGCCGCCGGCGATATTGTTCCTCGCTCTAACGCTATTTTCTAAGGTACTCGTACTATACGAGAAAAGGACCATTTTAAAGACCGTCGTGGTTTATTTACGTTGCCCACGCTGACTAAGTACGTAGTCTTACGAGATGGCCCGGGCGAGATACTGTGCCGAGTCCCGGCTCTATACGCCGCTGTTCTTTTTGGTTTGAGTATTACTAGTAAGTTGTTAAATAGTAACTTGAATACATTATGGTGGTAATATAGTTAAAACCGATTCAAGCACCGGCATTCATAGGTAGTTACTTTCACGCGTAACCGTTAATGTTACTACACGTAAAACGACGGAAATTCAAGCGGGGCTTGTGGTCGGCATCAGGTGAACGGTCAACGTGTGAAAACCACAAATTTACTGCCCATAACGGTGTCATATATTGAAGAGTTTAAGAGAGGCTCGCTAAATTAACATTTTTGTACAAGCGACATGACAAATTCATCAGCATTCCAGTTATTGGCTTACTTTATTTATGTTTTACTTTCGCAGTCATTTAAAATTTACTAGGAACCGGACTTAATTACCGGATTAGAAATTAACACTAAGTTTTATTCATTTCAATAATAGTAGGTTCGGTTTTGGATTGGATTTGGAACAAGGTAACGTATTAACGTTACCTTGTCCATGAATATTTTTTTATGTTCATAACAAAAGCATCAAACGATCGTACCTACATGTTTTTAATTTTGAAATACAGGGCATACAGCACAGCATATTTTGGATTATTTATCCTATAAATATTTCGTTTATAGAGTCTCTTTTACTGTTTTCCTGATGTGGTTTTCTATCGGAAGCTCAATTCTTTTGTTTTAGATTGACCCAGTGAGCGAAATAATGAGGTGTTAAATGAGTCATGTAGCTGTGTCGCCTCGGGTCAGGCGCCGCGGACGCTTCACTTTGCGGATCACGCGGACACTGCCTACGAGACTCTCGCATACTTATCAGCGGTGACGCGACTGCGGGGTGAACGCATTGTTGGCACAAGTCCGAGAATAAATACTGCTCGATCTGGAACAGTAGAAAGTAGCGTCATATCGAAGTTTGAGGCAATAACATGCGAACCGTAAAAAAAATTATTGTCCATTTGAGCGGTACATGGACATTCGACAATAGGTACCTACTCGAAAAACTTGCTTAAGTATTTTTTTATTGTTTCAGATCTTAAAAACAAGAATACGCCGCTCTTTTTTCGAATCAGGTATGGAGAAATCAGTTTTTTTAATTAATTATTTAAAGGTGAATTTGGAGATGGAGGTCTTTATGCAGCCTACTGTTCATCTCAATTAGATACCAGTGAAATACAACCGACCAATTTTAATGGTTATAGGTACAATTGTTAGTTCTTCACGAATGTTTAAAGTAAGATTTTAAAATCTTAAAAACATAATTTGTTGTTGAGTGGACTCTCGTGACATAGCGCGGTTCTTTATTCATTCGACCACTGAACCTTTGTCTAAGTTGTCGAAATTCATTAGCAGAGCACTGCTGGTACTATTCTCGTTTCGGCACTCTATGACGCAATTATGACCAAAAAAATATCCCGGATGGCTATACCTATCAAACCGGCCAAGGGAAGTAAGGCAGACTTGTTTTTTTTACGTAACATTGGCGTGGTTTAGGGCCTATAATTGTCATGTCTTGACTGATCTATTTTGAAACCACACGTCTTGTTTCACTCAATACACTACACGCTACATAGGTAGGTATACCATTAGCTTTCCGTAGCCTTGGGTTTAACACACTCGGCACCATTCGGTGCTGATGCTGAATGTGCCTCAAGCAGACGTGTGATTGAGGCGACGGGCCCGTGTGACGATCGGCGGCAGGTGACACGGCGGTGCACACGGCAACAATAGAGTCCGTGGGACGCCGTTGAACTCGCGTCGACCACTTTTTGTCTAGCGTTCGACTTGCACTTGATCGCATATAGAGATGTGCCGTTCTCGGAAAGTTTCCTCATTTTGTATGAGAAATATTCCCGGTCGAGAATGTTCTACATACAAAATGAGGAAAGTTTCCGAGAACGGCACAACTCTACGCATGCCCTAGAATAATTGACTTCAAACGCGCTAATTTAGCTTATGAAGCTCAACCATCGATAAATTAATCTTACTAATCAACTTCCCGTAACGTCAATGTAAGCCAAAATACGATCGATTTTATTCTCCTAAATGTACGTGTAATTAAGTATCTATTTGACTGAATAAACCTATATTGACCCAATTAATTTTTAAAAATTAAAATAATTAAGTAAGTGGATTTTTGGGTAAACATTAAGATCTTATACGGGTAAGTTAGTTTTAATTAAATTAAGTTTACTTTTCTTAATAATGATTTCATATGTAAAATAAGAAAAAAATAGTAAATCCCGAATAACTGATACGCTGCATTAAAATCAATAACATTAGAAAACGAACTCCAATTGTTTATCTTTGAAGACAAAAAAACGACTTTATAAATTGGATATTTTCCAGAAATAATAATTCCATTTAGATTTTTAAGATAGGTATACAATTTTGCTTCTTCTTCCAATGAGATAAGATACAAAAGTTTACCTATACATATCTTTGTACTCGACTTATATGTCGGCTAAACACTACCTGAATTCAAAATTTAAAGTTTGTGTGTCTGCTATTTTAAACCTTAAGCGTTCAGTCCTACGTTAGAATATGGAATAGATGTATTCATTTCCCTGGCACCTGTCAAATGTTATCTCGTGCATACATGTTAAGCCGGCTGTAGTTTGCTTCATTTTAACATGGAATGGTGTTCGCCCGACGTCGAGTGATGGGATTACATTATAGGAAGTATAACGCGCAACAAACATATCATGAGTATTTAACAGTCATTAATGTCTCATAAAAATAACAACGTAATTCATAAAAAAATTTAAAAGTTGTAAAAAAATAACTGAATAAGGACTAATTTGAATACTTAGCTAATTACTAAAACACGTACTTTCTGGTTGCGCCCTCTTTTAATTTAGAATCGTTTTTATTTTATTTAGGCCAAAAATACATTTACATATTTTTAAAAATTTTTGGTTATAAATCAAAAACTAAGTCAGGGAAAATTATAATTTATTTTTTTTGAAATGTGCAGATGAAGCCCTTTCATATGACACCACATGTGCTATAATCAAATCAGTTTTATTTTTCAACCCCCCATTCTAGACCCCATTTTAATTATTTATAAAATTAATGTCATATTTTATTTACTAAAAACAGATGCGGGCAAGCAAGTTATACAACTATGCCAAATTTCAAGTTGATAGCTCGTGTAGTTGCTGAGAAAAACTGCTGTGACATACAGACAGACAGACAACGAAGTCTCACCATAAGGGTTCCTTTTTACCATTTTGGTACGGAACCCTAAAAACGCCCGACACAATCGGGACCGCTACTTTCAGAGCACATAACTCTCAAAGTCCTTAACGGATTATCATCAAATCAAGCTAAGAGAACACTCTCAATTAAGTAACGTTTCTAACAAAAAAAAAACTAAATCAAAATAAGTTCATCGGTTTAGGAGCTACGATGCCACAGACAGATACACAGATACACACGTTAGCTTATAACACCCCTCTTTTTGCGTCGGGACATAAAAATAAGGGGTTATTCAGTAGACAGTCGCATTGTTGATGTTGGAGAGCTAGTTTTTTATTATTTTATAATTAGATGTCGTGAACATTTCATTTAGTAATCAACTAGTTTGTGATACAAATGTACTAACTGGAAGGCTAGATTAATTGCACAAAGTCTGTCTGTGCAACAATGTGGGCGAGGCAGCGCCGGCAACCCGTCGGAATTGTACTGCCCCGGGTCGCGGCGGTTCCTGCAGTTAACTATCTTTTCCGATGAAGTGTTTAGAGTGAATTGGCAGACTAATACTATATAATGGCAAATATCACTATTGACACTGAACTGTCCGTAAACTGCTCTGCCGATAATGAGAGCAAAATAAACTATCCGCGGTGCCATTATGAGTAATCGATGGTTTCTAAAGTTACCTAGTAAAGTAAAGCTTTTAACTTTATAGCGTTTTTAGAACGGCGATGTTTAAGAGTCGCTATAAAAATAAACTTTCTTCGCAAAGATCAGATACAATGTTGGCGATGTAATAACAGATACTAAATCGAGAATTTACCTAAGACCGCATTTATGACTAAAACATATCCTCCTGAGGTTAGGCCTCGATAACTAAGGCCTGTTGGGAACCGTGACGTCAATTAAACAAGGCAATGCTCTAATTCGTTGGGAATGCAACTAATCTAGTATTTAATATGTATGTAGGTTCTATATAAGTCGTTACAGTCAGGCGAGGAATAGAATAATGACGATAATTGTGATTCCCTCGGCCGACTAGCTAGGGGAACACGAAGCGTGACCGTGCGTCGTACTGTGGTCAGTAATTCCGCCGGACGGCGGAGTTCTCGGTTCACATGCGAACTGCTTGAAGAAAGTTCTGTCGGCCACGATACTGTGTCATTGTGTCCGATACTGGCCACTTGCCATGTAATGGCAGCGCTCTTTCTTTTGGCTGCGTAATGCCAATTACTCAGAGTCGCGCACAATACTTTATCTAAACTCATATTATAAATCTTTTATGATAAAAAAATATGTATCTACATAGCGTCTAACTTGAAGCATGGTACATTGCTTTGGGAACATTCTGTAAACAAACAAAGTCACTGTGTTTAGAATGCAAAAAAAATGTTACGGGTACGGTAATGTTTGTTGGAGCCAGGAGAACAGACAGTCAGACTGAGGCTTATATACAGTTCAATATTTTGGCACTCCCATCTGTGTACATTTTGGAAGCATGTACGTATTTGTTAAGGAACACATTAATTTGTTTAAAGTAATTCAAAAGAAAAGGCCTAGACTAAGGGCCGTATTAATAAACTCATCTCAACTGTGATCCCCGTCACAAGATGCGTCAAAAGTGACAGTTTTCTATGGATTGACGTTTACTTTGACGTATCTTGAGACGGGGATCAGAGTTGATATGAGTTTATTAATACGGCCATAAATTATATTAATTATGATGTATGTCCAATGAACCCTGTTAAGACTAGTTATTTAATAAGAGAATCTATGTAATGGCTGCTAAAATATTTAAAAATATATAACCGTCTGTCAGACCATATAAAATAACTAAACCTGACCATGTTCAAACGTAAATTAACAATATTTTTAATGCATAACTCATTCTATGATGTAAATGACGTTTTGAATAATAATTTTGATAGTAATTAGACTCATTTTAAATTTTAGTTTTTAAGACATGAATAATTTTTTTTATTTATAAATGATCCTTATCTTATAAAAACATTCGCAGAGTTTCAAATTTAAAGACCACAAAAGCCACAGTATTTGTACGCCGAAATGGCATTTATAGCTGTTCATAAATCAACTTAACAAAACCTTGTACCTACCTATAATTAACAATAAATGATTTCTGATTCTGATTAGTAGTTTAAACCATAGGACATTTTAGAATTTTAGGGTCTTCGAAGTGTAGCAAAACTATTCGTACCTACCTTTAGAATTAAAGTGATCTTATACAGAATGTTAAGTTTTCTAATTTGAGGCATAAAATTATTATTATAAAGACCTAATTCAAAATCTAAAAAAAATTGAATTAGGTCACTTTAATTCTAAAGATGCGTATTGTCTTAAATGGGTTTTAAAGGCTCTGCGGCACTAGAAGGTATGCAAATCTTACTGGCATTCTTAGGTCAAAAAGGCTAACTTTTCCCTCGCCTTGGTTTTGTATCGTGCCGGTGTTTCACTTCACGACCGACCGTGCCAGTCCGAGGCGCCTCGGGGATATTCTCTAACCCCGCAAGGGCGAATATTTCCTATCTGCTACATTAGGTCGCCCAAGCGTACAGGCAGACCAGCGTACTTGATACGGGTTGCTACCAGTTGCTTGTGTGTCTAGGGGTCGAGTTAGGCAAGTTCGTGGTAGGGTTGGTAGAATAAACGGATTCCTGCAGGCACGTCTTGCACGATATCGTAGCGCATTCATTACTTGTCGGGCGGGATTCTATTGATGAATAAAGGCACATAGAGGTTGATGATGAATGAAATGTTAAGGCAAGATTGCTAATTTAAGGTAAGCAAATAAAAGCAGCTTTAGTTTCATCCATTCCACACTGGTTTCCTGTTTGTTTAGATTTGTCACCGGATTTGTAATTGATGTTACCGGTTGAATATTATCAAGCCGTTCCCAGCACGAGTTATAAAAATTGCGATAAAAACTGAACCTAACACTAAGACGTAATCGTATCTTTGATTAATTAATTATTTTACTGTCTCACTGTTTGTATACCAATGGCAATCAATAAATACAAAAAGTCCTGCACGTTTAATTCTCTTCATTCGTTTCTTCCTATGGCGAAGTAGAGATAATTACTAAATACTAGTAAATTATATTACCAAGTATACTTCTCTGAGCGTGAAAAATACTCTACTGAAATGTGTCTGGTCGCTCCAGAATCGGGCCGCGGCCGCTGGCGGCGTGTCCGAGGTCCGGCGGCGACGCGGCGCGGCCGGCGTTCTGACCGAGGCTCCTTAGATAAACACACAGCCCCTCGGCCGCCTAAGCGAATAAATGCATTTAATTATAGAGTTCACTGAAGGAATGCCGGGATACCAGCCACCAAGATAGCTTTACATAGATATAGTTTTTGCGATCCCTTTAATTGCTTTTACTTCGCACGTACTTATACTGAATACTTGTCGTTAGTGGTATGATTTTTATCTCGTTTTCAATGTCAACTACACGGAGAAAAAATACAAGTAAATAAAAAATATGCCGATCGTAAAATTTGCAATAGGAACGTTCGCATTAATTTACATGACGATGAGTTGTTAACGTCATGGAACCAAATTATGGGTAACAATACTTCTTAATATCCAACTCGACGATGTGAAAGTAGGTAGTATTACAACGCAGAATTTCACACGCGTTCGAAAACATATGGCCCAGTTGTGAAGATAATTGGGTCAGGCGAGCAACCTGCCGCTCGTTCACTCACGCGCATTGTTTTGCGCCGCGGTGCGCGGTACCGTTAGCCCGGTCAAGTATGGCCCATGCGGCTACCACTTGTGACATACGGACTCGCATGGCTCTACTTATAGCCTTGATCTCGGCAGTATTACTGAGTTCTATTGGGTAGTCGAGCCTTAAGAGTATTGGTCAGAACATTTCGCTCTTTAATTAAAGCCTTAACTGGAAAAGGAAAGTGACCGATGGAGTGTTGCGTCGAATAAAGAAGGTATTTTGCTAGCCGGATGACGAACGTAGCCAACGTACCTATTTATTGTTTAAGTGTGCGTAGGTGTTCGATTGTGAAGCGTGCGGTGAAACCATCGCCTCTGACCCCGTCGGCGGCCGTCAAAGACGCGTCGCCGCCGCGAGCCCGCCCTTTTGTACGGCGACGTGCACTGCGCACTGTATTGACAAAGATGTCCTAGCTTTTTGATGATGTGTGCCCACAAGCGGGTAATAATCAAAATCTGTTGCATTCTCGTATTAAGTTGTTCCAATAGCTTAAATCTTCTATCTTAAATACCTACTATAGCCATTACATTAAATATTGGAATTTACGGTTAGTCTAGAACCGATGTAAAAAAAACATTTGTGAATACATAATAATTTTAAAATAAGATATTTTAAATCGGATTTTTATACGAAACATCGTATTTTTTACACAAATTAAATTAACCTAAGTTTTAATGCCGCGATAATCAGGTAATTTAACGAATGTAAATTTTGGTATATTAGCTCAACTTACTAGTAAATTTTCAAGCTATAAAGTATGACATAACTTCGTATTGTGTACTTACATACCTTATGTAGTCTGGTAAGGAAAAATACGAGTTAGTGGCCACTATTGTTAACAAACATGATTACACGATAATTACACGATAAAAAGCTACGTTTTGTAGCTTATAAATTACGTTTTCGGTTTTGAGGAAATGCTTTTGTCTATTAGAAAGAGATTAGAAACCTCAAAAATAGTAATGAGGGCGCCACTGGAGGCTCAGCCGGCCCTTGAATAAGTAAACTCATCCATAACTAATATTATGACCGCATTACTTCAAGCAGTATGCATGCATATATTTAAGTAACATTTATTGCACAAAAATACAAATTTGAGTTCAAAAGGTGCCTTAATGCCTAATGGCATTCTCCACCAGTTCACCTACGGGCAAATAGCCGTTGGAGAGATCAATGAGGACAAGAACTGTGACCGCCGTATTTTCTATTTATGCTTCGTTTGCTTGCAAAATAAGTGTATTTATAATTTCTTTCGCAGTTTTACGAGTGTGTGAATAGCTATGGAGCTGTATAACCCTTTCACATGGCCGTGGCATCAATAAGTGTAGGGACAGCTAACAGGAAATATGAACTGTAATTTCATTGTACAAAGCAGCGTTTTAAATAATTACAGAGGTCAGATAGTAGCACTTCCATATTGAAATTGCTATACTAATCCATTTGGAGGCGGCATGGGAACGGGCGCTATTGTGTGTTTAATGAAAATCTGTTCAATTCATAATATAACGTCAGGTTGATTACTTGATTAGGTTTGATAATTGCGTTCTGCTATTACAATATGCGGCATTGTAAGCGTAAGCTTTTCTTGCCTCATGTTATAACAGTGTTCATTTTATTAACTGTGATTACGATTTGAAGTTTAAATAAGAACAAACGCGTCGCCTTACAAAGTAACTCCTGCGGAAAAAAAACCATTACGGTGACATTTCATTAAGATGTTCAGTTCATGTGCAGTTACGTTATTACGTGCCGCTCTAGTTCCCTGCCTTATAACTCGGAATTATGAAACTTTTCGAGTTATCGTAGCGGCAGTAGCGGTTTTATCCGCGGGTGACGTCGGAAGTGCGGAGCGACGTGAAGTAGGCCTAACCGTTAAATTGGGCTATTCGTGGACGCATCTCTGCGCGGCGGGTGCGCCCGCGCGCTTCCACCGCGATACGCTCTTGCGCATCGTGATATAACTGTTACAATCATTATGTGACATATGAATCTCGTCACCCGCTCACATCTTCTTTAATCGCGGACGCAGTTATCACATCCCGTTTTGATGTCGTTTATAATTTAACCTTGATTTAACCGCTTCCTCAGAATCCCGTTTGATATTACAATATTTACCTCGTTAGTGCACATGGTGATAGTTAATGCATCTTTTTGTGGCGGAGTTAATAACATACCATTTAATTAGATTGATATGAAAATTACCTCACTAATGGAGAGTAGAGGTATGTTTGAATGATAACGTGTTAAGAAATTCAATTAAACTTTTATAGATTCATATTAATTGTACTATGTAGGTACTTAGGTTAACATTTATTCCTTTACACCATGATCAAATTGAGATTAAGAAAACAATGGTGTGACTTTGCTGTATGTAGTAGAAACAATAAAATGTGAAATGTAAAAAGAATCCGGCTTTGGTGAAACGTTTATGACGTAGTCTTTTCTGACGGATTGACTTAAACTTAATTCTCTTTTCATCGCCAACACGAGTCCCTATAACAATAGGCCAACAATTTAGTTCCGTCTTGTAAATGAAGTATTTTATTACTAAAAGCCGTCCTCTAAATTAACTGACCTGCGAAATGTGTGTCAGTCTCACTAGATAGTTTCCATTCAATTAGCACGTGAGGTTATCCGAATGCATCGATAGCGGTGCGTAAGGTCACGCTGGGAGGATATCTTGGCCAAGCAGAAGCTGTAGGTGTTATAGGTGAACTAACTGTCGAGGTTCCTGCCGGCGCCGCTCCGCGTACTAATGTTGCATTTGCACTTGACTGACACAGACATACATAAACTAATACGTCTGACTGTAGTAAAGACAAGGAATTGAACAGGAAGGATAGCTATGAGGTATTCTATGAAATATAATAACTAGAAATATATAAACGTCAAAATGTATCGAATAGAAACGCACAACAGCTGAGATTTGTGCAGGACAGCGAACAATGTCTTAATTAAAAATGTCAATTTGTATTTATTTATTAATAAAACGGAATTTCAAATTCATTAATTTTTCGAGAACTCGACTTTTATGTCCTTTCTATTTTCCTAGAGGCCAGGGAATTTATTTCATTTAACAACGGAACGCCGTACCTACTCCCACGGTGGTACAAGTACAAAAAGGCGTAAAATGCTATGGGTAATGCAATAAATTTTAGGTACCTATCATAGATCTGCGAAATGCATGTTTCTGCTCTATTGATACATATAAATTGAGTGAATGTCATAAATAAGTAATTATTAAATTGCAATGTGTACTCAAGTTTAAATGACTATTGAATATATTAAATCGTGCATAACGTAATTGAATGATGGAAAGCTGTCCAAATCATTAACTGCGTATAAGAATAATTTCGTTTCTGTGTAGATAGTACATGCAGCAATCGCCTTACTTTCACGTTCACAAATGATCATTCATTCGGCTTGATAAAAAGACTAGTGAAAGCGATATTGCGATGCAAAAAGTAAATGAAAATTCGTGTCACTGACTTTCCTATTAAGTTTCGTGTTTGAAACCGCGGTGATCTTGACCCGCATTCGAGCTGCGAATCACCGGAAATGAGTTTCAGCCGGAGTTCGCGCGGAGATGACGGCGCGGCGTTAGCCTAATGTCCTCGCGGCGCCGGCGCCGGCGCGGCGCTGAGACCGATGTGCTCGCTCGCCTAATCAACGCTCGATGTCGCTTTCAGCACTTTATCTTGTCGTCGACCGCCTTTACAGTACAGACGCGTTAAGCGCACCACGCGTATTGAGCAGTTTATTTAATTACGGGTAGTCTTGCTACATCACATCGCATTAAGAAGGGTTAAATTGTACCAATAACGTCCGCTGCCCTAGTATTAGCCCTAATCAGACCAGGTTCAACCGAATGAATTCGTGCAGACAGAAATAACATTGCATTTTTTATCATAATTTACACGATTCTAATTGCAGTTATTATCTCCATAGCAGGCTTTCGATTTTGCTCATTGTACGTGATGACCATACCGTCGTACAGCTGACTGTAGGTACATGCAACCTAAGAAATTGGGACGATGAGTTTCAGATCAGAACTATGTCGAAATAACTATGTCGAAATACCCGGTATCCGTTTTTTGTCAGACTTTCTACGACGTGTTTTTATTTCTTATTTAACTATTTTCGCTACCTCGATCTTTAAATTTGGCCGCTGATACTTTCCCACATTTAAATGCAGTTGCCGATAAGTTGAAAAAGGTTTTTGGTTTTATTACGACTTTGTGTAAATGTCTTTATTTAAAGTGAAATTTATTTAGACATAGTTTAGTATCTATTGCATAATTATTTATATTATAAACATACATATAATACAGAGAGTGTTGTTCTGTGTCTTTGGTAACGCGCGTGT
Organism: Tortrix viridana; assembly: GCA_963241965.1. NCBI lineage: Eukaryota > Metazoa > Arthropoda > Insecta > Lepidoptera > Tortricidae > Tortrix > Tortrix viridana. The sequence continues at coordinate 53,244,004 of OY725171.1, read as the reverse complement.
GTGGTCGCAGGTCGCCTGCAGCATGAGAGGCGACGCGCTGCGCCTGGCGCGGCTGGTGCTGCTGGTTCTCCAGGCTTCCTTCGTGCTCAGTAAGTCTTTATCGCACATCTATAAATATAGGTATAATAAATTCATTAAGACCAAAAAGTCTGTACATTGAAGATTGAAAAAAAACGATCAGGGCGAGATTAACTGAACATTAAAACCATTTTTAAAATTTTTGTTTGTTTGACCGCTCATCACGTAAAAACTACAGAACGGATATTGATGAAATTTTGACAAATCTATTTAAATAAAATCAGAGTAGACTATAGACATTTTTGAAAATTTTAGAAGAAGGGAGTAAAAAAAAATTGTTTGTATGAAAAAAAAATTAGATTGTTCTAGAGGCGTGAAACTCAGAATAAATACTTATTAATAAAAATAAAGAAATACTGGTTTCAGATTTTTTTATCTCATCTAAAGACGCATAAAAGAGGGTTTTATGTTTAAAATTACTGGACTTCATTACAAATATAAAATAAAAACCAATGAAGTTTGACCTTTGAAACTTGTTACATAATAATATGCGTAAAATCTAATAAAGATAATATAATTTCTCAGATTTCTTGAAATTTGATTTAGATGGCGGCTAATCAGCTTTGCTCGGTATAAAGTAGATAGTTGGTAATAGTTACAAATAAAATAATACTACGAAGAAAATAAATAGATATGAGTGTACAGATATAAATGAATATACAAGATATAAGACAACAAGTGTGAACAGTATGTCAATTGTAAATAAACATTAATAACTAAAACTACTTGCAGAATGTATTCTGCACAGATATTTTTTCAACGATACTATTTTTGTAGATTCATATAAAACTCATCTAAATCAACGAAAATTGGCGACCTAAATTGTGTTCTTTACCTAACACCTAAAGTTCAAAATGCAATAGCGTTACTTTGTTTTTATTTATGGCGCCATTATTGACAACGCGTTCGGTTTTTTAACGCAACCTTATTTTACTTACTTGGCAACGTGAAAAGGCTTGGCTTCGGCCTTTAACATCAGACTTGGCTGTATGGTGTGGTCTTAGTACCTTTGCTTAAAAAAAGGAACGTGAAAAAGGCGCGAAAAGGTTACGCCTGCGCTTTTTTTTATTGTGTCATAAAGTTGAACTTGACAACGTTTTTTTCTTGTCCTCGAAACTTTGGCGGCTCGTAATTATTTTATTTTTCAATGTCTGGATAAAACTGACTTTTAAATGGAATACACATACAAAAAAGATATAAATGAAAATAATTGTGAGCCATCACATGCTTGCAAGAAAAAACTAGGTAAACAAATTTACAAACTTTCGTTAAATCCAAAAAAATATTAATAAAATCCGTGGGTGTGGTAAGTGTTAATTAGAGAAAACTTTGTTGCATATGGCTCTACCTACCCACCCTGGTCTTTTGGCACACAATCTGCCATACACCCTGTATAATGCTTACCCCCTTTCTTACCAGCATAATTACTAAACTCGCATAAGCATTAATGACAGTGAGTGAGTTGAGATTGTAAATAAGATTCTCAGCCCAATTTATTTAAGAATTTGTAAACCTAATGCATTAGAAAAATTCCTGTCAATCTGCTAGTAAGAAACTCAAAACCTTAGCGACCTTGTTCGTGAAATTTGCCTTATAGAGGTAGGTTTGCCCCTTTTAACTTTTATTTATTTGTATGATAGATGATTCTTAGTTTAGTAGCATAAGGCTTAGTTTATTTTTAATATTACAATTCTAACCCTTTTAAATCGGCCGGTTTCCTATATAAAGCTTTGTTCTAGGTCGGATTGCCTTCGAGAAGCTGACCGATGTGGACTTCACGGGCACCGCGTACTACACGGTGCGCAACCTGTCGCTGTACGAGTGCCAGGGCTGGTGCCGCGAGGAGCCCGACTGTCTCGCCGCCTCCTTCAGGTCAGTGGCCCCCGGGATCCCCGATCCCATATTGTGGATATCAACATAAATACTTCCCTGTTATACTATACGTGACCTAAATTAATAATAATAATTTGTGTCAGCCTGAATCTAAAAGTACAACTGGTTTTAATATATTAATAAATAAAGAAATATGAGGGAAAAATCTCACACAAATTGACCTAGTACTAAATTAGATATGCTCGACTGACTTTAACTTTGCGTTATTTTCCGGGATTTACAGTATATGTCACTCGAGTAGACTCGTAACATTCCAGTGTATATTTTTTTAGTAAAATATTGTTTACATAATTATATAATTGTATGGTAACTGTAGTCAAGCATAGATACTTATTATAAGCTGCAGAAAAATATTGCTTCCTTAAAACATCTCTTTCATTTATCATCTTTTTTGGCCGTACGGTCAGGGCCTCTATTCTACGTGGTCATAGACCATATTGTTATTAACTCGTTAGCAGCTCTTATTAACTTCAAGTAAGGACTATCTAGAACATCGTAAACCATATAAGACAAAGAGGCCTTAGTCACAGAGTATATACTAGCCTTGGTACTGGTTCTGAAAAGTTGATGTGTCAAATTGGTTTTAACTTATAACCTGCCTCGTTAATTAAATAATTAAGTCGCACAAATCGCGGGCGAAAGGGATGTTTAGGGTCAATTTCCCCTTAACTGCGCAAATTCCTGCCAATTACATATTTCAATTCAAGTCTGAATAGCTTGGGCCAGCGGTATGCCATTATTCCTGTTATGTAATTTTGTGGAGCATTACTGTTCTTGTTCTGAGCTCAGGTTACTGTTAGTGCCATAGACGCGAAGTGGTAATCTTAGGTAAACTCTGATGTCAAAAATCTCGGTGTTACAGTCTAGAAAACGTAAGCATTAACTCTATGAATAAAATAATAAATATGACGAATAAAAATAAATCTAAGTGTAAACAGTCTCGGCTGAGAGACTCAGCTATTTTAAACGGTTAGTAAGTAGTAACTGCCATTAATATGACGTTTATAATTGTTATTTTCAATTTGTATTAGAAATTTAACGAGCGATATTAAATTGAGCCATCAGAACGTCGACCTTTCGATCTGACCTACTAAGACATTTAAGACAATCTCAAATTGAACGAAACGCATCACATCTGATCAGTGATCAAATACATGATTCGTCATTCTTTGACTGTGGATCACGAAAAAACCGACGTACCAGAGGTTCGAGCACGAACCTAACCCAAATGTCCGAGATAAGCGATCTGATTGAGTCGGAGATTCACTAATTCACGTGCGGCACCGACCCCAGCATCAGCCATTCGCCGAAACTTGTGCAGTTACCTCTGTTTACTTACACGCATGCGTAAATTTTAAATGTTGTTTGTTTCGCGCGACTTGTTTCACGCCGAGTTTATTACAATTACCTCGGACATCGGTGATTATTTTTAGGGTTCTATAATGAAACCTTATAATTTCGTGTCTGTACGTCACAGTCACTCTTCCTCAACAACTGTCAAAGTCACAAAGTTGCAATTTTGTACACTACAGGTGTACGCAGGTACACTAATAAATAGCAAACAATATAGCCTATGGCAATCCTGGATTAAAGACTAATTCAAAATTACCCAGCACTTGTAAATGTGACAAGCTGGTCTACAAGTCACAAAGAAGACATGGATATATTTACTAAATTACTGCTCTAATGTTAAAATCCATGGAACATTTGTAAACCACGCAATCGACGTAAGGGTAAGAGTTTGTGATAGCTTTCAATAACGTGTCGATGCCATTCGGTCCCGAGCGTGCGGGCGGTGCGGTGCAACTAAATACAACTCGCGCGCATTAGACGCGGTCGCGCCGCTAAGGTCGGGCGCGGAATGTGTGTCACTCCACCGCACCTCCTCCGCGGTTCAAGCAATTCAATTCAATTCAATTGTTTATTTGCAACAAACACGGGACAAAACCTCTTAAATTGTTGTAACATAAATCCGACTGTTAACTGTTGGTGACATCGTACAAAACATGAATACCTATATACTTATATTTAATATTTCAATTTAACACTTAATATTTTAATAATTCAATGTACTTAAAAGCGTAATCATTCAATAAAAAATAAAAAAATAAACAAAAATTAATTACTCAGTCAGTTTTAAGGAAGCCACGAAATAATATTTCCTACTTGGTACCTAAGATATTAATATTATCTTATACTATTAAACGAGAAACATAATATATAATATTTATGTACCTCCGCCGGAATAATGAAGGGTAATGTTTTTAACAGTGTAAGTATGGATGTGATTAAAAATCGAATGGGTATGATTCGTCAAAAACATCCGACTTTCATAGGCTATATAAAAATTTGGGTGCGTTATACTATATAGTTTTTGAGGTTAGATTACGTTAGGTTATTTCTAGTAAAGAAGGCAGGGTTCATCCTCACGAAAACACAAACTAGGTAGACACGGGGTAGGTATAGGTCTACACGGGAGAGTCAGTAGCCTCTGCCTTAGCTATGGACTTTGGTTAATATAAGCGAGTTCAACATATTGTTTTGTTATGTAAATAAAAATGGCGAGTCAGTCGCAGGAACGGCCCCGTAGACCATAGGATTCGCATTTATTGATAAGCAAATCGTGAGAAATAAAATCGCGGCATTCCAATGCCACGCTCTTGGCTAATAACAATGTGTCTCGAGACCGCTGGCCACAAACCGTGTAAAAGCGGAAACCAACCTCGTCGTGCTCCAAATTGGATAACAGTAAAAGTGATCGCATACGTTTTCAATACATTATTGCAAACCTCTATCCACAGTTTGTATGACAATTGGTGGTTAACATTTTATTGTAGCTTATTAATATCTATTGTCACGCGTATTATAACAGTAAGTTGATTTGAACAAAAGAGGAAATACCTACTCACCTAATTAATATAGAAAAATGTAGTTATGTTCGAATTTTTAAGACTTAGATCTATATTATTAAAACGATACGACGTTTGAGATACTAACGAAATGGTCTGCTCTAGTAGGTAAAACATTTTGTAACGGCTTTCATCGGACATACGTGACGCCATCTACCTATACAAAATTACACAAATCTGTGTGCTTACCGTATTAACTTGCAAAAAATATATTAAACTTTTGTCTTAATTATAAAACGTCGACGAAATGAACTGGATATCGGTGAAACATAAATCAATAACGACAGTTAAGAACGCTTACGCTTTCGATGAGAACAAAAAAACGTTAAGTAGAAGCAAACAATGCACAAGATTGTAAGTCTTGCGGTAATTGTGCAGGTCATAATATCCCTAGTGAACAGCAGCCACCAGCAGCAAAAAAATAATTGCATTAGTCTAAAGCGAAGCGTGTAACAGTATTATAAGCTAGTTAGATTTCTCGAAATCAATTCGAACGGGATCGAACGAAAATCAATTCGGCATTCAATTAAACGAGACGGAACTTTCCCCCGCTTTTAATCTAGCTTTGTTACCTATATGGAGTATCCCAAAGAAATAAGTAGCGACCTGTCAAAGAAGAGACGGATGCAGCATTCAGTCGCTAACTGTTCACCGCAGTGGTAGCAATTGGCGTCGAGTCGTTCAAGAAAAGTTTACATTACGGTATCGAGCGAGCGAGCTCTTCGACTTTCGCGGCATATTATGTACATCCGACATTGTTGTATGCATATCCAATGACATATGCGACCCTAAGGCAGAAATTGCATTGTTCCTTTTACAGCGCGTCTGTGTATTTCAGAAACAACATTTTTATTGGGATCATGACCCCCTATCTCCTTTGATAATCTGATGCTGTCAAGGAACTGATTATATCTTTTCTTTACGACCGCTGCCCGTAACTGTTGCAAATGTTTCGGATAGTTTGTGAAGATCTGATTGGCTTAACTGTTTCGAATCCATTAATTGTTATCGCCGACTGTTTAACTGGTATGAAAGAATGATTAAGAACGCCGCATTTGTGAATATTTTTGCGACAACTGTTGTAAGTATGACAATTGGTTCATCGAGCAAGTAAAATATTTAAAGATGACAATGATAAAGGTTATAAAGCGAGGACTTGACCGTGATGAATGCACGGGCGCGAGCGCCGGCGCTGCAGCGCGCGCGCCGGGTAACGGGCGGCGCGGCGGCGTAACTGCAAGATGATGGCAGCGCATATACATATACCAGCCAATTTAGCCATAAACGTAAACGCAGCAATGTAAAGCGCTATTAAAGCTTCCAAGTAACATTGTTATTTTAAGTTTCCTATTATGTAGTTATAGTTATGTTCATGTTTAATGAGCTTTAGACTTTTCTGTAATTAGGTTTTGATCTAGATTATCACTGATGTAATATTCAATTCTAAGATTGGCCTTTATTAAAAGCGTTTTAAAAAGAAAGAACACGCGCTTTGATAATTTTTGTGCTCACAGAAGTCGATGTCGCAGTTTAAACATGAAATTGGTTACCTATAGCGTTTGTTTTGGATAACTATTATTTGTAAAGCAGGCTTGATGTAGCTAATCGGTATATAATAAGCGAAACGGCAGCCAGTGGCGGCGGCTGCCTGCAGTGCGGGTATCTGGCGCGGATCAGCATTCAAACCGTTCGTGTACTGCGTTTAATCATAAATCCAGCCATTTAGTACAGTGGTAAATCGACTAGCTACCGATCGAGTGATCGCAGGCTCGATACCCGCATCAGATAGAATTCAAATGCACAATATCTTTGTTTATTCACTCTCGGCAAAAGCGGAGACCTTGCTTAGATGCACCCGCTCTCTTTCCCTAATTATTAGGTATATCTTTTGCGTTAAGGTTTTTTTTAAGTACAAATTGTTACAACTTGTCGTCCGATTTCCGTATTTTAATTCACAACTACCTATATAAGACTACCTACCTAACTAATATAAGAAATCATCGGTATGTGTAGTTGCCCAGTAGCCAAGGAGATTTTGAACCAACACCATCCATTACAAAAACATGAAGTGTCTACTAATCTTACGAGAATTGGAAATGAAGCGAGGCGCACCGAAACCATCTACCTCCCGTATAATTATTGCTTTACGGTACGAAAGATTTATTACTCTAGTTGTGAAACCGAAATGAAATTCGATGTAATAAGTTGATTTACGAATGTACTTTCTTAAGACAATTATTTAAGGCTAGCTTCTGCCTACGGGTTCGTCTGTGTAAAATGTGTTTGTCGGTATTCTCTAGAGAACGATTTTTTCGTAGTGAAACGTAACCCGGTATGGTAATCCAGTTCACATTCTATGCTGGCTGAATATTGAAATTGCACATAAAAGAGCGCTAACACAGCCCCATTCACAAACTTTCACAAATATCGTTATTAATAATAATAATATATACTATTAATAATATATACTCGTAATAGTGAATAATAGTGATCATTCGGCGAGTCATTTGTACCACACAAACGAACAACTAGGGCAAATAGCCAACAGGCATCAACAAGGCGTAACAAGGTGCAGCTACCCTTTTTAGGGTTCCGTAGTCAAACTAGGAACCCTTATAGTGTCGCCATGTCCGTCCGTCTGTTCGTCTGTCCGTCCGTGCTGAGCTTAGCTCAGAGACCTTATACATATTAGTCACGCCGACAAAGTGGAATTAATACTTGGAAATATTTTTTTAGGGTAGGTACCTCCCCTACACGTAAAGTCGGGATGGATTTTTTCTCGTCTACCCCATTATGTGGTGCGTCGTTAGATAGGTTTTTCTGAAATGAAACTATATGACTGATTACCTACGATCTGTGCCTACGATAAAGAATCTACACAGGTCGTAGGTAACTGCAATGACTAGTTTTTGGCAAGGAAAGGGACAGATTTATACGACTAACTGGAAATTGGCAAGTTTTAAGAGCTCATAATACGGCATCAGGGCTAAAACAAACTGGAAAAGCCCCAGATAAGTGCGTATGGCGGTGATACTCTACAAAAGTCACCGGCCTATCATTTTGCATTCATGCATGCATGCAAGTTAATGAATGTAGAAATCGGTTATGTACAAGGTGGGCCAAAAGAAATCACCCTATTGGAAGATGCTCTCATTTTTGCAAATTCGCCAATGTCAAATCTGTTTTGACATTTGTGGACTTGACAGATGCAAAATACAAGTGAACAAGCCATGGAGCGATACACTCCCCAAGAACGCGGAATAATCGTGTCTATTTTTTTGCGTAACAATTCAAAAAAAGAGAGTCAAACAACATCGGATGACTTCTTTTGGCCCACCTTGTACAAACGCACTACCGCTATGCGGTCGTTATTAAAGAAATATTGTAAAGATAAAAGAACACTTCTGATAAATATAAACAGCCCAATTTAAACTTTACTATTAAGTTTAACATTTTACCTTTACATTGCTTTAACCTACACAGATCTCCTGTGAAGTTAAAATACAAATGTCGAGGCGAACCGGTAAACTGCCCCGTTAGCCGCAAAGTGTAACGCGCTGCGTAACAATTTAATGTCGTTTAATTCCCAAGAAAACATGCAGTTGCTATGCCGAGTGCATCGGGCTCACAGCTTGCTTGCTTCGCTAGTGTTTCCCTCGAAATTGTTATTACTAATAGCGCAATGGCGCCTTCAATGTAAGAATTCTATCTTCTTCATCGAAGTTAGTGAACTAAGGAACTTAGATGACACGGGAAAAAGCCATATCTTATGCCCGGTCTTCTCCACATGTCCTAGAAATAAATTAACCTCTTTTTAATAGTAAATTAAAGTATTAATTAACCGAGTTAAAAAATCTCCGAAAATCAGTAGCCCTACGTCAAACTTATAACACCCCTCTTTATGCGTCGGGGGTTAAAAAGGTATATGTTTGAAGTACGGACTTAAGAGCGACTTAAAATACGGAACCCTCGGTGCGCGAGTCCGATTCGCGCATGACCGGTTTTATATAATGATTGATCCTCTTTCTCTAAAACATAAAATAAATCAAATAAAATAAGGAAGTCCGTGGGCGGCGGGGACGAGGCCGCCAGGAGCTAGTCCCGCTCGTAAACACCGGCCCTAGGCGATTTCCTGCACTGCACCAAGTAATTACTCCCCTGACGCCCTCACAGGGATAATAACATTACCACCACCTTTCAATCATTAAAACGCCGTTTCCTTCGCCATTTCCAGCGCTTGTTTTATAGACAAACTATAAACACACCCAGTACCGCGCTCGTTCTATTTCCATACAAAATAAACTCGATGACGACTCCTGGGCTCTGAAATTATAAACGTTGAAGTCAGCATAACAATATAATCACCGGCTAAATAATACTCCAAGTAAACTTCATAAAATAAATACTCGTATAATAAATAGAAAGCAATCATAATGATTTTATTGTTAAAAAATTTTATAAGCTAAAATATATGTAGTTAGGTAGTATAATGTCACAGAATAACACATAAACAATTAATTGCACGTGTTCTGTAGGTACAAGTTATTTTATAGAAAATAAAAAAAGCTTAGAGATTCGTGGATAGTTTAGTCGTTGGCAAAAAGGCAGATAGACGACACTAAAACATACCCCATCCATGCTACAGGTACCGATTTTCACGGCACAAATAGGGTTTGCAATTCGAATATTCGAATATTCATATTATTCGAATATCCGCCAAAAATAAAATCCGAATTCACCAATATTACTTATTCGAATAAATCGGACATTTTGAATAGAACAAAAATAGGATTTAAATTGTTAAATGCCTTTAGTAAAACGCTAGAATAGCTTTTCTTCATACCTACTGACATGACATGAGGCTTTAAAACTAATTTCCTGTTTTTTATACTCCCTGCCAAAAAAAACCAGTTTAGATCCCTATAACTTATAATCGAGCAAGCCAGTGACAAAACGGGGTCGCTCGGTACCTAATTATTGTTAATTACAATAAATTGTGTTTTTCATATTATATTTAGGGTAATATCTGCATTTTTAAACATAATATCTTTGATGATATAACGTGAAATCATTATTTCGTTTTATTTCATAAAATATTCAAATTATCCGAAAAATCCGAATATTCGAATAGAAGAAATCGAATTATTCATATTATTCGAATGTAAAAAGTGAACGGATATTGCAAACCCTAGGCACAAATGAAGCCTTGCCTCACAGAGCTCTCGGAGGGTGATTTAGAATATTCAGCGCCGTCGACAGTGATTCTATCATTTTATTGTCTTAAAATGTGTAAAATTTCGCTTAAACGGTATGTAGGAAATGAATATACAAACAGAAAGTCGCACATTTTGAGAAACATATTTTGGACAATATGAAGGCGCCCATTGTTCGGACACATGTTTTTCAGCATCGCTGCCGCTTAACGTGTTTAGTAGAAATGCCACATATTGGCAAGTAGTTTAGCACGCGCGCCAGTGGTGAAGGGTCGCGGTCGCGATCGCGTTTCTCCCCAGTGTCCAGTAGCCCGATACTTCCCGGGGCAACGCTCTCCCGCCTATTCCCGGTATTCGTCTCTCACGTGTCCCGGCACAATGCTGCGAATAAGCTATTTCTTATGTTCCGCCTTGATCTTACATACGAACCGTCGCGACATCTGGCGACGGTGACGCTCGCCTAATGACTTCCTAGCTTGTGTATATTACTTATGGCAAGGATGAAACGACATACCTTCTGAATATGAATATTTGCTGTTCATGACTGGTATAAAACAAATAGATACATATCATGTCACCTTCGTAAGCCGTTGGTATTAACGTTGTTTTATACAAGAATAAGCCACACTAATAACACTGGTCTCCAAAAAAACAACTTTTGCAAACCCATGACAGGAATTCAACTGATTTTAAGAGAACATTAAAAACCGTTCGCAGTGGTAATAACTTTATGCCTTAGTTAGCTCGGGTTGGTTTTTGTTCGTGGGTATGCGCGGCGTTAACACTCAATACATGTTACAACAAGCACACCATGAGCATAATTCAGAAAATCGAACTAAGCCAGCTGTGAAAAGTCTATGTTTGATGAATAGTCACCGCGTACTTCTTGATATTACATCTCATTATCACTGGGCAAAAGCTTGTTGACCAGTGTAATTAAAGATTTCTCGTTTTTATGCAAATTTAAACCGAAATTAGAAAGAGTAAAATGGATTTAAATTAACTATCGTGAGCTTTCCAGATAGTCAGAATAATACTCCTTACATTCTAGGACTGTATAAATATTTATGCTTACAAATTCAACCGGTTATCGATCTAAAATGAAGCTATTTGTATGCTGAATACAAATTGATAACCTGTGTGTTTTTAACTTATTAAATTGTGAGTAAGATAACGGTGTGTCTTTCATAGTTTGTTTTTCGTCATAAGATATCGAGTTGATTCATATATTATGTGCCCGCAAAGAACGGTGCTTCTACATGTCACTAAACCGGACAGGATCATCGTGCCGAATATGAACAATTAAAAAATATATATGATTGCTTGATCACTGTGGGTAGGCATAAATAGCCAAGAAATTTTATATGAGCGTCTATACGAACACGTAGGCACATTTAGTTTTCACATAAATGGCTGTTAAACTGTATTTTTACTCGACTGAGCGAAGGCAAAAGAAGGGTAATAATTTTATTAGTCTATGTATGTGACCAGAATTCGGATGTTGCACTCTACCTCCTAAACTATTGGACCGATTTTAATAAATGGGGTGTCGTGATTCGTCAAGAACGTGCGAGTGTCATAAGGTATGTAAAATTGGGTAAACGACGAGCAAATTAAAATGGATGTCTTCTTGAAACTTTTCCATACTGACGATTGATTCTAATTACTTGATTAGACATTAACTAGACTAAAGTAATGTCTTACGCCCACCTCCTTGTTGCAGCTTCGTGTTAAACCCGCTGACGCCTGTGCAGGAGACGCGTTGCCTGCTGCAGAATGACACCCAGGCCAACAACCCCATGGCTACACCACAGGTACTGACAACATTTAAAAGTATTTTGCTGTATAGGAAAGTCCCAAACATTGAATTAGAAATTATTGTGCCGAAAACTTCGTTTACTCGTAAAAACTAAAATGTGGGAGTTGCAGCTAAAAAAGTTATTGAATTCGTAAAGTAAAAACGTGCATTTATTGCAACTACGTATAGTCATCAGATTTCAGGGCCACAATGGAAAGATGTATGAGATGAGACGCATAAAGTTAAATCATAGAAACGGACTTGAAGGTGGATTTGATTGATTACGACACTTTAATGTGGTCCCATACTAGTCCAGAAATCATTTGCTTTACTGTATTTAAAACTACTTTTTATTTATTTCCCGACTAAGATTTAGTACTTAGATAACTAGAAACAAATGTTTGAAGCGAGGTTAATTGGTTCGATGGCAAAAGGTAGACACATACCTACCTAATATTGATTTGTAGAAGGATTGACTTCTCCAAGCCAGTCCTTGCCTTCTTCAAAACAGCCGAGTAACGTTTTCAAATTGGTAGAGTCGTCACGCATTCAAATAAGCAGCATTATTCGCTGTGCCTGTGTTAGACTACAAAACAACAAAGTCATCGGTTCTTAAAAGGCAATGAGCAAGAATTTACAAATGAGACGCTTTCCTAAAGCCCCAGTATGGAAAACAACGACCGAGCTAAAATGTGGCTGGGGTAGGTACGTATCGGTATCGAAGCTTGTACCCATTAGACAAGAGTCGAGGAGAAGGGCTTGCGGCACCACGGGCACACTGCTTATTTATGGCCAGAAACAAAGTTAGTGAGCATCGCTTTTGCATGTAGGCTCAACTAACCCTCGACTGTTTATGAATATTTGCTATGGCAAGTAGGTAGTAGTGCACTGGTACTGTATGTCATAGGTTTGAATAATGATAATTACTGGGAACGTAAACCGAAGATTACGAGTATTTTGAAATACAACCAAGTAATTTACCTCAACCCACGGAGACGCGTAGGCGATCTGATGTACAGTTGAATCTAATGAGATGTAGACATTTATAAGCATAAAATACGCGAGACTTATCGCAAATGCGCTTTATAGAATGCGTCCTCTATTACTTAGGCACGCAGACTGATACAGGGCTCAAGTTAATAGCCAAATAAATCTCTCGTTAGATAGCAGCCAGCATTCCCTCCGCTTTGCCAATTAGCCCGGCGATTCTGCGATCGGATTAACAATTCAGATTAAATCGGTCATCCAGTCTTAGGGAAATCTAAGCAGAGATAGAACATTGTAACTGTTCAAGCTATACGTGAGACAGTTTAATCGCTTTCGGGCCTAATGAACAGTCGCGGGTATAAATATTTACCCGCTAGAAATGCGGTGCAATCGCGTCTTTTCCTGTCCTCTTTTTTGCACTCTGAAAATAAATCGAGACCCATTGTAAACACCATACCAGACATTAGTTATTACTGTTATTAATTTTGAAATTATAAATTAGATTAGCTACTTTAATTTTTTGGGTTACTTTTCCATTTCTGTACACTGTGTTGTACCAGGAGCATTGATAACTCACAGTAGCTCCCATAGAAAAAAGTTAAGTATCTTCGTAAGCCACGAAAAATAATATAAGTACAATTACAACTCAAACGTGTAACTTTTACTTCAGAGGGCACATATCGGAAACCACCGTGTCCTAGCCTTATTGTTCGTAACTATAAAAACTGTCTGTTGACACCAACGATTTGCCGCAGCGGTCGGTGAACACCTACTACATGGTGAAGCTGCAGGTGCGCACGGAGAGCGTGTGCCTGCGGCCCTGGGCCTTCGAGCGCGTGCCCGGCAAGTCCCTGCGCGGCCTCGACAACACCATCATCTACACCTCTACCAAGGAGGCCTGCCTCGCCGCCTGCCTCAATGAGGTAAAATTATTCTTCAAACGACACCCTTTCGACTCATTTTATACACCCAGTTACAGCAAAAGCTCCGCAATGTAATTTAACGTTTATCTATTCAATTTATATTTTATGGTTTCGCCCTACTTGCACTTCAAGATACAGACAAAGTGCATTTAAGATATATTGTATCTAGGCGAGTTATAGGGGCTTTGGTGCGGTGCCATCTATTGAAACTTACGAGGTTTGGTTAGTTTATTTATTACTTATAAGAAAAATTATTTGTTTTACATGTCTGTTATTATAAGATTATGTTTAGGTATTCATTTTTAACCTTGCTATACACAATTTCTGTCTTTAATTTTGATCATTATTATCACAATTGACCTGGATATGTAATCAGAAATAAATATTGATTTGGTGAAATAGTTATCGATGTTCAGTAACCACTTGTTTAGTCTAATTTGTTGAGACACATAAAACCTCTAGGGATGAAGTCCGAAGTATTATAGGTATATGTGACGTTCTCAGTATAAAGGAACCTTATGGAGGAAGGCAGTTACGCTCTTCTTATTCTTGTAACTATACGAATACTATGGTAACAGTTCTAAAAACAGCGTAACCGCCTGCCTCCATAAGGTCCCTTTATATTGAGAACGTCACATATGATGTTAGTGAGTAACGGCGAGGTGGTGTGGACAGAAGCGGTTCCCGTGCCGGTCGGCGGAGTACGAGTACGGCAGCATGCGGTGCGCGCTCAGCGACTCCGACCGCCGCACGGCGCAGCACTTCGTGCAGCTGGTCGACACCCCCGGCACCGACTACTTCGAGGTAAGTTCTTCAACTACTGCAAGGTATCTACTCTAAATTAAAATAGTAGTTTATGTGACTGGTGCATAATGAGGGGCATTAAAACAAGACTGCATCACACGAGTGTTTTAATGCCTAATTATGTACAGTTACATACACTATTTTATCTACATATTTACATATTATAAGCTCTCTATGATGTGTTCAGGAACCGCATGTTACGACCGGCATAGCCGGCATTGATCAATTATTAGAACGTCAAAAATGGCGGCAACAATCTACAGGGTGACCTCGAATTGGTAATACAAATTCAAAGTACTACAGAGAGCTTCCCTAAACCAATCGCTTCTACGAGGTCTCACGCTTAATTTTAAAACAAGTACTTTTTTTTAAGTTTTATAATTATCCCATTTTTTTTTGCTTAAATTGGTTACCCTACCATTACCTTTAAAATGAAAGAGGTTTAAAGTATTTCAAATGAACACTTTCCTCTTTGGTTCGTTATCTGACACATCATTTATGATAATAGCGTATCTTGATTAGTAAATTGTCACTTGTCTTGTCAAAGAAAGTAAGAATTTTCGTATTTAATTAAGATAGTAATTAAACAAAATGCCCCGAGCTTATCCTTATACGAATATTCAGCGAATGGATATGTTATCTTTTTATTTTACGTCACGAAGTACCGTACGAACTCAAGCATTGTTTCATGAACGACACCCTGACTGCCCAACTCCTACTCGTGTTCTAATAAACTCCATTGTCCAAAACTTAAGAGATTTTGGACAGTTTACTGTCCCAGTGCACGCTCAAGCTCCGGGCCGGCGGCCGCGGTACTCGCAGACGTTTCGGAGACGAGTTCTCGATTATTTTAGCCACCACCCAGAGGCGAGCTCAAGGGACGCTGCCGCAAGATTCGGAACGAGCCAATGGTTTATTTGGCGATTACTGAATGCTGAAGGAAAGTATCCGTTTAAATTCCAAAGGGTGCAGGATATCATATTAGCCGATTATCCTAGAAGAGTGCAATTTTGTCGTTGGCTGCTGCAAAATCTACACTTGAACATTTTATGGACCGACGAGGCAACATTTACAAGAGTAGGCTTGTTCAACGTTCACAATGAACACTGGTGGTCTGATCGTGAAGCAAATCCTCACGTAACTCGCAGGGACTCCTACCAGACACGTTTCTCGGTAAATGTTTGGGCAGGAATACTGAACGACTGTTTGATTGGTCCTCATTTCATTGACGGAAATTTAAATGGACCGAAATATGAAGAATTCCTGAGAAATGTGTTACCGGTATTGCTACGAGAGGTGCCGCAGCAAAATTTGGAGGCTCTGTATTACCAGCAGGATGGGGCACCAGCTCATTTTTCCCTGCGTGTGCGAAGCTACTTGGACCAAGAGTTCCCTGGGAGATGGATTGGACGCTGTGGCCCAGTCGCTTGGGCTCCTAGAAGCCCTGATCTCACACCTCTCGACTTCTTTTTGTGGGGCGAAATAAAAAGGAGAGTGTACGCACGGGAAACAGATACTGTGGGTGAACTTCGCCAAAAGATAGTTGAGGCATTTAATAATGTAAAAACCAATGAATTTGTTCTCCACAGATTGAAAGACAATCATAGGCGACGGGCAGAGTTATGTATCCAAGAAGGCGGGGGTCATTTTGAGCACATTTTAAAAGTTGTTTAAGTTTTACAATTTTGTATTTTGTACTGTACGTTATTCAACAATAAATTATTTTTAATAATTCACTCATTATTCAGTTATTCACTTTATCAGATAATTTATTAGGGTACCTACTTAAAACTAAAGGGTTGGATGGATATCAGCACCTAGTTTATTAATAACATCGAGTGATAGATACAGGAATGGAAATTGAGACACATTTTGTTCCTTGTCGCTTTGGGTGGCAGTGCGTCACGTTGAATGTCCACTGTCATTATCTCCGTCGTTGTTGTGACAGAGTACAAAATGGTGCGAGAATCAATTTCCTTGTCTGTACGACAGATATGCATGACGTCATGTAGGTTAACCACACTTGGGATTTTAAATTATTTTTATTATTTTGTTTTGTTAGAAAATTAACGATAATTAAGGAAAGCTAACTTTAACAACTGAGTTAATGCAATACACTATTAGTGATTAACTGAATCATAATCAAGTATTTTGTATTACCAATTCGAGGTCACCCTGTAGAGTCGGCCTCTACTATCATATCGTTTGATATCAAATCATCAAGTAACTTATGTGATTTGTCAAAATTGTATGCAATTGACATTTCATTTCGAATTAAATGTCATCTCGAGTGATATTGAATTGAGGTCAAGTATATTTTTTTTTGTTTTTCATACATGTTCGAAATTTGAAACTCATAACTTTATCACATTTTATATCGTTATAAGAACATTATGTTACTGCTACAGATAAGAAAATTATCATAGTAAAATTGATTGTTGTAATGCTGGTCATTGCCAACGGATTCTGAACGCATTATGGAGGACTTATGATATGAGTGTAGATAAAAGGGCATTATGATATTTAATTGTAACGAACCGGAATCTAGGGGACACGGTTTATGTAGGAAGACATGTCGAACTTTTATGTTGTTACATGTATAATATGTGTTTATATATGTATGTGTATATGTAATGCATGTATATATTTTTTCTCTCGTAGTAATTTTGACATGTTTTCTTGCAGATATTTTACATTATTTTTATAGTTTTATATAATACTCTCAATTTCAAAATTTGTGATTTTTGTCTCATAACTTTATCACATTTTATATCGTTATAAGAACATTATGTTACTGCTACAGATAAGAAAATTATCATAGTAAAATTGATTGTTGTAATGCTGGTCATTGCCAACGGATTCTGAACGCATTATAGAGGACTTATCATATGTGTGTAGATAAACGCTGTAACCTATGTATAATGTAAACGTATTTTGCATTTATCCGTGATCTGTCCGTCTGTATAGCTTGCGCTTTTGTGTGTAATGCAAACTGAAAACAAAACTGTACTAGGTATTTATTGTTCCTATTGCAAAAGCTAATTCACAGTCTGAATTCTAGGAATGAGTTATTAGATTTGAATCTAAGTTTAAATCACGATCTGTATCTCAGGGGATTGTTATTGTGTGTAATTTGTATGATTGCATGTGTTGTGTGGTCGTGCAGAACCTGTGCCTGAAGGCGTCGCAGGCGTGCAAGGGGCAGCGCGTGTTCACGGCGCCGCGCGTGGGCGTCGCCGAGGACAAGGTGGCGCAGTACGCCGGGCTGCACTACTACACCGACAAGGAGCTGCAGGTGAGCGACCCTGTGCTCGGCCTTCAAGCCACAAGCCACATGGCGCATTCAGCCATTTCCCTTATCATTTTTAGGGTTCCATACCTCAAAAGGAAAAAGGAACCCTTATAGGATGACTTCGTTGTCCGTCTGTCTGTATGCCTGTCAAGACCTTTTTTCTCATGAACGCTTGGAGGTATCAAGTTAAAATTCATATCAAATACTCAGGTCTGCAATCCCATTGAGCTGTGAAAAAAACAATTTTCTAAGTCAACGCAATCAAAAGAAACGGCCGTTCATGCCGCATATTCAATAGAATCTCAAGGGAATCAACTGACTCCGAATCATGAAATTTGGAAATCTCAAACTTTTATAATGTTAGTCATTTTATTTTTGCATTAAAACAAAAGAATAAAATAGATAAGATAGGTTGTGTCTGTGTCTGTTTTGCTTGTCTATATGTAAGGCTAAGGGACCTTAGCCCATACTGTCAAGCAAAGCAGGACATGAAAGGCTGCATGCGAATTTTATTTCTGTTCTTTTCCTTTTTCTTGTTTTGTAATTTATGTCTTGTTTTTGTTTCCGTGGTTTCACCTGATGGTTCCAACGGAAGACCAGCGCTGACTACCTATAGACAGCGTTACGCTGAGTTGGAACAATTTCGTGACCTATATTATTTTTTCGTGTATTTCTCTGTCCTTTAGTTTATATTAGTCACGAATAAATGTTTTTCTTTCTCTTTCTTTTTCCCTTGACCGGATTTTTTTTGGTAACAATAAACCATCTTTGAAAGGTCGTAGCGCCATAACGCGGCCAAAATTTTGGTCCGTTTTTGCATATTTGACATGAGTACAAGTGGTACTTACTTTATGTACAACATTCAGGTTTTTTTTTGGGGACGATAACACTTTTTTCAACCGCCATATATACAGAGATAACGCAACCACTGTGCGCAGGCAGACCGACATATTTGGCATCAGGGAGTTGCCCTCTATCCTGTCAACCTAGAATAATCCATTTCGGAGATCGTTCCCAGATGTGTTGTGACCTCCTAGTTTATTTGGTTCTGATACAGCAATTTTAAGCGCCTACTTGCTGTAGGTCGTGCTGCTCCTAGTTTTTGTGAGAAAAAAAAAACTATTTGCGACAGCGAAATTGCATTGTGCGATCCTTTTAATACCCCTCGATGTAGAGCAGCTCTCTAGACGGTCACGATTGAGATTCATATACAGGGTGTCCCAAAATCGGTAGGCCACATTAACACCGGAGGTAGGTCGGGTAACCAATACCGAACCAGCCTAACATGACCTCAGTAGAAGTCGCATGGTTTTCGAGATATGCCAGTTTAAAGTTTGTACTGGAAAATAACTTTAAACTGGCAAATCTTGAAAACCATGCGATTTTTACTAAGGTCATGTTAGGCTGGTTCGGTGTGGGGACAATGCGTATTTTTTTTAAATTACGTAAATGCGTACGTATTTAAAAAAAAAAGTTCTGGTTCGGTCCGTCTTAGGCTGGTCTACCTCCAGTATGTTATGATTCTATTTTTTGAATTGCCGGTAAATGCCGTTTAAATCTTAATATGTGATTACTATTTCAACGAGAAATAACCTGCACTGCTGGGCGAAGGCCTGCCTCTCATTCTTCCATACACACATTCCTGCCTCGGGAAGTTCCCAGTCTTACTTTTAGCGCCTCGCCACCCTCGCCTTGGCCTGTAATCATTAACCAAATTGAACTATTGATGAATATGTAGGTGACGTCAGAGGCGGCGTGCCGCCTGGCGTGCGACATCGAGTCGGAGTTCCTGTGCCGCTCGTTCCTGTATCTCGGCGCGCCGCACTCCGCGGCGTACAACTGCCGGCTGTACCACCTGGACCACCACACGCTGCCCGACGGGCCGTCGGCCTACCTCAACGCCGAGCGACCACTCATCGACGACGGAGAGCCCATCGGAAAGTACTTCGAGAACTTCTGTGAAAGTAAGTACTAATTTAATAACGCCTTTACAGCGGATCCCAATCTAAACTGATGTATCTTGGGCGTAACTAACTAGCAATTTCACTTGTAGATCTACACGGTTATATTATAAATAATGCTTCTTGTATTTTGCTCGGCCGCTTGGTTGGGTTTCGTATCTATGAACTTACTCGCGTTGTGTACGTATGGATGGTGTTTGACACAACACGAATGAAAACTAATCGGTCTACAATAAAGTATAGAGAGATAGTAATTTGTATTTCCAGTTAAAATGTCAACATTTTGTGCTTTCGATTATAATGAATGCATATTCAGTAGAAAAACATTACAAGATTAGATTACAAGAACATTACTAGACTTGAAAACATGCTGCAAAAGTGGCCTCATATCCTCATCATTTAGGTAGGCATATAATCAAGTAGAATAAATAACTGCTAATAGAAGTATTTTATTGCTTACTATAATAAAGTTATAGTACGGTATTTTCTGGCCAGGCCTAGCTTTTACGGCCTGTAGCCGTAATACAATGTTGGGTAATGGTTAAATTATTATCTGAAATACTGCATTTATTCATTTATATGTCTTCGTTTTATGTTTCTATACTTATTATTATTTTTTGTGATTAGCGTTGTACATTGTAACTTTTTATTAATAATCGGCCGTAAGTTGCAGGCTTCAATTAAGTTGAGCGCCCGTATTACCAGCACGTGGAATTATTACTTAAATAGTATCCTGTGAGTGGCACAAGGGGCATATAAATGAGCAACTGATAAACGTTTTCCTACAAGTGCACGCAAGGTCATCATAGCTAGGAAGGTACGGTCGAACTCATAAGTAGCTTTACATTTTAGTACTTATACCCTGTCGCAGTTACGTATTATAAGTGTCAATAGTTTGAATTTAGTATGTCAATACTGCGACAAGGTACTAGAATGTACAGCTACTTATGAGTTCGACTGTACCTATAACGAAACCTAATTTATATGACTATAAACAAAAATGAGATGGTGTTCGTTGGTAAGCATATTACTTGACAACGTCCGTCGGGTCAGCTAATATAATTTATCCTTCGGCAAAACACGTGAAACTTTAAATTATAGTTATTTAAGATAGTTTTCAATGTTAGATAGATAGTTTTCAATGTTATACAAAAAGCGTGCAACCGTGTTAATAAAAATATTTAAATTGCCTTTTTTTAATCGTCAATACTCGTATGGATGTAGTGTCCACGGAGCGTATTAGCACAGTATAAATATAGCTAAAGCAGTAAAGAAACTACGAACAAACGTTCAAAACGTCCCACTCATACAGACGCACGTCTCAACGAGACCCCTTAAACGAACATGGCAGTGCTGTTAGTAGCGGGTGGCGCGTGGAGACGAATGGTTGAGACGTGCGTCTATGTGAGTGCGACGTTTCGAACGTTTGTTCGTAGTTTCTTTACTGCTTTAGCTATATTTATACTGTGGCATTAGCGAGTCGTCGCCTCGCTACTCTCGCTAATGACCTCTCAGGTCCAGACTCGACCCCCGTCGAGCAACTAGTGCTGCGACAGCTCCCGCGTCAGGACGCCGGTCGGCACGGCCGCAGTTTCTATTAAATAAGCAATACCATCTTCTGCTCCTGTTCAAGTCAGATTCAACAAATACAGCCACTTAATAAACGCTTAAAATGTTTGCTATCCCTAATGTCCTGTGTTTCAGGGTTTTGATTCTAACGTTTTTGGGTGTCGTTACGGGTATCTAGTAATGTGAATCGAGAATTGGTATAATGATCGAGCACTATGACTACCGTTCAGTAAAGTGCAAAAATACTATTAGTACCTATGGGGTATTCGCTACCGATATTTACAATTGTAATGATGTATTGAGCTGTCAATATAAACATACTCGTATCAGCCACTTCCTTGAACGCCGGAGCGGTATATTCAGTGTCGTCCCGCTATAGTGCGAATGTGGATACAATTAATATTTTTCTCACGCTAATCCCGCGACGCGACGCAGACGTGAAAGTAATTTGTATGTCACGATATTTTTCTTGTTGTCAGTATACACTCGTGATCGAGTCACTCTTATTAAGCAGACACAATATGGCTACCTATGCTTTTTCATATGAAATGCCGGTTTAGAGGTCGTGAGAATAGGAGATAAATAGGGTCCGAGAGAACACGTACACATCATTCGAAAGCTATTACTTGCATTCCTGCCAATGTTGCTGCCGGGAATGGCTAGTTTTAATCGGCCGACCGCAGAGTGCGAGACAGGTATGAGAATAAAGACCAGCGCTTAGTAGGTAATAAAAGCTGTGTTGAGTAGTCGTGTTGCTCATAGGCGGCATGTGGAAGGCCCTTGCGGCTTCAAAGCCGCACGGCGCGCGGCGCGGCGGCGGGAGCAGCGCCGCGGCGTTTTTGTCGCGAACGTAATCAGCGCAGCGAGCCTGATACAGTTACGTGCTGGGCAAGCCGCGGCGACCTTACTTCACTCATCACCGACATAACTTTTGTTGTTTTCAATTTTATGGAACGTGAATTTAGAACTATGTTTATTGATCCACTTTTATTTTACTTCCCCTTAACGACTGATACGTCATTATTTTTAGGTAATTAATGACACAAGAGAAACCCTTTTAAACAGGTGATATTATAAATATTTAATATAATAAATAAAATGCAGACAATAATGTTTTACGATAGTATTTTGGTATTAATAAAATTGAAAAATAAATTTAAAAAATAGCCAAAGATATAGTACGAAATTAATAAAATATTTACGTAGATTTTGATTAGATTAGGTTAGAAAACAAATAACATTTATAAGTGACATCTACGAGTATGTATTAATGTGCCCATATAAATTAATCAAAGTTTAATATGTGTACAGTGAGAGGTACCCGTTTTATTCAATTTAAAAAACGGTCGCCTCTATTCGTAAAATATATAATAATTAAATAACGCTGCTTCTGTGCAATAGCGTCACAAATCAAAATGAGTCTTCGTTGCATTTAAATCCGAACGCTATTTACTTAAGATTTAAAATCAAACTATATCTGTTTTTGATTAGTGACGCTATTGCACAGAAGCAACGATTAATAATAAATAAATAAATATTCGTCTCAACTCGTCGCCTAAAAATAAAATGTTTGTTGTTACATTGACATACGATAATAAGGTACCAACTTAGATTCGTGCCTTCTTGGGGACTCTATATAAAAAATAAAATGTAAAATACCGCGTAGACATTTGAAATACTTACGGATCCCTCGGTGCGCGAGTACGCCTCGCACTCGGGCGGGTTTTTATAACAAACGCTTGGGATTAACAATAGAATCAAACGTTGAATAAAAGCGCTTTGAGGGACCACGAGACGACCAACACAACACCCTGGCCCCCTGGCATGCAGCACGAGATAAAACTTGACAGGAAAGAACGTTTATACTTACTAGTCCTTCACTCCTTCCACTATTGACTTACGTATAACGTCGTCCCCGTTACGTTCGCGTCGCGAATCAAACTTCGCCATAAAACCCACATCACATTTACGTTGATGTTAAAAGCCAATTATTAACTAGTTAGAACAATAATACGATATAAATCTTGATAATTATTACACCATTAGCACACGGTATTCTTGCAACGGAAGTTAATTGTTAGAGGTAGGTACTTGTGGTGCGAACACGAATAACGTCTCGGTGCCTGTACTCGTGAGAATGTCTACCGTTTACAATACAGCGCAGTTTTTGCGCTTTTTAATCATTAGATTAAATATTGAAACAGAATTGTGTGAGCTAGGTATGTCAATTCGGGCCGTGCAGTTAGAACCGGCTAGTAAATAGGTATTGTTCTGACGTAAAGTTGTGTTAGTTTACCGCGTGTCGGTATTGTCGAACAGTTTTTTTGTCAAAGTGGATAGTGTTATTTCTCACGCTGCGTCGCTAGGGCTTGGGTCAATGGCTGAGCCGTGATGGCAGATACCGCGCGGCTGTTCGCGGCGTTGTTAACCATCGCCGCCTGCGCAATATCTAACGATACGATCGATTTGCACGGGCTCGTCTCGGCGCACCGTGAATTGTTAGCCCTCAGCGCGCAATTTCTAAACTCATATTACCAACACGAGTACGTAGTTTTTATTTCGCTTAGCCATGTGATTTTGAACAAAAAATGTGTTTTGACGTCTTACGCTTTAATTGAAATTATCAACGGAACGGTGCAATGCGAACGTGTGAAATCATAAATATTTACTTATTGCTGCGGGGGAAACTTTGTACCTACTTATAGCCCGCTGTAGCACCGGGGCGGTTTGTGTATCGTAGTTATGCGATGTGTTCAAAGAGAGTTAATATTATGTGGTGGGATCTAAAGGTACCACTTGGTTTATCAGAAAATGGCTATTCTAGTCTCGCGCGCGCAAGGTACTTATTTTAAGTACGGTTGGCATGATTAGCATGACTCAATCCGTACGTTCGTGACCATATTTTGATATATGGGTATATTTTATTTATCTATTTAAACTTTAATGCACAATACACACAGTTAGTACAAATAGCGGACTTAATACCTTTAAGGTATTCATTAATATTACATACACTTTTATTTATTCTATAAACACGTTTAAGCTACTCTACTCTACAAACAAAATCCCTTAAAAGAAATGGTAATGACAATGAGATGTAAGTAGATTTATGTGCGGATAACGTATTGTGAGATGGCGTGGATAAAAGGGAAACCCTTTTATCCACGCCAAGTTCATTCGCCCGGGCACCGCGATAGTTTCGGTTAATGAGGTCCACACTCAATTAGATCAAATGGCAATAGAAGCAAACAAGAGCAAACAATACATTTTCAGTTCTATGTCAATGTCGGTTACTTTTCCAACTTCTCTGACACCCAGTATTAGCTAATAGTTATTGTAAGAAAAGGATGAACTGATGTCAAACGAGTATCTCCAAGTTGTGGCCGAAGCGAGCAGGATGCAGCTACTCCATTACGCGACGTGGTTATGGCAATAAGATTGCCATCGTTTGCCCCAGCCTGCTTCATTATAACGCAAAACACACACAATATAATGAACTGCTCAGGAGTTTCCCCGCTTCGCTAACAACCGTTACACAGATTCAATTTCTTGTATTTCCTGCTTTGGAATGGGAAGCGTAATTACGCCTACACAATTATCAAACGACGATCACAAGCAGTCGCTATCTAATACTATATTTGCAAATAGGAAGCTATAGAAACATAAAATGAGATTACGCGCCGTTGTGCATATTTTAGATATTTAATACTTAGGAAACGTACCCGTAGACTTTATTATTTAAATTGCAATGTCATTAAGATAAATAATATGAAAACGACTACTCGTATATGTCAGACAAAAGATACAAAAAGGCTTATGCATGTGTAGCATGACCGCAGTCTATTTCAATTCAATCAATAGACGCTGCGATACCGTGTCGGTATTGTCTGCATAATTCCATCAGGCGGGTTAGGGCGGAATGCGCTGCGTCACGCCGGAGCTGCATTCGGATATTCACTGCAAAAACTGACAAGGCGAGTGCGGATGTCAGCGCCGCGGCGTCGCCGGCGCCAGCGCCGGGAGCGAGCTCCTAACGGTGGTCAAACTCAAACTTAATAGGATTTTTTGCACCGCCCGTGAGCTCGGTTTCGTTTTGGTTCTTGAATAGTCGAAAAAACATAATAGAAATAACCCTAAATTGATTATAATTGAATCACGAAACGCGTAGAGCCTTAGGTAGATAAAACGCAGTCGAGTTCCGAAGTTTAGTTTTACCGACTAATGGCATAATCTTCTATAGATATAAATATCTATACATCTATGTCGGCGTAGGATAGCAAAATTTGTGTTTTCACGAAAAAACGAGAGGTTTCGCGAAAAATCGGTTCATCGCGTAAAGACAGTCGGTTTACGCGATAACCTAACCTAAAAAAATCATTTTTGGGACAAGCTTTTGTTGCCGACTGTACTTTTTTGCGCAGTCATCGTCTGCTTATTCACACATCCATTGCAAAAATCTCATGTTTTCGCGAAGATGCGAATCGAATCTAGTGTTTTCAAGAAACAGCAAGACTAGTTTATATAGTAAAATGACACAATAACTTATCCTTTTTTACGGTTCCGATGGTTCGAAATGGTAAAAAAGGAACCCGTACGGTGAGACTTCGTTGTCTATCTGTTCGTCCGTCCGTCTTTATGTCACAGCAGTTTTTCTCAGCAACTAAAGATGCTATCAACTTGCAATTCGGCAGAGTTGTATAACTTGCTTGCCCGCATCTGTTTTTAGTAAAAAAAAAATGAAATTAATTTTGCAAATAATTGAAAAGGGGTCCAGAAGGGGGGGTTGAAAAACAAAAATGATTTGATAATAATCAAATAATGAAAATAATGCAAATAATGAAAGTGCTTAATCTGCACATTTCAAAACAATTTTTTTTATAATTTTCAGTGACGATTATCTTAAATATACATAGAACGCTCGGTGCGCGAGTCCGACACGCACTTGACCTGTTTTTTCTGAATATTGATCTTTTTGAGAAATCAATAGGTATATAATGACGGGAATTGTACGGTTTCAAAAAAAGTGTTCAGGAAAGACACAAATAAACAGTTGTATGATCAAGAAGGGTTTATTTTTAGGTTTAATTATTTTCAAACCGTCAGATTAAGAAAAACCGTCCAAATAATCGTCAGATTATGGATCAACACAACTATAGGACATCAAGCTGAACCGTATGTATGAAAATCTGACGCGCTCGAGTATTTCCATGTGACTGATTTTTTTTAAAGCCTGACATTTTTGAAAGCCTGTAGACCCTCTCCCCGCCGGTGAAAGGGTACATCGTATAACGTTTTTATTTCTACCATCTAATCTTCAAAATCCAATAGGTCCCCACGATGCTGGAGTAGGTGAACCCCTATTTAGCATCGTGGGCTCCCCTACTACAAAGATAAAATTGGCCTAAACACTACAATAATTTACCTTCCTCAAAATCGTACGTACCGTATTTTAGTCGAATTGAACTACCTAAATATTTATAGGCGCAATAGTGGTAGAAAATAATAGAAATATAAAGTAACCTATAGCCCGATGCATTTATGTTAAGCGAAGTATTAATAGTTATATGCGACGCCAATCGTGACAGTATAACGGCCTTGGCCGGCCTTGCCTTGCCATCGCTTAGTTATGGGTCATTGGCCGCGGCCCCTCCGCGGCCATCGCAATATGCAATCACAGCTCTGACTTCTGCAGGTTTTAACAGCCCGAACAGAGGAAAAAGTTGTATAGATCACCATTAGTCGTTATTTATGCCATATAAGTAATATAGGTATTTAGAGAAATTATGAAAACAAGCCTCGCATCGCTAATTACCAATTAAACAAAACCAAGTCCACAGGTCTTATGAAAATGCGCCATTAATTTTCTACATCTGTAACATTAATAAAATGTTGAGTATTGAAACAAAACACAAACCTATAATTAACTATTAGTGTATGATGAGCTGAGCATTTAGCCTGTGGGAAGTGGAATCTAATGAAGTAATAACTAGTGAAGTGGTTTACGGCGTCTGCCATCTAGTTAACAAGAACGGCAGAGAAATAAACTGATCGGCTCGTCATCAATCAGGTAATGATTGGGTAGGTAAACTACTCTATATCTACATCAGGGCAGGATTGGACCGCGAACGTAACGGTGTCCCGGTAATAGCTGGCATTGCCTACAGAAATCCTATCTCAATACCGAACAGGACCGTTATCGCCTTCCAGACACTTCCGACGGCAAGACAAGCGGGCTTTTTACCTCACTGCCGCGGAGCAAATAAGGGGGTTCATGTTTTTGGCTGATATATTTAGAATATATTTGAGAATTTAAGTAAGCACGTCAGATTATTACGAATAGGGTAAAGTCAAATAATCAAATGATCGATTCTGATTATAAAATTGAAATAACCAAGGATATTTAAAAAATGGGTTAACCATTAAGTTAGTAGGTAATAAAAAAACCGGTGAAGTGCAAGTCGGACTCGCGCACCGAGAGGGTTTCGTATTTAGGATAATATGGTTGGTAAATAAAGATTAGTTTTTTAGTTATTTCTCAAAAACTGTTAATTTTGAACACTATTTTATTTTTCCCGTAAAATCTAAGTAATTATTAGCTATAGCCTTTTCAACGCCATGTCAAATACAAAAGTCGTCACTCACACGCCAATGACAGCTGAAAACCAGAGCTAATTTCAACCTTACGTCATAGACACTCGGGTCTATTTTTCGCTGTCAACCGTGACGCATATATCCGTCGTTGGCGTTGAACCAGTGGTGCGGATATATCCGTCAATGGCGTTGAAAAGGATAGCTGCGTATACGTCAGGAATTTTTAAGATTATGTACCTAAGTACCTACGTATGATAATAATGGCGTACGAATTTCTTTAAATGATCAAAAATATTATTCTACCACGTGGAGTTTACTAACCAGATAAACTAGTATACCAGTTTCACGGAAGTTCCACGGCGTCTTAGATTAGCTTTTCTAAGTAAGCAATATATAATCTTGGCGGTCCATTTAGGGCAACAAGAATAGCTGTTTCGCGTTGCATGTCAGTGACAGAAACGAATCTTAACAAGCAGGCAAAGCAGACTATAAGACAACTGTCATACCGCAGTTGTTAGGTTACGTTATACTTTATATTTTCGTAAAATGACATCTAACAAAAAGTGCGTCTTCAGTTGACGTGACTGATTAACAAATTTAACGGTCTATTAATAGTTACTTATATATGGTTTCTGTAGCGCTTAAGAAATATAACCATATAATATAGGGAAATATAATATTGCCATTACATGCAAAAACTGACCACTTATAAGGCAACTAGGTAGGTAGATCATTGTGTTGAGTAAGATATGAATGTACTATACCTATTAAACGAATACGACGTCTTTTTGTTTTCCTTACTTACTCGTAGCTTAGCCAAATAATTTAAGCTAATAATTTTAATGCTTCGTGCAAGTAAATGTATTAGCTAGTGCTTACGGTAATTAAGTTAGCGTGAGAATTGTGGATCGGTTGGTGTAAACCGTTGAGGCGTTGCGAATGGGCAGTCGGCTCCCGTGTCATCGACTCCGCCGCGACCGCGGAGTGACTCGCGTCTGTCAACTGCCCGGTACTTAGCGACGACCGGGTTAGGGAGTCTAGCCGAAACACTAGAGTAGCCAGTCAACAGATGGTCTGGAACGGGGCGGAGTTCCGGGCCGTTACTATAAACAAAAACTATCTCCAAAAAGTAAAATTAAACGTACTTATATCAGGGAACAATCTCACACAAATTGACCTAGTCCCGAACTTTTAGTTAATTATACTGCTTTTAGCTACTAAAAATACCTACCGGTAGGTAGGACGTCTCTGAGTGCGGCTGTTAGTAAATAATATTTCCTAAACGTTCAATCTTACAAATCTAAAAGAGTATCTATATGTATAAACTAAATGTGTTGCTAAGCGCAAAACTCGACCATTATAGCATTGTTATTTTATTACCTACCTACCATAGCTACGGTCATTTCGGATATCAGTCTTGGCCTTTAGTGAACACTTGACTTTATAATTTGAGTATTAAATCGTTAGAAATGTTTTAATAACAAGTGAAATGACGTAGATTAAAAACAAAATTAATTTCGAGACCAGTAATGTCTTTAAAATTACATTTTTTAAATCACTAACAAAAGATGATTAATATTCATCGACTTATTGGTTACCTTGGTTACGTTTAATATGGATATCATCAAATATCGATTTGTTATTTATCATGGTTACGCTCAATATGGATATTATGGATATCAACAATGGCGTTTCGTATGACATTCCATTTTTTATGATAAACTTTGTTACATTTTAAAAGAAATAGAAAAATAGTTATTTATGCAATATATCGTACCTACATATATATAATTTAAAACGATACCTCATTCAATGTTGTAAGATGAAAAAATTACCTTTATTTTTATTTTACTATTTTCTTTATTAATCTATAAATATCTACGTGTATATATTTTTTGCATTGTGCTGTGACAAAGTTTTTGGGTTAAAGTGACTGTACTGTACCTAAACACACAGACATAAATGGCGAAACTATAAGCCCACGTACAGACGTCGATCTTTTTCCCGTTGTTTCCATATAAATCTTACCGTATTCGATTTCCGGACGGTAAGATTTATATGGAAGTGGCGTACGGTATAAGTACGGGAAAAAGATCGCTGTCTGAACGTGGGCTAAGGGATCCTCGAAACCCCAAAAACAGTGTATAAGTATAAAAATTATAATTACTATAATTTCTTCTCAGAAGTCATCACTATTATTTTGTATGCAACTTTTGCAACTGACTGAGACAGCTTTGTGAAGTAGGTAATTTACATTTTGATGTGTTAACCGTTAACAGTATGCGAACTGCTCATTGTTACCAGTCACTGTTAGTGCAGCTTTCAGTCTTAATTATTAATAAGAAATAAGTACCTATCTACAATATTCAACATCAGATTTCTCATAAAGTTAACATCATTATCCACTTCCCCGTGCAATTCCAATCGAGATAGCTGTTCTCTGCGGGGAGAGTGAATAAGAGATAATTCATACAAACACTACCTATAAGTATAACGTGTAGGTACTCGCATGTCTAACTAAACTACTTGACTGCTAAGCCTTCTTGACAACTGCAGCAATTAATACGGAAAAATTTCACGATGATTCATGAGGCCAAAAAAGACAGGACTAAAGTAAGTAAATTAAAGTATGACTAATGCGGCTGCGCGCTCCAGCGCGCCGGCGTGAGCCATCTACGGCTACGGCTTATTTTGCATGATGAAGGATTTACACTCCTTGTTAAAAAATATTTTTTGACATTTACCGAACTCCTAAAATCTCAAATCAAAATCATGAGATCCATTGTACGCTTGCCCAGTACATAGCGGGTCTTCACAAACATCATTGAATTGCTTCTTCGAAGCTTCTTCGTTATGATTGATTACATTCATCACAACGTAGGTACCTACCTATTTGGTAAATCACACATTTGATCGGAGCTGGCTTTGAACTCGTAATGTTCAATACAAAATTCTTAGTTCCATGGAACAAATGGGACACACTTACCCGCTTGATCGGATTCGGATCCATAGCAATAAACCCATTTCAAGGGGGTAATATGCATTCTACATACATGCTACCATATACTCCCAAGTACTAATCTAGAAGGTTGCAATAAAAATAGGCAAGTTGAAAGCAAACCGTAATATATAGCTTTTTACACGATGATATCATGACCGCGGGCAACGAGCCTAGAAATAATACTTCTTTTTAGGGTTCCGTACCACAATAGTAAAAAAGGAACCCTTATGGTGAAACTACGTTGTCTGTCTGTCACAGAAGTTTTTCTCAGCAACTACACAAGTTATCAACTTGTGTAGTTGCCCCCCCCCCCCTTTATCTCCGAAGTTTATGAACCGAAAAATCTGAAAATTACTAACTTATAGATAATTACTTATATTTTACGGAAAAAATAACACGAAAAAGAAGTGTTCAAAATTTATAGTTTTCGAGAAATTGACAAAAATCTTTAAAGATCTACTAAAATTAGGCAAGTCAAAATGGAAGTTCCATTCCATTGCATAGAATTAAAGTACATAAAAAAAATTTTTTTTGAAGTACGGAACCCTCGGTGCGCGAGGCCGACTCG
Organism: Tortrix viridana; assembly: GCA_963241965.1. Classification (NCBI taxonomy): domain Eukaryota; kingdom Metazoa; phylum Arthropoda; class Insecta; order Lepidoptera; family Tortricidae; genus Tortrix; species Tortrix viridana. The sequence continues at coordinate 53,212,417 of OY725171.1, read as the reverse complement.
CGCTTGACCGGTATTTTTATTAAGTACCTATAACCATATACTTAGATTAAATTTTAATGATATGGAAGCAACAAAGGCACTGTAAGACTAATAGACGCACCTGCAGGCAGCTAGAGCAATGGTTATCCATTTGATGTCGTCCCTCCACCTGCTTACCTTATGACCTTATGATGTTTCAAAATGATTCAAACACGAAGAAACATTGCAGTTGCAATGACTAATTTCAATTTAATTGAACGTTGTACGATAATTTATTCTTTATAACGTTCAATAAGCTTGTTTTCAGACATCTTGTTAAGTGTGTGAAAAAGACCGCACCTATTGTGTTTGTTCATGCTCTTGTAGATAATACGGCCGTTAACTTAATTGACTCATCTGCTTGCTAATTGCGGTGACAGAACAGTACATCACATAATGACGACTTATTTTTGCCGCTCATGAGGTTTTAACAATGAGCATTCGTTCTGGGGATTAGCAGGCGAGCCTCGGTGCACCCGAGTAGTTTTCAATTGCGTGTGAAAATCTAGAATTGGCCGATGTGGCGAGATGCGCGGAGCACAGTAATTGTAGCGGGAACGTTACCGCGTCGCCGGCGCCGCAATCTCGCTCGATTATGATGATACGGGCGCGCACTTACACCGAGCCTAATCAAAGGTTCCAATGCTCGAGTAGGTACGTGCATCTTATACATTTGTTCAGCGTTATTAGTTTTTTTTGTTGCACCAGAACCTTCATTAACCGGAGTATGCGTGCCATCAGTAGTCCCTACATTGTCGTTTTCTATTTGTTACAGAGCCGCCTAGCAACACCAATGGGGAATTGCCGGTAACAATCGAACACCAACAAGACAACAGCCCGTCCAGTAACTTGACCAGAAACGACGCTAACTGCGACAAGACCGGCACCTGTTATGATGGTAAATGTACTCACGAATTAAGTAATTTAAAAAGGTTAATAGGCAACACTAACGCTATTTTTATTCAGTTTCGGTGCTGTGCAAGGATACAAGGATTGCGGTTCAAGTGAGAACCAACAAACCTTTCAACGGGCGGATTTACGCACTGGGCCGATCAGAGACGTGCAACATCGACGTGGTAAACAGTGACCTGTTCCGCCTCGACCTGACCATGGCCGGCCAGGACTGCAACACGCAGAGCGTTGTGAGTATTTATCTACCTGTACCCCTACACTTCATTACCAACCACACTACAGAAATAGCTATTCAAAACTGCGCATCACCTAAACACTTCACACACACACACACAAACTTTACCTTACTCGGCACAGCAATAGTAGGAAAAATCCTAGCGAAAAAGAAAACGATTGAGAATTACCACTACACTAACGACTGGTAGGTATGTATTATAATGTATATATATATTTGTACTCAGTTCACATTCTCGAAAACGGCTCTAACGATTTCGATGAAGATGGCGACATGGGAGTTTACGGGGGCGAAAATTCGATCTCTCATATCTAGGAAAATTCGTTTTCCCCGTATTTTCACGCAAAAAGATTTCCCGCGCAATGGTTCGTTCGCAAGTGGTTCGAACCCCAGCTATATATATACCTTTTTTTTTGTTTTTGTATAGAAGATCGATGAAAATTCGGTTTCAACCCGAGCGACGACGCTAAATAAAGTTTGTATGGATGTTGGGATGTTTTTTTCAGTCACGCCTAAATAGTTGAATGGATTTTGAAGTTGTCACACAGATAGTTGTTATGCTGGATTGGCACCTTTTTTATCCCGGACTATTTGATAGTGTCCGGGGTAAAAACGATAAACGACTTCTACGCGGACGAAGTCGCGGACAAAAACTAGTAAATTATAACCATATATAGGCTATAATTTATGAACATTATGTATAATCACTGCTAATCGTGCGAAACCGGGGCGGGTCGCTAGTATTGTGTAAGTAATGCCGAATATAGACCTACTTGAGGGACTTTAATGATTGGTACTTTAAAATTTCAGACTGGAGTGTACTCGAACACCGTTGTCCTACAGCACCACAGCGTCGTTATGACTAAAGCGGACAAAATCTACAAAGTCAAGTGCACTTACGACATGAGCTCAAAGAATATCACCTTCGGAATGGTGCCAATAAGGTGAGTGTTACGATAGGAATACGTACACCTCAATGCTATTGTTATATATTCATCTTTTTCAAATTCTTCAGTAACAAAAAATCAACGAATAATTTATACAAACAATGACGCGTCACAGCAATTTCACGTGAGAACTGTGCTATTTACAAATGACCTCACATACGAATAGTTATTTAAAATTCAATCGCGCCTCCCACTGCATTCAAACAATATAACAATTAGATTTACACAAGCGAGAAATGGTACGCGGACGTGCGAGGCAACATAAAGTGTAATTTCACCTGACATTGTATGTAATTTTAATGAGGATAGTCGAAGAATGATAAAGATCGTGATTGTTGTCAATGAGGTACCTTAACTGCGAAGCAGCCCACAATGTCGCTACTTAGTGAAATGAGCTAGCTAGTTTGTATGCGAAGACATGTCCCAGTCAAATTCATATGTTTAAAATAAGTAAGTTTAATTGATAAGTTTCTAGTTAAAACGCAAAGGTATTTTTAGTGAAGGGGTCTAAAAGGTAAAGGAATATAACAAAGTGACTTGTTGTAACAGAGACCCGGAGATGATTTCCATCACGGCTGCTCCCGAGGCGCCGCCACCGCGCATCCGCATCCTGGACGCGCGCCAGCGCGAAGTGGAGACCGTGCGCATCGGGGACCGCCTCACCTTCCGCATCGAGATCCCAGAAGACAGTAAGAAAACATTTTTTGCAACCGTATCAGACTTATATTTTATTTTACCACTGTCAGTTAAAATAATACCGTTACGTATGCGTTCCAGCTCCGTATGGCATCTTCGCGCGCAGCTGTGTCGCTATGGCGAAGGACTCTAAGAGCACTTTCCCGATTATTGATGACGAAGGGTAAGTAAACACAAGGTTTCTACGATCAAAAGTTTACATGATCAGTGGTTAAAAACGGCTGGAACAATAAATCCTTTTATAATTTAAGGTGCCCTGTTGACCCTGGCATCTTCCCGGCCTTCAACCCTGACGGCAACGCTCTTCAATCCGTGTACGAAGCTTTCAGATTCACAGAGTCCTACGGAGTCATTTTCCAGTGTAATGTTAAATATTGTCTCGGACCTTGCGAACCAGTAAGTACCCACTGCCTAATTTTATTAGTACTTCAGGATGATTTAACTTGTTGAACGTTATTATACTTATATAAGAACATCGACATGTTACGAAATATATTGTATTTTAGCATAATGTATTTGCTTTCAGGCTGTGTGCGAATGGGGCAGAGAGTCCCTGGAGTCCTGGGGAAGGAAGAAGCGTTCGCTGCCACACAACGAGACCGGCGAAGCCCGCAGCAGCCAGGAAGAAGACATGAATATTTCGCAGGAAATTCTCGTGCTCGATTTCGGTGACGAGCGACAGAGCACAGATTTCCTACGCTCCGATAAGCCTGGCGGAACCGCGTCGGAGACTAGCTTCGGCGGTACGTAAATAACTGGATATTTAGCAGTTTATCTTGAAGTTTTTCAGGTAGATGGGTGGTTTAATGTGAGGTGATGTTTACAGAGAAAACGGTGACGATAGTGGAGCCGTGTCCGAGCAAGGGGTCGGTGCTGCTGCTGGGCGTGGCGTGCGCGCTGCTGGTGCTGCTGTACGTGGCCACCGCGTCCTGCTACTGCATGCGCAAGTGGCTGGCGCCGCCCAAGCACATGTCGTAGGCCGCTCGCCCTTTGTCTACATCCCATTGCCTCTCCGGCATCGAGGCACATGTGATACAAATGACTGACATTCAACAAAATTTTATCGTAATCAGGTTGTAATATCCGTCCATTCGATGTACGCAATATTTTGTACCTAACCACCGCGTCTTTTGCATTTACCTTAGCGGTAATCTATTGCATTTACAAGCATTTATTAAATATTAAGTAGTATAGATATATATATAGTATAGATTAGATATATAATACAATGAAGTACCTATTATGGGTGTTGACACCGACAAATTATATAGAGGCAGTACGGTAGAGCTAAATTAGACTTTAGATAGGTATATGCCTTTACATATTTTAGTGATGTTAACAATGCATTTATTAGTATAAGTATTTAATACTTTTTATACAATTGACCAGTGTTTGTACAATTATCAACATTTAAGCAAACAAGTTTGAAATTGCATTTTTGGAATAATCCCTAGGAATTTACAAAAGTAAACTTGCTTGTAGCACATATGAACTAAACGTATCGTGATCTGACATTAGGTAGTATGGAGCTTTTGCTACCCTACATTAGTTAAAGATGAAGGGTGTAGCTTCATGTTAATTAATATTATTTTTACCTGAGCGTAGATTTTGGGGGATTATTCTGAATCCAAACAACTTTTACTAGATAATAAATAACTATGACATCTTTATAATTATTTGTATACTAGGCATTTATCACATAGTTTAGTTAGTGTTAATGTTGTCTGCAGTGTGAGCGCATATACGCTCGTGTCACCTGGAGTGAGGTCACTCTGGCCACCCTTTGTATCTAAAATCGGGGTCAATAGAAATGGCCAAAGATGTAAACAATACGAAACTAACCACTTTACTTAATAACCATTATTACTCAATAATCATGTACTTCGTACATAGATCGAGAGAGATCTTTGCAATACGCTCGATTATTAGTTTTGTATTCATTTTTACTTCTGGAGCTGGCAGAGAGAAGAAAAGATTGGAAATTACTCCACCGACAGGTGCAAGGCTCTTAAATTGAGAGATTCATGTTTAGATTAAATAGCTATTAATAACACGTTTTATTAAACAAAAACACGCTTCATGTGATTTTGATGTTTTGTGTCAAACAGTACTAACTTGTTGACATTTTTGGCCATTCTATTGACCCCGGCTTTAAATACGCTGTTACCTGTAGTCGCGGCGTCAATTTGTTTCACGAACTTTCAGTTGGGTTCCGAAGAATAATCAACACGACGAAATATTTGTACTAAGTACATGGCTTTTGCAACTCGTCGACGTATTGTTTCTCCTAACCCAACTTGAGATTTCTTCTTTATTTATTTAGATTAAAATTAAAATGAACTTACTTATTTATTTTTTCATTATTTAACAAATGAAATAAATTTGTAGAAAATTTATGGACTTTTATTTTTCTAACTAACAATTTCACTATATTTCGTATTGGTGATTTACTATGATTAACACAGGTCTTGGTAACATTCGAAACAAAGTAAATATCATATTAGGTACTCTTAGACTAGACAACGTAAGATATAATATTATTGTTTCGCCTCCTCTATCATATTAGTCAATAGGTTATTGTACAGACTATTTAATATCTCTTCCTGTGATTTCACATCTAATTCCTCAGTTTTGCAACCAAATACGTCATCAAACTTTTTAATAAACAGGTGAGCCATTTTGTCGACGGTACAGTTCACACCCGTTTCTGCGCTTAAGGAAGTCACACCTTTATCGTCTATTCCGCAAGGGTCAATGTGGTCGAACCATTTCAGGTCATTGTTGCAGTTGAGTGATATCCCGTGGGTCGTGACATACCTGCAGGCATGTATCCCGATCGCGGCCACCTTGTTGTCTTCTATCCAAACTCCCGTGTAAGGCGACCTCTTAGCCTTTAGCCCTGAAACAGAAATACTAAATTACAAAAGCGACCAATAATAAGTAGGTAACGCCATTTAAATATATGAAAACGCAATTATGCATGAATAGGGATATAACTTAAACATCACAATGATAATATACTGCAAAAATACAAAGAACATTTTCTTTTAGCAAAAGTATAGATGAATGCAAAAGCAATCCCGCACAACGCAATGCGCCATAACTGTCGCCAGGCCGATAGACTGTTACCAAAACTGTTGGAGACCACGGCCTCGGCAGCCGGGTGTGTAAGGTCCGGCTTTGGCTCTGCCGACCGTGGGCCACTTCCCAACAGGGGTGGGGCGATAATTCGAGTAACAACGCCCAATTTCAATTTTAACAAAGTTATTCTTCAGTGGTCAAGTCAAGAACAGACCCACGCGGCGGTAGGGTGCGCATTTAGTGCGGTAAGCGGTTGCTCACCGCAAAATAGCGCAAGGTAGCGAAATAGTGAGGCATGAGTGCAGCAAGGATTTCGCAGGAGGAACCAGACTGGGCTCGACTTGCTGTTTCCTTCTAACGATGATGTTGTCTCAACACCGACGACTTCAACTTCCTACTTAACTTGTTCAGTTGAGTCCAGTTCAGACTCTTTTTCCAACTCTGAGAACTTACTTCATACTGATCGCTACCTGGTTATATTTCGTAAACCCTTACCAGAAAGAGAGCCGCCGCGTGGCAAGATATTTTTACAAGAGTTTGTTCTATCACATGTATACTATTTCGGCTGTATTTACTAAAGTAGTTGGTTTATGTATATGGGGTTGATCACTTCCTACGCTATGGGGTTGCCGCCCATCGTTCGGGGTGGTACCTACTGCTGCCAGGTTTGGTACTTGGCGACAGTAGGTCGTTTAAAGGGCTCAAGGGGGGGTTTTGTGTCCTGCTTTTACCTTAAAATCCCTCCCGGGCCTCTGAGGAGTGCCTGACATATGGCAATCGGGGTTGAATATAGGCCGGGCACCCTTTTTGTTCAAATGAAATACACATAAATATCATATATAATAACTGGGGCGGCAACAAATTAAACAAAATATATCCTAAAACCAACTTAATACCTTTATTTTACAAAAACCTTAAAATTAAGCCGTGCGAAGGCGTCCTCAACAAAAACATTGAATGAAAAGTAAGGTAACGTATGTGATACTTATATTTTCGCGAGGGATTTCTGCTTGGCTGGGGGTTCAAATATGTATAAACCCTTGGTTTCAGTTGGAGATTCAAGATAATAATGGTTTGCATTTTTTACATATACATACATTTTTTTTCAATTAATGACGTGACCTGAGGACTTATTGCCTAACGCACTCGCGATCGCGATCGCTTTCATTTTTGACAGTTGAAAGCAAGTCTGCCTACAAAATGAAAACAATTCTTCCACTTTCAAGTCGATCGCGATCGCGAGTACCTACGTTAGGCAATAAGCCCTCTGAGCTTGTTTCTGATCGTATTACCTATATAAAACAACTGGAGCAAGCTTAAAAATAAAAAAAAACTCGCTAAAATCGGCCTGGCTGTTCTAGCTCTATGCAGGCTCTGATGAGGTTTAAAAATGATGGAAAAAGCACAGGCATTGCAGCATTTCTTAATCAAACGTAGCATCCATCCCTAGTTTCTATTCGTAAATCAAACACAAGACTATTGTTAAGAGAAGTTTAATATATTCACTTCACTTTATCCATCCCTACTATCCATCCATACTAATATTATAGATGCAAAAGTAATTCTGTTTGTCTGTTACCTTTTAACAACAAAATGGCTACACGGATCTTAATGAAATTTGTCAAATAGATAGATGTTATTCTGGGGAAGGATAAAGTGTAATATGAAAAAAGCAATAAACGAGATCTACGCCAAAGAAGTCTTAGTTTTCGATTGCAAGGATCAACTATAAAAAAATTATTACAATTAGTATACATATATATAGCAAAGCAAACCCGCAGCACTATTATTAACAATTAGTGATCCGCCCCGGCTTTGCACGGGTAACTAATAATATATAATATATAACCTTAAAAAACCGTATGCAAATTGGTCCAACTGTTTTTGAGTTTTGCGCTTAGCAACACATTTAGCCATTCAGTTTTATTTATGTTATAGATGAGAGTAAAGGGTCTAGCAGGGTAAGGATAGGGATTTGGTCTCGTCAGAAAGTAAAGCAGGCGATTAGTCAACCCTAGATAATTCATAGATATTCTCTTATAGGGACCTCATCCAATTCCTTACTTTCTTAACTTTCCTGTGAGACTCTTTACTCAAAACAGAAATCGCAGCAGCACATTAAGTTTTGGGCAAAGCCATCTTGTTAACTGTACTTATTATCGCATATGTAGATTTTGTACGTAGATTTAAAACTGCTAATAAATAACACTAAAGGTGCTTTGTGAAATATTATTTATCAATAGTCATTCAAATATACATAAAAACCGGTCAAGTGCGAGTCGGACTCGCGCACTGAGGGTTCCGTACACATTTGGTTGGTTTTAAGTATTTGTTGTTATTCTATAGGGTTTGTTCTATAATCGTCCCAAATTTGACGCTGGTATGTTTTACCGTTTTTACGATACAACAAAAATAAAAATACATTGAAAAAAAAAACGTTTCTTGTATGAGGAGGGGGACCCCCTTTATTGTTTCACTTTTTTTCAAAAGATACAGCTCTTTATAGTTAGGACAGACAGACAGACAGACAGACAGACAGACAGACAGACGGACGGACGGACGGACGGACGGACGGACGGACGGACGGACAGACGGACGGACAGACAGACAGACAGACAGACAAACATTTCATTTTACTTATGAGAACTCTGCTCTCAGCATAATTATATTGCTTTTCATTAATTCACTTATGTCTTTTTTGATACTTCTGACTTCAAATGACACTCATTTCAAGTCAAACTAACCATTTAAGCAAAATTGAACATAAGTTTCTGAAAATTTACTTACTTACTTTATGGACTTGAAAACATTCATTGGTTAAATCACACAGAGAAAACAACTTAAAGCTGTTAAATTGTGAGATGTCATACCACGATGTCATGTCATTTTGGTTTAACAAAAACAATGGCAGGATATCCTAGAAATTGCCAATATTTGCAGTTACAAAAAGCTATTTTTGAAAGTTTGATCTGAATTATTAGTTTAACTAATACTTTTCCCCTATGCAGTTTAGAAACTCTAGACCTCTAGAACTCCAGACTTTAGATTCTAAATGAAAACCTAAAAAATGCTTACCAAGCTCATCACACATTTTTATGATGGTTTCTTCCAAGTTAGTGACATACCACTTGACACTAGTCTTAAAATGTTTTAAGTTGAGGATGGGATAAGCTATGAGTTGGCCTGGGCCATGAAATGTGATAAGGCCTCCTCTATTTGTTTGCCTAAACTCTGCACCGAGACTTTGGAGCCTTGCCCTTTCATCAGAAGGAAAGCCATTCCTGATCCCTAGAAAATAAATTATACATATTATAAAATTGACAATGTAATTACCTGACTTTAAAATCAAGGAATACACACATAAACATCTTATTGAGTGGCATTACTGTTTACCGTTAGATTATATAGAGCATAGAAACTATAAGAACTATTCGCACCCCCAGTAAAACACTGTATTATGTCGAAAAATTTCAATAATTTTTTTAATTGCAATAACTTTGATACAACATGAGATAACGATTTTTCATTGATTCTGAAAAATGATATATTTTGACTTAGTACAGTGTTGTACTGGGCGCGTGCGATTATAAGTCAGTGAAGTACAGCAAGAACAATAGGTGCGTGTCAATTTCTACAGTGCAGCGAGTCGTCCAACGTTTCCGAGAAACTGGGCAGAACATAAGAAGACCAGGAACCGGCAGACCGAGATGTACAATGGCTCGAGAGGATCGGTATAGAGCAAAAATACCGCAACTGATACAGACCTACAGTATACACCGGCTTATGCTCCACGAATAAGAGAGTATCCCAATCCGCGTCTTGTCCTTTCATCATAGCATCCAAATGCTTGCGAGCAAGAGCTCCTTGTATCTTAAAGGCGGTATCGAAGCTCATCAGACCCAAATTCCAGAACTTCACCATTTTGCTAAAAAAAATAAGTAATTTCTCAAGTTGGTCTAAACATTAAATTTATGTTTTTACTGTTTTTTGTATTACTTTCTCATTTTTTTTTACTTTGAAGGTTACACCAATATAGGTATCAAAACAAGAGAACGTCAGCCCAGCCAGCGTGCCCACAGACCGATTATATCATTATAAGGCCCACTTTCAAAATTTTCAAATTGACAAAATTACACAGACTAGGTACTGAATCTACCTATCTAAGGCTGGACACACACGATCAGTTAAACTGATCAGTTAACTGACGTACATCCAAAAGCTGACCTTGAGTTCGTATAATTTCAACTTACGATTTCAAACTCACGGTCAGCGTTTAGATGTACGTCAGTTTAACTGAACATGCGTGTCCAGCATAATCAAGTATCTACAGTAGGTATCTACCTACTAAAAGCGTCTCAGAAAAGCATGGTTCCATAACTACTAAAATCTACCAAACATACATGAAATTTAGACCCCTTCTATACGGTCGGGTGGTTGGGCCAACAGAGAGGGATGCAGCTATTTGTAGGAACGAGATGTAAATATTACTATCTCATTCTGACAGATAGCTGCGTCCTTCTCGGTTGGCCCAACCGCGCGACCGTATAGAAGGGGTATTAATATACTATTTTTTTTTTTTTTTGGATTTATGGCCTGGTGTATTAATATATTATACTATTTTACCATACATGCTCATACCCTACGGCCCCACTTCGGCGATTCGGGCGAAGGTTCGTGTTGGTGTCTCTTCCTCTATGATAATGAAAGAGAGGCTAGCGAACCTTCGCTGAATCGCCAAAGTGTGGCCGTAGGGTGAATATTTAATTTTTAAGTACCTAAGTAGGTAGATGTAGGTAACCTTAGACCATTTAAACCAAGACGGGCCTTACCCAGACTTTCCCCTCTGCCGAGTTATTAGATCAAAATGATCTTGCACGTTTATAAAAACTACCCATTTAGTCGAAAATCGTTTTCGGAAAGTAAGAAGCTTCAAGAAAATACCTTGTCATTGAGTATATACACCAGGAGATGCCTTACGCGCAATTATCTAACTACGAAAGTCTGTTGTCGTTAACACGCAATTGCAAAAATTACTCTTATTCCTACGCACTTACACCACTAAAAAACATAAACACTGACTTGAAATCACGCACGCAAACAAACAAAATATTTCATCTACACGTGCGTACACAAATAACAATAACAATACACATGCAAAAAATAGCAACCGGAGACAATGTTTGAACTTTTTTATATTTTATGGCTTTAATAATGAGTTAAAAAGAGATGTGCACAAAGGCTTTCTTTCCTTTTTTTTAAAGACTTCGTCCACAGATTATATACGAGTTACCGAGCGAATTTACGCAAGCCGTTTATAAATCGATCAGGGAATCGATATATTGGTGAGCAAGAAGTAATACACAAAACATGTAAAATGTATCAATATTAATCAATAAAAATAATAAAATGTAAAATGTTACGCCATCTTTCTTCGAATTTGATGCGTTTTGATTTTTGCTGCACGCTAACATAACACAACAACAAAAAACAAAGCGAATGAGCTGGCTCACCCAGTGGAACAGAAAGCACGCACTGCACTATACCTACTTCCAATAGATTTACACCGTGTTGGCTGTGCATATTGGATCTCACCGACTGGCTCCACACACACTCCACCAAAAGATGGTGAACATCCTTAGTGACTCCACATGTATCACAATTGGAAGAGTGCCCTTTCAATAAGATGTTTAAATTATTTAGAGGCATGTGACCAGAGCGCAGTCTATACTATATAAATCATAATCATACCTAACTAAAAGATTTCGTTTCAATTTGCTATTAATAAACCAAGGTAAATAAGGAGGTTCTACTTGTAGTATTCCTTAACAAATTCCTTTCACATTATCCATAAAATAAGATTTCCGCGTCTCATAAATTGTATATCAAACTTAAGCAGAACTTCTGTATATTCCAAATTAAATCAATTTAAATCTAGACTCTGCACCTAGCTTGTAGCTTGCTTGCTTGTTGCTTGCTTAAGCGTAAAATACACAGAGCACGGGCGCGGGTTGGGAGCGAGCGTTTTTTTGTTACATTGTGCGCTCTGTGAGACGGCCAATCGGAGAATGCGTGCCTTACGTTCAATATAACAGCAAAACAGAGATCCCTTCGCGGGCTTTTAGAGGTCCATTCAGATTTGACGTCTTAAAAACTTTTGACAATGTCAGTTAAAGAAGAAAAACATCCTACTTTTTGTTTCATTTCCTCTTATAAAATACGTAATCTAAAAAGTAGAGAAAGATAGCTGGTGCAAAGTTCATCTTATAGTGCGGTCTCTATACTAGTACTTATTCTGTGATAAGCTTGTAAAAAAAGGAAAGTGAACATTTACTGCTATATGTTTTTATTTAGGAATAAGAAGAGTCAGCCCTTAGGTCATTAAACCAAATTACAACTGCGAAATTGAATCGATATTGATATTATTGTCAACTCACCAACATCACTGGCGTTGACAGATCCAATTCAAACCTTGTGACAACATGAAGGATAATGAAAGACTAATACTATAAGGAAAGAGATGTCTTACTCGTTATGAATGCCATAAATAGAACAAGGTCAAACACACGTCTGTTGTTGTTTCTTATAGTCCGGTTTCTATGCTTTATTTTATTCTGTGGGATTAATAATTGCCAAGGAGAGAGAGAGATAGAGAGAGAGATGGCAGGCCAGCCGCAGAATATTATTACTTTTACTACTTGACGCTAGATGGCGCTTTATTCAATAACAAGGTATATGTTGTTCTGCAGTATGGGACACAATATTATCACGATAATTCTGATGCCATAGTAAAATACTGCCAGTATCTTCGAGTATCACGTGATAATATTGATAATGTAAATGTCCCAATAAGTCGAACGATACGATGCATGCTTTGCTTACCGTGCTTACAATTCAGTTTTACCGTGTTCTCTGGTCGTAGGGCGGTGTTTCGTACGTTACGTAAACCAGCTGTCAATATAAACACAACTATTTTTAAGTTATAAGAGCGCGGAAATTTTGATTTATTGGTTTAACCCGCTTCCTTCTATAATCGAGTTTATTTTAAATAATTATCACTTGGAATGTGCAGTGGCTGGAGTCGCGTAACTTAATTATTGTCAACGATCATCCAACTTCAGTTCGGATGAAAAATAACTCTTATGATACCAGTTTTATTATTTTGCTGTTGTATGTTGTGCAAGGAGGTACAGTAGGACATGTGGAATTCTCTGAAGCGATGACAACAAGGGTAAGTTATGTTTTTACCTACCTACCTAATTACATACTTTCTTTTTCTTTTAGTTATTTTTTAAGTAGGTACTATAACTAAAAAAATAAGCCTAAGCCTCGCCTAAGCATAACGTAATCTATCACCTACTTAAGATCAAACAATTTCCCGCCAAATATTTCCCGTACAACTTAGCTAAACGAGCCTTACTTAATCGGCCGTTTTCTTTTATCGTTAATTTTATTCGGTCTCGCTTTAACAAAAATTAGAAACAGAAAATGATAGAATAAAGCAATATAAAATATAATCGGAAACAATGTTCATTTTTTTCATTTTACACATGACTTACTCTAAATGTTTTTTTTTACTCTAAATATTTATTTATTTACTATACAGGGTGTCCCGTGATAAAGTGCACAAACGAATAAGGGTGAAACTACATGTGATATTATCACGAAAAAAAATTTTTTTTGAATTTTTTATGGGGTTTACTTTACAATAATAATTATTGTAAACTCTATGCAAAATTAAAAAAGATATATTTAATGTTTATTTTCATGTTCTCTTTCCTTTTTCTTAGCAAAATCTCACTAGTGGTAACATTTAATGATTTCTTGCACTAAAGCTACGAAACACACCGTGTTTTTCCAAAATTTCGTATGGTTATCGTAGGATAGGTATGTTGTCTGTTACAAATATCTACGATAGTACTGAATACATCAATTCGATATTGATCGACGCAAGATGAGTTATTAGTTATTACGAATTAAAATAAAGCCCCATATACTTAGCCCCATAGGTATCACAGATTACATATGTAATCTGTGCTCATATGCTAAGTTCACTGCCTTGACCTGCAATTACATGAAATTTGATGTCGCTATTGGTGTCGCCGGCGCTGAATGTGTTAAACTTTAGATAAAGCGTAAAATTCGTTTAAAGTTCCCTCGAGAACCTTACCTATTGCAATATCGCTAGTCTTAGGTACCATTGCACTTTTAGCTAGAATGCGTGAAACTACTTATGACTTATCGATCCGCTATACCATTGAACTTATCTACAGATAATTATAGTTTTAATATTCGAATAAAACTAGCTGTTAGGTAAACAGTTTAAGTAAAAGGTGAGGCAGGAAGAGAGCGCTTCCTGGCTCTGGCTATTTATAGCCGGTGGTGGCCCGAGGGTAGCGCAACAAAAACACGCCGCACGCCTGCCACACGCCGCATGTCGCGTTCAAACGATCCTGGAAACATTCTGCAGTGTATTAACTAATTTAGGCAATCGTCGTGTTATGTTAATTCATACTTTGTGTAAAAAGCACATCGATTGATTATAATACCAACTTACCTATCTCCGAATCGTAGTTATTGAAATCTGTAACTTTTCAAATGGAATATTTTCAAGAGTTTTATTACTTCAAAATATTTGACATTATGACACCCTGATGGTTCCAACGGAAGACCAGCGCTGACTTTAAAGCCAGCATTACGCTAAGTTGGGACCACTTCGTGACTAAGGTCTGTTTCAATCCAATTAGTTAATAATGTAAACAAACCGATTTTTTAAATTTGCCAACACAATCATTCACTTAATTGAATTAGAACCATATGCACATGTAATTCGAAGGTTTCAACTTGATATCTCCAGCCATGGACCAAAGAACGATCCATGTCTCCAGCAATATTCGTTTGATTTTACATTTTTAAATTTGATTTGAAAAGAATCAGTCCAAATGTGAGATTATTTGGTTTAAAAAACGACCTCTTATAATTTTTTTAATTATTAATTCAATTTAATGAATTCACAAGAACCGTAGACATCCCGCTGATCTAACTAGCATATCACTAACGACCTCGTATTTATTTCAGTTCACAAGAACCGTAGACATCCCGCTGATCTAACTAGCATATCACTAACGACCTCATATTTATTTCAGTTCACAAGAACCGTAGACATCCCGCTGATCTAACTAGCATATCACTAACGACCTCATATTTATTTCAGTTCACAAGAACCGTAGACATCCCGCTGATCTAACTAGCATATCACTAACGACCTCATATTTATTTCAGTTCACAAGAACCGTAGACATCCCGCTGATCTAACTAGCATATCACTAACGACCTCATATTTATTTCAGTTCACAAGAACCGTAGACATACCGCTGATCTAACTAGCATATCACTAACGTCATATTTATTTCAGTTCACAAGAACCGTAGACATCCCGCTGATCTAACTAGCATATCACTAACGACCTCATATTTATTTCAGTTCACAAGAACCGTAGACATCCCGCTGATCTAACTAGCATATCACTAACGACCTCATATTTATTTCAGTTCACAAGAACCGTAGACATCCCGCTGATCTAACTAGCATATCACTAACGACCTCATATTTATTTCAGTTCACAAGAACCGTAGACATCCCGCTGATCTAACTAGCATATCACTAACGACCTCATATTCATTTCATGACAACACAATTTTCAAATTACCCTCGTATGTAATGTTTACGAAGCTCATACTCGTATGTAAAACGGGACTTATTCGCATAAAAACATTATAAATTACATTATTATTTAGATGTTTAAAATTATGTGTGAACATTGCCAAAGTTTAAAACAAACATTAGAGTGGGAACTCTACAATACGAAAATTAATTTATTTTTCCATAATTCTTATTTTCAACCATCAAAAATCGATTAATTTAAGTCCAAGGAGCGTGCTGTCTTATTATTAATAAAAACGTTTATTTAACGAAATTCCATGTAAAAAAATATGCTTGCAGAAACTTCTCTTAGCTACTCTAACTAAACACATAAAACATTTTTGGCGGCATTTGGTTGGTGCGGCGTGCGTTGCCTCGGCAACGGCGCATAGGCCCTGCTGCCTCCGTGATGCGAATGCCAAGCTGCGGATCGATGCCGCCGCCCGTTTTTGCAGCTGCCTTTGATCCGTTGCGATGTGGTTGTGATACTGCCTTCTCCCGAGTATCCGATTCAGACATACTATGAGCTGACAACTTTCACGTATGTGTAAGAACAAGTAAACATTATTTTATTGGAACTTTTCTTATTAAGTTAATATATCGAGAGCTGCTTAACAAAAAATTGTCCATGCCTAAATTATCAAATATAACAAATTTGTATACATACGTAATTTAAATAGGCATAGTTAATTGACGTATCCGAGCGAGATCCGAATATTGAAAAGTTTGAAACAGGGAAATCAAATTGTACTACTTATTGGAAATGTGAGGGTATTCAGCAGAAAAAGGTAAAATATAGTTAGGCAAAAAAATATTTTTTTTGGTAATGTACCTATAGTGGTGATAATTTTAAAATTGTTGAAAGTAAAGCTACTCCTAGTCGAGCCATAGTTGTCTGAAAGAGTCTTACGAGTAGAAGTACCTTAGAATTAAACCAAAATTAAGGAACTTTGACTTGCAATAATTCTTAAACTACCGGTTCAAATTTAATGTAATTTAGAAATATATCTAATCTATCTAATTTGTAATGCCCTCTTGGTCACTGAAAATTTAGGCTTCTAGTTTTTTCCACAACGAAGTTACAGTTACAGGGGGTCGAAAATGGCCCGAATGATGGCTGCAGGAAAAGGATGAGCACGGCCGTGCACTTCCGTGCCTCCAGATAATGCCCTCAAAGATGCGACTGACAAGGAAATGTACCCAACTGTCCGGCTCCGATTTGATTTATTTTCGTATAAGTTAGAGATTAAGTAGTCTAAAATAACAGACACGTATTTTTTTAGCTGCCCAATCTATTGGGAGAAATTGTCCGCCAAAGTACTGAAAAGTGACTAAACCCTCTGTAACTTCTGTAGAGAATTTTCTTCAAGCAAATTGCTAGTTAGATATATATGCTCTATATATCTTAAAGGGATTAGTCCGCCTTTGTACATTACTGTAGGTATTTCTGTGTGTCAGTTGTTGTTATTTTTGTGTACAATAATAAATTTACATACATACCTACATACGTAACAAATAATATTATTTAAGCCCGGGCCACACCGGATGCGTATGCGTAGACGTGCACGTGCGCGTAGGCTTTCCACTGCGTTGTATAGTATGAATTCTCATACAATAGTTCACCCCGGCTTGCGTGACGTGCACGTGCACGTGCGCGTAACCCATTGCGGCTCTCATGAGACAAATCGGCTGCGTGCTGCGTGAACGCGTGCAGAGAGCGGAGCGGCAACCGGACAAGTGGGGATACGCACAGCTCGGTGCTGCGCGTGACTACGCGCAGCTCTCTTGTGTTTATTTACAACTCGCCGGTCACGTGTTGGTTTTGTTAAAGATGAGTCTCGAACTTAAAGAAATTGTGCGAAGAACTGCTATCAAACATGGCGAGGTGACAGAATAGTATGCTATTGCAAATGGCGGCTGGGTACGCTACGGAGCTGCAGCGTGTGGCGCGTAGACGTGCGCGTAGACGTGCACGTAGACGTGCACGTAGACGTGCGCGTAACCCGGTGTGACACGGGAGCTGCATACGTCTACGCTTATGTCGACGCTTACGTGCTGCATTACGCATCCGGTGTGGCCCGGGCTTTAACTACCTCAATACCAGAGTAGGTACCTACTTGTCAAATGTTTTTAAAGCCTATAAATAGTTTCCATGATTGGACCGGTCCGATGATATACTCGTAGCACATCTATGTGGACCAATGATCGCAATGGTATTAAGTGAGTAAAATAATAAAAAAAAAAAAAACAGATGGCCAGAACCTACTATTATACATTTGATCACAAATAAACTTCTTACTATTATATTATTAGTACATTAAAACAAATCGTTATATAATAAAACTTCTTAACATCAGTTTTTCCGTTGCGTGGTTTTTACAAGTATATCACTGCCGCCAAAAACGGACTTGCGCAGTTGCGCACGTCACTCGTTGCCGTGAAGCGTGGTGCGACTGGCTGCGCTGGCGCCTTTGGGTAGCTCAAGGTCACTTTGTGCGCTGTTCGGTGTCTGAGTAGCGTGCGTATTTTTTGAAATATGTAGGTGGTCCAAACAAAGCGTTGGTCCAACGATCGCAACCTTCCCGTAATTGGGCGCGAAAGAATATTAGCTTTAACTACTTCAAAACTAATCGCGCACGATTGTGCGCTGGCTTACCAGCACGCAATCCTGTACGCTCCTGAGAACGCGCGATAGAGCGACTGTGTAAAGTCCTCTAATGTACCACTACCCCGCAAGATGCGGCGGCCGAGTGAGTTATCACCGCTATCCCCGCTTATAATTATTCATGGGCCGGCCCCGGAACAACTTTCAGAAACTCCGGACCAACATCTGGCGTGCTTCTGTTAAATAATTCGCACCCACTTCTTCAAGGATTTGTGGAATCAAAGGATTTTTAGGCGACGGCTACATCCAATGAAGAAGTCACCCTGATTTAAAATTTACTATTCGCAATACCGACTTTTTGATTTTGTAGTACCTACTGGACGGTCGCTGACATTGACATATTAAGGTCCATTCGACTTCTTAAAACCTTGTGACGACGGGAAAGATAATGAAGGAACACCTATAAGGACATCTCTTTCTAACTCGTTATGAATGTCATAAATAGTAAAAGGTCAAACATACGTCTTTTGTTGTTCTTATAATCCGGTTTCTATGCTAATATTTATTCTGTGTTGTACGCGATTATTATTATTATTATTATTATAATTTTTCGGCACCACTCTACACGCAGTCGTTTCTGGTCTTCCGTTAAATCATGCGCATCCATCGAGTGCAAAGCTTCCGAATCTTCAGTTGCTCATGCAAAATGTTTTGCACTTGACTCACTCCTATGCCTAATACGAATTTGATGACAGGTCATTTTTTTGTCTGTCTCAATTAGTTGTCGTACGGTATCGACATTATTTTCAGTAACCGCAGTCACCGGCCGACCTTCACGTACATCGTCATGGAGATGATTTCGTCCACGTCTAAATTCTCCGAACCACGAATACACAGAACTACGATATGGGGCTTCATCATTAAACGCCAGTTGAAGTCTCTGACAACTCTCTTGTTGACTTAAGCAGCAGCGAAAATCGTAAAAAATCATTGAGCGAAAATTTTCACGAGTTAGTTTCATTATAATAATTAAAGATCGGCCGACGGGAGCAATTTATGTTACTTCAAACGTAATGACTAGTGTGGATATGTTAGGTATGGTTTAAATTAAAGTATAAGTAAACAAGATAAAATTAAACCTAAAACTCGACTACGAAAACAACCAACGATATAACGGTGCCTCTTATGCTATTTTTATTACTTGTATTACAAAATAATGGTACATTTCTTAAAGAACAACATTTCTTTTAGAGATTTATGCATTAAAACCTCACATTTGGTAAGAATCCAGGTAATTGTTTTACATTTTGCCTTAAAAGTTAAAAATGCGTACATTTATAATTCAAAAATCGTACTCAAAATTTTATTAGAAGTATATCTATAATATTCTTTAGTCGGGAAGTTGCTACCTGTCGCCGACCATTGGACCGCCGACCGTGGGGACTCGATAAAAAAATCATACATTTTAATAGGTATATAAATTGTGCACGAAATTAAATAGAGTCATATCCATGTAATACTTTCGTCATCAAAGTGACATAAAATGCTACCGGTGGCCGATCACTAATTATAATAGCGACACACAATTGGGTAGGTAAAGTTTTTGGAAGAGGTGTAAATTATATATTTTTTCGATAGTCGTCATCCTAAAGATCAAGGAACTGCGGCTCTTTTATTTTTATTTCCTCTAATATTTTAGAAATATTTTTTTTAGTTATTAAGTTGACATTTGTACACTTTATTGGCCGACAAGCTTGATGCCTTCGTACTTAATGAAAAAGAAAAAAAAACTGTCACTTCTATAACCGTCATTGTCAATCAAAGTAAACAAACGATTTAATTCAACGACTCTTTTCTGTTTGCTTGCGTTTCATGAGATCAGTGTTTTTAGAAATATTTTAACGACCTCAGAACGAACTCCGGACTTTCGATTTTGCCGCTTTGCTCCTGCTTTGCTCGCTTTGACCTTTGCACGATATTTGGACTACGATTTATTTTCGACCCCTTTGGCACTGCTTCTTGGACACCGATTTCTTCCTTTCACGGCAACTCTTGCCCTGCTTTTCGATAGCCACGAGAGCACGTTTGAATCGTATACACGCAATGAATTCAAGCAATCCCACACGGACTTTGGAAATGGAGTATTACAAAGATTTACTCAGATGCTTGAAAGAATGGCATCGTTTGTTTACTTTGATTGACAATGACAGTTATAGAAGTGACAGTTTTTTTTTTCTTTTTCATTAAGTACGAAGGCAACAAGCTTGTCGGCCAATAACGTGTACAAATGTCAACTTAATAACTAAAAAAAATATTTCTAAAATATTAGAGGAAATAAAAATAAAAGAGCCGCAGTTCCTTGATCTTTAGGATGACGACTATCGAAAAAAAATATAATTTACACCTCTTCCAAAAACTTTACCTACCCAATTCTCTGAACCCCGCCAAATTGAAAAAACAATTGACAGTCTCGTAAATTGAAAAGTAATATGTGACGTTCTCAATATAAAGGGACCTTATGAAGGCAGGCGGTTACGCCGTTTTTAGAACTGTTACCATAGTATTCGTATAGTTACAAGAATAAGAAGAGCGTAACTGCCTTCCTCCATTAGGTCCCTTTATATTGAGAACGTCACATGTGTTCATAGAGAGTTCCATTTTCAAATTCTGTTATTGCTTTTTTAATTTATTTATTGTAAGTGGCCAGTTCCAGAAACTTTCAGTATGCCCCACGTAGCTCCATACAAATAGTAACAGTGTTATGCGCAAAATTTGATAATGACCCAATTTTCGTGCTTTCGTGTAGCAAAGGGAGTCTAGAGGACAAGAACTTAATAGTTGTTTATTTGTTATGCAAGGCTCCAAAGTTGTTATTTGGCGCCAGTGCCAGTATTAAATCCCGAGTTAGCGAAGGATTCTAAAATTGAACCATTAGGGTAGCGAGTGGTTAAAAGTAGTAACCTCAGCGTAACGAGGGATTCAAGGCCTCGAAACCCAAATAACTTTGCTGCCATGTGAAACACACAATTTTTCACCTCACCGAGCGAGAAAATCACTGAACTTGGTGTTTGAAAAACAATTTCACGAGCGTCCCATCAGTTGTGGCCGTGCTCGCGCAGCGCCCTATCCGGCATACCATTACTTTCCACACTAGCGGTTAGCGGCAAAGCAGGCTTTTTCGAGTTGGCGAGGTGAAAATTTTTTTGAAGGCGACTTCGTATGGAGCTGAGAAAAATATTACCTTATACCTAATATTACCTTATCTATTAGGATAAGATTCCCTGAACTATGACAGTTGGACAAACAGGTGTGTACGGGGCTAGGCTTAAACCAAAGGTCCCATTTTTCTCTTCAAAAATATTCTGGACGGTATAGATTATCACGCAGAGCAGATTAAGTACCAATTTCACCAATCGATGTTAAATGTTAATCGACTGTTAGTTCTTACATTTTGACAGTTGAATGTATGACCTAAGAGTCGATTAACATTTAACATCGTATGGTGAAATTGGTACTTAGAAGTGCAGTTTCACATGCTTTTGTATTTGACAGTTTATTAAATAAAACAATTTAATTTTAATAAGTGCAAATGTACCATGTCTTCTAAGGGCACGACTACAAGCAGTCAGGTCGCCCAGTGCGCCACTGGACTAATGTCGATGTGCTTGCTTACGTGAGAGAAAACGAAATAGCGCTGCTTCCTGTTCTGGATGACAACTCTTGTTCTCGGTTATAATAATGTATACCGTACATACCTACTCTTTGCCAGGGCCTCTTCCACTTTTTTCATTTTGCTTTATACTTTCACTATCTGTATGTCTCTTTACTCACTAACGGCCGCACTCAGACACGTCAATTAAGTTTTAAGTTTCGTTAAAGTAGCTGCTGTCACTTTCTTTGCTGTAGCAATAGAATGATGCAGCAACTTTAATGAAACTTAAAAATTAATTGACGTCTCCGAGTGCGGCAGTAAGTAAGTCTCAGGCAACACTTATAGTTGTTTATTTATATATTATAATTATATTTAATTATATTATTACGTGCAAAACGCCGTGGTAGCCTATTGGTTTGACCTGCCGACTCTTAAGCAGAGGGTCGTGGGTTCGAATCTGGGCTCGCACCTCTAAGTTTTTCGGAATTTATGTGCGAAATATAGTTTGTAAATTTACCATGAGCTTTTCGGTGAAGGAAGAACATCGTGAGGAAACTTGCACACACTTGCAAAGCAATTTGACGGTGTGTGCGAAGTTCCCAATCCGCACTGGGCCCGCGTGGGAACTATAGCCCAAACCCTCTCATTGTGAGTGGAGGCCTGTGCCCAGCAGTGGGACGTATATAGGCTGGATTATTATTATTATTATTTATATTATTGCAGCTGTTTTGACGTGACACCGCCGTTTTCAGATGTGGCCGCAGACGGGCGCGCGGTGAGATGAGCGCGGCGGCCGCGGCGCGCAACTACTCCTACGATGAGACCATACAGGTATGTTTACAGAAATGCCTACAGCTTGTACAGTTTTTTTATCTACCTAGTTACAGATTCCTCCAGAAGGAGGAAAAACAATTTTATTTTGGCATTTCCCATGTACTTATTTCCTATTGTAAAGTAAGGGTGATTTTTTTTCTTCCAGCATCGAATAAGGTTGAGTAGCTTTTTTAACAAATTTTAAGTAAATAATATTTATTAAAGTAAAAATTAACTAAACTATAACTAAGCTACAAAATTAAACTTTACTTATTCTAAAACTAAATAAGAGCTGAAAAAGAAAGAACCCCCGTGGCAAGTACCACAGATGCTGGCAGCATTTCCTCGTTGTATAGCAATGCTTATACGTTGCCCGGCGAAGCTGCCAGCTCTGTGGTCTCCGGTATGCAGTAGCTCTTGAGAAACATTATTACCTAGTATATTATTTTCAATTTTGAGGTTTGAGGGACCAAAGCCTAAGTGTGTCATTTACTGTAGAGTGACGGTTCCTAACTTCCCACCCCATACAGTCAAAACTACAAATGCAAAAAATCTGGAAAATATCCATTTAAAGCATATAAATGAAATAGCCGGTCAAGTGCGAGTCGGACTCGCGCACCGAGCGTTCCGCACAAACTTGTAGGCATGTAAATAGTTCGTAAATCACGGGAATACCATATAAACAAAGTCCAGTATAAACTGACACGCAATCAGTATGTACTTTCGTACTTAGTGAGTGTCAGTTTATATTGGACTTTTTTATGTGTTGTAACTACAAATTAACGGTTTTCGGAATTTTTCCTTTAATTGTGCTATAAGACGTTGCTTCTTGCCAAATTTCATGATTCTAAGTCAACGGGAAGTACCCTATAGGTTTTGATTCCCTTGAGATTCCCTTCAATATGCGGTATAAACGGCCGTATCTTTTGATTGCGTTGACTTAGATGTTTGATTTTTTCACTGATCCAAGGGATTGCAGACCTTAGTATTTGATATTAATTTCAACTTGATACCTCCACGCGTTGCTGAGAAAAAGGGTCTTGACAGACACACAGACAGACAGACAGACAGACAGACAGACAGACGGACGGACAACAAAGTGATCCTATAAGGGTTCCGTTTTTTTTCTTCATTTGAGTTACGGAACCCTAAAAATTATCAGAAAGCAGGATTAATTGATTACTTATTGAATTATAGTATAGGCGGCTAAAATCTACAGGCGACTCTTAATACTGACGCCAATTTTCCGGTAAACAGTGTTGTTTGCATTGCCGCGCAAAACACGGACAGTCCCAGACTCGCCATTTTAAATAGATACCTACCTATATAGTATCTGTGATCGAAATTTGTAGTAAACCACTTAAAAATAAACTCTAAGATAACAGCAGTAAAGTTTATATATAGGTGCTTGGTATGCGAAAGTGCTAAAACTGCAGGCTCTTCATGGCGGGTCGTAAACGCGATTTGGTAGATAGGATACGGTTGAATGGAGTTCTTATATGATTGGCTGTAGGGTTGTTTTTCATTTGTGTGTAGGTGTTTCAGGGGAATAGAAGAAGTTTTTCAGGACGGGCTATAACGTCACATTAGCCGTCACGGGCGCACTTACCTTTATTAATGCGGTACAAGGCCCGGCGCTCCGCTCCGCTTCACCGCGGCGCGGGCCGGCCCGCTGCTCCGGCTCGAGGCCTATTAACATCACTTCACACACGTTACGGTTAAAGGATATAGTGACGTACTCTTTATCGCAAGTTCGGCCATTTCAGACTAAAGGTTTTAACTACGAACGTTGTCTACTTATAATAGGTATTATCTGTTATCTCGCTACAATTTATTCGTCCTAAATCACATTAGCTAATACTGATAACGGAATCGATTCACAATCAACTCACAATCCTCTTAACCGAGATTGAACGAAATGAAATCTCAATCTACAAATAAATAATTGTAGTCATAGCCACGAGTACTTTCAGTACCTATGTTGATTCAGTTCTGGTTCTATATTAATTAAACCAAAAAGAAGATACATACATATGTGATACGTTTTTAGTAGCATTTAAACCGGACAGCCTTAAACATGACAATAAATGTAAGCCGTTTTTCCATTAAAATATGTAATACGTATACTAGTAAAACGTGTCGTATATGCATTTTCGTGGTAAGCAAGCAAGCAAAGGTTTTTATTGGCATTTAAGTAGTACAAAAAACCTTTTATAAAACTGTTTTTCATAATCCAGATCCCGTTTAGAAACTGTGCGTTCTTGCGTTCCCCATAGTCTCGGCGCAGCCTTATCTTTGCAGATACAATATTCGCTGGGGTCTGCGACTATCTATCAGGCGCGACCCACATTGCCCGCCATCTGCCGGGAGCCTCGCGAGCCCTCGCAATTATGCCGCGATACGAGTGCTTCTTGTACTCGACACTTGTAACGGATAACGATTGCAGTGGGAATGAAAACAACTCATCCGATGTACTGTTGTTATTAACCCGCCATGAATCGCTTCAAACTATCGCGGTTATTATTTATAATACTAATGGGCATTTGGAACGGTTGTCACCAAATGGACCACGCAAGATGCACTGACTGAGCGTTTCTTCACTGATCGATGGCTTGTCGGTGCGCCAGGACGCAGATATGGGTTACAGTAAGATAGAAGTAGGAACATAGAGCTCGCTCCAACCCGTAACTGCGTCCCGTCGCGCCGACACGATATCGGTCAATGAAAAAACGTTCAATGGCTACCAGAGCAGATTAAATGCCGGACGATTTTGAAGGACGAATGGCACAATAGTTATTTGGCACAAGAGCCAGATTTTTTCGCAGATCAAGATTTTTGAACAACTCGCTAAGCCCCTGGTTCAATTTTAGAATCCTCCACTAACTCGGGATTCAATACTGGCTCTCGCGCCAAATAACAACTTTGCAGCCTAGCATAAAAAATAATTATTACCATTGCCCAGAAGTGGGATACCCGGATAGGGTAAAAAACCAGACAAGAGCATGTCGGACCATGCTCATTGCAGTGTAGGGTTCCGTCACCATTACTACAAATAAACATTTTGTTTTTTTGTCATGTACCTAAGCACAAATTTACGGATACGCATACGGAATTTTTGCCAAATTTCATGTTTCTATATATTCTATAGGTTTTGATGCCCTTGCATATGCAGCATAAACGACTGTATCTCTTGATTGCGTTGACTTAGAAGTTTGATTTTTTCACAACTCCCAAAGGATTGCAGACCTGAGCATTTGATATTAATTTCAACTTGATACCTTCACGCGTTCCTTAGAAAAAGGCTCTTGACAGACAGACGGACAACGAAGTGATCCTATAAATAAGGGTTCCTTTTTTCCTTTTGAGGTACGGAACCCTAAAAAAGACAATAAATGGGTTGTTACCGCGATTTTAATCAGTTAACTAGTTCCCAAATTTCTCCCGTGATCATGACGATTGCAAAATCGTCGAAATATTAGGAATTCGTCAATTAATTCCAATCGCCGTCATTATCCTGTAATAACTGATAAACAATTGATTAATTTAATTATCTTGTACAAAATACGGCTATCATTATCACTATGTGTAGGTTACAAAATAAATCAGCAATGTCGCTTAAGAAATATTTATGAACCAGCTTTAACGTTCTGATGCAGACTTAATTAAATAAAAAGAAAAACATTCGACCCCTATTGGAAAGCCGCTTGATTACTTTTATCAGATACCGGTGGCCATATATTTCGATTCAGCTATCTTTATGGCCGGAAATTGGCATAGTGAATTTGATTAGCGGGCTGTTTCGGAAAGGGTTGCCGGACCACAGGCAGGCTGCGAGGCGAACGCCAGAAAATCGAATTTTCCGCTCTATGCCCCCGCGTACCCGCGCATAAACCTTTGTACCTTTGCCAGGTTTTAGAGCGTAACGTAGGTATACAAAAACTTTGTGACACGTTCCCCTAATAGACACGAATTTCAGTGGACTGCCGAGTTTCCCCGCAAACGTTGGTGCAAAAAGATGTTTCATCCAATTGAGACCGGACCGAACTTTTGAAGTGTTCTCGTTTTCATTATGTTATGAACCACGTATGGAACCACGTATACTTACTCGTACCGCAGGTAATAGTTAAGTATTTGGTTCAATTATCTGTCCTCAAAACAAAAGAAGTCAGGTACTAACAGCATCACTGTTAACTGGTGACAAGATTTATAAATGGTCAGTTATTAACTGTGTTGCTGATAGTACCTATATTTATTCTACCAGTATTCTCGTAATTGATAAACACGGTCTGTGGGTGTATTCAAAACACACTCCGAGAGATTGTTGAATTTAGGAACCGGGTCAACACTCAACATTTATTCAACATTGAAAAGTCTTTCTCGTGGAATTATAAGCTTTTTTGGTATTAAGTTCATCATACGCTTCAAAATTATTGTGTGCTAATTGTTGTCATTATTGTTAGTATTATAATAACTTTCTCAAAAATTAAAAACGTTATTAACTAAGATATTCTAATTAAACCAAAAGGAGCCGATTTCAAAATGGCCGTAGTCTGATAATGGCAATTGGGATAAAAAAAAAAAACAAAAAGAAATACTTGCACTTAGTCTTCATAAATTTTTTTTCGAATAAAGTTATAATGCAACGTTAATGCAATTTTAAGTTACTAATTTAATGTATATGCAGTATTTGAATCAAAGATTTTGTCTAACTTATTTAGTTTAGTTTATAGAAACACAATTTTTTTAAATGTTTGTTACCTCATAACTCCGTCATTTATGAATCGATTTGGAAAATTCTTTTCTTTTTTTGAAAGGATATACTTTCAGATTGGTCCCATTTCCATCAGGTTAGGGATCTGATGACGGGATCCTGGAGAAATCGAGGAAACTCTTCAAAAGTTATAGGCACGCGATTTTAGTGTTTCCTGTAAGACCTTAAGACTTTGCATTCTAAAACCACTTTTTGGTGAAGAGGAACTGATGATGAAGACCAGAGATGACCCCCGGAACTCCTTGGTCGAAGGTGATTCACGGGCAGCAATGAAATTTCTTTATTATGAATATGAAGGTGCAACTAATGGTGAAGTACCGGGAGAACTCCTCAATGATTAACGGCCCTTTATCTTGGACAGCGATATTTTGTTAAGGGTGATGAGAAATTGATATTAGGCTATTTGTTTCTTAATGTAATTATCTATATCTATATGTGTTTTAGTTAAATACATAATAATATTAGGTAGGTACATCACTGAAAACCGAAAAAAACATTAACAAAAAAACGTCTTCAAAAACCCACTGAAAAGGGTTAAATAATGACCAGTCTAGGAATTGTCTACTTGGTGCATAGTACGAGTAGGTATAATACATGAAATATATCAAAGTCGGTGGCAAGAATCATATTATCACGTCACAACATTGCTATTGTGATACCTACTTGACATCGGCTTGGATATTACTTAATGTACCTACCTACTCTGTGCACCAAATAGGCAATCCCTAGAAGGCATAAACATGAGTTAATCTACAAGTATCCATTTTTGACGGCGAATAATTACTTACTCTTTCTTAATTATCTATTAATTAATTAAGTTCAGTTCTCTTTTGCAATAACATCGGCCATTGAAGTATGCATGTGAAGATAAATACTGATTTCTGAAGAGTTCGTACCAGGAACAAGAGTAATGGAAATTCATAAGAAATGTACTTCTTAGTTTTAATTAGTACTTGCTTATTTTGAATATTTAATATTTTTTGGTAACTATTGTACCTCATTAGATAGTTAGTAAACCAAGGAAGTTTTTCCAGTGACTTGTACGCTGCATGTCATACATTTATAAAAAAAAAAACACTGTCTTTTAATGAAGTAATTACTTTTTTGTGTCTTTTTATTGGAGTTTTATTAAACATGACATGTAGCATTATGTGATTAGGTTTTGGTCATTACATGAAATCGCTGACATTTTAGCTTTCAGAAAATACATTAAAGTGCATAAAAAAAATTTATTATCTTTTTTTTTTTATCTATTTTATTTTTTTATCTTATTTATTTTTTTATCTTTTTTTTCGAACATGTTCCGCAATTTCGAAAAAAAACTAAAATCTCAAATATCTCAGAAACTAATAATTTTCGGCTAGGGTACTAAATGACCTAATTTGTTCCAAATGAGCTCTACTATGCCTCCTTAAAAGGAATGTATCGAATATCCAGTCACCCGTATAGCTATGTCCACACCTGTGCGCTTTCATGTTCATCTTGCGTCTTCCCCTGAGTAAAACAGCGCATGATGCGCTATTTTACTTAGAGGAAGACGCAAGTTGAACATGAAAGCGCACCTACAGGTGTGGACTTTGCTTATGATTAGTAATTGACGCTTGCGACACGCCTTGCGATATAAGTAGATGTAGTAGAAAAATAAAAAGAAACTTACAAACTCTTTGGTAATTGTAACGGCACGCTCATGTTAAAGATAAATACCAAAGTATTATATTTGGTTTGTTATGATCACGTAATCGCATTCTTATTTTTACTGTATTTATAAATATATGTATATGTAGCTGTGCTCACTTGCCCCCCAGACGTCGATCTGGGCCGTAGAGTTGACATAGAGGTCGGCTAGACTTCTCCAAAAATAGAAGTTCAAAGTTAAGTGAGTTATATCTTTCTCTCGATTTGATCACGAAGAAAGAGTAAAAAGGTAGGGTATGTTTCGAATTTAGTGCTTCAGAGTAACGTCCCTTACCCTCTGCTTCAAATATTCAGCGCCAGTGACACGCCTGCAGTTTTCAAAATACTTACAATTGCCGGTTGGAGGTAGGGAATGCAAATTCAAATTTTCCGAAAGATAAAGCGGCTCGGTTACGGGGCGTAAGGTTTACGGGCCCCGGGAGTCTTCGTTGAAGCCTACGATTCTGCGAAACTCTAGCGCATCTTTGTCGTATATTATCAGACAAGGATGGAAGATGGTAGGGTAGGGCCTATAGTGTTTTATTTGGTATTTTGGCGCCCCTAACCATATGGCGCCTAGAGCGGCTGCTCCATACTAACATAAGTAAAAATAAGTATACTAGTATACTCTACTTTGACTCTACGTCTAAGATACGGGTATACTAGGTAGTATTTAACCCTAGTTTAGACATAATGTATCTGCATACAAAGCCTAATAATATTTTGTAATACGCATTAATTCATAGTCAAGTTCATTTTTATTGTTATATTAGTATACATATCTTTGGATCTTTATTTAACCTCTATGACTCATAGAGTCTATGTATTAAATACAACTTTATTTGTACTTTTTAATGAAATTATATGATTTTAAATAAATTAGTTTATTTTGGGTTTATCATTTTGAATGATGTAAAAGGGAAAACGGGGACGAGTTTATAATAAGAATGGCCAGCGGTTACCACTATTTCACCTAAGTAGACGATACATTTTGGGCTGAACTTCTCTAGCTACAGTCGGTAACAAACTTAAGCCCAAAAGGGTCCATATTTAAGTTACAATGATTATCTACTGTATTAAATCAAGTTAGCCTAACATATGTTAGGCTAACTTGTTTTCCATAAAGTTATTTTACGAATATATTATATTCGTAAAATAACATTATGGAAAACAATAAACATTTGACCATTTGAGTAAAGTTTTCGTGTGGGTTTATCATAGCCAAAATTGACAGCTTTGAATAGAGTTTAGGTACTAAGATTAACCAAGCTAATAATAATCACTAATCACACTGCTACTGCATGTTAATAACGTTAGTAAAGTTCTGATCTAAAAATTATTAATAAATCTGCCATCTAGTATCTAGTAGCGGCACTAGCAATAATTTCCATCGCTATCGATTACGTCCATTCGAACTAGAGGGCGTTAAAAACCAAAGTGGTTAAACGCGTAATGTCGACGTTCAGTGTATTTTTTATTATGTAGGAAGTTTATGTATGATGTTGTACAAAGTCTCATTTGACAGCGCTGCTTCCGTTGCATTTCCATTGTAATTATTTTATAATGTTATTACCTTAATTCAAAATTTATAAACTAAAACGACTAAAACCCGACTTAGCGATTAGTATGACAATGTATGACGTACTTACTTGTTTACCCTTTTAATTTTTATATAGCCTAATAACAGTCACTAGTCCTTAATGAATAATTTCTTATTAACACAGTTTCAATAGTTTTAGTCTCTTGGTCACTGAAAATTTAGGCTTCTTGTTTTTTCCACAACGAAGTCACAGGGGGTCGAAAATGGCCCGAAGGGCTTCGGGAAAAGGATGGTACGGCTGTGCCTTTTTTTTGGTCCACTTGGCGGGGGCACTGCCTTGCTCCCAGATATGTAGGCAGGTACCTACTTATCACGTGCAGTTATCAACCATTCGTCCCTATTATGGCGCATTTTCATTGGTCGTTAGCCCGCATGCTAGTAGCAATCCATTGACCAGTAGGTTTTCACATTATTGAGGCGAGAGCTATTGTAACGACGCAGTGTACTACTACAGGCATGCGGGCTAAACGACCAAAGAAAATGCGCCATTAGGAAAGCGGACGCAACATTGCCATTAACTCGAATTCGGTTTCACAATCCCTGATTTTCATACAAAATGAGTAAACTCGCACCTGGGGGGCAATCTTTGTCTTTCTAGCAAAGTTTCACTCGAAACTGAGCAAAAACGGTGTAAGTACGTAACCGTATTCTTGAAATACGAGCGATAGAAAATTTAAAAACGTATGGTCCACACCATTTGTTTTCATTTCTATCATTAGAAATTTGTTTTGACATTTGTCTGGCAAAGCAATTAAAACGTCTTTATTATATTATCTTTGGACAGAAGTTAACGGAACAAACCTCAAATATCATAGACAACGAACCATCTAAATGTTTCATTTATCAGTTTTCATAGTAAATGTTTTAGGTAAACAGTATTCAAAACGCTGAAAGTGCACAAAAAAAACAATATTCTCGCCACATTTACAACTTCTAATTATGTAATTTGCCATTTTGGCTACGGAACTCTAAAAATGGAATGCCAAACGAAAGGCCATTGTTGATATCCATATTATGCATATTGAGCGTAACCGTGTTTTTAATATACGTTATTTCAATTGTTATTAAAACATTTCTAAAGATTTAATATACAAATTAGAAAGTCAAGTGTTCACTAAACGCCAAGATCGATATCCGGAATGATCGAAACCTTGGTAATAACAATGCTATAATGGTTATAAAAGAACAGTTATAAACTACTATGGAAATACTCATTATAGAACAGTTTTCACACTTTGGTTATACTATGGGTGGCATTCTGATACTGTTAACGATATATATTATTGGTTTATATGTAGTACGCGAGTAGGAAAACATTATTTACAAAACCGTACGCTTATTATTCTGTAGCCATTACTCGTCGTTCAGTGTCCATTTGTCGTAATTAACCGTCGAAGGTTAATCTAGCCATGTGTCGCGACGCACTAAATCACGCACTCGCTCTGGGCTGGATAAATCCATGCGCCTAACGAACCCTAGTTAACCCTCCCTTTCACACTTCAGTCGCGAGAACGAGGAATAAAAGAGAGCGCAGGACCAGGATAGAAACAGAACTTCTAATTTTGAATATGAAAATAATTATGAGAATGGTTCTATTTCTATATACTTTATGCTTCTATAAACTTCTGTAATTTCGGTTTTCTTTGTAATCTATATAGGTAAAGAACTATTTTCTGTATTTATTTTCAAAATTATAGGCCTAGTAGTTTCGGAGATAAAGGGGGGTATTATTTTCGCTAGAGTTGCGTGCCCCCCCCACTACATTTCCTAGGCAATTTATTTTGTTCTTTATAGTTTCTTATGGTTCGAGCCGTAGCCCGATGACGTCAGTGTCTCCTGACTGATTCGTTGTACACGCCTGATCACCGCGATGCTTTTACTGACACACTCTCAAACGGCGGCACTCTCACTTTTAACATGAAACCGTTTTTATCATGGGGTTAAATATGCTATACAAATTAATTCAGTCTGCAAATGACAGAAAGCGGTTAAAATTCATTTGTAAGATTTAAAATGAACAAAAAAATAATTATATGTGAAGCTTGTAATCAAATTCAAGCTTATGAGCTCAGGCTATAAGTATATTGTTATTGTACCAACCAGTTGTACCGAAAATTCGTTGCAGGTGTTGATGTACTGTAAAACATGTACAACATGTACTCGTACGTAAATAGCTTACTTGCACTAAAATGTATATCCTTACGCGTATTTCATAGACAAACAGGCAGGACACACAAATATTTAGGATCTACTTCTAACGATAACACGCGGTAAGATAACGCTTTTGGGGACGAATTTCGGCAAGTTTTTCCAAATTGTGACGGTTTTATTAAAAATATAGTTGGTTTGATAATACAACGAAAACATTTAGGTGAGATTATTTTCAGTTACCTATGTGAAGTAAGGTTAAAACTAACTAATGTATATTAAATACTTGTAGCCCTTGTAGGAAATATAACTGCAAGCGAATAAAACTGCCTACCGCTGATCCCAAATTTTCGCAAGCACTGAATTGAGAGGCAATGAACGATCCCCTTCTCACAATAGTAATCCCAAAGTGCGGAGCCGGTGATATATACAGGGTGTCCAAACTGCAGCCATCGTGCCTCATTCTGCTTCGAAATGATGAGATCAAAGACAAGTTGGCATAAAGTAAGATTGTGAATGTTTATTTTAGGAAATAGTTGTTTTAAAGAGGTCTTATTGTTAAACTAACCTCTTAGATTAACCAGGCGTAGGGTGACAATAATTTCGGTTGAAAATTAAATCCTAAATTAAGATAAAAGGTTTATAAAAATCAGGTTTATTTTTTGTACCTCATATGCAAATGTAATTGCCATCGATTACTGTGTACGAAAAATTGATTCCTGTATAGGTACTTATACAAATTCAACCTGTAACCTGTATATACAAAAAACTGGCCAAGTTCGAGTCTGACTCGCACACGAAGGGTTCCGTACAATCGTACAAGATTTAATTAATACTATGTACTTTTTATTATTTGTTGACATACTCTTAGTGGCAACAGAGATACACAGAGATTCAAAAGTCTATCTATTACGGTTCATGAGGTACGACCCGCGGAGTGACAAAATTTAATAAAATCACGCTTTTTGTATGGGTCCATCCTTTCATTTAAAATGTTATTTTATTTTTATTATGTGCTGATATTAACAATTAAAATAAATACCTACTCTGTGAAAATTTCAACTTTCTACCTGCTACGGTTCATGAGAATCAGGAGATACAGCCGGATTTAACAAAAAATGACGTTTCTTGCAAGGGGTCTCTATTTAATTTTTAATTTAATTTAATTTTTATTATTAGTTTATATAGCGGCAATAGACATACATATTCTGTGAAAATTTCAACTGTCTTCCTATTTTGGTTCATGAGATACAGCTCGGCGACAGACATACGGACGGACGGACGGACCGACGGGCAGCGGAGGCTTAGTAATAGGGTCCCGTTTGGCACCCTTCGGGTAAGGAACCCTAAAAAGTATCAAATAAAATAAATTAATTTTAAAAATATTTTTTTAAATTTAATTAATCTTTATACTATACTATAGGTACTAACTCGTGATACATCGTTTAATAGTATAGGATAAACGAAACATTTATATATACATACCTATGTACTTAAATTCACTGCGGCAGTGATTGGTAAATTGCATAACACACTTAATTTAATTAAAACTGAAATTGTTATAGTTAATAGCGGCGAAACGTGCATTGTCGGAGCAGCCTGTAGCTGCAGTGCACCGGTGCATCGGGGCGGCGCCTTAATCAAACCGAGCCAATTTATGGCCGCCACACGACGCCCGCCTATATGCACTGGCTTTTCACCAAATTAGATTTTTCTTACTGTGCGTAGAAATGTGTTTCGTTCAACATATGCGTATAATATGCATGTAAAGCGTAGATATTAAATCTTCTAAATTTATTAAAAGTATATTGCTGCTAATGAGCAGCAGTAGAAAAGTTTACTATATTAGTACTCAATGGAGTTCCTTAAAGTAAAAAAGTATTTCTACTAGTCACATTTCTGACTGGAATCAGTCTGGTGGGCTAGACAAGTTGCAAGCGACTGACGTGTTCGAAAATAGAAATCAGAAATATGCAAGCGAGAGCATATGAACGAACGAACATATGCATATGAACGAAATTATTATACACAATTTATAGGTAATTTTATGATTTATATTTTTGTTAACATCAGTCAAACATTACACAAAGTAAAGTCGAAAGTTTTGCAGACTTTCTCGCCGTTTTCCGTTTGATCTTCATACGCCAAGGCGAAAATTACAGGGTTTAATAATTTATATACTAAAGACATCATTATTTTATCACGACTAAGTAATTATAGAGATACGTTTATATTCTCCACTTTAAATAAGATTGCACTGACGTTATCGGCAAGTGACGGGGTCCGCTGATGCCGTCCGTGTTTCTTAAGTCGGGGGGCGGCCCCTCTCAAAATCGCTGAGGTAGGTAGGGTAGGTACATTACTTCTTGACTGGGGCCGTCTGCCCCATCCGCTACAATATGTGTTACGGCCATTCGAGCAATCAATACAAAAAGAACAACCTATAATATGTCATGCATGATAAAAAAGGTAAAATTTACAAAAATCTTCTTCTAGATTTTGATATCGGATTTATACGTTCTGCAGATATTGCACGATTGAGATCGCAATAGGTCGGTAAGGTTCACATGATATTGGTTAGGCCCGTATAAGAATACAAACCCAGTCCGACAACAGTTGGGTCAATGTACGAGGATCTCTATGACAGTCCAAACATAATATATTTCGTAATTTTAAACACTTACTTTTAATGCTTGCAAGCAAAGCGTATAATCACATGACTTACATAGAGATAAAGACCCCGGCCATTTAATTCGGGGCAGATAACTTAAACGGCCTAATCGATTATATCTAACCTAGCTATAAGAACAACACCAGTTAAGCTAGCTTCCTATTTAAAAGTATGCACTCTCGTGCCTACTTAGTGAGTGTCAAGGTGGACATTCACGGTCAGTTAAACTGATCAGTTGAACTGACCGTGAATGTGAAATCTCAAGTTAAAATTATACGAACTCAAGGTCAACCTCTGGATGTGCGTCAGTTAACTGATCAGTTTAACTGACCGTGAATGTCCACCTACAGTTTATACTGGACTCTATTTTTTAGTGATGTAACTACAAATTATAGTCTTTATTTTTTGAACTGAGCTTATCCACTTAAATAAAATAAGACAATACCACTGACGGCCGCACTCAGAGACGTCAATGAATTTTTAACTGTCATTAAAGTTTCTGCTGTCACTTTATTTGCTATAGCAATAGAATAAGACGCAGCAACTTTAGTTAAACTTAAAAAAATAATTGACGTCTCTGAGTGCGGCAGTATGTAGTAAATCGCAAATTATGATAACGATTCTGTAGTAAAAGCAGATTATAACTACCTTGTAAGGTTAATAGATTATCGACTCTGCTTCCACGGACAGTAGATTACAAATACACTAAAAGAATAGCATTCATAACTTGTTTTCTATTTCGCTACCGCCCGACTCTGAACAGGAACGCACTTCGTAGAAAAAGGACTACGGAATTTAATACTTTCATTCAATGGATTATTGGCTCTATGGCCTTTTCATAAGATTAAAATTGCTTCACGCGTAAGTACCTGGGTTGCGGTTACCTGAACAAAGCAGATACGAGTAATAGTATTGTATAGATACAATGGTTTTGTCTATTCATAAGCTCACTTCAAAACATAAAGACTATAACGGTTTTTGGATTTTTTCCTTTACTTGTGCTACGAGTGTAATACCAAACCAATACTTTGCTTCTTGCCAAATTTCATGATTCTAAGTCAACGGGAAGTACCCTATAGGTTTTGATTCCCTTGAGATTAACTTAAACATGCGGCATAAATGGCCGTATCTTTTGATTACGTTGACTTAGAAGCTTGATTTTTTCACAGCTCCAAGTGATTGTAGACTTGTGTATTTGATATGAATTTCAACTTGATACCTTTTGGTGTTCCTGAGAAAAAGGGTCTTGACAGATAGATAGACGGACAACGAAGTGACGACCCTATAAGGGTTCCTTTTTTCCTTTTGAGGTACGGAATCCTAAAAATGTATTGTTTCATGTTTAATGTTTATTAGAGTAACAAACGGAACAATTCAACTAGGTAATAGCTAAAAAACGACTCTGCATAAAGAGTTACAAGCAGTCACAGGGTTCATCCTAAATTGATTCAACTTTAAGTACTATTCAGTCGAAATACGTGCTCTGTAAAAAAATACACAGACCCATTCATCATCACTGCGTATGGCAATCATCCTGCATGGATCAAACGTCAATGTCCAGGTGTTTCAGCCAGTTTACTGCGGCGGGCGTAAATTTATGCGGCTCTTCCACGCCTCCGGGAAAACAGCGAAGTGGGCAGTCATTTACCACGTGGGAGAGGGTCTGATCAGGTGCTCCGCAGTCGCATTATGGCGACTCCCTCAATCCCCACTTGTGCAGGTGGTGATTTGTTTTCCCGTGGTTAGACCGAAACCGATTTAAGCGAGTCCAGGGTTTTCGGTCGGCACAGAAGCCGGGCAGTTTGTTCGTGGGGTCTATTACAAGGGCGGCGTTAGCACCAGCAAAATGGCGCCACTACTCGTCCATATTGGGGACCTGGAAGTTAGACGGGAGGAAGGCAGATCGTCCAGAGTGGACCTGATGGGCATGGGCTTGGAGCCGTTCGGCTGGAAGCATTTTTTCCACTCGTTGGCAGCCGCTTTTCGTCTGCGCAGCTCAGGGACCCATTAAAATGTGCACTCTCAAAGCAAAGTGCAAGTCATCGGGGGTGCGTTTTGGCATGTGAGGGGCCGGGACGACGTGCCCAGCAATTACACGAATGTGATCCCTGGTGCCTTGTCAAAGGCCGTGGGAGACCGCTGTAGGCGCAGACTGCATTTGGTAAGTAGTAGCTTTAATTGAGATCGTCATTGTAAAAGAGGAAGTTGGGATACAGTTTCTTGATTTCATCATGTTTTTAACCTAAAGTGGTTCCGTGTTTATTCCATCTATCTGTGTCCGGTTTATACCGCTGTAGAATTTATTTTTAAGTAGAATATTTAACTTAGATAATAATGTAGTACCTAACGATTTTATATTGACTTGAAATAAAAAAATAATAATTTAAAACGGTTTATTTCAGTAATGTCCGGTTGTTACATGCTTACTTAGACTCTAAATCTCAGTTGTACACCAAATTATGTTAGACTGTAGTGATACATAAATGCTTTTGTCACCAGTTTACGTATATTATACCTGTCTACACCTCCACTCAAGCCACTGAAGCATTACTTGATTTACTTTCAACAACTTCATCTCTATTCAAAGAGAAATACTGCCGGTATCTTCAGCACAAAGCCATGAGGCCTTTTTTAAGATTTTTATAAGTAATAAGTCTTATTTAGTATTATTTTAGATTTATCGTTTTACATATTCTTAGGTTTAAATTAGACCAAGATGACAAGTTATCTTAAAAGTTGGTGCAGTAATAAAGTTTGAACCACTTCTGACACAGTCGTATTTAGTACCTATCAGTAGTAAGTGTTAAGGACGAGGTTTCCGGGTGCGGTGGTGTAATGAGCGCGGCCCAGTGCGCCGTGAACAGAACAAAGCGAGCCGGGCAAACGTCTAATTGCCCCCTGCGACATCGATAACGCTAGCTCTACTCGTCGCTACTGGCCTCGGCGATCCACTCAGAGAGGAGGTTTGATTACATGTGATTATCCTACTTATATCATAAATGCGAGTTTGTACGGATGTTTGTTTCAATCACGCCTAAACGCCTGAACAAATCTTTTATGTTTTTTTACTGGTCAAGTTTGGCTATTACACTAGGAAAGGTACAATGGACGAATCATTGAACATTTTATTTAGCGTTATAGAGAAGGCTCAGGTTGAATGAACTGGAGTGTGATTCTGTTAACGTCTCGCCCTTCACATCGACTGAGACGAAGAATAACCGCCTGCACTTTCATTTAGTCGCCGGTTAACCAGCGACTAAATGAAATGCAGTGACGCAAATGTTATTTTCACTTCTCATGCTCGTATAGTTGTTTTTCATGTCGAGAGAAGGCTGCATAAAATGGGTTTTTATGCTCTTGTGCATAAAGTAATTTCTTCTTTCAAGACTAAGGCAATAGACCTTATACACAATACATCTTCATTTAATTCATATATTTTTTGAAATATAGGTTATATCTTAATTTAATTACGACATATGTATTACAATCAGTCGATGAGAAGGGTGAGACGTTAACAGAATCACATGGCTGTTCGTCTGTTCGCCTTGATTTGGCTCGGCAAAAGTCTTAGGGCATTTTTTATTATTCACTCGAAAGTTGGGGTTTGACCAAATGCGCGTGCATGTCGTGTAAGCATTAACTTGTATTTATTTAACGTATAAAGTAAATACTCGGGTTTTCACACTTTGAAAATCCGAGGATTTAAAGAAGGAACCCATTGTTTAAATGGAAAATGTTCGCAAGACACAAGTCCATGTACCTATTGTTTCGAGAACTTTAACAGTAAGATCAAAAAGCAATTTCCCCCGCTCTAAGTTGTCAGGCCGAGTTACGGCGGGCTACGTGACTGGACCGCGGGTTTGCTTCAAATATAGTTGATTTTGTTTTACGGTGGCCCCCACCTTATTGTTTCAAAGACAAAGACAAAGACAAAGACATTTATTGCAAGAACACAGTATAGGACAGTTGTTAGTGGTACAGGATGAGCTTGTGATCTACCTAATTTAGGCGTGCAATATTTAGTATATTCACTATTAAAATTATCTTATACTAATCATATTTAGTCACTTACTTTTACAGGTCTAATACACGTAAAGCTATTTAAAATGTCAATCTATTAATTATGTCGTTGATTGAGGAATTCCTGAACAGAGTAAAAACATTTATCATGAAGCCACCCTGTTATCAATTTATTAAATTGATTTGGCGGGCATTCCTGTATATATTTTGGTATATGGTTATAAATTTTAACTGCCATATGGAATGAATTATTTTTTAAAACACTTGATTTTGCAAGAGGTAGGTACAACTTATTCTTATGTCTAGTTGATCGGTTAAAGACTTGAGCATGTGTCGCAAAAAAATGGGGATGCTCTCGAACAAACAAAGTGATCTGCCTAATGTACATGCACGGCAGAGGCAGGACCCTTGTGTTTCATGAATATAATTTCCTAACCGTAGAAGATTGCATTTTTTGAATCTTCAATATGTATTTCTTATTTGCAAGCTCAAACTGCTCAAATCAATGCGTTTACACTTTTAACTTAATATTAATTTTAATATTGCTATTAATTTGTAAAAATTATAGAATAATGAGAATGTCTACAATTACTTTACAAATACTGATTTGGCAGTGCTACGACACATTCCTGCCGAGCAGCATGCGCTACGCCGTAGAGGCAATGAGTGAGCCTGTGTGTAACTTTTATTCTAAGGCTTCCTCGATTAAATTGTATAGGTTCTACATCGCTCGTTTCGACTTCCATTTTTTACATCTTTTGTGGATTATAATATAGGTACGTGAAAAATGCTGCAGAACGAGCTATGTAAATATGTTTTTCATGTATTTAGGGCAAATCATTATTTATGTTATGAATTTATGAACTTAAAATTTTAGAGTTGTCTGCACAATCCAAAGACTGTTTCACGAATGCGAACGTCTTCCGAAAACGTTTTACAGCGAACGTGTCACGAGCGTTTGCCCCAGATATTGTGGAAGCTAAATGCATTGTGAAGTGAAGTTTTGCTAAACTAAATTATAAGAGCGCACGTGTATACAAAACTTACTGGAACATAAGCTCTTTTAAAGTATAGTTACTCTTCAGCCGACCTCGTCATCTACTTTTGTCGGCTGTCGATATACATTCCGAACCGTTTGCTGCCGCTAGCTAGCAAGGAAATCTACTCTGTTACTATCTAACGCAAGCGTAAAGTGTTCGTCGAGGAGCTTTACGCTAACCTGACCCGGATCAGACACACTGGTTCGTCAGTGTGCTCGAGTGAAAAGTTGATACGAATCATTACTCGTTGCTTGTGCGTTTGGGGATGAGTTATAGTGCAACGGCGGCGTAGAGCTCGTGGACAATGTTGTTTTTCCTACGTTAGAGCCTAACTGCCGCACTCAGAGACGTCAATTAATATTTAAGTTTCATTAAAGTTGCTGCGTCTTATTCTATTGCTATAGCAAAGAAAGTGACAGCAACTACTTTAATGAAACTTAAAACTTGATTGACATCTCTGAGTGCGGCCGTAAGACCACTGCAATACTGCTCGCCAGCACGCCTAAGATATCGAAATAGCTGATTCTGGCTGCATTCCGATCGCACGTGTTTGAAGTTTTATTTTACACGTGGAATTGTGTCATTGGATTATTACAATAAAATATACATTATAGTTATTCATAGAGCTATGTTAAATTACTAAATTTGTCTGAATTTCAGGAATAACTAGTGTCTTGAATCTTTAAATCTGTCTTAAAAACACGGTAAAATATATTTTCTACTATTTAAAATTTATTGACCGAGCGAGCGAAGCGTCTCCGTGTCAGCTCGGCAAAAATGCTTTCGTATGTCCGGCTGTCCGCCTGTTCTCCTCTACAGGTCGCATTTCTAAACCAATTCTCGTGAAATTTTGTGAGCAGGTTTAATAATTATATGGATTTTTTGTCAATTCGGTTTTCCAAAAATTTTCAAAATGGCGGAGATATGGGGATTTTGCGATTTACCAACTTATTTGCGGTGTTGGTAACTGACCGCGACCTATGTTGATGTATGGGGATAACAGTTATCCTTTTTAAACACATTTGCTGAATATTAATATATTTATAAATAGTCACACAACTACCGTAAATGCTAAATTACAAAACTTTAAAGTAAAAGTGTATAAATCAACCGCTCAAGAAGAAACAGTGGCAAACTACCTCACATATACGATGTCGGAGGCTAATACAAAGTTGCGTTGCCAAAACAAGTGCGCAAATAAGAAAGCGCGTGCGAGTGCAATTGCGCATCCGAGGCAGGGGCGGGCGGAGGCTGCTGGCACGCGGCGGCGGCGGCGGCAGGCGGCAGTGCGCCGCTCGCGCCCTGCCCGCCGCTTGTCCCGCGCGGGGCCGCTCGCCGACCAACTTTTACTGCTCGTTAACTACCACATTGACGCCTCGTACAAGTGTGAGTGAAACTAATACCGCGCGAGCCCCGGAACATGCAGTGCAACTTAAAAAGTTTCTATGATAAATAAGTAAGCGTGATTTAAAATAATAACATGAATTAAAGGCTTTATCAGATTTGTCTGAGGCGCCGGAACATCGTCCGAATACGAGATATTTATGTGTATCATATTTTCTTTGAGTTTTCCTCGTTTTCCTTTTTATGCAAAGGGATCTTGATGTTTTAGGTTTTCAGTAGGGGAGCGGTCGCGAAAACTTATATGTTGTAAACAAAATTACGAGTTGTTAGCGAAACTCAAACATTTATTTAAGTTATAAGGAGCCATTTAGTAACAAGTTTTTAAAATGCCAGTTGA
This sequence comes from Tortrix viridana, assembly GCA_963241965.1. Taxonomy (NCBI): domain Eukaryota; kingdom Metazoa; phylum Arthropoda; class Insecta; order Lepidoptera; family Tortricidae; genus Tortrix; species Tortrix viridana. The sequence continues at coordinate 53,170,094 of OY725171.1, read as the reverse complement.
ACGGTAAGGCACTTTGTTTGGCATTATTGTCGTCTAATAATTTAATATGTTACATTTTTTTTGCAATCGGTTACAATAGGTGTTATAGGTAGGTACTTGCCTAAACTATCTGAAAAAGATATTGAATTAATTAATGTTTGGCTATGCAGTCAGGTGCAACTATGCACAATGGTTTAGAGGATTGTGAAGCGACGCTGAAATCGGGTAGCTGTCAAAAATTACCATACAAATGTTTCTCCGGGTGGTGTTTCTCACCCCTTGAATCGCGTCCGATATCCAGAATTTTTGAATATGTTGTAATTATTTGGAAAAACTAGGTTTGTACGTCTCCGGTTTTTTTAACCTGTTCTATCACCATCTTATCTTTTAACCTGCAGTGTTCGCATTGCTGTTTCGATGTGGGGAGACTATAGCTGGTGAAAAAACTATAACTATATAGTATAGGGATAGGAATGCATTTGCGGTCTTAAGATTGCACACTTGAGATTGCAAATGTCTTGGGATGTCAGATCCCGCATATCATTAGATGGCGTGAGTGGTCGTTTGCCTTCTCCATGCCATAGAGAAGACACACACGTGGCATTGACATTACCTAGGCTTGAACTTAAGAGTAGAGAATAAGGGTCGATGCCATAAGTCTGCCGCGACCGACCTTCTGCTGCTACTCGTATGATGGATCGAGGCGTGAAGTCGAGTGACTCATCGCTGACGACTCAATACTTTTATAACAACCTGTATGAACCTTTGTACATTGTGCGCTACTTTAATTATTGAGTCACCATAGAATCCTGTCATATTGAAGACAGTCACAATAAAGAAATAACCTTAAATTATCATTTACACATAAGTAACCAATATGAAAGACAACTGCTGTATCTACTCGTATTATTACCCGATTGCCAAAGAGGGAGGTTAATGTTTTTGACCTGTATGTATGGATCTAATAGCGGAATGAAAAATATACCTATACATAAATGGAACTCATAATTAGCATATATTACAGTACCTATCACAAAATACAGTCGGGTTTGTAAATATTCCTTTCTGTTAGATTTGGTTATTTTGCGTCAGTGATTTGATAAAAAAATATGTACTGTTTACGTATATAGTATAAATCCGTCACACATTTGTTATATTATATGTATTATATATAATGAAATCGAACTTAATGCTTGATTACATTTGCCCACGCGTATGGAATTAGCCTTATTCAATATTATCGAGTGAAAAATTGTTGCGACTCGAGACGAGTCAGTGTAGATGTAGAGGCTTGGGTGGAGACGTGACCGCGTCGCGCGCGCACAGTAACAACAACACTGCGACAATATTTGTGCGGGGAACGTACATCACGGGTAGAAATACCTCCCGATACTGGGTAAAATACTGGAATAATTATAGGGGTACAATTTTATAATGACTGATAAATAGAGTAGGTATAATGCCAGTTTTATTCTATAACAAATATAATTAAATGTACATATATCTTACTAATTTAATGATATATTTTTCTTAAAAAAAGAAGTTACTAAGAGACGGAAAAACTGATCCAAAAAATTAGCCAAAATTTAGAAACTGGGTATACTGGGTACTGGGGTTGTATTCTTACACAAAATAAACACGAGAAAAGCGCGGGCCCATGGTTCAAGCGGAATGGCGGGCTCCGCGGGTGGACATTAACAACCCGCGGCGCGGAGCAGAACTCGTCTTAAGATTTCATTACACCTGCAGCCGCTGATAACGTTTCACCTATTAAGTCAACTTATTGAAAAGTCCACCTGTTAAAAGATACATTTCCAATAGCAAAGGCTAACAATACGATTCCCGAAACACTGTCAATAACAAGTTCCTGAAACTGCATCGCATGTATTCGCATGTTATTTCAGACCGATTGATATCCAGTCTGTTTTATGCAAATTAAACATTTTCACCACGTAGTTTGATCGATTTTGTTGAATTCCGAAATTATGCGTGGGCAAACCGGGCTGTTTGATTGGCTCGTAGGTACCTATTCAAATTGTTTATTTCGCGGAAAATTTGTCAAGGCGTATTTGTGCGAGCGTGTTTATCGGCGTGATCTTCCAGACTGGAATGACTTCCTGGTTCCTGATGAACGAATCTCATCCACTCGAGGCATTGACTAAACAAAAAAACGTATCGGAAGCGGCCCGCGAGGGAGGTTTACATTTTGTTTTTGATTAAACAAACTGTCCGCGCTCTTTATTGCTCCCTAGCGGTGGCTCAGCTGCGACTGTTGCTCTTTTAACAAATGACACCATCGCGATCGGTATCTTTTGTTTTGGTTGTCAAGTAGATTAATTTCAGATTAAGGGATGTGCGCTTGTGAAGCAATTTTTTATACGCTATACATGGCGAGTTTTGATTAGGTATGTTAAAAGTACGAAGCGTTCGGGAACACCTGCAATAATTTAATGGGACGTTCCGATTTACATTTCTTTATCCAGTAGGCGAAGGAAGACAGAGGGTAATAAAAACAAAGTATTCGTACGTAACCGCGCTCGCGACCGTCTGTCTGCCGGCTGGGCCTTCGTCCGGATAAAATTGCTCGGCCACCCGGCTAGCATACAAACTAGTTGAGCCATTGTCGGACGGCGCAAGTTCATTCGTTGCCAGATTAATACATAAACGTGATTAAATGGCAAGGACCATGTGTGGATGCAAATCTTGAATACTCGATAAAGAAATGTGTTTGATGTGTGTGTGTGTGTGTGCAAATGTCTATTATAGATCTCAGAACACACCTTGCTATCAGGTGGCCTAAGTACATACATATAAATTAAGGTGTAGGTACAAAATCAAAGTAAGTAATATGTTAAATGAGAAAAAAAGTCATCTCAATTATATTTATTTTATTTATTCAAAGCTAACATTATCATGTAGACTTAATGCCAATATAAGTTACCATGACATACATTAAGTTGCTAACTAAATTCTTAGTAAAGTATAAGTCAGACCGAAAAAAATCGTGAATCATAGCATTTTGTTGCAAATTATCGTTTACTTTTTTATGACAATTAGGCAGTAGCAAAAACGTATTGTTATATATACTGTACCAACTTAGTAGTTATTAGATAATGAGAAACTCGTGGCTGTTGAATCATTCTGCAGTACCTATCATAGATTTACTGGAACCCAAATAAAATAATAAAGATTAATAGATACACACAAATTCACACAATAGTCTAGTGGCCTGAAAAATTATATTTAGTCCATCATTTACATTATCAAAAATATTGAACACGTATTTTTTCTTTTGTCAATTAAACAAAAAATTACAAAGATATAGTTGAAGTTCCGCGTGACGTCACGCCGTGGCATACTTTTTACCACGATGTGACGTCATGACCCCCACTCTCGAACTTTGATGCGCGTTATCGTTGTCAATTTTGATTGATTTGATAAAGCAATAAATACGTGTTCAATATTTTTTGACAATCTATATAATACTGACGGACTAAATAGAGTTAGTTTTTTTTATCCAGGACGCATCTCTATTTGAAACAAAACGTAGCTAATGCCTATTATGTTATGATTATGAAGCATTTACATATAGATTCATATTAGTAGGTCATGCATGCAAAAACGCCTTGGACAAATCTAAAATGTCATTTTTCTATACACTGACGTTTTCTGAACAAGCGTTCAACAGTTGTTTAATAACACCCTATGTCTTATGTATCCAATAGTTAAATATATAAAAACAATAAAGCTTTTAAGTCCTATTTTTTGTATGACATTTTATGATTGGTTTATTACTATTTAATCGTTATATCATTCAAGCACTTCATTATTCAAGCACTCAAATAATGTTCGTGCTTAAAAATACCCACTAGGTTAGGATTAAGGAGGTAACATTACTCTTCTATCAGATACTATAAAGTGATTAATTTTTGGCTACCTATTTATCCAATAATCACTCGCTTCACTCTACTTCATCGCTGTTCGGAACTGCTTATTTGAAAGTTAAGTTAGAGCATACGAGTATTAAGAGTATATATTTGTTGTTTTTCTATCGGGTTTATTCCATAATCAAACCAAATTTTCCACTTGTATGTATTACCGATTTTAGGGTTCCGTACCCGAAGGGTGCCCCACGGGACCCTATTACTAAGCCTACGCTGTCCGTCCGTCTTAAATTTAAATAGCTGTATCTTATGAACCGTGAAAGATAGCTTGTTGATTTTTTTGCAGAATATGAGATAATATAACGGCGGAGTTCCTAACAAATACTAAAAAGTCAAAAAGTAAAATAATAAGCGGAGTCACCGAACAAGAAACGTTTCTTTTTCAATTTTTTTTTGTATTTGTTCTATGGTATAAACGGTTTTACATACATGCGTCTTTGGTATGATTATAGAAAAAACGCTACTCATAGAAAAACAAGAAGTACTAAAAACTGACCAAAATACGGAACGCTCAGTGCGTGAGTCCGACTCGCACTTGACCAGTTTTGACCCTAGAGCAATACAAAAAAACGTTAAAAAAAACATGTTGTAAGGGCACTGTCCTTATTATTTTATTTTTTTACTTTTTTATTATTTTTTAGGGAATCCGCCGTTATATCACATACTCGTATTCTGCAAAAAAACAACGGGCTATGTTTTACGGTTCATAACATACAGCTCTTTAAAGTTAAGACGGACAGACAGACGGACGGACAGCGTAGACAGCGTAGGCGTAGTAATAGGGTCCCGTTACGCACCCTTCGGGTACGGAACCTTCAAAGTATAACTTTCAATGACGTCGAATGTCGTCGTAAGGTGATTTAAATAACGCAACGGTCGTATCTGATATATTACAAGAAACAACGCCATAATAATTAGAATAATCTTATTTCGGTCGGAAAGTACTGTGGTGACTGTAAAGGCGCGGTAAGAAATTAACTCATTTTCCATCGGATGATGAATAATTTAGCGCCTTGAAGAAGCCGGGGCTGTATTTTGATGACAAATTGTTTTGAGTGAGCGTAGATATTATCGGGAATTAGGGCGCTGCGGAGCTATCGTTAAAAATTAACGGAAAGCTTTTCCTGATGGTAAATCGATACACTCTAACCTACCGGACTCGAACGAAGAGGCGCAGACACTGCAGACAGAAGCCGTGGATCGAGCCGTCTTGAGCCCCGTATACGAAACCACGGGTCACTCAATATAATACATATTCTTGATCTATAGATGCTGAGTATGTAAGGACATTTTTTTCCCTTTGAGTAGAGTTAGAGCTTTGTATCATTAATTATATTGTAGGTTATTTAAAAGCCCTCATCACTGGTTTGCTTGCAATTCATTTCTAAAATATGGTACCGGAGGTTTAGGTACATTCATAAGCCTAAACTCGGTCAAACATATAATCCTCGAAGTTGGTTTGCGAAATGGGGTTAAAAGCAAGGACAAACGTAAATTATGGCGCACCCCCGGCGCCAGGTTGTCTCAACTATCGTAAATATATCGGGTTTTAATTACACTACACTGCACTTTAATTGGCCGAACGCACGAAGCCGTAACTCCACCCAAGAAATCCCTGAGGCATTTACTTAGCTTTGTATACTACACTACATCACGCCGATCGCAATGCTATTAAGGCTGTAACATCAGCACCATCTGTGCAAATTTGTTTACTTATCTTAATATCAAATCGATGATTGCTTTTTCATAGTTCTATGGTTAACAAATAGAGGCGCTGGTTTATATGGAAAGCTACATGTAAATTAGAGCCACCTTTCCAAATAGAATGTTACTTTTAGAATAAGTAAACCATTACAAATCGATAGATCTTAGTACCCTAAGTAACTAATACGTAATGTAGCCTCAAGAGGTCGCTGATGCTGAGCATAAAAGTCAGGCATCAGCCGATTAGCGATACAACCTATTACCAGATTCCTTTTTTTTATTGTCGCTATAGTTCATCTCTTAACAGAAATTTTAATTATATTGGTTTAAAAGTAACTGTGGTAAGGTAAGTTGCAGAAGTAACTTAATTTACTCTTTTCAGATAACAGAGTCGTCTATAGACAGATATATTATTTGAATCTTTGGTTCAGTTGCAGTACGCCTTGCCCGCTATGCTAAGAGGCTAAGAGGTCGGACTCCGTCGGGGGCTGGGTTTGCGTGATGAGCATATTATATAAATTACCGAGTACCGTTTACTAGTAATCTTTGTTTATTGTGTAATTTACATACTTTGATTAGCTCTTGAAATTAGCTCTAGTTTGGAATTAGATCAATGTGCGATCGGCGGGTTCGCTCAGATAACTTTGCTTTTGGTGGCACGCAAAGAATGTCAATCAAATGAGAACACAATTACATCACTATCATTCATTGATTTTCTGCGACAAGGTTTTATAGTGCTTTAGCTATTAGCACACACACATTTACAAATGTATATCAAATACCTTTCCAATAGGGTGATTATCGGTAGTAAATGTATTTTGTGCTCCATTGTTTTGTCGAACGAACACGTCATTTGGTATACGGCGATAGCATCGACACTTTTCAAATCGATTCAGAAACGAGAGCCGCGATCGCCCCGCGGCTATCGTTTTCATGTGAACTGCAACTTACTCGTAGATAAATTCTATTGGGCAGGAAACCAGCGCGACTATCTGCCCGTTTACAAAGATACTTTACTTAATAAAGGCTGGAATAGCACCAGAATTAGCACATTACGCGTGAGTTAAAGCACTAGAGACTACCTGAATAGTGGAAGCTGTATTATCGCAGTACTACCCAATGTGAAGACTGAGTAAGGACATAATTAGGATCCATTATACAGCTACAGGGGGGAGATCTTTGACTTTCGAGTGCTCGAAATACGAAGTCTGGAAGTCGAGTGATAGAAAATAATTGCACACGAAAATATGTCACGATTATTTTCGCATGAACCCATTATCTTCGTATTTTTTGAAAACCTTACCTTCACTTGAAAACTAGTGATTGACTTAATATATTCACGTGTTTCGTTGTACGCAGAAAGTAGATAATTACCGGTTTTTTTAAATCATATTTTAAATATAAATAAACATAGTTTTAAACAAAATTGTGACTTTAAATTGTTGAAATTATGTATTGTTTTTCTCTTTGTTTATATTTTGTGTAAATGTAACACCGAGCGTAAAAGGTATGGTGAGGGCAATTAATTGAGTAATCTCTTGTAATGTAAATTTAGGATAATTTAATTATTACCTTTGCAGACCAGCCGCTGGTTAAATGTGTGTAACTATTTACAATGACGACTGTGAACACCTTATGTACCAAATTTTATGCAAAATAAAGATAATTGTATTTAGGTATAAACGAATAATACAATAGCGATCGACCTTCCCTCGTTGTGATAATAAAAGCCAACACAAACCTTATTAAGCTGATCTTCCGTTCCGTAGTGCATTTATCAAGGTCGTAAATCGTGGAGTGGGAGGTCGATGTTATGTTAATTTATGACCTGCCCGGACAGCGGTCATTCCGGATCAGGGTAATACCTGTTGAGTTACAGGCCGGCTTAACTGACCCGTCCCGCCCGGCTTCAACTCAATATTTGTCGTCTCCGTAATGAGAATCAGGGGCAAGCGCAAAATGTCACCTTACCTTCTGCCCTGCTAGTTATAAGTGCATCGTTAGGAAATAAATATCTTATAGAACAAACCATCCAGGTTTTAGGTTATTATATGGAGTGTAGGTAGTGTTTATACATTTTAGGTTTGGGAGTAAATCTTGGAGTTGTTTAAATGCTTGCGCGATCGTTTATAAGTTTCAATTTCATAAACAAATGGCAAAGCCAGAAGTGCTATTTGTCTGGTAAGTATCGTATTTTCAATCCACGAAGACGCGGGGCGCCATCGCCAGTGAAATTGACATTGTTAATTTAAGTAATACCTATTAAGTAGTTATGCAGGACCGCGTGGATTGAAAACACTATAAGTACCTACTACCTACCTACCTATACATATTGATTGTGTGAATTTTTTTCTCATCTAGAATAATTACAAGCAACATAAACGATGATGATGAACTTAGCAACTTTCTTAATAGGAAGATTAATCAAGAGGAAGCCTAATTGAATCTGTATACTTATCTAGAGTGTTACATTTTCAATAATTGCGTAGATGCTTATGTAATTATTGGAAGTAGTCGTTACGTGAGCGGCCAATAGACGGCCAGACGCCAGCGATCGCTCAGTGCCGTTGACATTTCCATAATATTAACACAGCCCATTCCCCTTCAATTATAGCCGTGCAGGCTAATTCCTGCTCGAGCAAACAGCCATAGGTTTACTTGTAATAATAAAATAACGCTGCCCTATATGTCTACATTGTACTGACTTGTCATAGTTCATTTGTAATCGTGGCGTGGTAATCCCTCTGCCGTATTTTCATTACTTTCCCTCAAACGTTTCCCCCTTCTAATATAGCTTAATTTAATCAAAATTTGCTTACTTTGCAGCAATTTAAACCGCAATTTTGCGCACAGGAATTTATAATTATGCCTCTTCTATAGCGATTGAAAGAGCAAATGAACGGCGAGTTAAATGCAAGCGCCTGTGTAAATTGCCGGTTCATATTGCCTGCGCCGCGCCGGCCACCTGCCGTGAAGCGAACTAGTCATTTTAGGCATAAGTAACGATCAATCATTAACAAAGCTTGTGTTAGCCTCATTTCTAATACTTGCACATAAACCCTCTTATTCGTAATCGCACAACAACTAAAGTATGCTTGAAGTAATAGTATGCCATCTAAGTAGTCTGTGGAGTAGGCATGCTTGTTATATTTCATTGTGACATTTGAATATGACAGAAAGTGACAAAGCATACTTTTACTAAAATAGATTCGTTGTGCGTTTATGAATAAGGAGGAAAGTCTATAAGTAAGTAGGTATTAAAGCAAAACAATGTCATTTAATATTATCGCGTACAATAATATTGTAAGTAGGTATGAAGGCACTATCGTGATCAAACTGATCAATCTCGCTAATCCCGTCAACCATATTTCAATAATTTAAAACAACATGTCGCCCCGCATTAATTAATTCCGCGCCGTTGATTTCTGCCTCCACTTGGCGCGACAAAGTTCTATTATGGTAAAAATGCACCCCACTCGAGTACCTTATCCATTTATCCGGGCGTCATTAAGGGTATGATCCGGTAGCGTGAGCGGATAACTTATGGTCGGTCATGGAATCTGCATATAAATAGGAAAGAGGTTCATATCGGAGGGATTACGGCCGCGAGCCGGGAGCGGGGCTTCGCTTGTTACGCCGGCTTCGCGGCTTCTCCGCCGAAGCAACCGTCTCGCTTGTCTTGTCTGTCTCCCAACGGTTAGTTGCACATAATGCTACTAATTAAACATCATAGCCTATCATAACACAACTCAAACTAAATCATACTATTATTGTATAAGTATAGATCTACACGCGATTCGTGCACGACTTCATAATGTAACACAAAAATATTTTTTTTAAACTTCAAACTAGCTCTCAATTCCATTTGTGTGTTTCGACCTAGCGTAACCCTATCGAACACATAAATGTACATGTATCTACGAACTCTAGTGATCCCTCGGTAATGGAACGTGAGCGAGCACCCTACGCGGAAAAAATAATTATAGGGCGGCGTGGCGTAAATTCGGTTTTGGCGCAGCGGAAACATTACTCGTAGCTCGTAGTATTTATTCACAGTTATACTAACAAATCAATTAAATTTGCGCAAACAATATAATTTCCGTTTGAGTTCCAACCACCTATTTTTTTTTATTTACTGTATTATTTGTACTACTAGTATTTCCCGCAACTAACACTCATATTTAGGTTTTACCTACGTTTTCCTCTGCGAACAATATCATTAAGTTTTTCGGGATGAAAAGATTGTGTGTTTAAATCGCCAGACATAGCCTACTGTGAGACCACTGTATAATCACCAGGCATAGCCTAGTGTATTACCACTGTATAATCGGCCTGTTATTTACTTTTTTTTAACGACCATTATTTATTTTAATTTTTTCTCATCATCAATCAAATCAAAATATTAATTGACGTTCCTACATAATAATATATCTAACTGAATCTTTGACGTAACTGTATCATTATTAACGCACTTGCCTATTATTTTGTCTAATCGAGTGATGAAACAGTGATCACGAGCTTGGGTCACAACAACGGGGATGCATCATCATCAACCCGAGCGCAGAGCGGAGACAGGCTCACAAGTATTTGCATGCAAACGCTCTCATTGCTGCATTCGGACGAATTATTCCAAATAACGTCTCAAACAGAAGGGTGTGACGTCTGAAACCCGGTTTTCTTATTACATTACCATATGAAAGGATCATAAGAAAACGGTGACCGCTACTTTCATCAGCGTAACCGGCGTCAACCCCTACACAATTAAACCGTGATAAATGGATCACGAAAAATCTAATCTAAATATTTAATCGAAAATTCCCCCACACGAGTGCATTGAGTGCACTTGTGTGCGTGGAAAACTAAGATTCGCTGACATTGAGCAATGCATCGTTTATGACATGTGCAGTGCACTCTGTCTCTTTGAAATAAAGCTTATGTTCGGTGAACGTTTGCATTCACGTGCAGTAGAGTCGAGTGAAATCTGAACAGTACGTCCGTGAACAATTTTCGTGGGTACCTACTCCTTGTTTATGTTTAATTTAAGTTGAGTATACCATGTTTTATGACCAGAGATGCATCGTATAAATAAAAAAATATGGTAAATGTGGATATTTGTTATTTAACATATTGATAAGTAGGTATTAAAAATATATATTATGGCACGGCATTATTACTATATATTACAATATATTTTCAATCTATGGTAATGTTTAGTGACCACACACACAGCTATAATATATAAATATGTATTACATTATATGAACTAGGTATGTATATGCTATTTGCATGCGTCATGTAAATATCTCTCTCTTATTTTATCTTATTTTATTTCAATTTACTAGAGAGATTCAGTGGAACATTGGGTGGAAAATACATTCAGGTATTTCACAGAATCTTGACTAAAAGCCAGCTGTCGGCTCACATTTTACCCGTTTTCATTAATCCGCTTTATTGTCTGTTTAATGTTTATCATAATTCATTTATTTGTAGGAATAAAGTTAAATACATGGTCTTACTGAAATTATTAATGCACTTGTATTCAGCATGCAAGCAAGCGTACAAATTATTGAAGAAGAAGAAGAAGAAAACCATTTATTCGTGACATATAAAAATACAAAAAAGAAGACATGAAACAAAAAGTAGTAAAAGTCTTATGTCACGAAATGGTTCCAGTTCAGCATAATGCTGGCATAGAAGCCAGCGCTGGTCTTCCACTGGGACCATCCAGTGAAGCTAGAACAGGTTACATTTTGGGCAGGTTACATATAAGTGTTTAGGCAAGAGCAGGTTACACTTTGGGCAGTTTACATAACAAGTGTTAAGGCAACGTATTGTAGCAAGAGATGAGAAAAATAAAAATAATATGACAAATTTAATGTAGGTACCTATGATAGCAAGTAATAAAAGACAATTATGAGGATTTATTAATAAAAAAGGACATATGTACAGAACAAATTATATACAGCTTGTGTCGTGGCTTAAATTTTCTTGTTTTTGTTGATGCTCATATATATGTATTTTTAACTTAATTCTAAAACCTTGAGTACTGTGCAGGTTCCTTATTGGCGGTGGTATATTATTCCAACATTTTGTTGCTGCATATCGAAAACTTCCTTTGAAGGCAGCTGAAGCATGTCGGGGTGTTAGTAGCTGCAGACCGCACTGCCGGGTTCCGCGTAACCTTTGACTCGACACCCATGACAACTTCTCAAAAAGATACATAGGGGCTTTATGTTTTAGGATTCCGAAAAGTAAACAGGCCAAATGAAGCTTGCGGCGGTGTTGCATTTTAAGAATGGTGTGTTTATTTAAAAAGGGAGTGACATGGGCTCTTAACGGAATAATGAAACAGAAGCGAGCACAGGCATTTTGAACACGTTGGATGAGTCGTTTTGTTTATTAGTAATAATGTTATTACTAATTAATTATTACTAGTAGTCAATACCTTATAATGTTTATAGATTTTAGTCAATATACATATATACAAATCCACTGTATCTGTTTGTTACTTTTTCTGTTGAATTGCAATATAAACGTTTTAGAACTGAATGACAAAGTAATTATATAGTACCAAAAATTAAAAATTTGGTAAGAAAATGAGTTTAGGTTATTCCTAAAATTAAGACAATCTCTTAGTTACCCTAGAAAGTGCATAGGCCGGAAGTCTACGTTCTAAAAAAGTACGTTGCTTCAATAAAACTTGTAAGTACTTCTATTTCCGCTTGTCACTCGTTTGCTATCCAAAATGACGCGATAAATCTTGATTACGACGATCTCTTTGGATAAGTTATTAACATTTTATAATTCGATAGAAGTAACATGGTTAAAGGTGAATAATAAAAGCATAATATTGTTTAATTTTCATTTTTAGGGTTCCGTACCTCAAAGAAAAAAACGGAACCCTTATAGGATCACTTTGTTGTCCATCTGTCTGTCTGTCTGTCTGTCTGTGTGTCTGTGTGTCTGTCAAGACCCTTTTTCTCAGGAGCGCGTGGAGGTATCAAGTTGAAATTAATATCAAATACATAAGTCTGCAGTCCCTTGGATCAGTGAAAAAATCAAACATCTAAGTCAACGCAATCAAAACCTATAGGGTACTTCCCGTTGACTTAGAATCATGAAATTTTGCAAGAAGCTATGTCTTATAGCACAAGTAAAGGAAAAAATCCGAAAACCGTTAATTTATAGTTACATCACATAAAAAATATGCCCAGTATAAGCTGACACTCACTAAGTACTAAAGTGCATACTTATTGTGTGTCAGTTTATACTGGACTTTGCCCGTGATTTACGAACTATTTACATGCCTACAATTTTGTGCGGAACCCTCGGTGCGCGAGTCCGACTCGCACTTGACCGGCTTTTTTTATTTTATTCGATAATCTCACTTATTTCAACGTGCAGTAAAGCGTAGGTGTATATGTAATCTCTGATAAGTGTCTAAATATTTGTTTTCGAATCAATCTTGATATTGTTTGGCTAATATAATTACTTAAACGCCGATATTGAAAGTGCATCGGTTGGATGTGTGCGTGCGAGCGAAGACGAGTGCAGGAATGCAATTCCTGGCCGCCAGGGGAGCCACCCCTACATTTGAATGCAAATAATATTTCTTTTCGACAAATATTCCAGTGTTAATACCACGCTAAAATGTGTAGACGCCCCATTGTGTGCATTGCGCATTGTGTTTTATTAGTTCCCCTTATTGCCCGCGAAAAGGGCTTCGACTAGTTTGTTTTGTCACTGATATTAGTTCTGTGACCGGATAGTTCGGATTAAGACATCGCTCATAAAGCGCGGTCTGTGTGGCGACCGCTCGGACGTATCGGTTGTTTTACATATTTTTTTATTAGCGACTGGAAATTAGGGAACATAGACAAGATGCGTTACGCTTAACTTAACGATTTTCGGAAACTGACATAATGTTTGGAATTGTTGTAAGCGACTGACGCGACTGCTCGTTAGCTTACGTCAATCCTATACATTTTCTATGATTTCGAATATCGTTAAGTTAGCGTTATGCATCTTGTCCAGGCCTTGTATAATAAAGGTATAATAAAGGAAACTTGTTAGGTTTCCCTTGCTACCCTTTTTCAATTGCATTTGACGGGTGTGATTTTTTTAAAGGTTCGGTTAATCACTCGTGATTGACTTCAGCTGGCTAAGTAGTCGCCCTCTTAATGGTCGTGTACCAATTTATTTCTATAAGTTTGTCGTTTACATATGAAAACCTTTGATCGAAGTAGTACCTAGGGATATTTACTTAGGTTAATCAGTCTAAATATCTACATAAAATTATATTTTAGGGGTCTCTGCCGTTTGAGTGAAATATTTTTGGTAGAATTTATCATTTTCCAAATTTTCAGTTAAAAGTTCGAGAAAATTAATAAAAAACCGGCCAAGTGCGAGTCGGACTCGCGCAACGAGGGTTCCGCACAAACGTGTAGGCATGTAAATAGTTCGTAAATCACGGGAATACAACATAAACACAGTCCAGTATAAACTGACACGCAATAAGTATGCACTTTCGTACTTAGTGAGTGTCAGTTTACACTGGACTTATTTATTATGTGATGTAACTACAAATTAACGGTTTTCGGATTTTTTCCTTTACTTGTGCTATAAAACATTGCTTCTTGCCAAATTTCATGATTCTAAGTCAACGGGAAGTACCCTATATGTTTTGATTCCCTTGCGATTTCCTTCAATATGCGGCATAAACGGCCGTATCTTTTGATTGCGTTGACTTAGATGTTTTATTTTTTCACTGATCTAAGGGATTACAGACCTTAGTATTTGATATTAATATTAACGTGATACCTTCACGCGTTCCTGAGAAAAAGGGTCTTGACAGACACACAGACAGACAGACGGGCAACAAAGTGATCCTATAAGGGTTTCGCTTTTGTTTCATTTGAGGTACGGAACCCTAAAAACAGCGGAAATAATTCGTGTCGTTTTGTAAATTGGTACGGTTATACCTCGAGGTGTCCTGATACGAATAGCACTATGATTACTTCTGACCAAAGTTTTTACATAAAAATTCCAACTTAGGTCAGGTGGTTTTCCCGAAGCCATTCGGGCCATTTTCGACCACCCTTCAACTTCGTTGTGGAAAAAACTAGAAGCCTAAATTTCCAGTGACCAAGAGGGCATAACATATCTAGATATTATGTTTATTTCCAAATAACATTAAATTTTAACCAGCATAGTTTAAGAATTATTGCAAGTCAAAGTTCCCTAATTTTGTCACTGACTGACTCACTAATCATCAAAATTCTAAGGTAATTCTAGCAGATGAGACACACAAACTTCAAATTTTGCATTCAGGTAGTGTTTAGCCCACATAGAAAGGAAAAAGTTAAACATCCTGAAATTTCAGTCCCGTTTTCTTTGTGGTTGGTAAATTCACATCTCCATATAAAGTCAATAATTTTACGAACTGCACAAGTAACTTCGTAATCGTATTTGTAAAACGTAATGGATATAGGTAGGTACAGTCAGCCACAGGTACACAAATATATAAAAAATAAACGTTTTACGGTGGTGGAAGCATTGCAAAACTCGACATTTTTGTTTTTGATGAGATTCATTTTTACTCTGCGATCAATACTTTAGGAGCTAGTGGTAAAGGTAGTGAATGAACGAAGGAGTGAATGTGAACCAAATTCCGCTGTCAATACATATTATTATGACATGACCTCAACTCTGTTGCCTTAAAATATTTTTTCTTACATATCTTAATTTATTATGGTGATGAGTAAGATAAATTATACAGAGCGTCGGTGGCCTAGTGGCTAGCGGTGTAGACTCGTGTTTGTGAAGTGCCGAGTTCGAACCCCCAAGCGGTCGCCATGTAGATACCAATGAGTTTTTCTAACTTATGTACATTACCTGCACGGTAACCGATACTCTAACGGTGAGGGAAAACATCGTGAAGAAACCTGCACATTTAGGTGGCAAAATGTGTAACCATGATTCAAATGGTTTGGTTCCTCTGTCACAACGGTTACGGAGGTCAGAGGGCAGTCGCTCCACTGTAATAACCAGACTGGCCGAATCTGGATCATGGTCAAGCGTACCCCGACGAAGAACGGGAAAAAGCGCTATGAAGTCATCCTCATTCTTAGTTAGTACGGTTAGCAACTTTAATTGTTGAGCCACTTTATAGAACTCTGTCGGCTGTCGCAGAAGTCCATGATTAATTGTAACGTCAATTCTTTCTTGCGACTTGACGCTGTTATTATGGCAGGGTCCTGTGATGGTTGAGCCACTGTGACTCAACAATAGGGAATATGCATGCATGTTTTTATCGCATTTCTTAACAAAATATGAAAATACCGTAAAAGAGATGGCATAAAGTGAAATTTAAATTAAAATCGACCATAAAATAATTAAAAACTACTAACTAGACAGAGATATCTACATGAACTCTGAACTGTGACGTAAGCGTGGCACTACGGCCACATAAACTCCATGTTAAATTCGGTTTTGCTAGTAAGAGATGGAAACAAATCTTTAATGGCTTATAAATATCTTGGTAATTTTTATAGTTATTCGAAAAAAAAAAATTCTCTACTCTTTGTTACATGAATGACTTTTTAATAAAGCAGAAAAAAAATAATTCATATTCCCTATTAAAGTTGTCGACTGTACCTACCTATTGCAATATCGCGGTAAATTAATAGAGTCGAGTCCGTTCCAGGATGATGCAGGCGGGTCCAAGAAACTCCCGAATAATTTCCTAATTCCGGTTCTATAGCGCGAATTTTATTGCGTTTCGGTTTCCCTAAAGCTAAATTGCGACGTAAACTTCGCCTTCCTGACCCATTTAGCGGAATATCGTTGGGGAGGTGTAACACGTCTTGTACCCCGAATCCTCCAAGCCATTGTGTTGCTGTCTCTGTTCTATGGGTGGAGTGGGACCGAAGCGGAATATTTTCCCTTGTTGGGGAAGTCTAGTAACCCCATTAAGGAGGTTTACCTTTTTCAAAGGCTATATTCGCGGGCGCACCGCGCCTCTAAATCACTTAAGACGGACGGGTCGGGGGCGCACAGCTAGGTGCCTAAAGTTTATGTTTATACTTATGAAAGAATGGGGTAGTGATATAAATTATGTTATTTCAGCATGCTACATTATTTAAGTAGGTAACTGGCTTATCGTTTAACATTCGGAATGTCAAACTTTTATGGTTTATTTTCTATGTCTGGCTGTTAAGAAACGAAAGTGAATTCAAACAAAACTGAACCCTTAGCCAAGATGCCCATCGCTAACTAGCGTTTCTATTCGTTTAGTTTTTAAACCAATCGCGTCATTGGTAGATCACGTCATACGGAGAGTCACGTGATCTACCAGTGCGCTAGTTAGCGATGGGCATCTTGGCTAAGGGCTCAGGTAAGTAGGTAACGTTCTACGACTAGTGTTACCCGAGTGCATTACTTAGGTACGTGCCGTGAAAGCAGCCCGTAACTTAACCACTTTCCAAAACACCTGACTCCATGTGTTGGAACATCTCTTAAACTTCGACAGTAGCTTTTAAAGTTATGCCAGGCGGGCTATAGTGCGCACTTATTAGGGAAAGTGGGGGAATGGCGAACACCTAAGGAAAATCGGAAATTATGCTTATGCTATTACAAAAAGTTGAATTCTAATTACTTGTATTATTACATTGGTTATCTAGCTATTATAAACAATTTGTGCAATAACATGTTATAGTGTCATTAACTTTCATAAACAAAATTGCCTTGCGTGGGGTAATTACGAATTTGGATGGGTAAAGACGAACAGATTTGTATTGGCTAGTTAAAGCTGAGTAATATCAGTGACTATATATTTATTACCTACTTAGCTATCTAAAATATATCCAAAATATAAAGCTTCATTGAAATAGTTGTATAATTCAAATATTTATGTTCGTAATTACCCCTCATTCATTCAAATGGAAAATTACCCCAAGAACATATAAGTAACAAGATTTAACATAAAATCCATTACGGTGACATTATTTTCAAGTTAGCTCATTTTGAAATAATTAATTTATATAATTGTAGTAACTGATTAAATAATCCATATGATAAGTATAAGAATTTGCTCAAAAGCATATATTGTGAATTTGCCGAAAAAATAGATATGTTTTCGCATAAAAAAATGTAAAATTAATGTTTTGCAGTAAAAAGAATGGTAATCAAAAGATTTTTTGATATAATTTCATGATATAAACCCCAAAAATCCACTGTTCATTATTACCCGCTGTCCGTGTTTACCCCTCCTTCCCCTAAATGAAAAGGAGCGGGTAGGCTCGCGGGGACCGAGTTGGAGGTTGGACGGGGGCGAAATATCACCTAACGGGGCTTTTAAAGTCTTTGTTCGCATCGCAACAGTTTTTATCTCACTTTGTATTTCGTTGTTTTAAACAGCCTGCCATACAGTTTGATAAGTCTAACAGACATACATATACAGTGGTGGTCAGATAATAAGGGACGCTTGTGTTTTTCCCATACAATTATCTGAAAACTTGAATCTTCTCTAAATACTTGGTTTTATACTCATCATGTGATCAATTTCATAATAACGAAATGAGTTTATATTCTTAAAAATTCTGAAAATGCAAATCGTCAAAAAATGTCGAACGTAAGTAATTCTTGGTCAGTGTAAATATAAGGATTGTAGTAGCAGAAGGAATAATATTAAACGACTTTTAGGTACATATAATCTATACAGGGTTACTGGTAACTCGACGTATTCTTGACAGGACGCGATAGAGGAGCTAAAATGCAACAACTTTGACCCCCTATATGTATGGGCGAAAATAATGTAATATTGTTTTCAAGATTTTTTTAATTTTAAGTTTTTTTCGGGCTTCACCCAGAATTTAACCTTTAAATCCAAATAAAAAAAAAAACTTTTCATTGAATGGACTTTTTAAAATTTATTTCTATTGTTTAGGTACACTTAAACCAAGCCAATGCAATCATAAAAAGTACATAAAAACATCGCAATAAAAAATTATGAACTAAGACAAGAAAAACGTTCAGTTCACTTTTGTTCTTCAAAAGAAGTGCCTAAGAATTATATTTAATCTTAAGAATTCGGAGTCCTTGAAATCCATTTTTAAAACGAACAAAATCTTAACTCTGACGTGCATATATATATTAGAAATTTGTTTATTTGTTAAGGAAAATGTTGACTACTTTAAGAAAAAAACTGACTCTAAGAAAAATCTACGACCACAATATAAATCTGACTTATGTACAGTTCGGGCTTCTAGCCATATACTAAAGAAAAGCACTTATATCACTGGTATTAGAATGCATTATTATGCAGTTCAAAAGGAAACTTAAGGAATGGCTAATGTGCAAATGCTTCTACAATTTAAATGATTTTTTTTCTGTAAATTATTAGAATAGTTATTTTCAATGTAAAATTATTGTACGTCCGAAATGGGCAAACTGTTGGAACTTTAAATTTATGACATGCAACACCAATGTACACAGTCTGACAATAAAAGCTTATCTTATCTTATATTATCTTATATTCTCTTATCTTATCTTATCTTTAAAATTGTAATTTACATGTTATATAGGTATGTTTTAAACAATGTTGTCAAGGTTAAAAAAAGTCCATGACTACACATACAAATTACCTGAAAAACTTGCCCGTCTAATCAGCTATCCAAAAGAGTATTAATGTTAATGTAAAAACATGTACTTAATTCTTAACAAACGGCCAACGGAGCCAAACTAAGCCGCGGGCGTTTTAACCGGTAAAGCCGTCATTGGTAAAGCCGTCTTTTTAACAGAAGTTTAAAGCGAAGAATAACAATTAGCATCCCCATCTAATTACAACACCCGATTTACGTTTTTTTTTTTAAATCACAATCTTTTTTTTTTCAAATTTTGTTCTAAATTTATTTTAAATTTTTGTTTGCAAGTTGTTGTTTTACTAAAATGCCCTCACACTAAAAGAAACAAATGCGTGAACTTTGTTATTCTGCTATTTACATTATTATTACAAAATTATTTACATAATATCTTGCTCAAAACGAGTCCCTCGATTGCGGATCCCTCCGTTGGCCGTTTGTTAAGAATTACATGTTTTTACATTAACATTAATAGGTAGATACCTTTTTGGATAGCTGATTAGACGGGCAAGTTTTTCGGGTAATTAGAATGTGTAGAGTCATGGATTTTTTTTTTACCTAGACAACATTGTTTGAAACATAACTTGTAAATTACCATATTTTTTTTTCTTGTCGTACTTAGTTCATAATTTTTTATTGCGATGTTTTTTTATACTTTTTATGAGATTGCATTAGCTTGGTTTAAGTGTAAACAATGAAAATGTATTTTTTAAATCCATTAAATGAGTAGGTAGTTTTTTTTCATTTTGACTTAAAGGTGAGTGAAAACCAAAATAAATAAAAAAAAATTAAAAATCTTGAAAACTGTTGATTTTCGTCCATACATATGTATAGGGGGTTGGGGTTGCATTTTAGCTCTTTAGCTCCTCTATCGCCTCCTGTCAGGGATACGTCGAGTTACCAGTAACCCTGTATAATATAAGGTATTCTCCTTACCTTCCAAGAAGCCGTGATTTGCGGAGATACCTATAAACTGGAGCCTACAAACATAAATATTACCATATCGCTGCGCTTAGTGCACGTAGTACCTACCTACATGTGCGTCGCTGCAACACGTCGTCGTCACGTAAAAACCGCCTTCCGCCTCCGGTCTGCGCCTCGTTCAGACATTCGCAGCGTTAGTATAGTTCGAGTCAAACTTTATTACCCGTCTGAGCTGGGTACGGGCGGGTGTGCCCCGCCTCCCCCCTCGCTCAAGTCCCGCTGACACCTAATATTTGCTACTGCAACGCGACTCGTACGAAGATCAGACGGGTCATAAAGTTTGACGCGACCTATATTCTCTTACGCCACCGTTGAGTTGAGACTTAGGGCGCACTATTCTTTGTTTTGCTTATTTTGGATGACATGGGAGTCTAGATGATGATTACGTCATCGGTAGTTAATAACGACGTAGTTAATAACAGTTTGGCTTGTGTTTGAATGAGACATTAAAAATTGTCATCGTCATACACGAGTGATATTGGTAACGTAACAAACCATGGTTGTAATAGCATTTTTTTAAACCATCTTTTGTCCTTATCTTTGTTTTCATAGAAGTCGTTTATCACTATTCCCGCTGATATAAGGAACCGTGGGTCATACACAGAGTTAGGTTCAAAATTGTCCCTTCTGTTCCTAAAAGTTAACGACGTGGGAGTTTTTAACTCATATAATTTCGGTACAGGCCAAAACTACACCAGACTCCCATTACGCGGATATATCATAACCCGAAAAAATTAGTTTCAAAGTCCTTAACTTTCTGGAACAGGAGAGACAACTTTTGTTTCTGTGACTGTGTATGACCCCCCTATGTCCGGCTTTGGGCAGTAAAAAAATCCTTGTAACAAAATTGCACGTGCCGATCAGTTGAGGCATGGAACCGTGAAGACAACAAAAACAAAGACACTTTCGCGTTTATAATATACTAGCTTTTGCCCACGACTCCGTCTGCGTAGAACTCTTTTATCGCGTGTCTCGGGTTAAAAAGTATCCTGTCTTTCCCCGTGCTTCAAGTTATCTTTATACCAAATAGTTTTTGCCAGCCACTTCATCCGCGTGGAAGTTGTTTTTCGTTGCTCCCTCGGGAACTATCCAATTTTTCGGGATAAAAAGTAGCCTATGTGCTATTCCAAACTATAATCTATCTTTATGCCAAATTTCATCTAGATCCGTTCTGCCGTTCTGGCGTGATCGAGTTACAAACATTCATCCATCCATCCCAACTTTCACATTAATCATTTTAGTAGGATTATCGTAACGATTTGTCACTAGGAGAGGCAGTTGGCGTAATTTGTATGAACTTTAGACTTGAGATCAAATATACTGATGTTGAATATTATGTTGAGACCTATTAAATGCGCATACTTTTTGTTATCCGTTTATACGATTGCAGTTTTTACGACCAGAATTCTCGCCTAAGGGCACCCACCACAGACCTACAGTCCGCTGGCAGTTCCAAGTCAGTTAGGCGGTCTACTGATAGTCTGCGTTGCGATGAACTGACTGGCCCATATCGGCCGGCGGTTGTTAGTCTGTGCTGGCCTTTAATCGCACTGTTTTTGGACTACACTTTAAGCACCCTTTTTCGGTCGCGTCACATGACAGTGAATAACTGGCCGTCAGTGGAAATAACCGGCCGATCCCGCGCGGCAGCGTCAAGTTGTAATTAGATAACAATCGAGCCCGCTACATGTTCGTGTTTGACTCCACCATTAGGTAACGTCATATTTGTGCATAATATTATAGGTAACCATCGAACGATGTTCCGATAACTCACAACTGAGGCATGTTTGTGACTATCAACATTTTGTGAACAGTGTGAAGCTACAATAATGTAATTTCACAATAATGACTAGCCAGAGGCGGTTTAAAAAGTGTGGTGCTCAGTGTTCAATCCAGAACTTGGACTGGGACTCGCCTTCGGTGGACACGGGAACCGTGAAGCGCAGGTCATCGTGTCCAGAGAGCGCTGAGAAGGAGGCAGGCGCTCCGCACGAGGCTATCCCCGAGGTAGACACCCCTTCGGACGCCGGCAGCGCCACCGGCAGCGGTGATACCAGCGATAGTGCCGACTCCCTCCTACAAGTAGAACAAAGAATATCTTCCATCATCAATGAAAATAGATCCTCCCAGAGTGACTCCAAAACCTCTGACATAGACATAGTTATCGACAATATTCT
Source organism: Tortrix viridana (assembly GCA_963241965.1). NCBI lineage: Eukaryota > Metazoa > Arthropoda > Insecta > Lepidoptera > Tortricidae > Tortrix > Tortrix viridana. Next base: position 53,147,666 of record OY725171.1, on the reverse strand, counting down.
CGCCGCTGAAAATGACTTCTCGAATGCTCAAATTGAATTTATGTCAGATCGTAGCAAAACTTTTATTAAGGCTCAAGCATCTTCGACGACTGAAGAAAAAAACGAGGCGATTTCTGTTGAATTACCTATTGATAAGAAATGTAGAGAGAAAAGACTGAAAACCCCGACACCTATTAAAAAGTTAAAGTCTTTAGACGTTGTAAAAAATGCTGCAAAATTGCCCAAAGAATTAGTTAAAATAGAAGAGAAGTCGAGTGTTTTGCCTATTTACAAAAGTACGATACAAGTGCCACAAGTTGATTTAAGTCCCAATACTCAAAAGAAGAAAGTTGTATCAAAACTAAAACTCCCGTTTTCGCCAGTGAGGACGATGGAAAAGCCAAAAATAAACTTCTTCCAAAGCAAAAGTAATCAGCAGGATAAGCCGTCTCCGCTTCTGTCGTCGCCCGTACGTAGAACTATATCCAATGAGTACGTTCGTTTGAAATTTACGAACGATACGGTCGTAAGACGAACTATAGATGGAAAATCAGTGCCAAAAATAACACCTAAAATACAATCCATAATACCAGAAAGTCCAGTAGATAGTGAAGATCCATTTCTAAATCTTAGTCCAAATAAAAAATATACCGTGACAGTAAATAACAAAGTGCGATGTGATAAGGATAATTACGTTATATTCGATCCAGACACTGGATTTAAGTCGGAGCAGCAGTCCAAGTCACGGATACCCGTGAAGTCCCCGACAGGGGAGAAGTCTCGGATTCCCGTGTCGTCGCCGCAAGGCGAGGGCTCCCGGGCGGCGGCGCGGACGTCGGTCAGCGTGAGCGACACAGACAGCGGCATCCTGTCGCCCAACTCGCCTGTGGAGGTCGGTGAGGAGGCGCGCGCCTACTACGCCAACGCTGCCGCCTTCAACGAAAGAGCGAAGAGATCCGCCGCAGACCTCGACATCAAGATCGTCGACCCGGGACTTGCCAAAAAAGCTGTCGAACAAATAAAGGTGAGTAGTAGTGAATACGCTTTTTAACATTTTGGTACACAAATTAAAACGGTCAACACTTGCAAAGGCAGGGAGTAAAGTCGTGAAATAACGAACTATTTGTGTTTTTGCCAATAATTCAACTTCCGCTTGGAAGGCTCATTTTTCACGCCGCCGGTTAACAGCCGCGCGCCCGCTCTGTTGCCCGTTTGATTTTATTTTTCCGAGTTCCGCACTCGATAGCAGCGAATTTTCACTGAAAAGACTTGCCGATGGTGTTTTCTTTGCCGTCACGTTGTTAACGGACCATAAGCTCGTTTGTAAAGTGGCGGCTCCTATTATTTTATTCAATAGATGGGTTTCTCGTCACAAATAATAGTTTGTAAGCAATTCCTACCCTATATTGCTAGCTCTGCAAGCAGTTACTTAGGGTTATTTTAATAATATATAAGTAGTCACTAAAACGGTAATTTTTCATTGTTAAAATTGTAAAATATCAAACTGTTTTGGAGATGTCACTGTCTTAACGATGTGCCATTGATTTATTTTAAGCATTTTTGAAGAATCTATTTAGTAAAAGTGTGGTTCATAAAGTATGGGGACTTACTTTAATTTTAGATTCAACTTAAAAGTTAAAAGTTCAGCATCTCGGACGTACCTATGCATTGCGAAGTTACCTATTTGTTTTTATTAATATTAGAAGTAGACACAGTTCTACAAATGTGTTAATCCACAAAAAACGGGGTTTTGATTATAAATGATAATTTACAAGGTATCTGTGTACATGACTATAGTTCTGCCCTATCTGCTATAGGCCTCCAAAATATGGTGCGTTTTTCGTCGCGATGTGGCAACGTGTAGTGTAGAAGATTAAAGAGAGAAGGGAAGAGTAGAGTAGAGAAACAAAGATTGGTAAGGACGCTATGATATATTAATATAAAATATCTTTTATCTTTTTTTTTATCTTTTATTACTATAGATGCGGTACACCCTTTCCACGCGTAGTCATGTACTTAGAAGTTATTTACCGTCTTTTGTTTTAGTGCCAACCGATCACTCCGTACGAACGCACGCGTCCTGTCTCGCAAAAAAATAAATGAGTCGTAAAACATGGCGTCGTATGTGTAAACGATGTGGATATTACACTACCACGACAAGGAACAACTACCAAGTGTCCAAATACGTAACCATATTATAAGGCAAATTTTATGAGTGTAACGCTTCTTTAGATAGTAATTCATGGTTTGGTAATGGGTATATAATTTATAAATTGAAGGCACTTGTAACAATACATAGATAAAACTAAATAAAGAAGTAAAATAATTTAGAACTGTAAAATGGCTTATGATTATATGTTTGGGCACTTGAGTACCTAACTTACAATTTGTGCCTTCCGAATTAAATGTGGTTGTTTGGAGTTAATGTTCTGTTGACATTGTCAAATATAAATAAATAGATGCAACTATTGCACTTTTTTACACTAAAACTAGGAGAGTAAATAAACTTTAACTTGACGATCAGTAAGTTTCAGTACTCATGGAATACAGAGTCAGGAGCTCATGGCGTGTGATTTGTACCGTTGAGTACGTTAGAATGCACTTTTATATGCATAAACAAAAATGCTGAACAAAAGGTACAAAATATAAAATGTTTGAGATTACCTTTTTTAAAAAGAATACGTTAAAATTTAGAAAAAGGATGAAAATGATAAAAGGTTGACAAGGATAACATAGCCTTGTTACACTTTTACTCTGAACTGCAGGAAGGCAAGCGAAAGCAAGGCGGCCAACTTCTTCGGTACAAAAGAGCGCCACATGAGGAGTTGCGACGTTGACCTATCGCACTGGGAGAAATCGGCTGAAGATCGTCCGAAGTGGAGGCATGTAGTGTAGATCGCAGTGCAAGTCTTTAAAAAAAAGACAGGAAATGAACTCGATGCCAAGCGCCACGAGTTAAAGACCCTTGAATATAATTTTGTCGGAGGGGGTGCTAACTTGCAAAGTGTGGCCGCACGTTTACTGCAAAAATTGGCTATGTTAGTCATTTGAGAGTGCACAAACGACGCTAAAAACGGCCAGGAGGAGGAGGATGATGATGATGATGATAATAATACAAGTAAAAATAAAAAATGTTGCAAAATCAAAAATCATGTGTTCATGCTTTGTTGTGTAGAAAGGGAATTTTGGGCTATTTTAAGGCTAGTGACCTCGAATCCTTTTACAGGCGAACTTTGCGCGATGAGTGATGACTGTGACCTACGAATGTTTGTATCAGAGTGGAGTATATTTTTATCTCTTTATTTCTGTGAGTTAGATAGTGAGTGAACCATTAGGCCATATTAATTAAGAATCGGATAACATGTAAAATAAGTACGGGTCAAAATCGAGTTTTGATGAATCTAGTATGGATGTATTTCCGGATACAAAGCCGTATTGCACCATGTTTATTGATGCTGAAAGCGCCATCTGTTGTAGAGTAGCGGAACCACAACATACGTAAATGTAATAAAAGTGGTTTGTTCACATTGCGAAATTGTTTTGTGCGAACGTATAATTTTGTAATCAAGTATAATAGAAATGTTTAACTGATAATGTCACAGGTATTAAAATTACTAGTAGAAACTGATTTTGAGACCGCCATCTGTTAATAAGTAGCGTAACTAATAATGCCACGTGTTTTCAACATATGAGTAGGTTCATTGACAGAAACAGACAGAAGTAAACACCACGGCAGCTTGGTAGTTCAGCTACTTATCGCTTGATGGCACTGTTCTCAATTTTAATCAAAACCAATTTTAATGTCCTTTCATCTATAATACTGTATTTGAATGTAGTGCAATGATAGTTCACTTACCGCGTGCTTACCACTAACTCATTAGTTACTCAATAGCAATCATGCAGTTAATTTCCAAATGGGATTGTGTAGAACTTCAAAATTATGAGAACCTTTTTAGAGTTTTACATCTATATAAATAACGCAGCAAGAGACGGATCGAGAGAGAGTTACTGTAAAATTTTCTTCAAAATAAATGATCGTAGTGTTTGACGCAAACTAGGGCTCATTTTAGCTTACGTTAAGGCGGCTTATGCTTCAACCTTTATGTAGATCTGTAGCTGTATGATGTAGGTATTTTTGTACCTACCTGTAGTGTTTAATTGACAAGATCGGCGGGCTTAGTTCATTAAATATTATTATGTCATCGATAAGTTACTTCAAAAATGTTAACATCTTCGTTAAAAATAAAATATGAATCAGATGTAAGTAATATTGGAACCCTTTAAATCATGTAATGTCTGTTCGCTGTTACGTTACAGTCGTTTCACTTTTGGACTCGAGTTCTTCGTTTAGTTACTAATGACACTTATAGTTGCCCATTTAACAAATTAATAACCAATAGGAATTCATTGAAAACCTACCACGGGTGTAATAACTTTAAGATGAAAGTTGTAGTTTTAAATGAATTTCGGAAATTTTAAATTTTAGTCATTATGATTGGGTAAATAGGTATGTATATGGTAAGTCAAATATGAAATAATATGCCAAATGCCAATACTATAAGCTCCAATAGAAACCTAGTTGTCGACAACATATGCTACCCTACACTGGTAGGGTCTTATTGCTGTTAAGATAAAAGTCGTTGGTTAGGGCCCTTCACTACTTATGTACTTACTCTAAATTTTATTGCACTGAAGAAAATGGACAAAGCGGTAAAATCTGTGTTGAAACAAGTGTTGAAAAGTAATCATTGTAACACCAAGTAGGCGTCAGGACGCATCATGCAGGATACATCGTGGGCTTATTTGTAATTTAACGTGAGGTCGCGCGTCGGGAGCTGATTGCTGCGCACGCGCAGAGAATGGCATTACGCTGGACATTCCTCCGGCTGGTAATGGGGACTTTCAATTAGTACTTCCAATCCCGCAGCCTATCATCAATTTCGATATCTGCGGGACTGAACATTTTCAATCCCGCGGGATCCCGGTATTGGTGGGGTCCCGCATAGAAATTGATACTACTGATATCAGGATTATAAGGTGAATAAAAAAAAAGAAATAAGAATATTAAATAAATAAACTTTATAAAAGTGAACATATATTATGATATATGTTCACTTTTATAAAGTTTATTTATTTAATATTATTATAAGATATCAATTTCTCTTGAATTATTTACTATTAAGAGAGTTTATTTACTATTAAGAGATCAATTCATGGAATTAAAGTTTTAGTTAGTTTTTCAACATTCTGTTGATTTAATTAAAACGGGTGTGTAATGTTTTTAATAACAACTATTTTCGAATTTTTATTTTGCATAATACAAATCGCATAATTTTGATCTGCAGAAATGATTAAATAGTATAAAAATAAAATGAATATAAACATGTTGCATAATTTCGAAAGCAATAATAGTTAAGTAGCATAGTAATGTATCTGCATAACAGACAATCTGTATAATGGTCACTTTGTATAGTATTTATTGCTCATAATATCGTTGTTTTTTTTTAAACCAAGATTATAATGTTCATAGTTCTAACCTAACCTAACCTAACCTACTGTTTTGGTAGCAGTTCGCTTTTGTTAACAGTTCTGTTCTGGTATAATTTTGATTAGCATATCATATAATATTATGTCACCTGATCATTAGTTCAAATGTTGTTCTAAATTCTAATCATTATACTAAATGTATGATATACCGAAATGACATTATTCCCAATGAACGTCATAAATAACATTTTTATGAGTATTCTGTTATTTAATTATTATGACCCACCAAATTATACATTTGTTTCTATACAGATCGTTTATTATGAATTTTACGAGTAGTTAAGTGAAATTATGCTAAAAGTGGGTATAAAGAATGAACGGCACCCAATTAAAACACATTGCATTTTTATTGAGATCAAAAATATAGAAAAAAATAACAAAAACTTTGAAAATTTTCAACACAACGTTGAAAAACCTAACTCAAACTTTAATTCGTTTGGTTTGGTTTCATTCATTGGCATTCATTTGAAAATGTTTTCGTAGTAAACACAGCATATCTAAGGTGTCATCTGCCAAACTACTCCGTATTTAAGAGGCTGTCTCAGCAGTCCCGCAAATCCCGCGGATCCCGCGCTCGTAATCCCGCAGCAAGTGGGACTGGAAAATAGCGCGGGATCTCGGTATACCGGGATTGGAAGCCCTACTTTCAATTATATTCTGTCTTTTAAGTTTTTATTTACAAATAAGATCCTCATCCATCAGTGCCCCCTTCCGGATGAATAAACGACTAGAACTTTTCTATCTCGGTCCGAATTTTTTTGACGTGAAACGTCTTTCATTTCGGCCGGTAGGGGGTCACTTGCAAAAAACAAATGTAATGAAATATGGTATGGCAAGATCGCTTGTAACTTTGAAAGTATAGCATCTACCGGCAATATTTTATTACCATTATTCAGTTGCAGAGTTCGAAAAGGTGTGGTTTTTTGCGGAAATTTGACGAATGCTCTACCGTGGCGGTAAACTGGCGTGAAAGAGCTCGGGTAGCAGGAGAGAGAGATTCCGGCTCTCCACTCGCTCGGCTCGCTTTGACCTCGGCGAAATGCGTTCGTTTCCACAGGAAACGCGTTAGGTATATTGAGCAGGAATCCCAACCAGATGGTTGAGCACGCACTAGTCGTTTCACGTACTTCACTGCGGCTGCGTCCGTGATACAGCCTACCCGTTTTTGTTTTTCGTTATCCATTGAAAAAAAGCTTACCTGTGATCGTGATTCCATAAAAAACGGTTTCTTTTCTCCAATTTTTTTTATCTCAATTGCATTGTTATCAGGAATTCTAGAAATTATGGTTGCTCCGACTAATGTCCACTTATCAAAGCTATTTTACTCCTTAAAACAGTCGACAATAGTAGTAGTGTCAAGCAAGACAAATAACTGGCTAATATTACGGTATTTGTATTTACCTTTTTGTAGCGCGTAACTGTAAAGAGAATCTCATTTAAAACCCCTCCAGGCTCTGAAATGTAACTGGACACTCTTTAAATTAGCAAGAACATTCTGTTTGTTTTTGGTTATCATTTGAAGCTAACAAGAGCCCGGGGCGCCGCAAACACTAGACGAGGGCCCTCCGCGTAACTGGGTGAGCCGCGCACCCTGAAAGCGTCTAGGTAGTTTAATTTTCAGTGGAGGTACGTTTAGAGTTACGATTAAACAGTGGACAGGTGATTAATATTTATTGAGTAACAACAGGTTCTCATAATTATAGCTTATCATATCATATCGATTATCGATGGATTTGCTAAAGAAATAAGTCTCAGTTCGGTCTGAAAGTCTAAAAGTACCTACTTTATTCGTTAATATACGAAGAACTTTAACCTTTTCAACGCCATGTCAAATAAAAACTAGAGCTAATGTTAACCTTAATTCATACATACTCAGGTTTATTTTGCGTTGTCAACCATGACGGATATTTCCGTCAATGGCGTTGAAAAGGTTAAAGTTCTTTGTATATTAACGAATAAAGTAGGTACTTTTAAACTTTCAGACCGAACTGAGACTTATTTCTTTAGCAAATCCATCGATAATCTTGTATATGATATGATAAGCTCACGCGTAGTCGGTATTTGTGGCATTTCGATTGATACAGAATAAAAATGCTTGAGATTTTAATTTGTTTCCACTACACAGTGTAGCCGGCAAAGTTCAGAGACGTTAAGGGTAAGGGGTGCTTTATACTAATACAAAAAATAGTTAAATATAAATTTGGTGGCATAGAATTTGTTTTTGGTATATGTATGAATTAAGTAGCGCAGGCCATTAGGACAATTTGCAAGATAGAGTGGCTTTGAGGCGCAATGAAAGGGGCGCCGCGGGCGCTGTATCTAACGTGATTACCGCGCCAACGACGAGGCCGTGTACGACCGCCAGGGTCCCCGACTGCTCGTAGGGGGACTGAAGACTACTGGCACCGTTCAATGGTAACTCGGGGTGCTGAAAACTAGACGGCCCGGTCCGACTAGACACTGCACACTAGGAGATCGAGTCAAGTCGCTAACAAGGATGCTTTGTATTCATGGTTCTGGACAAAGATTATATAAGGAATAAAAAATATCTGATAATAGGCTCAATTTCTGCATAAATGTTTTGTCTTAGGCAATTATTATTTGCTGACATCGTATCTGGTAATTCCTGAAAATATAAACGACGATAGATAAACGACAAATTATCTTATTGTACTGGATTAAACTTTATTTATTTATCAATAATACTTTGTGAGCTTTATAATTACGGCAATGTAAAAATTCAAGAAATACTGAACTTTTAAATAGCAACACCAGGCGTTTCACAAATAAGTAATAATACCCTGACACAGTTCTATATCTTCATCCGTCTATGGCATTATCACGGCTGCTTCCGGCCGAATCTTGGGCCCTAAAGAGCCTGTTTCTCGCCTGAGTGAGGGTGCATTCGTATTACATCCCCGTCTATAGGTATGATTATACACACAGGTAGGCAGTAACTCAGAAAAACTGTCAGCCGTACAGATTGTACAGTAGCGATTGAAATACGACCGATATAGGGCCTTTCGTAAAAAACTGTCTCTATTTGCCATAAGCAAACGGTTGGAGCGGAAGTGCGGGTTCATACATATATCAGTCGCGAAGCCCGTAAAAAGCCGCTCGTGCCGGATCACAAGCGAATAGCTCATCTTGGTTTAATAAGGCATGCGTCGGAGGAACCTCCGCCCTCCCCCCTCCGCTCTCCGCTCTCCGCTCTCCGCAAATACGCAAAGTAAACTAACGCATTATTAATGCTGAGGGTGGCTTCAGTCGCCGCTCGTCGTGGCTCTAGCTAAGTATTTGCGTACCATAAAAAGACAACCTTTTGTAATATTTCTGTGTTGTTTGATCAGCTGAGGATTTTTTATCCAGGTTCAATTATGAAATAAAAACTTTTATTTATTGTATGTTTACCAATTGTTATCTACTTATATAGGGTGTCCCCTAAGTGTTACGTCATATTGACACCGGAGATAGGTTAGGCTGAGACGATCCGAACCATATTTTTTCATTTATTTTTTGACGGATGGAAATGCACTACGCATCATCCCCACACTAGCTTAACATGACCTCAGTAAAAGTCGCATGGTTTTCAAGATACTTCCAGTTTAAAGTTTAAATTGGCACAAACCTTGAACTTTAAACTGGCATATCTTGAAAACCATGCGGCTTTTACTGAGGTCATGTTAGGCTGGTTCGGTGCGTTTTAGGTTGGTCTACCTCCCGCAGGTAACCTCCCTTGTCAATGTGACCTACGACTCATGGGAAATCCTGTAGGTAGAAACAAACGATTGCCTGTGCGACAGATTGTTATTGATTGCGTTTAGGCAACCAGCGAAAGTAATTAAAAGTTTACCTAAATTGATGATACTTATTTATTATCTATTATACAATTACATACTGAAAACTTAATTAACTTAAGAGTAAATTAATTAAAAGTTTATGAAAAACATAACCATGAACTGTGCATGACCACTTTAAAATCGCTTTCTATTCTTTGTTCTCGATTTTATAGCAGTTTGAGTAAATTTGGTTGATAAATTGACTGGTTTGATTGGTTGACGACGCGGTTAGCCTAGTTGGTAGTGACCCTGCCTACGAAGCTAGCGGTCCCGGGTTCGAATCCCGGTATGGGCAAATATTTGTGTGATGAGCGCGAGTATTTGTTCCTGAGTCATAGATGTTTTCTATATATTTAAGTATGTATTTCTTTATATAAGTAAGTATATCGTTGCCTGGTACCCATAGTACAAGCCTAGAGCTTAGTTTGGGACTAGGTCAATTTGTGTGAGATTGTCCCTGATATTTTTTTAAATAAAAATAATATATCAGGAGACAATATCACACATTACTTTATTTTCCGGCATCAAGGCCCGTATCTAATACCTTACAAACTAACATAGGTATATACTAATACATACATATAACTATAATGCTTAAAATGAATTCCATCTATATATCCATACCAGTATAACAATATTATAATCAATTATTGAGTCATTTCTGGAACTGACTCCGGAACCGATTAAAATAAACACCAATAGAAAGCTACGTTATCTCTGACTAATATAGACAAAATTGTATGTAACGTGGAGCCGGCTATCCTTCAACTATCAGCTAATCTTGATGCAATACTCATAATTAGACAGCTGATAGTTTATCTGTTATCTTTCTTTCATCTCTTCTGCTCTCGGGTTTTGGCTGAAAAACGACGCTGCATGGTGGACAGCCCCTGCGCGCGAGCGGAACTATCGGCATTTTGCTGACGCCATGACCACGCTTAGTTTTTACCAGACTGCCAGAAACAGCTTGACGGATTCTAACATAATGAGGCATCATTGGATTCGTCGAACTGTCGGAGTGACATAGGGTATATAACAGTTCAATATGGCGTCCGCGAAAAAAAAATTAAGGGAAATAAAAAGAAGTATTTTTTATTATTACAATATGGATATCAAATGAAAGCTAATAAATAGCCTATTCCAAATACCATTTTAATAAAAACTAAAAAAGTATGAAATAAAATAAATTAATTTAAAAATTAAAAAATCCCGACTGCTTTAAAAAATATCAACTGAAAAGCTAAAAACAAGCCATAATCTAAAGAATTTAACTTAAATGTTGGATAAGGTATTGCAGGCGGGGCAAGGAAATTTTGTTGTACAAATTTAAATATGTTTACTTATGGAGCACCACTTGGACTTCTCCCAAGTATTATAAGTATTCTTTAGATTATGGCTTGTTTTTAGCTTTTCAGTTGATATTTTTTAAAGCAATCGGGTTTTTTGATTTTTTTAAATTATTTATTTTTTAATCTATTTTTTGTGTGCAGGTATAGGTATTTTATTTTTAAATTTGTTCTAGATAAAACACACTTCTGTAATTTTGTATTTGGTGTGGAAATAAACTCAGTGCTTCATTTTAATTTTAAATTTCATCTTGATGAAAAACTTGAAAAAAAACGAGTGCGATGCGAGTCGCTGGCCGGGACCGGAAAACCCCTTCATTTGATTAACCCTATCGATAGGGTTACCCTATCATTGGATACCCAATCGATGTAGTTACCCTATGATTGTGTTACCTTAACGTTAGGGGAACCCCTTTGAACTAGTTAACCGCTTCCATATAGAGCTTACCGAATTCATTAGGGTTTCGGTTGTTTAATATTTAAGCACTGAGCATTAACTGGGTATTACCCTATTGATCGCCTCTCTCTTTTTTGCGCATTCGGGCGATTTATGATCTGTCTAGCTTGACGTTACTTGCCTACTTACTTTATTTAAGTTTGGGACGGGATTGAGAAGAAAATCGAGGGTTGCGAGGTAAAACCCGATAAGTAAACATAATTTGTTTTAGAATATTGAATTTCGAAGGCGTTTTAAGAAGCTTCAATTTTGCATGGTTCATTATCTCAACTTATCGGGTTGTACCACGCGACCCTCGAAATGTTGTTTACACTACATAATTCTTAGTTCATAGTTCCCGCCGCCGGAATAATAAAGACGTTTGGTCGCCGGTGCAGTACCTATATTTAAGATCGCCCGGAGAAATTATGCTTTGTACGGAATTTCTTTTTGAGCATGCAAGTCTGTCCATAGCATCAAATTCTATCTTAAGAGTCCCGTAGATGTACAAACACTTGATATGCTATATGATTTATGTTAGTTCGGATAAAGCTACAGCTTTTGATTATTGATTCCTAAAAGAAATCTCTGTTCAACTTATCCCATTCATTTTACACATTCAGAAATTTGGCAGTTTAGCGCCCATTCACACCCATATGACTAGTCTCATTAATCTCACTAAATTAATTTGGTTTACTTAAAATACTTAACAGCTCACATAAAAATATCCGTATCCTGTCTGGGATGTATTCCGGTTGTTAGGGTTTACGTGCTATAAATTATTTTCTTTCGGCTTGAGTTATGGCTGCTCGGGCGACAGACCGTTGTTTTACGCCTTTAATGGGGTGACATATATTTTACATTGACTTTTTAAAAATAAGCGTTTATATTTACCGCAGTAGAATCCAAGATTATGTTTTATTATCTCCATCCTCGACATTGTTATCAGAACTTCAAAGGTTCTGATTTCGTGTATTCGATGGAGTTACGTAGCATTCGTTCTTGTTTAATGTTTCATGGCCTTATTTTATGAGAACTTCAAAAGGCTTCCTTCTGCCATGTTGGAGAAAAGACGGAATATGCTCTTTTTTTCGAAATTTGCGCGCATTCAGGTGCACAATCTTAGCAATATGGAGAATAAAAGTAATAAATTGACTCCAAACTTTTAAAGTTTGGAGTCAGTGCGTGAATGATCATTTCTTACCCCCTTACTAATAAACGTTGAGTAACGGCTGAGTAGTTATACAATGCTTTGTCCTTGTCTGTCGAATTCAAATGTCACAATGACAGATAAGGACAAAGCATTGTATAACTACTCAGCCGTTACTCAGCGTTTATTAGTAAGGGGGTTAATATTTTATCTCGGCGTAGAATTTCATATGAATCGTCAACGAATTTATCTAGATCTCCCGGTAGTTGGGGAAGGGTGACAGGGGCGATAATTAGTATGATGGCGCTATTCTAAGAGTTGGAGCGGCTGCCCGCCGCAGGGACGGCTAAAAATGGCCCAATCAGTCAAACGGGCGCGCGGGCGCCGGCTCGCCCGCGACGGATGTTGTTAGTGACAGCCCGAACTGTATGCCGCTCATACCTTACATCATTATCAAAGACCTGAGAGTTTTTAGATTTGAGATCTTATTTTAACCACAGATAAATATGCCAGCTCGAATAATATCTCACTACTTAAATAAGTATCTCAAAAATAAGGAGTTAATGCAGAAATTCAATCAGATTGTTAGAATACTTTGGGGCTTTAAATCATCCTCAAAGGTAGAGACTTCAGCCGGCTTTGTACGAGTATCTACGTTATCTTTACGTGAATGGAATACGATGTAACTTCGTTTTTAAATCTCACGTTAAAAGATATCCATTCGTAAAAAAGCAATAATTTTTAGCTCAAATAGAACAGGTAGTTTTAGGCATAGACAAATAGATGACAATCACAACTCAACGACAGATGATCGGAGGTGCAGTCTAACACAAGTAGTTAAGCACCGAGATACATACATATACATACATAGATACACGTTGTGTGTGTTATTCGGTTTTAAATCACATCACTATATCGTAACACTCAAATACCCCAACTCTTAAGTATTTAATTTCCCCAATCCCGATGTCTCTGGGACTCTGGGTAGCTAGCATGACCTTAGACCGAATTGTTCCAAGGCGAGTATGGTGCGAACATCTTGCGAACATCACATGATTATAAAACGTTCTGATTTTAAAGTTAATGTGGCTCCTGACACGGTAGTCTTCAAAAAGTTACCCACCTTCTTAAGCCCGCGATCTTAAGTTGTTGCATCATATTGCCGGCATACAGTACGCATTTATATACTACTAGCTTTTGCCCGCGACTCTGTCCGCGTAGAAGTCGTTTATTGCTGCTCCCTCGGGAACTGACCAATTTTCCGGGATAAAAATTACCTAGCCTATGTACTTCCCCGGAACGCAGGCTATCTCCATACCAAATTTCATCGAAATCGATTAAGCGGAAGCGTGAAGAGGTAACAGACAGACAGATAGACAGTTACTTTCGCATTTATAATATTAGTAGGGATTTATAATAGTATGGATTCTATCGCCTGGTTTAATCGTTTAATCGCCTGGTACGCTATAGTATAAATGAGAATGCCGATTTGATGTCTTTAGATAGAGGACGAAATACTGATGCTAATAATGTTAACTCTAATTAATTAAACATATATATTAAATTGATATATTTTTTAAGTATTTAGATGATGTAAGAAATAATTATCACATATAATTTTGTAGAGATCGGCAAGCTTGGGGATGCTAAACAAGTAGGTATCAAGTTTGGTTAATGTTCAAGTCGATAACTGCCGTTCCCGCCCAACCTAGTGTTTATTTAAGTGTAGCCGGCTTTTTTATAAAATAAACTAAACTGATTTTTCTTATTCTTATTATTCGCATAAATTAGCGAATTGTCTTATATTTCAGGTTTTCACTAAAAATAAATAATGTGAATCACTCAAGCGATTTATGTTTTTTTAAACTTAGGCAAATAGGTGTGATCTCTATTTAAGTTTAAGAATTGATTCTTGTTAGTTTCCTCACGCGACCGATGTTATAGGACAATAAGTTGTTGCACCTGTGTATGTATATGTTAGATAAAAGGTGATTTACTAATCGGCCCTCCATCTAAAGGAACAAGAGAAACATTGCAAAATACCCTCCAGTCCTCTCGGCTTGAGTAACTCAAACCGCCGAGGGACGGCCGCGAACAGATGGTCCGTCGTTCTTCAGATCCGAATACGTGGATCTTCTGTGAGTTATTCAATTTGTGTTTGCACAAGGATGTAGAGTCGTGACTACAGGAAATGGCAGGATGTATGGGAACTATCGCAGGGGCATGTATTGTTTATATTTATACTAAATATAATTCTGTAAGTACTAAGATGTTAATACATAAGATATTGATTTTGATGTAAAACTTTACGTGCTAAAATCCCATTAATCATAACTACACACACATCGGTAACTTGTGGCACTTGACAGTTACTAACAGACTAGTGATGTGACAATGTTCTTCCTGAACGAGTCGAGAAAAGGAAACCACTTAGAAAAAAAGTATTTTCAATCTTTAATATATGACATTCGTGATAAACAATTAATATTTGTTCTAAATTTTTAGAAGTTCAAGACCTCACATGCTTTTTCATATTAAATGTCTTGCAAACTATATAATCATCGCAACGGGTGCATTTTACCTTGTCACCTTGTAGTAGGAGTTCTGAATGCTCTCTAATGATTTCCTCCATTATTTGGAAAAATTCTAGGTTTCGCGACACGTCTTGTAATAATTATTAAATGAATGACAATATCATAATATTAGCAATGATGTTTTTAAACTAGTGATCAAACCTACTTCGTCTTATGTTTAGACCATGTAGGTAATATTAATATATTATTTTATCTTATCTGAAAAAACACTTAGAAAACTTGTCTCATCACTAATCTGTCAAGTGCTACCTTAATTCCACAAGTTAGCGATGTGTAATCATAACACTTAAAAGCTGTAAGCAAGACTGGTATACTTGTGTACTGTAAGTATGACAATGGACTTCTGGGTTAAAGCAAGCTTTACAAAGTTAGGAATTAATGATACAATACAATACAATACAAAAACACTTTATCGTACACCATACAAAAACATTTTACACAAACAGCACAATTAAAAGTACATAATAAAGGCAGACAACAGACGGTCTTATTGCTAAATACTTCTAAATAGCGATCTCTCTCTCTCAGGTAACCTTCAAACGATTCAAATAATTTCAACAATAAATTGTGGACTTAGGGAAATTAAGAAAATACTTTCGATGTACCTATTTTATTTCATTTTATTTACGTCGAATTTTACTAACACAATACAGCCAGCCTGTCCAACTAACTTAATTTTACTTTTCCATTACTTTATGATATTCATGACAACAGTAAAAAGCCTTTTTTCAACCGCATGTTATTATTTAACAAAGCACAGCTCGCGATATGATTCTTGTCAGCCATTCCACAGACAAAATAAGTTTTTTCGAGGCTCGTCGGTCGCTGGCTGAAGCGGGCGCTTCCAGCGGTCCGTGTGTCCTGACGTGCATCTGCATCCCCGCGGGAGCGTGGCTGTGCCGGCGGCAGGGCGGATCGATCCGCCCCAGTCGCGTGCCGGTCGCTTCGCAGGACGAACGCCTGAAAAGCCTCCCTACATTTAGGCGGGAACTCGTACGCGATCTCTATGCCAACCCGGTGGCTTCATTGACTGTGTGGCTAAAGTTCGGACTTGTGGGACTTTTGTGGAATTATTTTCGACGCGGCGTCGGGATATTTATTTCTGTGACTGTAATTTTTAGGTACACGCACGTTAAGAGATTTCATTGGCATTTTTATTGTTTGTTTTCTTTTCTAACTTTTTACTAATTTGAACCGATTGGCCAAATTCAAAACGGCGAAGCGAGTTATATAACAGCGGAATTGTTTACAAATATCGTTTATGAAAAGTGGTCCAACTGGTATTTGATTAATGATAAAGCGATTATTTCGTGAAAAATGAACTTGGCGATTTTATTTGTTGTTTTCTACTGTTTGCAATAAAGCTCCTTTTATATTTAGGTCATTCGATGAATTAAACCCCTAAACTTAGGCAAAGTCTTTAAGAATGATTTAACATCGTACCAGCGATAAATATCCCTGAATTAAGAGTTATCAGTTGCCTTAAATATTTTAAAATAAGTGTTTGAACGTACCCGGAACATTTACTACTACTCGTACTGGCAATATTTGTAATTTTTAACGATCTTCTTTAAACAGCGTTGTATTTATTTGCAATCTGTTGTATTGTATTCATAACATAATTTTGGATACAATAAGCATTTTATGAGAACATACATTTGTTGGGAAAGGAGTTGGGTAGGTATATATTTCATTTTCTTGAATAATTTCATAATTATTATTGTAATTTAAGAAGAGAAGGAAAGTGCTTTTGTTTTAAATAACGTAGCAATTTGGCCCAAAACGTTGGAGGACGTTCCATTATTTATTGCAAACCCGCGTCACAAAAGGCGACTCCACATCAGGAACTTGTCAGAGGCGATTAGTCGCCCTCCCCGCGACGTCTGTTGCCGCCTTAATCCTAATACGCACGCACACGCAACACCCGCACAATTATATTACACAATTTAATAGTTTAAGCTACATTGCTTTGCCTGATATAGATTAATTGAGTTGTAATAAGCTGCGGCGATGTGTTCGGAAACTATTCAAATGTAAACCACTGCGATACGCTATGGTGGCATGTTATGATGGGGGGCGATTTTTGACTTTCGAGTGCTCGAAATCATAGTCGAGTGATAGAAAATAATAGTACACAAAAATATGTCACGATTACCCAATATTCATATTTTTGAAAGCGGTCGCTCGCTCGATAGCTAGTAATTGACTTAATATATTCACGTGTTTCGTTATACGCAGAAAGTCGATAATTTACCGGTTTCTTTATCATATTTTAAATATAAATAAACATACGACATAATTAGAAGTTGTAATTGTGGCGAGAATTTTATTATTTATACGCACTTCCAGAGTTTTTAATACTGTTTATCAAAAACTTATAAATGAAACGTTTAGATTCTTTGTCTGTAATAAATATTTGAGGTTTGTTCGGTCAACTTCCGTCCAAAGAGAATATAATAAAGACGTTTTGATTAATTTGACAGACAAATGTCAAAACAAATCTCTAATGATAGCAATGGAAACGAATGGTGTGGACCACTCGTTTTTAAATTTTCTATCGTTTGTATTTCAAAAATACGGTTACACCGTGTTTGCTCACTTTCGAGTGAAACTTTCGAACGCTCGAAAGTCTAAAATCGCCCCCCAACTTGATTCACGTTGCGTGTTTGGGAGTATCGAAGACATGCCAAAAAGCCTTGCGGTTGGATTGGATTCATTAAAATGCTATTATATTTTTAGCAACTGATAATATGTTTTACGGGCGTTTTCGCATCGCTTCCGATCCGATTCCAGAGTTTATAAACACGTATCCAAATCGTATGATTGCTCGAGAAGTCGAGATCCAAGAATTTGAACTGTCATCGCCATACAACTCTTCTTCCTCCAAATAAATAAAATATCCTCATTTAAAAATACAAAATTAAATCATTTTTTGAAGCCTTAGCTTCTACTGATAAAGATATTGAAGGATTGGTTCTTTTTTTAACCGACTTAAAAAAAGGAGGAGGTTCTCAATTCGTCTGTAAGTTGCTTTTTTTTTTTTTTTTTTTGTATGTTTGTTACGCGATTACTCCGTCAATTGTGGACTGATTTTGAATATTCTTTTTTTTTGTTTGAAAGGGTATACTTTCGAGGTGGTCCCATTGTCAAGAAATAAGAATCTGATGATGGGATCCATGAGGAATCGAGGGAACTCCTCGAAAGTTATAGGCACACATACAGCGATTTTGGTATTACCTGCAAGACCTTAAGAAATTACATTACAATAGCACCTCTTGGTGAAGAGGAACTGATGATGAAGACCAGAGATGACCACCGGAACTCCTTAGTCGTAAGTAATTGAGCCAGCAACGAGATTTCTTTATTAAGAACATGAAGCTACTCTTATACTGATTATAATGCATGTGGTGAAGTGCAACTGATGGTGAAGTACCGGGAGAACTCCTCAATGATTAACGGCCCTGCATCTTGGACAGCGACATTTTGTTAAGGGTGATGAGAAATTTGTATTAGGGTATTGTTTCTTAATGTGATATTTATGTACTTAATCACATAGGTACTTAATAATATTAGGTGCATCACTAAAAAGCGAAAAAAAAAATTGGTCCATGAAATATATCGAAGTCGGTGGCAAGAATCATTGCTATCGCTATTGTGTATCTACTTGACACCGGCTTGGATATATTTCATGTACCTATTGGGCACTAAATAGGCAATTCCTAGGATTCTTAGGAGCCCGGTCTTTATTTAATACTTTTTAGTGGGTTTTTGAAGACGGTTTTTTTTTTGCTTGCTTGCGAGTGTACCTATATCACTTATTGATTATATACGTAGCCCTATGGTAAACGTGTATTTGGAGTCTGACACCGCTTCAATGCTTGAGCCTTAATACCGTGTCCTGTAAGCGGCTTATCTGTTTCAGGATTACAGAGAAATTACATATCTATCCATTCATGACAATACCCGCGAATAGCAGATAATAGTAAAGTTTGTATTAGATCTTGGTCGTTACATTTTAAAGATGTACAATGTCTTTTTCCTTTTAACGTCGACTGGTACACAATCAAGGATAAAAAAAAGTATCCGCGTAGCAAAAACATTTTTTGGACTCTGGGATGTAACATATTTTTGGTGTTGACTGTACTTATAAATAGCGAAAAGGCTTATTAAGTTACTAAAGGTATCGTGAATCGTAGTTATAGGTTATTCTTCGATCATTATAAGTACCTGGGAGACCGAGCGTTCGTCGCATGGGGCGAATCCGAATTTTCATCGATTTTCTATACAAAAGAAAAAATAACAAAAAGAAAACAATAAAAAAAACGATCCATGGCTATAAACGAATAAACGAATGTATTTATATTTATATATATTAATATCATATTATGTACAATTTGACACATTAGATTTTACGAGGTTATGAGGCAATTAAAACTTTTGATTTGACTTTGATCAACTGTTTTACTTTACGTCATAATTAAATGGTATTATGAGCTCTTTGTGGCTGTCTCTGCCTATAAATTAGTATTAATAGTAGGTAAGTAAATGTTTTCTAAGATTTTTTGCTGTCTTTAATTTTATCGGTATCAATTTTTTTTTATATTCTGGTGTATTAGAAACCATTGACGATTAAGACTTTCTTGACTTTTTGTAGAATAATTGCCGAAAGGTAAACTTTTTTTTAACCCTGTAAACCTGGGGTGGAGACCGGCGGTGTTTTCCCGTCGGCCCGACTCGCGCTCTAGGTAATTTATATTCACACCATACACGTTACAAACTTCTTCTTACAACCGCCCACTTTCTTTCCCAAGCTCGTATCTCCTTAATGCGAAAGGTCGTAATTTAAACTTAGTGATCAGCATGACAAGGTTGTTTCCCAACTTAACGTTTTGCGTAAATATAAATTTAGAAAATTAAACATTGATATTTATTAGTATAGGTACCCCGCGGATCTTAATTAAGAAAGCGCCTCAAGATCTGAATTAAGTTTCACATAACCCAGGGGAGAGGGGCGAGAACTTCCATAAGTTAACACTGTCGTGGCGACGCTGGCGTGAGTTATTGTTCTGGCACTAGGTAAGTAGGATAAACGTGATTTATACCCAGATCAGCCCTATTAAAACGTCTTGGGTAAACGTCTTAGTCGATATTCAATTTGTTACTCGAATTTAAATAATAAGTTAAATGAGGCTTTATGACAATGATACAAAATTCCATCAAAAGTAGCTAATCGCGATTGTAGAAGCGCATTCATGCAGGCGTCTCCGCGACCCGTTAACGCATGTGCAAGTGTAATTCGCGCTCACGTATGCACGCTAGGACATTTACTTCAAATCAGCGCGTGACTAAAATACAAATGTGCGCCCTTTGCCACCTCTGGACGTAGCCAATTATTATGATTATCGAAGGGCGTGTAGCCCAGAGAGCGTTATCTGCGTACGTAACGTGTGAAACGCCTTGTCGGCTGGCACATCGCAAGTGCTTCACGCCATACGAACCACCGCGTATAATTATGGCCTATTAACGTTAAGAATCTGCCGGTCAAAGGAGTTTGTACACCCCATGAATGACTACATATACATAGCAAACTTACATGGAATTTCATTTTTCATTACCTGCAGTGAAAACAGACAACGTATTAAATATTTTTACATATTACAGACATACATTATTGGCATTAGTAGTAGATACTATTTATCGTGAACACTTTACCGTGGTATTATTTATAAAAGTTCATACCAGACAATTTTGCGGAATCTGAAAGAAGTGACCACCGTCAGGGTACATTTTCAGACAATGATCAGCTCCGGTTCTTTTACACTTGACTGCACAATTTTTTCGTCCTGCCGCCTTTTGAACCCTTTCTCTGAGGTTAACTAAGCAGCGTGCGTTGAAAGTGTCACGCAAGCGTGCTTTGATCTCTTGTTTCCAAATATTTTCGATGGATTAGTGTTAAAAATAACCCCGTCGGTAAATAGTCAAGTTCGCGCGTCCCGGAGCATGGGGTGCGCGCGCGTCTATTTCTGAATCCAGTAAGTATCTCCATTATTCCTATTCATTTTGTTCAGTGACATCTCACAAACGTACCTACAGTTATTTAGTTCATTGAACTAGATCGTGCGGAAGATTTACGATCCCATAGTAGGAATGCAAAGCGTTTTTTCAATTGTAAATACGATTTATATTGGATTCTGTCGTGGAATCAGTCGCTAGTATACGGAAGATAGTTTCTGCTGCGAAGCGAGTTTCTTATGTTATGATATACCGTCTATGTTGTTAACACTGAAGTTTTAAGTAAGTACTTTTAAAAATTTCATCATTCGGGAATTTGGAAGGTTAAACGAGAGGAAAACTATTTTCATCACATTTCAGGCTCAAGTGTAACCACTCGGTTTTGCATTCGTTAGTTCGGTCGGTCAAGCGTGTCTTTCAATGTGGTTGCATCCTTCTCAACGTCAAATATAATCTTTCCCTAAGAGGGTCGCGAGTCGTTTTGCGATCGACCTCCTATTGACAATAGCTTAGACGTGGGGAGCGCGGAGGAGAAGACGTTGCTATGAAGTAACCAATCATATACAATATTGGATATAAATATCGGTAATGCAACTATAGGGTATCGATAAGTAATTATTCCGTTGCTGGTTATAATTTAGCTCAGAATAACCAAGAATAATCGTAATTGAATCAATAAAGATTACCGACTAGGTGCACGTTCCACGCCGTAGTTATTATGGTTTTTTAGACGTTATAAAATTAAAGGACTCTGGCGTTTTATTACAAACTTTTATCCGCTACTCCATTCGCGAAGATTTTTTTAAATGTTGCTCCGCCTATTTTTTGGATTAAAATTATATTATTCTTATTATACGAGTAGGTGAAATTAATATTAAGGTGCATAACCTTAAAGCCGGCTTAAAAGATACAAAAATATAATCGTCTTCAAAAACTATATTTCAAAAACTTTTTTTTTTTAATTATTTACCTTTTAAGTATTATTACTTGATGAATTAAATAACATATACATAACATTAAGAAACAATAGTCTAATACCAATTTCTCATCACCCCCTTTTGACCGCCGTAGTCTGATATATAAGACACCCAATGTCCAGCCACTATCGCCGTAGTCTTATATTTAAGACATTTTTTCTGTATGTTTTTTGCAAGGATTTTTTATTTATACCGATTTAACTCCACTGATTCGGATATGAAAGCCGCTCTAATTGTTAATTAAACAGCTACGAAATTACTCTGTTGCTTTATTTTAATTTTCTAGATGAAAATAAATTTGAAAATATGACATTAGATTATCTATAATTTTGCTGTAGTCCCGTCGCCAAAGTCTTATATAATAGACACCAGTGATGTGACGATGACTTGATTGTAACATTTAAGTATATCGACTCACTCAACGATGTTTGTAAGATATTTATTCATAATATGGACTTGCTCGGCTAGCCTATTTTATTTCCTTACCTATTTTCTCATAAAATAACGATATATTATGAACTGTGCCAGTTATGGCATGAATGGCATGTGTCATATATTAAATTCGACTCGGATGACAAAATACAATTTGTTTCACCAACAGGTAAGGTTTGTAAGTTATACCCATTGTGTTCAAATAATTCAAAAAAGTCCGATTTCTGGGATCCGCTTATCCCGTGCCTTTCACACAACCAACCCTTTTTGCAAGTGCGAAGGAGTCGGATTCGGGTCCGAGAATTCAGATGCTGTGGATAAAGGCACTTAGGTATACTTTCGTCATTCGTCATGCGTCATGCCCGTCTGCCCGTTGGTCTGTCCATCCATATAACACAACCATTTCTTCGCATAGATATGTGATACTTAATCGACTTTATTTATAACTAATTATTTTCGTTGCGACAGTGAGTCAGGATGAACTACGTAAATAAAAAGATTTTTTATTTGTTAGCCAGAAGGATGGACTTAATTTTTTTTTTTGGTTTTAAATAAATATTTTAAAACGTTAATGAGTTTTTATACTAAGTAGATATTTAAATCGATATAGCGATGCTTATCGAGGTACAACGTCCACCCCTATTAAGTCATTGTATTCTCAATAACAATCATTACAGACTACGCCGTCGTCTTAAATATGAGACCGCATGTGACGTCAGAGATATAAAATAGGAAATTTTAGTGGTATGGCTCACTCGATATTTCAAAATAATGTTCAAATTAAAAAATTAATAAATGGTACAGATTTGCTATCTCAAAATTTTGAATACCATACGTATTTTGAGATTACAATATTTAATTACCAAAATAGTTGTGTAACTGTGTGAAATTGAATGATTACTTATGTCAACAACTTTGAAATGTTCAGTTTCGATACTTTTTAAATATGGTCAATCCTCTCTCTTATAATGTCAACTTATCAACAAATATCCAATAAAGCCTACGCCAATATCTGATATATAAGACCGCTTATGACGTCAGATATATGAAATAAGAAATAATAGTAATGTAGCAATGTCAACCGATAGATTTTTATGAGTGGTAAAACACATGGAACCAAACCATTGATAAAGGGACGAAACCATTAATAAAGAAATTGGTAAACGTAATTTAGTTATAATAATGTATTTTATTGAATGATACAGTAGTAAAAAGGGTATTATTACTTAATATTCATTACAAGAAAAATCCTATCGTAACGCATGTGGCAAGCACTACACCATTTCCTGTTATTTTATATAGGCGGCGACATGAGCCCGTTCGATGACAGACCAAGCGGCGGTTAAAAGGTTAACAAAATTTCGCTGTCCAAGATGAAGGGCAGTTAATCATTGAGGAGTTCTCCCCGTACTTCACCATCAGTTCTTTGCACTTCACCACATGCATTATAATGAGAATAAAAGTAGCTTCATATTCTTAATAAAGAAATCTCATTGCTGGCGTCAATCACTTACGACTAAGTACTTCCGGTGGTCATCTCTGGTCTTCATCAACAGTTGCTCTTCACCAAGAGGTGCTTTTGCAAATTATTGAGGTCTTACAGGTAATACCAAAATCACTGTGTGTATGCCTATAGGTAAGTTTTGAGGAGTTCTCTTGATTTCTCATGGATTCCATCATCAGATTCAGATTTGGTATAAATGAGACCACCTCAATACCCTTTCAAACAAAAAAGTGAAATTTTCAAAATCGGTCCACAATTGACGGAGAAATCGGTGGACATAGATAAATAAAAAACATTTCTACAGCCGAACATAGAACCTTTTTTTGAAGTCGGTTAAAAAGACTAGGTACTGTTGTATTTACCCGACTGCCCGAAGGCGAGTTATGTTTTTCGAGCGTATGTAGGTATGTATGTTACCTATGTATGTATGTCTATTTCTTTGGCACGCTCTGCAGCCTTGACCACCACACCACACACCACACCTTGACAACCACGGCTTGACGGATTTTAACTGTCATTCGATTCGTCTTAATTGTCGAAGTGACAAAGGGTAGGGGTAAGGGCAAATATTTCAATATAGCGTCCGCGAAAAAAAATGGAGAGGGATAAAAAAAGTTTTTTTTTATTATTACAATATGGATTTCAAATGAAAGCTAATAAATAGCCCATTCCATAAATATATACATTATAACACTGATGCAAAACTAAAAAAGTATGAAATAAAAATAAATTAATTTAAAAAATCATAAAAACCCGACTGCTTTAAAAGGTATCAACTGAAAAGCTAAAGCCTGCAATACCTTTTCCAACATTTAAGTTATAGTATTCATTTTATTTCTTGTTTTTATTTTTAGCTTTTCTGTTAATTGATATTTTTTAAAGCAATCGGGTTTTTTGATTTGTAATCGCGTTTAAATCGCTTCAGTTTCACTATAAAGTGTTCAGAAGTCTGTCGAATATAAAGTGAACACGCTAATCGATCGAATGTAATACATATTGACACAGGCGTTGTTACTGCGTGTACCTATTTACGAAGGGATCAGAAATGCTTTTGACAAAATTCGATTCTGATCCACGCTGTATTCGTTTCGTTCAGGGGACAATAGCGCCTGTTTACTTTTTCATTCGTGTATCGTACTCATATGCGAACTTACAAACACAACTCTCTGTAGCTTGGGATATGGTTGAAACTTAGATTTTAATCTGGTAGATATAGGAGGTTGTGGCAGTGAGCAGGCGATAGTGCAGGGTCATTCGGCGAGGTCCGGCTTATAGGCGATTGACCGCGTGTACCGATATATACAGATAATCAGAGTCACGACTCGGCCTAAACGGTACCGTGTAGTTATGTATGTATACCTATACAACAACCATATATCGACATACCTAGTTAGGTTTATTTAAGAAATTGTTATATCGGACGTTCTAGAGTAGGTAATATAAATAATATTATGCACCCATACTGTAGGTACTCGTATGTTATGAACAATAGGGTACTAGAATACTACTTAGCTGTTATGTCTAGACTAGAGAGACGCCCGTTGACTTAAAGAATACTTAACTCCCGAGAGCGACATAACTTTAGTATATACTCCCATATTTAATTATCAAAGAATTCAGCGAAAAAAGTGTAATGACTTGAAAAATATCCTGTATTTATATACTAAGGAGATGTAAGAAAATAACCAGATTTTTTAGTAGCTATTAATTATTTTTACTAACCACAATAAACTTTTACAATATAATCTCATCGAAATTTTATAATAACTAAATCATAATCCGTACAACGGTTTACCCGTGAAAGCATAACAGACAAATAGACAGAGTTACTTTAGTAGTATAATATTAACGAACCTTTTCCTTTTCGAGCGCTCTCTGCACCGCTAATTAAGAGGACTCATTAGATACAAGTGTAAGCTAGGCTTATTCAGAATCCGTCGGACATACCTAGTAAAGTAACCAAAAACGAATTACCTACCTTACCACACACTCTGAAAGTTCTCCTTACCATAATATTGCAGTTAAGTTTTGATACACGCGAAATTATAATATTTTATTAATTTATACAAAACCATTCCTTTAAAATCTTCGTAGGTGTTGAATTGAATCCAGCCGAACTCAAGAAATAATGTAATACAACTAAATTACGGAATAATAATATTATGTTCGTGTATACTGAGTACACCTCATACGAGTACCTTATACCGTCGTCGTCAGAGTCCGAGTTCGCTGTTCGCTGTGCGAGCTGCTCGCGTGGAGTGCGCGCGTGCCGACAACCAGGGGTTACATGTTTTACTTTAGCCGCGCTGTTAGTATTGAGTTTCCTTTGTTTGGAGAATGTCCGGGAAAGTTTAATTGGAAATTAATCACAACGTAACGCAGTTGGTTTCCATAAAACAAGTTTAAAACTAGTATTTTTACGAAAACGTTCAAGACGCGTTTAGTTAACATTGCTACAAAATAATAATAATTTATATATAAAACTGTCCTAAAATATTTCACTGCAGTTTCAAATCCATTAGAATCCGAAATAAAATGAAACCCCATTTCCAACTTAAAATAATGTAAAGTACGAGCTTGACTAGATTTTGGAAAACGCGGATGACGCTGCGGGCGGGAGATACTTGGTCGAGCAGGCAAATTTGAACCTTGTATACTCGCGTTAAGATGTGTAGCGGTTGTATTAGAGGCGGTTCGAGCAGGCAAGGGCGGCAGTGTGTATTCACGCACAGATCGATAGGGCTCAGCGGAGCCTCCGCGTGAAAATTGCAAACCGTTGCCGGAAGCGTTTCAGGAAATATGTCTCTAGAAGCGAACCACTAATTAATTTGGATTTACTGTCGCACTCAGAGACGTCAATTAATTTTTAAGTTTCATTAAAGTTGCTGCGTCTTATTCTTTTGCTATAACAAAGAAAGTGACAGCAGCTACTTTAATGAAACTTAAAACTTAATTGACATCTCTGAGTGCTGCCGTTAATCTGATTAGACGGGGCTGATAGGTATAGCCCTATAAAATTCCAAAAATAATTGTTGCTTAACCTACAATTGTTAAGTCCAGAAGGCAGGTTAGGGTGCCTTTCCACCAGAGATGTGCGAGGTAGCTAAACGATGAGAGATGTCAAAGCTTCCCGTTTCCACCAGTGCTAAGTTAAGTTAAGCTATGAAAATAAACGTTCCTAATTGGTGGATATCAACACATCCTTAGCTACGCAGCATAGCACATCTGTGGTGGAAAAGAAGCCTTAATAACATGTAATTGTGAAAGTAGATAGAAGCATGTAAAAATACGGAGTTAGGGTTCGAGGTAAATAGTCTTAGGTAGCCTTTAACGCGTCTTTCTTCGCAATATCTGAATAGTTAGTCGCATCACACTGTCAACATTTTAAATCTGTAAATTCCCGGAAAGCAGACTTTTATTCATAGTTTTTATTTTATAGTTAAACCAGGGCGTAGAATGTTTTTTTAAGCGTTGTCACTTCCAGTACCGAAGCGAGTGCGCAAGGCTTCTCCTCCGCCTGCCAGGTGGGGAAAGATGGGGTATAGTTTACGAATATCCACCCATTTTGCCAATTCAAGGGGTCGCTATAGATTTATTCTGCTTGGTTTATTTTTTTTTCCACTTTTTAGCTGGTCCTTTTTGCGTTAAGATTTTGAACTTGGATAAATATTGTTTCGATAAATAGCCAATGAAATTTTTTCACTTCAAGGTAATATTGTAATGTGTACTAAATAGCAATTTACGAAAATACTAAAAAATTATGCCGCTAAAATAAGTTAATTGTATGAAATGATATGGCAAAAAAATACATGGAGCGAAGATTTTCTAAATCGCAACGCACAACAATCCCGGCCAGTTTCAAAGTGGCCGAGCCGTGCGATTTCTACAACAAGGCCACGCCATTCGTGCAGAGGACGCTGCTGTTCGTGGCGGACGAGCTCTCGGGGCCCAAGCCTGCCGGCGAGGCGCCCGACCATGCCGCCGAGTCGGTCGCCTCGACGTCGACACCGAAACTTCCCGACGAACAAGAAAAGTCGCCTAAAAAGAGCTCGTTTTTCTTCTCCCCTTCAAAAAGTTGCAAGATTCATGGGCGCAGCTTTTTCCGTCTTCAGACGAGCCCTAAGAAGACGAAGGCGGAGGCGCCAAGTGCGCCGGGCGACGCTGCCGCGGGGCTCATCAGCTACGCGCCTGGCTGGTCGCTGAAGGGGGAGCACCTCATGAAGTGGCAGGAGTCCGGGAAGACTACCGTCGAGGTAATCAAACTACTTTTAGTTCTGTACCTTTTTTACTTATTACTAAGAGTATTTGAAATAATGCGAACCCCTATCGAATACCTAAGAAAAATGCTATCTTTTAAACAAATCATATTGCCTTCTTTTCAAACTTTTCACTCGCAAAATAGCATTTGCCATCTTTAGCTGAATGAAGCACTTGTAATTCCGACGAAAAATGCACGCAAACTTCCTCGGTTGATCTCGTTGCAGGGCTCCAATGTTGAGGGGCGGTTGTTTCGCAGAAGAAAATGAAAACAAGCTAATCGAAAATGACGCAAAACAGACAATTCAAGGGGATACACAAACTAACAAGTTAGGCACTTTCAGAGAAAATAATTACAGTAATCCTACTAATATTATAAATGCAAGTTTGTATGTGTGCGTGTTACAAACGTTACTCATTCACGCTGCAATGCCTGGACGGATTTGGATAAAATTTGAAATGGAGATTGCTTATACCTTGAATTAACATATATGATACTTTATATCCAAGAAAATTTGGTAGTTCCCAAGGGAAAACCGATGAACGACTTCTGTGCGGGCAAAAGCTAGTAGGCTATATTTTAACTTACGAAAGTACTGACTCTCCGCAGAGAAACTCGCGGGCGGAAAGCTAGTTAGCTAATTACTAAAACACGAATATATAAAATGATCACAAGAAGGCTACAGCGATTCTAGTAATCTCGGATACAATTTTAATTTGTTTGTACTCATAGCGACATTGATTTATTCCCCCGGTCTCAATATTTCCATGCAATGAATCTGTGCAAAGTATCAAAACCATCAGGTCGGATATTAATCACGGTTGGTTAATTTATCGAGGCTGCGAACGGTGGATTCGTTCCGACTTTTGCCCACCATAATAATATGATGCGAATTACTCGGCTCGCCACCCGCGCCTTTTCCTGCTGCTCCCTACTTCCCTCTTGCGACGCGGAAATATCAAGAAGAAAAACTGGGCAGATTGTGCATGTAATGTGAGAGTAATGAATGTTCGATCATTGAATCTTTACATCTTTATATGGCCGCTACCCGCTACTTAGAAAGTCAGTAGCTATTTTAATCTTAGTACTTTGTCGTCTAGTTGGTTCGGTGTGTCTATGAGCTTCTATATTATTACGACGTTTTAAATTATTTGATACTGAATTGACTGCGTTCTCTCTTTGATTGACTGGCTTGAATGCTTTCGGGTGTTTATATGTATCTTTGTATCCATGTTTCTGTGTCTCCGGTAAACAAAACTGCTTGTCATGTTATTAATAAAATTCAAAATGCGAGATATCCTTGCATTGGTCTTAAAAGCTAATACTGATGAAGTACCTCTGAACTGGCTACCTTAATCCGGGGTTTTGTGGGTTTATAATTTGAATTTTGTGTTGATAATAAACGTAGCCAACTTAACAAACAAAGTTCTAACCGTCCGTCCGTAAGTTCTAGTATTGTATAATAGCACTAGGGTTTTCAAAGCTGACTTTTTGGTTCACTTGTTTTAACGTAGCACTACATTAAGCAGTTTAAACCGGAATTTACCTGATACAATTATAATTGTATCAATAGACCTGTATACAGTAGCATGTGGTTTTTGTTGCGTTACATGTACCTACACGCACACATGCGAAGGTTAATTACGACACAATGCCGGTGTCCCGGGCCCAGGGCGCAGAGCATTTGAATATGTATGAGTAATCAAACCAGCACCAGTTTAAGAGGACTGTGAGTTGACGGCTTTCGATACAAACGGCGATAACGTTTTCCACCCCGTAAATGTTAACCAATTTCGACCAATTTTGACATGCGGTCAGTCGGAACATAAACTATGTTCGTACGTTTCGTTTTTTCCAATATTATCAATACATTTCAATTTATTCCCGTTTTATTGTTTTCATACAAAAGTAATTTTGGCCATAATCTCTTTATAATTAATAAATATTTAAAAAAAAAAACGAAACGTACGGACATAGTTTCTGTTCCGACTGACCACATATCAAAAACTGGTCGAATTCGGTTACGTTTAGGGGGTGGCAAATGTTATCGCCGTTTGTATGAAAAGGCTAGATTTCGCTGTTGGTTCACAGTCCTCTTAACGCGAGAAGAAGGCGCAGGGCGCACCGGCCCTAAGTAAACTTTGTTAAGTAAATCAGAGTATACTGAAATAATATATCTGCGTGCCTACATTATACGTCGTCGGAGGGTTAATTAGTGACGGTTTCCGTGTATTAATTAGACAGCAATTTGCTGTTTAATGACTGGGACGACGGAATGAGGTTTTGGCTACTCAACATGGATTGAAATTGAGGGGTTATCTGGGTTTTACGTGATCACTTTGCTTATATAAATTAGAAAAGACTGAAATGAACTCAATATTTGGTTAACTATGCTTACAGTTTTAGTTTTTAATATATAGATATATTGTGGCTGTGGCGGCCATATCCCCACACTTCCAACAATGTACACCTAGCCCCAAAAGCAAAGCAATAGTCCTATTTTCGTTTCCCTCATTAGTAGAGTTTACTCTTCTCGCCGGCGCGAGGGAAAGAAATAACATTTATTACAGAGTTATCAGCCTCCCCGAAATGGTTTCTCGTATTGTAGTCCGCAGAGCGCATCAGCCATGCACCCTTCAGAGATGACTCTCTTTATAGAGTGTTTGGTAATGTGATAAATGTGCAATAAACAAATTGAATGCGAATTGAGATTTATTATTGTCTTCTACCTGCCATTAATCTTATGGGGGTACTGGGATCTAAACCTAGATAGTTTGAACCACCGACGACGACATCCCTGTCCTGAATTTTTAAAGCCGTTCTTCTGCCGTTCTGCCGTGGCAATACGTTACATAATTATTAATTAGGTACGTTACCTCCTTATTGACAATTTTACTTATTTAATTACAGCCCAAATAAACTTATTGTCGTATTATTCCAATAGCTAGAGCACGGAAGGAAGGGGGCCCAACAGATCTGCTGCTGACTGCGTCACTTGAGAGCTAACTGGTACTCAATCTTACTAAATCAATTCTGTGCAATTCTTTAAGACAAAGCCAAATTTGATAGAGAGAGTACATATGTATAATCGGTGTCCTTCCATTAGGGCGAAAAACGTTTCGCAAACTGTTTCATTTCGCAACAGTTTCATTTTTCCGAAACTGTAAATATTTCAGAATTTATTTCAGTACCATCGTGTAGAACCCTATAGGTTAGGTTAGTTTTATAAAGATCCTGAAATATTTACAGTTTCAGAAAAAAAAGCGTTTGGCTAAATGAAATGGTTGCGAAATGAAACAGTTTGCGAAACGTCAGTTGCGAATCATTAGTAATTACAAATTGCATTAATTAGCTACCTTAGTTACTATGCTTTAAATATGCTTATAAGGTATGTTTCATGGTTACTTTTAGAATTTGACAGAAAGTAACTACTTTATTTAAAATTGAATTATATACAGTATCCCTGGACACCTATGGGCCTCGAAGAGAGTGTCGAGTTATGCTTTTTAAGGAAGCAATCATCTGTAACTTATTGTCAAAATAGACTTGTCTAGTACATCTAAAAACGATTCGAATAGTTAAATAGCGATTAGATATTGCTCAGACAAGACTTTCCCCAACAGCATTTGGTCAATGCCTGGGGCATTTCAGTTGACAGACAACATGTCGCTATGACGTCACCCATACCACAGTGAGTCGATCATAAAATAAAAAAACCTGGGAGGCACGATCGGATTGCGGGCAGGTGGGTTTGCATTGCCCGAGGCTCGCCCAAATTGCCTGTACGCACTGTGGTATGCTCAAACTTTGTTCATATGACATGCCAATCAATATCAAATACTATACAACCAACACGGCATGATTAATTATTTTTTTTTATTTCATGAGTTTATGTCCTCTAGAGGGCGCTATATTCAATTTAATGTGACGTCTCATAACCTATACATGATGTGATCAGAACACGCTAAGTAACGTTTTAATTAATCGGCGGCTAACGAATTCGCGTCAGTCGTAGTACTGCAGCTGTAAAACTATATTGCAAATTTTAATCGAGGATTTTATACTTCGTTGTAATGTAAGATGTTAATATCCCCTCGGAGCCGGCGGTCCGCGTGAATCATAATAATCAGGAATGCTCCTTTAAGTCCTGTTACATTAGTCAGCGGATCCTTAAATTATAGAGGTAGTGTTATACCTGGGTCCATAGCCCTTTGTCCTGCAATAACTTATTGATGCTAATATATAAAATAGTTGTTTCAATAATAAATTCATTTAATGTAACAGAAGGGGAAATCCTTTGTTATCTTGCTTTAATGTAGGTACTTAATGAAACCGGCCAAGTGCGTGTCGGACTTCGCACATTTACGGTTCCGTACCATATTATATATATATTTGTAAGTAAAATATTCGTAATGAGCTTCATAACGTAAGTTTTCAATGGGAAGTTAAAATTCTTCGGAACCAAATTTTGTAATAAAACTGACTTTGTGGCTTCTCATTCCTTTTTTTTCTACTATTTAAAAAAGAACTCAATATTTATCTACCTCAACCAGTTCTAAAAAACGATACCCCACTCGATGGGGTAAGTCAAAATTTATTTTCGCGACCCCCTTTAGTTTTATGGGAGCCCCCCTTAAAAATCATTTAATATAATTTTTTGACAATTTGTATGGCTTTGAAAATAGTAGAATAGAAAACAACAACAACTTTGGGTTACAAGATACTCTAATACTGTGAAAATTTGAAGACTGTAGCTCCCACCGTTTGGCTTTAAAATCTGTGTGACAGACGGACAGACGGACACGTGAGTGATAGCAATAGAGATCCATTTGGACCCTTCGGTACGGAACCCTAAAAAACGGACGGATGAAAACAATGTTTTGTTTTCCCGCTGTGCGTGGATATCGTGGATGCTGGAATAAAAATCATTGCAGAATTTTAAGGGACAACGCGAATTGCCGCTTTTAATGTAATTTAATAAAATAAAGGTCAAAATAGTAGGTACCTACTGGCTTTAAATTGGTACCAGATAGGGTTCAAAGGCCTTATGTTCGGGAACCGATGGAATGCTTTTTTATTGAGAGGTATTTTATTTTATAAGTATCGGATATATAGTAGGTACCTATCAATAAAATTATCTTTATGAAAATCGTAAAAAAACCGATAAGTTATATATAACTTAATATGCACCTGCTGTAACTTAATTTATGACGTAGCTACTTCAAATAACTCACGGGGATACTATTGAATGAAATAGAGCAGTGATGCTGGTGGTAGGTACCCGTGATCTCCGTATTTGGCTGTTTGTGCACTGCCCGCGTTTTTCCGATTCGGAGGCTGGATTTTTTCTGCTCCGATCTAGCGGACCAAGTAGTTGTATGGCCGTTTGTGCACTGCACGCGTTTTTACTGACCGTAATTTCATATTTCACTATTCTGGGCAATTTTTTCTGTTCTGAGATAGCGGCAATGTAAAACAATTGCACGCTTAGTAATAAAACGGCTCAAGTCGAAATAAACGTGTATTCCATTTTCAACCGTAATTAGAAGCTCTTAAGATTTAAAATATAACTGCCCTGTTACGACATTTATAAGCCTGTTTATTACTAAGCGTGCGTACGTGTGCTTGTGCACTATCGTCCGCGATTCTTTATTTTCTGGGCAAATACAGGTGATTAATTTTTTTAAATGCTTTGTTGAGAAAATTTGTTACGAAATAATTAATGCAATAATAGTGCTCCTGGTGAACGTATAGGCCACAGAACATAAAAAACCGGTCAATTGCGAGTCGGACTCGCGCACCGAGGGTTTCGTATTTAATATGGTTCGCATCAAAATTATTTCCCAATTTTGAGTGTTTATTAATATTCGAGATGGAAAAAACTTAAATATTATGGAAATAGCAAAAGAATCTCGGATGCTGCGGTACTGACTGTTCATTTCCATGTAACAATCACGCAAACCTTAGAACATGAACTTGATGTCAAAAAACGAACACACTGTATCTGTGTCGGTCGGTGTTTTTACCGTGAAATGCACAAGCGATCGCTCGTTTTTTTTACCGAGGGAGGGAGTGGGGATTTTACGGGTACGATCTGTAAAAACGCGTGCTGTGCACAAACAGCCTTTAACTGTAACTCAGTTCAAATGGAAGCGATTAATGCAAATTGTTAATTTGTTGGTGGGCACCACTCGTGATATCGCGTTACGGACTACAGCACGGGCCAGTACCTAACTCGGCTGTGTCAATTAAGGCGCGTCGCCCGTCAAATCGTCGTGCTCGTTGATTTAGATTTATTCCAACTGCTAACGAAATTATTGTTAATCGAGCGCTCGCTGTTGGTTGCGCTGATGATTTATGTGCTGGGACAACAAACCACGCTTCTGATGCCATTAACAGAAAGCGAATGATAGGTACTTATTTAAAACTCTACTTGCCACTCGAAGTATCAAAGGGAACAGCTACCTCGATGCATTTGATTTAAAGCTTTGGAATGCTCTATTTTATTTAGGATAAGTTTGTCTCAGATTGTTTTGGTCAGTACCTACCAATAGTGTCATCATCACCATGATTCATTTAAGAGCTAGATATGGTCTTGTCGGCGGAGTAATTTACATTCTGCCCTATTCCAAGCCTTATCACCTCTGAGCCCTTAGCCAAGATGCCCATCGATAACTAGCGTTTCTATTCGTTTCATTTTTAAACCAATCGCGTCACTGGTAGATCACGTGACTCCGTATGACGTGATCTACCAATGACGCGATTGGTTTAAAAACTAAACGAATAGAAACGCTAGTTAGCGATGGGCATCTTGGCTAAGGGCTCTGATACGGCACGACGCCTACTTTTTACCCAACTGCTCGAACGAAGGAGGGTTATGTTTTTCGAGTGTATGTATGTATGTTATGTATGTATGTCTATTTCATTGTGTCGTTCTGCAGCCTGAACGGCTTGACGGATGTTAACGTATTAGTTAGGTTAGGGTATATATAATATTTCAATTGGGCATCTGCAAAAAAAAAGGTTTTTTTTATTATAACAATATGGATATCAAATGAAAGCTAATAAATCGCCTATTCCAAATATATATATTACTTATAACACTTTGATGTTAACATTTTAATAAAAACTAAAAAAATATGAAATAAAAAAAAATAGTTAAAAAATAAATATGGCTTGTTTTTAGCTTTTCAGTTGATATTTTTTAAAGCAGTCGGGTTTTTTGATTTTTTAACTCTTTCAATGAATTTAATTATATGATATAGGTACAGTCAAGGTCATAAATTAAATGGGTGAATCAACTTTTTCTTGTTGTTATTTTGTCCCGTTGTCTCCTGGACAACAGTGATAAAGTTTCTTATAAAATAGTTTTATTATACACTTCTGATATACTTAGATGAAAACCCATAAAATAATGGGCTTGTAATGGCCACAAAAAGTGATGTTTGGTGGATTTATATACTTAAAAACCGGCCAAGTGCGAGTCTGAGTCTGGGTTTCGTACCATCGTACAAGATTTTTTTACTATGTACTTTTTATTATTGGTTTTCATAGTGGCGACAGAGATACTCTGAAAAGTTCAACATGCTATCTATTACGGTTCATGAGATACCTACAGGCCGCGGAGTGACAAATTTTTATAAAATCACGCTTTTTGTAAGGAAGCCCCCTTTAATTTAAAATTGTATTTAATTTAATTTTTTGCTGTTATAGCGGCAATTAAAATAAACACTCTGTGAAATATTCAACTGTTTACCTACTTGTTACGGTTCATGAGACACAGCCGGATTTTTAATTTTTCATTTAATTTAATTTTTATTACATGTTGCTATAGCGGCAATAGACACACTCTGTGAAAATTTCAGCTATCTACCTATTTCAGTTCATGAGATAGCCCGGCGACAGACAGACGGAGGGACGGACGGACGGACCGCGCGGAGGTTTCGGGTACGGAACCCTAAAAATCATAGTTTTAAACAGTTGTCCAAGAGACGTCACCATGGCAACGAGGGACAAGAAAAAGTTGATTGACCCAAATATATGTAGGTACATTTTAGTACCTTGTCTATTTAATGTCATGTTTAAACTGCCATATATGAATGTCACAGCGATTAAAGTCACAAGGTACTAAACGTGTAGTACACATATTTATGATATATATGTATATATATTTAATTCATTTTCTTTTCACTTAAAATGTCATATTTAAAAAAAAACAGGGACCCAATGTTATTACTAACAAACACATCACATCTGTTTCTCACACCGTATGTTCACCATCCTACCAACTTATTGTTACAATTCAGAAATCTTTTATTTTCTTATGATGGAGGTTACTTCCAATAATCTATAACGCGAGCCAATAAAGATGTCAGCAGTAGCAAAGCGGGGCAGCTTTAAGTAGCGTCCATATAGTTGCCCCACGTCCAGCGCTGTTATTCTCACCCGAGCGGTCGGACAGACCAGCGTACTTGATACTATTTCCTACACGCGTAGCCTTCGCTTCCCGGGGGTCAAGTTGCGCTGGTGCGGTGTATCTATACCGCTGCGGTAGAGAATAGCAAGGAGCTCGCGTCACTCTTCATCGCCACGGCACGCTCTGTCCCTAAACGCTGATGTGTCTTTTAAATTTGATAAACATATTTTAAACGTCAATTTCTGTAGTCCCACTTATTGCACGTGATTACTCGTCAACACGTGTACAGATTTATTTTTGATATACTTTTTTCGGCAAACTACATTGGATATTTGTTATGAATCTCGCGATAGCTCACAGATCAACTGGATGAACTTCCTACTAGTATAGCAGAGCTGAACCAAGTGAACTTAACTAACATAAAAATAAATGGTTGCTTTTTAGAAGATTGTGATGTGATGTGATTGTAAACATTTTTTTTTTTTGTGAAGGAGAGCTTTCTTCAAAATCAGAAGCTTTTTGTTCAGTAAGAACGCCCATTGCCCAAGTTATAGCCGTATAAATTCATGTTCGCAGATTGTTTCAAACTTATTAGGTATATTTTAAAAATAATATTACTATTTGAAACTATAAACACTGAAAATGATTTAGATAATTACAATATTTTTTGTCAGTAAGACCCTATGCAGAAGAATGAGAAAGTACATTTATTAACGCACATTGGGTGCGTGAAATGAAAGGTAATAATGAAAGGGGCACATGGTTTAAAAACAACATATGTACTCGTATTTATGTTTAATATAAAGTAAACGAAACTTAATAATTAAATACAAATTAAACGAACTTGCCTGAAGTGAAGTACTATTCTAATTGTGTGAGCTGCACGGTCTCGAAGTATTATTTATGATAATTGATAACAAACAAAAGTAACAAAAATTGATAACTACTTAAATTATGTAAAAAATAAAATGTTAAAGTTAACCATTTGTTAACCTATGAAATATACCTATTTTTTCAACAGTGTTCCATGTTGAGACCTAATTACTTTAAATTCTTATGATACATTTTCTTATCGCTATACTTAACCCTTAATTAATTACTTGGGTGATGGGCGCCGGGCGTTCTGAATAAAAAGCTTCTGATTTTCAAGAAAGCTTCCTAGTACCGCCGAAAGAAATGGTTTTCCTATTTATTAAGATCCTCCTCTAACCCCGGATAGTAATCTCGTAAGTTAGTAATAAGATATTATTTTTGCAAACAATCAAAACTTAGACCCTTCTGATTTCCCACTTGGCTTCCTGTAAACTTCATGAGAAATGGTTTTTAGGGTTAATGGTGGTATCGGGTATCACGTGATCTCGTAACTTAGTAATATGATTTTTTTTTTGCAAATTTCCGGATTTATCGGACTCCATAACTTCTAAGGGCTTCCTAATTGATGCGTAAGAAATGGATATTGAACTTCGGTAGGTATAGGTCTACGGCACTATAGGTACGTGTCTCCAAGGCTAGTACCTACTATACTTATGATACACTTTTAGCCCTGGGACGGCGGTCTATTAGCATTCGCCGCGCGCGTCATTAACGGTTCATTACGTTTTGAGCCAATTTAATTGGCTTACCGTTGCATGTTGTGCTTTGAATCCAAACCGTAATCGATTTTACCTCGAGGCGAGAAGAAACGGACATTCGAAAAAGCAATAAGACTAACAAAAGTGCCAACCAAATACGAACGAGCGAAATGTTACGTGAAACTATTAAGGATGTACTTAATAGTTAAGTCTTTAGGATCTTCTTCTACATTACAATACTAATCTACAAAAAGGTTGAAATTGTCATGCATGCAGAACATGGTAGATTTTTAAATTGTTAGTCATCCATACATCAACTGGAGGTAACAATTTTATTTGTCTTTAAAACATTGGTCAAAATTATAATATTTTAAGGGTCAATTTTTCAATCTTCATATAACACCGTCTGTCAGATATTTTAGCTGTCCTTTTCTATCTCATGACAAACCGCCAGATAAGCCGGCGACGCCTTAATTAAGTGGTGTGTCTATCCCAAAATGATACTTAACGTCATACGAGCGGATACGTCATTATAACACATTAAGTGGCAGGTTGCCTGATTTCCATACAAACTGGACCCAACGTGTAAATAAACATTCTCGGCTGAACCGAAGAAGTCCATCAGCGATAATGCGAACATTCCACCAGGTGCGCGTTTATTTTAATTCCCCGCTGTCATAAATGCATGTGCTTTATTTTAATTAAAATCGGTGTTTTCCTTAAAACGTTGCTTCCCCAAACGCGTATTTTACTCCGTCATACTGTAGCAAAAATGATATTTAATATTCTGATTTAGAATTGGAATTTGGACAACGCGTAAAAGCAACATACGAGGTATGCGGTTTAAATACGGCCCGCCTCGCGCGCTTAATTGTTTCGATCACTCCGAATTATTTTGATTTATTGCTCCATGATTGCCGCACGATACGTATACTTTTTTGGGTAAATAAATTAAATAAAATTAAAAGCAAATATTGGTAAGGGAGAATTTTACTTAGTCTAGCTGAAGTATTGCAAAATAGAGCAGTTACGTATAATGTGAGATACCTCGAATGTCGCGGTTAATTCAGGCGGGGGTGAGTCAGGTGTGACTCACCGGTAGGTTACTGCGTCTAGTCTATTTAAGCCCTCCTCTAACCGATACGTCCACGATGTAAAAGATTCGTGTTAGTCTGTATCGTACAGTCAACATCAAATAGACAGGAGCAGCGAAAATGGCCAAATATATTGCAACACATCTTTATTACTATAGGAATAGGGATGTGTTGCAATATATTTGGCTAATTTGGCTGCTCCTATCTATTTGATGCTGACTGTACCATGGATATACATACAGGGTGTAACTTGAGTCGAGGTCCAAACGAAGCTGGTCGATAGAGGACACCAAGACCTTCCTTTACACTCCCATGTACGAGTCCAGCAATTTTCTACTGTTCGAAAGTTATTTCAGTTTTTGTTAAATTTTAACAACAACCTTAATTACCACCTAATGATCGCTTTAATCTAAACAGTCAAGTCAACAGCTGTGATTTTTGTTTTGTACCTAAGTAGTCCAAAAGTCGGGCTTGAGTATACCATCAACGTTGTCGTCAAAAAGTTTTTTAGTAAAAGAAAGAAATCATGAACAATCTTCGTAAATACAACTTGAACTCCAACTTTCGGGGCTTGAAAGCCTAATAATCCCAAATGAACGCGGGCGAAGTTGCTGACAAAAGCAAAACGCATAATGTCCTGCATTGTATGTATTGTCCGGACAAACATTAGTTCTGTTGGCTAGTGTTAACGCGGAGCTGGGGAACGGGCTGGAACCACCGAACACAGGCATTGTTAGGCCGCGGCCGCCGGGACAGTACGACCGGCCGATTGATGGCTAACGAGGGCTGGGAAACGAGATAATCGTCGGTAACCTAGCAATCATGCTTTTAACTGCTGTTATTCTGTTAACGCTACGTCGTTCAGTTCTACTCGGTCGATGAATAGCCGGAGAATTTACGTCGTCCGTCAAGGTGGGTAAATGACATTCAACTGCCTGCACATTCATTTAGTCGCTGGTTTGACAGCTGGTCGTCTGTGAAACCAGCGACTAAATGAATGTGCAGGCAGTTGAATGTCATTTACCCACCTTGACGGACGACGTAAATTCTCCGGCTATTCATCGACTGAGTAGAACTGAACGACGATGTGTTAACAGAATAACATAGCTGATGTTAAAATACAAAGTTGGTTGGTTTATAACTTATTTCTGTAAAAACGGTGGATAGATGTGATTTGCATAGAGATTTGGATAGTTGTAAATCATATAAGTTCAGCAGCCCTTGAATGATCGAACACAGACGAATAAGCGCGTAATAATCTAGTGTGAAATCCTTCTCTTACCGTGCTTTAACTATAGGTATAAGTGTTTGAGTTGTGTTTGTGTCTTGTTTTAATGACTGGATCTCTAAAAAGATGGTAATGGATGGTATAAAATATGTCTCTGTCAATTTTTTTTTAAAGTGCTAAGCTTTTGTTGCCAGTTGTACCTACTTTCTTTGCACAATCAGCTTGTCGAGAGCAAAATTGGCCACTTTCGGACACCATCACCAGATGAGCTCTTAGTCACATAACATTGCATTGTTATGGTTATTTCACATGTTTTCCAAATTTCACCTCATTTACAGCAACTATTTCAGAATTTACTTGTATGGTTTGAACTAGAAACATACGAGTATCTACTGAAAACAATCAAAAATGTAATGTAAAATTATAATAAAATACGCTGGTCTGCCCGAGCGTACTCAAAAATCAGCATAGGTAGGTACTTGCGTAAGAGGACTGGTAGATCACGTGACTGTCCGTATGACGTGATCTATTTCTCTGCGCCAGGTACAGCCGATAATCACCGCCTCGCGGCACCTCATTCTATTGGTCTTAATAAATCATAGATGCGCGTGACGTTGCCAGCGCGCGGCTATTGGTTTGTGATTCGTTTACTCATTATAACGTTAAGTTTGGTTGAATGTATAGTGAATAGAATAGCGCGCGTTGCGAATTGTGTTCGTAAAATTATAAAAAATGACGAAACATTATTGTGCTGTTGATGGATGTACAAATAGAAAAAAAGATAAAAAAAAACGTTTTTCACTTTGCTTGTGAAAGAGGAACGACCAGTACCTAGTTATTATTTATTTATCCAAGTAAACTTAGTAAACAACATGATACAGTCAGTTTAAAGCGATTTGCTCTGATTTGTCTAAAAAACATTAATGAAAATATTAAAATTAAATCAAACATAAAAAATATTGACAATAACATATGTTAGCCTAATTTAATATTAGGTCAACGCAGTATATCCCAATTACCGACATTATGCAACGCAACAAGCGGTCAATAAAAATGCCGTTAAGACTCAATACACGCAGTACAAGCTTCAATCGCGATACCGACGATGCTATAAACTGAATTATCATAAAAAGTTGCGCATTAAGACTGAAACAGCCGTTAAAAAGAAAATAAGACCGATCTATTTATATTCGTAATATTACATAGTCCAGACGAACGGAGTTGATCGTTTCAAACGTGGAATGAAAATCAACGGGTTATTCATTCTGGTCATTTTGGTACAAATGTCTATTGTACATATAATAGTTCAAAATGTCAAAACAAAACACGAAACCATTAGATGTCACAAAAACCTAAGAGCCTAATTGTATGAGAGGGAAAACGGACAAAAGATACATGGTAAAGAACCCAAAATATTCAATAGATTTGAAATCCCTTTGTCAAATTGTACAAAAGTAAAAAAAAGTATATTATTAAATATATTTAAAAAATTATATAACAAACGGCAAAACGGTAGCAGGTAATGTTGGTAAGTTCCAGAATGTACAACGGTTAAAAAGTATATAAATATAAACATGATTACTGAACATATTATTACAAAACGTTTTGATATCATGAAACCAAGTGTCTAAAAAGTCGCGTTGACCAAATGTGCTAGTGTCAAGCTGTGCTATAATTGTACTTATACCGTCTTAATACTAATGAAATATGGCAAAACGACTTTCAAAACATTTTTTTAAGTCGTTAAATGTAAAGCAGGATCCAGACGAACGATTTCATCAGCCCACCGATAGGGACACAACTATCTGTTAGAAGAGAGATGAACACACATCTCTTTTTCACCTTTTTGCGTCCTTGTCAGTTGGCTGACGAAATGGGCCATATGGACAGGACTTTACTATATTACGTATTGCTTAACGATTTTTTTAATGTCAATAGGTGGAGTAGTCTCATAATAAACAATCATAAATAAATAAATAAATAACATTATTACGTATGTACATTTTGACCATAATAAATTCTACCGTGAAAATATTTTGAGTACCTAGAGCATAAGTTAATCGCATTTTGTACGTTTTGGCCACAGAGTATTCTGTCCTGAAAACTTTAAGACAAAATGACATCTGGAGCATAATTAATGCTGTCTTGGAAACATTTCGACTAAAAGAAATGTTGATCATAGTATATTTTAGTCTTAAAATACTTATTCAGACAAAATAACCTGGTAGTACAAAAGTTTTGTACTTTTAGACAAAATTACAGCTCGACATTTTATGCATTTTGGCATTTCTATTAAAATGACCTGTTACCAAGTCAATATAATATCCGTCTTATTAACATTACTTAACATTTGAATAGGTACTGGGAAATATGATGTCTTTTATACATTTCATACATTTCAGAACAAACACCACCTGATAAATTGAGTATTATTAACTAAGTTCTGAGGGAAATTTGCTACCCGGCTTTAATTCTTAACAGTTACATTACATTAACTGTAAGTAATTTTGGACTTAACAGTTACATTACATTAACTGTAAGTAATTTTGGACTTAACAGTTACATTATTTTCCATGTTTTTTAAACAATCTCAAACTCACAACATTGATTTCACATTTTTATTTATTAACACACTTACAATTTTAACTAACTAGCTGAGCATTTCTCGAAGTTTCGGCCACTGTGAGTAACATTTCCGAATTATTTTTTTGCTGGAGGTTAGAGTAGGTACTTAAAACTATGCAATCATCAAATAATTATAATGTGTCTCAAAATAATTTTATGGGAAATTTCTTTTTTTGTTACCATAAACGTATGAATTTCGGTAGCAAAAAAAGGAATTTCCCGTACAAGTCTTTTGGGACAAATTAGGATAGGTATTATTTAATTATTGCATAGTTTCAAGAACTCTAACCTCTGGCAAAAAAAAAACATTTGGCGATATAAGTAACAATGGCCAAAACCTTGAAAAATGCTCAGCTAAAGCATTTCCAAGTAATCGAATTGGAATTTAGCATGTTTACGTAATTCCGATATTTTAATATGGTACCGTCAAATGGTATAATGATGGAGGTGGAACGTGGCCATAGGAACTCCTAAACGGCAAATAGAGTCCGACCGTTTGACTTTTCTTTAGATAGCGAGTTTATTAGTGGTAGTCGGTGTTATGTGAGTATTTTTAAAAATAAAAAAGCTTTTCGAAAATGAACGGATGAAATCATTTTTTAAGATTTATTTATCGTTACTTCATTTGATTTTATTATCATAAGATAAATAAGAATAATAATTCACCCTTGTTTTGAATATTCATTAAAAATATCATCTGTATTTATTGTAATTATATCAGATGAATATTTTTATTTGCTTAAATCATAGCAGACTTAAAGTCAAGTCATTGTAAAACTTTAAAATGAAACATATTTTACTGGCAATTGCGACGTTGACGGGGTCCTTTCGTTTATTGCCGTATTGTAGTTAAATAAGCTTTAGACGGTCAACCTCAAGCATCAAGACGGTAAAGTCGACATAAGCTTGATCATAGGGCGGAGAAACAAGCAGTAGCGAAGCGTCCATTGATGTGAGGCGGTCGTGGCGAAACGAAGGAGACCGAAATAACCTTGTGCTTCCTGCACTCACCTGTGCTCCGTGGACACGGAACTGGGGCGCACGCGT
The DNA here is from genome assembly GCA_963241965.1 of Tortrix viridana. Taxonomy (NCBI): domain Eukaryota; kingdom Metazoa; phylum Arthropoda; class Insecta; order Lepidoptera; family Tortricidae; genus Tortrix; species Tortrix viridana. The sequence goes on along the minus strand of OY725171.1, from coordinate 53,103,611 downwards.
GCGCAATCCCTACGTATTGATGAACAACGTACTACCTCCGTAAAAATTACCACTGTAGTAGTAAAAATCTTAGACCATTGACATAAAGCTTGACTAGGAGCTTATGCTGATGAATTTCAAATAGATGCTCATTCAAAATCAACGATTCCTAGCTTTACCTAAGAGTATTTCAAATTAAAATGATTACTACTGTCACGCTCCATGAACGAAAGTCATAATGACAATATTGTATTCATATAATTTTTTTCTACCCCAAGATGATAAGTCACGCTTCCCTTTATCTCGTACACAAAAGGTCTAAATACGCCGGTAGGTCAAGTGTCGGTTTCCCGGACGTTAGGCTTCGCGTTCCTACTATAACAAAAGACCGAGGTTTAGGGACCCGTGCTGTTAAAATTAAAAATTTCCTTTGCTTCAAGCGACGTGAGGTCAACATCCTGTGCTGCAGTTTTATTGCGATCGCTCATTTATTTTTATGGGTCACAATTCACAATCTTCTTAATTATAGTCGGTTTTATATTAGAGCGAATATGTTCATCTACTTTGGAAGTAATCTATTATTAATAATACTATTTGCTTTAGTAGAGCTGGATATAACATTGTATGGAAATTAGGGAGGCTGACGCCGAATGCGTTGAACCCTCTATTTGAGTACAAACTTCGCTCTTTTTAGTTTGGACGCGACTTAGTGTCCGGCCGACGGCGCGGGCGCGGGCTGACGCGGGGATCGTAAATGGAACACTTGAAATTAACACGCTCATGGACATTTGATTTCACGCATTCTCGTGTCATATAAACACAGCGTGACACAAACCCCTTTTTTACACATTTTTTGTCTCTTACCGCTTTACTCATAAACATTAATTATTAAATGAGTCCTGCCTGGCTCTGCCCTTATTCTACAGGTGATAATATAACCTTTATAAAATACGTTTATATACAATAGGGAATACGCCTTTTTTTGTTTTAATAAAAATTCGTTCATTTAAAAAATAGTTCGAAGTTATTCGAAATATTTTTCGAATAACTTCAAAAATAAACAAGATATGAACCATCAAAGATTTGTTTCTATCTCTTTCTAGCAAAATAGAATTAACTTGGAGTTTATATGACCGTAGTGGACGCTGACGTCACATTTCATGTCAGGTCTCTCTGTCTAATTAATAGTTTAAAATGCTTTTGTTATCCGTATTTTTTGGCTGATTTTTTAATTTCATTTCACTTTCTGTCATCTCTTTTACGGTATATTCATATTTTGTTAAGAAACGCGATAAAAAAAATTCATGCATATTCATATGTGTATTCTTTAGTTTGAACCCTATCCTAATCCTGGAAAAAACGGGTTTGTTGTATCTAATTCGGAAATTATGCCTGACATTCACAAAACCTCTTCGGAACGTTATGCATAAGTTATGAAAATCCGTTCCTTTGGTTTCATCAGTGACATGGCTTTGTTTTTCTGTTTTGTCACAGTACACGCTTTTGGCATCCGTCGTCTCTTTCTAATGTCGAGAGGTTCGGGAGCGCTTTCGTCAAAGCTCTGGGCCGTGTGGTGTTAGTCAGAGAGGCGCGCGCGCAGGGACCGAGCGCCTGTCCGGAGAGCGCGTCACGCCGGACGCCGGCTAAATCTGTCGCTTCATGTGTCACGCCGTCTGCGCGCGCGCAGTGTTACAATATTGATACGTGAAACTTTGCAATTCAACCGCGATCATATTTTCCGGACACATTAGACTATTTGACAGTTTGTAATAGTTTATGCAATAATAAATGTGTTGTATGGCGTCTGTTCATCACCTGTAAAATTTCGTAATAAAACTAATAAACAATAAAGAAATGTTTCTTCAGTTGCACGCGTTTACGGTATAAAATATAAAACAACTAGATGACACGTCGCGTCATGAACTCAGTGCAGTTTTACACTAAATTTTCGTTTTTTTTTTTAACGAAGTAATAATTGGTTCCCTTCCGATCTTCAGCGTGTATCGGATCGTTAGCCATCTATTGACTTTCAATTACAAAGCCAATGGTTAATTACTTCGAGATAGATGCGCCTTTATTGTAGAGTCCGGTTTGAATCGAACCAGAGCTCAGCCTGCGCCTCGTCAAATATATCGGATCTCCTTAGACCCATGTGAACTGTATATTTGTTGTTATGGTGTTAGAGTTTACCCGTTTATTTAATTGTGCGTTCCCAACAAGTTTATCTAATGTTCTTTCTCGTATTTAAATTAACAATATATGTTATGTAACATCCTATAATAAAACATAAATGTTATCTAAAAATTTTAAGGAACATCATTGCTAAGTTGGCCAAATTAATCTTACACACCTGGCCGAGATTAGTGAACAAGAGTCCTGTCTGTCCACAAACAATTCTCGTAGTGGTATCGATACTCATTATTAAGTAGTTTACATGTGTGCAGTCAGGGTCAGTGTACGTCTGATAGGTAGGTATAATATAATAAGTTTGATAATGACTGATACTTATTTGCTCATTTCCGTCAACAATAGACGCGCTAAAATTATTTATTTCTGTTGAACTAGTCATCTAGTCATCAAAGATTATGTTGTGGATATATCTACGTATAATCAATGAGGTACCTATAGGTAATCAACGCTAAGAGTTTAATGTTATTCTTTACTATGTTAATAATAATATATAACAGACTAGCGACCCGCCGTTCCTTCGCTCCGGGTTCTATTATATACATAAACCTTCCGTGAAAAATTATCTAACTGATGGTGAAAACCGCATTAAAATCCGTTGCGTAGTTTGAAAGCGACTTTGTTTTATACTCAGCAGTGAAGCAGAATCGGGGGTGTAGTTTCTATTAGCATCAGAAGTTGCTGTAGTGTCATTAATTTCATCAATATATTGAAAACACCGGAAATTTACCCATCTAATGGTATCAAACCATGAGTGCAGTTTATGAATACGGGCCGAGGTTTTTTGTTCCTTAGTTGGAGTCTAATACTTTTCTATAAAGTTACGTGTTATTTAACTGACGGACTGAATTTCCTAAGGCAACATACACAAGTTGTAGCAGGCACCACGTTCATTTACATTTACGTCAACGCGTTCCTGAGAGAAAGAATCTTGACAGACAGACAGACGGACAACGACGTGATCCTATAAGGATTCCTTTTTTCATTTTGAGGTACGGAACCCTAAAAAGAGTGAAATGCTTTTAAATAATAAAAGTTTTCAGACACAAGTTAAACAAGCCCAAATACAGTTTTGAAACACAATGCTTATTCATGAAACCTTTAAACAAGACAACACGTCCAAATGCAGTGGCTGTTCAAAAAGCCTCTTAATGCAGCGATCACCTTAAAGGTACTGCTTCATTGCGACGCCCACGCCCAACGAAGCCACGAGCCGTTCACACCCACATAACTACAAGGCCGCCACATCCCTTCAACAGTCGATTCCAATAGGTTCTTCTCGTACTTATTAGGCGAGATCGATTATAATATGAAAGACATTTTTTAAATGATTTGAAGCGTTTCCTGGTCAGCTGACTCCAAAGTTTCTGCTGAAGGCAAGTAAAAAACTGAAATGCCTAGGTTCGAGGGAGGAACTACCAAGAAATAAAGAGCCGAGTATTGCAAACGAAACTTATAAACATAAAATCAAAGATTATTATTTTTATCGGGTGACACGCCTGAGGTACCATAATTTCGGAATTATGGTAGGTACTTCAAGCTAAATTATATCATGTAGGTAGGTATTTTCTCTGTAACTAACTACTACGCTGTGGTTTATTACTGTTAAGTTATAATTTAAATAAATGAGTTATGAATTATGAATTACGAATTACTAGGAATTAATCCCGAGATGGTCTACTCGTTGTTTATTTTATTAAACATAATACCCGCATTGGCGCCTATCTCGGTGCCACATAAATCCTTTTACGGTAGCGTTATCTAGAAACCTTTTTAACTGATGTTTTGTTTCATATTGTACTTTAAATGGCTGTGTCTTATGATTATGTCACAGAAGTTCGTTGCTCCTTGGCACACCTTCCGCGTGGCTATTTATACGGTGCGTGTGTCGAACTTTTGACAGCAGTGTAAACGAACCGCGCTGAATCGGATGTTGATGGTCTGTGGGCGAGCGCGTCCCTGGCGGGGCCCACTTTTGCAGCCACACTAACACACTTAACCTAAATAAGCAATTATTACCCATGTTAATAAGGAGGCTGTAAAATCTTCAATTTCCAATAGGTACTAACTGTGGGCATTTACCCATCCACTGCAATCTGTATCCTCTTACTTCTCCATGTTTTCTTCTTAATAGGATATACTTCCTGTTAATCCAGGATATGAATTATGTGCCATCTGAATCCATTTAGCAAATAAAGATTAAGGGACAAAAATCCAAATCCCTTTAAAGATTTTTAATAGGATTTCATTATCAAGGAGGACCTTACTACATGCGATGCGATGTTTTTTTGTACCTAAGTACTTATTTTATTAGATGATGACACTCGTTGCGAGGTACATGTAAATGTTTCTAAACCTGCTGCATTTTATAATAATTGTGAAAGTTTTTTAAATACGTTTGTTTGTCAGTGTCTTAGACACACGAGAGAGATTTGGATAAAAACATGGCCCATCAGGTAGTCTAGATCAGGAATAACGACGTACAAAGTAATTCGTCACGTTTTTTTTTAAATAATGTCCATTTAAAATGGACAGGAAAGTCGCAGGCAAAAGCTAGTTATCAATATTCTTCTTTTTTTCTTCACTACCAAAGAATCTCCTCCTGATTTTCAATTCGTTGAGAAGAAGTACGTCTGTACTTGACCTCAGACCCTACGTGCATAAAGACAAAAGTATTAGTAAGCCCTCCCACTGAACGGTTCTTAGTCATTGTTTCAAACTTAGCGGAGTAGGTACTATTTCATTTCAATGTAATCGTTCAATGGCGCCTACACTTCGACGTCTATTATGCATTACTTGTTAAGTAGATACAGAACAGCTTCACGCAATGTTGTTGTTTATAAATCTTGAACCAAACTGTTCGAAGTAATAGGAAACCACATGTTTAAAATGTGCCAAAATAGTCTGCTACGCCACAGCTTACCTAATAGAGAACTTAAATGAGGACTGGAGCAGAAAAACGGTACATAAATAAGCAGAGGTTCTAAAATATTACATTTAGTAGTAGAGAAACCACAAAACCAAGTAACTATTGTACTATGTGCTACCACCGAGAAAGCGCCAATTGGGTTTAAACAATGAAAGTCGTAACGTAACCAGAATTAGGCCCCTAACGCTACCGGCCTGCCTCTACAGCTATATTACTCACTCTGTTGAGAAGGAAGGAAAGAAGGTCTATTCTTGTACCTTAATTCATGACGTCCTATATTTGGCTCGGACTCAATACCTGCGTTACAATTCTGACTGTAAACTTTTAAGGTACTACTTTGTATTTTAAATAAATTATATGTTGAGTAAACGCGCGTAAACGTCACTTTCGGTCAGGCTATATAGCATTTCTTAGTTCCGTTTATAAGCGTAGGCGACCGATCGCTAGAGTAAATATTCCTGGAACGGTTTATCTCACTACAGATGCCACCATTCATTCATGGACCATGACACACGGCCGGAATACCTACGTGTCATCTGTGTTTCTATTTAACGTCGCAGTTCTCGTAATGCTGGTTTATCTGACGCATTGTGTCAACGCATCTCCAAACATGCTTTGAGTTGAGGAAGAAAAATACGGGCGGATTATTCTAATATATGAGGGCGAATATTTTCCAGTTTGTTTCTATCACGCTTTATTTACTGTTACTTTCAAAATTTATAGCTTTTTAATTATGAACCGGCCTTAATGTCTTTTGTGTCCAGAAATCCGATAAGAAACAGCTGTGACAGGTGGTTAAATGATTCGCAGGTAGTTTTAATATAAACTATAGAAACAATTCAGCCAGTGCTTGTGAGACTGTGACAACATGATACCCACGTGTATTAGGGCTCCTCGCTCCATCCAAGGGTCCACCGATGACGTGACCAGGCAGACGCGCTCTATTGTTCAGGTAACAAGTGACATTTTTTTCTTCATTCTGCCCTTTTGGGGGATTACCCATATAAAGTACTAGAATAAAATAAATAAGTATTATAAATACAGATATAGGGCCTCTTTTCTACTTAGCCTTAAACCATATCGTTATCAAATTGTTAACGTTATGGTAGCTTGTTAAACTTAACAGTAAAGGCGGACATCGTCAATAATAAGATAACAATGGTTTAGGACAAAGTGGAATAGAGAGGTAATCGACGTGGTGTCACCTGTCCAAGCGATACCCTGGAAGACCAAGCTTAACTTTTTTATACACCGGTTAACGGTTTTTAGACACAGGTTTTATGAAGACTTTAATATCAATGTTTATGTCAATATCAAATATGGCCACTATTTCAGTTTCTTTCATCCCATCTTCATCTCCTAGTTTTAAACTACAAGACGATTACTATAACAACGAAGTAAGACGGGGTAAAACAAATTGGGTTAGAGCTCCAGATCTGTAGTTTAGTTTTGTGCTACGTCGCGAATGTGTAAAGCTATTCACTGCTGCTCACGCCAGTCCGCCTTGACTTCAATAATATGTCGCACTCCGAATCCACTTGTAATTTAAATATTACATGTACTTGTATATGTGGAGGTTCTACACACACGGCAATAATAATATGTCCGGCCAAGTCCGAAGACTAATGTAGTACCGGCAACTCCTTAGCGCCATATACCTAGATTGAATTAAAATGTTAGAGAACAACAATAAAATTTTTCAAGAAAAAATATTTTAAGGTACCTCCCGAGTATGTAACTGTGTGTATGTGGCATCGTAGCTCGTAAACGGTTGGACCGATTTTGATTTAGTATTTAGGTGACAAAATAAGGCACTATGTCTTAAGTTAATCTTCGAGAGTTTCTATTTGTGATTTGCTCGACTCGCGTGTGCGTTGCCTGCCTGCATTTCTGAAAAAAAGTTTGCCACGTTTCTCCAAGCGTTGCAATAAAGTGCATTGTTTCATTTAGTTTTGTGCACGAGTTAAGGCGAGGCCAGCCTAGGCTAGCCGGCGGGCGAGTCCCGCCCAGCAGCGATATTAAAAGCCAAGCGACCTCATTCCACTTCCGCACTTAACGGATTTAGGCGGTTACCTAGCATACTTCGGGTTTGGCGAAAACTCTCATAGTAGTGAAATGCTGTGAGTGTATGTAATATTTGTTTAATAATTGAGAACCATGTCCATTCTGTTGTACCTACTTACAAAGGTTTTGGGTTTTCTTTTCGAAAACATTAGTAGGAAGGGAATTTTGGTAGCAAATAGCGTTACGTGCGCGTGTCCTATGTTTGTTTGGTTTAATCCTGTGTTTTATTGGTTTATTAATTTTAATTGTTTAAGTCGAATCGTTAAGCTCTTAAGTTAAGCAGCACAGCTGTTGTGACCTCTGGTGGTATAAACTACGCATATCGGAACGCTATCATATGAACTCGAGTCAAGCGTCCTACATTCTAAATGATTATTCGCATCGTCTCCTTCTTTATTGGACCATTTAATGAACATATGGTCCGCTCAGGTTACGCTTGCAAATGAATCTCGAAGTCTGACCCGAGGTCAAAGGCTTGGAAGTGGTTTCGCTGGCCCACACTGTGCTCCAAGTAACCATTGTTATATATGTAGTTATGACTTATGACCAATTTGTGAAATTAAACACATCTTTATATAGTATAAAATAAAGTCGCTTTCCGCGTCTGTCTGTTTATCCACTAACTCCTCCTAAATCACGAAACGGACTTTGATGCGGTTTTCACCATTAGTTAGTTAATTTTTCAGAGAAGGATTATGTATATAATATAGTACCCGGAGCGAAGCGAGGGCTGATCGCTAGTTAGTTATAAATGATTAAACTTTTAGTGGAAATAGGGGTTTATAGTTCTGAATGCGCTTGCTTGTTGTTTTTACAGTCAAGGAGAAAAATATGGTAGCTGACAAAATTCTCAAAAATAAGTACAAGTTCATCATCTCTTGATCAATAAATGTGAACTCTATACATGAAAAATTTAATTAAAAAAAGCTAAAAGCTAGTACCTATTGTTTTTTGTTTATTTACTTAGCGACCCCCCGACGTGACGACGCTTGAATCAAAATATTACTACTGACAAAGCTTTAAGGGCCATGTTATTTATTTACTTTTCAGAGTTTTATTTTGTACCGGGGGATCTTTAAATTTTTTATTTAATTTTTGTTTATGCTTTTTAAACTTTATGTATTACTTGTAGACACGTTACCATCGACACTATACCCCAATTCACGCAAACATACTTTCCGGAAAGAAACACCTTCGGTATACTTCCGAGGTGGTCCCATTGTCACTACGTTAGAATCTGATGATGAGATCCATGAGAAATCGAGGGAACTCTTCAATACAGCGATTTTGGTATTTCGTGTAATACCTTAAGAATTTGCATCCTAAAAGCACATCTGGGTGAAGTGGACCTAAAGTGGGTCCCAAATTAAAACTCGTGACTGTACCTACTTGACACCGGCTTGGATATATGTATTTCATGTACCTATCAGGCACTAAATAGGCAGTTCCCAGGACTCCTCCTAGGAGTCCTAGGAACTGCTTATATAGTGCCGGCCGGTCTTTATTTAACCCTTTTCAGTAGGTTTTTCAAGACGGTTTAATTTTTTGTTATTTAAAAAAAAAAATACATATTAAACAACACATTTTTGATGTAGCGACACGGAAACGCTAGTAATTTATTAGCTTTTATCAGCGACTGTTTTTTATACATTACTAGTACCTAGTAGGTGCTTACGCACTTTACGCGCTCTTAGCATATTTCGTATCGTATCCAACTATTGGCAACTATAACCAATGATTTTTGAGTTTTTAAATGATTTTGTGTAACATAATGCAGCTTTGTGAACTATTCTATGTACTTCTATGTACTATGTATTCTATCCATTGAGTGGCAGAATATTACGTGAGTGCGCTGAGCTCAGCTGCACTGCCCTTTGGCAATAAACCGATACGAGGGCAGATGCCTTGGGAGAGCAACTACGTCGGACGTGGAAACAATGGGCGGGGGGTGTAAGCGACAAGACACGCCAATTAATGGTTTGTAAATATTAATTAGTAGGTACTCCTGCTTAGTACTGTCCTAATGTATCGATAACTAAAGAAGTGGTATTTGTATAATATTCCGCGGCTGTGTATAGGATACGCCACTCGAAGGGTTAATAGGATTCGGGTTCGGATAAAGTCAGCTACACTCGCATAAGAGCGTATGAGAGTGAGTGAGAGAGAAGTACAAACCCGAATTCTATTCTATAAGTGCTCACGGGTTGTAGTATTATTCAAACTCCGTTTGTTCGGCTTTTTTCGTTTTTATCGGAAAAATACGAACACAAATCTACATTGTTCTTTCCCAAAAAAAACGGAATAAAATGAACTGTATTGAAAAGAAACGGGATTTTATCGATCTGATACCACCTTTTTTCCGAACATACTGGATGGGATTCGTTGAAATTTGGCACATATGAACACTTGAACAAAAGAATTGAATAAAAGAATTGAAATTGAATAAAAGAAAAGAGGAATTTGCTGTCAACAATAGAAAATAGAAGAGGAATCATGATAGGACACGTGCTATGACACGACCTTTCCCTTAAAAACATCATAGAAGGAAAGATAGAAGGAAGAAGAGGCAGGGGAAGACCAAGGAGAAATTACTTTGAGCAAATAAAAGAGAAGGTTAAAGTCGTGTCGTACCAGAAAGTCAAGTAGTTAACAGAAGACCGGAATGGTTGGCGATTACTCCACCGACAAGAGCTTGGCTCGTAAATAAAGAGAGAGAGAGAGAGAACACTTGAACCTGGTACGTGACCTTTTTGCGCACATTCACCGCCGCCTAATCTGCAAACGTTTGTAGTTTTGACACACCGGAGTGTAACTAGCGCCGAATGTGTTAAAACATTGTGTTATATTTCGAATATGTTATTGTTTTTTAAAACGCATCAATCTGCACATATTATTTGTTGTACAATAATAATAAACTACTTAGTGGCTCTGTGAGCTGTAGACCTCGCGACAAACTTAACTTTGCCGTTGGATAACTGTTATCACCATACTTTGACGTTGGTCGCGGTTAGTACAAAAACACCGCAAATATTATTATTATTCGCAAAAACCCCCATAATCTCCGCCAGTTTGGAAAATTTCACAAAATTTCACAAAATTTCACAAAATTCTCACAAAATTTCACGAGTATCGGTTGAGAAATGCGACCTGTAGAGGAGAACAGCCATCTGGACATACAAAAAGACAAACTTAAAACTTTGCCGTTGGACAACTGTTTTTTTTTTTTTTTTTTTTTTATAAGATAGGGAGGCAAACGAGCATGCGGGTTACCTGATGGGAAGTAATCACCACCGCCCATGAATACCGACAACTCAAGAAGAGTTGTCGGTACGTTGCCGGCCTTTTAGGGAGATGAACGCTCTTTTCTTGAAGGCCCCCATGTCACAACTGGCCGGAAACACCGCAGAAGGAAGTTGGTTCCACAGTTTCACCGTACGAGGCAAAAAGTGCCTGGTACTGTTATCCCCGTACATTGAAATAAGTCGCGGTCAGCCTAGTTCACCAAAATCGCAAAAACCCCCCAAATCTCCAACATTTTGAAAAATTTTGAAAAGCTGAATCGACAAAAAAACCCATATAATAATCGAACCTGCTCACAAAATTTCACGAGAATTGGTTGAGAAATGCGACTTGAAGAGGAGAACAGCCAGACAACCGGACATACGAAATAATTTTTGCCCAAGCTTAACAGAGACGCTTCGCTCGCTCGGGCAATAAAAAAAAAACGGAAGTACCTACTTTACTATAAATTAATTCTAATTTCGGGAATTAATTTTAGAAGTAAATACAAATTAAATGTGTTTTTGTGTTTGTATAATTAGTTACATATTTGACCTTACAGATTATTGATATGCTTGTATGTTTATTGATACTTAGGTATTTAAATTAAAATAATATTAATCGGAATTAGTCCGCAACAAGCACATTTTTAGGGTTCCGTAGCCGAAATGGCAAAAACGGAACCCTTATAGTTTCGTCATGTCCGTTCGTCCGTCCATCCGTGTGTCACAGGCATTTTACTCAAAAACTGCAAGATGATTGATGAAATTTGGAGTAGGTATAAGTGTCCGCTATGTAATCAAGTAGTTTGGTAGATAACAAAAATACATATTTCTAACAGAAACAGATTTTTTTTCAGCAAACATCAACGTGTGGCACATATTTCGACAGTTCTTTTAAAAACACTAAAGTTTCTAAGCAATTTTTTTGATTAAGTGAATATTTTCGGAAAAATGATTCGAAAGTTGCATAAATTGTGTCCCCCCCTTTATCTTTTAAACTGTATGTCCATAAAATATGAAAAAAAATTTACAAAGGTAACGCTTACTTTCAAATTAAATTATTTTTTTCCGTTTTTGAGTTATTGCTGAAAAACTGCGCTTCTCAACAAAAGGACATAAAGTACCACGAAGATTATTGTACGGGACTTGCAAGATCTAATTTTCGCACCGTCATTCAGAATCGGTTATTCTGTCTAACTCTCCTCACTTGCACCATCCCCCGTGCAGAAAACATTTTCAGTTAATGCTACGATTTTGTTCGAAGCTTTTTAAGCAGATAAGATTTAATTTCCTCTCTATTGTTCACTGCTAGAGCTCCCAAAAAAAACAACACAAAAGGCAATTAAGCAGATGCAAGTGAATACGTTTTACATTTATTTGTAGACTTTATGGTCCTTACAGTCCTAGTCCTATTTAAATCTTGGCATTTTAAAATATTACTGTTGCCTGCACATTACATTAGACCTAGTAGAATTCTCTTATTATTTGCGCCTCTATTCTGTTACACTGTGATTTATAAGGTAGCTCTTATACACTTCACTATAAACACTACTACAATATCAATCCTCCTTGCCTAGGCAAGGAAAACTATATTTTCTCATTACTGAGGCTTTCTTGGATGATGCGCCGCTATTTATTCCTGTCTGCAGCTGAGTGTATCGTGCACTGTGGTATCGAGAGCTATGCGAATCTGATCTGCCCAACGTTTCGGAGTCCTACTCCTTGGTTTGCCTTCGATTTTTCCAGTAATCATCAGTTTTTCCAGGTTATCACTGCCGTTCCTAGCTATATAACCAAAGTATTCAAGAAACCGACGATGGCAAGCGGTGGATTTAAAAAATAAAAACGTACTGGCAATGTCTGGTCTAACAGTTTCCTTCAAATCCGTCCAGCAGTTTACGAGTTTCAGATCAGCATATGTCGTATTATAAACTGTCAAAAACTGACAAGTTTCAGGCAGCGAAAGGAACACAGATATGCAACGTCTATGGCCTCAGAAGAGTAAATAGAATGGTACTTACGGTATATGGTATAATCATTTACCTTCAATGAAATTTGCACGAAAATTCGTCAATTTTGTCTGCCGACTCTGCACGAAAAGGCAGTCTGGTACGAAAAGGCAGCAAAACTTTTCGTTAGGCGCCTTGGCCTTACTTGTGACTTTTGTGTAGTGTTGCCAAGCGTAATCTCAAAAAACCAGGAGACATGAAGATAATAAGTCAGGTGATTATAACGGTAGATTTTTATTTAGTTGACCATATCGTACCTTCGGACAACATTTAAATGACTTCTTAATTAATGTGCCTACAGTAATTATAATTTTGCCTGCGAAAAATTGTAAGGTTCCTTATCAATTATCATATTAAAAGTTAAAAAAGTAGATTTATATCCAGTAAACATACCTCATCCATCAAGCAGCCAATGACATTTTCCTAGTTAATTTGTAATATTTTTATTTATGTACATAATTTTCATTTCATGTAATATTTAAAAAAATATATAGGTAATTTAAATCCAAATCCATAACTCAAAAATCTGTAGGTTATACTTTTTTGTGTACGAGTATAGAAACGTGACGTAGCCTGTTTTGGTAGCGACGGATACAACACATTTTATATACGACTACAAAGAGATTGAGCGATAAAAATGTCCGCCCAATAGATTTATGACTATCAAAAGGCTATTCGAGGCCTGTTTGAATAAACACCCGTGTGATAGCCGATAAAGCAACGATTGAGACCTACTTTATCTCGCAGGGTGGAAATAGTACATTTCGATGCTAGTGCGGAAAGTATGTCATTACTCCACGAGTACCGAGATATCTTGCCACGAGCCGCAGGCGAGTGGCAAGACTCGGGACGAGTGAAAATTGACATTTCCGCACGTGTATCGAACGACGTTTTTTAACACAGTTGCGAAAAAATAAATCAATTTCAAACTCTGAGTCACTTATTCTATAAGCAACTTTTTGAAAACTTAAGATTGGTAAACAAATTCGTTGTAAGTTCGATCTTTCGCAGTGAACATTTTTGACATTATGAAGAGGTGTTTTTTTTTAGCTTTTATTCGACTAGAATAGATTTTGTTATTATTATTGAATCCACTTCAATGAAAGTATTTTTTTCAAATGCATGTTCTATAAGACATAAACAATTAATAATATAAAACATTGTACTATTATTACCTAAGTATTGTTATTTACGATTATTTGTGTATCGTATATTTATAAAAACAATATCGAATGTTGCCTTTGGAAACTCAAAAAATGCTTGCAGTAAGAAAAAACGCATGGCTTAAAGGACTTAGCATCCAGGCCATAATCATTAAAAAATAGAAAAAGCGCCTCTTTATAATGTCAAAAATTTTGACAGGCGTTTCGGCAGCTATTCCATTCCATTCAGACAACTTATTAAGAACGGTTTTTCAATATTTAATATTAAAAAATAAACGCGTTATAATGATGAAAAGGTAAGTAATAAAATATGAAATATGTATATTTTTCGTATTCTGACATTAACAGTAGGTTTTTATGTTGATTACGATATTTAAAGGAAACTAATATTAACACTCATCAATAAGTAGCATGAATTGGAACAAGTTTAAATTAAAAAAAAAATGGAAAAGTAAAAAGCACTAGTTCGCGAAAACCAACTTTCCGCACGATATACAGCTACGAAAAGTACCACTTTTTGAGCAACTGTGTTAAAAAAAATCTTGTCTGGTATCACGCGTGTTCGTTTCAACTGATAATAGGTATGTTTAAATATTGTATTTGTTGATTTATTATAAAAATAACCAGAAGTAAATTGTTCACAAGAAAACAAACGCGTTTATTGCTTGGAAAATTAATTTTACATACTTGAAATCCTATATTATTATACAAGCAATGTGTGTATATTTGTAATCGAGTTCTCAGAAACGGCTCTAACGATTTAGATGAAAATTCGGTTTCGACCCGAGCGACGCTCGGTCTCCGAGGTACTGTTTATGAAGCGAATTAGAGTATTTAAATATACATTCCGCTGAAAATAACATTTTCCTTATCATTCTGTTTTACTTGGCATTGATGATTCATTGTTGTGTACTCTTTCAATAATTTTAACTCTGTTTCGAAGAATCTCAATGACCAATCACCCCAAGTGTCGAGTTGAATCGTGTTTTCTGAAAGTAGGTACCTACCCAAATTGTATTAGAATCGCAGTGCTAGCTAAATGTTCGAATTTAATTTAATTATGTATATCACAAGGATGCGAGGCGCACAAAGCCGACCGTCGTCGTAGAGATCCTAAGGGAAGGCCTAATGTTCAGCAGTTCATCGTCATCATTATATCAGTATTTGGGCTGATAAGATGATGATGATATCAAATGCAATGGTGGTAAGATTAGTTTTAGTTAGATTTTCAATGATTTAAATTTTATTTGTCTAGGTCAAATAAGCACAAAGATGTGAGAGAATATGTATAGAGGAGAAAAGGCAGTTTTCGATCCAAAATATTGCAAAATGTATAAAAATAAAACAAAAATCTAGAGAACTGAGTAACCATAAATGATACGTGATTATCGACGACAATATATTACACATTGTACGTATATGTGTAAATTCATACGGTTCCACGAATTAGTTACATCATCACAATACATATGATAGTGTAATGAGGAGCTAGTAATCCAAATCTCATTAGCAACTGAGCTGTATTCCAAATCCATTAGCGTAATTCAGATCACACAAGCCGTTGAAATTGAAACGCGGTCAGTATGTAGTACAGTCAAAGTCATAAATATATATACATTCCCAAGATGACATAAATATGTACACACCCCCATGCCACTGATATTAGGTCTGTGTATACATATATTAGGCGCGATGGCCGTATAGATATTAGTATTAATGCTTTTGACTGTACATTAGAGCGTATTTCACGCTATAAAACGACTTGAGAGACCATATTGCCGCCTTGATGTTTTGCGAAGTAGGGTGGTCACCACGAGGCAGTAAATTCGAAATTTCAGGTGTTCTGTCCCTTTCACTTATTTAAGACCAAATAGAGAGAAAGATTTGGAGCTAACGTAACTTCGAAATTTGATTTTCATGATAGGCTTTTCTAACGTCATCTACATGAGTGACCTCAGTTGTGTTTTTTTTTAATTTAGCAAAAGCTACCAGCGTCGCGAATACGAGTTGCCGCGCGATTCTAGCGCATGCAAAGGTCAAGTTAGGATGGTTCGATGGAGCGAACTCCGGTTCGATGCTTGAGAGAATAACCACATATATCGGGCCTTCAAACGGCCGCGGCGCCGGCGTCGCCGAGGCGCGTCGCGCTTGTCCCGCTCGGCCCCATTCTTCTGCAAATTATCTCCAATATGACTTAATCCTTTTAAGTATTTAAAACTTTTAACATACCAACTGTTTATTTATTCCAACTGTCAAGATAGAATGGTCTTCAAATGGGAGAATGAAGACCAGTATTTGTTATTCATTAAGTCTCCACAATTTAATTATATTTAATTTAAAATTTCAATGATTGGAAAATGATAAATATATAAAGCGATGTTGTCCTTCACGCTGCAACGACGGATTTGGATGAAATTTGGAATGGAGATAGCTTATACCCTGAATTAACACACAGGCTACTTTTCATCCCGGGAAATATGATAGTTCCCGCGGGAAACGCGATTAACGACTACTACGCGGATGGAGTCGCGGGCAGAAGCTAATTATTATAACTAACCGACTTTTTATTACACTTTATAAGTACCGGACTACACACGTACCTACCATGGATTCGTATATCATTAATTATGTTTTCAAACCTGAAACAAGAACTAACTTAGGTATAGGAAAGCATGCAACTCCTCTGTGTGACTCAGAGGTTCCTGGAATCTGCATATGGCATTGGAATAAGAGTGCATCACTCTTTGCTTTCTCGGTCAGTTATCGCTCATGTCGCGATAATTCTCGCAAGTCTTTGTCGATGTGCGAAAATGCCTCGTTAAACTTTTAGTGGCCATTTCATGTTGGACAGTCACTAAAGTTATCTGCACGAATTGGTTCCCAGCCGTAATGCGATGGGAGTGATTCATGAAAGATTTTAACATGCTTCTGTGAAAATTGTTTTATTACGATTTGTTATCTAGGTAGTAGCGTAAGCTGTCATGATTGATTTACAAAAACATTTAAAAGTACCAGGTTACTATGTTACAAATTTAACACCGCTATCTTTGCAAGGGGTGTGTAATATTTTGCATAATAACAAATGTACTAATTTTCATTTTGCATAACACGATTAGCATAATTTCGATTGGTGTTATAATCAAATGATATAAAAACAAAATGCATAACAACAAACTTTAGTTTTACATTTGGTGTAAGCACGGAGAGCATAATGCTTAATAAATATAAGAAATGTGCGGCAAAGTCGATGGACCTCCGCTAAGCGGAGCTCCTATTCCTCATAGTTAACACACTTCTCGCCTTGACGTAACTCTAACCTAACCTAACCTATTAAGTTGAAATTGACCTAATTTAGCAAATTAGTAGTCATTGAGTTTGATACACTTTATGTAATCTGATATTATATCACCTGATCATTATTGCAAACGTGTTTATTGATTTTAATAGAACTCAGTGTATATTGTATCAAATGGCATTATTCCATATAACGTATACGAAATGGGTATACGAAATATTGTTTTGATAAATGAGTTTTTAATACCAAACGTTTATTATACATTTCGTCAGCAAAATGTTTTAAGACTGATTGAAACGCTCCCCTTTGCAAGATCTCCGCAAAGGCGAAGGTTGTTAGTGATCCCTTATATCAGATGGAGTGGTATTGAAATTGAATATTCAATTTTTGGCATCCAAGTTTGGATAAACTTGTTTGCATAACTTACTAATTTCGGCAGACTGCACGTAGCCATGAATGCCGCAAGCTCTGGATGTTTATGTAAATGTTATTTTCCGTCGAACATATAAAACATTCGAACATACTTATTATAACGTGGTAAATTCACTCTTTTGTCTTGGAGCGAGTTGTCACGTTATAAGCCCTATAGGTTTTATTTGACATCTGACAGAGGCCGTATTATAAACATTAAATAACGTGTCAAGATCCGGGGAGTGCCGAAAGAGATAGAGCCGTATGATTGGTACAACTGCTGCTTTGACCCGTTCACTGTCTGGGACAGCAGTTCAGCTGTTCAGTGTTCACACAGCCCCAGCAGGCCAGCACACTGTCTGCAAAGGTCCGCAGCCTAATTGTGTCCTAATAGCTACTCTACCGAAGATTTACTACCGAGCATTCTAACATAACATTGTTATTGTTCCACAGATCTACACGGACTGGGCGAACCACTACTTGGAGCGGGCGCGGTCGCGGCGGCGCGCGGGCGCCTCCGGCGGCGGCCTGGCGCGGGACTGCGCCGACGGGCTGCTGCTGGCTGATGTCCTGGAGGGCGTCACTGGCCTGAAGGTGCCCCGCGCGCACCGCAAACCGCGCAACCCTCAACAAATGGTACGTTACTGAAAATGGCTGGCATCTGACGTTTGAAAATGGCAATTGAGACTTTATTCTTCTGGGGCTCTATTCCAATTTGTTTTAGCCCATCTGGTTTCTATAATGTAATGTTTGTAATCATTATTCTTTATGTTACATGTACAGTACAATGGCTCTTAACCTTTTCAACGCCATGTCAAATAAAAACTAGAGCTAATGTCAACGTTAATTCATACATCCTCAGGTTTATTTTGCGTTGTCAACCATGACGGATATTTCCGTTAATGGCGTTGAAAAAGTTAAATAGGTATTTCGGGTCCGGCTAAAGTTGGTTAGACTAGCATGAAAGCAATGAAAGCGTATGATAGCGATTGAATGAGAAGTACAAATCCAAAAGTAGTTTTGAGAGCTATTGCGCTGTAGGTACTCACTAAATAATTAAATATAAGGAGGAATAGTGAATAGAGGACTTGGTCAGGCTACTCTTAGTTTTATTTCGATGTTGCATCTGAGAGACTTCATAATTAACACACCATATAGTCCGTTTTTTGACCTACAGCATCGTCACACGTTTTTAGATACTTAAAAATTGAAAAAAGAATATGTTAATTCACTCACTCAGTGACGCGTTCGTTCGCCAGCTCCCGCTCCTCTTCATTCGTTTTACGCGGGTGTCCCGTATTTAAAGGTTATTGAAAATATTGAATAGAAAATGTTCCTTTATTAATATTACATTGTAATACGATTAATACGACTAACTAAATATTCCAGCCGGTCTTATCGACACTTTCTATCGATTGATCGATATCGAAGTGAAATGCTAACTTTTACTGTTTAATGTCATTGTTCACAGACATTCTTTAACAATACGAAGGAATTTATTAAGTATTTTGGTCATACCAAGCGTTTATAATAGGTAATGCGGTTAAATAAAAATATTAAGTATATTTAACTGAACCGAAGGAAATTTTACTGGCGTTACAAGTTAATGGTTACAAGGTTGCTAATTTTACGCGTGTGCTCATAAATACGTTTCTTGGAATAAGACCTGAATTATTTTACAGTTAATAAATCCATCTGTAGCAAGATAGTTGATCAATAAACTAAGACTTGAAATATCACATCCGCGGTAAAAGGATCCTAATAACATTTTATACAAAAGTAGGTACGAAACTCAACTTGCTACTTTGTATCAAATAGACTATTAAACAACCCGTTCATAATATTTCATCCGATTTAAACTAATTAAAACCGAATTATCTACCATTAATCCCGTAGCCGTCAAAACAGAACACTTTCAAATATCCGGTGCGTTGTTTATTATTGATCAGGGGCAAAAATGAAAGCGGCGCTGGAGTATTTCTCTCGCCCGAAATAGCTATCGGCTTACAATCGGGCAGGTATACTCGCGCGCGCGCGCCCTACATGGGTGGTTAATGGTCAAATGTAGCCCACAAACCCGAATCCTGCGACTATGTGCACCGCGCCTGATTTCCGGCGCCGAGTGTGCGCGGGCAACGGTTGGAACCAAACGACTGCATTATCCCATTGTGGATAGTTGCATTACGATTGCAGTTGACTAACGTTTGCAATATTGTTTGGTTCCTTCACTACTGAACTGACACAAGTCGCAGGAGTCTAATGACGACCAATATCACGTGACAAAAGCTGTAGAGCAAATCCATTAGCATATGCATACTCGCATAGCTCTTGTTAACGTAGTAATATTATATAATTTATGAACATATACACATCACAATGTGACCATTTAAACCATAAAAGAAAAATGTATTTGAATTGGTTCAGCCGTTTTCGAGTTTTGTGCTTAGCAACACATTTAGGCATTCATTTTTATTTATCTATTTATATAGATTTTATCAGGTTTTTATTATTATTCTGATTGACCATATTTTGGCACAAGCTTTATTCAAAAAGGATTTTATGAGAATTAGGGTGTTGGGTTAATCCGCTCTGTCTAATTGCGTTTTAAAAAAAGTCTACTACCTAGAAAGTAAGTATACCCTTTAATTCGGCTATAAATCCTCGTAGATGTTTTTAGGTTAGACGACCGAATTAGAGAACTGGCCGTTAATAGCCTATATCAGCATATACCAGCTAATAGCATATACATTTATACCGGCGAAAATTATGTTGTTCTCTCTCGGTAACATGTTATCATGAACCCAGGGGATCGGTGCCAATCTAATAAAAACCGGTCAAGTGCGAGTCGAACTCGCGCACTGAGAGTTCTGTATTCTGTAGTCCGTACTTCAAAAATATACCTTTTTATGTACTTTAATTGTAAGCATAAGGTCCATTTTGACTTGCGTAAATTTTAGTACAGATCTTTGCAGTTTTTTGTCAATTTATCGAAAACTATATACTTTTGAACACTTCGTTTTATTTTTTCCATAAAATATAAGTAACTATCTATAAGTTATAAATTTGTATACAAATGTATATACCTAACCAGACAAGGCATTATGCTGTAGGTACAATTATGCGCAGTGCATAGGTGCAATTACGTAATTTTTCACCTTCCAATTAGAAACGTGTATAGGTAACCCAATGCCTGTGGTGAGGAGCCGGCGCAACCACATCCGCCAAAGAGTATTTGATATCTGATCGCCTTTGAGCTAATCACAACTTGAATTTACATTACATTAGTAACCATTTAGATTTCTCAAGTCAATCGAGATAGCCTGGTTTATAGGTAACCTACAAGGCCCCACGATGTAGCCAATCAATTATAGATGTCTCTCTCTGCCTACCCTAAATAAAGGTTTCAGGCAGATAAAACTTAATTACAACGTCATCCAAACGTGACTTCTGTTATATAAACATACTTACCTATATATTGAATAGAAAATGGCTAAAAATAAATAAATTTGAATTGAATTGAATTGTATTGAAATCAATAAAATAGGTATTATGGGAATTTCTAAGCGCAATTGATGACGAATGTATTGTATGTATAAGAAAGTGTTTTAGTCTGGCCTTCCTTTACGTCATAACTCATAGCATAACACTCATATCAAAGCAACTAACCGGGTGTTTTTTTTATATATTTAGATTTAAAGTTATGCGGAAAGTATTACTGACGTCTTGCGATCTCTAACAGCATATTAATTTCAAAATTCTTGTCCCTTATAATTATAACGCTTGTAGTTTTACAGACGAAGATTAAGGTCGGTACGCACTTAGTCTCACCAAAATGCGTCTCACAGATGAAATCCTTCAGGTCTATTCTGTGTTATTAAAACTCACTGCGTACCGTAATAACCTTGCTTTCTTTAATAACGCATAAAAGGCGTTTGCTAATACCATGTAAAACTATTGATTTCAAAACCACTCCCATAACTGAAGCACGTTAAATCGCGACCAAAGCCGCGGCAAGAATGAGTCGTAAACCGTGCCCTACGATACGCTGACATATTGTTAAACATGCCCTTACCGCCTGCTGAACGGAGGTGTAACGTTCATGTAACATGATACTTCGCTGAAATGCGCTAGTTAATAAGGAAAATAAACGTAAATTCGATTTCATGATTTGTTCGAAGTTTAATGTTAGTTTGGGTTTGTATTGAAACGTAACTATAAATAATATGAACGCTGCTGAATTATGCAGCCTTATAAGCATGAGAAGGAGTGTATTGTGTACAAATTATGATTGCAAAATAAACAAGTTGATTGTAGTATATTTCCGTAAATATTACCAAAGATTTTTATGATTTGCCTATCGACATTTAGCAAGTAATTGACAAGTGTCAGGTCAAATATTATAAAGTCTCTTGTAAGGTTGTTAGGAAGAGATCGCTATCTAGCGATAAAACCGCCTGTTGCCTACCTGTAATACTTTTGGTTGTACCTATTGTTTCTTGTAAATGTTTTTTGTATGGTGAACAATAAAGTGTTTTGTATTGTATTGCATTGTATGTACTTCTTGTACATTAAACCGCATTATGGCACCGCCACTGCTATTTGTCGTTATTTGCGTTACTTCGATTTGCGATATTTGGGCGGAACTGACTGCTTGGCCATTACTTCATACACCTGTAAGTATTTGTTTCGCTTCCTCTCGTTACTCGGCGTCGTCGCCTGTGCCACCTTCGCCTTGTGTCGTGGCTAGACCGTTATAGACAGTTTTGCGTCTAATATGTGTGCTTTTCGATTAATTCTTAATTTCGATTAGATAACCCAGTTGAAATTAGTCTATACCCA
Source organism: Tortrix viridana (assembly GCA_963241965.1). Lineage (NCBI taxonomy): Eukaryota > Metazoa > Arthropoda > Insecta > Lepidoptera > Tortricidae > Tortrix > Tortrix viridana. The sequence continues at coordinate 53,081,454 of OY725171.1, read as the reverse complement.
CATTTCTGTGAGGCGTGATTAGGTAAGTAACTATTTAATTGAAGCACCCCGTAAATAACGTACAAACATTAATCATCTCTTATACGTATTTAGAGGAAATATGGAATGAAACAGAAATATTTATAAGAACTAATTTTTGATTATTCGAAAACGTATTCCACATAGGTAGGTTTGCGTACATTTGGATCGAAAGTCAAACCATTGTTTGAACAAGTGCTGATGGAAATGGGTCAGCTATGAAGCTAGCTGCGAGGGGTTATTATTATTAAGGCACGGTCAACGTTCGACGTGTTGGCACCAGGATTACGCTTGTAAATATAGGAGTAACTATTTCGGAAAGGAAAACCTATTAAGGCTTCATGTAGAATATATTATTTATGATTCCCAAGCTATTTTCCATTTTTTTATAACGGTTAAAATACATACCTATATGTAATTGTGTTCATAGGCGGTGGTGATCACTTCCCATCAGGTAACCCGCATGTTTGCCTCCCTCTCATATAAAAAAAGCAATTACAAACTATGCCAATCATTATAGAGACCCTCAAATTATTTTTTCACTTTCTGGAAACTGCAAGCATGATCCTGCAACTGATGTAACTAATCGTATGTATTATATATAAATATATTGTATATCTAAAGAGAAAAAGGCTTTTAAAATCGAGTATTCACGTTCTTTTGAAACTTCAAGACTAAGGAAGATCGCACACCGCGACTTTTTGTAGCGATGCAGTAGCACGTTTCGTGAACGCACCCCTGCTTCGCTACAAACAGTGGCCGTGTGCGACCTCCCAGTAGCGTCCAAATACATTCTACAGTGAACAACTGCATCGACGCTGTATTGCGTCTGAATCAATTCTGCATCGCGACTGTATCGATACTGTATCGCGGCTGTTCCGATGCTGTATCGATGCTGTATTCAGAACCGTGTTTACGTGTGCGAGGTATACGACCAGCGATAGCATCGCGACTGTATCGATACTGTATCGCGATTGCTTCACAACTGATTCACTACAAAACGACGCGGTGTGTGACCTCCCTAAGGGGTTGAAACGGACTGACTGCAATGGCGACGCCGTGTCGGGTGCTGTATTGTTCCGCCGGCTAGAGTGTGGGCAGTGAACCAGCCCAGCTCGGCGCCCAGAGAACACGCTGTATACAATGACCTACCTACCACAAACATGACGTCATGATGAATGGGTGTTTGTTATAAAGAATATTATGCAGGAAAAAGTATTCAAAACATTCTTCTATCAAAAAAACCCATTGCGATTGTGCGGTTAATTAAATAAATTTAGGAAAACAAAATAAAAAATGTATCCATATTACATGCTTTTACGTAAGATTGGTTAACAATGGCATCATTAGAATTTATCATCTAGTAATTAGTTTTTTGTATGTTTCTTTTTTCCATAACTCCAGCCCTTTAGTAGTTAATAAGGCACTTAAACACCGGCCTCCCAGCGTGCCCTTTCATCGCCTCTATAGAATCCAGCAAAAAAACAACAGTAGAAATAGTTTTAAAACGTTTTTTGCGAATATCGCGTGGTAGATCGTTAGCCAACATGACTGAGAACTGGCTAACAAATGAATTGTATGCTCGTCTCAGACATCTGATTTATTTTATTACGGGTCTGATGTGTAACAATTAAGTTTATACTCGACAGCAGGATTTTAATTAAGTTTCAATGTTATTTTTTATATATTTGTGTTAACAAGTCATCCTTCATATAAGACTGTCAGTACCTAAGTAAGGTAACACTAACAAACACGTCGAACTGTAAAAATATAACAAATCCTCGTAAACAGTTAACACACTTTCGCATAAGGGTATATAATAATATTAATAATAATTAAAGATTGCACATTAAACAGTCTTTACCCCTAACTGCTGCACTCAGAGACGTCAATTAAGTTCTAAGTTTCATTAAAGTAGCTGCTGTCACTGTGCTATAGCAATAGAATAAGACGCAGCAACTTTAATGAAACTTAAAATTTAATTGACGTCTCTGAGTGCGGCAATAAGTATATAAATAAAATCCGGTCAAGTGCGAGTCGGACTCGCGCACCGAGGGTTTAGTAATAATGGTACCTTGTAAAGAGTCCATTGACAATGTATGAAAACCTTATAAACTGATGATACTCACTAAGTACGAGAGTGCATATTATAAGTACTTATTTATATTGTTTCTATTGTATTTCCGTGATTTACGAACTATTTACACACCTACAAGTTTGTGTGGAACCGTCGGTGCGCGAGTCTGACTCGCACTTGACAGTCTTTTTTTTTCTTGTCTGCGAGAATAATTTGAGTGCTATAGCTTCAATTTAATATCGATCGGAATAATTTAATACCATTTTATTGCACGATTCGCAACTTTATTTGCATCGATTAGTAGAGTTATTTTTAAGAAGTCGAAGTGCAAGACACGACCTAACATATATTTGTGCGCGTCTTCGACGACAAGTATTAGAATTACAGTTGGTCATTCAAATATTCTCTAATAGTTCATACTTTTGAAAAGCGGGATTTTCAGTAATTTGCGCGCCTACGCTATATAATACATAGAAATAGATGTAATGAGAATTATATAATCACCTTTTTATCCGATTGCAAGAAACCGAAAGAAGTTATGTTAAATATAAAAGTTAGACAGAGGGCCCTTCCTCAGCCGCCACCTATCCGGACTAAAGGCAGCTCTAGACAACCTCTTATCTGATAGCATTACACCCGACGCTGCACAACACAAGAGAGCTGTTCCCACCCCTAAAACCACTGCGAATGGAAATAAACCTGCCCCTTAATAAATCCAATAGGATGAAACTTAATTCAAGAACTGCATGCGTTTTATTAAACGACTTCAAAAAACGAGGAGGTTCTATGTTATCTTTTTATGTAGGTATGTTTACCGATTTCTCCGTCAAGTGTGGACCGATTTTAAAAATTATTTTTTTTTTGTTTACTCCCGAGGTGGTCTCATTGTTACCAAGTCAGAATCTGATGATGGGATCCATGAGGAATCAAGGGAACTCCTCAAAAGTTACAGGCACACATACAGCGATTTTGGTACTTCCTGTAAGACCTTAAGAATTTGCATTCTAAAAGCACCTCTTGGTGAAGAGGAACTGATGATGAAGACCAGAGATAACCACCGGAACACCTTAGTCGTAGTCGTAAGTGATTGACGCCAGCAATGAGATATCATTTATAACGAATATGAAACTACTTTTATACTCATTAAAATGCATGTGGAGTACCGGGAGAAATCCTCAATGATCAACGGTCAATGATCTTGGACAGCGACATTTTGTTAAGGGCGATGAGAATTAGGCTATCGTTTCTTAATGCGATGTTTATGTGCTTTACATTGTCACAAAATAATAAATAACGTATGCGGAGTGAAATATGTACAGTTAAATTACAGTTTCATGAAATGAAAAAATTGTTGTGTTAAAAATGTTTATTTTAAATAATGGTATTAATATATTTATATCAATGCTTTGAATTAAATTTTGTACATTTTTGGGCGGAAATTATTCAAATAGACTCGCCGCTTCACGTTCGCCCAAAAATCTTCGATTACGCGAAGTTGTAGGACGTTAGGTGGATTGGCTAATTTGGGTACGTACGGGATTAGCTCGTCCATTTTGTTTAACGTTTTCTTTTTATAGTAACTGGAAGCCAAATCTGACCAAAACACCACATTAGCTCCTTTGTAGTTTTTATAAAATCTCGCACAATTGCAAAAAACGCTTCATGTGTCGGCCGGCATTAACGGCTAACCCAGATTCAAAAAATACGGCCTTATTAAGGTGGACATTCATGGTCAGTTAAACTGATCAGTTGAACTGACGTACATCCAAAAACTGACCGTGAATGTGAAATCTTAAGTTGAAATTATACGAACTCAAGGTCTGCTCCTGGATGTACGTCAGTTAACTGATCAGTTTAACTGACCGTGAATGTCCACCTTTAGACATACCACGAGGGTTGAATGCAAGCCACAGTAAAACTTTATTGTGAATCTTCGTATGCTCCACATGTTGTACGTTTTCTTCAGTTAGGCCATTGTAGTTTTCGAAATAATAGTTATCATGCCATTCAATTCCGTCTAAAGTGAAATATGATTCATCGTCCATTACGCACATGAGTTTTTAGCGTGAAATATATCTTTGGCCAAATTGCGAAGCCTGATTTTTTGAGTCAATTTTTGATATTCAGATACGGTCGGATTTTGATATTCAGGCACGGTCGGCTTGAGATTTCTTGATCGTTTTTTAATACCCATGTCTTTATTTTTGCTGTAATTATTGAGATATGATATATTATACAAAAGACAACTCAACTTTATACTGTTTTTGTAATTTTAAATTTTCATCTGAGTTTTAAACTTTTTCTAAATTTTACTCCGCATACGTTATTAGGTGCATCACTAAAAAGCGGATTTTCTTTTTAACAAAAAATATAACCGTCTTCAAAAACATACAGAAAAGGGTTTAATAAAGACTGGCCTCCTAGGTTCCTAGGAATTGCCTATTTAGTGTCTAATAGTTACATGAAATATATCCAAGCCCTTATTATTAAACCCTTTTCAGTGGGTTTTCTGAAGACGATTTTAATTCTTTGTTAATTTTTTTTTGACATGCCAATCTCGTGTGTGGTTCTATCTCAATTACGAGTAGGTACGTATAGCATAAGAACGGAGGCGGAACACAAAAGTCATCCACGCCCTCAATGGTAATACGAGGTGAGGAATAGTAGACTGCTGAGTCTTGAGACAAAGTCTTGGACGATTCGCTAAAGAATTAATAATATAATTTTCTGCAACCTATATATATTTTCAACTGGCTAGATTGAATCGGCTCTGCTCTTAAGAAGTTTAACCTGCTAATTATTTCTGTGGTCAAAGGTTAACCAGCTGCTGCCTCCCGCAGTCAAACAGCGTGCTATAGGATCTACATACTTCCTCGATGTTTTGTTCGACACTTCTCGGCCGCGGCTGCTCATTCGCGCGCACGCCTCGCCGGCTGACGGGCGTCATCGAACCCCGACTTCGCGAACGAACTCGTACCGATGCTGTAAATCGATGTAATTGACAGTTAAGAACACTTTTTCGCGCTTTGTGGTGTTAATTTACAATTAATGTCCCAACGGTGATGAGATGATGAATTAAGTACCTGGGTGTGCAGTGTTTTCCGTGGGTGTTATAAGTTTCAAAAGTTCGTTAGGACACTATTAAACAATAAAGGTTGGTTTTCAGTTGATGCAATTTAGTGTGCGTTGTATGTCCTAAAATAAGTTATAAAATTTAATGCAACAGACATAATATACATATTGTGTAGAGCGCAGTAGCGCGCGCCGTTCATAATCAATTAGGTATAGTTCCGTTAATTTGTTGAATCTTGATTTTTGTGGGTCAAGAAAGTGATGAATGTTTTGATGCTTACGCCGCGGCGGGTGCGATTATTACTTACCACAATCGCGAAGGTATTTTTTCTTTGTATGTTGGGAACGATTATATAGCTATACTTGCATATTTACTGGTACATATAGGTATTAACTAGTAATTGGTAATTAACTAGTCTAACTGTTTATGTACATATGGTGCGGCTGCAATATTTTAAAAATTGTCGGCATAACGTGACAGGCTTGTGTTGCATCCAACAAGTAAGGCGAAACTTTCTTTTAAATATCAATTAGGTATTGATGATCTGAAAGACAATTAACCTATTGAATTGGCTCAGCACCGGTACTAATCTGGGTTTTTATTAAGTATTTTTTTTTACTTCTCACAATATGTTCTATTTATTCCTAGATGTATTCTCTTGTTTCTTACGGATGTTGTAAGGTAATGTGCAGGGATTTTAAAATAGAGGTCTAAAACAGTTTATAATAAAGCTCTGATCGTGCTTACCTACCCATTTATTTTTGCCGATCTTAATTTTTTGTCTCATTCTGACCTAACTTAAAAGATTGTTCAACAAGGGACTAATGTAAGCCATTAAGACACGAGATATTTATGACGTTCGAGTGTCATTATGGCTTTTTAGTCTCGAGTTAAACACTACTTTTCACTTACAACTTAATAGCGCTATCTATTTTACTCTCAACCCGTCACTGTTATGCAGAAAGAGACAATAACAAGGTGATTTTGGGGTTAAAAAAGAACAAATAGTCCATAGACAATATTTCCGAAGCAATGACTGAGGCGGAGGTTGTATGCCCAGCCGGCTCTCCACCGGCACCGCGTACTCCGACGACAAGGGCAACATCATCAAAATGGCAACATGTACATATCTGGCTGTTTGTGGTTTTCCAAGGCTTTTATAAAAAAACTAAAAAGAAAATAAGTACTTTTTTTAATGTGTGAAATAGGGACTAAAACACCTAATGTTTTGAGTAATTAATTCTGTTTCCTGATTGGTCGATTTTAATATGGTATTCTGGTTGGTTGATACCAAAAGCAAAGTTTTTTTAAAGAGTTAAATTAGTTAAACAGTTATCGTACCTATCAAAAAAGAACCCAACGTTCCATTCATATTTTCCTTAGGGAATAAATTAACTACTTTAGTCCGGCTTGATAAGCCTAAAACGACACACTTTTTGAGCATGAGAAGTGAAAAAATTTATCTTTCAAGCTTTTACTTTTTAAAGCGAAGAGATGATCCCACCCCCTGCCCACGTCCCTTAAAATTGGGACGCAGAAGCTATATCCGTCCACAATGTCAAGGGAGCCTTGGAGCGCTCGGTGTAGCCAGTAGAGATGCCGAGATGAAGAGTGGTCCCGCCCGGGAAACGGAATCATTCTAGACTCACGTATCCCTAATGACATAGGTAACGCTCGTGGTGGGTCATTACCTTTTGCTACAAATGTTACTAAAAACACGTTCATTCACGTTTTACGAGTAAAACTACAGTTTTCTTCAAACATAATTCGTATGTACCTATATGTATACCTACAAAGTACTGAACTGCATCGCTTTAAACTATTTTGCAGATAGATCTTTTTTGTTGCACTACAGTCGGGATAAAACTAGACGCCTCTAATTAACCTTAATAAAAGAGCAGTCCTAGTTTGGGCCAGTGGCGAAGCTATATTAATATTAATACTTCGTCTATTCTTTGTTGTCTGTCTGTCTCTCTGTATGTCACAGCAGTTTTTCTCAGCAACCACACAAGCTATCAACTTGAAATCTGGCATAGTTGTATAACTTGCTTGCCCTTGTTTTTAGTAATAAAAATATGAAATTAATTTTATAAATAATTGAAAAGGGGTGTAGAATGGGGGGGTTGAAAAATGAAAGTGGAATGTCATATGAAAGGGTTCGATTTGCACATTTCAAAACTATTTTTTTATAATTTTCCGTGACGTACTTTTTGATCTATAACCAAAAACGTTCAAAAAATTACCGTCCTCCCCCCTTATCTCCGAAGTTTATAAACCGAAAAATCTGAAAAATTCCTATTTTACGGGAAAAATAAAACGAAGTGTTCAAAATTTATAGTTTTCGAGAAACTGACAAAAAACTTTAAAGATCTGTACTAATATTTAGGCAAGTCAAAATTAACCTTATTGCATACAATTAAAGTACATAAAAAGGTATATTTTTGAAATACGGATCCCTTGGTGCGCGAGTCCGACTCGCACTTGACCGGTTTTTACAATAGAATAATAACGGCGTTTTATCACATTAAACGCTGACAATGATGGAAAATATTTAACTGTACTTTCATAATTATTTGATGAAAACATTTAACACCTTTTACAATTAAACTCTTGATTTCCTTTGAAACTTCTGAAAAATTAATGCACCTACCAACTTTTTTCAATATGAAAAGTAAAACGACGTATATACATAGTAAGTAGGAGCACTTATTTGCTCGGCCTCAAGACTAATAAGTAGGCTGAGGAGTATCTTAAGCGTGTGCTACACGGTTTTAGACAACAGTTTCTACCAATGGTTTTAAACAAGCCCATTTGTTTGAAGCGCACGCCTATCTGCCAAGGGCCTTTAAAGGTAATATAAAATTTGGTTTATAACCCCTATGTACATGGTTTTAAACAGCCTGTTTTAAACCGTTGTTTAAAACCGTGTAGCACACGCTTTAGGTTATTGTTTGTGTCGGCGGCTGACTTCTGCCACTCGCGATAGAACCAACAAATGCTTCAATAAAATGTTTAACCAAAAACATTACATATTTTAACTGTATTTTGCTAAGCATAAGTGATAAATCAATATGACATAGTGCAGCTGTAAAAATGATACATGTAGTAAGTAATCGCTTTACGTTGTGTTTCGCCCCTCTCCAACGGCGGCGCGGGCGCCGGTCCGCTCGCCTTGAGCTGTCATGATGAGTAGAGTGGCAGATTTAATGCCAGGGAGTTTTATTGTGCGCCACCTTTACACAAAGTCGAGAACCGTGCTAACGGCTTTAGAATTTTGTTCTTAATCGGCAACGTTACGTTTTCATACAAAATAAGATTGCTGTTTATCCTACTTTAACAATACGAGTGCACCTTGAAATATAACTCATAAATAAACTTAAAGCCAATTTCACTGCTTTAACACGATTCCCTAAACATGAGTTAATCTACAATACAAGTATCGATTTTTGACGGCGAATAATTACTTACTCTTTCTTAATTATCTTTTAATTAATTAAGTTCAGTTCTTTTTTGCAATAATATCGGCCATTGAAGTATGCATCTGAAGATAAATACTGATTTCTGAAGAGTTCGTACCAGGTACGAGAGTAATGGAAGTTCGTAAGAAATGTACTTCTTAGTTTTAATTTGTACTTGCTTATTTTGAATACTTAATCTTTTTGGTAACTATTGTACCTCATTAGATAGCTAGTAAACCAAGGAAGTTTTTCCAGTGATTTGTACGTTGCATGTCATACATTTATTTAAAAAAAAAACACTGTATTTTAATGAAGTAATTACTTTCTTGTGTCTTTTTATTGAATAATATGACATGTAGCATTATGTGATTAGGTTTTTGTCATTACATGAAATCGCTGACATTTAAGCTTTCAGAAAATACATTAAAATGCAATAAAAAAGGCATATTATTTTTTTATATCTTTTTTTCGAACATGTTCCGCAATATCGAAAAAAAACTAAAATCTCAAATATCTCAGAAACTAATAATTTTCGGCTAGAGTACTACATGACCTAATTTGCTCCAAATGAGCTCTACTTAAAAGGAATGTATCGAATATCCAGTCACCCTGTATAATACCTACTCTCTAAAAACAAGAGAGGCGACACCGGTAATTAAAGTGTATTATTAATAATCGCCAAAACCAGACGGCAAGTGGGACGCGTGTCGCGACCGTTCGTTGTACGTTTTTTTTGTGAACGGCCCGACTAGCGCAACGGGTCCTATTGAAAAACTGGCCCTCGACCATTACGCAAACTTGCACTCGTTACGTATCTTGATTTTCCTCATCAAAACTCGCCGCATCCCACCGCATCATCTTTGCATACGAGTATTAAGTAAAACTCGTCGACCAAACTCCTCCATCTACCACATCATATACAGTTACAAGAACCTTTCTCATTATACATATGAATGTAGGTATAAATAACAGTTTTTAACCGCAATTCAACCTCGGATTATTCCTTATTAGTAGTTTTCAGCCTAATTGGAAGTTGCCTAGCCGCAAAACCAGAGTATGAGTCAGACCCTAAAGTTGATCTGTTACTCAACGGATTGTTCAGAATGAACTCATTGTTCACGGCGTTTTTGCTGAATGCAATTATTATTAGAGGCCAACAGTCAATGGTTCCGCGAAGTGTTTCAACAAAGTACGCACGTAGGCATAACATAATTATCTCGAGGCATTCGGAGAAAACGCGCAGGTCCCACGAGCTGGCTAAAAATATTATAGAACAAAATATTAATAGATGTTATATTCTTTATTAAGTTATTAGCTGAGTACTATTTAATACAATGAAGGATGTGTTTTAATTAATTTGTAGCTGAGTAATAAAGTATCGTTAAGGTCAAGTAAATAAGTGATAATGTTTCCTTTAATTCTCTTCAACTGGTGGTGAGATCACAACGTCTAGTGTCACATCGCAAGCACAATTGTCACGTCCGCAAGAAATCTTATTCCGTCTACACTATTCGTAATAGCGGAATATAGGCCACGCGGTTTACCTCGTCACTAAATCACTAATGTGATGTAAACTTATAAGCGACCTGCATTTTATTATGGTAAGTAATTTAAATGTAGCCACCCGCTAATGGAGACGTGCTAGCTGGTCGCTGTCTTCGAAAGCTTGGAACGGGCTCGAGCCGTCTCGCAGATACCGACACAAGGCAACATTAGGATTCTATAGATCCTGCACCGCAGTCAAAACTAAACAAACGTGCACCGCGTACAGAGTTTAAGCTTAACATGTAACATGTGTTTGGTGTTAGTGAATTAGTTTGCATGAAAACGCGTTAGGCGAGCATGTGCTCGCCCTGAACTTGTCCATTTGAAGGTCAACCTTATGAACCGACTCAATAGTTATTGGCACCTACTTGCGTCACTCTTCTCTTTGTAGCAAAGCGTTACATATTCATCAGATGCCATTATAATTTACATTTTACTTGAGACGCAACACGTTTATTAAAGAAATATCGATTTTGAACTTTTGCCATTTGCAAACTAAGTATTTTAGGGATATGAACTTTGAATATGTAAGTAGTACGTTATAGGTGAATAGGAAAGTTTTTGATGTAGGTAACGTGTCAAACTCAATTTAAACGGTTCAAACGTAATAGTTTTTTGATTTTCTAAAGAAACTGTTGCTAAATGACCACTCGCACTTAAAAATGTTGCCACCATTTTCTTCCCCACGCTGAGTCCTCGTTTGACTTTCCGCGGAGGCTCTTCGTCCGGAAACCATCGATCGCTTAGTTACCGGTCATATTGGTAGATCCAACTCTCGCCCCGGCACCAGGTCACGCGAGTTTATTTTTGTGATGCTGTCAAAGCATGAGTACCCATCGCGAACAAAGCTTCCTCACTTGAAGATGACTATGTAAAATTTCATTTATTATCGGCGATGAAATCTGTAGGGTTTCTTCTATATCCTTGTAGGTAGTTTTCGGGTCCTCGTGTAAAATTTTCTTCACCACTTCGATATTTTCTTTCGTTACAGAAGTAGTGGGACGGCTACTTCTGTAACGACCAACCAAACCAAAAATTGTTGCACGGGATGGTGCAAGGTCACCAAATACACATAAAAGTCCATTTAGGCGCTCAGTTTCACTCAATCCAACATTAAGATCATAAAACATCATTGCACGAAAATGTTCGCGTACGAATTCCATTGTTAATAGAAAAAACGCGGGAATTGGAATAAAATATATAAATATATGTGTATATATACATGTTTTTGTAACATTATTTGTTTTGGTATGGTTTGTTTTGAATGGATTATGATAATCGAATTTCAAATAAATGAGGATTTCAAAAAGGTGCAATTCAAGTAGGTTCTCTTTTTAAACTCGCCGTATTTCAAAACTTTCCTTGTCACCCACGTATGTAGGTATCAGTTGTACAAACAATTTATTAGGTACACCTAAGAGCCTAAAAATGAAGCATCATTCTGATAGAGCTACTTGAAACGACCCAGTTACATTTTAGTTGGCTTAGTCAGTCTAGCGTCTGAGAGCGTCTGTGTGAGTATTTAGGGCGTCGTGGACTCTTGGACCGCAGGTTACTGGTGAGCATTCCTTTACACAGTGAGTGCTCTTATATAAAGGAATTATTGTATTCACCTGGAATATACTGTTGTAAGCAATACTAATGGCCAAGCAATGCGGTCGTTGTGTAATGTATAGACTTACCTAGTAAAAAAGGTAAGTTCAAGGGCTATCGACGAAAACATTGTAAGCACGAATTTTTTTTCGAGTTCTTTTCTGTTCTGTAATAAGTGTTGTGTTAAGTGTTCTTTAATTTGTATTGAAACTCACAATTAATAGTTTAATTAACAACATTTTCATTTTTCGCACCATTGTATCTTACGGTTAATTATGTAGAATGAGCATAAAAGTGACACGTATTTTTTGTTTTCCGAAAATATATAGATTTCTTATAATATATATACTCGTATGTATATATAAGGTAAAAGTCGTTCTTAAAGAGTGTATGTAAATGACATGCCTGAATCGTGCGTCAACCTTTGCCTATGATTTGTACCGGCGATAAAAATAATACATTTTGACAGAACCAATAAGGCGTAATTCCCAAATTATAAGTTTGATGTTATGTTACTCCCATCCCTTTCTTTCAATGACGTACTTGGGCTCTATGTAATAAAAGTTACAATTTATAATTACAATGTTCATTTTTCATTTCTACATAGATATTTCTGTTCAATAAAAAATTACAAATTACAATATTGTAATTGTAAAAAAAATACAAAATTGTGGAGTTGTAGCTACAATTTTACAAACTACTTAGGTCCCGTTTTTGTTTTTTTGTTTACATCTCTTGGTTCCTGTCCAGCTCGGTTTTTTGGGGGCTTTTTTAACTGTTTGCAAGTTATAGAGGTCCGGGAAACGAATGATTGTGGATGGAAAAGTTAAAAGCAAAAAGTTTGACTTCGGAACTTTGTTTGGTCTAGTTAGGAGACAAACATACTAAAAGTCCCGAAATGGCCCGTTTTTCGGAGCTGATATTATCTAGACAACGATTGCGGAATAGGTAAAAAGTGTACATAATCAAAATCGTAGAGAATTGTGTCAGCGTTCATTATGTGGTAGAATAATATTTCCTATGACGCATCGTTTTCGAGATATAAACAAAAATGGGTGGCGACTAGTATGTTTGTCTCCCAACTAGTCCAATCAAAGTCCCGAAGTAAAATTTTCTGCCCTCGACCTTTTCATCCGCAACCCCTTGTGAGCACATTTATCAAGCTACGATGGAAATATAATTAAACGCGTCGCATAAACCTGTGCATGAACTTACTCCTACATTTTTAGGGTTCCGTAACAAACTAGGATAGGAACCCTTATAGTTTCACCATGTCCATCTGTCATGTCTGTCTGTATGTCACACTCACTTTTTCTCAGAAACTATAAGTGTAGATATTTTTATCGCGCACAAATAGTAAAATTTGTAACAAAAATAATATAGGGTACCTCCCATGCATTTAAGTAAAGGTTAAAATAAATATTTAAAAAAAATTACCTTATAACAGCGAATGTGGTATCGTCGGATAGCTCTTAAAAATCACTATGTGTACCTACGTTATTATATATTTTTTGATTTTATCGTTTAGGAAATCTTGTAGGTACTTAAAAACTATAATTTCCGTTAGAGTTGCGTGTCTTCACCCCCTGCAGCTTTGACTACAAAAAACAAGTACTAAAAATCTGAAAAATATCTTAAAAGAAAACTATCATGACTACATAGACTTTATATGTTTTTGAGTTACAGACGACTAAAATGTTTATACCTAACCGAAAACCAGCTAAAATAACTTTGAATAGAAAACTAGCTAATATTTAAGGTTTTTGCTAATTGGTTTTTGTATTTGTAGTAATGGCGACGGAACCCTACGCTATAGTCCGACATGATCTTGCCCGGTTTTTTATACCGCTACCCAAATACCGAACGTTAATAAGTTTCAACACTGCCGCAATTCAACCTTAATCTCATTTATTTTGTGGCATTGTTCGACCGTTAGTGCATTAGCCCTTATAGTCGCAACACGGCATTAGAACGCAATCAGCCAGGTACGAACATGGAGTCTGGGCCTTATAAAATGGCGACCGAACCGTTGCCAGGTCATTGTTTCGGCTTCCGGCGATCGTGGCGGTTATTACATAGACGAAAGCCAAATACGACAGAACGTTGCTTTGATTTGTTATTTCTAACGAGTTCGTCGACGAGCTATGTGATGTGTCGGTCTTACCTACTTGATCTCTGTACTTAGAAGGATGTGTAGAACTCTAATTTACCGAAATTTGGGATTACCTAAAACAATAACACGCATTTATTTTAAAGAATCATACGAGCGTCGAAAATTCCCGTGTATATTTCTCACGCCACTCCGCTCGGAACTTACAATGTTAAATTGTTTACACAAAACAAAACACGCCAGAATTTTTGTGATTTGTTCCGGCCCCGGCTGGAATCCGCGCCCATCGGTCGAAATGTAAAGTGGGCTAATTTGTACCGACAGATTTACGACTCTGTACGTTCTTTATTACATTGTAAGGGAAAAGCTGTTAATGGGCCGAGACCTACGGGTGGTTTAACAACCGATAATGGAGAATTTCATAACTTTTTCGAATCGCTGCGTAATGGAACAGATAGTCTCGACTCGATGCCAAGGTTAATTTATGGTATTGCGATCATTTATAAGAGGTTACCTTTTATTTTTAGCTGACAAAACAATAAATAACCTTTATCGAAGCTGGATAATGCAACCATCCTGGTCCTCTTTTAATTAAAACTAAAAATCTAGAAAACAAACTAGATGACCCAATTCTATCACTAAAAGGCTAGATTTAACCATTACAAATCACTATGCATACGTCATTCATATTATTAACTAAAATGTACACGAAACTAATATACTCGTACTAAAACTGAGGCCCGGTTTTATAAAGGCCCGTTAGTAAAGTAACTTCATACAATTTTTGACATTCCTGATCGAAATTTGATCTAACGAATCTTTATAAAACCCAGCCTTACTCGTAATCCTTACATATCTAAACTGATAAGTATTATAAAGAGGAAAGATTTGTACTTTTGTACGTTTGTAACGAATCAACTCAAAAAGTACTAGACTGATTTCAAAAATTCTTTCACCGACATTTAGAATGGACTTTCAGGGTGGGCATAGGCTATATTTTAACTTACGAAAGTACTGACTAACCTGTATGCCCGCTAACTCCTAAACCACGCAACAGATTTTGATGCGGTGTTCACCATCAGTTAGATAACTTTTCACGGATAAGGTTTATGCATATAATACTCGTAGTACCCGGAGTGAACTGAGGGCGGGTCGCTAGTAAAGATGTATAATTTATGGTTATTTAACTTCACGGGCACTTTTTGTTATTTCTACTAAAACCTTCAAATTTTATTAAATGCCATTTTGGCACAATAGGTCACCTGAGTAAAGGGCATATTACACAATCCTAAATTTAGCATCCAAAATGATGAAAACAAGTATTACACTTTCCTAAATTTAGTCGCCCTAGCTATTTAGCTTGCAAGGGAGGGGTTAGTAAGGAAGCCGCAGTACATTGAATGAGATGGAGATATCTCTATACGTATCTAACGTATTGCGGCGTCCCTCTCGTTAGTGACTAATTTAGGAAGGTGTAATAAGCCTTTAACTAGGATGCTAACTCATTTAGGACGGCAGAACCCGTCCTTGCTTCCTAATTAGGATACTTCTTAGGATGCTTACTTGCTAAATGCTATTAAAGGCTTATTACACCTTCCTGCCGCAATACGTTAGATACGTATGGAGATATCTCCATCTCATTCAATGTATTGCGGCTTCCCTCTCATTAGTGTCTTAATTTAAATTTAGGAAGGTGTAATACCCGCTTAATAGGCAGGTCATTGTGTGTGAGAGCAAACATACGCATAGGTTAAACAGTAATCAACACTGAAAAAAAGATTCCTGAGATGAACTCAGAACATTCTCATTTTATTGAAGTCGGGTAAAAATAATCCTATGCTTAATACTAGTCAGGAATCAGTTTGATTCAAAAAACTTCAATCAAAACGTGAATTGATTCTAAATAAAGTTCCGCAAATTTGTTTGACCCGGGGCTGGCATCGCTGGTATCGATTTCAATGTATGTACGAATTGAACATGACGTTTGATTGTACGTTTGCATCATATTAGCTTCGCGACTAAATTGTTAAGTTTAATCATATTTGTAGACATGCCAAATCCGACGTACTTTTTGGCTTCCATGCAAACGAAAAGTTATAATAATATTAATAATTATCTATTGTGGTTATTGGCATAAGTATTGTTCTGAGTAAGTGCAGTGGGTCGTGTGGCGGTTGCGTGGTTCACGGCTCATCTCCCTTTGTCCGCTCAATTTGATTTGTTTTGTACTTTGAGGGTGTTATAATGCGGTTCAAATTACGTACCTTTTTAACAGCCACTACTTAAAACACTTGGGGAACTTTAGTTCATCTGTAATTTAAATGTTTTTGTGAAGACGCCATGCGGCACATAGAGAACTGTCTAAAGCCAGAGTAAAGTCATATTTCTCGTCATTTTTATACGCCTCAATACTACTTTCTTACTTTTACTCTACATCTGAACGTCGGATTGAGTAGAAATGTTGCATACTTTAGCCATACCGATGATGATGACTTAAGTGACGTTTCTTTTACGAGCTAGTCAAAACTCATAAGTCCCATAATATTATTGCCTAAGAAATGGCATCATTCATAAATGCTTATATTACATCGTATCTTAAATAACACGTAACCAAAACCAATACCAATTCATAACAATCATCAAACCGGCCACGCAGCTGGCCGACTTTACACTTTACACAAGGTGCCATAGAAAATATTGAATTTTTTTATAACGGTAATGTAACGCTATTCGTAAGTGATACTTATTTTGTTTTATTCCTTTCCGTTTACTGCCACTTCGCGTCTGGTGGCAGTCCGCGGCAGGACAAGGCCTCGACACACATCGCCCGGTGCGCCGTGACCTAAGCCCTAATAACGGGTCGCACTTGACTTTCAGTTCGTGTGTGCGCGGCTTAAGGGCCGCAGATTAAGATAAGACTTATACAAATAACACAGGGCGAGCCATTTTTAAAACACAAAAGGAAACTTGACTTATAAAATCATATTTAGAAAAATTACATATTAAATAAAAGAAATAAGTAAACTGGTGAAAGTTTATATGAGAAAAATACCTTCTATATTAGCTTTTAAAAGGGAAAATGTATCCTAAAATGTAATTAG
The DNA here is from genome assembly GCA_963241965.1 of Tortrix viridana. Classification (NCBI taxonomy): domain Eukaryota; kingdom Metazoa; phylum Arthropoda; class Insecta; order Lepidoptera; family Tortricidae; genus Tortrix; species Tortrix viridana. Next base: position 53,064,479 of record OY725171.1, on the reverse strand, counting down.
TTAATAACAAAACAAATAACTATATACTTAGTAAAGTTTTACAAATCCCAAAACAAATCAATCTATTCCTAACTCAAAAATATTAGGCATTAGTTCGCAAACTCTGAACATGGCATTCCTTTAGCCTTGATCGTCAAAGGTATTTCTTTAGACAATTTATGTTCCGTACGTGATACAATCGGGATGCGGTTGATCTAACTGTGCCTTCTCATATTTACAATAGGGCGCCGAAACTTTTAGTTTATAAGCACTGCCAAATCAGTGCCACATACATAATTATTTAGTACGCAATAAATATAGGCAGTAGTGTAACACGAAAATAGCTGTTTTGTTCTCATTAAATCATCATACAGCAAACTGTATATTATTTAAAAAAATCTCAAAAAGGTACCTACTTGCCGCAACATTTTATTTTTGTGGTCTCAAGTCGACAATTCTAACCTATGTAGGTAATCTATGTAACGAGTTAAGAATTATACATTTAAAAAACGTTCTTGTGGTTATATGAACGGATTCCAGAACAAACGCGGTGTACGCACTGCTCTTGGCTTCCGTTTGCGTTGTGCTGTGCGTGTGGGTAGAAAAAAATATCATTTTTACTATCTACCAGTTACTACTAAATTAAGAGGTGGGCAAATTGTGTTCTCTGGTACAGTCAGCGTCAATAAATAAATATCAGGGGACAATCTCACACAAATTGACCTAGTCCCAAACTAAGCTCTAGGCTTGTACTATGGGTACTAGACAACGATAAACATACTTATATAGAGAAATACATACTTAAATACATAGAAAACATCCATGACTCAGAAACAAATACTCGCGCTCATCACACAAATATTTGTCCATACCGGGATTCGAACCCGGGACCGCTAGCTTCGTAGGCAGGGTCACTACCAACTAGGCTAACCGCGTCGTCACAGCCAAGGTGCAGCCAAAATTGACAAATAAATCGCAACACCTCCTTATTCCTATAATAATAAAGATGTGTTGCGATATATTTGGCCACTTTCGCTGCTCCTATCTAATTGATGCTGACTGTACCTGTATCTTTGACGCAGCAAAAACGACTTCGTTCGATCCAAGCCAACTTGACATGGATCGCGCCTACGATATAGGTAGTTCGGCACAGTCTTGGGCAATCCAGGTTCGGAAGTATTAATCTCTACGTGATCGATTGGAGGTTGAATCTCGACGTGATTGATTCGATACAATATATCTACTTACGCAAAAAAATTTCACCACGTAGCGTAATTTTTGTACGTATTATAAATGGTACGAGTATCAGCGTCATGCTAAGAAAACGGATTGTTAGTAGATTCGCTCATGCGGTCGTCGTAGCGAACAGGGCGGCTAGCACATCTTGTATTTTCTCGCTGGTCGCTCATTCTGCCCTCGTAAGAAAAAAGGGCACATCTGCGAATTATCCACAGAAGCATTTTAAACCCTGTGTAGGTTAATAAAGGTCGCATGTGCAATACCAATTCGTTTGCACATGTGCCTTTTCTTCTTATGAGGGCAGCATTGGCCTCATTGCGTCTTTATCGTCACAGACAAGTTATACATTCATCATTAGATTATTCAGTAGGTATAGTCGAGTTCATAAATATGTGTACACGGTTACTACCTTGTCACTTTAATCCCTGTGACAATTCATAAATGACAGTTTAAACATGACATTAAAGAGATAAGGTACTGAAATGTACATATTTATGAACTTGACTGAACATACAACAATAAAAACACGGTTAATAAAACTAAATAAATAATAAAAATAAAAAAGTCCAATTTCAGATAATAATGTTTAATGTTCAAGCCATGGCCATGGCTGTGATTCATAAAATCTTTAACTCTATAAAAACAATTATCAAAAAGCCTCTTTCTCAGAGTTCGACTAAATTCCTTGCCATGTAGTAGTTTAATTTTGTCTGGTAAGTTATTAAAAATCACTGTTTTATCCATTTCAGTTTTACAATGTGGCCGATGCAAAAGATCTTCATAATGCACTCTTGGATTACCTGAAAACACATTCGAACGCTTTTTAAAATAAATATGTATTTCGGAAATGTCACAAGCCAAAAAAGGTTCTACAGACAGCTGCACAATATCTGAGCATTCGTTATTGCACGAACACATACTTTTGCAATCTGAATACTCTTTCCACCTCTACAGAGTTATGTAGTTAGACAAACAAATCGCAGCCCTCTAGAACGCTACATAGGGACGTTTCACTTCTAGTTGTTTCTGCTTCCAGGAATCTACTTAAACTGATACTAGTTAGTACTTTTCGACGTACACTTACGGACGCGCTAGAGATTGACGTCTCTTACACACGTTTAGGATAGGTACAAACATTTGGACTATCGTGTATTACAAAACTGTTGGAAAGTCCTAAGGCTCCGCTATCAGCTAGCATGAGCAACTAACTAAAAATAGCAGCTTACTAGTAGGTAATCTGTTCTCAGAAGTCTACCGTCAATGTCCTTCAAAATCGTCCATAGTGGTTCATTGTGAACAACCATTAGACCGAGCGTTTACTGTCAGAGGTAGAGCAATAACTGTCGAGTTAAGGCAGATAATATTCTAACCCTTGTATGTAAAGTCGGCCAGGTATCCAGAGGCGACCTCGTGCGTGTACGCAGGTTGCGACATGGCGGGCCGGCGCCGGGCCTTAAAAGGCGTGTCTCCTGATATCATAGGTCACCGGCTCAACCACCGAGTCCCTGGCTCATATAACCCGTTCAGAGCCGCGGACACCCATAGGGTCTACGTTTGGAATCCTACTTCAAAAATAAATAAAATATTTATTCTAAGTAAGTAAAAAACTCAAAAAATATAGGCACACACAGCGATTTTGGTATTACCTGTAGGTACAAATTTGCATTTTAAAAGCACCTCTTGGTGAAGTGGAACTGATGTCTTCATCATCAGTTCCACTTCACCAGAGATGACCACCGGAACTCCTTAGTCGTAATTGATTCACAGGCAGCAATGAGATTTCTTTGTTAAGAGTATTAAGTCAAAGTCAAATATTTATTCAGTAAATTGGCCACATACGGGCTCTTTTACATGTCAGTAATATAGAGTGAATCTACCAGCGCTACGGACAAGACCATCATTGCGGAGAAGAAGCTACTTTAACTCATCATAATGTAATGCATTTGGTAAATGGCAACTGATGGTGAAGTCCTGGGAGAACTCCTCAATGATTAACGGCCCTGCAACTTGGACAGCGACATTTTGATAAGGGTGATGAGAAATTGGTATTAGGCTATTGTTTCTTAATGTATCACATAATAATATTAGGTACTAGCGACCCACCCTCGCTTCGCTCCGAGTACCATTATACACATAAACCTTCCGTGAATGAATGAGAAATCCGATGATGCGAAATGAAAAATCCGATGCGTCGTTTGAAAGATTTAAGCATACATACAGAGGGACAGACGGCAGGAAGCGATTTTGTTTTATACTACGTAGGTAGTGAATCAATAAAAAGCAAAAAAAATAAATTAACAAACCTTTACAGTGGGTTTTTGAAGACGGTTTTTTTTTTATTTTATTAGCGGGCTAGTTTCCGCAACTCGACGTCCTGCGCCTATTTGGCGTACGGTTGCCTTAAGGATGTATAGTCACCTCATACCCCGCCCATACCCGTAAAAAAGCTCTAGTGACAGTGTTGTTATCAAGATAATAACACCTTAACTGCAATTACGCAACGTTTAGTGGACTTTCGCAACACGACACCACTTTCGTTAACCTTTATCTCAAAAAGGTTTCACCCGTAAACCGATTAAGTATAGTTTGCTTTTTAGGAGTGGCGGCCCTATGGTCCACGCTCCGATCGCAACAAGGGGTATTTTGTGTTTTAAGTAGTTTTTAATCGTACTCGTGAAGCGTAGTTAGCTAGTTTAAAAACCGGTCAAGCGCGAGTCGGACTCACGCACCGAGGGCTGTGCACTAAATTGTATAATAGTTCGTATATTATCTACGGGAATTGAGTCTCGAAGATTTTTCCTGGGAAAACTTGAAAAAAGTTGGAAAAATCTTCAAGAAGCTGTGAAAAAATCAAACTTCGAAGTCAACGCATTCAAAAGATACATTTTTTTTTCGAAGTGGCGGAGATATGGGGTTTTTTTGCCATTTAACAACTTATTTGCGGTGTTGGTGAACTGACCGCGACCTATGTCGATGTATGGGGATAACAGTTGTCCAACGGCAAAGTTAAGTTTTTCGCGAGGTCTACAGCTTACCTAAATCTAACCTAAACTTTAAATACATTATTTACAAAAGAAAACATCACGTTATATTTCTGTTTACAGTATCAAGTCTCTAGCTCAACGGAGTAATACCTAGTACCTAGTTTAAAATGGGAAGCAAAAATTGTACTGAACAAACAAACAAACACGAGAAGGACAAGAAAAGAGAATCCCACCGAAATAAACCATACCTAACGCCGTAGGTACTAATAATAAATTATAAATACCAAGACAAGAAAAACCGAAGTTAACCTATTATTCTATTTAAGAGTGACAGAAAAACACATAAATAGACATCACAATTCCCATCCCTATAGTACCTACCCTCTCTTTTCTACCGTCGTATTGCAGTTTTTTTCACATCAACTTCCAATTCCCAATATAATTATTACGAGGAGGTACCTATTAATTATTTGCTGTTATGACGAAAAACGTCATCGGTTGACAGGAAACACCTGAGTATGACAGTCGCTTGCTGTTTGCCGCTTAGCTAAATTGATAGGTATTATGATATCACGGTACATGTCACATGTAACCTGCCTACTCGCGTACTAACAACCCGCATATTTTAAAATAAGGCAAATAAATTGACGTTTAATATGATAGGTAGTTAAGTACTTAGAGAAGTTAGTAAATATAATGGTCTAAGGATAGGTACCTACGGTCAAATTAGTCGTATAGTGCAATACGAGTAGCTCTTAAAAGGACCTTCGCGTTTGTACTTCTCTCTCACTCGCTCTCATACGCTCTATGCTAGTCTAACCGACTACCCAAACCCGAGCTTAGAAGAGCTAGGTATTGTGCGCTGCAGCTTTGTAGCTAAAAGATAATGGGGCTCAATTCCAACTTGTTTTACCTCATCTTGGTTTTATATTTTGAGTACCTACCTAATCACATTGCTAACGTTTTGTCATTTTTACTGACAGTTACATGAACAAAGTGGAATAAGAGGCCCAGAATAAGATTACCTACTTACAAATTGACGTGATCTCTTCTCTCTCCCGTACACATTTGTTTTTGTATATCGTCAACGCTTAAGTCCAATTAAGTCCAAAGCAGGACCAATAGAGGGGCTTTCTTATTCCTTAATATTTTCGTCAATTCCTGGGACATCCTGTATAGCCTAAACATAGATAATATAATGCCCAAAATTAACAGTACAGTCGAGTTCATAAATATGTGTACACGGTTACTAGTGGTGCTACCTTGTCACTTTAATCGCTGTGGCAATTCAAATATAGCAGTTTTAAAATTACATTAAAGAGATAAGATGCTGAAATGTACACATATTTATGAACTCGACTGTACCTACCTAAGTATTTCAAAACTTTGCCCTTAAGTAACTGATAAATCATATTTCTTTATTGTTTCAGTTGGAAAACGTGCAGTGCTGTTTGGATTTTCTTCACGCCCAAAAAGTCCAGGGATTAGAACAAGTGACTGCTGTGGATATCCGTGACGCAAAATTGAAAGCTGTACTTGCTTTATTTTTCGCACTCAGTCGTCACAAACAGGCGTCTAAACAGAGATCAGCGCCATCTAGCAGCAATGCTACAAACCTCGGAAAGAACTCGAGCGAAGATGTATCCTTGAGTTCCGTACAACGCATCAAAGGTGGCAGTAGCTGTGATGAAATATTGACGGCCTGCGGCAATAACATCGAAATGACCACGATAGCTGCAAATAGGTAGGTGCTTCGATTTAAGTATGATGATACCATAAAATAAATTAATATTTTGAATAGTACGTAGAAATAACGTCTGAAACTCATACGTTTGTAATAGCGCCATCTAGCGTTGAATACTCAAACGACGAGCACATCCATGTTGTTGTTTATGAAAGTCGTTCCAAGTTTACGACACAGATGTCGCAGTGCTGCCCTTGCTTCCTTATGAAATACTCGTAACGGAATAACTTTTTTGCGTTGCATATTTTGATAAAGAAAACCATAGAGTAAAACCTCAATTTGGGGCGCCACTAAAAAATTTAATTTGATGTGGAGAAAATATTATAATATCTTTTTCGCATTATTTCTGCTAGGCTTTTATATTCACATACACTTTAATACACAATTTTATTTTATTTTAAGTATACAAAATTTAATTATCTTCATGTTTTTAAAAAACGCTATTTACTACTGGTATATAATTAGCACACACACACGCACACGCACACGCACACGCACACATTAAATACGATTAAAACTTCTCTTTTTGTCTTACGGTCGCACTCAGAGACTTTTAAGTTTGATTAAAGTTACTGCTGTCACTTTCTTTGCTATAGCAATAGAATAAAACGCAGCAACTTTAATCAAACTTAAAAGTTAATTGACGTCTCTGAGTGCGGCTGTTAGGCCCCTAGCCAACGCGCTAAATATAAGCACGTTCTGCGTACAAATATTTGTTTATTTCTAATAAAGAGCCGTTTGTTCCTAACGAGACGTGATGAGTGACGTGAACAGCTAAACCAGAGTTTAATTCAGAGTCTGTAATTATTATCCTTATAGTCCTTTATCGTCAATTCCACTTTACCACATGCATCCTCCTGAAGCCTAAAGTCCTTGAGGTGTACTTCACAGTAGGTACGAAAAGAATTCCTCAACGATTTTAACATCCCTGCATCTTGGACAGCGACAACAAGGGTGATGAGAAATTGTAATAGTAATATAGTATGTAAGTGCTGTAGTGAATAAAAATAATAAAGTACCTACAACCTACTTACATCAGTAAAAAAATATTTTTTCCATTATCCTTGGAATTGCCTATTTTTGGTGCAAAATACATGAACGAAATATATATGGGTAAAATGGAAATTGGCGTGTAGGACAATTAAATTATACTGTAGAAACTGTTATACGTTAGCATACAGCACCTCCAATTTGCCATTTTAGCCATCGATATCATTTTTCTATTGCGTAATCTAAGAACTTCAAGTCACATATAAGTACAATAGAGGACTAAAGGCGCGCTTACACGAGCAATTTTTTAGCAATAATTAACATTATTTTTATAAAATATACCTACTTAAATTAACTTTTCTACTCGGAGTTAAAAACGAAACTCAAAACCGACGTGTTTATAGATGACGTAGGTACTTATAACGAACTCTAAACATCTGGAATTGGACTGCGCTATACTTAATACGTGTAAAAAATAACTCTGAGCGGCCGGGTATAAAATCGGAAGATCGGATATGCCTCCGTGAGACAGCAATAAATTAAATTCTAGTCGCACGGCTGCACGGTGACACTTCTATTTTTAAACTAAGCGCCCTCTATTGGCGAGTTGCCGAGGTGACTCTTGCCATTACGGTTTTACTCATGTTCTATGTTTGTAAACAAATATGACCAAAGTGCAAAGATGATTTTCCCCTGATCTATTATTTACCTCGATTTGGAGTGGAGTATATATGTACACTTCACGATAGCGCTGGTAGATTCACTCTATATTACCGACTTGTAAAAGAGTCCGTATGTGACCAAGTTACTGAATAAATATTTTGATTTTGATTTTGATAGACGATAAACAACAAAATAGGTAAATTTATAACCTGAAAATAATTTTAGTCTTTTAAAGTAAAAATAGTTTTTTAAACCAAAAACTCAAGCGCGCGTTGTTTCGTCATTGCAGCCTATGCTTAGTTCAAGAGGAGCTACAAAAGGGTTTATCGTGAGCTCTTAGCCCTTAACCCCGCTCCCGGTCAATGCTTCCCTGATTGCGGGGACAATACGTCGGAGGACGTCACGTCACCGGTCTCGAACTCGACTCACGACAAAAGACTAACAAGCTATTGTCCAACATCTAACCCGCCGCCGCGACTCCACACGCGCCCGCACGGCTACCTGCATTATGCATTTAATTTCAAATAGAATAATAACACTATTTATAGGTAATTTGACTAAACGCAAGACATGCTTGTTGCTCGGTTTGCTTGTTATCACTCAATAGCGGTTTGATGTGCAGATTTTAGAAACACATATTACGAGTTCATATTATCAAATTTCCCCTGGTAGTTTACAATACGTCGTGTGTAGCCGGGACGCAATTTATATTTAACTAGCTTCTGCCTGCGTCGTCTCCGTCCGCGTAGAAGTCGTTTATAGTAGCCTATGTGTTAATCGAGGGTATAAGCTATCTATCTCCATTCCAATTTCATCCAAATCCGGTCAGCCGTTGCAGCGTGAAAGAGTAACAAACTAACACACACACACACACAAACTTTCGCATTTATAATATTATTAGGATGCACCTAGCAGACATAATAGTAAAGAATTTGAATTGGTGTATAAGTTTTATTACGGCTTCGTGAGCGGCGCCTCGCGGTGGAGAAGATGTACTCCTAAAGTCCACTGCCGCACCAGTGGGTCCCGAGCAAACTTTACTGGTAACATTAGTACCGGTTTGCTGCACCCCTGAGTTGCAAATAACCAAACGGTTCTGAGGAAACAAGTATTTCTTTATATCGTCTTTATCATCTTAGAGCAATAAAAAACGCAATTTGCATTATTTTTTTTAATGTAAATGAATTCGTAATAAGTATATTTTATTTTCTGATTTATTCTTTCCTCCTTGGTTTTCAGTTTCCTTCCAGGTTTTTACCTTAGAAGAGTGATTTGAGGGTTTATAGCTTTTTTTAGGAACTATACGAACACGAGCTAGCCGCTTGTTTAAAAACAAAATATCTCGCTGAAACAAAAGTGAAAGCAATCAGAAACTTATAAACCAGTTTAGGGTCTCATCAGTTTTTCTTATAGGTGAACAACCGGCGTATGCGAACACAATGGGACCACTTTCCTTAACGGGGCACTCCTTGTTAGGCAGCGCAGTGGACCGACAGCCACTCGAATGTCGCTTAATGCAGTATTTAGCTATACGCATGCACATTATCAACTAAATAACAAACACATTTAAAAGGGAAGACTGGATTCCATGATACAGGATTGTCAAGAGAAGCCGTCGAGTACCTATATAGTTTTTTTGCTGTTGTCACGTACCTACAACTGGACACCGCTTGCACATTCACGGGCGAAGCGGTAGCACTTGTTGAAGCCGCACGCCAAAGGTTCTACGACTAGGTATCATCCGAAAAGAAGAAGATATTTTGCCAAATACTACAGATGACGCCTCTCCTAAGATTTTTGCAGAATTACAAGAATCTTAAGATGGTGGCGTCATCCGTCATTTTAAATAACTTGAGAAGACGCTCCGGATGTAACGCGACACGTGTCGGATTACGGAGTGCTGATACCGAACACCCAATTAGACAAGATAGGGTGATAACCGCCCTCACTTACTAAGTAATTTTTAAAATCCAAATTTAAAAATAGCGAGTCATTTTTCTCCTTGCCTCGTCTCAGCGCAATCACTCGCTAGATATTATTTTTAATTCGCATCAGTTGTCCGCTGATTTCTTTAAACCGCTATTGCTGTTCCTTTGTCAACTTATTCGAGAACTTAAATATGATTTTTAGGTCGTTATATATTGTTTGCCAATTAGAATAATTTGTAATTTATTAAAGGATTTCATCGAGTCCCTTTATACGAATATACATACCAATAAAATTATTTGTCAGGCAACTATCCATTGGCAAATTCAGACGCTTATTAACTGGCATGTCGATACCCGCCGTTACCCAATAATAAGTAGTTATTTTATTACGGACACAAGTCGACACAAACCGGCCGCGTCGCGTGCGTTTGTTTATGTTTCGTTCACTTCACCTCATCACCTCCTTAGCTACTATCTATCCCGTCAACAAACACTCGACGGCTGCAGCGACCCGGGCGTGTACTCGCAGGCCGTGTTTGAGCAGCGGGCATCCTCGGCCCGCCGCCTACAAAAACATTCTCGGTTTAAAATATTACCGCTTGTAACAATATCATTAGGCTTTGAGGAACACACTTGAAGGATCACATTATGCAGCTATTATGCTGCAGCTACCGACTAGTATGGTAGCTTATGTTATGAAACCACTAGAAAATAGTTTCACGTGAATGGGTTCTGCAGGGATTTACATATTTTTTAATAAAAGCGAGATCGCTTCTGTTCTATTTTTTGTAACTAATCTATCTATACTAATATTTTAAATGTGGCAGTAACTGTGTGTCTGCTTTCATGGCTAAACTACTGAACCGATTTCGATGTTTGGTATAGAGATTGTTTGACTCCCGGCCAGGAAAGGAAATATTAAGAAATTGGACAGTTCCCGTGGGTATAGCGATAAACGACTTCTACGCGGAAAGTCGCGAGCAAATGCTAGTTATTAATATGTGTGGTGGTCTACAGAAATTTAAAGGACAGTTATGTTATGACAAAAGATTTACAAAACCATGATCCATGCTAAAACAGAGTTTCCATTTCCTTCTTCATACTTTTTTTCAGCTTTATCTAACATCGTTAGTTCTACCCCCTATCCCAGAATATAAGTAATTTCAGGTTAATATTTAAGATTTGACTCGGATGACAGGATATTTTGGTGTGCTATTCTACATTAGTGTATTTTTAAAGGTGCTTTTGTTTTTATTAATTGTATGTAATAGAGAGCCGTCAACGCCAGCGCTCGTTCGCTTTACGATCGCCGTGCTCTTGACAGGACGCCGTTGAAAAATCCACTTATCAAACTGCACTTTTACGTCCTCGTAAATTGTGCCGTTCAATGCTTTTCCAACTATTAGTTTGTAGGGTTCCGTACCAAAATAGTAAAAAAGGAACCCTTGTGGTGAGACTTCATTGTCTGTTTGTCGGTCTACAACTACAAACGCTATCAACTTGAAATTTGGCATAGTAGTTGTATAACTTGCTTGCCCGCATCTGTTTTTAGTAAAAAAATATAAAACAAATTTTAAAAATAATCAAAAAGGGGTCTTGAATGGGCGGTTGAAAAATTAAAATTATTGATTTGTTGGTTGCATGTGGGATGTCATTATAAAAGGGCTCAATCTGCACATTTCAAAACTATTTTTTTCATAATTTTCCGTGACTTACTTTTTGATTTATAACCAACAATGTCCAAAATATGACGGTTCCGCCCCTTATCTCCTAAGTTTATGAACCGAAAAATTTGAAAAATTCGTAACTTATAGATAATTGCTTATATTTTACGTTAAAAATAAAACTAAGTGTTCAAAATGTATAGTTTTCGAGAAATTGACAAAAAACTTTGAAAACTTATGTTAAATTTAGACAACTCAAAATAGGTCTTATCGCATACGAATTCAAGTACAGTTCGCCATCAAATATATCTGTACATATCAGAGTGGTCAAAAATATCTGAACATGCACTCTAACGCCTTAACAATAGAGTCGTGTTCAGATATTTGTGACCACCTTGTTTGCTGCAATATATTTGATGGCGACTGTACAAATATAAAAATTAAAAAAAACCCCCGGCACAAAAATAAAACTTTAAAAGTAAATAAATAATATGGCCCTTAAAGCCTAATTTCAGTTCAGTAACTAGTAATATTTTGATTCAAGCGTCGTCACCTCCGACAAAGACATCAACGGTCAACGGGCTCCAAGTACGTATGTACGACGACGTCACAGGACGGACTTCGTCCTACAAGATTTCAAGTATTAAAAACTCCCGACAAAATCGCTTGCAAAGCTCATAACTTTTAAACGGCTTATCAGATTTTCATCAAACCAAGCTAAGAACACTCTGGATTAAGTCACCTTTCTATTAAAAAAAAAACTAAATCAAAATCGGTCCAGCCACATGCTCTGTACTTACATTACTTTTAGGGTGAATATTAAATAAATTTCCTTTTGTCTATATTTGAGTGGCATTATTAAGAATCGATCAATTCTAAATCACTACCTACTCTGACATTTAATAATAACTGGTTATGGGCAGGTGATGGTGGAGATAAGTAGAACTCCAATGATTATTTATTGGATTTTTCAACTTGGCGTTTTTACTTATTATCATAAAAATATCAAGCTGCAATTTTTTATTGCATACAGATATCAAACTATCAACCCATGTCACCTTGTTGTGAAAAACCCACGGACATCTTTAAAAAGCGAACAAAAAAAAATAATATAACCAAAAAATAAAACCGTCTTCAAAAACCCACTAAAAAGTGTTAAATAAAGAGGCCTCCTAGGAGTCCTAGGAATAGCCTATTAAGTGCATGTAGTTTAATATTTTGGTTAAAATTTTTAGTTTTACCCTCGTTGACACAAGGACCGGACCAGTAGATAGAGCTCATTGTTGCGCCAGTGCCGCCAGTGCTGCGAAATAGTGTAATCTAGTAGTTTTTGGTCCAACGGGTGGAAAACGCCGGATTACGGGCCTATACCTATATGGATATGCCTGCCTTTGTTAATTCACTTCTCTCATGGATGTTTAATCGGGTAGTTGTTTTCAGTATTTGGGTAAAGTTCAAACAGTTGGACCCAATTAGCAAATAGTTAAAGCGTATAGTTAACCGTACAAACAACGAAGGCGAAAAAGATCCGTTGTGCGACGAAAAGTACCTATCCTTACAATGTATGTATAGGTACTTATGACTAATTTTCGTTGCACTACGAAAAGTTTCATAGAAAATTTAATTGCGTGAGTTAGGTAGCAAAAGAATAAAAAAATACTAAATGTATCAGTTTCTATAGTATAAAAGAATGTAAGTCCTTGTTTATCCACCAAAATGTCAGTTTGCTTGAAATCTTTACCGTCGCAACACAAGTCAGCGAAATGCGACTTTTAAATAAAATTGGTATTGATATAGGAGTTACGGCGCGCTCACAGAGGCTTGTGTGATTTTAATGATGAGTACAGTACGCTTCTACATAATATACTTAACATAATAACCGATGTATCATAATGATTATTTCTTATAAATATAGTTTAATGTTTAGTATAGTTTAATGTAGAAAAATAACGAACTTTGTCGACAAGTGGTCATACGATACCTACCTTTTGTAATTTATTCCCAACTTGCGGAGTAAGTTTATTTACAATTAGTTACAATTAAGTTGGTTTTGGTATCACGAACTCGTAACTATGAACATGTATGTATAGTCAACGTCAAATGTAGATACATACTCAATTTTGTAGGTACTTTATTGCATTAACATACTTGACAACCTTGTTTGACATTGCTAACGTGGCTGTAAAGCGACAAGGTACAAAAGTGTGTATAGCTACTTTTGATGTTGCTGTACCTCGGTAATGCACTAACGCCACTAACAACGCACAGCGTCGGCAGTTCTCTAAATAGTTTTGTCTTGTTGAACTAACGAAAGGGGAATTAGTGGTTTCTTAAACACGGCAGAACATTTCCGTGATCCGTTAATGGTTCTGTTTCTATTGGATTTAATTCCAATCAGGGTGGGAATTATGTATAATGTCGTTTACATGATAACAAGTGCTTAAAATAGTACAAGTCTTTTTGTTATATAAAAATGCACAAGATATTTCGTTTATGCGTTTAGTCACTTTAGGTCACATTCATATTTAAGTACTTTATGATTTATTATTTTGTGCTTTTGTCTCTAAAATTAGCTGACGAGCCCATAAAAGTTTCTACGTGGCAGCATGGAGATGTTAGAGATGCATTGAACTCATCAAAAAGCATTAAATCATAAGGGTAGGTGAGTTGTTGGTTTGTTTGCCAGTTTTCAATTACCAGTTGCCGCTACCTAGTTCGAAGCTACCGCATCAAGTTTGTGCAACTAACTCGCTAACTTCGCAGCGACGACGCAGTTAACATCGCTTCGTTTCCTAAAAACAAAATCAGCACAACTACAACTGCAATGCAGTGCAGCAAATTGTAGTTTCACGATACGGGTACCAGCTATAAATTAGCAGTGCTCTTGGCACTACAAATTTGGTAAATATTCGAGTCCTTTTTACTCGTAGTGTAAATGTTACGGAACAATGTTGGCTTGCAGCGATGAGAGTTTGCATCAGAACTTGTTTCACTCTACCCAGAATCGGGTGGTAGTTTAGTAGGTACCTAACAAATAACCTAACTATAGCGAGATGACCCATAATACCTAAATACAATGATCATGTACCTACGGTCATCCTCAATATTTAATCTTTAGTTAAAGATTATTTTATTAGTGATAATTGGAACGGCCGCAATATTTCATCTGGCTATTTCGCTAATGAGACAATGAAAAGATCCTCGAAATTTTACAGCTTTATGTTCCTGTAGTTTTGTTGGTCTATCATATTATCGTCCCATATTAAATGTTGATGTCACTTATCGATAAATAAATTTCAAAATGAAGCATTATGCGATATGGACCACGCTGCAGGCGAACTCCCTCTTATTATTACAATGCCAAACTATCCGCATGCAAGAGATAACCAAACGATTAATATCAAAGATGTTATTTAATTTTTAACCATAGATAATGAACACAATTAAATAAACCGGTCAAGTGCGAGCCGCACTCGCGCACTGTAGTAAAAATTAAATTTTAAAACCAATTTCACTTCGAACAGCGCCCTTATTTTGCTGAGCACTCAATACAAACGAATGATCGTATTAAATGCAAAAGGTACTCGATAAAGGCAAAAGCTTATTAAGTGTAAGAGGTGCCGTGTGTAGATGTGCCCGAAATGGTAATCTTGGCGCAGTTAGGTCCCGGAAGCTGTTTACCGGTGACCGTCGTCTAAATTATTTTACCGCAGCAGGGACTGATTTAACGGGATAAGCCGCGAACCCTTCTGTGAGTGCATAATATCATCCCGGTAATGCAAGGGCCCCTCCCTTTCGCAGATGGCGCTCGTGCCATTAGTTTTTCATACTGGTTCGTATAGCTAAAGCTGTAGTGTTTAACATTCGCTGCATCGCAGGATCACGGATTCGGAAGGGGCGAAGGCCCTGGCGGTTCGGTGGAGTGTTTCGTTCTGTCGAGCGGATGCGATGGTCGCGTGCGCACGCTCCGCGCCGTGCGCGCCGGCGCCGCCCGCGCCGCGTTCCGTCCCGCGACTGTGACAAATCGTACTAAGTATTATTGTTTATGGTGTGCAAAGCTCGCTCGACTATTTATAACCCCCGTATACAACGCTGTCCTAAACGGAGCCGATTTAGTGGACGCATCGCACAACGAGAGATGGTTTTGATGTTTACGTTTTACCCAGTAGGTACTTTAAGTTAATTCTAGCTACGCGTCGTTTTATTTGAGTGTGATTCACTGTAACCGACTGTTACTTAACATAAACACGCTTATAAAGCGAATACGATACGGCTGATTTCTTGGAAATTATCTGTAAATTTTTCAAATTTCGTTTCCGTTGGAGAGTCAAACTTAAAAAAAGCATTTGTAGATGTCACTCAATGTGGTGAAGTTGATATAAGAGATTTGTTCTTGTACTAAAGCGCCAGAATGTTTTTGAACTCGAGGGTTAATTTACTTGTTGGATTCTAGTTTCAAACAGTGCTTAAGTATGTGGCGCTCGAAGTTCGTGCCGCAGCGAAGCTCGCTTGACTTGTACTTTTACCGTCTTACTGCCCACAGGGCCCGCTGGCCGCCGGATCACGCCGGTGTCGCCCACCTCCCCGACACCCACTCGTATTATAATCAATGCACTTCACATTACAGAACCTGAATATATTACCTGCAATTCTCATGCACAGCCTACACAGAATGAATTATTTGACTACCCCGTACCAGAATTAACGTAAAATACCTATTATTAAATTTCTCGATATTGTTCTCGAGATAAACCTCAATCCTATTATTATGAGAATATTCAGCTTGCAGTTGAGAGCTTGACCAATAAGAATGCTTGAAGAGTTTATGAGAAATTGTGTTGAAACAATAGGTAAGGGCTTAAAGGAGAATACAAAATTATTTTAGGGTCGTTCAAATATCTAGTGGTCGACGAAGATAAAGAGCCGAATAGTTGTAACTGCTCTGTAGCTTAAGCAGTACCTACCTATAAGAAAGGCAAATTTAATGACGTTAGGTATTCTAAATGTGCATTTATTTATTACTTACTAACTGCATACTAATTACTATCACAATATTATATTCCCTAGTAGTGAAACTCCTTTGATGACACGCAGATATCTATGCAAGAGTTATTTATTTAACTATATTTATTTATTTAGATAGGTACTTGACCTACCTATCTATACATTTACACGTGTCGCACTGCCACATATTTACGTGACACTTAATTTTTGGATGTTTTATATTATTAAATTTAACTACTTATGTAATGTATTCGCATTCGGATGAACAATCTTATCATAAAAGTTTGATCCGTACACAGAACAGGTGTGCATCATTATAATGAATTTTTAGGGTTCCGTACATGAAAAGAAAAAACGAACCCTTATAGGATCACTTCGTTGTCCATCTGCCTTAGTCTGTCTGTCTGTCTGTTTGTTTGTCTGTCTG
Source organism: Tortrix viridana (assembly GCA_963241965.1). NCBI lineage: Eukaryota > Metazoa > Arthropoda > Insecta > Lepidoptera > Tortricidae > Tortrix > Tortrix viridana. Next base: position 53,047,857 of record OY725171.1, on the reverse strand, counting down.
TCAAGACCCTTTTTCTCAGGAACGCGTGGAGGTATTAAGTTGAAATTCATATCAAATTCTCAAGTCTACAATCCCTTTGAACTGTGGAAAAATCGAAATTCTAAGTCAACGCAGTCAAAAGATACGGCCGTTTATGCCGCCTATTCAAAGGAATCTCAAGGGAATCAAAACCTATAGGGTCATTCCCGTTGACTTAGAATAATGAAATCTGGCAAGAAGCAATGTCATCTAGTACAAGTAAAGGAAAAATCCGAAAACCGTTTATTTGAAGTTACATCACATAAAAAGGTCCAGTATAAACTGACACGCACTAAGTATGCACTCTCGTACTTAGTGAGTGTCAGCTTATACCGGATAGGAAAAAGGGAAAAATCTTCTAGACTCGATTCCCATGATTTACGAACTATTTACATACCTACAAGTTTGTGTGGAACCCTCGGTGCGTGAGTCTGACTCGCACTAGACCGGCTTTTAAGCGATTCTCGTGAAATTCACTCATAGAAACACGCTCGCGTCTGCCTCAATGTTCGAGTGCGCAAACTAAGCGGTTTCGGGGGCCGGGCCGCGGCCCGCCCCGCCCCTTTCCCCGTTCGATCCCAAATACATTCGTTTTCCGACTGTTGGAACTAGTGTTGCATAGTGCACTTTGCGTTTAATTAAAATCACGTACAAGCTATGACAGAATCATTAGAGATTGGTATTGCAGTTGTACAAGCCGTGTAGTTATCCCATATCAAGCACAGATAGAGATATAGTCCGCTAAGGCTGTGCAAATATGGGAACGGGTAGGTGTAATAGCAGGTTTGCCCGCGAGGCGTTGACGGCGGCGCGGCGGCGCATTCTTTTCACGCCGAGGACTAATTGGAAACCGTTTTCAGGTAGCTTTTAAAACCCGCCGTAGGAATATTGCGATTTTCGTGTTTGCATTTGCTATGCGACCCGTATATAGAAATCGAACGAAAAACCATACTGCCATTTCTAGTTTTGCTACAAAATCCTACTGCTGTTTCCGCATTTGAGGATTTTACAAGTAAGGTAACAATGAATTTTTTATAGTTTGTGAACGCTTTTTATGTTTGAGTTATTCATTACACAAGAGATGCAAATAACCTGTGAGGGCGAGTTCTCATTGATTACTGAGCCAAATAGTTATTTGGCGTGATCTAGCCTAGACTGGGCTGTGCATATCACTTAGACCTTGCCGGAAACATGCCTTCTGCTATATTGTTAATAATCACGTACAGCTACGAGTAGAATATATCAAGACAAGTGAGCCAAAAGTTTCCCTATTACTTTACAATTCAAATGGCATCGCTTTAATCTCGTAGGTAAGGTCGAAACTATTTCAATGCATATAACTTTCACGATACGCGGTAAAGTGCAATATATCGTTTAATTAATTAGACTAACGAGCCGGTTCTGATTGAGCTTTTCAGTAAAGCTCCTTTAGTTAGAGTCACAGTAAAAACTTTACAAGCTCGCTGGACGTCAACCTTTAATCTTACACTAGCTAAAGATCATAAGGAGTGAAAGTCAACATGTTGAAATTCGATCATAATTGTTTTGCTTAGCTAAATGGCATAAAAAATTGTGGCCTCTATTTTGTATTACCTATTCATTCCGCATAATTCGATCAACATGCTAAAGTTTTTCGGTCGCAATAAAACTGGTGTGTTTCTATTTCTTGCTATATCACTTGCTTTTTTTGCGTGAATTTAATTTGACGCGCTGAAAAGTTCATCTCTATTAGGCCCGTAGGTAGATTGAAATAATGCACATACCTACATTACATAGCTGCATGATTGTGCTACGGGGGGATGCATGATCGCTTCTATTTCACCTGGGTTGTTTAATATGGGAGTAATTTTGATGCTGCGAGTTCAGGAATCAGCCGCAGGGGCGAGGGAGCGATGCTCGCAAACAATTTACACCGAACTGCCGTTTCCAGTATGCCGGTATCCTACCAGCGTTGCAATAGTTTTAGCACGTTTATGTGCCCTGTTAAAGATATGGCCCATGCTTCCTACTAAACTGTTGTTTACTTTGTGAAACATAGGTATTTTTATTTTATATTATGTGCTGTTTTTGTAAGAGTTTAGTTAAAGAACTCATGTCAAAACACATCAAGAAGTCTATTTTATTTTCAATCTTAAATACTCAGTTTAAGAGGATTGTGAGTTGACGGCTTTCCAGACAAACGGTGATAACGTTTTCCACCCCCTACATGTTAACAGATTTCGATACATTTTTGATATATGGTCAGTCGAAACAAAAACTATGTCCGTACATCCGTACAAATGTTTTAAAAAACAAAACAATATTTAAAAAAAAACTGCTCGAAATCTGTTAACTTTTAGGGATGCAAAACGTTATCGCTGTTTGTATGGAAAGTCGTCAACTCACATTCCTTTTAAGTAGGTAGGTATATTATATTCTATTGAACAAAAAAAATATACATACTTATATTAAAAACACATTTTGATAAGATAGTATACCTATATTCGGCAGCGAGTTGTCTATCTAGACGGGTCTCAATCTTGGGGGAATCTCGTTTACTGGTTTACGACCCGATCAGCGCTGAATTTCCCAAGTGCTATTAAATAAAATGTTTTAGCTTAAAAGCAATGATCGGAATTTGTGATTCGTATTGGTCCAAGGACGTTATCTATACAAGTCGAGTACGCAGGCGAGGCGCTTAGTTTATCAGCCTAAACCAGTCCTCAGGCGAGTGGGCGAGCAAGTTGCACGCTGCGCTGCAACGAGAATATTCTGACGGATTAGGAATCCTTTAATGCAAATGTTCATTTACAACACAAAAAATGGTATTAACAAAGAGGAATGGGAACCAAAAACGGTTCCTATGTATCATTATATTACAATTTTCGTAATTCATTCTATTATGAACTTAAGTCGTCGAAGTTGCAGGCAATCAAAGGCAAAGGCTATATGATTGTCGTAGGTCTGACTAGAATTGGTAAAGACTCAAGTCCTTGGAGTCTTCACATGGAGGACTCTACTTACTATTTTAGACTCTATCCATTTAATCGAAGCTTGAGTTCTTTTAAACTTGTTGAGGACTAAGTCTTATGTAAGAGACTGGATATAGATACTCGAGTCCTTTATTGGGACTTGAGTGTTTTGTTTACACTAAATACATTTTGAAATAATGTTCGTTTTTTTTTCATAAAATAGCGAGTATTTTTTATTCATAAAAATATATGTATATCACAAATGGAATTTGTATTTTACAGGCTTTTATTTAACTACACATTTGTATATTCGTATGTATGTTTAGTTTAAATTTTGAAGCAAGATTTTTATTAACTACTCACCTTTAAACAGAAACTTCAAAAGTGAGTCTTTATTTTTGGACAAGAGTCTTTTTACGAAAGCTTAAGTCTTTTCTAAAGCTTGCGTTGTGACTACAGGACTATATCAAGACTCGAAAAATGACTAGACTCACGGCTTAAAGAATGAAGTCGTTTAAGCGCAGTTTCGTAAATATGAGTCGAATTCTTGAAAATGAGACTCGACAGACTTGTCCTTACCAACTCTAGCTCTGACCGTATTATTATGTACCTAGTCCTTGACTTGCCTACTTACCTATGTATTAGTAAATATTTACTTTATAGGAAAATTAATTAATTTATACATAATTACAATATTTTTAGGGTCCCTTACCCAAAGGGCGCTAACGGAAACTACTTACTAGGCCTTCGCACCGTCTGTTACCCTTACGTCTGTGTCCGTCTGTCCTACCTCGTGGACCTTACGAGGTAGGACAGACTATCTTTAGAAAATTTAACAAAATGTGCTATTGCAGTAGATATCCTAATCTGTAGTAGGAAATACAAACATAGTGAAATGTTTTTTAACGCTTAACTACTTTAATCTTACGCATCCCGTGCTAAATTTACAGGCGATTCTCGGCACTAGTGACTACATCAGGTACTCGGTCAGTGATCCGATTTAAGCCCTGTTTTTCTATTTATGGCTTATTTCTCTGTATCGGGAATTAGCTGTTGGCCCTTTGTTTCCTGGAGGCTCCATTTAATTCTGCCAAGCAATGCGAATATATTTAACTAGTTACTCACAAACAAGAAGAGCAAAATCCAGATCTTTTGTAGAAACGCTTAACAAACCGGTCAAATGGGAAACAGCCTCGCGCACCAAGGGTTCCGTATCATCCAGAGACCGGAACCGGTTTCCGTTAAAATACGCTTTTGATCGGGTACCTATTCGACAGGCTTGTTTTTAAAAACCCCATCAGTGCGGCAAGCGTATCGTCAACTAGTCGCAATAAAAGGCTAATCAATCGATACGATTGATTCGATTTTTCGCTCGCGCAGATTTACTGGTATCAAAACCCTTAAAACGCTTGCCATTTTTAAAGAGGTTTTGAAAGATGTCAAGCTATTTCAATCTCTGCGCCCAATTCCTTCCTAAGACTTATTATTGCACAACCTAATAATAGAAAGGCTTGCGGTAGGTAGGCGCACGCGGTGAGGAGAGCCGCACGTGATCGCCACGTCAAACAATAGTAAGGGCCTTTTTCACAATCGACAAGTAAATTCATCTGTCAAATAAAGATAGCCCTTTCCTTTTCTAATTTTCAAGTGTAAGGGCTAAATTTATTTGACAGATATGCTTAAAGGATCGACCACACGGTGACGGTACGGAATCGCAGTGAGAGAGAGAGAGAGATCCGGTAAGGACGGTATGCGTTAGAAACGTGGCGTATTAGTCACGTCACTGCGTCATTGTATTTTGAGCAGCGGTGTGGTCGCTCCATTACTTGGCGATTGTGAAAGTAAACAGGCGGTAAACCTTGTGCAATTCACACAAAATCTTAAATATTTTTGCCTGACTGCGCGGGAAATAGACAACAATCAATAGGATTAACCCAACCCTATTGATACATTGTTTATACAAGCTGCCAACACCTTATCGGACCACCAGCGCAATGGAAGCGGTAACCTTATTCGAAAAGGTAGTCATAACGATACGGCAACACCATCGATGGGGCTATCCGTTGTATGGGTAGCTATGTGACAGGCTTTTGCCTTGCCTTTTGATATGCTGCACAAAACTCGACTTTTTTTACAAAAGTGCTGTTAGCTTAGCATTTTGGTAAGGACGATGACGTCCGTCGACCTAAAATGAAAGTAGATGACACCAATGAAGCTAAGACTTGGATGGATATGATTAATTTGCACTCTCATGCAGTTAACGTACCTACTTATTCATAAATATCGAGACTGTATAATTTAAAGTTACGGTGTATTTGTTTACCAGCTAGTGTCGCGGGCGGCCCCCTCGGAATCTGCGCCCCTCGGGGCCCAACAATAGTTCACAGTGTTCACACGGGATAATCGATAATACCCAAAGCTGTGAAGGTTATACACCCTCTCGTCACCATGATTCTTTACTAATATTCAAGGCATTTGAAGTTTCATCGGAGAGGCAACCGGATTGCGAGTGGTAATCTGGGTCTTGAGATGATACCGAAGTGATACTAGGAAGCTTTTTTGAAAATTAGAAGCTTTTTGTTCAGTAAGAACACCTATCGTCCAAGTAATTATTCGCATGTTCGTGGATGTCACACATTTATAAGCAGTGTTTTAATTAGGATATTACTATTTGAGCCTATAAACACTGAATATCACTTATAGTTCAGAAAATTACAATCTTGTTGGTCAGAAAAAAGGGTAACCCTATGTAGAGGAATGAGAAAGTACGTTTATTAGACGCTGGGTGCTGGAATGGATAAAATGTAATGAAAGAGTTACCTTATAATCAACATAAATATTTAATTTTTATTTATAAAATAATGGAGACTTAAAATATTGCAGTATTTAGAACAGAATAGAAAGAGTAGAATAGAAAATATTTATTTATTTTTAATGATAACAAACAAAACAACCAAGTCGTGCAAACAAAGCCAGCCGTACCATAATTTTCTCGAACCATTCAGGGCACTTTTGACCCTCCTGTAACTCTGTTGTGGATAAAGCTAGAATTTTCAGTGACCAAGAGTACCTACTATAACTAGCTATACCCCTCAATAACTTACTATTTCTACCTTTAGTTTACCGGCTATCGCCAGTCGAATTCTGTAATTTTGTCACGGACTCCCTCACCAATCATCAAAATTCATCAAAAGTCATATACATATATTTGAACGCGATGACTGTATAGATATTTACGCCTTTGACTGTACAAAAACAAAACTAAAACTAACTATTCTAACTATGCTCAAAATGAGTAATGGCCTACCGCCACAAAAGTATGCCATTTCACTCTAATCTGCGCCACCTCATACCACCTGTCACCACATTGAAGTTGGCGCAAGTCTTATCTCAACAGTACCTATCCTTCTAGCGACACTTGGGGCGGCCGACTGAACGCCGTCTAATCGCCCCGAGTATGAGCATACTTGACTTCCAGCGAATTCAATTCAATATTTACAGTTTTGAAAAACAAGCGGTTTGCCAAATGATATGTTTGTGAAATGAATCAGTTTGTGAAACATTTTTGGTAAAATGACAAGATTCCTAAAATAACACATTGCAACATAGCAGTGCAATCACGAATAATGTAGATTATCCCGACTCCTTTCATTGTTTATCAGCGGGCGAGCGATCTGGGATCAGAGCACCCTTTCCCGGAATAAATCTCTATTCTCTATTTAACGGTTATATATAACTGGTGCTTGGCGGTAGTTTACATGCGCCCACCTCGAGCTGAGCTATTTATTACCAGAATTGCTCATCCCTGGAGGCAATTAAAAGCGCCAACCATACGTCTTTGTACAATATTAAAACGACTGTGAATCATCTCTTACAAGATTATTATTTTCGAGGATTATATTATATTTATCGGGTGAAGTAACTAGCTTTATAGTAATTTTTCTACACATTTACGTATATAAGAGACCGACCCGCTCCTTAAGGATATCCAATTAGTGAGCTGGCGAAGGCTCTGGAGCATTCCAATGTCCGTCGACGCTCCCGGCTATTAGTGAGCGACACATTTCAGTGCAGCCCTTTCAAGTCGCATCTTCAGAGATTTGCACTCTCCAAAAGTACTTTACTCATGTCTCATTATTACATATTCCTCTTGCTATGAGTAGTTAGCGGCGCACTGGTATATAGGTACACAATTATGAAATTAAATTAAAAAGCTTGTGTGAAACATGCACTTTCTGGATGCAAAGCGGTGATAACATCCCAAGTATTTAGAACACAAGCTGTATAAAAGCTTATACAGACCTTAAAATGCTGAAACTAGAGTTATAATTTGGGACGTTTGCGAATTTAAATTCAGTAAGGCTCAATGCATCACCCACAAATCTAGATTTATCCCCCACGAGAGACATTTGACATCTCACGAGCGCTGCCAGATCCTTTTATGCGAATTGTCCATTGTCAATATGCTTAATGTAAGTACGTACCGTACGCCTACACGCCTGGCTTAGGAGCTCTTGCTCATGAATTATTTACCTCCTTTACACCTTCATATATCGTAATTTCGCTATCCGACATTTATTCACGCTCCAAGTGTTTGTGTCCCGACGGCTGACTTAGCTCGTTGTAATCGAACCTTTTGATGGTGCTTTATTTTCAACACGCATGTTATTATGTTTTCAAAATATTGCAATTCCAATTTAAAATTCGATAGTAACGACCGTTATAGAGAATATAATTTAATATTACGGCTATTTTTGCTATTTGATTAGAATTGCCTATTAAATGGAGGTAACAAATTGTAAAACATTATCAAGCTAGCTTTCAACGGTTTCTCTGTAAACTTCTCTACTAGACAATCTATTCCTACGTAGGTGTATTAATAATATCCCCCTGTCACTGCAGGCGTTGGGTATAATTTCCGAGGAAATGGATAGAGCATGGGTTAAGTAGTGTTGTCTAAAAAATGCCCATGTTCATAATGTAATCACAATATAGATAATAATATATTTATCTATACTTTGACTGTCGAGGAGTTAGTCATTCAGGGTAGATTAAGGTAGAAAACGCGCGCTGCGGCAAGAACTAGTCCAAGTTTATCGGAGCAGGCCGACGGAAGCAGGCACGCTCCACGTCTGTGCACTATGCACTGCGGCGATAGTCTTAATAAGGCCCGCCTCATCTAGCCTGACAATAGCCTCGCATTCAGAATGCTGGGAGTTCGTCGATGAGTTAGGCGATGTACCATCCTCATATGACCGATAACTCGCAGGCTAGTAGCCTTCTCGGGGGTTTTATTCTTGTACATATCTGGCGTTTCAATTCGTCGAGGAATTGAGGAAGAAATAGGCATAAAGTGACCAGGGGCTCTAGCCAAGACATGTATGGAATTGACATAAGCGTCTGACACGACTGATCGTTAGTTTACGTCAATCCTATACATTTTTTTGATTTCGATTTCGATAGACATAAGTACCTATACATTTTAAAATTCAAAATTTTATATTACAATGTGCATTTGTTTAAGTATTCATTGACATAATAATAACAATCTTCGATTAAATAATTAAATAACATTTTCTTAAATGTATTGAAAGGCAACTCTTTAAATGTATCTGAAAGAATATTAATATTTTGATAGCTATACCATACAGTATCAGTTTTTCCGAGTTAGCGCTGAATTAGTTTTTGGTAAATCTAATTTCTTTCTGTGTGCCCCTCTCTTTTGGACTTTGTGGATCCTACATTAAATAGTTCTCATGATCGTAGCGTCGTCCCGGATTTCAGGCGGGGTCTCGCACGTTTCAATGTCATTGCCGTCGCCGTCATTACTCATTTTTCCACTAGATATTTCACAGCAAAATACGTAGCGTAGGTAACTTTATTTTGTTCTGAACGGAGGCTATGAACAGCATTATTATTGTAACAGAATACCGTGATACAAAGGTGAGACGAACAGAAGTTACAACTAAATCCGTCATCGTCTGTGAGCGCTAGTGTCGATTTTACTGTCAAATTCTCAATATTTACTTGGATATTATGAAGGGATTAAGAACTGTAAAAGGTAAAATCGACGTGTTTCAGTCAATTTTATTCATATACCGCCGTAAAAAGCAGCATAAGGAATTTTATAAAGCCCTGAAAGATAGAAAAATAAAGCCAGAATTAGAGCAATGTGCGACAAGCTTTAGCCCGCCCTTGGGATCGTCCGTGAAATGTCAAATGATCGACCGTGAAATGTCAAATAGACTAAAATGACACTTCAAGGGCGATCTCTGGGGCGATCGCTGGGACGATCCAATTTGACATCTCATCGACGAACTGTGTTTTAACAGAATCACACTGCAGCAAACACCCTTCACACAAGACTCGTCCGTTATAAGAATTAATTATCTTCCATTTTTGAGACCACCCTCAAAACTGTATTAACTACTTTTTTTTTGTCTAGTTTTAAGCAAGTTGTAACACGGTTGTGTGTGTGTTTCAAATAAATCATTCATTCATTCCATCGTCTGCGTGCTCTCCGGGCTAACGCTAATAACGCTAATAATCGCTCGGTCATTACCAGTGAACGGAATAGGTAGAGCTAATTTACCTAAACTTGATGCGTGTTCATTCAATAATGTGTTCCCATCTCACTTACGCATGCATGAACATTGCGTCAAGTTTAGGTAAATTAGCTCAACCTATTCCGACCACTGGTCATTATGTTACACATCCTCGTTTCTATCCAGCTATTAACTCAACAGATCGACCCTTTTTCCTATTTTGGAAATCGATCTGTTATTTCTATTTGTACGTAGTTGGTACGTAGGTACCTAATGATTTATTTATCATCAAACGTAACCTTGTCTACACAATAAACAAGTCAGTGGTTTCGCAATTTCACTTTCCGTGTGTCCAGTACACTATAGCTACCTATAAGTTGCATAACTGTGTTAGCTACCAAGCCTTTTCCCAGAAATTTGATTTATGAATATAATAAAACGAATAATTATTAACGCTGAAAGACCCTGTTGTATAATAATTATTGCTCAATTTTGAACAGTAACAATACCTAGGCTATGTCAAGCATCAGCGATTTCATATACCTATAGTTGATATAGACCGCCGTGGCCTGGGCAGGCTCGCCTTTGGAATGCCAGCAATGTTCGGAGCCGGCGACCGATGGCATTTGCGGAGCTCGGTTCAGTTCCAATCAGTACCGACCGAATATAATGCCTATAGCTAAACAGGTGAAGGTATCACAAAGAGACTTGTTTCCAGGGTGAATATACTTGGAATTTTGAATGGAGAGCCAAATTCTTAATATCCAAGCTATCTCTCTCTTGTGCGATACGACTGCGTTAAAAACCGGGCAAGAGCATGTCGGACCTTGCTTAGTGTAGGGTTCCGTCGCCATTACAACAAACACAAACAACAATCTCCAAAACAATACAAATATTAGCAAATGTTCTATTTAGTTAGCTGGTTTTACTTATAAACTCGTTATCGTGCTTTAATTTAGATGTTTTATATTACTTGTAGTTTTTTGGCGGTAAGGGTGGGGGGGGGGGGACTGGGCATGCAACTCTAGCGAAAATGACACTTTTCGAGTTCTTCTTTCGGGTCATATTTTGAATTTAATAAGCATTGCTGTACGCTTCAGAATTTTATCAAACCGATAGGCAAACTAAGTTGTAGAAGTATGTACTTACATATGTATTTAGGCAAACTGTAAGTTGTAGAAGTAAGTTCTTAGATATGAACTGCTAAAAATCAAAGTAAAATAAAAAAGGAACGGAGGAACGTCGACATACCTACTCGTAATATTGTGTTAGTGTGAGAGTTCGTTGACCGCTTACAAGCCAGTGTCGTTCAGTGATACATATGTGTGGTATAGAAAGTAGACTGTAACTACCTAGTCAAAAGCCATGGGAAACAGCAGCTCAGGGCAGGGACACCCCCGTCATCATGCTAAGAACAGAAAGTCAAGAAGCTTGCCCACTTCGCCTGAGGTTCGAAGGTACGTAATCGCAATAAAACAATTAAAAACGAATTTAGAACATAGTTTCAAAGGCCCTAACTACATACAGGGTGAAATTAAATTTAGTGTTAAAATTTTCGAGATTAAATCAGTAAGTCATCTTTTTTTTTCGCGATTTCGGGGGGTTGGTCCCATAGTGAAAGTTGGTCACTATGACTTACTGATTTAACCCCCAAAATTTGGACACTGCATTTAATTTCACCCTGTAATTACTTGTGACGCCAAGAGAACACTAAAAATAATGGGTCTTTTATTTTGGTGTCATTAGATTAAAGGTACATATAACCTTACCGAGTTAAAAACCCCCGATATCAGCGCCTAAAAACCTTCTGAGCAATGAGCAAAACCTTTAACGGGCTCCAAGCACGTACATTTTCACTGGAGGGACTTCGTCACTAGAAGATTTCAAGAATTAAAAAATCAGATCCCCTCATCAACTAGAAAAGAGCTGTTGATCTTCAAACGGCTGAACAGATTTTCATGAAACATGGCTAAGAACACTCGCGATAAAATTATCTACGGCACAAAAAAAAACTAAACGAAAATCGGTCCATCCGTTTGGGAGTTACAATACCACAGACAGATACACAGATACACAGACAGACACGTTAAACTTATAACACCCCTCTCTTTTTGCGTCGGGGGTTAAAAACAGTCGACGATCGATCTTTCTAAAAATAAAGACCAAGCTAATTTAATTCAGGTTTTTACGACGAAAAACATTTCATCAATATCGTTAAAGTGAAAAGCACCTGCAGCACCTTTGATCTCACGCGAGTTACTGCAGAAGTGTGTAAACAATGAAGAGAGGAGCCGTGGAGGGCTCTTCTCGCCGCTGCCGCCGACCTTTCACGGCACTAAAGTCGCACGATGTCAATCACATCAAAGAAATATCCAATACTTAAAATTCGTTTTGTTTGTAATTTAATGTTTTAATGTGTGTCTATCCATTGGTAGCTGTTCTAGATTGAAAACAAAACCAGTTCCCAAATAATGAATAAACGAATGAAATTGTTCTAAATTTGTGCCAATGACATATTCTCTCGTCGGGTCCGATCCTGACACCGCTTGTGGCTTGACAGCCTCCATTTCCGAGCGGAACCAGCGTCCCGTTCTCTCCGGAAGCTACCGCCATCTGTGATACGGGCGTTTTGGAGCCAATACTGACCGCGGTGTGGCGTAGGCACATGTATCAAGTATAAGTACGTGGCATGTGTTGTCAGACATGCGGGCGTAGGTAATGTAATAAGCTTCTAATTAATGTTAGGGCGATATGAAGCACCGGCCTGTTGTGTAACATCTAGCGTAACTGCGTGAGTGGTACGGAGCCGAGGTAAACAACCAGGCAATAATGTGGTACTCGATAAAAATATTTTCCTTGACACTGACACTTCTTCAATCTTAGTTTTTCTTAGGTAACTTATCATTGACTAAAATGATTAAGCACTTCTCTAAACATGTCACTGCTATTATACGTGTGAATATGTACAGTAGAGGACAGTAAGGTGTATGCACTTATGGACCTTGTTACAGGTGAAAAAGACGTGTATACATCTTTCTGTCCTCGACTGAACAGATGTTTTAAATGAACCTAAACTTACAGCTCAAAGTATATTTAAAGTAGTAAACTACGCAATATGCAACGGTAAACGTGCAAAATGTTTATATTTCCAGTGCAATTCCAGAGAGGACTAGCGGACTAGGTTAATCAAACTGAGATTAAATGTGAATTGAAATATTCGAGGCAATTTAAAGGGATAGAGTAGACTTCATATCTCGTCGTATTTCAGCGCAAATTCGTGTAAGTAATGTTATGTTCTCCCACATCTTCGCTCGCATGCGCTTTTCACTAGCGCGCATAGGTACTATTCAATTAATCGCCTTATGCACTTATTGCCTTATCTAAATACCTTAATAACTTTAATTTTGGATGGATGTCATAGGTGTAAATTTCGAGTTTTGTATATAGTAACGCAAATGTCAAGATTTTCTGCTACGTCTTCATTATGTAGGTATACTTTATAATTAACAACAAAAAGTACTTTACGACGTTTGCGTCAGTTATAAGTGTTAACACCATTTGGAAGTCATTTTTTTACGTATGGCAACAGTACTCTTCTTCGTTTTTCTTAATTCAAACACTCTTGGAAAGAAAGTATATATTTAACACCCAACTTTTGAATCTGATGTATTGTGTATTTGAGTCACTAACATCGGTCGGCCTCATTATCTTACTCAGGCTCTGTGAAATCGTAACTCAATACCTACATGCTTTAGGTAAAATGATAATGTTACTACACGAGTGACACCGTTACGTACCTATAATCTGTTACGCAAAGCGCGTGTCCCGCCGCCTTCTCCGACAGATGTCCGTGTATATATTTCGCGATATAGGTAATACCCAAGAAATATGCCGACACTGAGACACTACTTACCGAAAACAAATCGCGGCGCGAGAGAATAAATATCATTGTTGATCTGTGGGACAAGCGGCGAATTCAAATCCGTACGGGTACGAAGGGACGAACAATAAAGGTAACTACACAACAATATTACTTTAAATAATATTGTTTAAGAGTTACTTTGCTTTATTGTATTTAATTTAGTTCGTTTGCCAACGTTATTTCCCTGGGTTTTGCTTGCGAGCTTATTATTTCTACAACTCCTAAGATTATATAGCGGTGCGCCACACGCTAAAGTAGGTATTTTCCTTAAAATCAGTTTGCAGCTCTTCAGTAATGCATTTAATCTAGTGGTATGCGAAGTCAATTACATTTGAAAGTAGAAAAGAGGAACAGAAAACATTCCGTCTAGACCGCACAATATTAATTCGCAAAGTTAATATTCCCTAAACTACTGAAACTGCTTTGCTTTATTACTAAGCACCTATTTAACGACTAAACAGTGAAAAATTTATAGCAATTAATGGGGTCATCTAGTAATAAATAATAATCACTAGACAGAGTCATTCTGCTTTTTTGAAAGGTTAAATTTGCGTTTGATGATTTATTCAGTAACATCCCTCCAGTACGCTTTGTATCGAAAATATTTCTCACGTAAGACTACTCTTTAATATAATTTAACTTAATTAAAAAAACGTGATACCTATACGTAATTTATCGGGTCATCTAGTAATTAATAATAATCACTAGACAGAATCATCCAGCTTTTTTGAAAGGTTAAATTTGCGTTTGAAGATTTATTCAGAAACATCCCTTCGCTCTGTATCGAAAATATTTCTCATGTATGACCTCTTTAATTTTCTGTTAACCACCAAGAAATTCTACAGTAAAGTTAGAGAACAACCTATGTATACGTAACCTTCTGACCGTACTTTCCATCAACTTTTTTCTTCTTTCCCAACCGTGAAACCAAAAAAAAAAAAAAAATCTTATTGAGAAATGTTTGAGGTATTTATAGCCAGAATAAGTTTACCTTTCATATTTACTTATTAGATATGCGTGCTTACCAGTTGTTTGAAGCAAGTAATAGTAGTATACAACGCCATCTAGCGTCAAGTAGCGGAACCTCGAGCATTTTTGTAATACATACATACGGGGGCGATTTTTGACTTTCGAGCGCTCGAAATCAACGTCGAGTGATAGAAAATGATAGAATACGAAAATATGTCTCGATCATTTTCGCATGAACCCATTTGATTATCCGTATTTTTGAAGCCTTCACTCGAAAGCTAGTGATTGACTTAATATATTCACGTGTTTCGTTGTACGCAGAAAGTCGATGGTTACCGGTTTTTTTTAATCATATTTTAAATATAAATAAACATACAACATAATTAGAAGTTATAATTGTGGCGAGAATTTTATTATTTATATGCACTTTTAGCGTTTTTAATACTGTTTACCAAAAACATTTACTGTGAAAACTAATAAATTAAATGGAACGTTTAGATGGTTCTTTGGATACTTATTTGAGGTTTTTTCCGTCAACTTCTGTCCAAGAGAAAATAATAAAGACGATTTGATTGATTTGATTTGATTAGATAAGATTTGATTTGATTTGATTTGATTAGATTTCATAAGATTCGAGAATGCTCGATTTCATAATTAAGCATTCTCTTTCCATGTCCAAACATAATTTTGCCGTTTTGTACAGGCTTTCGGATTACTAGTCTGATTCACCAGGGTGACGTTCGCCCATCAGTATTATTTCTGGTAAGATAAGCCAGGAACCCTCTCATTGTGAGTGGAGGCCTGTGCCCAGCAGTGGGACGTATATAGGCTGGATTATTATTTATTATTAAGCCAGGAAATGTGTAACTTACTGAATCTTCTTTATTAATGATAGTCCCGATTGATTAATTAGTTTAATTTTGATTTCTTTAACTGGAATGCAGGTGTCATAACATAATAGAGGTACTTTTATAAAGTTAACTATTATGCTGTACTTATGAAATCAAAATGTGTTTAAAATTTAGTTTTTTGTTTTTTTTACATTGACGCGGAGACTTAAAATGTTTAATTCTTTTTATTTTAACTATAACTAACAATACTTTATATCATAGAAAAAGAAAATTACAGTTATAGAATTATGTCCAGGTTTTTCTTATTCTCTGCGCCTATATCCTAATAGTTTCATTATAATAAAAGGAGGTCTGTTGCAGGCAGGTGTCAGTGTTGCAGACGTCCATCCCGCTGCCGGCGTCGGCGGCGGCGGCGCGCCGCGCCCCGCCCGACAAACGCCCGCTGCCCGCCACTCCCGGACACACAGGTAAATCTACCACAATAGGTATTTAGGTACTGATGCAGTGAGTATCAAACGACATAGTATTTTGTCGGATAAGATCACATTTATCCTGCTTTCTTAGTTAGCTTATCGATAGATATATATTTTCTCAGTGAGGATTTTTTCTTCTCGCACCGCTTAGTTAATAACGTTAACTCTGATTCTGATGGATACTGACTTTGATGCTACCTCATCTTCCAGGAATAGGGAATCGCAAGAATTAGCACTCCATGGTCCAATGTATCGAATGCCTTTTCAAAATCTAGAAATAAAACATTCGGTTATCCAGCTTATCGTTAATACTCGTATCATCAGCGAACTCCACTAGTGCAGTCGACGTAACGTACTTCGCATTTTCCTAAAGCCTTCTTTTAATTATAACTTTTTTTGTTATTTTATTTACTGCAGATAAAATAGCAATAGGGCTTTAGTTAGAATAATCCAGGTGACTGCCCTGCTTGTATATAGGACGAATAATAGATTTCTTTAGTTTATCCGGGTAAACCCCTTTCACCGCGCACATATTCACAAACTTCGCCAGCAACGGACTAAGATCCTGTACCCTAATTTCATCACATCCCGGCGATTTACGACAATTTTATTTATCTATAGTTTTTTCGATTTCCATGGCTGAGACTTTGAAAACGAAGGAATACGTTACTTTCAGTTACGATTACATATCTTGACCGATCTAAAAATGTATGGCTATATACAGTGATGTTTTAACTTATCTATGTCTTCTGTAAACGTTTTGGCGAAGTTTGTGCATATATTACGCATGGTATCTGTTATGTTGTATCCTAGGCTTCCATTCCAGTTTGTTTTAACACATTTTGTTTTCGGAACCATACTGGTTCTTTGTTTAAGACACGATAACGATTATGGTTAAAAACAAAGTGGACTTGCAAGCAACAGTCTTGCTGTGTTCCGGTTTCCTACATTAGAGACCTGGTTCCAGTCCCCCTTCGAGACCGCAACGCATTGGTGACGCATCTGGTGTTGCAAATGTCCATAGGTGGCGGTGACCACTTCCCATCAGGTGGGCCGTCTGCCTGTTTGTCGTGTCGATGGCAATAAAAAAAAGCATTTCGCTGTGACTCCTACCAAGGGTACTATTCCGTTTCTTTATTGAGCACCACATTAAGTGCGTCTATACGCTTGGTAATCATAGGTCTATTTAGGTTTATCAGCACGTAATAGTTTTTCCCCGACTACGGCGAAGCAATAAAAGGAGGGTTATGATTTTAGCAGTCTAACTTTGTAGTTAGTATGTTAGTAATGTTCATTGTTCATTCGTAATTCCTTAACTATTCATTAAGTATATTTTGACAAATTTGGTTTCGTTGGCTTTGTCTTAATCTTGTTCCGCGTGTCATAGGCTATGTGATGTATACTAAATCCAATATTTAAAATGACAAGCGAAACATACTTTTTTAACAAATGTATCGAGTTTTGTGTCATGTGAAACGTTTTATTGCTTTGACAGCTAAAAAAGCACAGATTATGGGAATAAAACTAAAATAAAATAAAATAAAATAAAATAAAAAAACTAAGTTAATAGATAGTTTATATACATAGAGAATAGTTTTTTTTTGTAAAAACTTTAATCATAAGCATTGCAGTAATGCCATCTATAGTTGAATAGCAAAACTTTTTTTTAGGATTACAAGAAAGAACACATTTTAGCTATTGGACGGTAGGTAGCGCTAATTAACCACCTGTGATAGGGGTGTACCCGTTTCGACACCAAGGTATCGGTTGTATGGATATAAATTACAAGATAAATTCAAAACTGCTACTTTGTCCGCCTAGAACATGTAAGAACTTGAACGACAGTTTCTCCTTCGCGAACTATCAAATTTTCCGAAATATAACTATCCTGTCCGTCCCTGGACCTCCAGCTGATCCAATTATCGATAACACAAATTGATAAAGCAACAACACATCTCCGTCGAAGTTAATCAACTGAACAACAAAGGTCGTTTATTACAATAAACTAAATGTTCTAGAATCATCTATGAACATTATTTAGCTATTATATTCGCTTATTTAAATAAATAATCAAACTATACTGTAGTCACGTCTAGTAGTTTTATTGAAACGCGTTTTTCAACAGCGGAATGCGCAAATCTGCAGATTTTCTAAGGAAATATTTTTTCCCCGGGATTTATATAGCGCATCATCTTTTTACGGCACTTACGACATTTCGCTCTGGTACGTATGCTTATATTTTTATAAGCTTGCTACCACATGGTAGAAATGGTATAAAATATTACGATGTTCCGAACTTGTTTCGTACTTTAGTTTTTTAAACTTTTTTCTCTCAGTCTTTAGAGAATCCACCTTATAATTCCACATCTTTTTTTTTCGAAATTGGCATGAAGCTGTTTCAATTAGACGTGTAGGTAGGTACATTTTATCCACTATCGTGGATAAAAATTTATGTGGTGATATCTTGTTTGAAAAGCAAGTTTATAAATCGCACCCCCAGTACAACACTGTATTATGTCAAAAATTTTCAAAATCGACTTTTTAAATTGCAATAACTTTGATAATAACATGAGGTAACGGTTTTTCGTCGATTCTGAAAAATGAAATATTTTGACTTAGTGCAGTGTTGAATCGGGGGTGCGAAATATTGAAACAATGGTCAAGAAGGTTAAGTTTTGTTTGATAGCCAAATATTTTATTACTAGTGACCCGCCCTAGCTTCGCGCCGGGTACTATTATATACAGCCTATATTTTTTTCCGGGACTCAAGCTATCTCTATACCAAACATGTAAATCCGTTCAGCCGTTTTCACGTGATACGCGTTCAAATAAACAGATTTACAGCTTTATTATATGTATAGATAGATGGATTTTCTACTTAGCATAGGTACTTTTGTTTTGCGAAAACAACACATTCCAATACTAATTACTTCCAACTACTACTATTCTTATTTTTAAGCATCGAGGTCTTATGTGCTACGCGTACACCCCTCACAGGTTTCTGAAACGCGTTTTATTAATAGCATGTTTAAATAAATATTACCAATCATGATAGCGCATGTGTAAATAAATATTGTTTTTATGTAAAATAGCCTTTTTACATAAGTACCAAATAGTACGGTGATTAATTATATTAAGAATAAATTAATACTCGCTCCCACGGTATAAAGTTCTTACAAACAGATTAAAAACCAAAATCCAAAGCACACAAACGCACAAGTAATTATCCCCATCCTCTAGGATTCGGTAACAACACACGCCTATTCGTATAGTACTTGGGAATCGAGCTAAATGTGCTCCCACAGCTAACCATAACTTAACAGCTTGTTGTTCAACTGTCGTAAGTTAATTGAGTTGGATGATTAAGCCCGTGCGATAAGTATGTGACCGTCCAGTTTTGCTGGATGCGTCGCCAGTCGCACTGCACTTCTTACTGCGTGCGCGCATTCCGCCCGCCCCGCCGCGTCGGCACTTGTTTATTAAAATCAATTTCAAAAAACAGTTAACACGCGAAAATCAAAGTAGCCTTGGATCAAAGTTTTATTGAAGTTAAAACGTGACCGTCCGCCGCAGTAAGCTTCTGTTTTTACAAACTTTTAATTGGCATGTGTTAGTGTTTGGGACTTGGGACCAACCTTGAAACTTGTGAACCAGTTTCCGCTATCGGAATTGATTGGGTTTTAGTGCTTATTAAAAATGTGTTACAGTGGTAATACTGACACTAACATATTATGGTATTTAAGATACCGGAGTTATTTTCTTAGCGTGTCGACGGCGTTCTATTCAAATTGAATTGACCAATATTCAGCCAAAAGACCTAAGTTATGTCTGCAAGGGATCTTCGTTTTAGTTAATTTAATCATACAGAGTTTGAATTAAATATTGGTGTCAATAAAGCATTATCTTTTAAATTTCAATCTACAAATATTTGTCTCAAAAGTGAAAGGTGATCGACCTTTTTATTTTGACATGATAAGTTAAAATTATTTACCAATTGAAATATAATCATGATAAAATACTTGTAAATAAAATGTTTCATTCAATTTCGGTGCAACGAATATTTCCTATCTAATGGTAGGATTCTTTTCTTAATTTATTTAAGGTTAACCAACGAATGTTTGCACCAATACTTAGATAAAGATTCCTAAAACACTAAGTAAACCTAGTGTAACGCCCACTTAAAGGTAAACACCGCGTGCAATCATAAATAGAGAAACAATAAATTATATATTCTTAAAATATTTTAGAAACAAAGATACAAAACAATTAGTAATTAGGTACCTACATTGAGGTAAATAACATGCAATGCTCGAGCTTATCATCCACATATAGCCACTTTTAATTAAGTCCAATCAGACATTTGATTTAGTGAATTGAGGTTCATTCATTCGAAATTTCGCGTAAACGAATAGGAAAAATAAATATCAGTGTGGAGTGCAACGGACGGGTACAAGGAAAATAAATAATAAATATAGGACGACAAAATGCGTTTGTTTTTATTTTTACGTTTGTATGAATACCACTTCGATCTGCCAAGGTAAAATAGCGGTTCTTACATATACTAATATCAAATATGGTTACATAATATAAAAACGAAACAGTTTAGGAACTTGTTCATACGGTGTGGGGTGGTGATTATAAAGTAGGCACCAAGTTTGAATTTCGTCACCGTCACCTTGCTATGGTATAAAAATATTATTCTAATGCTCTCTTACCAACGAGTATTTTTAACTCTAATCTCACACGAGGAAAACATAGTAGGCACAGGCCTTCCCTTATGATAAAAGGGTTTTTGTATACAAACTTTCACATTTATATGTATACATAGACTCTCATTTGAATTAGAAATCTCACATTGAAGAGTTGAAAAAGAAATTCAAGTTCACGTTATGCCTTATCAATTATTATATCTGAAACGTGTTCAGAAATTATTACGAAAAATGCATACTGTGTAAGCGTTTATCCTTTTCTTACTATACGTATGGAATTATTTACTGGGGAAACTATTGACATTCACATTCATTGCAGAAAACATGTTTTCTCAAACATGCTCAGAAAGGATGGCGTTTCTTTTGAAAAACGAAGACGCGAAGGGCCTCATTTTTTTCCTAGGAGTAAAATAAACGTATGAAAACCAATTTTTGTCCGCTGCGATATTTTTTTTAAAGTGCTGTCCAATGCATACAGACTAGAAAGGACCAAGAAATAAATCTCATACAGCCAAGGCAACTGCTCGATTTCGTAGCACAGTGCGTGTGTTTTCTTCTTTTTAATTTTCTTTAAAATTGTCTATGGTTAGAAAAAAAAATTAAAAACAAAAACTTATTGAAATTTAAACGTAGAACTTACTGTTGTTGTGTAAAAACTGCAAACATCAAGTACTCGGACTTCACGGTATTAAATTTGAATTCTATTGCTGTCAATATTATGTCAAATTCAACTAGTGTGAAATGGTTGAATTAGATCCTTTTCCCTAAGTTACGTCCATTTGTCTACCACCAGCCCTGAAATATCAACATCTCAAATTCAACAGTTAAACATAAATGTTCCTGGAAAACCCATAACAATTTCGTTTACAAATTGTCCTAATATGACTCACTGATCACTTTTAATATTAATTTTACTTTTTACAAATATATTAGTATCATTTCCTCACATGTTTGAGAAAAGCATTATATATGCCTCGGCGGAAACGCGGGGATTGCCTGACTCGTATTTTAGCAGGCCTCGCTATTGCTCGGCCTGCTAACCACCTCGTCAGGCAATCCCTTACTTTCCGCACCTAGGCAATAATGTACTATTACGCACTATGTATCGCTTACATGTTAGGCATTTCTCTGAGAGCTGTATTTAAGGAAAAGCTTATTTTCACTCTTACATCTATCTTTATTTTAGAACTTTGTTTGTTTGTTTTGTCAAGTACAACACTGAGCAGTACTTATCTCAAAAGTGCTCATTGCACCATGGTATACGAGTACGCACGCAATATAAACACAATTTGTACCTCCCTAGAGTGAAGAATGACCTATTCTACAAGAGTTCCTTAATCACCGCCATACGAGTCCTTAATTAGCTACTTGTTAAATATACATTTTTAAATGGAAATAACTTTAAAACTGCACTAAAGGATTAGCTTATCAGCATAGATTAGCTTATCAGCATAGATTTTTATAATTTAAATAATTTACTTCATATTGTACGTTCGACTCGGCCAAGCTGTTGAATCTTTATATTCATAGTTTCATTAAAATTGTACACAGTTACCTATTACTATAAAGACTTTTGAGTTTGACTATGACTATAATATTAGTAGGAATTAGATAGGATGTCCGTATTTATTGGGTATCATCGTAAATTGATTACTGAAGAGTCTAGTGCAATAACTTTTTTGTAAGACATATGTAGGTACTCAATTGTGATTTTATAAACATCAATATGTTTGGCGCTCCTGCGTCCATAACATCCAATTTGGACCTCCTTGTCGTTTAAGACCCGCCTGGTCCATCGACACTTATCCATAAATACGCGCAAGTAAAGTAGAAAGTACGATTTAGAAGCTTGTATTCCCTAATAATGTTATGTGTGTTAGTGTAGATTTCTATTTTTGATCGGCCGCATCTTCTTAAGGAGAACAATGATGGATGCGACCAACTGAAAACATAAATTGTTTATTCTTATTGTTAGTGAAAACGAAGTCACGATACCCGCTGACACACTTAGCCATAGACCCATAATGCGCCAAGTTTATGGCTGCCATTGGCCCATTATAATGTCCCTAGTTTAGGGTTGTGACACGCTAACGCATATCATTGTCAAGTACCCAGTGACGTCACGGAATTATTATTTCACTCGTATAGCGCGATCGATTTTCAAACCAACATAACTAGCCACATAGTAATGAATAAAATTTCCCTCTCAAAATCATGCCCACAAGGGTAATGAGGCTCATAATAAAATGGACAACACGCATGGCGACGACAAAACCGCCGCCGCGCCGTACCAAAACAGTTCAGTGCGACGCGAGCGCAGCGCGGACCACCCGTGTTACTTTGATAAAAGTTTATGTCAGCTTATCTCACGAGTGTTTACCTAAAAATATTTATAATTCGACTAAGATAACGTTGTAATTTAACTTTAGTTTTAACTTTGTACGATAGTCAATGCGATAATCATTAATTTAAAAAAAACCGGTCAAGTGCGAGTCGGACTCGCGTACCGAGGGTTCCGTATTTAAGTCCGTGCTTCAAAAATATACCTTTTATGTACTTTAATTATATGCAATAAGGTCCATTTTGATTAGTCTAAATTTTAGTACAGATCTTTGAATTTTTTTGTCAATTTCTCGAAAGCTATAAATTTTGAACACTTCGTTTTATTTTTTCCGTAAAATATAAGTTAGGAATTTTTCAGATTTTTGGGCTCGTAAACTTCGGAGACAAGGGGGGGAAGAACGGTAATTTTTTGAACATTTTTGGTTATAAATCAAAAAGTACGTCACGTGAAATTATAAAAAAAATAGTTTTGAAATGTGCAGATTGAGCCCTTTCATATGATACCCCACTTGCTATAATCAAATCACTTTAATTTTTCAACCCCCCATTCTAGACCCCTTTTCAATTATTTAAGAAGTTAATTTCATATTCTTTTTACTAAAAACAGATGCGGGCAAGCAAGTTATACAACTATGCCAAATTTCAAGTTGATAACTTGTGTAGTTGCTGAGAAAATCTGCTGTGACATACAGACAGACAGACAGACAGACAGACAGACAACGAAGTCTCACCATAAGGGTTCCTTTTTTACCATTTTGGTACGGAACCCTAAAAACTATAGGTAAGGGTTAATCATCCGAATCATATTAATACGATAATATGTGTTGCAGGTGGTAAAAGTGGCCTGTCTGCCAGCTCAAGCCGCTCTACCAGCCCGCTGGGCCAAGGGGTCGTCAGTTTTATACCTCGAGCCCCTACGTCATCGTCTGGGTAATCATTCATAATCATCATAATAATTATATTCAGTAGTTAATAAATGAAAAATTTCTCTTCCTGTGCTTTATTTAACATTATTTGCAGGTCACGGCCAAACTCCTCGCTTTTGGCCCCTGGCAGTAAGATTCCAGCAAGTCCATTCAATCAGACTCAACAAAATTCCCAAACACCGATCAGTCAAAATGGGACGCCGACGAAGCATTCTATGCTCGACAAATTGAAACTGTTCAACAAGGACAAACCCAACAATGAAAAGCAGCACAGCAAGAGCACGGCAGTGTCCAAACGAACCAGCTCTTCTAGTGGTTTCTCTTCTGCGAAAAGTGAGAGATCGGACTCTAGCTTAAGTCTAAACGAATCTTCCAATACTTCTAATGCACATATCAAATCCTCCCATTTATTAGGACCTAAACCCATAAGGCAACAAAGCGATACAATATCAAAAGATAAATCTGGTAAAAATGTAAAATCAAAGTTAATTAGTTCTAAAAGTATAAAAGAATCTTCCACAATTTTGAGCAAGTCAAACGTAAAATTAAGTAATTCTGAGAAATCGAAAAATAGCCCGAAGCTTCCAGCACGCGATAAAGAGTCCAGACTCACTGCTCCTAAATCAATAAGCAATACTAAGTTAAATCAAATCGATGACCATCCCAAGAGTGCCAAAGGGAAAATAGACTCAAAGATGGTTAAACTATCAGGAAGTCAAATGAAACTAGGCGAGCCAAGGACCGAGAGTAGCACTGATAACGTGCAAATAAAAAATCAGACCAGCAATTCTCCCTCGCCGCCCGGAGGAGTAGGAGTATTACAGAACCAAACCGGCATTCCCAAGCCTACTGCGGCAGTCAAAGGGACTTTTAAGATATCTAAGGATGAAAGACATATGATTCACAAAAGTACAAATAGTCAATTAAGCCCTATACAAAGCAATTCTAGTTTAAATTCTACCAACAACGTAAGTGCACTTCCATTTAGTAGAGAACAATCCACTTTAGGCAAAGAAATTTCTCAAAAACAAACACTGGCAGTGTCTCCTATGCCCGTTGTTAATACTGGCTGCCAAAACTCTACGTCTCAGATGTCTGAAAGCTTACATTCAAACTCCACTCACAGTACGACTGGACAGCACTCAAATTCCAGTGACAGTAGTGTAATATACCGGCCTTCCAGTGAATCTGGGTCTGAAATGTCGAAAACTATGTCGAATAACCACATGGCCAGCAAAAGAGTAGATATGAACACTACGTATATAAACGAAGTCATCAATGAAGCTGAAATATCTGAAAAACAAGCAGCTCAGAGACGGTTATTAGAAAATTCTGGGTTAAAACCGGCTTTCGAACATAATATGGCTTTGACAGAACTAAATAAAAAACTCGAAGGGGATAGTAGATCAAGCACGCCGTCGCATTGTCGTGACAACTCACTCGGCGACGAGGAAAATCCACTGATGAACGTGATGCCCATGCGGCCGTTGCTGCGAGGGTACAACAGCCACCTGACACTCCCGATGAGGACCTCTGGATTGACGCAGAAGAATGCACCAAGTTATCCTCATCACGCTAATACCGTCAAGGCAAATTTTGGTCGGGAAAATATTGGTTTACGTGATCGAATCCATTACGGTCCAGGATTTTCGAATCCTGATTATTGTGATCTAGAAATAGCATCAGGTTATTTATCAGATGGCGACTGTTTAAGGAGAATTAACATCAGTGAGATAGATCGCGGCAGGAACAACGACACGATGGACGGGTACATGTCCGAGGGCGGAGCCTCGCTGTATGGCCGCCGCGTCGTCTACCAGCAGCCGCCACACCTCCAGCAGCTAGATGAAAGGTAAGTGTTTTATTTATGGCCATTTCAATGCTGCATGTTGTTTCCATTCTTTATTCTTAGGTTCAAAAGTCTTCATGGACATGAAGTTTGCGTTCACAACTGGATAGCTTTTATTTAAAATAATAGAGATACGCGCTATTCATTTTTACTTCAATAATAGTGACGAATAGGTATAAATAGGTAAACATATCGTTTCGTTCTAATTTCAATTAATCGGCAGCGCTGAATTAATTAGGCCATAATAGCTACTAAAATATTGTCATGTGAATGTAAATAATCGTGATAATCGTAATTTTGCACAATGCAAGTGTTTCTTTTCTACCAAATTGAGATTTTAGGTGCACAGCGAAGATTTTGTGGCGGAGCGAAAGTCTACCGAGCCTGATTCGTGTAACGTGAGTGTGAGCAAATCTATTTTCCAATAGCATCGGCTGAGCGCCTCGCTCCACAAGTGGTCGGCCCGCCTTTCGTCACTATCGACGTTACATAATATATGTGTGTCGACCTGATCTTAGTTCAACTAGTGGGTTCATAAACCTATGGTCAAATTAAGAGGTCCATTTAAACATTTAATTCAACTATAAAATTTAAAATTATATACGTTTTAATCTCTTCCTTGTACTTAATTGGTCACTGCTGTCTATTTCCTAATCTTATTTAGTTTCATAAAGTTAACAAAAATTTAGTCAATAACAGCCTTTGTATGTTTAAACTTTCAATTGCCCTACATGATCCGTACAATTATTTAATTAACGTATAAATACATTCGGATCCAGCAGTGATACATTTGTGTAAATAAATTAAATGCTTTGAAAATCTTGTAAGACGAGGGTGAGCATCGATCCGAGAGGGTCCGCGTGACACACACCTTCATCGGTGGCGGATCGGGCCGAGACAGCGTGCCGCGAGCGCCGGCCGTCATCAGCAAACGTTTCGGTCGATTCATTTGGCAAATTTTGTTAGCAATCGCAGTGAACAAAGCATTGTATCGGCAATCCCGGCATGCAGATTCCTCGCGCAGCGCGCGCTCGCGGCGGCGAGTACTCGCGCGTCGCACCCACACTGCTGCACTGTCGCAGTACTAGGGGAGAGGGCGGGGTAGCCAAAATCGATACTCCTACGTCTCACGTCGTCCCTGCCCCGCGCCCTCTATTTACGACAGCCACGACACTAACCACCCCCAACAGTACCGTACCATTCGCGACCTTAATGATCCATGGCATAAAATTGTTCTTTCGACGCAACGCCAGGTTATTTATTCCCTTCGCTCTTCCACGCGTGCCCAAAATGATTGCTATCATTTTTCCCACGTTCACGTAGTACTTTTTGATCAATACTTTTAGCATTCATATTTTAATGAGTTAGTTTTACATTTCATGACAGTTTTATTGTCAACGATTGTATTAAACTCGCCGCGTTAGCAACATGCCGATGATACTTCTTACCATTTTAGTTGTAGTGAGTGAGTGACTGTGCATTAAATGGTGGTATATGTTAGACAAAAGGAATGGCAAGGTGTGCGGTCGGGTTGGTGTGGCGCGGAGTGTCCGGCGCGCGCGTAGCGGGTTCGGCGTCGGCCCGGCCCGGCGGCCGGCGGCGGCGGCGGCAGGGCGGGCGGCACTCGGCGCCGCGCTGTGTCGGCGAGCGGGCGCGCCGTCCTCGCCGCCCGCGTTCGCACACGCACGTGACAAACTTTCCTGATTTCCTCCGCGGATAATGTTAATCTGTTGCCCGCATCGATCGCCCCAAAGCCAGACGTTCACGCGTCCGACCGGCAGCCTCATCACAGCTGGCGCCACCTTTATGGACCGCTCTTAACAAAGGCTCCGGAGCCGAAAAACGGACGGATTCCTAATATTTTATACCACGATTAGTACTCGTTTTGATAAACTTTCGGTGTTGGATTGGATAGTTGATAAGTGTATTTTAGTCGATGTAGTGGACCATATGCGTCGTGCCTTCTTAGCTTGAACCGGGGGTGAACTTTAATATAAATTGAACACAAAGTTCGGTTTTTGATACGCCATGATA
Organism: Tortrix viridana; assembly: GCA_963241965.1. Taxonomy (NCBI): domain Eukaryota; kingdom Metazoa; phylum Arthropoda; class Insecta; order Lepidoptera; family Tortricidae; genus Tortrix; species Tortrix viridana. The sequence goes on along the minus strand of OY725171.1, from coordinate 53,020,267 downwards.
ATAATTTTGCATACTCTGTGTAAGGATCAGTGTTGCCTTGCTACGTGTCTTTGCTTTTCGCGGTAGATGTTATAAGCTTACGGTGCTTGATATATTATACTTAGATTATTAATAAGAAGACATATTTAATAATAAAATATCAACTCTTCTCCTGAGAAGCCATGGTGACTTCGGTAAGACTTTGTTTTAGATACTTACGTAAGTTATTAATTTGAAGTTTAAGATACGTTGCCTCTGTTGTTGAGAAACTTGAACCGAATTCTGCGTGATATTTGTCATTAATTGATCGAATAGTGCCCCTGCGCAAGCTTTTGTTTTAATAATAAGCGCTCAGCTTTAACCTAATGCCTCCATAAGTATTAATGATTAATTTACCGAGCAAACTTTAGAGTTGCTCGCTCACTGGCAAGTTGGTATAATAGGTTTGCAACTTTGCCAACATCTGGCCTGCGCGGTGTCAATGTATCTGCTGTGTGACATGTGGCCAACACTCGCGATACAATATCTAATACCTAGTTTAGGTATGTTAACAATAACGAAATTCTTTAGTTGGCTACTACTGTAATTATGTTAACTTTTTAACATCGTTATTTTCCTACTTTGTTAATACTTACTAGTAAAATGACACAAGTTTTATTAAATAAAGTGTATTGAAACGAACGGTACCGGCTGCCCGTGTACAAGCTGCCGGCATCCGCAGGATAATGAAACGGTCCAACCCTCCTCGGATCACGACTATGCTTCTCAATTTTCTAATGCCATAACTTCCCCTTTTTGTTAATCTAGCCCCCAATCCTTGCTACTTTAATACACACACTCACTATGCAATGTTTAATGTTTATATTTTATATTTAATTTAGAGAAAATCCATAGGAAACATTTTATTTCATGAGTTTTTTCTTAATTATATATGTTGTAATTTACCAAGGTGACAACCGTCTAATTTAAATCTTACTAGAATAAAGTTGAAGACCTAATTTTTTTTTGTGAGAACATTTAACTCCAACAATTATTGGCGATAAAAGTGTGCAGTCATCAAAATAAAAAATCAACAGCCAAGATAAAATATGTAAAAATAAAATATACATTATAGCTATCGTGAATGTGTGGACTAGCAAAATATATTGGAACATATCAATCTTAAATATTAATTTATATACCATCATGACTCTCGGCTGTAACTTATGACCCCAGTGAAGTTGGCGTATGGAAGAAGATAAGATAATGTAAAAGAATCAATGAAATACGTCGGCATGAAATGATTAAGGATCATCGTTCCGTCGACCATTGACTTGAAAAGGCAAAATGATCGGTAAATACTTTAAATTCCTGCGAGTTCCCAAACGCATGGTTTACCGTCGCGCCGGCCGGGGGTAAACGGTCGTGCGTCCGCATACGTACCGACCGACAGCCCCGCCGGCTCGGGGCGGGTATTTCGAGAAAGAGCATACAATCGATGCCCAAGTACGTAGCCATAGAGGCCTTTTGCTGTTTGTGAATCATGAACTCGATTGTTTTGCCATCAAGTGTTCGGCCCGCATTGCTCATTCGATTAAAACCGATCGCGGCCACTGATATAGAGACAGATCAAATTATATCGTTGTAAGATTGTTCCGTTTATACCTTGTGTGAGAGTTAGTTTATAATTATTATAAGCACATATTATTTTGGGAATATTTATAATTAATGACCACCAAAAAAAGTTCGAGACCCCCAAGTTATTTTACCTAAAAAATATTATACCTACTTATTAAAAAAATCTAAATTCATTTATTTCATGCAGAAATCAAAACTCATCATATTATGTTATATTATAGTTACACAAGAATATCAATAATTATTGCTAACAATATCGTAATATGCACTAAGTATGCGTACATTTACATTATAACATCCCACCTACAACAGTTTTAGTCAGTACAGTTTTAGTCATGACTGCACTTTGAATTATATTCAAAAACCAAATGTAGTAATTTATCAAATTATTGCGCTGTTACTACTTAAATATACCACTCCACTATGATTGATGTCCTAAGAGTTTGTGTAAAAAATAAATACCAAAAACCGAATCAGAGCCCCCACTTCCACGTGGTCTTGTCTGTCCTATCCCTAAAGTGTATATGAAAACCGAGGCTGCGGTGGAAATAGTCTGGACTGGCGAGGCGAGAATTGTATTTTTTTTTTGTTAATATTGAACCGTATTACTTAACATAGAGTGTTAATTAACACTGCAACGAAAACAAAAGCATCGCGATTTTCTCGCCACGCCACGCCTAGCCGGTGGAAAAGCACCTTAACTCACTTTATTAACGATAAGTAGGTAGAAAACAAGCAAGTGCTTCTCGGAATTCAGGCCCCTACTTCCATTTCTGAATAGGGGAATCGTGGTGGCAATAAGTAAGCGTGCAATTTGTAAATCTATAACGCGAACCTTCCTATTTACTTTTAAATGTAAAACCTATCAAAAGTCGTAGTCTTATATTATATATTCCATAACGACTTATTTTGGCTAGAGGATTAAATCATATTACTTATTTGGCTAATAAAATTGCATAGAGCATTCGTGTAAAGGTCCTTTGTTATTGTTTCCTTTTTGAAATAAAAGAAAAAGAAAAGAAACGAAAAGAAATGGTTTATTCGGTGCTAATAAAAAATAAAAATAACACAATGGAAAATAAGAAATAACACAATGGAAAATAACAAAACAAACTTAATTTAACTAAAATTAACACCGAAACGGTTGCCACTCAGCATGGTGTGAGGCTGAGGCTGGCATGGTGGATGGCCTTGACGCTGGTTTTTAGGGCCACCGGAGTGAAAAGAAAAGAGAAATGTCTATGATAAATACGAGTTTAAGTATACCCAAAGTCAGCTAACGTAACATTCACAAAAACACTGTCAAGATAAGTTAAGCATACCTATCAGTATACCTACCGTTCGGATACCTATAAACACTAACATCCATCGAGGATTGCTTTGATAGGTGCAACGTCAGTAACAATGGCTAATGGCGTTATTGTAGTGGGAAACTCATCTAGACCGGCAAAGGAAATTTGTCCGATGAATAGACGCTCATAAGTCGGTTATAAATAATACTTGTGTACTCGTAGAGGTGAAGTTGACCTTTCGACAGAATTAAAAATGAAATTATTATAATATTAAAGTTGCTAAAAAGGCATTGTTACGAATGTGAAGGCATAAATAACTACATTGAGTATATGACCTACGTCATTACAAGTTACCAATTTAAAAATGTGCAAAACAATAACGGTTCTTCTATTAAAATAAAAAATTATCGTATGAATTCTGTAACGTTTGCAATCGCAGAGCGTCTACTCTGCTGATATAAACTGATTCTAAGTAACAGCAGCAGAAAGTCTGTCTTGTGAGCCAGCTTTGCTATTAAGTAGGTACAACTTAACTGTTATTCAGAGTTTCATGCATTTTCAACCCCCATTATAATGTTTTTCATAGTGTTCTAGTCAATAAAGTTTCATAGAAAGGTCTGTCAATTACGTAGTATTTCTGCATCTCGGATAAATGCATAACGATAACAAAAATACGCAAAAACTGATTTGCGTATTTATGTAGGTAGGCGTAGGTAGGCATTCGGGCAATCAGGCTTAGGTACTAAAGCGGGCTACAAACCTTCAGTATTAACTGCACAGACTAAACTGAACAGTCCAACTGTCCAGTTAAAAAACATAGTGTGTAGGCAAAACTGAGATCTGCACAGTTTTCAGTTTTGTCTATGCGATTTAACTGGACAGTTCGACTGTTCAGTTAAGTCTGTGCAGTTAAAACTGAAGGTATGTAGCCCGCTTAAATAATAGTAGTAGGTAGGAAGAAAAGTATAACGAGAAGGCTGCTCAGTTCTATAGATAATGAACGGAACGAGTTGGCGCTTTCAGGGAATCCGTCATAATTAGTGCGTAGCTTCAGGCGCACAGTTTTCATTAAAACGCCAATGTTCAGATGACAAAACCGAGGAGACAAAGGCTGACGGCTTGCCGATGCACATTAACGCGTGACTGTGCTTTTCACTCTCGTTGCTGATACCAAAACGCACGTGTAGATCCTACATAGGTACATACAATAGCTCACCTGACCGATCCCTGGCGTCAAGTTTGAATTCCTTGTGTATGATTGGCTAAGCGCTACTGGACCTGTTCGCGAACAATTAGTGAACAGGAATGGCGCGACGCCAAATCACATTATCAAGTAGGAAGCTCAAAATCATCCCCTCAAACCAAATTGCTTATAGATCAATAAAATCATGTCATTTCACTGCATCCTGTTTAGTGTCATTACACTCTGCGGACGTTAGTTTTCTTAGCTGGGCGGGAACGCCCGACTGTTTGGACCTAATGTCTCTCAGTTTACTTAACCTACCCGTGACGCCGACTGTATGCGCTCGGCTGGGGTTCCTTTACTTCGCAAAGGCTGAATTCCTTGCTTAGTAATGAATGAATTGTAAGCCTGTGGGTATAGCTACCGGTTCGTTATTTTTAAGTCTGGAGAGTGAGGCAATGTCGTAACTTTCTACGAGTAACGAATACTTACACTAAAATCTTCGATTTGATTTCCTCATGCAAGTTACCTGAGAAAAAAAGATTGATGAAGAATATTTCATAATCCTATGTGGCATACGGATTCTTATCTGTATTACAATGCTGCAGCAACCTATTTAAAGATAAATGAGCTTGATTCGTGAGTACAGAGGCTCCATTCATCTCGAACGAGTGCAGTCAGTAATGATTGATGGGTACGCTCAAGACTTGCGTTATTCCCGAGTAATAACTGATATCAAGTACTTATGGACTTCATTATTCTGCATATTGTCTTAGTTTGTGTGGCTAGGAGTGTTAGTGTACTTAGTTTGACCTATTTGTACAATTTATGTTCGTAATTAATGCGCATTTAAAAATATGGTTAATATGAAATGGTATATATTTGTGTTGGTTTATGTTGCACGCACGGGCACTATATGTCGTGATTTTGCCATACGTACAAATCTACTCACGTAGTTTTGTAATATCAAGATCTTCTGACATGTCTAAATTAGGTCACACTTCAGATTGAAATTGAATAAATATGCTTGGCGATAAATCGTACTTACTACCATACCTATGAATTTTATACATATTTTTTCAATTATTTACTTGCCGCAAAAAATAAATAGCTTCCTTATCTACATTAATAAATAGTTGCCAAAATGTGAGAAGCGCTTAATTTAATAATAAAATCCAGTAAAGTAACTTTTCTCATCGATTTCTATACAAAAACAAAAAAATCACCCATTAAAATAATAAAATAAATAGCAAATATATATATATACAAATGTTTCTCATTTAATAAGTAGAAAAATGAACATAATTATGCCAAGACAAACAAGAAAGTAGAAATTCCGAATCATGTTGCAAATTGTAGCTTCGGTGGGGATGCACCATTAGAAATAGGCATACATAGCCGTCTACTAGGTACCTACTACTTAAATGCATTTATTTGTATGCCTCAATTTATGAAAGATTGAAACGCTTCAAGAATCGTTGTTTTTATTAAAGGCTCTGATTTTAAGTGCAGATTTCCTTGGTAAATTATGGTAGAAAACAAATATACTACACGCCCAATACTTACAATGAATCCTGATTTCCATTGAAGAGAAATCTTCAGAAATTGTCACCGATAAGAGGCAACGTAACGTATGTATTCTTAATTCTAAATTAAAATTTAGTCCAATTTTAGATTGTCTTACCTTTAGATTGCTATAGTCAGACACCTATAGGTAATATTACAATCAATGCCTCCGCTGACTCGTTATATGACAATCGGGGATCCCTCCACTACAAGTACCTACTTATAAAAAACAAGTAAAAATAAAAAAGAGACTTTCAAAGTATCTTTTTTATGTGACATTCCAGGTATTTTAATAATTGCTTCTTCCATCTCTCTTATAATTAGGTACTCACAAAGAAATCGGGCATAAAATACCATCTACTAAAACCACAAAATATTTGAATAATCCGGCAACATCGCTCAGTATCGTTTGCTCACATTCACGTACGAATCAACTCTTTGAAATTGAATCTCGTATGAGATAGTTGTGAGGGGTGTCATTTGCAGGGCTTTATCTTTATGTCTGACGCAATCATTGCTGGAGCGTACTTTGCTATTGTCCAGATGCACATAGTGTTCCTTTTCAGACGCGCGCGCAGTAGAGGCATGGAGGGCAGCGGTGTGGTATACCGAGTGGTCGGGCGCACGCGCAGCAAGGCCGACTGCGGACAACAGACGGAGCGGCAGGCACCGGCGCCGAGGCAGGATACGACCTGGAAGAAGTACACCGACTCGCCGGGAGTTGGAACGCCGCCTCAGGTAACCGCACCCAGTAGTAACCAGTAGGCAACTACGTGCAAACGTCAAAATCCACTAATTTAAAGTTTGTATCAATTTCCTTAAGGTGCGTAGAACTATTGTTAATACTCGTAGTTTAATAAATATCCAAACAAATCCGATGAATATCCTTAACGTTGGAACCCTGGTTTTGACGGTTGAATAAAATAAAATTCAGTAATGGGGCCGGTCCAAATAATAGCGGTCCAAAAAGAGTTTGGAGTGTATCAAGTTAGTTGTGTAGGATGAGTGAAAAGGAACGTAGTAGGACGTATGAATAGGCTGTAGAGTGAAAGATGACTGTATTGATAATATGAACGAGTGTGAAAGAGATAGCGTGGATAGACTAGGCTAAGTTGGCTGAAATAAATTAATGAATGAAGAAGTTTGAAATTCGAATGGTTAGGGATCGAGGTGAAGAACTCAGGACGCTAGGACGTGGCTGTAATTTTATTTCAAATATTCTGGTTTTAATTAAACTTATTCTTGCCAACTGCGGTTTCACTTGCCGTCCCACAGTTGTATGTCTATGGAATGGCTTGGAGCTGTATATACACACCTTGTGTAACTAATGATATCCAATCCAAGCTAGATTTTATTTTATGAACTTTGAATTTGGAACTCCGGGTTTCGGTCGCTGTAGGGGTGCCACTTTATGGGTGTGTGTGTTCAGGGCCAGCCGGCGCCTGCGCCGCCGAGTCCGTCGCACGGGCGCAAGGGGGAACGGCGCGCGGGACACCATTCCCCGCAACACCACAAGCGGGAGAAGCTCACAGCCGCCCAGCAGCTGGGCATCGCCCCTCACCCGCAGGTCACACTAAACACTACATTAAATTAAAATATAATATCCATTTAAAACAAATTCTTCATATTATCATCTGGTTCTGAAATGTTAAACTGACCTTGTCGGATTTCACCTACGACTTAAAAGACGATAAGAGTCTTAACAGCTGTCAAAATATATGAACTAACAGTCGATTAACATTGAACATCCTATGGTGAAATTGGTCTTAGGTAATGTTATACTGTTTTACGAAAACCATTTTTAAATTTTGATCTCAAAGTAAACACCAAAGACGACTTAGAGAAAACACTTATGAAAATACGTTATGAAGAAGAATTCTTTCACTTAGCAAACGAAAAGCGCCACGTTCGAAAACCAATAAACAAATAAACTTTTGTTTTCTGAACGCTTCTCGGCTGGCATAAAATATTCCTCATTGTTGTTTCAAGAAAAATGTATTTAAATTGGATTGGATTTATGTTCACAGTTTGCTTCAGCGAACTCCTCCAGCCAGCATTCTTCACGCAGCGCAGGGAATCAGGTACAAGACAAACTATTTGTTTTTTCTTTTTTATTAAGTACTCTATTAAACTCCGTCCTCCTTTTGTTTATTCAAAGCAATTGAAATTATTGTTTGTATAACTCCTTTAATAAATTCATTATCATCTGATTGTGTGAAGTCATAGCAGTCCTGTGAATTGACATCAAACATCCCGCTAAATAAACAAACTTCATTGACTGAACCTTTTGACATCCTACTTATTAAATGAGAAACATTACCGATCTACTTACGCTATTCTAGAATAAAGGGTACTTGAGTACCTTTAAGCAAAATTAAGGGTGTACGTTAATTGTTTGTACTTATTCACAAAATACTTCTATAATGATAAGCTGCTCCAGTCGTACAATACCAATAAGTCAGTATGTTACTGATGCTAACCATACATAAAAGTTCAGTGGGTGCTGGCTAGGAAGACTAAACTGATGATAAAAAATAATGTTTTTCATAATGACATATATGACAATTCGAAACCATTTCGCAGGATAGGCGACTTTAATTGATCTCGGTAATACAGGTACCCCTTAATACGGAACTCTAACTGCACTTTATCAAATTATTAGTACTGTAGCTTTAGACAAAAGTATAAACTCGTCTGTGATATCTATAATATCGATTATTATGCGATATCAGTTATTGCTATAAGGACAATAATGTTTAGTTTACACCATTAACAAGTTATCTCTGATAATAATAAACATGTTTTGTGAGGATTTCAAGTGTTTGAATTACACGTTTACTCAAAATACTTCTTGTAGCAAGTAACTCATGATTATTGATTTATCAGAACCCAAATACTTCATAATTATGTGATGACGTGTTCGAAAAACCTAATCAATCGAAGGCCGAATAACAACGACAACAACAAAAAAAACAAAGATAGAAGCTGACATACCGTCGTTTGTACACTTATTAACAAACTAGCTTTTTCCCGCGACTCCGTCCCCGTTAAAGTCGTTTATCGCTTTTAAAACGGTTTGGTCGTTTATAAAACGGGTTATTACTAATTTTGAGTTATACAGGGTTACTTGTAACTCGACGCATTCCTGACAGGAGTCGATACAGGGGCTAAAATGCAACAATATTGATCCCCTATATGTATGGGCGCAAACCAACAGTTTTCAAAAACATTTAATTTCAGTTTTTAGCGGTTTTCACCCAAAATTTAACCTTTAAATCCAAATAAATAAAAAAACTACTCATTAAATGGATTTTTTTATAATTTATTTCCATTGTTTTCACTTAAACCAAGCCAATGCAATCATAAAAAGTACAAAAAAACATCGCAATAAAAGGTTATGAACTACGACAAGAAAAAAAAAAGGTAATTTACATGTTATGTTTCAAACAATGTTAATTAAAAATAATCATTAATAATTATCTATTTACAGCACCCGATTTGTTCCATTGTAATATGTTCCAAAAGTGTAAACATCTTTCTGTCCTGGACTGTACCTATTTTTTTTTAAATTGGAATCATTTTTTTCCTTAATTTCTTCTTAGTTTCTTTTAAATTTTGTTAGGACCTGTATCCGCAATATTATGTAAATAATTTTGTAATAATAATGTAAATAGCAGGATAACTAAATTCACGCATTTGTTTCTTTTAGTGTGCGGGCATTAGTAAAACAACGACACCTATTACACCCCATTTGTATTTATGAACCCGTCATTCTAGTCGTGTTTGTCATTTCCAGCTTCAATCGCCGAGCGGCGCCTCGTCGCGTCCCTCCAGCGTGTCCAGCGGAGGCAACGGCAGCTGCTCCGGCAAAGCCAAAGTCCCACAAAACTTCGGCTACGTAAAGAGACAGAACGGGGTCCAACAGCCGGCCCCACAGTCCAACAGCCCTCCACAACATGCTCACGGTAAAATACCAATATTTAAAAAGCGCTATGTAATTTTAAACTTAATTGCTCAGCGAATTTTGCCATTAGTTTATGCTGGTTTGGCGCGGCTTAGCAATGCAAAGCGAATTCGGTTCAGCGTTTTGTTAAAACTTTTTTTTTTAAAACAACAATGTATATCTTTGTTGCCGACTGTACTTCTATCATTGCTATTAAGGCGACGCTATCGATTAGTCATTGAAGAGTTCCTAAATGGCCACCGTCCTTTCCAGTTTTTCTTTTACATTTAGCAAATCCGTTAATTGTCGCTGACTGTGTTACTAGGTTAGACATGAAAATCATAGTTACAACAAGTGAAAACGTAAGTAACGGAGAGGGCTAATTTTATCCGTTAGATATGCTTTACTTGACGATTGAGAAACTAGATAGCGCTAAATAAAACAAAGGTAAGTATTACACTGTAAACTTTTGTATTGCCGGATATATTTCTACTCGCCACTAGATGGCAGTAAAATACTATTAGGGGCGCCATCTATTAGTACAATGGGTAGAATAAGTTGTCAGACCTAGATGGCGCTGTTTTAGGTTAGTCAGTTTACTTAGAAAGCGTTTCAGTTCAGACCTGTAGCTATCTTGTCAGTTGTAAATAAAATGGTTGAAAAAGTGATTGTTAAGAGGATAAATATGTTTTTAGAAAAGTCGAATATCATATCCAATGAACAACATGGTTTTAGAAAGGCAAGGGGCACGTCGACGGCATAGTCGCAGTTTGCAGATGACATAAATGATAAGCATAAATGACACATAAATGATACTTAATAGGCAGTTTGTCGTGGCTTTGTTCATTGATTTCAAAAAAGCGTTTGAAACTTTGGACTACAGATTGCGACAAGAGTGTGGGATCCGTGGCCCAATGCGTCAATGGTTCCGTAGCTATCTGGAAGGACCACAGAACAGAAAAAACAGAAAGTTTTTTCTATTCCGTGGGAAGGACGGACATTGCGTACGAGTATCAATGGGGAAACCGGGGAAGAGGCAGATGTCATGTATGGGTGCCAACTGGTTCAGTGTACGGACCGGTCGGGGACATCATGCACGTGAACAGCATATGCAAAGTAGTTAAGCACAGTGCTGTTTACATGTATGCTGATGACACGTACCTGGTGTATGCTGACAGAGATATACAGGAAAAAATTTAAACTGATTTCATAAATATTTTAAAATGGTCACATGACGACAGCATTTTACTGAATATAGCTAAGACTAAATGTATGTTTATTAATTCGCCGATTATGAAAAAACCTAATGATAATATCAACATTTATGGACATACGTACGGTTGCCAGCATAAAGATATGGCTGGTTGTAGCTGTGATATTGTCGAGTTTGAAACCAACTGTAAATACTTTGGGTTGACAATAGACCGTAATTTTAATTGGAAACCGCAGGTAGATATTGTGTGTAATAAACTTAGAGCTTAGAGCCACCCAATGTAAATTCAATCATCTTCAGTTTAGAGTCAATAAATCAGTTTTGTATACTTTGTACCATGTACTAGTCGATCCAATTTTAAGTTAAGGCATAATAGCGTACAGCATAAAACTTTCCAAACACAAATAAAAAGTTTCAAGTTTGCAACTTATGTATATAGGATAAATAAATTTTGGTAGACAGTAAGATTAGAGATAAATGTAAGAAGAATTATTAGTTGTTATTTAGGGAATGCAAAATACTTCCTGTAAGTGAAAAACTTAGTTTTATGTTAACGCTAGAACAGTTCAAAAACCCTGCATTTAAAATACCCAAAAAAATACTCAAAATGTATAGTCGCAATTTCAGGTTCGAGGCACGTAATAAATATGTAGAACCTAGAGCATGTAATTACTATGGGCTGAGAACTTAAAAGTATGTGATACCGCGAATTTTCAATAAATTATTTTCAGAAGAGGGTTATAGTACTAAACACATTTAAAAAAATAAGCTCAAACATCATCAGCTATTGAATTCATTCATCAACTATAAGGATTAGGTTATTTTTCATTTAAACTTAAGTAAGCAATTATAATTTTAACAGTTTTAAATGTTTTAAGAGAGGGTTAAATAAAGGTGCTAATCTGAAGATTGTGATAAATGGTGTAAACGTAAATGGTAAGAGTTAATAACTATATGAAGCGTCGTCTATTGTTCTAGGTGGTAGAATGGCTCAAGTTTCAGCGGTTCCGCGAACAAAAGTAAAAGTTTCGGGCGGTACACAGACCTGCACACAAGATCTACAAATTCACAGTGAGTTGCTTCTAATTTGCCCTTATTTACTGTTTTATACCTATATTATAATTTTGTTGGCAATTTTTTATTTATCAGAAAATGGAATAGGACCGAAGTCTTATTCTCTCGGAGGTACCGCGGCGGCTCAACTTTCCGCTTCGGTAAGGGAGAGGCTGCTTGGGTCGCAATCCCTCCCTAAGCCCGGGACGCATGAGTTTGCTGCATTATTTCATCACCACAGGTATATATATAACCATATGAATAATGAGATTCATATATTAGCACTCAATTAAATTATAGCTACTTAACCATACTCAATGCTTTGTTTAATCAATTGAATACCTAAACTTAACAGCTCCTGATAAGACTATTAGTTTAAAAAAAAATAGTCACACGAACACACATCATAGCAACTTAGTATGTTTCATAATGCATATATATTAAGCGATGAAAAGTATATGACATTATTATTTATAATTAATATTCATGTGTATTCAAAACACTTCAAATGAATACTGCTAAATTGACTTTCACGGAGACGCATATTATTTAGCCTCTAGTACTTTATGGTTTAAAAGTACAGTATAGTGTACGGTAAAATATTATTTGCATATTTTTGTACAATTAAAAAAATATTTAAGTATTTTGAATACATTGACTCTGGAGTTTATTGAGATTTTTACCCGACTGCCCGAAGGAGGGTTATGTTTTTCGAGCGTATGTATGTACCTATGTCTATTTCTTTGTGTCTGCAGCCTTAACGGCTTGACGGATTTTAACGTATGAGTTATATATAATATTATAATATTTCAATATGGCGTCCGCGAAAAAAATGGAGGGAGAATAATAAAAAGTATTTTTTATTATAACAATATGGGTATCAAATGAAAGCTAATAAATAGCCTATTCCAAATATATATATTACTTATATAACACTTTGATGCTACCATTTTAATAAAAACTAAATAGTATGAAATAAAATAAATAAATTTAAATAATAAAAAACCCGACTGCTTTAAAAAATATCAACTGAAAAGCCAAAAAGCAAGCGGGGCAAGGAAATTTTGTTGTACAAATTTAAATATATTTACTTACTAACTAATACTACTAATCCAGCCTATATTCATCGCACTGCTGGGCACAGGCCTCCACTCACAATGAGAGGGGTTCGGGCTTTTACTTACGTGCTTGTAACTTTGACTTTGTAACGTGTAACGTGCTTTGACGTTTCAGTTGATATTTTTTAAAGCAATCAGGTTTTTGATTTTTTATTTATTTATGTTTATCTTTAAAAATAAAAAAATGGGCGGCTACCATCAATGTGATCTCTTACACCATTCTTGTTATGGAGTCTATCTTAACCTGAACCAGCAGAGCAGCTGAGCAGTTAATTTAGTTTTGTTGTACCATTTACTGAATTGAAACAACAATTTATGAATCCACAGATTCGGTGACCATAACAAATATACCATATACCATAAAAGCATAATTTTTCCTTTCACTTTGTTTTAGAATTTTGTCAAACCTAGCAACAAATCAAGCCAAACCATAAATACTAGCTTCTGCCCGCGAGTCCGTCCGCGTAGAAATCGTTTATCGCTGCTCGCTATCGCTGCAAAATGTATTTTTTTTATTATGTATACTTACTATTACTGGTCTTTGTACATACGCGATGTAAATATGTAGGTATGTAAGTATATGTGTAAAAAATGTCAGCTTCGTCAATTTGATAGTTTCGGAAACAGCGACTGTGGCATACTCGTACAGGCAGACATATACAGATGGACTGACAGATAGACATGGCGAATTTATTTCATTTGTTAATTTTCTGATGATTTATTTATTAAAAGATGCTTTTAAACTTTAAACTTGTATGATTTCTCAGTAAGTAGGCATACATATCCGCAATACAACCGGTCTTACAATTAGCTTAACGTGTAATTGGTCAAGCAATTGCTCAGTTGACGTCAACAATTAAACAATTTAGATGCCTGCTGAGACAGTATGATCATATTCTTAAATGTGAGAGAGAGAAATGAATATATTTTTCTACTGTCGCTGTTATGGACTCACCGTTTAACATCCCAGGGCTGGAATCAGCCGAAAACATTAACAGTAAAACTATGCCAACATGTCTGTTTTTTTTGCATCAATTCAAATGGTCACGTAAAAATTGACTGAAGAATGGATTTGATAAAATTTGGCATACCTGTATATAAGTAATAATAATTTATTACTTGTATTATTAACTTTTTTTTACTGGCTTTTAGCGCTAACCTTCGTTATTTTATGTTTGGCCTACTGGTTAAATGGTAGAGAATGCCTTTGGGCACTGCTGACTTAACATAATAATAGTTATCCCAAAATAGTAAACAATTCCCAAGGGAATATATTAGACGGGTTCTAAATGGACTTTGTTTTAAATAAACCTATGTATAAGGTAATTAATTAAATAACATATAATACAATATATTGTATATACAAAAAACAAATAATTAAACTAAGATTTAAAGCTAATTAAAGAGGTACTAAGAAAAACAAAACTAAAACTAAATAAAACTAATTATAAAAACAAAAAAGGCCCCCGTGGCTTTGTGCCGAAGATACTGGCATTTAGGTTAAGTTATTAAAAAATACAAAGAGGATATTTTTGTCTTACTTCGCGTAGGTACTGGTTGTTTAACGGTAATCCCACGGAAACAGCATTTTTTCCGGTATATGATAGACGTTTATCCATCCAAGCGAGCGAGGATGGATATAAAGTAGAGTGGTAAATGGGTTTTATGGACGAGTTGTACACTCTACTTTTCACTTTGATTGCGAGGAAATGAAACAGCAACATGATAAAAATAATAATTGTAATAAATGCGACGAAATAAAAATTATAAGTTTATATCAGCTTTATTGTGTACTTTGGCTGTTGGTATCCTTGCCTTGGTCTTAGAATACTAACGAAACGAAATAAAATAAAGAGGTTATTCTATGAATTTAAAGTTGTTCGTGTGGCTGTTGGACCGATTGTCTAGGTCTTTGACGAAGATTTTACTTTATGCACTAGAGCATAAGAAGCGACTTTATGTCGCCTACGCACGGCATAACGACGAACTTTTGGAGCATGAGAAGTGAAAAGATAATTTATTGACAAAAGCCTATAAGTAATCAGCGCGATTGGATTATTGAGCTGGTGTATACTCACCAAAAATCGGCTCGACGAATCTATTTGTTACTAATGCTGTAAAATACGCAAATATCAAAGTCAAGCCAAAGTAAAACTGGGTCTCACTTTAGTCCCAGTAATCTATTTAATACCTCCCTGTGCGCGACTGACAGTTGGTACACTAACTCAAGTCAGTAGAGAGCTGTTTTGAAAAGAGTCGAGCCAAATACTCGTAGATATAAACTGTTTTAGATGTATTTTGTTTATAAACTACTAAGGATACGTGATTTTTTATGGTATATGTAATGTATAACATGACGCATACTTTTAGGTAGGTACAATTTTTTGATCCAAATTGTCTAAAATTTAAATTTTGCAGCCAAGTGTATAAATAAAGCTTATCTTATCTTTATAAATAAATAAAAGTTATTGACAGAGATAAATCCTTTAGCGCCCTGGGAAGTTTTACATCAGTCTAGCTGAGATCTCGCTCCAAATAACACTGTTTTTAAACGGTTTTCTTTCTTGCAGAATCACACCTAGAGGTGGTATCAAGATCAGTGATGGTAGTCTTTCTGATACGCAAACATATTCTGAAGTGAAATCGGACTACGGGATACCCTACGCTCCTTGGTTAAGGCACAGGTAAATAATAATAATGTTCCAAATAATGTGTTGAATAAGATAGAGTGCTTTGTGAAGTTATTGTTTTAAACTGACAGTGTTAAAGAGAAAATATGTTAAACTAAGTGTTTGTATTTGTATCATAGCATTTTCATGATCATTAACCTTGCTCAATCCATTTATTGTATTGTATACCCAATGTTCCTGTTTGCATTTTGTGTTTCATGTAAAAAAATCACACCCAGCTAACCCTGTAACCTTAAAACCGACTAAAGACACAATTATAAACGAAACTGTAGTCCGCAGTAAGTATAGGTAATTATGCGGAAGTTACCTACCTCATTGACGATTTATCTATTTGGCATTGTTACTATTGTGTATTTATACTGTCACATGACTTTGTCTACCTTTTAATAATTATCTGAACAAATAGGGTGTATAAGTAAACATTCTGATCATATTCACGCTTATTCCTTAGTGGCCAGCTGTATAAAGAATCACAGGAAATTGTAAATAGGTAGTACAGAGTAAGCCACACAGCCCACAACCACATTAGTTATAAATAAGTTGCCTTTCTTTGTGAGCACAAATAGTTTTTTTTTCATGGTAACTAACAGCTGGCCGTTCTGTCCCTTGATCGCTTTTCCCCCATTTCAGCAATACTTACTCGGCAAGCGGGCGTCTGTCCGAGGGCGAATCGATGGAATCTCTTACTTCGCTGCATTCGGCTGCGCACAACCACACCTCCTCTCCTAACTCACACCACCGCAGCTCACTCACACACAATAAGCTCATCATGCATCGGGAGCCGCAGGGCTCCAGGCTTAACAGGAGCAACAGTATTAGGTGGGTCCATACTGATTTGATCGACAATATTTTCAAATTTTGTTACGGAAAATCATAAAGTTGTATCAAATATAGGTTTTTGATATGCTGCAGGCTTAAAATGGGGTTTAGTAGATTCATGGCAAATTATATTTTCCTCAAATATGATATAACCAACTTTATTAAAATATTTTCGGCATACGCGGACACATCAGATACTATCCCAAAATTCATATTTGTGTGTACCTACACTCATTAACGGAAACCGCTTTGATGTTCGAGTGCTTACAGAATATCTCTAAGTATATATCTTTTCCATGAACAAGATAAAAAGCCGGTCAGAAATGTCAGAATGTAAATCGCGAGAGTGGTAGCTCAGTCATAAACACGTTTCGCCTGAACTGTTCGAAAACGCACCGCAATCACCGCATGGCGAACCCGTAGCGTTCGCGTATTTTACGTAGATACATATACTTACCTTTAACTACTACTCGATGACAATACGGAATGTCTTCTTTAAAGTGCGTGCTAGAATTTTTTAGTACTAAATACGGACCCGCGGGTGCTGTTCAAATCGCCATCAGGTTTTCATGATGATGATACGTTAACGTTCCTTACTCGATAGAAGGAAAAGTTCATTCTGCGCTGCGAGAGGTAAAATTTGATTTTATTAAGTATTAAACTTTTGTTAATAAGAATTCAAAATGTAAATAAGAACTTTGTACCGTCGTCGGTGAAAGCCGGATTTATTTTCCGGTGCGATCTTTCCTAGCCGCCGCATATTACATCCATTTCATCACCTCGCCGTCAATCATTTGCTGCATTTCATGCCATTATTTCCAAATTAAAGTCGTATTTAATCCACTCGTATTTCTCAACATTAATTAAAATATTATAAACTTACCATAAAAGACTGTATTTATATGTAATTAAATTTTTAGCTATCTCAGAGATAGGACATTCCCAAGGTATGCCACGGTTGGAGATTTGTTCTTGTTTTGGCTTCCAGGTGGCACGCTTTCCATATACCTAGGTTTGATACAATTTGCATGAATTGAACATGGCACGGCTTGTTTCCAATTATTTACTCATTTAAACACTTTCATACGATTCGATACAGTTGTACCTACTGCCACTCATGTATCGTTATTTTTAACCGACTTCAAAAAAGGAGGAGGTTCTATGTTCAACTGTATGTATTTTTTAGCATTTTATTACTTAACAGTAACTGCATATTTGATGTACTTACCCTTATAATTATTTTGTGATAGGTACTTCGTCATCACTTGTCTTGTTTTAATAAAATATTTCATTCATTCAGAATAGCATCAGTGGAGCAATTAAACACATGATTAAGTATTCTTATAACCTTACAACAAGAATTTCATTATTTTATTGATAAAATTAGTTGAGGACTATTTTGTGTTAATTTCTGAACTAAACAGATTTGAATAACCTACAACAATCGTAAGTCCTTCTGACCAATGCTTATCATATAAATCAGCAAAAAAGATACAGATAACCTGAATGTTCCACTGACGTGTCTAACATCACACTTACCGCCTGTTTCATAATCGTCATGTAAAGCATCTGTCAAATATATTTAGCCCTTTCCCTTTCTTACACTCGAAAATAGACAAGAATAAGGGCTATCTTTAACTAACAGATGAATTTACTTGTCGATTGTGAAACAGGCCCTTAATGTTTTACGTTTTCATTTCACATTCACACATACTTACCCGCGCGTTTTCAAAAAAAGTACGCGTAGTTGAGGACTCAAATTAACAACGGTACTTAATTGTTTCCATTACGTCACGAAAATTAGTCACACGTTATACATATACCGCCCTCATACGCCAATAGGTGCAGGTCCTCAAATTCAATAACCGAAGCAGATTCAATCCTCGCCTGTTAGTAATATGGTTGCACCTTGCTACAGAAGTTTTGACTGAGATACCACCATTTATCTTGTTTTGTGTTTGTTAATTTTCGTGACGTGATGGAAGCAATGGAAGCAAAGCATTGTTACTTATAGTCCTTAACTATGCGTACTTTTTTCGGAAAACGCCCAACCTCTAATATTGTGGTACATGCCATATCACACCGATCTATATAACAGGCTTCTGTCAGCAGCTAAATGTGACGTGCCACGTGCAATGCCTTCTGTCAATGTACTCGACGCTACGCTCTCGCTTGTTTATATCGTACTCAAGTTTACTGTCATTCCAGATCTACCAAGTCAGAGAAGTTGTACCCGTCGATGCTCCAACGATCATCGGAGAGTGATTATGAGCCCTATTATTGCTTGCCCGTGCAATATGGCGCAGGAGGACAAGGTAATATGCATGTTTATTTAAAAATCCCGCTGAAACATTTGCCTTTGTCAATGAAATTCCTAAATCCTTATTGCGTTAAGGCGAGAAGCATGTTTAGTGCAATCTAATTTTAGGAGCCCTAATTAACATTTGTGAACCATAAAGAGTTTTGTCTATGCAGTAATCTAACTGGTTACATGCAACTTGAACATCGTTCGGTAAAAACAACCGCGATAACAGCAAGTCATTTAAAACAGAGGACACAAAGCATGCGACATTGGTCTCACAATAATGTAGAATGTACGGTCGCCAACTCGTCAGTAAAATTCATATTGGCTCAACAATTAAAGCTTGCAAACTTTGCGTTGTGGCAACTGTGCCGTTCTACAGTTACCCACAAATGCAGGGATCACTTTAAACCAAGGAAATGAATAAACTTATAGTTTCCCTCAAGACTCCCTTTGCCAGCCGTCATCATGACAGTGTTGCCGTCCCTCGCCATTTAATTAATAACTAAACACCACAACAACAAATGCATAGATAATGTAAGGAGTGTACCTATGTAATGAATGGCCGCGGCGGCTTAGAGGCGATTTCTAGGCATTTACCCATATGCTGTCACCGTCGTGCAAAGTTTAGGCAGACCGTTATCATACCACTAATAATGATATAAGTAACATTTAATACATGTTAAATTCATCTTTTTTTTATATTGAACAAATTACCAAGCCTCCTGAAAGAACATAGAATGGGAACACCCAAATATTCCGAAATAGGTATTTTTACCGAATGTTCATTTGTCCGAATTTTCATTTTTCCGAAATATATGTTATGCTAGAGCTATTTAAAACTAAAAACATATTTGAATTGCTACACGTTGGTTAGGTTAGGTATGATTTATGTGCGATATCAAAAAATAAAGCCTTCATTAAAAAAAAATGCATTCGGAATTATGAAAATTCGGGATTTCCTCAATTCGGAATTATGACTTCGGATTTATGTAGTGTACCCGACATAGAATACCACGGAAAAATGTATAGTTTACGAGGAGAACTCGGTAAAAAAGCTCTACGCGGAACAAAACAAGACTCTCTGAAGATGTTGTTAAAGTAAATAAATAAAATAAATAAATCATGTCGTTTTATACAGTAGATAGATAGATGCTGTCAAAACTGTTTAAAATGAGCATCTACTATTACTCAAAATCGTATTCTTATCTCGCTCGCTAAACGCCATTATGTATATGCTAACAAATACATAATCGTAGCTTGATAATTAATAATTGATAAGGCGTGGCATGGCATAATGAACTGTTGCATTGTAGGTTCTATTTATTTATAAAGTATCGTAACCACTTATGATTATGATTTAGGTCTCAACTACGGCGTGTCGGAGCCGCCCTCGCCGTCTCCGAGGTCCGCTTTGAGCCCTACGCATCAGCCGGGCAACGTCATTCACACCCCGAGACACTCCCACCATTACTCGAAGAAGAATGATGACGGTACGTTGCCGTAGTCAACAACTTTTGAGTGTATAGTAGCAAGGTTTGTCATTAGTTCCTCATCACTGCAGCACGATTGATTACCTATAGGTACGTAGGTTCAAAACCAGTATCAATGAAGATTTAGTATTTTCAATCCATGACGGCACGCCGGACCTGTCAAATTGACGTTGCACACCAAGTAGCACACAAGCTGTATAAGACCTTATACAGCCCTTAATATGCTGAAACTAGGGTTATAATGGCTTTATAAGCTATTATACAGCTTTTGTGCTACTTGGGACGGTTGCGTCAATGTATAAAAAACCGGTCAAGCACCGATAGTTCCTTAGGTACCATTCCCAACTTTCTATCTCATCCCACCCAAAGATCTTGTCTGGTGATCGATTTTAAAAATCTAAAAAAATATTATCCCGTGTAACTTCAGAGCTTTCAAATGACACTTCTCGTGATAGGTTCAAGCAATTTTTTTTCGTTGACTATTTTTTATTTGCTCTTTAAATAAATAGTTTCAAAGTTCAAAATTCTAATAATCAGGCCTTGAGCAGACGACTAAATACTACATTCATTCTAAACTTCAGCCTGATTGCTTTAGCCATTCCTGAGAAAAAGGTTTTGACAGACCGAAGCACAGACGAAAAGACAAGACGAAAAGAAAAGACAATAGAATAGAGTCAAAATGACGTTATATCAGTATTTGGCATTTTTGCGCTATTTTTTTACACGGATATTATTAAGGCTATCGTTTATTAATTGATTAGGGTCATTCAGACAAGAATCCTTGTTAAACGACATAAACATCAGAGCTCGAGAAAGTAAACATTCCAAATGGAACAATTTAATTTAATATCATACTTATTCATCAGCTTTACGCACTGTTGGTTTGTGAAACTGTACATTCATTACCAAGCAAAAACTTTGATGTATGTTTATCCTTACATAGTATAAAATAAAGTTGCTGTCCGCGTCTGTCTGTTTATCCGCTAACTCCTCCTCAACCACGCAACGGATTTTGATGCGGTTTTCACCATTAGTTAGATAACTTTTCACGGAGAAGGTTTATGCATAGTGAGGTGAAACTCCTTAACTTTGGTCAACGCACGTAAAATAGTTTATTTTATTAACCGACTTCAAAAAAGTAGGAGGTTCTCAATTAGACTATATGTTTTTTTTTTGTATGTTTGTTACGCGATTACTCCGTCAATTGTAGACCAATATTGAAAATTATTTTTTTGTTTGAAAGGGTATATTCGAGGTGGTCCCATTGTCACCATGTCAGAATCTGATGATGGGATTAATGAGATTTATTTATTAAGAACCTGAAGCTACTTTAATACTCATTATAATGCATGTGGTGAAGTGCAACTGATGGTGAAGAACCGGGAGAACTCGCATGCATCTCTCACTCTTAATGATTCACGGCCCTGCAATTTGGACAGCGACATTTTGTTAAGGGTGATGAGAAATTGGTATTAGGCTTTTGTTTCTTAATATGATGTTTATGTGCTTTATCACATAATATTATTAGGTGCATCACTAAAAAGCGAAAAAAAAATATCAAAAAATAAAACCGTCTTTCTTTACCCTTTTTAGTGGGTTTTTGAAGACAGTTTTATTTTTTGATATTTTATTTGTTTAACGAAGAAGGTTCTCGCAATCCATTGTTTTACGCTGAGTTCGCGTTGAGATACTTCGGTCAATCATAGAACGGGAGACTATCCTCTGTCCTAACATTCTCTGTCCTAACGCATCGCGAGTCCGAGTTATCGTTTTATTATCGTAAAATTAGGATTTCCAATATATAAATTTTAATATTGTATACGTAACATTTTTTTAAGTGTGATGTAAGGCCATCTTTAAAGTTCATACTTTATGTATGAAAATCCCTTGGTGTAAGTGGTGTCACATTTACCTTAGATACTAACTGCCGCACTCAGAGACGTCAATTAATTTTTAAGTTTCATTAAAGTTCCTACGTCTTATTCTATTGCTATAGCAAAGCAAGTGATAGCAACAACTTTAATGAAACTTAAAAACTAATTGACGTCTCTGAGTGCGGCAGTTAAACACAACTCTAACAGAAATATTTCGTCCATTAGTCCATGGGTCTACCGCTTCGCTGGTGTCGACCGCGTCGTCTCTGGCTGCAGGCGCCGGCTCCGAAGAACGACAAGCGCACGAGGTAGTATATGTAGTACCTAGTCATAGAACTCGTAAAGTCATATGGGGTACCTACTCTTTGAAATGCATTACCTACATTGTTGTGTCGAAAAATATTTTCGGCTATCACCCTTTAGACTGAAATTACAGGATTTAATTAACATCTACGTGTAAATTAGTTAGATTAGGTTAGTTACATAATAATTCTGAAAAATACCCCGTTCAATTAAAACTAACGTTTTCGACCAAATGATTTTTGATCAAACAATACCATCAAAATTAGAGACTGGCACTGAAAGTGTTAAGCATCAAGATCAAAATTGCCCTAGTTCTGCTATGTAGTTTTTACGAAGTAGGTACCTACAAATATATTCGTAATATGACATTGTATATCCTTACAATTTCGCATTATAGAATCACTTGATATTATGACCAATGGAACAGAACCTCGCACCAGAATGAGCGTGAAAGGTTTACATAATTCAGTACCTACCTAGCAAGAATAAGGTAAAAGTACACGTAAAAGGATCACGCTGGCGGAATCCGTTACACGTCCGTCGCTGTGACAGATCTAATACCTACCTACAGGTAAATAAGAAAAAGTGGCGGAATGGTGCGAGGGGAAGTATCAGGCAGCAGAACCGATTAGTAACTCACTAAAAGGACGTAGTTTTGGGGTTTAGTAGTGGAGCTAACATGACAATGATTTAGAACAACATTGATGCACATACGTCACTTGCTGGACATAAAGAGTGTTAAAACAAGTCTAACAAAATACAAGTTTAACAAACCCGACTGCCTGTGGTTTGATATGTTCGCATAATTATTCGTATTAATACCGTAATGAAATATCGAAAATAAATATTTTTCATTTTTCAATACCCAACAACAAAAGGACAGCAAAACCAGACTGCATAATGTGTATTCTTGTAAGATGTATCTAATGGTACCTCGATCTTCGGCATCGGACCAATTCTGAATTAGATACTACAACAAGATTGTGCCGACGTGTACAAACTTTTGGAAAACAATACACCACACCAGATGTTTGTATTTACCAGAGATTATTTTATTTACAAAGGAAAGTTGTCACCGATGTGCCAACTATGTGATCGTAAAAACAACAATTGTTATGATTACAAACAACTTTCACAATTAGATCAGACGTTATAAGTACTAAATTGTCGTCCGAATACGTTTTTTAGGCTCAATTTATTTAGGGCTCTTATAAAAGTAATTTCTTATTTTGCGGTTAAATATTCAACTGCAGATACATAATAGATAATTAATTAAGTCGGTTTAAAACGGGTGTAGCCCAACTTCTTTTCAGTAATTACAAATTATAAACTGAATGATAACTATATACCTACATCTTTTATTTTCTTACTTAACACTCCCTGCCAGCCATATGGCTGCCAGCTATAAAGCGGTTCTACTTCAGCAGGCCAAGGGTCCGCTGGCGTATCCCAAGTTTTCTGTAACTCCACGTCAAGGTTAAAAGTAACGGCGCATGCCAAAAGAAAAGTTTGGGGGTTGCGGGCGGACCCCATGGCCTCCTGATAGAAAACGTTGAACATTGGCCTAGCGTGCTGGGCAAGGCCAGCTGGGGGTCGCCGGCGGATCCCATGGCAGGGAGAGTGTTAAAAACTGGAATGCAGTAGGTTGTCTGTGCACTGTGATAGAAAATTTAAGCCCTAAGGCAGTTAGTACACCGACACTACGAACCGCGAAACGAATACTGGTAGAGAATGCCTTACGGCATTAAGTTCGCCTTTTGTATACCATCTAAGTGTATTCTTTTATGCAATAAAGATTAAATAAATAAATTCGAATGCGAAACTAAATATCGCGTATTCGCTTTAGTTTCGCGGTTCGCAGCGTACCTAGGTGTACGAACGGCGTAAAACTTTACAATAATACGAGTACACATACAAACATAATAATTTTTAGTACTAGTGGGTGTGTACCATTTACAAATCAATCCTTAATCCTACAGGTACGGAAATTAAGAAGAGAACTCGCCGATGCCAAAGAAAAAGTACACACGTTGACTACTCAACTCACAACAAATGTAAGTATTTCTATTATTATTGCTTCCTTTATTTAAGAACGGGTTTTGTAATTACCAAGCCCATTGGAAACTAATTACTAGACAATTTGTTCTTTCTTTTAAACCAGTCACAAAGGTATTTCAGTTGTGAAGGTATTTTAACAAGTAGTGAAATATGAGAACATTAAATTTCGTGTCATAAAGAAGCTGAGCCACGACGACACCTGATTAACTAGAACACACAGAACTGTAACTTGATAACGCCGCTGTCGACAAAATATAATCTTTACTTGACTGGCACGCTGTAATCTCTCTCACAGATGAGTTACGCACGGGTGCTTAGTCGACTAATTCATTTTGTTTTGAAACAATGTAACATGATATTAACAACGTTGAAGACATTGTGGTTGTGGGTGAGGTCTACTCGAAACTTTCACAAGTACGATCTCAGTTATGTCAGATTCGGCATAAGGGACATCTTTTGAAGTCTAAAGGGTGTAACTCGATCGGTGCATCGAACCAATCAGGTCGATAGGAAGACGTATTCAATTGTTCGAAAATTAATTTAAGTTCCTATTTGTAAATTATTTGGATCAATACCACGTCGCTACTTTACTTTGGAGTAAGTATATTTAAGTATTTATTTGTATAACTCCTGGACTTCCACCCTGTAGAGGTTTAGATTTAGCTCTCCGTCACCTCCCGTACCGTCGAACGTGACAACAATTAGTCTAATGGCCTGGTTAGTGACACTAACCTGGGTTTACGGCGATTCGTCGACCACTTCGACCATATCGAGCGGCAGGTGTGTATGACAGACGCCAACAGCAGTTCACTGTCACTATTTAATGGGCGAGCTTTTTAAAGCGTTTTTACACAACACCATCCTGCACCCGAAAGATAAGAAATCGCATTTTTATTACTACTTTTGAACGCTCCTAACTGTCGATTAGGATTAAACGGCTGTTAAATTGATTGGTTTATGTCGAATTACACCAACAACTTAACAGACGATTTGAGTGTTAACAGCTGTCAAAATGTATGAACTAACAGTCGATTAACATTTAACATCGTATGGTGAAATTGGGTATTAGTATATCGGATTTAACCAACCACTTATGAGTGTTAACAGCTGTCAAAATGTATAAAACGTAGGTATCCCTACCCGGCCTCGCTGCATATGTACGGCCGTCTATACCTACTTGGCCGGCAATCCCTCTTTTCCCAGCCTCTGCAGTAATGTACTGTAATTATTATGATGACATTCGAAAGTTAGAATCCTAAAAGTTCGTGTTAAGTACCACTTTATGGTGTTAAAACTACAGTGTATTGTGTAAAAACTATATTAAAATTAAATTATATTAATCAAAATTGAGAAAAAGTATTAATTGGCGTAGGAGAAACATTGAATCGCGGACAGAAAGAAATGATATATTATTACATCTTTACTAATGAGTTACCCTTAGTTAAGGTATGGAAAATTAACGGTAACTGGTCCCGTATTAATGTTTCTACGTGGGCCCATTAAATTCGCCCTGGCTAAGAAAAAGTAGAGTTTTCAATGAGAGTACTTCGAATAGTTCTTTTTGTTGTCCTAATTTACTGGCCAGTAAAGTCATGCCGCCATAAATAATTCAACGAAAGAGCACGCACATTCATCGTTCTTGCGTCGTGGCCATTGTGTAGGTTTAAACTTTCGTACTGCTCAATGTACTCTTGATTCGATACTATCGGGCTTTGAGTTAACGCTAGCGATTATAAACTTATCTATTTTAGAATAAATAAAAAAGTGGCCTTTACTGCATTATATCGACAGTGGAAAATCAAAAATGCTTAAGCGCCATATTGACATATGGCGCTTAAGCATTTTTGCTTTCCCACTGTCGATATAACAAGAGCAATTTTATTTTATCGATAAGGTGTAACACTATTTCCGTTATGTCCGAGATGGTAAAAGGAACCGAGAATCATTACAGTTAGTATTAATTGCTGCAGTTAAATAGCTTGGAGATATGCCGTCGATACAAGTTTTTGCGTTTCTCTTGGAGTGGTACATTAGCATCAAATACGTCGTGAGTTGCGACCGACGCTCGGTGCGTACGAACGAGAATCAATTGGTTTCAATGGCGATTTAATTTGATGGATCGATCGTTCTTGCTCCATCTTTACTTATTATTAGACTATTAAGGTTGGTTGATTTGTATTGATTGATATAATAATAATAATAATAAATAATAATAAATATCAGGGACAATCTCACACAAATTGACCTAGTCCCAAACTAAGCTCTACGCTTGTACTATGGGTGCTAGGCAACGATATAATTACTTATATAGAGAAATACATACTTAAATATAGAAAATATCCATGACTCAGGAACAAATACACGCGCTCATCACACAAATATTTGCCCATACCGGGATTCGAACCCGGGACCGCTAGCTTCGTAGGCAGGGTCACTACCAACTAGGCTAACCGCGTCGTCATCGATCGTAACGCCCTTTATTGCCCTGATTTTGTCTTATACCTGGTCTAAAAAGTTACAGTTGGTGCTTATGACTTTCTTTGCCATCACGATCAGGACTAGAGAAATAAAATAAATACAATAAATATTTTTGCGTTTATCAATTAAACTTACACCGGCGGGAATTTGATATCCAACTTCAAAGTTATTCGCAGTTTGAGTTAAAAATATTCAATACATTAATTATTCAGGAGACGTGGGATGAAATATTCATTAGTATGCTGCCTGTTTTGTTGAGTCAGCTGTAGTTGTTAGTTTTCGGTACGAATTTTTTAATGCGCGTGCACATCCGTTTTACAATATACCTAATACCTATGCAATTTCTTGTTGTAAATATGCAAGTTTCTTAAATATGACTGTATTGTAATGATGTTACTTTCCATTTTCACTTATTATTGTGTCTGAAACTTTATTCGACTACTTATAAATAGTGTTATACCTATTTCTGATTATAATTATTTTCTTTCGCGCAGTTGGCTGGTTGGTTGGTTGTGGATAACACAACTTACCACCAAGAATGTTTACTTAAGTTTAAGTATTGTTTTGAAATCTCTTTTACCACTTTCGAGGCGTGCCCTGGCATTAAGCCAACATTAACAAAGACAATTCACTGGCATCGGTTAGTTTTGAATGCAGTTCTTGCTTTCTTAGCATCGGTGCTAATATAAAATTGATTTTTTTTCCTTAATTTGAAGAAATTATAAGTTCAAAATATCGCACAAAAATATATAAGGGTACATTAATTATCGCCTGCAGTGTTGAAGTGGACGATGTTTGACGTGTTATCTTTTCTTAGGACTCGTAAACATTGATATGATATGATAACTAAGTACACTCGAGAGCAAAATTTTGGGTCACTATAATAAATCATAATTCGAAAACTAATACACCTAGCTAAGTGAAAAAAATTGAACCTTATTTGAATCAGTAATGTATTGTACATTACTGATTCAAATAAAATAAACATATTTAGATAGTATTTTCGTATAGGTATATAAAGAAAAAAATTACGATCGTGAGAGTGGAGAATTTCAGTGCAAAGAAAAAGATTTTGTCCTAATTATGTCACTTACACCCGAAGAATGCACGAGAATCCTCACAATACTGGAAAACGGGCGAAGCCAGCAAGATACAGCAAAAATAGTCGGTGTACCGTTGTCAACAGTACAGCGTGTTCTTCAGCGGTTTCTGGAAACTGGTTCGAACCTACGCAGACAAGCAACAAGCAGACCCAGGTGTACCACGGCATGACGTGAGGATCGATATCTAGTCAATACTATGCTGCGAAATCGATTCCTTACGGGAACTGCATTGACACAACAATTTTTACGGCTTGGTGGGGGCAGTTCTAGTGCTTGCACTGTAAGACGGCGACTTGGTGAAGCTAATTTGAAACCCTTTAGGACCGCAAATGGCCCTAAACTAGAAAGGCACCATCGTACAGCAAGACTACTTTATGCACGCGAACACTCAGATTGAACACCTGAAGATTGGTCAAGTGTTGTATTCTCAGACGAATCAAAATGTATGCTGTATCAACATGACGGAAGGGTAAAGAAAGGTGTCCAGAAGGCCAGGAGAACGATTTATGCAAGCCTGCATTGCAGAAAAGGTTGCGTACGGTGGCGGTTCGGTACTCGTGTGGGCTGGAATTTCTGCAGAAAGCCGAGCAGAGCTAGAACTGATCGAAAATGGTACTCTAAATGGCGAAAGATACGTGGAAGAAATCCTAAATGAGCACGTCGGTCCATTTATGGCAAGACTCGGTGAGAATGCTATTTCAATGCGTGATAATGCCCGTCCCCATACTGCTCGTGTAGTACAAGACTACCTGAATGATGTGGGTATTCGTCGCATGGAGTGGCTGGCCCGGAGCCCGGATCTTAACCTGATCGAGCATGCCTGGGACGAGCTTGGACGACGTGTAAGGCAACGAGTACCTCCTTCAATGACGCTTCGCGAGCTGAAAAATGCATTGGTACAGGAATGTGAGAACATTCCCCAACTGTGCTTCAGAAACTTGGTGTACAGCATGCCGAATCGCATCGCAGCTGTGCAGGCAGCACGTGGAGGTAATACCAAGTATTAAAATGTGTCAAAATTTGATAATTTTATAAAAAGTTCATTATTTTCAATTTTGTTTTTGCCAGCAAGTGGATGTCATTTTTACTTTGTACTTTCAAAAATAAAAATAATAACATTCTGTTATAAATATAAAGTCTTTAAAGTCCAACTTTTTTTATTAGGCTAGCTGTATTCGTTTTTAAGATATTGAAATCTAAGCTTGTGACCCGAAATTTTTGCTCTCGAGTGTATGTAACAATTTGACAGCACGTACAAAATTTTAACAAAAGTGTCAAGCGTTGATAAATTTTTGGCCAACGTGCGTAACATACTTTCTTAGTAGTGAATAAATGTAATCTTTTTGTCGATAAAAGATAAAAGACTGGCCGAGACCTTGTTTTTGTCATTATGTAACATTATATATACATTCAAGAGTAAATTGATAGGTCACATGTTTAATTGATGGAGCAAATTGCCGTGCTACTTTTTACCCGACTGCCCGAAGGAGGGTTATGTTATTCGAGCGTATGTATGTATGTATGACATACATACGTCTATTTCTTTGTCGCCCTCTGTAGCTTAAATGGCGGGACGGATTTCACCATATGAGGTATCATTGGATTCGTCTTAACTGTCGGAGTGACATAGGGTATATAATATTATGGCATCCACGAATAAATAAAATGGGGGGGGGGGGGGGGGGGGGGTTAAAAATAAATATTTGATTTTAACAATATGGGTATCAAATGAAAGCTAATAAATAGCCCATTCCATCTATATATACATTATAACACTTGATGCTACCGTATTAGTAAAAACTAAAAAAGTATGAAATTAATTTAAAAAATCCAAAACACCGACTACTTCAAATAATATTAACTGAAAAGCTAAAACAAGCCATAATCTAAAGAATATAACTTAAATGTTGGAAAAGGTATTTTTTTTTGTAAAAATTTAAATATTTTCACTTAGAGAGCACCACTTGGACTTGTCCCCGCCTGCAATACGATTACCTTTTCCAACATTTAAGTTATATTCTTTAGATTATGGCTTGTTTTTAGCTTTTCAGTTAATATTTTTTAAAGCAGTCGGGTTATTTGACTTTTTAAATTAATTAAACTTATTTTATTGATTTCTTAATATAAGTAGGTACGGAAGTTTGCTAGATTTTAGAAATAATAAAGACAAAACAACGTCAATCTATGCCATGCCTCCAGTTCTAATGGACATTATTATGACTTTACTAACAATTAGTCTGAACCTAACGCTGTTTTGCCTTTGTGTCGCCGCGAGACGTTATCAAGTAACTCGAGCCCGTGGCCCATAAATCCCCAGAAGTGCCTGTCGCTTGCGCAACAAGTGTCTCGCACGATAATGTGGGCCTCCGCTTTGTCTTCATCATCATTGCGACCGAAAATACGTGCGATAAGTACTTATCCTAACTACACCTAAAACGTCTTAGTTAACGCAAATTATTTCTTAATTCACTTGAAATGTAATGTTCTTAAATGTACCTACTCGTACTTAACCAGAGACCCGGGACTTCGCACAGGTTAGGTAGCACTAATTATCTATAGATAATGTTCATACAATTTAGCCTATAGGTATAATCTTCCTAGATAATCTCTTTGGTGCAAACCGTATGAAAATTCGTACAGTCGTTTCTGAGATTAGCCCGAACAAACACTAACTCGGCGCGGTGGGAGTGGACTAATTCATAATAGGTATGTAGTGATAGTCCTTAAGTCATTAAAATTAAAGTGAAAGAACTCTACACAACCTACCTATACGCTATCGGCAGTATAAAATACTGTAAGCAGGCACAGCTCGTATGATTAACTATGCAAAGTTTATATTTATTTTCCTTCGTTTAATATTATTTAAACATATCCTAGGTTGTATCACCATTTTTTGTTTTCTTAATTGCATCCTTAACAACAATATAAAATAAAATTATTCACATGTACCTAATTAGTGCGTCTATTTCGCGTGCTTGAGTAGGTGGCCATACTCTTGAAAACCCAGTCCTTTAATAAGCAATAGACAGTCAGCTTCACTTGATTTGTGATCCGGGTTCCTTAAGGTTTGGTTCTATTCCGTGACTCGTTTAATTTAATGCAGTCAGTCACTCACCACGCTGTACTAGGTTATAACATTGCATTGCATTAGTCGGGCCAGTGTGTATTCTGCGTTAGCGGAGCGCGGACGTACGCGCGTTGGCTCAGGGTCGCTCTGCGTCGCGTTCACGCTGACTCCTCGACCCTGGATAATATAAAAACTATTTATTGTAACCTAGTGATGTGACAGTTCTAGTGCAGTGCTCTAATGCCTTGCCACGAGTTTTGGTACTTAAGTGTACACGTCAAACGCTTTTCTAGTTTTTATTAAGCTTCATATGAGCAAAACACGTCTGCTTATGATTTGTTGTTTTGTTACCGTGACATCCGGGTGTAATTTTCTTTGCTTTATTAGATCGATTGTATGTACTACGATTGGTATACTTATTTATCTAAATACGGTGTAATTTTTATGATTTGTTCATTCTTGAAATGAAAAACATTGATGGTCAGTACAGGAAATGTATAACGCTCGAGCTTTTTCACAAACCATAGAGGGAGTATGTATTTTGACAAAATTAAATAATAGGTTATTATTGCTATTAAGTACGTTTATACTTTTAAGCCGTAGGTACCAGATGCACGAGGCACAGTCAGCGGGCTTTCGTTGCTTCTATAACTTGCGTGTTACCTTTTCGGACCAGGTACCGCGTCCCCTTTTTTTCTCAGCTTCTTTCAGCCTATTATTGGCAGGCCATCCTGTTTGGACCCGGACGTTATAGTACGATTACACTTAGAGTTATTGCCCCAGGGAAGCTGGGAACAGACATGTTAAGTAGGTAGTTCTCAAAACTAGTTACCTACCGACGTATAAATAGTTTTCTGTCATCAAGGGTTACTTACTGGTAAACCTTACCAAATAGCTAACAAATAGGTACCTAGATACTGTACGAAATCAAGCTGGTGATAAAATAAACATCAGCCAGAAGAAAACTGTTTATGGGCGGTTCTGGTTTTATTTGAGGTCAAACGTTTTGGTAGGTACTATCTCGTTTGATGTATTTTTATAGCGTTATCATAATCATCCCTTTTCTTTTATATGGGATAATTTAAGATATTTCATGAAAACGTTGGTAATTAATTAGATAACACGGAGGTTCTTATAAAAAACTACTTCTAATAACTTTTCGTATGTACATAAAACCAAATCTTTTTGTATTTTTTTTTTATCTCTATAGGTACATAGGTAGTTACCTATTTTAGTGGTTCCACTCTTAGCCTATTACCTACTTTAAACTCGTATAGGCCAGATACTTTTCTATTTCACACAACTTGAATTAAGTAGGTACCTCCCTACTTAACGATCGTTTCTATTCATACAAAATTAAGTTGATACATATCTAGAAGTAATGTATTGAGTACGTTACTATAATCCTCGTTCAGAAATGAGAAGGATGTCTTTCACCATTATTTTTACTTACCTTACTACTGCAACTGAATAAATCCGAAAATGTAATAGGCAAAAGTCTCTCTGCCTGAAAGAAACTTGCCTGTAGCTTCACTTCTTGCCCGTGTAATAAACAAACATGGTGCGTGACAGCTCCTTGTTCGCGAGGCAGCGCTCGTGCCAGAGCAGTTGTCACCGCGACAACAGCGGATCACGGCCTATTTACGCAACATTCTAGCCTTCAGCTCGTCTCCACAACTACTTGCATTATCTGAAATCAAACACCGGTAGGTACTAGCACTGTAAACATTTCAACACTCGCTTCAGAGAGCCTGAATTTCCTATAAATTTCATACAATGCTCTCCCACTTGACTACCCATGCTTACAACAAATCATGTCATCTTACATCTTTAAAACATGTTTAAAGACTTTCTTTCAAGCCATGAGCTTATTCCGAGAAAATCCATGTTAAGTAGTGTTTAAAAAGAACTCTCCGGCAGCACCGGATGTAACGACTTTCCGTACAAATTATACAACTTTTGCTGTAAATCATAGAATCCTACCTAGTGGCTTCTTCTTTTCTTGGCTTCATACTCATTTGACCATTGATACGGAAATTCTCAACTGCGCATATTAAACCAGCTTTGTGTTCAAAATTAACTTTATTATCTAACCAAATCGGTAATCTGTCAACCTA
Organism: Tortrix viridana; assembly: GCA_963241965.1. Classification (NCBI taxonomy): domain Eukaryota; kingdom Metazoa; phylum Arthropoda; class Insecta; order Lepidoptera; family Tortricidae; genus Tortrix; species Tortrix viridana. The sequence continues at coordinate 52,986,999 of OY725171.1, read as the reverse complement.
TATTAGCGCTAGTTTTCGCGATCGCCTTAAACACGACCCTGTATGTAGTTTCTCAATGTGTACAATCATTGTCATGGTCTTTAATTTTTTAATACTTCTTCCTATGAAATGAAAATGTCGCATAAGTTGACCCTTCAAATTGACAGACGCATCTTAATTTAATTACCTTATTGATTTATGATGTGCAAACAGAATTCAACTACCCTACCTACCTACCCTATACCCTAAGGTGGCAGACTTCATTTTTAGCAGACTGTACAACAAGGGTGCATACGTACCTACTAGTAATACATTTTAGCACACGTACACAAAACAATTGAAAAATATCATGTAAATACATTTTCTTTGTTAGATACTCGTGCATACTATGGTAGGTATATTATCTTTTATCAATTGATATTTAACTCTTATCTTACAACTGTAACTTGCACTCACCTGAATAGGTAGGTACCTATACCTATACACCTAATAGGTTTTATCAAAGCGTAGTGCGTCACTGTGGGTTATTCGAGTTTAATTTATAGGCAATTTCTCTTAGCGAATTTCGCTTGTTTATTCAAATGACAGGAAGAGTGCGAGAGCCGCTTGCTGACTGTTAGAGTGAGTGGAGTGTGTTCAATAAGCGAAACGCCTCCTCGGCACTCTCAATTGAGGTTAATTCGTATGAAGACGGGCCGGGGGATCACAAGCGCCCTGTATCATTATTAACTGTCTAATAATTTATATTTTCAAGTAAATTCAATTGATTTAAGAACTGAACTTAACCTGTTTACCTATTAAAAGTAATCAAGTACCTATATTTACTCAACCTAAAAACTTCATACCTATTTAACTTTCAATACTATCAAACCTGGACCCCTTTATTCGTTAAATTTCTTGTAATTATTAGATAAGATAGAAAGTAGAAGATTTTTTTAATCTTGTCAACGTATCTTGTTCATTGATATCCGTTGAAAGTGCTTCTTAGCTACACGTTTCTATCAAAATGTTGATAAATGTTGTTGTTGTTGTATAACATTGGCGCTCCTTACCGTAGTAAAGGGCGCAAATGTTATAAATACCAACATAAATTTGTCTATGTAGTGGTACTAGTGGTTCATATAGGACAAATCGTCAGATAAATTTCAATGGTTAGTACTAAATAATACAGAACGACGAATCGGATATAAAAAGTTTTGTTCGTGCTGTTTAGCTCCGGAGTCTTAAAAGAGTCAGCAGGTTACACCAAGGAAGGATAATAATATATAACTACTGAAACATTTTAGTCTTAGGCTTAACGACCTTATAAGCAAACATAAACTTTATGGTTATCCAGCCTTGGCTTTGGGTTCGGACAGAAAATAGTTCACTTGTTTACAGAACAAAGACAACGAACTCGTAAAATGTTTCTTACTAAACATTATTCAGCTGATGTCAAAGCGAGACAAGACTTTACATACAATCCACAGTGACACCAAAACGGTTCTTTTACATTTTCGAATTCCTATTAAACACATTCGCGGATGATCTTACAAAATATAGGAAATTCGATGTCGAATTTGCATATAGAATCGTCTGGAACGACGAAAACGTATCAGTATCGATATCGGATACGTAAACCAGTTGTAGCAAAAATTACCGTTGAAGATAGGAAGGTATCAATACAATAAGCATCGGATATTGTGTGTTTCACCGCGTCCGTTAAAACCGTTTATTAAAAATGGTAGTTATGCAAATTCCGGGAAAAAGGATAGAAATCGTCTGTTTATTCAGTGCATAGAAATCTCATTTACTTACCTAACAAAATTTGCTTCATGTCGGATTTGCATAATGAACTTTATAAAGAAAAAATGTATATTAACTGCTATTTTAATGTATATTAACGTTTATAATGTAAATAAAATGTATATCAGGTAACTGTAAAACATCTACAATCGCAGCGAAAGTTGTATATTTATCTATTTTTTGGTTCCACATCCGCCGGCACAGCGAAAGTTTTTTTACTTATCCTATCTAGTGCCTATCAAAACTATATTATTTAAAAATCATACACAAATTAATTCACAATATGGGCAGGTTTAAAGTCTTAAACAATATTTTAAAAGTGTAGAGGCGGTAGAGAAGTATATTTCTATTTGGATGTTGGAATCCTTCGGTTGGCACATGTTGGTCATTGCCGGAGCTGACTAAACGCGTTCATTCTTAATTGCTCATTTGCTACTATATTGTCACGGCGAATGTGTTTTTATTGTCAATTCTATTTATTTATTTAAGTGCTGCGCAATATCTTTTAGCTATTCTTTCAAATTATTTAGGTATTCGCGCACGATTTTTATTTTTTCTATTATTCTTGTGTATTAGGTTGTGAGAGGAGAATCTGATACCTATAAATTTAAGTAAACATTACCTTGGTACCTACAGGGGAACATTATTTTTATCATATACCTACAATCCGTATTTACTTAGCTTGACCATTTTTGACCTCCGTTCAAGATTTATCACTTTTGATACAAAACACGTCCAACAAGTGTTGCGTCACCGCCAACTGGCAAATCGACCTTGAGGAGTAGCGATTCTCGTGTCACACATATTATGTAGTTCCATCTCCCGCCTGCTAGGTAATTTTTTTACAGTTGGCATCCATAGTATACGATCACGAAATATATAAACATTAAGTATTTCCTTGGTAAACTACTGAACTTAGGTAAAACAAAAATATAAGTATAAAGCAAATTATAGTTTACGCAGATTAAAGCACGAACTATTATTTAAAAAAATCATCTAATTGAGTTTCGAGAGGTATTATCCTTTTTGCCCTTCAAAGGGATCAATGGTTAAGTACGGAAGGAAGCTCTACAAGAGAGACGCATTGTATCTATGTACCTAGTCCGGAAGCGTCAGCAACACCGGAGCCACTTCAACAAAGATAAGTCGGGGATCATACTGTTACAGTCAACAATTAACATTATTCTGCTGTGACGGTAAAACACGTGGTGGTCGCCACTGACTCACTTGGGAATATAAAGCGATAACGCAAAAGACCGCCTGATGGTCATGTACAACTTCACTTACTTATCAATTTACTTGTAAATGGCATATTTTTATATTTAAATTGAAAAAGTGTTATATTTACAGCATTTGTTTCTATAACTTTTAGTAGGATCTCAAAATCTTGAGTTATACGTTGGATTTAACATAAGAACTGACACCCATCTTTTTCGAACTCTCCCGATTCCAAACATGTCTTGCGAAATCTTGTGTCACCATCATCATTTCAGCCGAAAGACGTCCACTGCTGGACATAGGCCTCCCCCAAGGTTTTCCACAAGGACTGGTCCTTGCATCCATCGGTTTCCCGCAATCCTAACCACGTCGTCGGTCCTTCTTCTTGTGTGTTCCAAGCAATTTGGTAAAATTTAAAACGCTATGAGGTTAAAATTCCCTAATTCGGATGCGTTTCAATCAGACTAAAAATATTTTGCATAATTTCTAACGAAATGTATAATAATAATCTTTTGACATAAAATCATAATTTATATTTTTTTTACGAGTAGCATAACGGTCAAATGATATAACACACATTTATTATAACAACATTTCGTAGAACATTTATATGGAATAATGCCATTTGATATAATATACATTGAGTATAAAGCAGCGGAAGACCAGCGTTGGCTTCACAGCCAGCTCATGCTGAGCTGGGTCCGTTTCGCAACAATTTCCCACTATCTCTGTAATCTCTTTCCTCTTTGTGTTATTATTAATTATTATTTTAGTGTATTGTTGTTGTGTGCAATAAACACGTTTGCAATAATCTCAATGACTACTAATTTGCTAAATTAATTAGGACAATCTCAACTTGATACCTTAGGTTAGGTTAGAGCAGCGTCACGGCGCGTAGGGCCTTAACTACGCGGAATAGCAGCTCCGCCCAGCGGAGCTCCTTCGACTTTGTCGTACATTTCTTATTAAGCATTATGCTCTCCGTGCTTAGCTTATACCAAATGTATATTATGGATGTAAAACTTTATATGAGGTGACTGAGGTGATTTGTTTATTATCCCACTACTGATAATGTTTAGAAAAGTTATGAATTTTGTTGTTATGCATTTTGTTTTTATATCATTTGATTATAATACCGATCGAAATTATGCTATTCGTGTTATGCAAAATGAAAATTCGTGTAGGTATTTGTTAATAATAATAATGATAATTTGATAATTCATATCATATTGAAATTTTCAATCAATCTTACTGTTGGTTGGTAAAAGTAGCTCGTAGCATTAACATGACAATAGTAGAGAGAAGTCGGAGGTCACGCCAGTGCCCTTAGAACGGCTTTGACGTTACATCATACGTATGCAGTGCCAAACACAATGCGCCCTACCCACTCAGTTATTCGCATGTTTATAACCGTTATGTGCATTATTGAAACTATCGGAATCAACCTCTATTGCATTGCGATAACAACCTATCATTAAATCCGTTTATATAATAGATATATGTATTTGTGACCCGTTCCGTTTCATTGGGGTTTTGGTTGGACAAAATCACCGATCCGTAACGTATAGAGAAACCATAGATTGTATACTGTTGGAAACACAATTAAATAAGCACCCAGGGTCAAACTATATGTGTGAATGCGGAAAATGAACAAGGTATCCCATCAAAAACATAAAATGTACAAAAATGTCAAGTCGCGCAATGCTTCCATCGCATCGTAAGAAGATGTGAGATCTCATGTAAAGCCAAGCCTACATGTATTAAGTGTATTAATATTAGTATGTACTTACTCAAACTTGAATAAGTTCCTTACTATTACTATGGATTTATAGTCCGAAATAAATATTTTTAATTTGAATTTGAATTAGACATCTTTATTCCTATAATAAGTATAGTGACTTGGCAATCACACAGCAGAAATAAAGCGCTGCTGCGTGAAAATATCTTTTCAAATCGCTAATTAATCGGCTTTACATGAGATCTCATCTCTTTTTACGGTGGAAGCATTGCGAGACTTGACATTTTTGTACATTTTATGTTTTTGATGGGATCTCATTTCTTTTTGTAGGTAGTCCACCTTTATGACAGATTGTTTACATCAATATTAGATCAGATTGTTTACATCAATACAAAGTTACTTGTACAGTTCGTAAAATTATTTGTCATAGACTTTATGTGGACACGTGAATTAACCAACCGCAAAGAAAATGGGACTGAAATTTCAGGATGTTTCAGTTTTTCCTTTCTATGTGGGCTAAACACTACCTGAATGCAAATTTTGAAGTTTGTGTGTCTGCTAGAAGTACCTTGGAATTTTGATGATCGGTGAGTCAGGTGAGTCAGGTGAGGCAGTCATTGACAAAATTAAGGAACTTTGACTTGCGATAATTCTTAAACTACTGGTTCAAATTTTATGGAAATCTAGCTATGTAACACCCCCTTGGTCACTAAAAATTTAGGCTTCTAGCTTTTTCCAAAACGAAATTACAGGGGGTCGAAAATGGCCCGAATAGCTTCGGGAAAAGGATGGTACAGCCGTGCTTTTTTTTGCTTGACTTGGCAGGGGCACTACCGTGCCCCCAGATATTAGTTTCGTGTTAAATCATTGTCAAACAATACTTTCGCGGGCTGTTAGTTTAACCTGTTTTACAAAAATTGTATAGCGCCACGTCAGTCTGTTGTTCAGTCACCTCATCGAGCTCCTTGACCGCGTTATAGGTAGGTAATTAAAAAAATTAAGCCCATGACGCAGTTTTATGAGTTACCTCGCTACGTATCGAATTTCTATCCCGTCAAGTGTGCTCTTGTGCCGCTATAGTTGCGGGCCATGTGCACAACAGATGCGCCTTTGAGCCAGCCTACTGGTTTTAAATGTTGCTCAACCGCGATCCCTATTTTAAACATTCAATGGTAGATTATTACGTTTATTTTCGCAATGTAAGTATACTTGCTAATATTAAAATTGCTAAGGTAACATTCAATCAATGCCGTTGATGTAGGAAAATTACAGTAACGTTTCTTTTTATAATAAAATTCGCGTGTTAGAGCTAGTTTTATTACACCTAGTTTAACTGGATCGATGACATAAAGTATTTCATTAATATTAAATAGTTTTTTTCAACACACTTGCTCGTAAAGTGGCCCTTATGACCTTATGCAGCATATTAAACACGCGTGCTTTTTACTTGTTAACTCTTTCGGCGCGAGCGCCTCCTAGCGCGCTGCAATGCTCACACGCGCGGGCCTCACTGCGCGCTGCAACCCGCCCGCGCGCACATACATTTTGTTTCGTACTAAAAACCATGATGCACCCCGCGATGATGCATCGCGCGCCGTAGTACCGCACACTTTTTGCCGCCTCGAACAACAAAGGAATGGATGGCGTCATGCGCCGTTTAGAATAACCAAACACAAAGTGTTTATTTTCGGGTAAAAGAAAAAAATAACTTTTATATTTATTATTAAATTGTTTTTTTTTTTGGTGAAATGAAAAATTATAACTGTTATTTATGAATATGTGTTGGATTAGGTCCTTTTGTCAGTGTGGCAGGTGCAGATATATATGGGCACATGCATTGTTTTATTATAACCAAAATGTGGGAGCGAAAGCGGCGATGATAAAACAACCCTTTCTGCGACCTATATTTACTGATAACGATTTTCAACCGGAAATGGGATTTTACCCGCAATGAAACACCTGTGCGACTCACCTTGTTTAAGTTTACTCCGGTTTAAATCATTACGTACTAATTTAATTATTTTTTGTTTTGATACCGGCATCGGCATGCAACCGTTTATTGACAGCAATTGGAACTTTTGAACTTATTTAAACTTAGCATTCTCCAAATGAATGTAAAAAAAATAATTCCGCTCACTAATTGGTTTAATATTTATTGATTGGGCTATATGCAAATTCTAAAATTTACTTCAAAAATTGGGCTCTTAGAAATTATATAATGCATGATTAAAAGTTTAATTTAATAGGAAAACCTGATTTTGAATTAATTATGCTATCGAAATGGTTTTGTTATTGTTTAAGCGGCCAAACAATTGTAAAAGTTCATTATCGTTATTCTCTTTTTTTAAATTAAAATATTATTAAATAAGTAAATCTATATTCTTCTTAAAAATATAATAATAAATTAACTGTCTATAACTAAACTTGATCGATGGTTTTGTCATCAGCATATCAATTATTAAGTATAAAAATAAATAAAATAACACTTCGATAGCCTTTTCCGTTGTGAGAGAAGATTGAAGTGTAAATACGATCTGTTCCTAACTTAGTTTTAGCTATGTTTACTATCTATACTGGGTGGACGCTGGAGCAGGTAATTCGAACAATAAACATTTTTTTACCTGAACGAACCCTTTTGGCTTCGGGAATTCGGCTTGTCTGGTAGAGTGGGAGAAGGTACACTCCACCACCACGTGCATAAAATAGCGCAAAATACGACCAGTTAAGAAAATTACACAAACAAATAAGTTTTAACGAGCTGATAATAATATCGTATCGTCGCCTCTCCAGTGCTTATTGTTAGAAGCATTTTTATCCTTAGATAAGGCCCGTAACTTTCACTGATCAGATATATTTTGTACTCATACAAAGAATCCTACCTAAATTAACAGGATCTTCTCCATTGTTCTCAATAACAAAGGAAACCGCAACGTTGTGGTCAGGGACCGAAGATTTAATTTCACTTCATAAAATAAAAACTAATATAACGTTATAAACATATCTTGGTTTCTCTGATTATTGTATAGTGTTATCCACGAAGACGAGAACCGCGCGTGTTAAAGAAAAATCAACCTTGAGGCAGTTGCAATAACGTCTAATATCGTACAACGCGGATACTATTTGTTACATTTTAGACTCGCTTTAAAATAAATGCAGTACGCTCCGGCGCAATGAAGCACCGTGGTTATCATGGGATTTTAAAATGAAAATATGAATATTAAGTTTATTTATTTATATGAAAAAGAACTTTGAGGCCTACGCTTTCGGTTTGTCAAATAAAAAAGACAACTTTTAACCAAATACAGATAAATAATGATAGTCAAATTTCAAAGTAATATTTTTCTGTTTATACCCGGGAATAAACAAAATATATTTATGACATTACATTATTTACTTACCTATTAATCTAAATCAACGAAAAACTACTTAATTTTTGGGCAAAATAGTACATTTTCATGAACGTTTGTGATGAAGCACATGTGCATCATGCGCGCTCAAGGACCCGCAATCCCATGAAGCACATGTGCATCATGCGCGCGCGAGGGGGTGCAATCCCATGAAGCACATGTGCATCATGCGCGCCGAAAGAGTTAATTACCATTTAGTGTTTCGTTCCGGAGTCAAACTAGGAACCCTTATACGTAGTTTCGCCATGTCCGTCCGTCTGTCCGTCTGTCCATCTGTCCGCAGCTTAGCTCAGAGACTTAGTACCTACTAGAAAGCTATTATTTGGCATGAATATAAAATTGTCACGCCGACAAAGTGGTAAAATAAAATCTTAAAAAAAAATTTTTTTAGGGTACCTTCCGTACGCAATGTGGGGATGGTTTTTTTTCTCGTCTACCCCATGTTGTGGGGTGTCGTTGGATAGGTCTTTAAAAATATTGAGGTTTAGTGAAAACAGTTCTTCGATTAAGGGATTCGTTTAAACTGCTAATTTTTGTTAGAGTCAAGTGTCGTCCCCCCTCCCCCCACACACAGCCAAAACTACAAGTAATAAAATTCAGAAAAATATCTTAAATGAAAGCACATATAACGAATTTAAAAGAAAAACTATCATGACTTAAGTAGATTTTATTTGTTCTTGAGTTAAATACGATTAAAATGTTTATACCTACCGGAACTGAGATAAGATAACTTTAAATAGAAAATTTGCCAATAGGTTTTTGTGTTTTTTTGGAGATTGTTGTTTGTACTTGTAAGAATGGCGACGGAAGCCTACACTGAGCATGGTCCGACATGCTCTTGCCTGGTTTATAAATGTCAGCAAAGAGTTGTGACGTCTTAAAAAATAGTTAACATTGTTATAAATACATAAGCATTAAGTTTATCATATTTTTAATAATTGGCTGTTCGGCGCATTCGTCAGTGCCTCTATTTCCACCAGCGTGCGTATAGGTACATCTAACCACTAAAACTACGGCGCGCGCAAAAACACAATGTCCGTCGCCATGTTTTATGGATAAGTGTTTATAAGAGATTTTATTATTTATTCCTCGCAATTGCAAACGTCGCATGAAACGCGTGAGCATTGGTCATTACATTCTCGGCTCCATTACGCCCTTGCTTACAACTCGAGCTGCAATCCCGCCTCGGCTTTAATGACCAACTTAACACACTCATATCATAATGTAGGTACCTACTATTATTTAAGATGTGATGAAAAACAAGTATATAATTATACCTAAGTACATACCAAAACTGATATAAATGAAGCATTTATACCACGTGTAGGTAGGTAGTACCCGCATGGCATAATAATCGTTTCGTTGAGGTCATCGTTATTAGCAATGTTAATTGGTAATCCTTTTTGCGCAGATTCTTGTTTAAGATACCTACAACTACTTTTACAATATTATAGAAATCCCATCAATAGGTATTTCTCCTACTTATATGCAATGTTATATAAACGCATTGTTGACACCATCTCAAACTTTAAATTTGAAAATAATAATTATTTAAGTGTACAATTATAATTCGAGAGCATTATTATTTTAATCATCTCGTAGGTATGTTCTTAGACCTCGTAGCCGGAGGCAATGCTATGCAATCATCTATGTTTTGCCTCCAGATGCAGGGCAAAGTCAATTATTCAAAGCCCTCTACGAAATATGAATGAGTCTACAAGAAAACATTATTAATGGTATTACTATAGTTCTCAAATAATGACCAAAATTGTGCAGTTACTGAGATAATTAGGGTCAAATACAGCTGCTAAGTAATGGTTTTTGTACAGTCTGGGGTTTCCACATGCGTACGGCGATGGATGTATTTGAGAACAGTTGATAATTACAGCGCGCTGATTGTTCCGCCAAACAATCGATGCCGATACACGCAGTAGACGTGCATTGCGTACTCGCATCGTCGACCGAATCGACAACGAGATGATCGAGACTTGAAGAAGTACCGTTAGGGTCACGATCTCGTTACAAACACGTGCCTTATTTTAATATTTACTGATTTTAGTTTTTACGTTGTTGCGACACATTAATTAATTATTGGGGCTATAATTAGTAAAACAAAAAAACGCCTAAAACGATTGGGATTTACAAATTTTTTAAAAACTTTTCATTATATAGGTATCACACGTTAGTTTGTTTGCTGCAACTATTTTCTACCAGCCAACATATTATAGGTGGAAATAGAACCTGACTTGACTTACTTTGCCTTTTGTTTTCTTTCGGTTTGGAGACCTAGAAGGTTTTCGTATTAAGAGCGTCCTCACTGGGAGCATTCTTACCCGAGCATTTGTAAACGAGCAATAATTTCAATAATTTGTAAGCATTGTACGCTCGGCTCAACGTCCACACTACTTGAATATTCGACGCCGAATGCTCATTACACGCGAATGCTCTCAGTGGGGACGCTCCTTTAGGTTTTAAGAGAAAATTCTTTGAAGGAATTGGCTTTAATGGCCTACCTATATCTTTACCTTCTTGCCATTGAATTACATTTAATTTTTTTAATTTATTACAAATCAATATTACATCTATAAAATGCAACTAATATAACACTACAAAATAAAAGTACAAAATATTAAAAAAAAATAACAAAAAATAAAACCGTCTTTAAAACCCACTGAAAAGGGTTAAATAAAGACCGGCCTCCCGGGAATTGCCTATTAGTTTAGCTTCATATTCTTAATAAAGAAACCTTATTGCTGCTGTCAATCACTTACGACTAAGGAGTTCCGGTGGTCATCTCTGGTCTTCATCATCAGTTCCTCTTCACTAAGGGGTGCTTTTGGAATGCACATTTTTAAGGTCTTACAAGAAATACCAAAATCGCTGTAAAAGTGCCTATAAGTTTTTAGGAGTTCACTCGATTTCTCATGGATTCCAACATCAGATTCTTATTTGGTGTCAACGGGACCACGGCACTGTGGGAAATGGGAGTTACACTTATGGGCCAAATTTCTCAAGCTAGTAAATAGTGTCGCTAATATTACTCATTGATAACGATATTGTTTTGTATCAAAAATTGGTACGTCACCCTCTCAGAAAGTTAAATACCTACTCTCAATGCGATAAATAACCGTTAAGTCAGTTATCAGTTGAAATCACATAAAGAAAACCATTGTGAACAGAATGGTTATGTTTATTTACAAACCGTCAGCATCAGAACGTCGGCAAACTCATTGAAATGTTACGAAATGACCGTGAAACTAAAATATTGTGCGGAGAACATCGAGTACTACGGTCTCTGTAAGTAAAAGGTCGTTGATACGAACGGGGCGCATGCAGTGCGTTTGTGTGAGGTGAGGGAGAAGGACAGCATAAACATTGCTGCTGTCCCGCTCTCTATTGCAACTACGGTTCTCAAAGGGTGGCATTATAATACAGGTGCATGGGATCATTATGCTCACGCCTTTCCTGTCTACCAAATCAAAACCAGAAAATGTTGCTAGTTTCTACAGATAATTAATATAGGTACCTTGGTGGTGACTGTGATGAGCAACTTTGTTTAGTTGTAAAGTCTTTCAATAAATATATCTTTTATTTGTCTCCAGAAATTTAAATCACGTTAAACGGACAAAGAAAAATAAATAGCTACCCCTGATATTGCTGAAAAAAATACTACCGGCAAGTTTTTTAAACTTTGAGAAATGTTTAAAAGAAATAGGGGACTGAGGGTTAGCCTGCCCCGGCCCCTTCGTTCGAGACGGTCGCTTCGATTGACGGCAGCTTGCCTTGGTTATAATTTATAGCTTAACCCGTATTACGATATCATGACCTACCCATTGTTTGAATAAGGAATGCATGATTAGCGCCAGACGATTCTTACAATGTCCTTACTATTACGAGTTTTTATAAGCTATAGGCCAAGCGTAATAAGTCTCTAATGTATACCGAATCTTCGAAATCGAGGAGTGGGTTAAAGCTCATTGTATAAGTAATATTAATATAAGGTGCAGAATGAGTCATACCTTTATAACAAACCGGACGAGATAACTACGACATAAGCACATACTTGCATCTTCCGACTAACACATGGCTGGTTTCGATTAGGATTCCTCAATGGTATTTACTGGGTTGTACTTTTAAAGTAAGTTAAATTCGTCATTGATAACGAATGAAGAAAACTGGCATATTTTCAGATCATATCTCTTGATATAATAAGTATATGACATTACATATATTGTAAAATGGCTTATAGTTGTCCAAAAAGCGTGATAAACTCGTAGCAAAGCGAAATTTAGAACAACAACGTGGCTAGATTAACCCAAATACTAGAACTACATTTTATTATTATGTACTCGAAGTTCTAAATTAAAATACACAAGTGCCCACAGTTACGAAGTTAAAGTACTGGTGAATGATACATGCATCTGTTATAGATAAGAATAGTTTATTTAAAGCTGGGGTAGTAAAGGGTATAAGGCAATCTGTGTGTCAAGTGGCAGCACTATGTAAGAAGATTCTATCTATAATGTTAAAGCTAAGGTCTTGATGTATATTGTTTTAAATAATTTTAACCTAAATCGAACACGAGAACAGATCGATTTAAAGGGTGTGAAAGGGATACATAAATAGGTGTACTTATTTAACTAAGTATTATGTAAAGTAACGGTATGAAACCCATTTATTGAGGTAAAGATATTTGTGCTCTGAAGAAAAAATATCTGCCCTAAATATTATGTGGAAAATCGATTGCTTCATTTACGCCATCAATGTTTTTCGATACCTAACTTAACCGAAATTACGCTTGAGTACCTAGACTCGCTGATCGCAAGGTTATGAAGACTGATGCAGTGTTTTCCAATTTTACGCTTTCTAGGTGATAGGCCGGGTCGTGCTAACTTTACGCAATACGTGTTTACGGACAATAATAGTGTCTAAGCCTAATTCTAAACCTACACAGTTTAATACTCAGTAACAATATGTTCATCAGTGTAAGGAATGTGTTATTATAAATATGGCGGTAACTACTTCGCCGACTTATCATGGTTCACCAATACATGATGGATTTGCTACGATTCGTGCACCAAGAAGTCGAATTAAAATAAGAAATCTAGTTGAACCAAATCAAACTGTCAACCTACCTCAGCGGCATTCAGAGTACTTTACCCTCCAAAGAACGCCCAAAAATAATTTTCTAGACTGCAATATTGGCGTACAGTACGAATCTAGTAATTCAACTAAAACCTCAGATAAAACATCCAGATTCAGTTTTTCAGAACCGATTTATGATAGAGCATCTCTTGAAACAGCAAACAGAAATTCTCCAGTGAAATATGTAAGCGGGCAACAAGAAGTTCATTATGATTCAATAGACATCAGACTTCGCGGGCGCTTGAAAAGCTTAGAGTGTACGGGAGAGCAGGACGTAAGAGGTGGCGAAAAAATTGGTATCGCCGGCTTAAATAACGGAGAGCGGCAATCTTATAAGCGACTCGCACCTAACCAGGACGGCACCGAGCTGCATTCCATACGCACGGATACTACCGGCTCGTCCATTGACTGCAGAAGAAGTCATAGCGACCGGGATAATTGCTCAGAATCCTCCTCGTACCTGACTGATAATGATAGGCCTATATCGAGTTACAGTGATAATTCCACTATACCGTCCACCGACACTGAAGATGTGCTTAAAGACTTGCCGAACAAATCGAAATTTCACAGATCTCCTCAAAAATTTGCGACTCTTAACTTACGAAGACCGAAGTCGATTGACTTGAAAACAACTAGTGTTAAAGACAATCCGTTTTACGGAAGTTTGCAGCGTAATAGAATGGGTTACCATTCGGAGCCTAATACGCCTCTTACTGGTGATAATATTAGTTTAAATGACGAACCTAGTATTATAAATGAAGTTCACCACATTCCAAGAATGCCATTGCAAATGAATAGAAATGGTTTTAAACGATCGGTTAGTGAAACGAACGGATTTACTAAACGCCTTAACTATAGGCATTCGTTCAGTGCCGACTACAAACCTTATACTATTATTAAAAGGCCACACAAGTGTTGTGAGTGTGTAACTGGGATACCAGCAGATGATCACGATGAGGAGTCGCAGTCCCGGCCGTCTTCCAGAACTCTAGGCACTTTGTATGAATCGCATGACCCGAAAGTTGGGTGTCAAACCATCTTACGTTCCAAACCGCCTGTTCCATGGTGGGAATTGGCGATCAAAAAATCGCGTTACAAGAGTTGCCCAATTTTAGAAGAGGTAAGTGCTTTTATGTAATTTCCTTTACCAGCTCTTGTCGTATATCTAATTGCCTCCACGATGTACCCAAACTGCATAGGTACTTTCATTCACTCAATGTGAACAATATTTTCATGACTTCATTTTCAAAAATAAGCGTAGGTAATTCTTGAGTTAATCACGTTAAACGTTAATTAAAAAAAGAAAGGGTGTGTTTATGTGGTTTTCCCCTTGTGTTTCGTGGTGACGAGCAATGGTTATACTAAAAACGTATCACATCGAAACATCAGAGAGGGATAAATTTAATGGGTGACATTGCATGTTCACCTTATGGGCAAACGAATAGGGGGAGTTCCCCTTTATTGATTTGGTACAATATTTTATTTTTATTTTACGCTCCATTCTAACTAAAACTGAAATGTGGTTCGTACAAAAAACATTGTTTATTATTTATCAGACCCAACTATTAGGCCTCTCGATTGAGAAGAATGATAGGTACCTACTCAGATAGCGTAAACTCAAAAGAACGTATTACGATACAAATAGGTAACACAAGTGGAGTAAGTATGTTTCATGCTTTTCTAAGAAATCTTAAAAGCCATTAAGAGTAATTTGTTATTTTATTTATAATCATAATTAGTTATACCGTATAAAATGTTCTTTTTAGTGATGTAGTATTTTCATATAAGTATTGAAAATAGTTCCCTATAATAATAGATTTGAATTAATCATAAATCAAAAATGAAAAAAGGCCCTTGTCAAGCGTACCTGTCTTATATCTTTTGTTATACGTTTTCGCGCGTTAGGTACCTGGCTACCAAAAGATATACCATTAAGACAAGTGTTGACTTAACAGTTCCCTCGCTCATTCGCTGTTTTTTTATTGATGATCGTAACATTGATTCCCACGGCCCACGGCAACTTTTATTTTTAATTATGTTATTTAGCTCCTGTTTTTTTCTAGCGTAAATAAAACAGAACGCCGGCCACAGACAAAAATATTTAAACGAGTAGGAATTTATATAATTATTGGCATAGGAATGACTTACATAAGTGACATGACACTGCTAAAGTATCTTTTTGCGCGTAATCCACTTACCTACATAGTTTGTAGAAATTATTAGTACCTATCGTTAATCTTAGTATCTAAATCTAAAACAAAATAAACTTAAAAAGAGTACCTTAATGTAGAAATATATTTAAATTTATTTATCTTTCAAATGTTTATTTTTACAAATCAATAATTCTAGACATTTCTGTGTAAGTGAGACAATTCGTGTGGGATGTGATCTCCTATAAATTGATGTGTGGGTGAAGTGAATCGGACTGAGTTGCCCGAGACCTTGCACGCCATTTACTCAATAACAGTCATCTACACGGCATTTCATTGATTATCAAGTTGTTCAAACCCTTTTGGGCTCCAATACCAAATCACTACTAAGATTCACTACCAAGTCTCAAGACGAAGGTGTAAATTAGGACAGAAACGTAAGATATCTCGTTCACCGGCCGGCGACTCGGGTATCCTCTGAATCGTCAGCTCTGTGGCGCGCCCGTCGACCACGACACACTTTCCTAACGCAGCCGCATCCGCTTCTTACTGAATACATTTAACCCCATCTCAAAAGATTGGTTCACCTCTAAAACTAAACCATTAAAGAAAAACCGGTCAAGTGCGAGTGGGACCCGCGCACTGAGGGTTCCGTAAGCATTTGGTCGGTTTCAGTATTTATTGTTTTTCTAAGTATAGGGTTTGTTCTGAAATCATACTAAACTTGACGCTTGTATATATGTATTACCGTTTTTACGATAGAATGAATACAAAAAAAAACCTTGAAAAAAACGTTTATTGTATAGGGAGGGATTCCCCTTATTATTTTACTTTTTGACTTTTTTACTATTTCTTAGGAAATCACATCATTCAGCAAAAAAATCAACGGGCTATCTTTTGCGGTTCAAAAGATACAGCTCTTTAAAGTTAGGACGGACGGGCAGCCTAGGCTTAGTAATAGGGTCCCGTTAGGCACCCTTAGGACACGGAACCTTAAAAAAGAGGTTTAATAAAACCTAAAAAAATATTTAGAAACTGAATCATTTTTTTTGGTCCTACGAAAAATACGCAACGTTTAACATCGGAATTCGTAGTCAGGGTCAATTAACGAGGAACTTCGATATTGAACGCCCTAATAAGGAAGAAAACACAATAAAAACGTAAGATTTTTTTATTAACCGACGTCTACTATTATTTTGTACGAAGCAAGCCTCGTAAAAGGCACCAAGTTGCCGAGTGGGCCTCAACATAATAATATGACGAATAAAATGTAGTATACTTGGATTTCGTTATCGATTTTATTGTCATTGTTCACATGTTTTTACAGAGTTATGGAATTATAAAAATCGATGTCGGTGGTGCCTCACCTTGATACGGTTCTGTCCCATGTAAACGAGGCTTTACACCTATACTTGTGACAATAAATATAAATGAAGTTTTAATTTCATTTGCTCGTGTAACACGCAAGTGTTTTTGAATAAACTCTAAAGTGACGTCAATGAACTGAACTAATGCAAATGAACTGAAATATGAAACAGCGGTTATTGCGTGAAAGTCGGAAGCGTCTCATCACTCGTATTCACGTACTCTATCCAACTGGCATAGGTACATTGTTGGATGACTCTGTTGTCGTTGTTATAGCACGTAATCACTTATAATAAACCAGCTTTAGTCCGCGACTCTGTCTGCGTAGAAGTCGTTTATCGTGTATCCCACGGGAATTACTAGTATCAATTTTTCCGGGTTAAAAACAATCCAATATCCTTCCTCGGGACACACTACATATCTCCATACCAAATTTAATCTAAATCGGTTCAGCAGTTTGAGCGTGAAGAGGTAACAGACAGACGACAGCTACTTTCGTATTTATAATATATTAGTAGGTATTGCAACGACAGTCGAGCACTATTTCCATTAAGTATGTACAGTCAAGGGCATTAATATCTATACAGTCATCGCGTCAAATATATGTATACATGAACCTTATTGCCAGTGTCATAAAAGCGTATAGATATTTTTGTGATTTTGGGAACGTATATATATTTATGCCCTTGACTGTACAGTTAAATAAACATATTAATCAGATTCGCTACTGATTGACTGCCAACGCACATACTAAACTACTGAAGTAATTATGATACTGAAGTATTTAAAACATTATATTCCCATACAATACAATACAAAAAACATTCGATTATCACTTAAATTATATTACTTTGAGCGCTGCATCTGAAATGTACCTACCTAACGACTGCTTTCACTTCCCCTTCCATTTCACTGAACTGTTAATTACTAGTGATATTGCATACCTATACCAACTAAAGAATTGTATGCAAATTGCACATTAATAGGCAAAATTTTAATTAAAGGACTATTCTACTTGCTGTAGAATTCAATCAATTAATTTGTATTTTTACTAAGGTTATTGTCCAGCAATGGCCGCTCCGTAACTGCTTTTCCTCTTTTCCCTTTTCGTCCTTGGCAACGCAAATCATCATATCAGCCGAAAGGCGTCCACTGCTGGACATAGGCCTACCCCAAGGGTCTCCACGACGGCCGGTTTTGTGCTACTCGCATCTATCGGCTTCCCGCGATCTTCACCAGATCGTCGGTCCACCTTGTGGAAGGCCTGCCAACACTTCGCTTTCCGGTCTGCGGCCGCCACTCTAGAACCTTCCCGCCCCACCGGCCGTCGGTTCTACGAGCAATGTGCCCCGCCCGCTGCCACTTATGGTTCGCAATTCGCTGGCAACGCAAATACATCAATATAAATAAGCTATTTTAGCTCACAAATTGACTTGAACAATTTCGAATATATAGGTCGAGTAATAAATGCTGGTTTATTACATTATTGTTGATCGTCGAGGAGGTCTAGACTCCCTGATAGGTCTCATTAAGCCCTCAAAGCGAGGCTGCATCCACAGCTGTCGATTAATAATTGGCTGCCACCTGTCTCGCGCTTTTTTTACCATGCATTTCCCATTGGCATGCGCTAAAGGTGTCCTGCGTAGATCCATCCCCGGCGCTCGGACGATGTAATTGGCTTGGCAACATGTTTGCCAACAGGTGAACTACCCTATACAGACATATTTAATATATTCACACAACAAATAAAACAATATACCCGTACCTACGTGTCAATACAATAAAAGTGGCTTCACCGAAATAGTACTCAAAGTAGCGGCTGGGGATATAGACATTATGTAAACGATGATTATATGCGCATACGTTAGCAATGTATCCCTATTTACGTTTAGGGAACACGTTCGTTGCCCTCTACTGCCACGTATTAATTTCGCTGAGTGCGTTCCTGTGACGTATTAAACAAAGCTTCCCGTGTCCAGCGACCCACGCCCACTATTACCGGCCTATAAAGCAATTTAATTCTATGACTCACTCTTTTAGTCCATAAAATGTTTACTTAACGTCGATCCCCTAACGTCCGCCGTAAACGTCAATGTAATTTTTATGTAAGTATGATAAAACAAACGAGGTGCGTAAATTCACTAGCAATATTCCAGAAAATCATACTTAGGTACTTGATAGTATTAAAAATTAATGTTTAAAGTACTCTCAAATTATACCTACTTACATATATTTATGCAAAATAAACTAATAATTTATGTATGTATACACGAATAGGTAATTTAAATACACAAAGAAACTATAACAGCTTCTGAAATGAAAGATCATAATATTGTGAAATGCGCGGACATAGTGTCGCACAGATTTTATGTCAAAATGCATTGCAATACAGTGTCATCGATACGATACACGCGTTATCGATCGCGCTTACACCGGTAGAGCAATTTAAATCATTATGGAGGTGAAGTAGCTTGCAGCGTCGCCGTGCCGAGTAACAGAGCAATCTCGTCCTACAACTAACCCATTAAAAATATCTGTGCCGGCTTGTGGTCATTTCTGATTACCGGGAGACAGAGCTCAGGATGTTGGTCAACTAGTTGCAAAGAAACAGTCATTATTAAACATACTTATTCTAAATGGTTTGCTTCCAGAGTAATGAAGCGTACCCATACGTTATCGTGGATATAGGGGTTAGGACGAGTTTCTTAAATGATTAGGTGTTCATGTTATTTTAGGTACTTAGGTAGGTTATGTCGTTTAGTAGGTATTTACGTAGATACAATTTTAGTACATTACCTCTGATTCTGCTGGAAAGTTTCGTCGACAATAATCTGACCGCCTATCAGATATTGTTATTATCACATAGGTACTATAAAGTTCCAGGAACTGAGTAAGTAGAGAACAACAATAATGTGTTACTGAGAATATTAAACGAATTTTTAATACCGCAGCCGCACCAAGGCCACTCAAAAGCAGAATGAAGAAACTGTTTTAAGTAATTAACTAATACGTATAATACTATAATTGTATTCATAGTATTATTATTATTTTTTATTAAATGAATGAAATGTTGCAGATTTATGATGAATTGTTTCATTTTTATTACTCAAGGTTTAAAAAGCGGACGTCGGTGTACTTACTCCAAACAATTGTTGCCTAGGGCATATTTATTTTGATTGGAGAGCAAAATAAAACAAATTGACTATGCAAATTCATAAAATTCTATTTTTAAACATAATTAATGTAAATTGAAAACTTTTCTTTTGTTGCAGGCGCACGTGGTTTCCGCTTTTGAGCAGAGCCTCTCAAATATGACGCAGAGGTTACAGTCGCTCACAGCCACTGCTGAGAGAAAGGTACCTAGTCAACAATTTTTTTTTACTAACTTTACATGTAGTTAGTGTCATCGTGCCCACTAAACGTATATCTTGAGCTGTTTTCTTACTTAGTTGTTATTTATTTTTATATTCATTTTTATTTCATTTTTTAGATACTATAACATGTTGAACATCGAGCATTTACAAATTGGGATTACGAGTATGCATGATTTTTTTATGCTTCAATAAAAAGTCATTCATGTTACAAACAGTAGAGAAAAAATAATTTTTGAATAACTATAAAATAACCAAAATATAAGCCATTAAAGATTTGATTATATGTATCTCTTTCTAGCAAAATATAATTTAACATGGGGTTTGGCCGTAATCCACGCTGACGTCACAGTCGGATCTCTCTGTCTAATTAGTAGTTTTTAAATGCTTATATTATCCGTCTTTAGATTTTAATTTTAATTTCAGTTTTTGCCATCTCTTTTACGGTATTTTCATATTTTGTTAAGAAATGCGACAAAAATAATTCATGCATGTTCCTTATTAAGGTTGTACAAAATACACTTAAATGGTAACAACAATAATATTCGAAAGAAAATATGCCAAACCATTTTAAGGCATATTTTCCTTCTCATAATAATTATGATATTTTGTTTTTATTTTTTAATCAACAAAACAGCAACAAAAAGTTACTTCAGTGTGGTGCATCTTAATATCGAGTATGTTTCTAAATAATACAATTTTCTTTCACTAGCTATACAATCGTAAACAATTAAATGTTATGCAGGATTCGGAACTCACCGAGTTACGGCAGACAATCGAGCTACTTCGGAAGCAATCAATTCAGGCAGGCCTGACCACGGCGCACATGCAATCGATGGGCATAAGAGCCGACGGAGTCAACGTAACTGGACAGGTAAACTACACTATTACCTCAATCCTAAATACTTTCTCAACCAACTGAAACCGTCTTAAATGTAAGCAAAATACAACCATGACTGATGCTAGAAAGCTAGCACAATAAGAAATTTCAAATAAGGCAACGAGTAAGGAAGGTCGATGCATTTGCATCAAATTAACCATCAATGGATCCGTTCCCGATCAACTAAGTAAAATAGACAAGTGACAAGACATACGAGTAACAAACTGCTACGAGCACTGTAACATCAAATAGAGCCGAACAATTTTCTTAGACTGATCATTATGCGGCTCGCTATTCAGTGTTGCAAGACTCATGTCTATTTGCATGTATAAATACAGATGGTAATAGAAAGGCAACTATCAATCTCGATGGTGTTTTTTGTAATTGTTAAAAAAGTCGTCGACGAGCCTTAAATGTATCTCTGGCACGGTCTTACATACAGGTTTTGCAACTGGGCAAAATTTCATTGGGACGCAGTGACTCCACTGTTGAAGTAAAATCCAGGTGGCACTGCGATCGAGTGATGCAAAACATAACCTACATTTTTCGATTTTTGAAATCTAGCGAGTGACGTTACGAGACGTTGGTTTTGTGTACATTTAGGGTTCAATGCGCGTGTTTCACGCATGCGCGACTTTAGTCATCTTTGTCGCACCGGGTATCTCTCGATCGCAGCGACGCTAGCGGCCTGGAACGTTAAGAGGCCCACGTTGAAACCCAGAGTTGCAAGACCTGTATGTAAGACCGTGATCTCTGGGGTTTCAAGCGACGCGTGTCCCCACGCAATACGGTACGGATCTTCGTATCTGGGCCTTTATTCCACTTAAGCCCATCTTGCTTCTATATCGTAATCATAGCGTGGTCGTTATGACAGATCTTGCTGTCAAGTGAATAAGAGCCGTCATAACGTCAACAATATGATCACGATATCGAAGCGAGACGAGCTAATACAATGTGGAATAGATCTATACACTTATGGTCGCTAGAAATCGCTTAGAAAATCACCAATAAAGTTAGGTGCGTCTTAGACCTCGTCGGCCATCTTAGCGCTTGTAATCCAGAAAACCATGATGTCTCACTGAACACGAAAATACAAATTGGTAAAACGCTGGTTTAAGGGAAAAGAAAAGGATACCCGAATGAAATACACGTCTGAGTTATTCGAGTAGGTATTCGCCTGTGTTGGAAACCCACGTCCAGTGGTCGGTTTAGTCGTACAGTGTAACGAAAAAGACTAACTAGTTGGCGCCATTAAAAATCATGTGGATGGTTTTCAAGGCGATATTCACAGAATACGTCCGACCATTCGTTGCCAAATCTCTGGAGAGGCCTTTCAATATGACGTCTCCTTGACGTGACTTTGTTGTATCAGGCGTTACCGCCGCAAGAGGCTACACCGCCGCAAACGCAGTCGTCTCCCCAGCGAGTAGTGCACACCGGCAACGGAGCGATCACGCGCCATCTCTCCACGGACAGCGTGTCAAGCATCAACAGCCTGAGCAGCGGCTCGTCGGTTCCACACGACAAGAAGCACAAGAAGAAGGGATGGGTAAGTCCTAACAAGATTCGTTTGTAGGCATTTTGATCCCGCGCATAAAAAAACGTATCCTCTGCCGTATATCATTGGATAGATAACACTTGAGAAAACTTATCTTCGTCTCATGTTATTATCAATTACTTGTGTTATTATCGACTAAGTAGGCTTTATTGTTTTTAAGCTATAGGCGACTAAAATGTTTATACCTACTGAAAAGTTATCTTAGCACCAAAGTAGTAGGTAGGTAATAGTAGTACTTTTCGAAGTTATGGTAGAATAGTGTGATGCGAGCAAGTTGCAACTTCGTGTAAAAGTCAGCTTTCAATGAATCACACACACCTAGCTGGTAAAAGGAAATGCGGGTAGCTCGTTCTCCTTGTAAGCGCACTCACTGTTTACACTGGGTTATTATTATAATAATAACCCTAGAGCAATGCTTGTACAATAAAGTAAACAACACTACGTGTCCCTATGTTAGGTTTTTTAGATATATTTTTCATATTATGCACTATAACATATAGCGCTATGCTCAATAATGATGAAAATTGCCTATTAATTTAGTTTACCTTAGTCGAAAATATGGTAACGGCTACAAAACCTACACTGACTACGGGCCGACGAGAAAATACTATTTTCAGGCCACGGCTAAGACTTAAACTAGTTGTGGCCATCTCCATTTTTCTTGTTGATTAGTAGATAACTTTGTTGTGAGGTCAATTCGGTAGTGTTTATAATTTTAAGAAGGATACCTTATTATGCAAGATATACCCGAACAACATTATTCAGATTTGGAACTACTAAATAACGTTCTATATTTTATTGACAGCTACGGTCATCGTTTACCAAAGCCTTCTCCCGGAATGCGAAGATATCGAAAACGGCGAAGCACTCGTCCCTCGGGCAGTTGTCGTCGCAGGACAGCTCGTCCGGCTCGCACCACTACGACGACCCGCACACGATCCGCGAGGGCAGCAACGAAAACAGCCTGGAGCACTCCCACGAGGCGCTCGCCGAGCCCAAGGACAAGCCCGCTGGTCCACCGACAGTTGAACCAACCAAAGGTTAGTCTCGCTAACTTTCAAGAGTACAAAGCATCATTCATTCATCATCAAGATATTACATGTAAGTTACAGTTTTCTTCTTCTGGTGGCAATTACTGAAGGGTGGCAGGATGGTAGAGGCGTTAAATAAAATACAGTAAAGGATAGGTTAACGTGTCTCGCGGCCGAAGATGAAAATTTAAAGACAGATTTAGCGAAATACTAGTAAGTTGAAAAGAAATGAGTAAGTAAATTTTTAATCAATAACTTACTTCTGCGATACGGAAATTACGTATACGCAAGAACACTTCATGTTATAATAATTATAATGTTCATTTCGGCTCGGTCTTAACAATAATTTTCCAGACCACAACGCTTCTAGGCGCCAGTTAAGTCAGAGTACTGAACAGTAAGTGTTTATCACGCCAGTTTTAAAGGTAACCCAACAATTTTGACTTACCATTCACCTACCAACGGTTCGCATTAAAATTAAATTATGTTTTTTTTTAAATTTATATTCCGGCCTTTACACAAACGCGTATATCGGCCTAAATTATGTTGCGAAGATGTAATTGTATGGCAAGAGAGAGGTAAGGTCCATACGATTACAAAGTCAGGCCGTGCCCCGCGGTCACTTCACTATTAAACAAATAATACGGTTTGCGTCCCTGTTAGGTAAACAATAGCCAACAAGGTCTCATAGTGAAATTAGGTTGGCAAAGTGAAAGTTTAGTGCGAGAAGTTCAATTTAGCATTATACGATATCCATGTTTGTTTTCATGAGAATTGCTTTCTACCTTTTTTTTTTTCTTAGTTCTTTATTATTTTGAGCATAGGTATTTAGGAAACATGGTTAAGATTTGGTTAAGATGCTATGCTACGCTACTTTTGAGTCTAAGCTATGCCTTAACACAATCGGCACCGCCATTCTCATCAATGGCGTGTCAATACATTTGTAGATTGCGAATGTTTTAATAAATAGTGGTTAATAGGACGGGTTCCTTAGAGTAGACGTTCTATTAGGGCGTTTTAGTTATGGTAGAGGACATTTTCATTGACATTTAAAATGTTAATAACACGAATAAACTGTAAATGTCATAGGCAACATAAATGTATTTATGGTAAATTATTTAATATATATATAACTATTCCATGAACGCGTGGACTTTATAGTAATATAACAGTCATCACATTAATTATAATTCTTATAATTATCGGTCGGCCATAAATCCTAACAATGCTTTACAATGTTTGTATTGTTACATTTGTTAAAGATAAACCCGAAGAGGCCGGCCTCGTGGTGGAGCTGAAGCGGCAACTGCGAGAGAAAGACCTGGTTCTCACCGACATCAGGCTCGAGGCGCTCAGCTCTGCTCACCAGCTCGAAAGCCTCAAGGACACCGTTATCAAAATGAGGGTATGTATACTTACTACAGTGCAGGTAGGTACGAGTAGATGAGGTAGATATGTCTTTAGTCTCATTAGAGCGTATCAGAGCGAATTTGACATTTATAAAATTATAACAGTTAAAGCAATAGCACTTAAAATTTCACCGGAGAGGCACCCGGATGGCGAGTGGTAATCTGGGTCTTGAAGTGATACCGAACCCCCCCGTACTGGCTAATTGAACCCCTGACGGATTGATAAAACGTAAAAATTTTTGACGATGACTTCAAGTCAGCCTACGAACAAAACCAAATTATGGAGAATAAAGACAACCCTAAGATGCCCTGGAAAACGGTAAAGTCTATATGAGACCTCTAGAAAATCCGGTGACACTAATGAACTGACCAGAACTCGTGGCTCAGTACAGTAATGTCTAAATGCTTGCAATAAATACTTACTTTGCATCGGTGCAAATTCACGTTCAACGCGCGCTTACTCCGCGTACGGACGTGTTTTACTGTTGCTTATCGCTGGGTTTAATCGTGTTTAAAGATGGTGCAGTGTAAGAAATGCATACGTGCATATAAAAATTAAAGTAGCCCGAAAGCACAATCGGCCAAGCTAAATATTACAGACATTGCAGCATTGTTAAAACTAGTGCTGAGGCAGAGTTAACCGAGGTCAATAGCAAACTGAAAATTTTATATAATCTGCAAAAACAAGTTCTAGACCTTATCGACTCCGTTGATTTCTATGCGGAGAAGTATCAAGGACTAGATTTCACGGAAGCTGCAAAAAGGAATATTAGCGCACCTGAGAACCAAAACGTAAACTTACAAAAAAATAACGATGCACCGAAAGAAAGAGTTGCAAAATTGGAGTTGAAAGACCAGGAAATAAATGTAGAAATTATAGAATTGCAACAAAAAGGTGAACACACTTTGCAGGTTGTAAAGTAGTTGCTCAAAAGTTAAATATAAATCCCACCCATATTGATGAGGAAAAGAGGTTAGGTCGAGAAAACCAAAATGTTTTGTAATACAAATATAGTCTGTATGCCAGGTGCTAATAAACTAAGCGAGCTGTCTCAACATTGGTTAGTTGTCTAATTTTCCTAACGGCGTAAGCTGCCGAACTTAATTTGCCTGCTATTACTGCTATATGGTGGGGACTCTGTTC
The DNA here is from genome assembly GCA_963241965.1 of Tortrix viridana. Taxonomy (NCBI): domain Eukaryota; kingdom Metazoa; phylum Arthropoda; class Insecta; order Lepidoptera; family Tortricidae; genus Tortrix; species Tortrix viridana. The sequence continues at coordinate 52,960,819 of OY725171.1, read as the reverse complement.
GGCTGTTACTGAACCAGTGAGCCATCTTTGGCCTCATCTGCACTTTCCATCAGGTGAGATCGGGGTCAATCACTGTTCACCCCGTCAAATCTTGTCAATAAGAAAAGTGCCTTATCCCATTTCTAAACACTCGCCTTTACGAAAAATTACTAGAATTTACCGGTTTTATATTAGGCAAAACGAACCTGACATATTGAGTTTTCATAGCATGAGTAGTAAACTGTTACTAGTAAATCAATTAAGTACTTTAACAAGCGTGGCGTTTTTCCTACCGTAGTCGACGGATATTCGGTCTACCTTGAAAATTAATGATGTATCATCAGCAAATAGCATAATACCTATCACAAAGTTTATTTACAAAGTTATGGGTGGTAAGTCATTTCTATAAACCATAAATAAGAGAGGACCTAATATAGAGCCCTGGGACACACCTAATTTAGCTGCAGCGCCAACAGACTGCGTATTGTTTGTGGTTAATGAAATCCTATCTTTGTATTCGTATCGTTTGAATATTGCTTTATACTAAACACTAACATTGTTTTGCTTTATACTAAAACCTAGGTTATAAGATTAATGTATGAATTACTAACACTCTTATGGACCTAGTCTGAAATAAAAATATTGAATTGAATTGAATTGAATATAACTTAAATCAACTTACTGACATAGTCATCATTTGTATTTGTTTGTATTTGTATAACTGGTCGAAAACAAAATAAATATGATGAAAACAGTTTCGTATAGGTACAGTCAGCTTCAAAAATATGGTGCCCAGGCGAGGTGACTGTTTTAAAAAACAAAATCACGCAAAAATACATTTTGGAACTTTGGATGCTTCATATTTTTGGTGCTGACTATGCCTATGGGTATTCGTGTTATTTTACAGAAAATGAACTCAAGGACAAACTTAGTCATCCGCTTCGCTGCAAACACAATGGTTTTATTACATATTACAAATTCATATATTCTTTTGTAATTGACTACCTATCTTGTATGTAGCAGTGATGTTGTACTACTCAAATTACCACTTAAAATCTCCACGGATTTAGCGGCTGATTACAACTCAGGGGCTACTTGCAAAGGCCGCTGACATAACGAGAGATGCTGTGTTCATTAAAGTCCTGAGCGATCAGTTGCACAACCGCCGTTTCCAGGTCTAATTGGGTACACTCGGATAAAAGCCGCTGGGGTACATACTTCCGCAAGGCAATGTGTTGGCTCCGATATTATTTAATGTATAATAATAATAACCAACGACCAGCCCGACTCCCCAATGACCCAACGGTTTCTCTACGCGGATGATCTGGCACTGACAGCATAAATAAAAAAATCGAGGATCCTGTTTGAAGGTCCATATGTAGCTGCCGGTACCCAGACTGATGAAGAGAATCCTCTCTTCATTTCAAGATTTCCTGACTTGCCCGTTAAATAAAATTCGATATGAATGTACTGTATTTAATTAATGGTTGGAAGAAATGTGCATCAAACGTTATCCGTAGCTCTGGAGAACTTGAGTCATTACTTTGAGGAAAATTGCCTTAAACAATACCCTTCAAAGACTCGTCATGTGATTTTCACCTCCATAACCGGAAGGGCCCTAAATATTACTTGGAGAAGCGTACCCATAGCACTGCCCCTACCGAAAATCCCAAAATACCTGGGAATATCTCTCGACAGAACGCTCATCTATAAAAGACACTACTTTCTAAGATTATCCAGTTAAATCGGGAATTATGCTTTAAATAAACCTATACCTCAAGGGACTTTTTTGTAAAATAGAGGGGCCAATTAATTAATTATTGGGAATTCGTTTCAGAACGAGATGCTAAACCTGAAGCAGAACAATGAGCGGTTGCAGCGGCTGGTGACGTCGCGCTCGCTGGCCGGCAGCCAGAGCTCGCTGGGCACTGGCTCCGGCGTCGAGGACCCGCGCCGGTTCAGCCTCGCCGACCAGCCCACCATGTTGCAGGTACCGCCCTCCACAATAAAAAGTACCTGAGTTAATGTAAGATGATCCGTGTGGCAGCAGTATTGGCAACACATGTAAATATAGTGAAGCATATACATAGAAAGAGGTGATTAATCATTTAAATTCTTGAAAAACGATCCAAGATTGTTTATTTTGTTTATATTTATTAAAGTTAAAGATTTATATGTGTTTATATGAGCGGTCTTACTTTTAAGTATTATTGTATTTTATGTTTGAAAAAATGACCTTCTGCTGGAGTTTCTTGCGGCGCTTCTTCTCCGCAATGATGGTCTTGTCCAAAGCGCTGGTAGATTCACTCTATATTACCGACGTGTAAAAGAGCCCGTATGTGGCCAATTTACTGAATAAATACTTTGACTTTGGTCACAGAGATTGCCCCAAGTATTTTTATCTGGCAACTAAAGGATTGCGAGATAAAAAGATCTGCCTTTTTCTGCATTTAGTGAGTAGTGGCGAATCAAGAGAGAGGGATAGAGCAACGATCCGCTCGCCGTCTACAGTCTGTGTCTATACTTAGAAATTTTATGTAGGTAAAAAAGTGAATTGAAAAGACTCACCGCTAAAACTCTTTAACCTTTTGACCGCCGTAGTCTGATATATAAGACACCACACTTTAGCTAATGTCAACCATCCTCAAATACACTTAGGTCTATTTTACGCTATCAACCATGACGGCTATAGCTGTCAATGGCGTTCAAAAGGTTAAATCTTACGGTTTTTTTCTATCTCTGCGTTTCACTTCTTGATCTACTGCGCTTCTAAGTCTAAAGAATTATCAAATTTACTTTGGACCTTCTTTCTTTACGCGTCTATAAGTGAAATCATTTACTATCAGCTCGACGGTTTACTATTACTAGTTAAGCATTGAAGCAAATTTAACGTGATACAATAATAATGGCTTCAATGAGATTTATTTATTATATTCGCTTTACTGCTTTCTTACTGCCGAGCAAGGCCCATTGGCGGTTCTATAGGATATATACATTACTGTATGTGTAGTCATAAATATTCTATTTGGCGAATACCTACGCTAACAAGGTTAACTATCGCAAGCGGGCTATTATACCGCTTGCACCACTTCTCACCTGTATTATTATTACCATCCTTGCTTATTAGCTTTCTCACCAAGGCAGCCGCGTGAACTACAAGAATTAAAAATTACTTTAGCATAAATGTGCTGGTCCCTATTTGGTTTTAATTTTAGTTACTCAATCTTGTTACAGGCGGCAATCGATATTCACTCACAACCCCTCGACCTCGACTTTAATTGTATTGCGTCGACTCCTACCATAGATTTTGCTAAGACGGGATCTCCCAAGTCGAGTATGGTGGAGCCTATTTATGGAAACAAAGCTGCCTGCGAACTGAATGAGAACAGCGAGGCGTTGTTAGGGCTTAACGGAGGTGCTGATATATTTGCGAATGGCCTCAACGCGGCCGACCGCCTCAGCGGAGACTACGATATCAACTCCGTGCTCCCGCCGCCTAAGAGCCGAGAGCTCGCTATTGGAGAGAGCTATTCTGATATAGGTAAGCTACAGCTTAATAATCTGAAAATGAATTTAAGTAACTTGACTTTGCTGTAAGACTTAATAAGGATTATAAGAAAGTTACTACTTTGTCGTATACGTGATTTGGCTTAGCTATTTCATAAGTTTTTAACGCTTCTTTTTGTTTCAGGTGTAGCCGACAGTCAAGGAGACACGACCGACGGAAAGAAAATAGCAATAGCGGTGTACTTAGGACAACCGGAGACATTCCAAAGATATTTCGAAGAAGTACAAGATACTTTGACCGAGTCAGAGTGCCGGTTTTACGCGAAGCAGTCCGCGAGCGCTTACAGTAACCATTTTGAAAAGCAACAGAGCTTCGAATCACCGCGCGCATCGCAGCCGCACAGTCCCGAGGCAGAAACACACGACTACCCTCATTCAATAAACAAGTCTAACACCAACAGCCTCAAAAGCAATAAATCCACGCACAGTAATTCGTACAAAAACGTGTACAATACCGACTCTACAATAAACTGTAACGAGTACACGATAGCTTACACGTACATATCCGGCAAGACGACTTGGCAGAACTTGGACTACATAGTCAGGAAGACGTTCAAGGATTACTTGTCAAGGATTGACCCGGGAACTAATCTTGGTTTAAATACTGATTCCATTACATCGTACCACCTCGGCGAGGCGACGAGAGGGCCGGAGATCGGATTCCCGGAGCTGCTTCCGTGCGGGTACATTATCGGCACTGTGACCACGCTGTACATCTGCCTGCAAGGAGTCGGTAGTCTAGCGTTCGATAGCCTCATACCAAAAAACATAGTGTATAGGTGAGTTGTTATACAAAATATCTAAATTTAATTGTGAGTCGTTTTACACGAACAAAATGACAAAATGAGTAAACGATAGTAGGAGAGTACATTACAGCATGATTAAAACTCTGTCGGTCTGCAGCTGCACTTACGTTGCATAACATCATTACGTTGATCACTTGAATGCTACGTCAGTATACTACTAATCAACTGTTTCAGTTATTTATTCTTATATTCATTGGGCAGATACGTGTCGCTTCTATCGGAGCACCGCAGGGTGATTCTGTGCGGGCCGAGCGGCACGGGCAAGTCGTATCTGGCCGCGAAACTGGCCGAGTTCTACGTGCAGCGCACCCACCGCCGCGGCAACCCCGCGGAGGCGGTCGCCAACTTCAAGTACGGTTACTGTTACTATCCCTTGACAAAACTCGACACTTCTAATGAGGACTGAGGAGTTTATCTTAATCTAGGCCACAAAAATAGACTAGAACTAAATATCTTAAATTATGGTCATGTGAGTATCATAAAGCCATTCTATTTCAGGTTCGTTCAGCTGTGTTCTCAGGCAGATATTGTTGTAGTATGCTTTTACCGCCACATTTGCGTGGCTGCTTCAACAATGTCCTTGCCAAAACCAAACTTAACTATTGGTATATCAACAGTGTGGATCGCAAGTCATGCAACGAGCTTCGCGCGTACCTCGCCAACATAGCGGAACAATGCGGTGCGGCCGCGGCGGGCGAGGAAGCGGCACTTCCTTCAGTCGTAGTGTTGGACAACCTGCAACACGCCTCGGGGCTCGGTGATGCCTTCGCGGGCCTCTTGCCCCCTGATAACAGAAACATGCCTGTCATTATAGGTAAGTATTCCACACCAATGATATTACAGAAGTATAGATATGTTACGTTCCTATTAAATTGCGTATGAAAATAGTAATAATAAGAATAAGAAATATTTATTGCCACACACCGGTAAATGTACAAAACACAAAACAAAAAAAAATACATTTATAGTAATCGTGTGACAAAAGGCTCTGTGCCTCAGCATGTGCTGCGAGCGTGGACGAGTTTTTCCGAACAACGAATTTTTCCAGATATGAGACCTGGCTAGATCGATTTTTCGCCCCCGTAAATCGCTATATTTCAAATTTAATCGTAATCGTTAAGCCGTTTTGGAGAACGTTAGTAAAAATATGTATAAGTATAATATATACATATAAATGTTTCTCGTTTACTAAGTAGGATTTTTTACGTGTCTGTCTTGAAATTATTAGGTACCTACCTACCTATTATAATTTAAGTTCTTTTTTTCTCGCAATCGAAGTGAAAAGTAAAGTGTTTAACTTGAGACTGAAAGCCATTGACACTCGAACTTCATCCACCCTCGCTTTGCTCGGGTAGATAAATATCTCGCGTCATAATGGTTTACTTTAGTCCCTTGTTGAACAATCTATTATAGTTCGTAGTCTGAAGTGCTTCAAAATGTATCTTAAACCTTGAAACGAAAACCTTAGTAAGTAAATGGAATGGTCCATCTGGCAAACTGGCTACTGGGATGTATCCAATTGGGATTCATTTTTCAGTCGTTTTCGTTCGCTTTGCAATGCATGAACAATAATTAATTTCGGTTGTTGTGTGGCAGTTACTATCAGTAAAATTAAGACACTGAGCTCGTGCCCAACAACTAACAGATAGTATCTTTATTTTACGCGATGTGTGTGCATATTAAATGTATTTGCTTGGTGTCACAGGGACGATGTCACAAGCGACGTGCAACACGACCAACCTTCAGCTCCATCACAACTTTCGTTGGCTGCTGACCGCCAACCACATGGAGCCAGTCAAAGGATTCTTGGCTAGGTAATTATTATATCAAACAAGAGTTTACTACATTATAGTTACATAGCAATGTAGTCATTGATTTAGTATATACATAGGTGTACACAATCAGCAGGCTATAAATTGCAAAAAAATGTAGCTCGTTTAGAAGCCTCTTTAAGCGACACCCTTTAAAACGTCGTTCAAATTTCAAACAGAAAACCTGTATTTTACACACATTCATACTTTCATTCATTAATTCGATCCTTTCGCGACCTATATGGTCAGCGTTAACTAACCTAACCGAGGTAAAAACCCCCGATATCAGCGCCTAATAACCTTCTGAGCACTGAGCAAAACCTGTAACGGGCTCCAAGCACGTACATTTTCACTGGAGGGACTTCGTCACTAGAAGATTTCAAGAATTAAAAAATCAGATCCCCTCATCAACTAGAAAAGAGCTGATGGTCTTCAAACGGCTGAACAGATTTTTATGAAACATGGCTAGGAACACTCGGGATAAAATTATCTATGACACAAAAAAAAAACAAACGAAAATCGCTCCATCCGTACACCTACAATATAAAAACAAAAAATGCTACTCCGATCGAATCCGATGTTCACTTTTGACGTAAAGTATTGGTAAATAGGTACCTACGAGTTTTACGACAATGACCACTTAACTAAGCCTGGCCTCACATTATACGATTTTTTCTGTCAGAAAATCTCTGACGCCCTCCGGTATCACCCCGCACACTATCAGAAAATTCGGTCTGGCGAATCTGAGTTTAGTTTAGTGACGTCATTTGCATACATCTGGGGGCACGGTAGTGCCCCCGCCAAAACGAGCCAAGCGAAGCGCAAGGGCACTACCTACCTTTTCTCGAAGCGCTTCGTCGTTTTTTTGAACCCTCATAACTTGGGTTTGGATTATACTTACCAGATAAACAAAATTGTCGTGATATGATGTCAATAGTAGACTTATTAAACATATAAAGTTTCAGTTGCATAGCTCTTATACTTTAGATTTTATTGATATCTAAAAACCCCCGATTTTCTCACTGACTCACTCCCTGATGATCAATAAAATTCTTAGGGTACTTCCTAAAGTCCTAGAAATCTGATACTTGGTATGTAAGCTAGTATTAGTACACAAACAACAAAAACAATCCAAAACTTGGAACTTTTACCCCCCAAATCCATAAACTAGGGGATGGAAGTTTGTATGAGACTTCCGCTGAACTCTACATTAGCTCTGGTTTTCAGCTGTCATTGGCGTGTGAGTGACGACTTTTGTATTTGACAAGGCGTTGAAGAGGTTAAGTTTGCAAATTTGACACTTGACATTTAGAACATTAATTTCTATTTTGCATGAATATTTATTCGCATTACAAGGTAAAAATTAGCGGTATTAGCTGTATGTATCTGAATACAGCTGACAATGTCATTTTCATTTCAGCCAGTTTATAAAAGATTTTTGTTCGGGATTGTGTATCTTATCTGCACACTGTATAGGGTGTAAATGGAATACGAGCAAACATTTATGTGATCTCTCTCGGAAGTATGTCCACCGGATAATGCCTGTGTTTGTAACCATGTAATTTGTTCAAATACATTTGTTCTTATTCTCTCTTATTTAAACTAGAAGTAGGTTAGGGCTCTACAAATTATATAAAGAAGGAATTTCGTTAACAACTCTAATACATAGAGCGTAATTAATTTTTAAAGCTCCCGTCGAGCAGCAATGTATTTAGAAACGAAGATTTAAGTCTCAGTTAATTGCAAGTTAATTGAGCTATTTATGATACATTGAAAGAAAGATATTTATTCATTACACAGAAGACACAAATATACAAAGATACATTGCATGTCAAATTAATTAGTATGAAAAAAATAAATACAAGTTATGTTAACGATACACATGTTTGTATGTTAATTAGGATGCATATTAACCGTTGTTAAAATATTTGCTCGAATTCCATTTATTTACACACTGTACCTACTTACCTAAAACTAAGTCAATGTATTATGTTTGTATGTGTGTATGTAGTTAAACAAGTTGTGCCGTTATACGATTAGCCACAAATGCAGGGATCACTTTAAACAAGGAAAATAAATTAACAATAAATATATAGTTTCACTCGAGACTTCCCGTAGACTTCCGCTCCCGCCAGCTGTCATCATGACTGATCATGACAGTGTTGCCTTGCCAGGGGAAGAGCGTCTATCGTCATTTAATTAATAACTAAACACTACACAAGTTAAGTTAAAAGTAAGAGTCAAATATCGTATCAGGTACGGTCTTCTGTTTTATATATATTCTTTTTAATTTACGATGTGTATCGGTACAGGTATCTCCGGCGCAAGCTATTCTCCCTAGAGCTGCGGCTCGGGCGGCGCGAGCCCGCGCTCGCCGCGGTGCTGGAGTGGTTGCCGGGAGTCTGGTCGACTCTCAACGCGTTCCTGGAAGCGCACTCCTCCAGTGACGTCACGGTCGGGCCCCGTCTATTCCTCGCCTGCCCCATGGATCTTGATGCTAGTCAGGTAAAGGATTATACATCTAAAATCGTTATACCTATCCCATCAAGTAATTAGAATGAACTCTCGGTAGTCAATAAACATATATGTTTTTGTGTGACAGACCACAAAATAATAAGAGTTTATGAATGTAGGACACGATGGGTTAAAATTAATTGTACTAGCGCAAGATAAGAACTCAATATGAAGTCAATCCTAACAGCCGTCATCCCAATACAGTGAGAAGGCTCATTCTTCGAGCGTTTCAACCGCCCTCATTCCCGTAGCTGCATTAATGTCGAAATTCCTGTAGCTTTGGACACATAGCAACAGGTGCTTTTTTGCAAAATCAGTTCAGAATTGAGCTCGTCGCTCGCAGTTCGGTACGAATATTATTTCCTCATAAAAGTTTTTCCTCGATAAAAGTTTATACGCGATGTTTCATTCCTATATATGCCCAAGGAGAATTACATTTAAATGTGTACCTAACCTACTTGTTGCAGGCGTGGTTCGCGGACGTGTGGAACTACAGCATAGTCCCGTACGCGTCCGAAGCGGTCCGCGAGGGCGTGGCGCTGTACGGGCGCCGGCGACACGCCGCCGTCGATCCCTTGCACCACGTCAAGTCTAGCTACCCTTGGCGGGAGCCTAACCATTCACATGTCAGTATTATACACCTTTTTTTCCAAAATCGACCAAATAAACACCTTAAAACACGGACAGTTCTAAACATGGGAAAAATAATTAAAATAGCGTAATGCGTTAACGCTATTTTAATTATTTTTCCCATGTTTCGCAATATATTAATTTATTTATAATAATAATAATCCAGCCAGCAGTGGGACACGTATATACGTGTCCCACTGCTGGGCACAGGCCTCCACTCACAACGAGAGGGTTTGGGCTATAGTTCCCACGCGGGCCCAGTACGGATTGGGACCTTCGCACACACCGTCAAATTGCTTTGCAGATGTTTTCCTTCACCGATAAGCTCATGGTAAATTCACAAATTATATTTCGCACATAAATTCCGAAAAACTTAGAGGTGCGAGCCCGGGTTCGAACCCACGACCATTTATTTTGGTTTATGTCAATCCAAATTTGTGAAAATACATAAATAATATTACATTATAATAGGTACCTATACTGCTTAATGGTGCAAATAACCTTATTTGATGTTGTTACAGACTCTTCGTGCGATAACTGTGGAAGAAATTGGAATTGAAGAAGCGAACCAAGATCCCAACACGAATAACAATCAAGATCCTTTGGTAAGAAATATTTTTATTCCTTTCTAGGATATTAAAAAAATAACCTTAAATCAAGTTATTGCCTAGTCTGTCCGCTCAGCTATACAGGGGGTGACATTTTAGTCACCGTCCAAATTTTTTACACTCAATAGATATCACTTAGACTCCATTGTTTTTTAAAGTAGGTAGGTAAAGTTTTCAAAAAAAAAAACGGGTAGGCTGTATCAGGGACGCAGCCGCAGTGGAGTACGTGAAACGTCTAGTGCGTGCTCAACCATTTGGTTGAGATTTTGGGATACCGACCGAATTTAAAGACACGTCAAAAAATCAATTTTTTAAATAATTATTCATACCGCGTGGTTACCGGCTGTTTACAATGACGGGCGGCGGCCGGGGGGCGGTGCGGGGTGTGGGAAGCGGGGAACGGGGAGGGGGTTATATCTCGCTAGGATGTTGTGTTGAAGGCTGTGCTAGACGGCATAAAACCACAGTTTACCAAGGTGATCTTTGTAGAAGCGAGCTGCTACACGGTTTCAAACAAACCCGTTGGTTGAAGCGCACGCCTGTCTACCAAGGGCGTTTAAAGTCATACGAAATTTAGTATATCTACACGGTTTTATACCGTCGTCGAACGGCGCCCGCTCACTTACGTGAGATGCAATTCCTCGTCTTCTGTGGTATTGAAAATGTCACACCAACCCGCCAAACGATTCTAGCTGTCAATCAACGACTGCTGGTTTAAGTATGGCCAATTTACAACGCCGAAACACGGTAATAGACGTGGCAGGCCGGCCGAGGCAACCAGCAAAAGTTGAAGAATAAATCTTTGATTTATTTAAGCGCGACGCACGAGCAAGTACCTACCTATACGCGAGACGCAGGACGTCGCTTCGGCGTAAGTCATTACGCAACTTAATAGGTACAAAATTTGCAACGATTGGTATCCGGTATCAGCCTATAAAGAAATGTAAAGGGTGCGGTGTGCTTTACCGAGAAAGAACTTAGAAACCGGTTCGTGGATCTTGCTCGGATGTCTCTTTTCACGAGAGCGAGGCTGCCCACGCGCACGCGGGACAATTTGTATTTTGCCGGTTAAGACCTCATTGATAAGTGTTCACTACGCTAAACTGAAACTTACGGCGCGTAGTTTCCACAAACATGAAGTTTTTTTAGCATAAATTTCTGTGGCCTTATTTCACTATTTCAGTAGGTAGGTACTGAACAATACTGCGGGCTTAGCATGCAAGCAGGAGATAAAAATTGACAGGTGTCAGGGGAATTAATACATCTATTCCATAATGTAATGTACAAGGAGCGAAAATTTTTAATGACATTAGGATTGAACAGTAGGGTGTCTTCGACTTTTTCAGTTATCGATATTATGTCATTATAATTTCAGATTACGTACATATTTCTCCTCATATAAGGGTAATTATCAAATTTTTCGCAGAACACTGTTACTATTTGTATGGAGCTACCACTCTGTTACCATGCATTATTACAAATATTACATAAATACCTACTAAGCATCTTTTTTCGATTCCGACAATCAAGAATTACTTATCTGTTGTGTATAGCTGAGTGCAAATCATTCACCATTTCACTCAAAAAACCGCAGAAAATGGTTAGTGTAAACGGAAACAAGTTTTTTAGGTTGGGACAAGTTTACCTGCACAAAATTTGATAATGACCCATAAATCGAACGTTATCGACAGAGAGCAGAATTCTCATAGCAAAAAATGAAACATCATAGGGATAAAACGTTGTGTTTTATGGACTATCGACAAGAAATTCTCACGTATCGTGACATTTTTTTATGTACCTAATAGAATTAGACCTTCTATCTACGTACATATAGGTACTTATGCAAAATAATTTACTAACTTCAAAACACATTAAAAAAGCAACATAAATAAAATTAAATCTTTGAGCTTCACGTATAGTTGATTACAATCACTTACTGCGAATGAAGAATGACATTTAGATTTAGAAAGAGGTAACAATTAATCGATAGGTAACTGAAAAAGTCTATAAAACATAGGTATTGTTCAATCTTTATGTCATTTAAATTATTGCTATGAGAATTCCGCTCCCTGGAATGTAAGAGTGAAGTAATATAAAAGGTAATAAAAGTCAGGACGAGACACTTTTATTTTAAACCTTAAGCGGTAAGTTTTACGTCAGAATATGGAAATAGATGTATTCATTTCCCTAGCACCTGTTAAATTTTATCTTGCTAACCCTAGGGCCACACTAACGGGAAACGCCATTAAAAATCAACGTCTATCATCGCCTTATGGCATAGTAGGCATAAGGACTATCATCGTGATAATTAACGGCGTTTCCCTGTTAGTGTGGCCCCGGCATAAGCCCACTGAAAGAAAAAACACGTGCTTTAAGTTTTTAATCAAATCAATTCATATAGGTTCTCAAATTTGGACGGTATTTAAAAATGCACCCTGTATATTCAATATAATCTTTAGAGGAAGAAAAAAAAACCTTTTAAGGTCCGTTTCAATAAAATTTATTAATAATGTAAACAAACCGATTTTGTTAAATATTCTAACACAATTTATTCACTTAATTGAATTATAAACATAATATGCACATGTATTTCGAAGGTTTCAACGTGATATCTCATCACTTTTTTCAGGAATATTTGTTTAATTAATATTTAAAATTGGATTGTGGTAAATACTAAGTCGAAAAGAGAGTTTATTTTTTTAGGTTACAAAGACATCTTGTATTTATGGATTATTAATAAAAATTTCAATTTAATGAATCAAGTAATGAAAAAAAAAAAAATAACAAAAAAATTAAACCGTCTTCAAAAACCTACTGAAAAGCGTTAAATAAAAACCAGCCTTCTAGGAGTCCTAGTAATAGCCTATTTAGTGCCTAATAGGTACGTATAGAATATATCCAAGCCGGTGTCAAGTAGGTATACACAGTAGCAATGACACCATGATTCTTGCCACCGACTTCGATATATTCTATGTACCTATTAGGCACTAGTTGATAGCACGTTTGTTTACATTATTAACAAATTAGATTGAAACAACTATAATTATGTTTTATTTAATTGTAGTTGAACATGCTGATGCGACTGCAAGAAGCAGCCAACTACAGCGGAAACCAAAGCCAAGACTCGGACAACGCCAGCATGGACTCGAATCTCACACACGACAGCTCCATGGGCAACGAGCTTTAAGCATACGCACACCCTATTTACGCTCCTGTAGGTACGGCTAGTACAACATGATTCGTCTCACTTGTCGCTCAAGGCATACTTATGTAAGGCTATTGTTACGATATGCAGAGCTCTGATGTGGCCATCAAAATCTCTTTAACGAACCTGCTCACACTTAGGAATCTTATAGAGCGGATGTGTGTTACAAGGCGAACATTAAAATGAAAATAACAATTTAATATTTCTCATAGACTCGATTATGCCATCTTAAAAACCAAAAAAAAAATACTCGTTTGGTGTGCATATTGTCTACTTATAAACCAATAAAGGTATATAGTAAAATAAACTAATACATCGACATGTTACCTGCATGCCAACCATGTTGACTACCCGTTTTATGGCCCTAGAGATCAGTCGTAACGAGCCTGCAATAGTAATGCCGGCTGAACACACTCGCTCTCGGCCTGTCGCGGGGTGTATCGGCGAGTGTTTAGATACAGCCGGCATAAGAGGAAGACGTGCGAACACGAACGACGATGCACCGCGAGCGTCAAGTTGTGCCAGTCTCGCTGGTATATTTGTAAAAGATTGTGGAGTTAAATCGCAATGAGACGACTTGTAAGTTGATTGCGGGAACAAACCCACTCCACTCCTTCCTATTTTTTATTTAGAAGTGTGTTATCTACTTACTATATTTTGGTTGGTCTTAATATGAATATGTTTGGACTATTTCATATCAACTTATTTTGGTCATGAACAGAACTGCGGATCCTGATCCATGTAAATATTTAGGTATAGGTATCGCCACCAGAGTTGAGATCATGACATGTGTCGACAGCGAAATTTTGTTCACATTTACTCTTTCGTTCATTCACCACTTTTGTTGCATGTACTGTGTGCGTAATGATTCACCTCAACTCTCGTGCCGACACCTATACCTATGCTGATTTTTTAAGTCCCTCAGTAAAAGTGTTTTGTCATATTTAGATTCCTAACCAGTACCTACCTATGAGCAAGGTAAAAAGGTAAATAGAACTGTGTACAACTGTGCAGTCTTGTTTGGTTTTAACTTTAGGAACATTCAAAGCCAAATAGTTGCCATATGTAAATTATTTATATTTATTTACTCGTAGTTTTATTTTACTTTTTGGATTTCAACTATGTATATTATTTAATTATTATACTCGTAATAATGTTTTATTTTGTCGAAGAATAAAGGTTTTTATTCTGCTGTATTTGTGAAAAGTTCAAGCAAATATTTTAAGCATGAGTAAATTGACCTTTCTACGAAATTTTACCACTAGGTACTGTTTATTAAAGTGTTCGCGACTTGGAGCAGGAGAGAAGAGGCTTCTAATAACACTTACTTACTTTCTACTATTTTAAAAGTATCTCTGAAAATTTTCGTTAGTAAGTAAGAAAGTAATTAATAAAACATTATCTTTTACTATTGTTATATTTTTGCAAGTTACGATACTGATCGCATTTGTATTACAATGATATTAGATGTAATTGAATGTATGAAAGTGTAATTTTTATACCATTTTCATATAAAAACTCATGTACCTAAAAAATATCTAGTTGTAAATAAAATATGTTTAGTATAATTTTTTGTATGCTACTAAACTAACTGATATAACGCCATAATAGTATAGCGTTAATATTGTATAGAAATTCGTAACTTACTAGTTATTATATTGTGTTCGGTATGGATTGACTTGTGTGCATAACTGAAACGTGATATCTACAATCTATGCTTTACGAAAATGTAAAATAAACATTGATTATAAATACTGTTTTATTATAAACTTAAGTACCTACTAAGTTAACCATACGATGTTAAATGGTAATCGACTGTTAGTTCATACGATTCGACAGCAGTAATGCTGGGGCCACACTAACGGGAAAAGCCGATAAAAATCGCCTTATGCATACTACGCATAAGGCGATGGACGTTGATTTTTAACGGCGTTTCCCGTTAGTGTGGCCCCAGCATACTCGTTACACTCTAATCTTTTAATCGTCGTCGTAATCGTAAGTGGTTGGTGAAATCTGACATTAACCTTTGAAGCTGGGATGAGCGGTGACTTACTGCGGTGACAGGCGAGCAACTTTGCGGATGTTTATTTTTGGGTAAGTAAACTTTTTGTTAACGTCTCCGGATCCCCTGGGTGATGCGGCTAGACTAGCATACAAGAGCGTGCATGAAAGCGAATGAGAGTACCTAGTATGAATGGAGGTGTTTCATGTGCTATCGCACACTGTACCGTGTGCTGGACTACTGACGCGATCTAACGTTTACACATAAAGTTGTACTTGTTTACTGTTTTTACGCTCGCACGCGAATATCTACCTACCTGCAGCTGACCAAATACAACTTTAATCATTTTCTGTTGAATAGCTTGGCAATAAAAGAGTTCGCTGTGGTGACAGGCGAAATTACTAATTAATTACATAAGTAGGGCATCAGACGCTGGTTAAAAGGGATCAAGTTGTTAAAAACATTGCGAACAGAATCCTCTTTTTAGCCAGTCTATAACCAATAGGATCGTTAATATAAGTACTTATTTATAAGATTGGCACCTCTCCTCTTTTAAGGGTTCCGTACCCGAAGGGTGCCACACATTAACACATTAGAATTTATTATTTGTTTTATGTTTGTATCCATCATGAAACTATATCAATGGTGTAGGTACCTACCTACCTAGTTATTCAATTTGACTTAACAGAATTCTAGACTACTGGAGAATCGCAAACGTGTTCGAGACGTTTGTTATAGCTCAAAACTTACACTAAGGTCTTGTTTTTTTCTTTTGTTTTCATTTTCCTCGCAGTCGGGTTTTTTGATTTTTTTAATTAATTTTTGTTTAAGCGCTATCCCTTTAAAAACTTTCGCGATTTTCGGGAGCATAGAGATGGGAAGGTATAGAAAAGAAACCTTTGGTTATTTACTTATAGATAACCAAATATAAGCCAATGAGACTTGACCTTGTTTATAAAACTTTAAATCGTGTTATTGTATTAAGTGCAAGATCGATATTCAATAAGTCGTGCAAAATTATCAAAGACTTGCCGTCGGCCAATCACAGCCCTCTCGTCAAGTGTCGTCACCAAAAGAAAAGCAAAGCCGCCCTTAGTAGTAGGTATTAATTAGTCAAGACATAAATTACAATTTGGCGTAATAGGAGAAGAAGAAACACATTCTAAAACTAAATCAAAATCGGTTCATCCGTTTAGGAGCTACGATGCCACACACAGACAGATACACACGTCAAACTTATAACACCCCTCTTTTTTGCGTCGGGGGTTAATAAAATAGCTTTATTCAAAGGGTTTTAAAGGAATATTAGTATCACTCAAAATATAGTGCTTTAAAAACAAAATCGAACATAACATTTATGCGAAACGGATTTGGGTAATCCATTCGAAATACCTATTCGAAACCCTTGGTAAGGGTAACCCCTATAAATAGCACTTTAAAAAGCAAATCGAACGGCTTTTAAGCTATACCTAGCTACGGCTTTCTAAGTAAAATACCTAGTTATAAAAACCCGTTCGAAACCCCTTGAATGGGATATTATAGCGGGCCGGTCCCCTGGTACTCGTATGCACAATAGCTGTGACACTTAATATATTAGGTCGGGGCAAAAGTATTTTCGTATTTTTCGTACAAACAATTTTTTTAAGTTATATTTTTTTATTATTTATAATATGCACATGCCGTTCTGATCGATGACTTGTTGCCATCTTGTGGGTAGTGCCATGATTCCATTGCTGTAGAAGTTCTGAGATTTTAGATTAAAATAATCTGACAGGTAGTTTTGACAGTGTTCTCTTGATATTAACATTATGCTTCCAAAATAATTCTGAAGTGACCGAAACAGGTGGAAATCCGATGGAGCAAGGTAGGGGCTATACGGTAGATGCATCAACACATCCCAGCCAAGCTCTCTCGATTTTTGGTGGGTGGCTATAGATGAGTGCGGTCTGGCGTTATCATGATTAAAGACTACGCCCTTTCTGTTTATTAACTCCGGCCGGTTTTTCTCAACGGCTTCTTTTAATCTCATGAGTTGCTGGCAGTAGAGGTCAGAATCGATAGTTTTACCCGGCGGCAAAAGCTCATAGTGGACAATTCCTTTCCAATCCCACCATACACACAGCATCACTTTGTTCCGAGTTAAGCCGGGCTTTGCCACTGTCTGTGGAGCTTGTCCATGCTTCGACCACGATCTTTTTCGAACGTTCTTATCGTAAGTAATCCATTTTTCATCACCCGTAATCAACCGTTTTAGAAATGGTTCGGATTTATTTCGTTTTAACAATAAATCGCAAATTGAAACACGTTGCATTAGGTTTCTTTCAGTGAGATCGTGTGGCACCCAAATATCGAGCTTTTTCTTGTACCCAGACTTTAGTAAATGACGTAACACTGTTTTGTGATCAATATCCAGTTCTTCAGCAATGTCGTAACTACTAATATGTCGATCTTGCTCCACTTTTTCATAGATGGCATTGATTTTATCAGTAACAGGGCGTCCAGAGCGAACCTCATCTTTCGCACTAAAATTTCCAGACTTAAAACGCTTAAACCACAATTGTGCTACTCTTATTGATACCGCATTAGGTGCATAAACCGCACAAATTTTATTCGCGGCATTAGTCGCATTTTTGCCTTTTTTGTAATAAAACTTTAAAATGTACCGAATTTCTTCGTCACACACGTCCATTTTGATAGCTCAAAAACAATTGAAAAATGCCGGGAACCAGTTTTTTTTTAAATTTTATTGTATTTCAGAATGTTGACTTTTAATGGTATTAAAACCAGCCAGGTACATTTAGTATAGACGAAGAGGTTTGATTACAACTTTACGGTCCAAATACGAAAATACTTTTGCCCCGACCTATTATGATTCTAGCCACCGACTTCGATATATTTAATGGACCTATTAGACACTAAATAGGCAATTCCTAGGAGGCTGGTCTTTATTTAACTATTTTCAGTGGATTTTTGAAGACGTTTTATTGTTTTGTTTTTAGCTTTTTAGTGATGTACCTAATTTTATATGTGATCGAGTGATGTACATCACATTAAAAAACAATAGCCTAATACCAATCTCTCATCACCCTTAACAAAATGTCGCTGTCAAAGATGTAGGGCCTTTAATCATTGAACAGTTGTCCCGGTAATGCACCATCAGTTGCACTTCACCACTTGCATTATAATGAGTACCTATAAAGCAGCTTCATATTCTAAAGAAATCTCACTGCTGGCGTCAATCACTTACGACTTAGGTAAGGAATTCCGGTGGTCGTTTCTGGTCTTCATCATCAGTTTCTCTTCATCAGGAGGTGCTTTTGGAATGCAAATACTTCAGGTCTTACAGGTAATACTAAAATCGCTGTATGTGTGCCTATAACTTTTGAGTTCACTCGATTTCTCATGGATCCCATCATCAAATTCTGACTTGGTGACAATGAGACCACCTCGAGAGTAATACTTTAAAAAAAAATTTTTTTTTCAAGATCGGTCCACTATTGACGGACAAATCGGTGGAACATAGAACCTCCTCCTTTTTTGAAGTCGGTTAAAAAGGCGTCGGGCGGTAGGCCCATGTTGTGCTCGAAGTCTGTGCAAAGTGCGACTAGGGTGTTTTTGGAATCGTTTGTGCTAGATGAGTAAGAGCAAAACGTCTCGGTAAAGAGTTACCTATCAAATGATGCACTATAACAACAATGAAATATCAAATTTAAATGCAATATGTAGTTTTTATTAGTAATAAAGTATTCTATGCCGTGGTTGCAATTAAATCTTTTTTATGATGACTTTACAATGGCGCAATTTGGACGGAACCAGTTGTAAGTATAATATTAGGACTAGAATAAGACGATACCTATCATAGACTGAACTATAATAATGATAAAATTAATCTTGGTACAAATAAGGCACAACCGTTTATACCTACTTCAAACAACATACACACGGAACTGTGAAATAGATAATAAAATAATTTTTTAATATTTCTTCTTTCTTATTCACTTTAAGGACTAGATACGATAGGAAATTTACCTATAGTCCTAGATATTTAATTGCCCTAAACCGCTTATTTTTTACAAAATTAAGTACAATTACTTTTTCATAAATATTTGAATAAGGTAAACAAACCTATTTTGTATTTTTTTTTAAGTCAATTGATAATAGATAAAATAAAGCAATTTCAACTTTATTAGATATTTGATAATTACAAATTGGTGGCAGATGTTCAACCTATTGTGTGATTTAACTAAAGGATGCATTTAGAGTGTTAATTTTATAATGACTTCTTTAATAAATGTATATTTTTACTCATTCCCTTTTTCAATACAACCATTTATTTTATTTTGGGTTCCTTAACATCTAACAAAAACTCGGTCTGTTTAATAAATGGTGACAATATTCAAACTAATTTGCCAGGTATAACTTGACTACAAGACCAAATTACACATCAGGACATACCTTCCTAAAGTTATTTTTGGGAATTCAAATTCCCTATGCAACAATTATCTAAACTAAATTAATTATATTTGAAAGACGCAATAAGAGACAACATTAGATTACAAGTTCTTAAGATAAAATTAAATAAGGACAAAAGGGGCTACTTGCTGAATAGAACTTTGTCAAATTATTGGATACAGCAGAATATGCATGAATTTTTTTTATCGCATTCCTTAACAAAATATGTAAATACCGTAAAAGACAAAAAGTTATATTAAAATTAAAATCGGCCAAAAATACCGATAATATAATAAGCATTTAAAAACTACTAATTAAACAGATCCAACATGAACTGTGACGTCAGCGTGCACTACGGTCATTATAAACTCCATGTTAAATTCTGTTTTGCTAGAAAGAGAAAGAAACAAATCTTTAATGGCTTATAATATGATGGTCATTTTTGTAGTTATATACCAAAAATATTTTTCTCTATTGTTTGTAACATGTATATCTTTTTATTAAAGCAAAAAAATAAATGCTTGCATATTCCCTATTGCACATGTCATAGTTGCTACCACAACCTGTTATTGGCATTCTCAAAGTTAAACATGTAATAGTACATTTTGATGCAAGAGCGGAAAGTACATAGGTGTCTTGGCTCGAGCTTCAGGTGAGGGTCAATACTCGGACGAGTGTACATTACAGATCCACACATGTATCAAATTACATTTTTTAATACATATAACTGTCATTCATAAAATACTCAATCAGTCTGGTGGTCACCCATAATAATCTTTTAGCCAGCAGTCTCGCATTCAACTGATCATTAACTGAATTAAAAAAAATGGAAAATCAAAAAGCACTAGTGCGAAAAATCTAACTTTCCACACGGTATACTGTTACAAAAACTAAAAAACACTAGTGAGAAAAATCTAACTTTACGCATGATATACAGCTACAAAAAGTATCACTTCTTGAGCAACTGTATAAAAAAAAATGTAATGTGTGAATGGCCACTTCTTGTTTTCAGTCACAATGTTTGGAATATGTTTTGTTATGTAATTTTTTTTACATAGGCCTGTAACAAAATAAACCTTACACAATGTATTTTTCATTAATAAAATAAAAACAAAAAATCAATTAGTTACTTGTAGCAATGTAATTGAACCTCAAAAAAGTAGCTCTTGTACAAATGCATGTTGGCTTAGTCTAATCACTATGGACATCAAGACTTAAATTTGATAGAGATGGGACAGGCGATTCTGAGAAGTCTCCTGAATCTTCACTAAGTTGTTTATTCTGGTCACTGCTCACATTTTTTGATTTTTTGCTTGACTGACCACTGAGAGACAAATTTTCTTTACTTGTGCTGTGTTCAAACTCAAGATTCTTTTCACTGTACTCAATTAAATCTGCCACATCGGATATTGATACTGAACTTTGAGAGCTTTGTGAATTTTGCCTCGCACTTTCATTTTGTGGTGTTTTATCTTCCATTGAACCTTGAACCTGTTCTGGGGAGTGTAAATGTAGATCTAGATTGTTTTTGTACTTGGATGCCAAAGATGAGGTAAAATCTAAACTGTATTCTGTTGCTTCTGTGTCTGATTTAGTAGGTTCATCTATTGTTTTGGAGTTGGGATTTATTATTTTACTATCAGCAGTTTCATATTTTGGAGAGAGAGAAGAAATACTATTCAAGGTTGCTGATGATGACATTGAATCAACCTTTGGCATAGCATCTTGTGGGTGAGCCCCTGGACTGATCACTGCAGGATTATGATGGCTGCTCTCAGACTTTTCACCTATTTTATTAATAGCAGCAGCACATGACTTATTTGTTGGTACATGAGATTTGATGTCTACATATGATGTAGAATCACTACTGTTAAGAATGTTTGTTTTTAGTCCATGTATATGGAATGCTGCATTGACGTTTTGTATTTCACTATTTTGACTAGGTAAATTACTTTCTTGTAGTGAGATAAAGGGTTTAGGTTGCTGATCAAGTGATAATGGAACATCAGAGTTGACTTGGGCCAAGACAGACTGGTTGGGGATATATTCCGATCTCTTCTCTCTTACCGAGTCACTGGAAGTGTCCGTATCAGAATTGTCCAAGGGTAATTTGAAATGCAGTTTATTCTTCTCATCAGAGGAATTGTCCGAGATTGATTGGCTAGTGGATATACTGGAGTCTTCATGAACTATGTAGGTGCAGTTCTGATCGTTTTTAAGGTTGTTAACAGAGGGCGTGTCGTGCTTGTTTCGAACGCCGTCCCCTTGTTCATAGTACTTCCTCTGGTACGGTCTCAGGATGTTCTTCACGAATGTAACCAGGACCGGCTCTTTTAAGTCTTGATTGCCATTTATGAAGTTCAACCGTTCCGACAACATTTTCCGACCTTCATAAGTATAGTCTCTGCCCTGACGTGACTCAGACATGTACACAAACAGCGTGTTTTTAAGATTACAAAACTCTAAAAACTCGTGAACAATAGATAGCGCAAGAATACCTTCAGGTAGTTTAAGTATGTTGTCCAAGTTTATATTTTGTTTTATACTATCACACTCGTCTTCGAAAGCCAAGAAAATATTCGCTCGAAGCAATGCGCGTATTTTGGCGAGGGAGCCGTTCTTTTCTAAAGCTTCTATCACCAGATCTCGAAGCTCAGTATCTTCAGCTTGCGCCATTGCGACACTTAACGTTAAATTTTTAGGAACACTGTTACTTTTTCAAATAAATGAAATAAATATTGAGCATAAAGTTATTCTAATAATGTAATAATAATATTAATAATAGAAATTTATTTTTTAAACCACAGATAGTCTCAAAACGTCACTTAAGGGAGCTATACATTTGGCAATTTGTCACATGAAATCCAAATCTGCATTAAACCGACACAGTACCAGTATTTATACTCGATAGACTGTCTATAATAAAAGGGATGGAATTTTTGCTAAATCGGTAAAAATACTTTCAATATGTT
Organism: Tortrix viridana; assembly: GCA_963241965.1. Taxonomy (NCBI): domain Eukaryota; kingdom Metazoa; phylum Arthropoda; class Insecta; order Lepidoptera; family Tortricidae; genus Tortrix; species Tortrix viridana. The sequence continues at coordinate 52,938,273 of OY725171.1, read as the reverse complement.
TTTCAGCTGTTGGTTTTTTTTTTAAATTTTTTATACTTTTTATAAAATTATAGGTAGGTAGTGCACCTACTTGTGGCGGTGTATCTGTCAGCCAGCTCTCATCTTGATTATTTAGTTAGGTATTTACTGCCGCACTCAGAGACGTCAATTAAGTTTTAAGTTTCATTAAAGTTGCTGCGTCTTATTCTATTGCTATAGCAAAGAAAGTGACAGCAGCTACTTTAATTAAACTTAAAACTTAATTGACGTCTCTGAGTGCGGCAGTTAAACATTATTTCATAAAAACATTAATGAGACCTCGTATAACCAGTAACATTAGGGTAAATACGAGTACAGATATAGTGAACAATATGTTTCCATCGGTAAAACTCGAATCTCAATCGGAAGACAACGGGACCCGAAGGGTCAATTAATTATTGTATTAAATGAGTGACTTGTTTATATTCATTAATATGAAACTTTATTATTTAGTGTCAAATGTCAAAATGAAAAATGACAGCATATGGCACTGATAATATAGAGATGTATAACCACCCTAAAAAACTTATGCCCTTACTAATAAACGTTGAGTAACCGCTGAGTAGTTATACCATGCTTAGTCCTTATCTGTCATTGTGACATTTGAATTCGACAGATAAGGACAAAGCATGGTATAACTACTCAGAGGTCACTCAACGTTTATTAGTAAGGACATTAGAGATACACTCATAGGTAAGTAAGTAGTACTTTTATTATCATTCGTAAACGAAACACTCTCCTTACGTTAACATAAAACGCAGCAAAATAACGCATACATATTTTGAAATATTTACAATAATATAACTCAGGACGCTACGCACTTAAAACATTACCTACTTATTCAAATATTAATATTACCATTGAATACTTGGATCAATATTTTCAACATTTTCCATTTCACAATCTGGGTTCTGTTACACGACGTGTCATCGTCAGTACATTGACGTGAATGACAATACCTACTATCAATAATCACCGAAACTATTGCGCCAAAATTAAAAAAAATACAGAAATTAGTTCATTACTAGATTACCTAAAGAAAAACCTATAAGAAGTAACTATACATAGACTTCTTATAGGTTTTAGTTTGCTTTTTTTCAGTTCGTTTCATTGTCCAGTATAGGAAATTGGAAATTTAATTAGTTTTATGTTAGTTAACGTAAATGTGTTATATCCGAATTTTTAATCTCACGGAAAAAATGTAAACAAAGGTTGCCGTTAACGAAAAAAATTTGAAACATTCAGGAGATTTATAGTTAACACATTTTTAAGAAATCGACTTTGTATAAATTAAATGTATATTATAATCAAGATAAAATAATTTAATTTGTTGATGCCAAACTTTATTTTGACATAAAGTCTTTGTTATATTAATTTAAAGAGAGAATACTGTTTTCGTATGCATAATTTATTTATTGCACTGGTATCACTGTCTCGATACACCCGGTTCATGAAGTTGCGGGCCGCTTAACGTGAGACGTCACTCGCTTCACTGAACATTCTAGATTGAATACTCCCATGATCCCGTCATCGCTTTCCAGTGACTGCTCTGTTAAATTTTTATTATTGTTACGTTTTCTATTGTTGTTAGGTTGCTCATTGTTACGTTTTCCGTTCACTATTGTGTAGAAGGATGGACCCTGGTCCGAGTACTTCTCGGTCAAGGGAAGACTATATGTTGTCTCCTGCGAAGAAACGACCACGTCATTGCTCTTTATCGGAGATGGAGAAAAACATGTTGTTAAACACATTTAAGCATGTTTATAATAATTGGCCAACTTCTGATGCTAATAGAAACTACACCCACGGTTCTGCAACTGTTTACATTATAAATTGCTGGTAGGTGTCATTGATTTCGTCAATATATTAAAAAACACTAATGACGGCGTTTGAAACGCCCGGAAATTGACCCGCCCATACTTTGAGATCCCCTGAAATGTTACTTTGACAGTGACGTATCTTTGTTTACATTTTTTCCGTGAGATTAAAAATCCGGATATAGGTACAGTAATTTGTTTGTAATTATGAAATTTTGTTAATGTTAACATAAATAATAATGTTATTGATCAATATTAAATAGTTATATTTTTAAAATGTGTAATCCGTAGGTATCTACTGCCATCTGCCGCCGCCGACCCGGGTCTTTGTTGTTCCTGAACACAGAGACACGGGTCCGCGGCGGCAGATGGCAGTAGGGTAAATTCATCGAATTCCGTAACTCACTCAATTCCGTGGTAGCAGGGGGGCGATTTTTGACTTTTGAGTGCTCGCTTAAACGAAAAATATATTCACGTGTTTCAATGTACGCAGAAAGTCGATGATTACCGGTTTTTTTTAAATATAAATAAACATAGTTACTACATAATTAGAAGTTGTAATTGTGGCGAGAATATTATTATTTATATGCACTTTCAGAGTTTTTAATACTGTTTACCAAAAACTTTTACTATATATAAACTAATAAATGAAACGTTTAGATGGTTCTTTGTCTACGACATTTGAGGTTTATTCCGTCAACTGCCATCCAAAGAGAGTACCTATTAATACGGACGACGTTTTGATTGATTTGACAGACAAATGTCAAAAAAAAAATGGTGGGAAAATGGTTGGGAATGGTGTGAACCACTCGTTTTTAAATTATCCATCGCTCGTATTTCAAAAATACGGTTTCACCGTTTTTCTCACTTTCGAGTGAAACTTTCTAGCGCTCGAAATAGTCAAAAATCGCCCCCAAGTTCTATAATCCACCATAGAACCCTGCTAATAGAATCTAGGAACTGAAATACGACTTTAGACTTTTAAATAGGCTAAGGAAAATAAATAAAGGGTGTATTTTAGATCCCAGACTCGACATGCAGGGTTCTATATAGCGGATTATAGAAACTGATAGCATGGAATTGATCGAGTCACGGTATTCGATGGATTTACTATACGGGTTGAGTTTCACAGTGCCTTGTTTTTTGTTTAATTCATTTACAGGTCAAGTTAACACTGGTATAGGCTTTGGTATACCTATAACTACTTGTGCCGAATTTCACCAACAACTTAACAGACGATTAGACTGTTAACAGCTGTCAAAATGTGTAAACCAACACTCGATTAACATTTAACATCGTTTAGTGAAATTGGTCCTTATACTTTGATTTACTTGATTAGCGCCATAAATGTTATGTTTTAGAAAGAAACGTTATCCTCGAACATGAAACATACAATACTTCACTAGATGGCGTCTTCATCGCACTAAGCTGATAAGATTGTACGTTGATTTTCAAGGACGATTCCATAGACGCCATAAGCTTTTTTTTTTCTTTTGTTCATAAACAATATGTAAACAATACAATTATTGTGTTTGAAATAAAAAAGAGAACAAGTAGTATTATACTAAGGACGTCTAAGGATATGAACTAAAGTCGCGGCATCGAGTGATGGCACTTTTGACAGCTGACAATAGTGTTGTGAAACACTCCATTTATAGTACCTATCCTAAAAATTTCAGTCAAGTGCGAGAAGTATATTTTTAAAATTTATTAAAGAAATAACCCATAAATTAATATCTTCTTGAAGCTGTAGTAGGAATAACCGTGTATTTTAGATGTACCTATGGGCTTTTATAGTCTCCAGAGCGACGATGGGTAATTTTCATAATAATTTGATTATGCAGACGTTTTTTTTTGTATGCCAATACGAGTACCTATAGTTTTTAGATCAAACTCTCGAAATAAACTGTGTGGCTAAAAGAAGATGATATTGTCAGAAATTTGAAATATTGTGTCAAAATATACAAAATGTGAAATTATTGATAAATGAGTGGGTAAATAATCATATAACAAGGTTAATTTTGAGCTTGGACGCGAGTTTGCCAGCGGTGGTAACGTGAAAGTGCAGAACTTCATTGTCATACGTTGTTGTAAGTACCAGTCAGCGGTCCTTTGTTATCAACACGCGAATAGTTTGTTTTGAGATGTTTTTTTGTTAGATATGATTAAAACGATGAACGCTAGAGTGCGAGCAAATAAAGACAATCTCAAGATGAAGCTAGTTACGAAATGCGTTTCTGGAAATTACAGCCCCAGCGGTACATCCCTATTCCGGTACCTGCAACAATGAAGTTTGACCTCTGTTCCTTCATACTTTGCTGTCAATATACGGAACTTCATGAGCGTGCAAACGTCAAAAGTGCCATCACTCGATGTCGCTACTTTAAGGACATGAAAATATTATATAGGACAAGATGAGTAAAATGTCTAAAGCTACAAGTAACTTAAAATCTAGGTTTCCTCAAATGTGAAAATTTCCTCGATACTGTAGAAGGACGCTGTTATGCAAAAATGAGTTAACCCATAATAAGTTAGCAATAAAATATTAACTCACATGATGGATACTGTAGGTTGACATTTTATTGCTAAATAATTGTGGGTTGACACATTTTTGCGTAACAGCATCAACATCCTTTCAATAAATATCTTTTCAATTGTATATTGAATGTTGCACAGTTCGTAATGATTTTTAACCCCCGAAGCAAAAAGAGAGGGGTGTTATAAGTTTAACGTGTCTGTCTGTGTATCTGTGTATCTGTCTGTGGTATCGTAGCTCCCAAACCGATGAACCGATTTTCGTTTAGTTTTTTGTGTCATAGATAATTTTATCCCGAGTATTCTTAGCCATGTTTCATGAAAATCTGTTCAGCCGCTTGAAGATCATCAGCTCTTTTCTAGTTGATGAGGGGATCTGACTAACTTCCTTATGTCCGATCGATTCGAAATTTGGTACCGTGTTACTTCAATGATATTGAAAGTATATGGTAAGATAACCATGACCTGGTCAGCCATTTGAAGATCATCAGCTCTTTAAGAGTTTATGAGGGGACCTGACTACCTTCCTTATGTCCTATCGATTCGAAAGGTACCGTGTTACTTCAATGATATTGAACCTATTGAACCTATTTTTTGTGTCGGGGGGTTTTAAAATTTTAAATGTTACTTTTTTAAGTCAGTAGGAAGCTTATTGAACATTTTTACTGCCTGATTCCTCCTACAACGCTGAGCTATTTTGTGCTTAGGGCAGAAACTAGGCTTCATATTTTAGTGCGCGTGAGAAACCGCAACTGTTGTTCCTCGCTAGTCTCATATTTTGACATGTTTTTTACAAACCAGGTAAGCAACACTAGTACATACAAGCTGGGAACTGTCATGATACCCAAGTTTTTTGAAATGAAAGCATTTATTTAATTATATTTAGCCTTTGCCCGTAACTTCGTCCGCATAGAAATCGTATATCGCTGCTGCTTCGGGAACTGTGAACTTTTTCGGGACAAAAAGTTTCCTTGTCCGTCCCCGGGACTCAAACTATCTCCATGCCTCATCGAAATCGGTTCAGCGGTTTAGTCGTGAAAGCGTAACAAACCAACAAATAAACAAATAAAATAAACAAACTCTCTTTCGCAATTAGATTGTAATATTAATAAGGATTAATTTCATAGTACATTTACAGGCCTAAATAAACAGCTGTCCCATATTTTTTGTGCGGGCAATATCGGAACTTAATTACTTTTGGTACCCACCAATAGATGGCAATAGTAATGTATTATTAGTCATTTGTATAAGTTATTTTTTGAAGCTTTATGAAACTATTGTAAAATTTGTATATTTAGAATTGGGTATGCACTGGGTAAAATTAAGGTTTACCGTTTATGGGCAGATAATAATTAATTTTAATTTAGAAATTAGATTCTAGATCTATGGCACGCTAAATAAAATACAACACCACTTTTTACGCTGGATAAGCCAGTTAGATACTTAGTTTTTAGATTGGGGCATAAGTCCATAAAACTCATCGAATTCCGTGACTCGCTCAATTTCGTGGTAGCAGTAACACCGTTTAGTAGATATAATAAAGACGAATCGATAGATACCTCGTTAGTCAAAATGGGTTCATTAGGAAGGACGCTAGAGTGGAACATACATACTTAGGTACACACAAGCGAGGTTATGTTGTTTATACTGATGTGCCGTTACCGGTAACTTACTCAAAGCGAGTATTTTACCAGTAACGTTACCAGTAACATTCCCAATAAACGGTAATATACGGTAACTTTGAAATTTTGAATATATAAGCATATGTTTAAATACATGTTTGAGTTATATGAGCAACAGATGAAACGTTTAAGGCCCAAAATAACAATGAAGGTTTTCTCTAAAAGTATATTACCAATATTACAATGTTACCGGGTATTTTACCAATGTTACCGGGAATATTACCCTCATGTATTTGAATGAATCAACTAACCAAAGTAAAACAAACCGTATAATATTAATGTTATTTTACTCATAATATGTAGGTAATACAGGGTGAGTCTTGGTAAAGTGCACATATTCAAATGAGGGACATAAAATTACATTTTATCGACGATTTTTTGTGTTTACATGTGGTAGGTACCCAGTTGCGAAATATTATTTTCAAGTCAAAAAAATATTAATAGATATATTAGTATCTCATTCTGACAGATAGCTGGTGTAATTTTAGACAGGATGTGTAAAAGAGACATACGATGCAATAATAAGTGAGATAATATTATAGGTAGGTAATAAGCAGTGATCGGAATAGGTAGAGCTAATTTACCTAAAATTCGCTAAAAGACATAATATAAAGTGGTTACAACCGGGTAAAATATTAATTTATTTTTATTGAATTCCGGATTTCCGGTATTTTTCTGGTACTAGTCTGTCTAGTCTAGTCGTAATGCTAAATATACGTATATTTACTCACAGTACGGGATATTTTATAATTATAGAGGCGTCTTTAATTTAAAAAACTTTTCTCTAAAACCTTATTTTGCTGAGATAAAGAATCCGAAAGTATGAAGTATATTGTAAATATATGAATATACTTAATATATTTAATACATTCAACACTTTCGCTAGAAATAAATTAAATAATTTGAGTTTTCTCACTCATTGTTTAGTGCTTCTCAAAGGGACGAGTTAACGTCAAAAAAGTTGCGAACAGCTAGTGCTAGAAAGAGAAGGAAAGAGGTAAAAGGGTCAAGTACTCAGGTATGCGAGTGGATTCACTCGCTTCTGAATGCGTTTTATTCAGGGATAGGAAATTCGGATACAATATTTAACAAAAGTTGGCAAAATACCGTAAAAAATTAAGCAAATATGGCATCGGCTTCTTAAAAATATTAGTTCCGGGATTCCGAGATTCTACAAAACGTTACGAGAGTTCGACCGATTGCTACCAAAATCGATATCTAGCTGTGTTGTCTCAGAGAGCGAATCCGTTAACAGAATGAGAAGAAGTAGCCGCCATCTTGAACTTTTTAGTTATTCGACCGATTACATCCAAAATCGATATCTAGGGATTTGTGTGGTATCCGAAAGTGAATCCGTAAACAGATTGAGAAAAAGTAGCCGCCATCTTGAACTTTTTAGTTATTCGACCGATTGCTTTCAAAATTGATATCTGGGGATCTATGCGGTCTCCGACAACGAATCCGTTAACAGATTCAGAAAAATAGCCGAGAATGGATTCGCTAGACTACACAGATCCCTAGATATCGATTTTGGATGTAATCGGTCGAATAACTAAAAAGTTCAAGATGGCGGCTACTTTTTCTCAATCTGTTAACGGATTCGTTGTCAAAGACCACATAGATCCCCAGATATCGATTCTGGAAGCAATCGGTCAAATAACTAAAAAGTTCAAGATGGGGGCTGCTGTTGCTCGATCTGTTAATGGATTTGCTGTCGGAGACCACACAGATCCCTAGATTTCGATTTTGGATGCAATCGGTCAAATAACTAAAAAGTTAAAGACGGCGGCTACTTTTTCACAATCTGTAAACGGATTCGCTGTCGGAGACCACATTGATTTCTAGATATCGATTTTGGAAGCAATTGATCGGATAGCTAAAAAGTCCAAGATGGCGGTTAATTTTTCATTATAATCACAAGTTGTGCTAGCTAAAATAGTAATATCTTGTAATCGCCTTAAGTAATATCAATAATATTAAGCATTTAATTCAGAAGCGAGTGAGTCCACCCGCCTACCTGAGTACTTGACACATTTACCTCCTTCGTTCTCTTTCTAGCACTAGTTGCTCGCAAATTTTTGGACGCTAACACGTCCCTTTGAGAAACACTAAACAATGAGTGAGACAACACAAATTATTTATTTTATTTCTAGCAAAGTGTTTAAGTGTATATATTCATATACTTACAATATACTTGATACTTTCGGATTCCTTATCTCGGTAAAATAAGGTTTTAGAGAAAAGTTTTTTTAAAATTTAAGACGCTCCTGTAATCGTATGGCAAAAGATGAAATAAGTAATTTAAAACAGGTGTCAAAATAACACCCTTACGACAAAAGAAATGAGTTACAGGCCCCTTTTACCACAAATTAACATGAAATATCCCGTTCTGTGAGTAAATATACATATATTTAGCATTACGACTACCACTAGACTAGTACAAGAAAAATACCGGTAATCCGGAATTCAATAATAGTACATTTCGATGCTAGTGCGAAAAGTATGTCATTACTTCACGAGTACCGAGACTCGAGACGGGTGAAGAATGACATTTCCGCACGTGTATCGAACGACGTTTTTTAACACAGTTGCGAAAAAATAAATCAATTTCAAACTCTGATTCACTCATTTTAAAAACAACTTTTTCATTTGACATTATGAAGAGGTGTTTTTTTTTAGCTTTTATTCGACTAGAATGGATTTTGTTAATATTATTGAACCCACTTCAATGAAAGTTTTTTTTTCAAATGCCTGTTCTATAAGACATAAACAATTGTAAATATAAAACATTGTACTATTATTACCTAAGTATTGTTATTTACGATTATTTGTGTATCGTATATTTATAAAAACAGTATCGAATGTTGCCTTTGGAAACTTAAAAAATGCTTGCAGTAAGAAAAAACGCCTCTTCATAATGTCAAAAATTTTGACAGACGTTTCGGCGGCTATTCCGTTCCCACTTATTAAGAACGGTTTTTCAATATCCAATATTAAAAAATAAACGTGTTATTATATTGATGAAGAGGTAAGTAATAAAATATGAAATATGTATATTTTTCGTATTCTTACATTAACAGTAGGTTTTTATGTTGATTACGATGTTTAAAGGAAACTAACATTAACACTCATCAACAAGAAGTCATGAATTGGAACAAGTATAAATTTAAAAAAATTGGAAAAGTAAAAAGCACCAGTTCGCGAAAACCAACTTTCCGCACGATATACAGCTACGAAAAGTACCACTTTTTGAGCAACTGTGTTAAAAAAATAAATTAATATTTGACCCGGTTGTAACTATTCTATAGTATGTCCTTTCGCAAATTTTAGGTAAATTAGCTCTACCTATTCCGATCACTGGTAATAAGAGTATGTGCGTGTATATTTCCAATATGTTCGACAAGTAAAAATGACAAGAAGTGCAAATAACAAACAACAATCTTGATCGCTACGCTTATAACTTCTGGTAATGTTACCGGTAACATTGGAAACTTACTGGTATTTTACCAAACGGTATTATACTGGTAACGAGTAAGTTACTGCCGGCACATCACTAGTTGTTTATTTCATGACAAGGTAGCTGTCAATGGCACATCTGTCACTGTTTTTTTAATTATGTGACGGACTAAGGTTAGAGTCCATATTCATCCGTCCCAGATTTAATAAACTGTTTTTATTTTTTATAATTATATGACGCAACCAAAAAATCTGATATTTTGTTAATTGCTTATAATAGTCTATTCTTTCGACAAAAAAAAAACAAGTAGTTTTATTTTTAGGTTATCCCCAATTCTACATCAAAGACCCAAACGTAAATAATGACTTGATAAGCAACAGCCTTTTCAAAGCGTCGACGTGACATGAGACCAAAATGGTAGCCATTCGGCTAACGTCCTAAAAAGTGCTCCGATCGCCTTGTAATCCAGTTCGTTAGATGCAAAAAATTCGCAGATTCTAATGATAAGTCCCAAAAGTTTAAAAAGAGTAATGAACTGTGGACGCGCGTTCTGAGATCAAAGAAAATGTATAAGATTGTTGCCGTGGGACGGTCGCGTCGCGCCGGGCGCTTACGCCAAATCCAAACACTTTGACAGTTTTCGAAAGTCGTTAGATCGTAGATTGCAACTTGTCCAGGCTCGCTGATGATCTATAGGTATAATATCGTTATTTAACTTTACTGAAAGATGATATTTCATGTTATAACTTGAGAGAGTCAAAATATTACAGTACCTACCAGTAGGAGTCCAGTTTTCATGGATTGATTTATACTATTTTTTTAATTTAAATTATTTACTTACATAAAACAGGCCTCTGGTTAAAACTTTAGCATTTTGTAACAGAACTTTCAATTTCGCGGGCGATGTTATATCTCAACATAGATATTTGTATTCAGAGCTCAGTATGTAATATAAAACGTATGAAATATGGACCTACGGAGATTTCAAGACAGTTCACGCATGCGTAGTTCAGGTAGGCGAAAGGTAGGCAACGCGAGAAAATCCTCCCAGTGTTGAAATTCTGTCTAATACCACTAATACTGAGTTTGCCCTGAAGTTGTTCTCAAATCCTATTGGTCGAAAGTTTGATATCACAGATAAGGTAATGTTTATTACGACACCGAGCAAAGCGCAGGCGTGGAGGACGTGAGATAGCAATAGTAGGTCTTTGTCGTAGTCCAAAGATCTTGTAATTTTAGAATGATTGAGTATTAAACTATTGCTATCCTTGTCCCACACTTAGCCGTTATTAAAAAACTGTTGATGTTGTAAGCATATCTGAGGCTTTTTAGGAGTAAAGCCATTTTTGTGCCATGTTTTTCGTTATAATTTTTGGTTTTGGCCATAGAGTTAGATCCAAAAGGTGTTAAGTGAAACGTAGCACGTGGTTTTGAACCTCTAAAACCATCCAAGATCTTTGCGCAAGGGTTCGATAGCGAGGGGGAGAAGGCTTGCGCCGGGAGCTGCGGGAGCCTCCGTCAGTCGGACCCGGCACGCGCGCCAGTCTATCGCATGGTCCTCCTCTACGTCAGCGATCAATTGAAACTTTTAGTCTGTTCACTAATCATATCCTAACTACAAAAACTGAATAAGAATACTAATAAAACTTATTGAACTACTTCCTGACTCATTTCCCACAGTTTGTAAAACTTTTCATACTGTGTCAGAACTTTGGCCAAGTACTTTTGTGGCGGGAAAACAATTTCATATCTTGCCTGACGTGGTGTGTCGTATGTGCACGTAGAGTGGAGGAGCCGCTGTTCTTGAGCGAGGCATGCCGTATTCGTCGTGAATCTGTATTTCGGGACACTTTTAAGCAGAAACCATGTGTTTGGAGGCAAAATAAAGGTAGGATAAAAGTAAATAAAAGTAGTATTAGTGCACCGACGAAACTGACAGTTTGCGGAACAACACAATGTTGATTTACAAGTTTCTGTTTGTTTATAATATATTTCGCGTTTGTTCGGGTCAATAAGCATGCGAAGCACTAATTGATGTAAACGGTAAAGTTTTCCTACTTTTTAAAACGGTTCATAGAAATTTATAGGTTGTTTTCTATGAGTAAGCACGTGGGGTAAACGAAGACGCAAGGCTACGAGTTATCGGAAATACGGTTTGTACAACGTTTAAGACTTATTTTCTTATTCGTTTTACCTACTCGTAAGCGCAGGCGTAATGGTTTTGCAATAACGTAAGCTAAAGGTAAGCGAACGTTAGAGTAACTTTATTGTACGTTAATTTAGTTATTTTAATTGATATTATTTTCCCTGTGCTCTTTATATAATATTAGTACCATTATATTTATTTATGAACCTATATATAATTAACTATATTTTTGTTTAATTTAATATTTATATGTACCTATGCATATTTTGTTAATGACTTCATTTGTTAATACTTTTCGTTTGCACCGCCTGCCAATTTTTCATGTTTATTTTTCATCGTCTCTTCTTTGTAAGGTTGTCTAGAAGAGATCGCTATTTAACGACAAGATCGCCTGTTGACTCACTATGTAACACTTCTCTTGTTGTGTTTCCTGTCCTTGCTGTAGGTATGTGGTGTTCAATAAAGAGTTATTGTATTGTATTGTAATAATGGCTTGTTACCAATAGCATAATGACAGTTTTTTGTATCGCACGTATCGCTGATGTACAGTTCTACTATTAGATGAAACTGCATGTTGGCGTATATAAGTACTTGCATGTCTTATTTAATGCGGCCGCTTGCAGAAAAAACATAAATCGAGTTCAGATTTAAGACTTACATTTTTATTCACTTTGACACAACTAAACTGAGATTTAGCGTAAATCTAGATTTATCTTTTGCCTACAAGTGGTGCAAGTGCAAGTGACATAAGATAATGTAAGTAGATTTATTATTTTAGTTATATCGTAGGCATGTTCTTTTATACCTACAAGACAAGAATTTAATTAGTTAATTTAATTAATAAAAAACATACCTTTAAGCACACGGAAAAAATGCAATCAAAAGTACAAATTTAACACAACATATAGACATTAAAATGCTATCTTTTACTATGTTTCATCTTTTGGAGAGGCCTACTGCGGTAACAACTCATGATGACTAATGATTGTAATTTCTTATAGCTATGGCGTTCCTACGTTACGTATTGAAATAATAATTAGCTTGAGTGTATTATATTTACGTAATTAACACTAAAGTAAACGTAACTAAGGCCAGATTTATCTTTGTCTGACGTATAGTGTCGTGGCGCGTCAGAGCGGCATCATTTTCATATTATTATACTTATTTGACACAAGCCAGCACAATATATCGCGACACTAATATAAATCTCACCATACCAAATATGTATGAAAACGATACCGTTCTGATGCGTCATGATACGATACGTCAGACAAATATACATCCGGCTTTATAGTAACGTATAGATATGGGCTTCGTTATTTTTCGCGTTTTGTAAGTAAGTACCTGGGACACGGAGCGTCGTCGCTCGGCTCGAAATCGAATTTTCATCGATTTTCAATACAAAAACAAAAAGAAAACTAAAAAATAACCGCTCCTTAGCCGGGGTCGAACCCACAGCCTTTGCGTAGTAGGCCAACACTAACCATCAGTGTATTCAGACGGCGGCAGCCACCCCGAAATTACGAACAATATTGCGCGGGAAACCTTTTTGAAAATACGGGGAAAACGAATTTTCCCAGATATGAGAAGTAGCTAGATCGATTATTCGCCCCCGTAAATCCCTACACTGCAAATTTCATTGAAATCGTTAAAGCCGTTTGCGAGAACGTTAATACAAATATATATACTAATAATTCTGGTTTAATAAGTAAGGTTTGATTTTAACAATAGGTACAAAGACAAATATAATGCATCACGCACGCATATTAATGGTGGTAATGTTTCATTAAGAAATTAATCATGTTTTAACGAAGTAGTATATTTAGAAGTTTTAGAAACAACGTATGACACAAGCCTACTAAATTTTGCCCGCTACCTATCTATCTATCGAATACGGATCAAGTATGAACTAGTCTTAAAACAATATATTTGGAGCAGATAACTTTTGTATTTGGTTGCAATTTTCGATACGGACATTGTTTAGGCCAGTTCTTAATACTTGCGGATATCATTTAAGTTAGGTACCTGGTCTCAAATATGGCTTGAATAATCTCGTTAAAATGTGAATTTAAAAAAAAATACGCAGGCAAAAGCTAAATGAAAAAAACCGCAAAATTTTTCCTTTGTGTAGCGAAAATTTGTTATGATTTCATAATGGTTATTTCGTTACACAAAGGAAAAAATAACGGATTTTTAATTAAGGCCTTAACTGTCCTTAACTACCTACGTAAAATTTGTTTGAAATTCACCGTAAACCGTTGTTGTTCTAAAATATAAAGTAAGAATATTTATATACTTACTCATTTTTAACTAATAAAAATTCAAAGGCATTTTTGTTGTGACTGTTTCTTAAGGCCGTCGCGTACTTTGAAACCCGCCGATTCTTTAATTCTTAACGACGATTTTGACGACGCGTTTAGCCTAGTTGGTAGTGATCCTGCCTACGAAGCTAGCGGTCCCGGGTTCGAATCCCGGTATGGGCAAATATTTGTGTGATGAGCGCGAGTATTTGTACCTGAGTCATGGATGTTTTCTATGTATTTAAGTATGTATTTCTCTACATAAGTAATGTTTATCGTTGTCTAGTACCCATAGTACAAGCCTAGAGCTTAGTTTGGGACTAGGTCAATTTGTGTGAGGTTGTCCCTGATATTTATTTATTTATTTATTATTTATATATTTATTTATTTATTTAACATATCAACAGAAGTACATAAACTACAATCTTTATATGAAACCAGTTTGTACACCACAACAAGTATCTGAACTGTTTGAATAAGTTTAATGTCACCGGCGCGCCACTGCGATTTTTCGGCCTCCATTTCAGGAATATTAATATTTGTTTCGTGGTCACGAATACACTTCCGAAATTACCGCCACAATAAGCGATTTAACCACAGCCACACAGTATTAGCATGCCAACATTAATATTGAACTGGAGCGAAGTTGCTTATAGTTGGGAATGTGTCTCGGGGCAAGTGACGAAAAAGCATTTGTTATTCAAGGTTCGAACTGTTCGAAGAAGGGTGTTAAGTTGCGGCCACCCGTGGGGATCTTTCCAGTTAATGTTTCTTGAGCCATGACATTGCTAAAGAATTTTCTTACCTTAAATAATGTCGTAGTGTACAGCCGACTCAAAAGAGATATAGCTATATACTTTTGCACTTTGTTTTCATTGTAATAAGGTCAAAAACATACATCTTTTTGTAGTTGACGGTACGAGTATAATAATTCAGCTTCGCTAAATGTGTTCTTCTGTTAATTTATTTAATTTAATCCAAAATATAAGATAGTATAATAATAGATATACATTAAAAGTTAGTCAATTAATGTAAAAACTTAGCAAATATTCATACGCCGTATACCATATTTATAATTATGTAAACTAATCAACCAATCTGCGGTCTTAACATCTTACAGAAACATCCCGTCTAAGTACATTATTTATACACATTTTCATCTATGTACCTATTATTTGAATTTGAATAAATAAATAAATACATTCATACTACCTATACATACTGTTAGTGGGTGAAGTTCAAAAAAGTGTACATAGTACTGAAGCACTAAAGTTAAGAAACGGTAACTTTTTCAGTTTCGTAACGAAAAAATACATTTTATTTTAGTTATGTTATTAGTTTACCGTACCGCTCTTATTATTACATCTATAATTAAACGAAAAGTAAATAAATAGGTACTCGTTAATTATATTGTCCGATTTTATTGTATGAACCCGACGAAGGAAAATCTTCCTGCATCTGCATGCATCCGCCTATACAAAAATAATAAATTTAACATTTAACAATAATTTAGTTCAAGTCTTACTTTTAAGATTGTCTTATTCTTTAGCGCACCAGTAGCAAACCGATAAACTCAAGTCTTGCTCGGCTACATAATGTAGTGTAAATTTAAAGTGAAGCGCACTTCGAACTTGGAGAAGTGGCATGAAAGAGCCAGTTTACTAAACTGAGAAAAAAAAATGAACTTTTAATGAAAGGAATGATGTTTTTACTTTCTTCACTTATTATTTATTCATTAAAGTAGGTAATTTCATACGAAAAAGCCTTGAACACTATAAAAAAATCAATGAAACATTCACTTTAAAAAAATGTGTCTTTTGGCTCTTTCATAACATTTCGGTGTTGAAAGAGCCACTAAAAGTTATGAAGGAGCCAGTCTGTAATAGAAAGTGTAAATGTGAAAATTATGCTAAATAATAATAATTGTATTACTAAAAAAAAAACAAAAAAAGCAATTCTAACAAATCCTATTTAGAAACTGATTAAATTTTCAAGAAATTTATAATTCTATCAGTCACTTTAAGTAATTCTAAGAAACGCTTTAATCTTAACATATTATTCAGTCATAGGTAACTATTATATATATAATCTTAACATATCAAAGGCGGATTATTTTTAATAATAACAATCTCGAAAATTAAACAAAATAACAAATAATATTAAAAACAACATCGTTAGATCTTTAAGAATTAAAAAAAATATATTGCTCTCTACGAGCTTCTAGATCTTAGCTATCTATTTCCTTAAGTTGATGATTCAAACATCAGGAACTTCTAAAAACCTTTTTTTTACTTCAGCCAATACGATAGAGTCAGATATTTAAGACCTTTCTCCAAAACTTTACTGACTGCTTCTTCAATTACCGATTTTTCCGGGTATTTTTCGTTTTTTCGGACCAGGCGTTTATACTGGGTGTTTTTTTATTCGTCAAAAAAATTTTGGGGGTTAAATCAGTAAGTCATACTGACCAACTTTCACTATGGGACCAACCCCGAAATCGCGAAAAAACATTTGACCCTCCCATACAAAACATCGTCAGCTGACTAGCCAAAATGTATGGGATGGTCAATTTTTTTTTCGCGATTTCGGGGTTGGTCCCATAATGAAAGTTGGTCAGTATGACTTACTGATTTAACCCCCAAAATTTTTTAGACGAATAAAAAACACCCTATATAGCTAGGTAGGTACCTGAAGCAAATAATTTAATAATGTATAAAAAAATGCATATTTATTATTATTTTATTTTATTTTCAAAATTCAAATGCAGGGTTATGAAAGAGCTGGTTATGAAAGAGCCAGCTCTTTTATGGCCTATTTACCCGGCTCTTTCATAACTTACTCTTGAAAAAAATTAAACCTTTAAAATAACAACAATATCAAATTTTCTGCGGCTCAGTTTTTACGCAGATGTATGGCCAAATATATGCAAAAACTCAATCTATAAGCCATTTACCTATATTTCTTTACAATAAAATACCAAAAAACAACTTAAATGAAGCAAAATACTTACTTTTTAGTGCCAAAAACTTTGACTCGTTGTGCCGGCGTCCGTTGGTTTCGGCGAACTGTCAAATGTTTGTGGGGGACGGGAAATCAGTGAAACCACTTAAAAATAAAGTTACCAATCAAATCCGTTCCTAAACTCCCAAAATAATGTAAGTGGCTCTTTCAAAACCTGGCTCCTTCATGCCACTTCTCCCCTACGTTTTGAGCTACGTCTTGTAGCAAAATTACGTAGCACTGTACCGAGTTGTAAAGCGCAACATAACTCTATACGAGCTTCATAGGTACAGTCTCTTAGAACTTAGGCTAACTTGTAAACGAGGGCTTAACTAAGTGGTTGAAATGCCGGGTTTGGAACAATAAGTGGTAGGAGCATTGCAAGAAAGTTAGCGGGTACCGGAGTCATAGTCCGATTGATTTATAGGTTTGGCTGCACGATGCCACTAGTTAGATGAGGTTTTACTTTTGAGATTCGTTTTTAGCTGGTACCCGGCACGTTGCTACCTTCGCGCGAGTGCAAGCAATAAGTTGACAAAGTTTTATCGCAATCGGATGAACTCGAACTGTATGTCAATGCATAAAATACGAACAAACACATTGATTTTTATAATATATGATATTAAGTAGATTACATATTCCATGTATAAAAATGCCAGGAGTTACATTATTTTACTCTTGCATCTGGAGTTGTAAATTGCCTAACTTAGGTAGGTACAAAAGATACCTACATTAAAAAGAAATAAAATTAACGATTAAAAATACGTAAAATCAATGCGTAAAATTCATTTCTTATAAAACCTAATTAATTCCCGTTAAATCTTTATTCTACTCTTTTAGCCAGGTTGATAATCTTACAACCCAAGCGTTTTTTTTAGTGTAAATATATAAATCTCAGTTCAAAATGTCTTCGTCATCATCCGCATCTGCATAACTTGACGGTTTTCATTAACTGCCAAAATAATTGTAATTGCGACATAAACGGCCGACGCGATGGATCGTCAGCTCACGGAAATCCTATATACGAGTATAAATACTTATTCTTCGAATTCTGTTCCTTTCACTTGGAGCTTTGTTTAGCGGTGAGTTCATAATACGACTTGAGGTTGACCGAAACCGTGCGCACGCAGCGTGAGGGGGCGGTGCGGTGCAGCTTGAATTAAAAAGGTTTTTTCGTTTGTCATATACTACCTATGTTATACACATTTTATTGGCTTTAACCGTCTATCAGATTATAACTAACACGTTTTTTGACACAACTGCGTAGTTGCAAATGGGCATATATCTACATATTTATGTGTCTAACATTACCTTTCTTATTTAATATTTTATTTAATAGTTTTCAACTCAATCGGGCACTTAGCTTAAATTCATTTTACATAAATGAAATTGCGGTGGAAAGTAATCATATTATGTGTAAAAAATGGGTAAGCCCGTCGGACACGCGTAGCGGGTAGGCAGTGCACGGGAGCTCCTCGGAGTGCCGAGGCCGGCCAAAATGCCGGCCGAATGAGGTTATGTTAAATGCGTGAAACTCAAAATATGCATGAAATATTTATATTTTTGCTATTTTAGTAGGTTTATTTTTATCTTTATATGTAGGCCTGTTTCACAATCGACAAGTAAATTCATCTGTCAAATAAAGATAGCCCTCTCATTGTCTATTTTCAAGTGTAAGAAAGGGAAAGGGCTTAATTTATTTGATAGATATGCTTTACTTGACGATTGTAAAACAGGCGGTTAGAGTTGTATCTGCATCATTATTTTTTCATTAAACTTAACTTTTATAGAATTTTAAAAGGGGCAGAAAATGTGCGAGGAATGTAATGTCAAAACGCAAAACTTAAATCGTGACGTCAATGTGACGTGACGTGACATGTTGTCATCTTAGATAGAAGGACAGGTAAAAAAGAACCCAAATAGGTTAGATTGTATCTATAACCAGAGCTACAAATTAGTATAGGTAATTAGTAGTAGAAATAGTAATATAATTCTATTCTATTTTAAATAGGGTAGGTACTTAAAGAGTTTAGATAAATGTCGTCTTGATTTTATGGATCCTGCGATGTGAGTTTTACTCTTAGATGCACGTGGCTGTCAACGAGTTGTCCTTGCTAAGTTTGTATAGGTTCGTCTCTGCGTGGACATGTACTTTGACGTCACAGAAAGCACGCTAAAACAAAGCGTTGTAACCGCCCAAATCTGTTTGCAAGTTAAAAAAATATATAATAAATATCAGTACATATATCTAAAGTGATTTATTTTTTATGGTAGTAAAACGATGAAAATAATCGATTAAACATATAAAAAAGTACTGGCATACACCCTATTGTGCTCGGCTCAGTCGGCTCAGAGGGGTTATAATGATTTGCGGGCGATCTGTTTGCCGCTCGATTCGTCACTCTCTAACTAGTCCACAGCGAAAGAAAGGGGCTGAACGAGATAATTCAGGTCGTGCTTGCCGTGCAGGGCACGTGCCACTGCTCGCAAATAACTCCGACACTGAACACACAAGCATTTCAATAACAAAATATCTACAACGTACTGTTACAACTTTCTTTTCGCCTTCGAACTTGGACTTGAAATTAAAGTTCACAGCATCGAAGAAAGGATACGTCAGCGAAGTATTTGAGATTATACGTTAAGTTATAGTTTCTTGTCAACCCATTAAGCGCAATTCAAGATATTGTGACTATAGGCCCACGGAGGACGCTCGTGGCGGGTTTCCAGGGGCCATGTGTTTTACGGGTGTACTCGTAAGTACCCAACATTATAAGGAAGTTTCCTTGTTAACTCGCACCGGAAAAGCTAAAGCCAGCTAAAATAATACGACTAAAAGCTGGGAGTTGTGCTCTCTGTGCTTCATGCAGCAGCGAAACTTCAAAGAAAATTTGGAAAATTGATCATAACATAAATCTGTACACCGTAAGCTTACACTTAGTACCAATTTCACCATACTTACTCGTAAATGTTAATCGACCGTTACTCGTATTTTGTCAGCTGTTAACGCTCTAATCGTCTGTTAAGTGGTTGGTAAAATCAGACATTGTTTAAAATTCACGTTCATAATAACAAAAGTTATAAGTAGATACTAGTAGGACTTTAGGATGCTGCATAAAAGCAAAGAACTGTTATATTCTTGAAATTTCCAAACACTTTCTACACATTCGCACTTAATAATCTTCCTTCAATTAAATAAGTACTCGTGCCGTAAGGTGCCGCTGTCTAAACTCGACGTAACCCGCTCCGACGTCATCAGGAATACCAAGGCAATTCCAACTATACTCGTAAGTGGACAAGTGGGAAGCTCTATCGTTTAATTAGCGAATCACCTGTTAAATAGTTAGGTGGAGCAATAGTGCTTGGTTAATTGATCGGTCTTGATTAATTGGTCGGGTTTGACTTTGCTTATTGACATCGTCGATTTGCTGCGTAGTCTAGGCTTTCACTACATGCAGGCCACGCGAGACTGGTACAAGAATTAATTATCTCTTGGTGCGGGTCACTTCTAGTATTTAACTAGGAAGGGAAGTATTGTGGAGGTTTATCGTTGTCACATCGACACAGATGAAGAAAAACAACGCCAAGCAGATTGAAATATAATGGAATGGTATTTATGCATATTATTATTCGGTAGTCTATTTAAAATTTTAGAGTGTCCAGACCCTATAATTGGAAAATTTAAACCAAGACAAGAAATTAAATACTGGGCAAGAGATGTCGGATCATGCTCAATGTCACCGTTCTTGACAGACGGACGGACGGACGATGGTCGAAGTCAAATACATATGTAGTAGCAAATTAGCCTGATTCTTGCCACCGACCAAATAATGTACTTATGTATTTATTTCATGCAATAATGCATACTGCTTGAATAAATTACTTACAAACTTACAAAGTCGTAATCGATATGATTTTACTACTAATTAGGTATACTATTATATTTCCACAGAACAGAAAAAACACTATTTCGTATTGATAATTAATTTAAATTATCATACAGACATTTAACAACAAGTGTTCGGATTGAACTTCAGAGGCTTCTTAGAGCCGACGAGAGGCTCCGAACACCAGGACAGTTGTAGCGCCTGATTAACAGACCCAGTTGTTCCATTGTGCCCGCAGAATCCAAAATGTGCCTAATGTTTGTCTCTAATACCCTCAAAGTTCTGCAGCGGTAGTATCGTGCCCGAGATTTGGCTTGCTTGGTAGGTATTTGGTAACTCGGTTTTAACCTAGCACAGAATTGATAAATTCAAAGTTAAAATATTAACTTGTTACTAAATAGGCCATATTATGGATCTTTTACACGTCGGTAAGGTAAAAGCTCCTATTATGGACAATGCTCCAGTATTTAATAATATTTTTTTATTGAAAACTTGGCAAAACCGAATATTTCATTTAATATGTTGTAAATAAATACTCTGGCGCTTTGGACAAGACCAACATTACTGAGAAGAAGCGCCGCAAGAAAGTAGCAAATGGTTTTATTTAAATCAAAAAGCACAATAACACTTTAAAAATGTAACATAAAAAAATAATAATAATTGTTAAGTGACCAAATAATAATGTTAATAAATATCTCATCATCTGATGGAGTGGATCCGTTTTGTTTCCATTGAAGAAATATGATTCGTATCTGTTTTTTTCGTCAAACACTTTAAATAATAAAGAATACATAATATCTATGATAATTATACGCTAAAACTGATTTTAAATACGCTACCAATAACAACAGAAAGTCAAAACAGAAATGACAGTCGGGGATAAAAGGATTTAAAAATGTACGAATGGCCTACTACCCACGCTTTCAAATAACCTATACACGACGGCGTAGAGGTTATAGGTAATAAGCAATAATGATAACATGCAACGGACCTCGTAATTGCCTGAATCAGTGGAACGTTATCAATGTTTGCGGTAATTAACGAAACGTTCAAAAATAGCGGTCGTCGGCGGTCACCTGGGGTGGTCCAGGGTTCCGCGTCGCGTGTTATTCCGGGAGACAATCGATACAAGCGTCTGCATATTTAAATCTGGTGCACGGCACACCCGCCGAGCTCGGGCCGCGTTTCGCTTTCGTCGCGCCCGGCAGACTCATCAAAATCTTTTTTGAATAAATATACTTAACTTATACAATAATTCCGCATGCTCCAATCTTTCTATTCCCACTCCTCTCGTGCGCTTATCAAGATTATTAATACGCCAAACGATATCGATCCTGTTAACGTTTAAACGTAAGGCAATAAAGGTAATAAAGGTAAGGCTAAACTCAGGGTCGTTATGTAATGGTACGCAATATCCTAAACACACGACATTTAATGCTTGCCGGCGTGCCGTGCAAAGACTAGGTACCTACTATTTATGGTGCCATGCGTGGCCGCTAAATTGCATCAACAGCTTTGAAATTCAGGCGTAGCATAAATACGTCATAACAGAAAGGTAATAGAGGTTGTAATACGAGGTGTTTAGCGCGAACTCCGAGAGACTGTCTCCTCGACTCCTCATGAATAAAATTATACCGCGGGGTGCCCGGCCGGCTCTCAGATATTGACATGAAGCACTTTTAAGATAATCCTGAGACGACGACATAAGCAGCGTTTTCTAAGACAACGCAAAATTCACCTTTTTAGCGTCTTTATTTTCTGCGAGGATTTCTAATAACTGAATAGTATAGGTATGTATTGCGAAACACGTATAAACTGCACTCACTATTTCTAGCCTTTTAGAGCTCAGGTGTGATATATATTATCCTGGATAGAGAGAGTTTATTACAGGCCGCAGCAGTAATTTCTATTAAACTAAGTGGTACTCGTTGGTACGTTACACCGCTACAGGGCAATTCTTCGAGCGTTTCAACCGCCCTGATTCCCGTGCCCGCATTAATGTCAAAATTCCTGTAGCTTTGGATGCTATTTTCGGTTATCTTGTAGAGTGTCGTGACTTCTACAAATTTTAACTGAAAATGCTTCCAAAGCTACAGGAATGTAGACATTAATGCGGGCACGGGAATCAGGGCGGTTGAAACGCTAGAAGAATTGTCCTACACGCACAATTGAGACGACTATAAACATTCCGATTACGAACTAGGAAATGCGGGTCGTTTAGCTAAAATTGATACTGGATTTTATAATATTTTTTTTATTCTCAATCAACTCGCGCCGATACCCTTCAGTTTTTCTGTACTCAGAGTTAATGAAACCCCTTTGCGTTATTTCATCCGCACTGTGAGTAATTCAATTTGACAGACTTCCTCTCAGCGCGCCGTGAATTATGATAATGAATCAAGATGAGCTGCCGTTCTGGGGCCCCCGAGCCCGAGGGTAAATTGTGATAAGTGCCGTTAATAAACAGTTCGTCTACAGTTTTCAATAAAAACACAAGAAACAGGTATGAAAAAGGGAATGTTATCTGTACTTCATATTCATGCCGGCTGAGAGTGCCGCGTGTCGACTAGAAGAACCCAATGAAAGGAAATTATGGAGGACGAAGGCCCGCGCCGCGCGTGCTGCCGGTTTATGAACATCCACGGCGTTTGAATATCCACAGCGATGCCAATTTACTTCCCTGTTTTACATGCAGCGATAGTTCCTTGTGGATGATTCTATTCACACAAGGCGGTTTATTGAAATATCTGCGGGCCTCACTTGACTGATTCAAATTTAAGTCAGCTCCCTTTCTTAGGACACCTACTAGTTAGAAAAAATCGCACTGCGGGTTTAGCATGCATACATGAGATAAAATTTGACAGGGCTATTGAAATATTATATTCCAAATTCCAACGTAAGACTTAACGGTTTAAAATTAAAGTGTCCCGTCTTGATAAAATCGTTATAAAAACGTGAAAATCGCTATAGTCACTTAGTAATAAAAGGTAATAAAAGTCAGGACGAGCAGGACACGTTTATTTTAAACCTTAAGCGTCTTACGTTAGAATATGGAATATATGTATTCATTTCCTTAGCACCTGTTAAATTTTATCTCGTGCATGTATGTTAAGCCCGCCTGAAGTGCAGAGATGTATGTTGCGACAGAAAAGTACCTAATAGGTTTCCATTTAACATTGTAATTTTGGCAACTGCGATAATAATCTTGGCAAGATTTTGTATCAAACTTAAATAACGATTCCTCAAGAAGCGCGCCGAAGCGCACAGGCGTAATGAACCTACCTACTGCGCGTTCCAAGGAAATACAGAATGTATAATATTCTCTCTCTCTCTCTCTCTCGTCTGCTTGTATAATATTCAACGAAAACCCTATTTATTTTACTATAATACTGTGTGTTATGTTCATCTATATATGAATCCCTATTTCCCTTGGTCACGGCATCACGCGTGAACGGCTTCGCTACTTAATTCTTTTTTTGTTGTGTTTGTTATTGTCAGGAGAAAGGTCTTATGATGAGAAAAATTGGATATTTCAACTTTAAGGGGGGAACGGGAGGGGGAACTTTAACCGAAGCGAAGCGAGGGCGGGTCGCTAGTTTAAGATATATCTTCCACCTAAGAACCTTTTAAAGCTATTATCAAGCGTTTCGTCGACACTCTTTGCTTTGCTTTTAAATTACCAATATCTCGTATAGGAAAGTACCTACATCGATTCAAAAGTATTATAGCGGGAAATATCAAATAAAGCTCAATCAAAAATGCTCAGTCAATACATTTCCACCGATAAGCGTCAGTCATAAATAAAACTTAGTTATGTTTGCCATGCTTGCGAAAATTGATGGCCTACTGGAATATAAGACTCAGAAAAGCCCCTCCCTACACGTATCTGTGAGGTCATGTCAATATTTTATTCACAGCGTTTGGTTAGTTTTCTTTGAGTTTCAATCGCTTTAGATGTATGGAACAGACCGCAGCGCGCGGCGGCGGCGAGCGAGCGCGCTTGCAACCGCCTCATAGTTCGTTTGTAGACGGCTGTCTGAAGGTTGCGGTTTTGCAAAGTATCGTCCCAAATCCCAGAAACTGTAATTTCAAACGTCGTTGCCTATGGTTATAACACAGCGTGCCAGTGGAACAACGCCCAAGCGAGTGCTATGCAGCTTGGGCTCGCTACCGTCCCTTTCTCTTCCCGCGAACGTGTTCGTTAGACGACTGTAAGAAGGGCTTATGTAATTATAATATAGACTGTGGTTATAAGTTGAAGTCAATATTCAGATTTTAAAGTGATGAGTGTATATTTGTATTGTAGCCATTTAAGGCGCCATTTCTACAGACCACACAGACAAATTCGATACAAACTCTATGGGTCTTTCTCCACAGCGGGCTTAACTTGCATAGACGAGATAAAATTTGGCAGGTGCTAGGGAAATGAATACATTTATTCCATATTCTAACGTAAGATTTTACGCTTAAGGTTTAAAATAAAAGTGACGTGAATGACGTGAGGGAGTTTAAATATAATTAAACCTTGATTTTTAATTCCGTGGAATTCTGACAGCTCTCACATTCTGACGTTTCAGGAGTAACAAATTTTTTTTTATTGTTGATGTTATTGACTGACGTTTTTGGCCTTCATTTCGACATTTGTTAACGGCTTTGTTCGTTAGGGGTGTCGATTTCATTTGAATTTGTGGCCATTGGGGGTATTACATTATCAACGATATCGTGATAATATTGATAATGTAATAGGCCGTATCGCAGTATCCTGTATGGCGATACTAGGATCATGATAATATGGATAATTTTACAAGCCCCATTCCACATAAAGCACAGTAAACAAATCACTAACCTACGCATCTAAGATTAAAACGAAGATTTTCAATAATATTTAATATGATGTACCTAAGTACTAAATAAACTACATAACCAAGTTTGCTAACAAAGTGAAATTAAGGTTTAAATGTGCTTTGCCAATATTTTGGGTGCTGATTGAATAAAGTAGGATACTACAAAATCATTATCTATTATTTAATGTGTAGTAACTATGCAAAATTATATTGTTAAGATTTAACACAATAGGCCAACAACAGTATAGTACTTCTAAATAAGTTGAAATGTTTACAAGTGACCTTTATTATTAGGTACTGAAAATAAATAAAACATCACTTATGGAAAGCCTTTATTTTATTCACTATCTTCAGAATCTTCTTCAGTCGTAGGTACTGCTGTCATTGGCATTTTATACTATGTTTTTTTTTACAATGTAAAAACAAAATAATAATGATTAAATGTAATCTAACTCCAAAGGTTTGTAATATATGACTATGATCAGAATGATAACGCAACTATTTATTTTTTCCTCTGAAAAAAATAAAACAAAATAGCATGTCTAAATTGTGCGATTTTAAATTAAAATAACTTTGTATTGATTAATGATCAATTAATTGTAAATTAAAATATCTAAATCATAGAAGTCATGTTCTATTTTTAATTAGGGTTCCGTACCAAAATAGTAAAAAAGAAACCCTTATGGTGAGACTTCGTTGTCTGTCTGCTGTCTGTATGTCACAGCAGTTTTTCTCAGCAACTACACAAGCTATCAACTTGAAATTATTGCTTGCCCGCATCTGTTTTTAGTAAAAAAAATATATTATAAATAATTAAAAAGGGGTCTAGAAGGGAGGGTTGAAAAATTAAAGTGATTTGATTATAGCAAGTGGGGTGATAGGGCTCAATCTGTACATTTCAAAACAATTTATTTATAATTTTTCGTGGCGTACTTTTTGTTTTATAACCAAAAATGTTCAAAAAATGACCGTTGCCCCCTTTATCTCCGAAGTTTATGAACCGAAAAATCTGAAATATTTCTAACTTATACTTACTTTACGGGAAAAATAAAACGAAGTGTTCAAAATTTATAGTTTTCGAGAAATTGACAAAAAACTTTAAAGATCTGTACTAAAATTTAGACAAGTCAAAATGGATCGCATACGAATTAAAGTACGGTATATAAAAAAAAAAATGTAAAAGCCCCCGGCACAAAATAAAACTCTAAAAAGTAAATGAATAATATTATGGCCCTTAAAGCTTAATGTCAGTACCTAGTAATATTTTGATTCAAGCGTCGTAACGTCCGATAAAGACATCAACGGGCTCCGAGCACGTCGTATGTACGTCGGCTCAAAGTTCATAACTTTTAAACGGCTTATCAGATTTTCATCAAACCAGAGGCTAAGAACACTCTCGATTAAGTTAACTTTCTAACAAAAAAAAACTAAATCACAACCGGTCCATCCACATGCCACAGACAGACACACAGATACACATGTCAAATTTATAACACCCCTCTTTTTGCGCGAGTCCGACTCGCACTTGACCGATTTTTTTTCAATTTTTGTACCACACATTCAAGGAATATTTTGTTGTCTGGCAAGACCAAGAAACGTCAGAATTCCACGGAATAAAAAAACAAAATATAAGAAATAGCGAGTTCATTAGTAGAAATTCTGATTTAAATTGAAATGTCAGGTAGTTCGCGCAAAGTGCTCCTTAAGACTTGAGCGGACTTGGCCGGTCGGGCTACCTACTACAGTTTAATAACCGCCACTTATATATAAACTAGTAAGTACGCAAAGTACGATACATTAATAATGCATTATTGCTTAATCAAGAATATTTTCAAGATTAATTGTTTTTAAGTAAGTACAGATAATGTTTGTTTTTTACGACGGTGATGCTGAAAGAAATCTAAGGACTCGGGGCCTCTATTTCTCTTTCTTGTCTTAAAGCGTTAGTCATCGTCTAGTTCACTATTCGGCCGCCCAGAGCCCTTAGCCAAGATGCCCATCGCTAACTAGCGTTTCTATTCGTTTAGTTTTTAAACCAATCGCGTCACTGGTAGATCACGTCATACGGAGAGTCACGTGATCTACCAGTGACGCGATTGGTTTAAAAGCGAAACGAATAGAAACGCTAGTTATCAATGGGCATCTTGGCTAGGGGCTCAGTAGTGTCAAGTGAATAAGAAAGGAGCTTAACGTTAACCTTATGATAACGTTATAATTTAAACAGAGTGGCCCAGGAGAAACGCTAATGTCCTAACTTTAATCGATTTTAGAGTTCTGTAGCCAAAGGGCTAAAACTTTCAGTATATGTTTGACTGTCTGCCTGTGTGTCTCAAACTTGACCAAAATCTGCAATATCGTCTTAAAATCACAAAGCTATTATTATTCAGGGAATAACTTCGTCACAGACTATTATCTGTCCCACGATCCCAAATGTACAAACTAATTCCACGAATGATATCGTTACCAAAACAATAACTTGAAACTTTTTCTTTTGCTTTGCTTGTTAGATTACATAATGTTTAATTGAATGCACCAAGACTGTCACAGCACGGAAGGCTTTCCTTCTTCGTTCATAGGTATTAACTAGGCTCCGGATCGAATGTGAAAGCTATCGGGAAGGAGCAGTTATTGGTTTACCAGGGCATAGTATTTGATGCTTGAATTCTGGACATGATAACTGTTACAGCGGAGTTTCCAATTTCCATTAAAGCGGAGTTACAGGACATCACAAACTGCTCTCGTGTTTTCCACTGAGACATGAAATGAGAGCGACGGTCAATCCAACTAGGTAGCTCACTAGCTACCTAATTGGATTAACCGTCGCTCTCATTACATTTTCGGTAGGTGTTTGTAGTTGAATAATCTGATCTAGGAGGCATGCGAAGTGGGGCGTTGTTACCAGTTCTTTTTAGCCTCATTTATTCACAGTCTCACCAAATTGAAACCTTAACGAGTTTGACACTGGTTTCAATAAGGTAGGCCGATGGCTTTGCAGTAGCGAAGACATGGCAATAAGGCTTGTCTCAGAAAAAAAGTACTTTAATAAAAGTAGATAAATGTACCTACTTGTGCACGGTCTGTCCGGATCACTCCCACCATCTTGCCGCCAAGTAGCGATAGCGGTGTAATTAGCATCGTTGTGATAAGTGTGGCATACTACTTATTATTGGCATACTAGATGCATTCCATCTTGTCCGCTCCTAATATTCAAACCGCGGATAGACGCGGATACTTCAGGTTAATATTTGACATATTTTGCGTGCATCAGGATCTTACTGCCACACTCAGAGACGTTTGCACTCTTGAGATTATCACTTACCATCAGATAGCCTGTGTGCTCGTTAGCCTTATAATTATATTTATAAAAATTAGGAGGCACATTCACATTATGTATATACGATATGTCAAATAAATAATGTTATTTAACTCATATAAGCTTACAAAATTTTAATTAAATTTGGGACATTTAAAGGGGTCGTCCGAGTCGCGTCTGCTCACGGTCGGCGAGCCGGTGCGGCCGGCTGCCCCGGCTGCCCTTAAATTACAATTATCGTATCGGCTGTTTTCCTCTCGACGCAAAGGACCAGCTTTCAAACCACAGGCATTTTTCAAAACCGTTACCCCCGTGGGTGCGGTCAGGAATAACAGAATATTGCTCTTTTCAAGCGAGAAATTTTATAGCCATGCCAGCCCCTGGTTTTAAAAATTATGGTAATTTCCTCTGCCGGTTTCCAGATTTGAGTTTTAAAGCGTCATATAATGTTACGTGAAAGAATTATTTTGATGACACTTGTTTATTTAGATGATACTTGCCTAATACATTAATGTTTTGATAAAATATTTGTCTTGTTACATGCACGGCCTGTGTGTCTAAGTATCTGTGTGTCTGTCTGGCACCGCAGCACCGAAATTAATACTACGGATGGTAATGCGGAATTATTTTATTTGTGATCAAATTTTGCCGAGGTGCTCGTTAGCCATGTCAGGCGTATTTCTCTGCGCCCGGTACATGCGATAACCACCGCCTCACGGAACATCGTGCTCCGTGCGTCGTGCATCGTGCGTGGTGCTGTCATCTGTCATCCAGCTGTCTTAAAATAATGCTACTAATATTATACATGAGAAAGTTTTTATGGATGTTTAGATGTTTGTGATCCAACAACGCCTAAACGGCTGAACTGAAAAGGAAGAAATTAAGCACTCGGATATACTCCTTACTACTCCTTATCCTGGATATAAATCTTAGTTGACATATATATCTACTAGACTTATTATTTGTCAGCTCCAGAGGGAAAAACGATAAACGGTTTCTACGCGGACACAAGCGGGCAAAAGCAAATTAGGTAATGCCATAAGAAATGCCATGTTTTTATTTAATTTCTTCAGCACCTCCATTGTGAGCGTCCTAATTCGTAACACTATCGCCCTGTCCCTCTTTGACACCAATTAGCGGTCGAACTTTTAAAATTTAATTGGAGGTCAGTATCCGCTTTGGACAGTCCTGTCAAAAATAAAATTCTGCCGCCAGCCGCAGAGCTACTTTCGTTGCCAAAAGGTTAATTTCTAAAACTGCGTACTTTTTGTTTGTTTGGAAAGTCAAGTTATCTTTTGTCGTTTAAAAAGTTTTAATTAAGGGGTGTCTGCTGTAGATAGGAATAACAGACTCGGTCAAGTATACCCACAGAATTACTGCTGTAATATTTCCATTTACATTAGACACTTTACCTTTTGAGGGATTTTTGTATTTTGGTAGTTACTCGGATGGTATCGGCGAAGCCGGTCCCGCAGGTTCGGCGCCGCGCCGGCCGTGTATCGAGTGGAGGCCGAGTCAAACAAATGGCGCTATAATTCACGTTGTTTCTGACCCATGTATTTACCCTTAAGTAAACAAGAGCCCTTCTGTTTTTCCTTAACGTTTCAAGGGGTGGTTGGTGTGCTATTGTTAGGCTTTGAACTACAAATGTGTCGCGGCAATTTTTTTCGGCAAATGCATTTCAGGGCTTTTGTTTTATGTTCTTGTTTATTTCGTTTCCTCTTTCTAAGGTTATCTCTTAGTTTAACCAAGATTAGTTGTTTATACGACTAAACTTGATTATTCAATATAATAAGACATTACTGAACATACTCGTAGTAAGATGTACTTATACACAGGTAGCTATATAGCTAATCGTTGGTGAGTATCGGCGGTTAAATATTTAAATCCTAACAACTAAATCCTCGTATTTATGTATCCAACAATGCAATGGTTATTTTGCGTTTGCAATGACGATGCTGAAACCCTGTCTGTTAGCTTGCGATACATGTTGTTTGTCCAAGTGATAACATGCCATGCCAGCCTCGACGGGTCCCACTTAAGGAGATTATTTTCGTGTTCGAAATATTGTGTAACTAAGAGAGCTATTCAGAAAAGTTGGTTGCTACCGGATAGTGCTTTAGGAAAATGTTTTGCATTGCTATTCAATCCACAGAACGTTGTAAGAGAAAGCGTTATTAAAGTATGTACAAATTCTGCAGGAAATGTAACGTCGGTGTCATTTTATTAGCAAAATTAACGTTCGTATACAATTATACGATTAACGCTCCAGGAACCCAATTTACGTACATATTGTACTAGTGTGCACACTTAATAATTTATGAAAGCAGATATGAACTAACTGAAGGTTTATCGCATCTTGTAAGGTAGCTGTGTTCGAACATATTTAATGTATACCACCACGTTGCTCGTACGGGTTGAGTGAGTAAATTTGCATAGATGATGAATAATACCAGCCACCGAGGTCGTCCATGGTCAAACGGCTACTTTACCGGGTCGTAACGCTTCCTAGGGGCTTTATTCCCAGTATTAATTATCTCAATACCAATTTCCGTTATGAAACAATATTGACTGCGTGTTCGACGTCAACGAAGAAAGACTAGAACACCTAGCTTTCTGTAAGATTGTACCAGTAAATTTCTAACTGATGCCATTGCTATTATTTCAGTATCACATGGGTAAAGTAACGCCCCTTTTTTCGCACCGGAAATGACTTGGTTTTTTTTTTGCTTTCGGCAAGTTCCGCCGTGACTGACTATCAAATTCGGACTTACCATCACTTTTATGGGAAACCATTGTGCATTTCATCGCGGTTTCAAGTCGGTACAAAATTTTGCAGTCTGCTCTCCAACTACAAGTAAATACTGTTGATTACCAATCAGTGTTTTATTTATTGCTCAATCACTTTAAACTAAGATGACATAAATTTAATAACAATAATATTAACAATTACAATGAAAAATGTAAAACTGTCACATCCATGTCATACAGTGTCACAGCCGTGTTTATGTACCCATTTTTTTACCTTTTCTGAGGGATTATGCTTGTTCATATGCATCAAAAATATGCTTTTGGCATATAATTTTGGTGTACATCGCAATATGTCTTAAAAGAACTTTTTTTTTTGGGTTATCTGAAAACTATTTACGAATCACCCATATTGCATGTCTCTGTTTTTTAAATTCGCAGGCCGCCGGCAGACAACCATTCGTAGTTTATAGAATGAACTAACCAAGGCTCGTGTGACCATTCCCGACCTCTTTATAAGGGTCTCCACGACGGTGGTCTCTGCGGCAGCACCCTGTTAAATGGTACTTTCCTTACATTTACAAGTGATAAAACTCCAACATTAATTACAATGGTAACTGTACCTATAAACCAATATCTCAATAGGTAAAGGTTTAAAATTAAATTCATAAGTTTTCTGCTATTTCTGGAATTGTCTCTAAACTAGTGGATGTTCTCGCTGACCCTATTAGGTATCTAAACAGTCTGTGATAAACCGTTTTAATAATGTAGTAAAAGCTTTGGTTTAAAGTTTAAATTTTTAATCTAAGGGTATAAATCATACAAATCATTATTCAACAACGCATATTGATTCAGCTATCTATAGATATGACTATTACAAATATCCATCACGAACACTATTCCATCATTTATTCAATCGTGGCATCTAAAGCCATGCGCGGTACTCCCTCTATTTACGGAGCGACCACTTTCCATAAACCATTTCCATAGTTATAAAACTTATAAATTAGGAGGGTCACGTTTTAGATTTCCTTTCATAATTATAGTGGGGCGGCTACCCAGTGTCCCTTTTCATGAATACATTAAAACTTATCACTACGTAAGTAATAAATAACTATCTTCACATTTGACACTTTCCACTTCGCTGTTAGTGAGCGCAATAGCTTTGGGTATGGGGTACCTACGTGCACGTGCGGAGCGGTGCGAAAAGAACCAATCAGATTCATCTAAAGCGTACTATAGGGTCGAGGACTATCTAACGGACAAAAATGCTTGGCCTAAACCAAAAAAATAACTAATAGCTTACTACCTCACAAAATCATTTAAACACTGTACATTGTCTAGGGGACACGGTTTATGTAGGAAGACATGTCGAAACTCTTTTATGTGGTTACATATGTGTAGATATATTATATGTGTATACTTATATGTTTTTTTTTCGTAATAATTCTGGCATGTTTTCCTGCAGAACCACGCAGATATTTCATATTATTTGTATAGTTTTATATAATGCTAGAATAAATAGTATTATTGTCTTAAGTTTTATTTAATAAATGACTACTGTTGAGTTTCTTGCGGCGCTTCTTTTCAGCAGTGGTCTCCTCTTGGGAAGCGCTGGTACATTTTGACGTGTAAAAGTACCCGTGCGGCCTACTTACTGAATAAATATCTTTTATCTTTTTATCTTTGATCATCTAGCTTCTGAGTGCTATGCGTGAGTGTGGGTACCTGTACAAGGTGATTGGTCCTTTTCGCACCGTTTCGCTCGTCTCCGCCTCAATGGAAAGTACATTAACTTTAAAGAATATTTTTGTCTGCAGTTGGTATTTAAAAAAAAACCGGGGAAGAGCATGTCGGGCCGTGCTTAGTGTAGGGTCCCGTTGCCATTACTACAAAATTAAATACAAAAAAGTGGAAAATATTAGATAATTTTCTGGTCAAGTCAAAGTTACCTTAGCCGATTTTCGGTAGGTAAGTATAAACATTTTAGTCGTATGTAACTCAAGAACCAATAGTCTACCTAGTCGTGATAGTTTTCCTTTTAAATTCGTTAAATGTTCTTTCATTAGAACCCTTTTTGTTGTTTGCATGAAACTGTTTCTTAAACATCAAATATTAATACATGACTAATAATGTAGAAATAATATACTTTAACAATGAGTAAATTCATACGTGTTGACAATATAAAATGTCAAAATATAAAATGTATACAATATAAAATTAACATGGTACAGTCGAGGACAGAAACTTTACACTTTTTCACCTTATTCCATTGTAATAAGGTCCAAAAGTGTAAACATCTTTTTGTCCTCGACTGTACAAACTGTATTTAATTTTATCGCCAATAGAAAAAAAACTACGGCTTCTGTTAAAATGCTACACCATTTTCTGTATTGTAATCATATTATGTACTTAATTATGGCGTTATATCTTTTACTGTTTTGGGAATCAATAAATAACGTACAATATAATCAACGTTTTTTTGGCTTGTTTCAGGTAAATACCTTCCGTTTTCTGACACACATGAGGAATTATTACGAGGTAAAATGGCTGATATACGACTTGTGATTTAAACTGTTCTAAAATAATGCGGAATACAAAACGTTAACGTGAAGCTAAGAATAAATGTTGGCTAGAGCAGCGGTTCTTAACATTTTTCTGTCCACGGACCTCTAGGAAAACAAGTACAAGCCAAGGACCACTTAATAAAAAAAACAGCAATACATTTCATACCATTTATTTTATACTGCGAATACAAAAAAAAACTTATTCGTAAAAAAAATACGTTAATGTGAAGGTTGGTTGGTGCTGCTTCTTCGCAACTAAGTTGGTATCTGTATTTGTTTTTAATATATTATACAAGAAAAGCAAATGCCTTTTCACAGAAGTATGTGGTTGAGAAAAGCAGTAAATGTTTCAGTGCTTGATCTGATATTTCCTTATCATGTTTTAGATTCACCCAAAAACTTGATAAAAGGATTCTTTGAAATTAGGTTTCAAAGCTGAATCACGGGATATTTATATTTATTGACATTCCTGTACAGTTGTCAAGCCAGTGATATCAGTAACATCTGTGTTGAAAGGGTCTGCTATACAATTTTTATTATTGTCGGATACTGGAAAATAATGCCGAAACGAAGACCTTAAGGCGCGGAGAAGTTTAATCATTTCGTCTTGCACTTGTGTTGGCATGATGCTCCACCAGAGGATTCCATAAACGCTGCCAGTGTAGGAAAGTGATTATAGTACTTTTGAATTGTACGATTAGTCCAAAGGTCATGCTTTTTGTAGCACCGTTTCTATTTTATCTTCAACATAGAAGATGTTGTTATCTCTCCCTTGTAGACCCAAGTTCAGCTCGTTGAGGGCACTAAAGATTTCAGCCAAATATGCTGCCATTGTGACCCACTCAAAGTCATTGAAGTGATCAGCATGTTTATTGACGTTAGAGAACAGAACTGCGCATACTTATTTCTAACTGCAAACAGAAATCGAGAAGGAAAATCCATAAAAGTGGATCAAATATTCATTTGTTTTAAATTTACCAAGCCAACCTCAATTTCAGAAAAGCTATTGCCGCAGACAAGCAATCAATACCAATCAGTCCGACTGTTTATTTTGTTGTTATTAAGGGAAATGTCTTGAGATCTATGTATTACATTCAGTTTTGAGCGCTTCATGTTTTGTTCGCATTCAGGTTCAATTATGCCTAAATTGGATGGTCTCGAAAACCTATAATTTAAATTGTAAAGTACCTAAGGTAATCATTTTTACTAAAACTGTTAAGGATTAAATGTACGTACTTTCATACTTGGTAATTATGGTATTGTTGATTTATGCTTAACTATTCTTAATTGAGTAATCAAATTTACAACACCATTATGTTTATACCTAGCGAAAATCAGCTAAGATAGATTGTCGGTAAAAATCAAAACATTACCGAGAGCTACGTGCCACTTTGTCAAAGGATGCCACCGCCGCACGCTTAAGAAGTCAAATAAGTAAAATAGACTAAACGCAAAATTAACTTTAATTAAGTATAATTTCTCGACTTGTCGAGTTTTCTCGAGCTAAATTTCCCGGGAACGAGTACGACCGATTTCCCGGCAGGCACGGAACGTTTAAAGCACAGTTTACCTCAAAAATTAAAACCCAACTGGCAACTAGTATGACGCACCCTTATAATTTTTATATAGCCTATGACACTAGCACGGTTTTGACGCATCATATGACACCTCATTTATTAAAATCGGTCCAATCTTTAGGAGTTAGAGTGGAACATCCGATTTTCAGCCACATACGTACTTACTTACATAGATACAAGGACTGTTAACCATATTACATTACCCTTCTTTTTGCTTCGCGCAGTCAAGTAAAAATATAGTAGGTAATAAAAGATTCCTATGGGAAAAGAGTCGCGTTCGAAACCTACTAAGCACATCATACGTTTATTGTATTGGTGGAAAATTAAGAACATATGAAGACCTTTCAATTCTTTACCTGTAAAAATTTTAATTTCCTTTTTTATCATGAGATCTTGGTAGAACAGTTGAATTTTTGGCCAACTGACCTGGTATAAAATGCCGTTGGGTTACGCCTTTTTTGCTTGTTTGTGAGAAATAAATATTATTAAGTAAATATTATTGGTAGGTATTATTATAATATAATATAATAAATACGTTATCATTGACACATTGATCATCGATCCTAAGTTAAGATGCTCTCAGGGTGAGCTTTGGAAACTAGACATAGGCCTGATACTCGTATGATTATAGTATAAATAAATACATCTCGAATTAATTATAAATGTTGAACACCAACATGACAATACAAGTGGATTGTGATAATCAGATAATTCGCTTCAGCAATCAGGACTTTTAGTCCAGTTTGAATAGGTACGGGAGCTGGGGCGTGAGCCAGATCAGCGCCCCGCCAAGAGAGCTCATTCGACGAGCCGCGATTTAATCACAACACCCGGACCACCAAGATGCGCAAAATGTCAATGTTATCATCATCTTTATTGTGCCGGAACGCTACTCGCGCCATCTAATCTTTCATTCAATTAATTTAACAAGATGACGGTTTTCGTGATATTTCTTGTAATTTTTGACAACGATGAAGCGTAAATCTTTTTTGATTCGTGTTTAACTTCAACAAAATCAGTTCTTGATCAAAGTTATACCGCTGAAATATAGCACATGACCTTGAAATTGCGTTCTGTTATGTCAGACTTGTAAGACAAAGAATTAACGTAGCGAACGAGGTCAAGGCGGTACACGTATACTTTAACCACCACGGGCGGTAGACACGGAACCGTGCATATCGACTTGCAATGACGACTACAAAGTTAAATGCAAATACCTAATACTCAATTGGTTCGCTCTTTATAATTATGAATTATTTTTGCGAACCCTACTCTACATAAATAATATGTTAACGTTATTTCAACTGGACGTTTATGAATAAGGAGATTCCCTAATTTATGAGGTCTTTTAAATACATATAAAACTTTCTATTTATCTCAAATATTTCGTGTAGCGAGCGTCAAAACACTTTGTCTGAGAATACTGTGCGAGGGGTAAAGTATTAAGTTGGATCTAAAAGGGGGCGAAACGCGAGCAGTCTATCACGGCTCGAGCTGATGTAGTATGGGCGGAGTCGCTCGTATTATCGCCTGGCATCCTGAAAGATATTTATAAAACTGTTTCACGGCTCTAGAGAAAACTTGATCGAATTTATCGACTTCGATTATTCCGTATTATAAAAAAAGTGTGGTTATATGTGTAAGGGTCCCTAATCAAAATTAATGACTATTAAACACGCACAATTCAACATCAATCAGGTGAATGGAATTATAATAACGTTAGTTTTCAGCTACTTTCAAGCCTGTTTGGTTATACAATAAACAAATAAAATACAAATCAGGGGTGGGCAAATGTTTTACTAAAACCGTTAAAACCCGCACTTATACCGCGATGAGTTTTTTTAAAGTTGTGTTTCGGGGATTTTACTTTTTGTGTTGTCCGGTGGGTAACTAGGTAAACTCGTTATTTCATAAACCGCTGGCTGTCAACTCGCGGACTTTAAACGGCAAGTCCCAAACCTGAACAAATCAACTTAGCGGCACTTACTTTAAATTTTAAATAAAATTTAAGTAAACAAGTTTTTGTGCCATACATATGTACCTATAATCAACACATTTTGATCTACGAACTACATATAAAAGTTCAGGGGTCCAAGGGCCGTATTAAACTCATTTCGACTGTGATCCCCGTCTCAAGATACCTACGTCAAAGTAAACGTCAATCCTTAGAAAACTGTCATTTTTGACACATCTTGTGACGGACATATCATCCAAGATCAGTTTAAATACGGCCCTAAGTTTGTTGTAAATCAAACAAAATGTTTGCTAAGTCGTACATGTTACAGAATTGTTTTTATTGCTTGCTCGAGACACTTTCGCCGATTTTCTTTCCTACTTGGTAAGGAACTCTACAAAAAAACATTTAGTTGTAGGGCGATTATGAAAAAAGAAACCTAAATAATTGCAGACCATTTGCCGTCTTTACATAAACGTTGTGATTTTGTTAGTACCTACAATAAAACGAAATTGGATAGACTGAAGGGCTACTGTCAAGTAAAACAGATTGGGGGAATGAAAGGGTTAGGTTAATACCATCATTTAAGCAATTATTTTGCTTTTTAGGAGAGGCAAGCGAGCCGCCCACCGGAAACCATGCTTCATTAGCAGGATTGCTAATGTGACAACGCTCATTAGATATCCTTGAAAAAATGAAAATGAAAATTCGGGATGCTAAAATTAGGGCTAATGAATAGTTAGGAAAATTACCATTTCGGGTTTGTGATTTTAGGGTTAGTAAAATTTGTGCTAGTGAAATTAGGGCAGAAATTTTTGTAATAGGGAAACCGTTCTAGTTCATTTTTAAGCGCAGAGGTTTTCGAGTATTGTTCCTCGTACTCGGATACATTCACTGCGCTGCCGCTGGTGAATAAGGTATGCAATATGCCATCTTCGTAGTATTGTA
This sequence comes from Tortrix viridana, assembly GCA_963241965.1. Lineage (NCBI taxonomy): Eukaryota > Metazoa > Arthropoda > Insecta > Lepidoptera > Tortricidae > Tortrix > Tortrix viridana. The sequence continues at coordinate 52,899,480 of OY725171.1, read as the reverse complement.
ACACTGGTGCCGACATCGGTCATTCATTACCTACCGTTCCTTGTACATCAGTGAAGGCTTTTTGTTGTAATTGTGTAAAAAGATAAAGATAAAAAGAAAGATTTTTTTGTGTAAAACGAAAAAAGGTAAATTCCCTTATCGCTAACATTGCTAAGCTAAATCCGCGATTTAACGCAGAATCTATTGGTACTACAAAGCTGTAAAAAAAATCTTGAAAACATTTTTTTTTTGAGTGTACATAGATATGAAGCTAAGGTAATTTAGTTTTTTTTTTACATTATAGCATCGAGTGAGGTAGGTAGGATAGCTCTTAAATTATTATCAATTTTTGGATTCGGGGGCCCGTTTAGGAAATATTGAACTCGAAAAGTGTCATTTCCGCTAGAGTTGCGTGTCCTCACCCCTATACCCAAAACTACAAGTAGGTACTAAAAATGTGAAAAACATATTAAATGAAAGCACATACCTACAACGAATTTAAAAGAAAAACTATCACGACTAAGTACTGGTTTTTGATTTACGACAAAAAAAAATTACCTTCCGTAAATTAGCTAAGATAAATTCGAATAGAAAATTAGCTCATACGTGGTTTTAGGATATTGTTTTTTGGATTTGTAGTAATGGTGACTGAACCTACGCCGAGCAAGGCCCGACGGGCTCATGCCCGGATTTAGAATTTCCATACCTACCTACATTTATGTTGTAAAAGTCAGGTGTTTCTGTATGCTGGGTACGGTGTATAATTAGGAGATAATGTAAGGGCATAAACATGCAAATAACGATTACGGTCGTTAGTACAAATAAGTAAAAACCGGTCAAGGGCGAATCCGACTCGTGCACTGTGAGTTCTGTACATATATTTAGCCGGTTTTTAGTATTTGTTGTTATTCTATAGGGTTAGTTCTATAATCATACGTTTTTCCGATAGGAAAGACACAAAAAAAGACGTTGAAAATTCTTGAATGGGGACTCCCCTTATTATTTTAAAGTTAGGACGGACGGACGGACGGACAGACAGCTTAGGCTTAGTAATAGGGTCCCTTTAGGCACCCTTCGTGTACGGAACCCTCGTACGGCTTAGTAGTCAGATTATACTTAAAACAATTTGTAGTTGTGAACCTAATTCCAATAGACGAAGGCTTACGGCCGAAATCCGACCGCACAACCCCGCAGAGGACGAATCAGAGTTAAAGAGAACGATCCTTATTGAAGCTGACATATACGAGTATAACCCAATTAACGCGCACCGGCCTCCACACTATCCATTTAACATGACGCACATTGTTGCCCAGAGAATAGTTCCAGTAAACTACTTAAATAATCGGAAAACTTTCCCGTCCGCAGGGGCGTGAGTTTTGCTGTCTAGTATTTTTCAGAATTACGTACTTACGTAACTCGGCCCGAACCAATTCATTAGGGCAATTTTTTATAAGTGGAAAACAAATTCAAATTGTCATGTCACGTGCTGTTAAGTTTGGAATCGAATTCCTTGTGATGCCAGTCATGACATACGGTTGGAAACAAGTCTGATACACGCTAGGTACAGTCCATGTGCGGCTTTCAAAATTAAATATACATTTTAAAGTTAAACGTGTCGCGTTGATAAAACAGCTGGAATGTTATGTTAAGAGTCGCATATAAGAAAACAACTTTTAATAACAAAATCGTGTATGTAGTAATAAGATTTAATTATATTGGAAATCTATCAAATTTTTTTCGAAATTCGAAACGAATTATGCACATAGTAAGTAGAGTTTTTTTTTCAGTTTTCCGTTACAGTGTTTGATATTTATTTTAGTCGCATGCTTCTGCATAGGTCCTTCCCACCCTAAGGGACATAGTGGAGGTAAATAAAACCACTCTACGCACTTCTTTGCTGTCGTCGTAAGCTGTGTGTAGCTATGGGTAATTCTCACGAGCGTTTTAGCCGCCGGCACAACCGTGGTCGCATTATTGAAGGCTTAGGACTTCCCTGTAGATTCGAATGTCATTTGCGGCTATTCTGTGCAATTCAGAGCCGCCGCTAACAATTCTTATCAAAAGCTTTTCCTTAGAAAATCGTCAATATTGTAGCCACGGCTGTGACGGGCGGTTGAAACGATATGAGAATTACCCAGCTCAGTCTATTTAAAGCGTTACCTAGTACGAAACATTTTTGATGTATCATGGAATAGAAATGACCTAAACGTAATTTTTTCTTAACTTATTAATATACTTATACCTATTTTTTTCCATTCTATGCTGATTACGTTTTCCAAGTATTTTACAATACTGTTGTAGGTATTATGTGCGTGTACGATCTGCTAAAACATGTTAAGTTCCGTTTCTTGACTAACTACTTACTACCGTCTGCTATTAATGAATATGTATACCTACATATTTGTAGATTACCCATGAGAGATGCAAACTGTGCTTGGATTTAAAATTAAACCTGCGCTGGCGAACAATCTCAAACTTCCAAGATTAATTATTATTAGTTGTAATAGAAATGTCGTTAAAAGAAAACATTAATGGGTGCGAAATTTCACCTTAATTAGGTCGCTTGGAGCAAAAGTAACTTTGTGCACATAAAGTAGTACATTCAAGGGCATTAATATCTATATACAGCCATCGCGTCAAATATATGTAGGTATACATGAACCTTATTGCCAGTGGCATAAAGGCGTATAGATATTTTTGAGATCTTGGGAACGTATATATATTTATGCCCTTGACTGTACCTACTTGTTGCACTGTTTTAAAATCTTGATTAACTGCGCCAACTTATGAGATGACATGCCACCTTAGTCTAGAGCAATTTTTTTTCAGGACGAAGCGCGAAGGGTCAAAGTTGTTGAATGTAAAACGTACTGCTTCAGTGGCTTCTAAAGTATGAATTTATTTCAAAAGAGTTCATGTTTTCGAATTATGGTGTGATTCAATACATTGTAACGTTATTGATGATCCGATATCAAGTTTTAGAACCACTTATAATAACTTAGTTTTAGACGAGGGAGCCAAAAGTGGCACACTTTGGTGTACACTTGGTGTACACAAGGTAGTGTTCTTTACCAGTATCATTAAAACCTTAATAACTCCTTAATAGACACATTGAAAAGTTAAAGTTATATTATGGACCGATATTAAAGGAGGCTTTCTTATACAGTATATTTAACGTCAAGTTCTGGGTCACCTTAATTTTAATTCTATGCGTGAATGTTAAGTACTTTTACCCTCCCCCTATCCTCAATCACGGAGTTAGGTTTACCTACCAGGAGTTTTGGGCTCAGTTTGACTTGTTTAGCACTCGCTCCGAGTGGCAATGCTAAACTCAAAGGGTGTAACGATTTTTAAGAACATCCAATAGATAATGGACTAAACATAGCTTTTAGTCTTTATTACCTTTCTATCCCATTTGCCTTGCTCCTATAAAATAAATTTATATACCACTCTATAGGAATTTAAATAGCTTTATTACTTACCTCAAATTTGTTTTTTTTGGATGCATAGTTTATGACTTTTAGAGCTAAAAGAGAAAAAAGCCTCACAACTTTGCAGTTTTTTGCGCGGTGCGCAGAAAGCACATGTTTTTCGAAGTTACAAATTTGTATTTACACTACCCTAACTAGTCCATACAAAATACTAAAAAACCAGAATTACATCAAGCTTTGCGATTTTAATGTTGATTTTTATACTGGCTTAAGAGTAGAGTTATCAAAGATAAATGCAATGAAATAATATTGCAGCAGTCAATTAAGAAGCATTATTTTTTATACATTTTTAGGGTTATACGTATACCTTAAAAGGAAAAAAGGAACCCTTATATGATCACTTTGTGGTCCGTCTGTCTGTGTGTCTGTCAAGACCCTTTTTCTCAGGAACACGTAAAGGTATCAACTTGAAATTCATATCAAATACTCAGGTCTGCAATCCCTTAGCGCTGTAAAAGAATCAGACTTCTAAGTCATTTATGCCGCATATTGAATGGAATCTCAAGGTAACCTGTAGGGTACTTCCCGTTTAGTTAGAATCATGAAATTTGGCAAGAAGTAATGTCTTATAGCACAAATAAAGGGAAAAATCCGAAAACCGTTAATTTGTAGTTACATCACATAAAAAATAAGGACCGGTATAAACTGATACTTATATGTATGTACGAGAGCGCATACTTAGTGCGTGTCAGTTTATACTGGAATTTGTTTTGTATCGTATTCCCATGATTTAAGAACTATTTACATACCTACCTACAAGTTTGTGCGGAATCCTCGGTGCGCGAGTCCTACTCGCACTTGACCGGCTTTTTTATGACAAAAGTAAAAACGACGTGGTAATCATTTAAACGTGGAGTGCGGATATTACCTTCTATTTGGCATGTGAAGTATGTCCAACATATTATCAATTAAACACCACAAGAGTACCAAATAAATATACAGTGTGTAAATGGTATACGGGCGTTCCTTTTAACTGTGGTTAGTATAGCCCTTAATGAGCACATTTAGGCAGCTTTTGATAAAAAAAAATAAAAAATTACCATATAAAATAATTTAACACGCAATGTATAACAAAAAATGCAATTAATTAAAAACGCAATTAATGATGTTTCAAAGTTAAGTATTATTAAAGCTGAGATTACTTACCTTCTAATAAGAATTGACTCTTTCATGGGCGATGCACTTTAAAATTCACTCAATCATCTCACTCAATTCTTGAGGACTGTAATTCCTATGTGTAATTCGATGTGCGAGGCATTTTTAAAATCAAAATGTATCTAATTGACAAGACATGCGTGACATCTTTACCACAAATTTCTGTGAGAAAAGTATTTTTTTTTACATACCAAGAAGTTTGATTTACTTAGTTAAAAAAACCTGTTTGGTGTTCAGATCAAAAAAGTATTTCTGTCTGACTCACACTTTATGTATGTGAGTGAGCGAGCTACTTATTTAAAGTTGATATTCAGTACCTACCGCGTTCTGAAAAGGTTCCAACGATATTTCGTTAAAAGTATAATATTAAGTTAAAAAAGTGTACTGACATTTGACAGTTTCAGTCAAATTGATAAACACCGTATGCTTGTTGTAAATACGTGATTTAATTACAAATAAATGCACTTAAAACACTTGCTCTCGACAGTGATACATGTGATAATACCGTGATGAGTGAGAGTGTGAGCGATAACAATGTTAAATGGATAGTTGACACACTAGACGTGAACGTAAGTGCGGTAAATCTCTAAATTAATCAAATGCAATAATACCATCCCAATCTCCAATGCTAAACTAGAATTCTTAAACTAATTTGTTTTGTGAGAAAGAGCTTTTAACTATGAATACCTGAGGTGAGGTGCCGAAATACACATTTTAACAAGTAAACATTACGTACTTACCTGACAGATGGACTTAGATGTACATTGCGGGTCGATAGTATGTTAAAAAATTAATAACGGTGTATACCTACGTTAGCGTAATCAAAATAATTCTTTCTGTTTATGATTAGTAGAGTCTTAATCTATGTCCATTTTTAATAAACGCCCGTATACCATTTACACACTGTATAAGCGATGCGGACTGATGTTTATTTAAATAGACTAAATATGTTTCCTGATACCGTAAAAATGTATGATAAAAATCTTTTAACGTAATATTTGTCGAAGTTGTCGCGAATCTTTAGCCACATTTAAATTAAATTACCCAAACATTTTTTTGCTGTCTTTATCAAAACTATTAACCTGTGTATGCATAAATAAATAAAATAAATATCAGGGGACAATCTCGCACAAATTGACTTCATCCCAAACTAAGCTCTAGACTTGTACATAATAAGTGTCTCTCAAAAATTTCATTTTTGGGACAAGCTAGGGCAAGAAATTGCCGACTGTACTTAATCCTTAGATGAAAACAAAAAGAGGAAGATACGTGACCGCCGGGCTTGAGCCATTGAGCACCTAAATATAGGCGCTGAGCGCCTGTGTTTGAGTCAGTCAGTACGGCGATAACGTGTCTTCCCTTTTTGCTTTAGTCTAAGACTTAATCGGACTATAGGTACTTAATGGAAGCTTAATCGGACAAGGGGAAGTGATTCTAATTGAGCTTGCAAGATTTGATCTGAACAACTAACAAAGTAACTCTCAAACATTGCAAGTTATAATGAAAGCTTGTAAAAAGTACCTAAACATAAAAAGTATTGAAGTTTATCTTATCGGTATCCTATGCAAATAATTTAAAATAGATATAAACATAATGTAGGTAGGTACTTACAAACTAGATAATTATGGTTAATAACATTTCCACTTGAGCAAGTTGGCATGCCACCGGCGTCGATAGCTCCACCGAAACTTAACCACTTGTACATTTTGTTGTGTGACTGTGCACGAAATCGTTTTAAAACTCGGCTATAGCTTTAAAAACTCTCGCTTACGCTTTTAAGATGATTCCAACGTGTATTTTGTGAAATGTAGGTTAGTCACCGCCGCGGCGCAAGTTTGTATGCGCGATGCAATTTAGTCGATTGATTTTATGAACGCGCAAGCCAGCATCATACAACGAAATCTTTAGTATTATATATACCTAATGCACGACTATTTCAACTGATTTCAACAGTTCTTCCAAAAGTGCTCGTAATAAGCGACTTTTTTACAAATTAAACTAAGGTGGTCTACATGTAACGTAAACTGGTAGGGACTGTCAACAGCAAAAGAAACTGAAGAAATAGGGTCTCGCAATAGTATATACAATAAACTGAGTCAGATGTTACTGACTATCGTAGTTTAGCATAAGTAAATTAACTCCTAATGTGTCATATTCATTTGTGATCACATTAATTTCGAAACTTGAAAACTTAAGTGACATGCCATTCAAACAGTTAAAGTCATCATTTTTGCATCATCATTTTTGGAGATGCGAGTAAAGGTAAATAAAAAGTTCAATGATGAATACTGTTTTTCATAATTTATTCAATATATTAAAAAACGTGAAAAAATATTCGATACAACTCTTATTACTTTCGTTATTTGAGCGCGGGTGATGAAAAATACAGAGAATATTGAAAATACTTTTTAGATTTTTATCAACACTCAGCAAATTGAAAAAGCCGGTCAAGTGCGAGTCGGACTCGCGCACCGATGGTTCACGGATTTAGTAATATGGCTCGCATCAAAACTATGTTGTATGGGTCAACTTGACGCCAGTGTAAAAATGGTACAAATATTTATGGGAACAGTAAAATGTAATAATATAATAATTAAAATCCTACTTAACTAATTTCTAAACTAAGGTTGAGCGCCCGGAGGGTTTTAATTTGCATACGGATCCCTGCCAGTCCCGGGTGCCGCCGGCTAGCGACAAACTCGCTTATTTATAAGAAAGAAAGAACTTCCGAAATTTAATCGAAGGGCGTATCCAAAGCCTACAACAAGCAAATAAGCCTTTCGTGACTATAACGTCTAAACTCACCCCTTCACCGTATCTCACACAAAGTCAATATTAATTCATTGCCTTAATATTTCCTTATAATTTGTCATTGACACCAATCACATTTCAACTGGTGGGTAGATAACTTCGAAAGGGTCATTTAAAGACTAACGGAGGTACGATTCTCTTGAGTCACATGAGCTGGAATGAGGCTCAAAACTGGATTTACGTTATTTATATTAATATTTGTTACAAAGCGATCCGTTGGTTCCTTTTTATTGCGAACTACTAAAGAGTGGAATTCGCTTCCTTCAGCTGTATTTTCTGAAAGATATAACTTTGGTATCTTCAAGAAAATTGTGAATAGGTTTCTATGGTTGATTTTATTTAAAATGTCGGAATCCACTTGAGAGCTTATCTTCCAATGAATGGCTTTGTTATCTATTGTGAAGCCCGACCGCTAATTAGCAGTGCAAAATGAAACGCACAAATAACAAAAGATTTCATATGAATAGCAACTTTACCGCTTAAAGAAGAAGGTTCAAATTGCAATGGCAACGCATTCGAGATAGTACTGTTTGTACTGTTGTTTGTACTGTTACACAAACAAACTTCTTGGCTGCCGCTCTCAATTTGAAACAGTACTATCTCGAATGCGTTGCCATTGCAATTTGAACCTTCTTCTTTAAGCGGTAAAGTTGCTAATCATATGAAATCTTTTGTTATTTGTGCGTTTCATTTTGCACTGCTAATTAGCGGTCGGGCTTCAGAATAGATAACAAAGCCATTCATTGGAAGATAAGCTCTCAAGTGGATTCCGACATTTTAAATAAAATCAACTATAATGCATGTGACGAAATAGGCCTATATAGGTATTAAGGTTCATTTTAGGTTGCCTAAATTGTAAGCCATTTTCCAAGAATTTTGTTGATATCTCGAACTGTTAATTTTGTACCTATAACTTCATTTTATTGTTTCTATAAACGTCTATAAGTCCGAATTATTTCAGATTTTTCAGCTCGTAAACTTCGAGATAACGGTCATTTTTTGTAAATGTGTTGTCATAAATCCGAAACTAACTAAAAACTAAAAATAAAAAATTTACAAATCAAGCCCTTTTATATGGTAGCCCATTTGCTATAATAGCTTTACTTTTATTTTTAATCTCCCCCTTTTAGAACCCATTTCCAATATCTATAAAACTTTTGTATAATGAGACCTTGTGAGAACCTCTATATACCTACTACATCTCTTCCAAATTTCAGCCTGACTGCTTCTGCCATTCCCGAGAAAAAGGGTCTTGACAGACCGACGAACAGACGGACAACAAAGTCATCTTATAAGAGCTCCGTATTTCAGTATTTGGTACGGAACTCTAAATATACGTGTGTACTTGTTTAGGACTAAGAAAGTGTGCAAATAATAAGTAAGTAGTTAGCGCTCAGGCGCAATTGTCGTGACACTGTAATGTAAGAAGGCACCCTGCGGTAATTATTTTGTCTTCGTAGTTTAATTATTATTTTTTCCGACGTTGACAGTTCTAGTAGGTAAGTATTTAGAAAATAAAACTAATACATCTGTTTTCCAATCACGATTGTGGTCGAAATGTACTTGTTCCCCAGTGTTAAAGATTGATTGCCTAAATATTTCATCTCTCTAGCCTTATGTTATTATCCAAATTAAATACCTACCATACTTAGACATAAATACAAAGAAAATCCCAGATTCTGAAACAAAATACCCTTTACTTTAGGCAAAACGTGTCGTCAAAATTAAATGAAACTCGTGACTCACCTGAGTTATTAAGGAATCTCGCAAGGTTCTGAAACAACTTTAAGTAAACGTTGATTTATATGTTTAAAATTACGTTGCTGTTTAAAAATGGCTATTGGTTACCTACTTATATTGGTACCTACATTACCCGCATTCGCTTGAGTACAATTTGAAAAAATATTTGTCTACAACCGCGCGCTTTGCAGAGAAAATTGCGGGCTATTGTAAACGCCGGAGCCTGGGCCGCTCGCCAGTAATAACGCCGGTCTCAAACTTGAAAGAAACGCAGAGTTTGTTGAATAAGCAATGAAACATCGCGGCAAAACTTTTATTGGCCTTGTTACAAGGACACAAAATATTTAATACTTCATGCAACAGCTGTGGCGACATATGGTTCTACCATACATCTCCGAATAAAATTCGAACCCGGACGTCGTCTTTGCTCGTGGTAAGGGAGCTCAGAGAGTTTGGTTCACATGATAAATAGTAAGAAAAAGTATATAACATGAGAAGTCTTAGATAGGAGCCCCGTGTGCAGGAGGTCGTTTTCAGATTTCCAAAAAGGACAAAAAAATGTGATTTATTTATTTATTTATTTATTTATTGATAAATACGTTTACATGACATTACAGTAAGAACCAATGCGTCATGAAACTTAAGCTAGTTACAAATGAGAGACAATTACATTGGTATAGACGAGCACCTAGTATCCATCGCCTCACAGAATCCCAAACATACCTCGCACACAGCCGCCCATCGCCAAGCAAATAGGTCGCACTCCGGTGTCGATGTCAGAAGCGCATTGAGGCTCGATAAGGCACGGCGCAATGGCGAGTTCCTGCACGACACGGTGCGCGCCCGAGGCACAGCTAGCAAAGCACGAGGCCGCGCTCGCAGGGCTATCCTAGGAACGTCCGGAACAGACAGGCGCACGAGTCGACCCACCAGTTCCAGACAATCCGACTCACCACGCAATACCCGACACACAACGGTCAGCAAACTGTAATTCCGCCTGATCTCTAACGAATTGTATCCGAGAGAGCCGAGAAGATATTTTGTCGGATACATATATGGATAGTATCCATAAGTCTTTTTATATAAGAACCTTAAAAAGGCTTTTTGAATTTTCTCTAAAATTAAACTATAGGTAGTTTCGTATGGAAGCCATACTAACGAAGAAGCCTCCAGCTTACTCCTAACCAACGCATTATACACTAATTTAATTGCGCCCTGGTCACTAAAAGAGCGCATGTTGCGTATTACGAAGCCAAGTCTTCGATAGCAGCTGGCAGCGAGAGAGGAAATATGCTCATGGAACGTAAGCCGCTCATCAAACACCACTCCCAGATCCTTCACCGAAGTAACGCGGCGGTGATGTTTAAGTAGTCCGAATAATTTTTGCATCATAAACCCAGCACCGGATCAGTACCGCCTCGCCTCATCAAACCGGCGTCAACCCATCGCAAACACACGTAACCGAAGCGGCACGGTTACTGCGGTGCGACCGCGCGCTTACGGCCGGGTGACGCCTGGTTCACGGCTACACGTCACATCGGAGACGCCCAAATATTAGATAAAATAATTTTAAAATGACTGTTAATATTTACTATAAAACTTTTATGTAAATTCTAATAATTAGGCCTTGTGCGGACCACTGAATACTACATCTGTTCCAAATTTCAGCCAGATCGCTTCAACCTTCCCGGGAAAAAGGGCATTGACAGACCGACGGACAGGCGGACATACGGAGAGACGGATAGACAGACAGACGGACAACAAAGTCGTCTTATAAGGGTTCCGTCTTTCAGTATTAGGTACAGAACCCTAAGATTAAGTCAATAATAGCCATAATAAATTAATCTCACGTCACCAAATTGAAAAGCTCTCCGAGAGATCAGGCTGGCGTCGTCGAGTGTTTAATCCAGAGGAGTGACCTGAATTTTCATAATTACCCGGTCCGGTCAGGTAACATCACTAATTGGTATTCGCGTCATTGGCCAACAGCTCCGTGCAGCGAGTCTGACTAATTGCGGACCATTCACCCGGGCGATAGCACAATGTATCGTAAAATTGCCTACAAAATTGGAAAATTCCTTCCCGTCTGATTTCATGACAAACGCGTAACTTAACTAACTAACGCACCGGAGGAGAGTTCATTGATGAGCTCAGTTATAGCTGCTTAACTTATAGCTTGGCAGATTGACATTTTAACTGTTTGCAAAAGTGACAGTTTATTGAAGATGTATATCACCGTATGGTTAATCTTGCTAGTCCCGCCGGACGTGCATTCAACGCGTAGCCGTTAGTTTCAAGCATGATAGAACGTTGCGTCCAGGGGTACTTTTCTGAAACAAATTTCCATTAAATTCTGTAAATATTTTTTATCTGTTACCTCGGCGCGTAGTTACGTAAGGCAGAGTTAAGGCCTACCACTTTGGCCTAGCCGGAAACCTGCAAACAAAGTCAAAAACTCGCACTTTATTCCCTGATTAATAATATGGTATGAAGTAGAAAGGCAAGTTTAAGAGGATAACCTAATACGTGAACCGACGTGGCTAGTCTGTGGCTGCTTTTATACTTTAACAAGGCAGGTCAAAATTGATTGCTATAAGTTTAGACAATCTAATGTCTTAGCACAAAGTTCTGTGATCGTCGAACTATGCCGAATAGATTTACTTAAGTACTCCAAAGTGGAACAACGTTGTCGCACAAATGGAAAACAATAGCGATATTCTATGCTACAGCACTCTTACGATAAGGATAGTGTAGTAGGTACATAGTTCTAGTCTTATGTATAAAATGACGCACCCATCCACCGAAAGTAAAGGCTAGGAAGCTTATAAATATATGTATAAATTGCATTGGCGTGCGAAATTTCAACACTTAAACGTGCTCTAATTAAGTGTTTAAATTCATGTCATATTATGAGCTAGGCGACATCAAACTAATCAAGTAAATCATGAAAAATCTCACTAAGGGCCGATTTTACCAACCTACGGATGATGATGATGACTAAAATAAATAAGTTTGTTTGATTCGTACCTGCGGATAATTATGGCATCCTACCTTATCTAAGAGTATTTAAATCATTTGTACGATAGTTTACGTGACCAATTTTTCACTTCAATTCCTCCTTATTACGCAAAAATTAAAAAAAAAAAAATTTGTTTCTTAAAAAAACTTATGAGATAAATGTAACCTCACAATCATATGGATAATCAACTCTCGCAGTTTCTTGTTAAGATTCCTCTGAATAATGTATTCAATGAACCTGCGTTTGTAATGTGTTATCAAAAGGGAATCCCAATACCATTTGCATTTGCAGGAGCTCGCGTAGCCTTGAATAATATGAATGCTGGAAATAATTAATTGGAATAATGTAGTAGTTGAACACTTCCCGTGCCGCCGCCCCAGCAGGTCATGTTCCCTCGCGCAGAAGGCATACGAATTACAATAAAATAAACATCTTTTCTTCAATTCCCTCCAGGCGGGTGTATAATATTTTGCACATAAGTGTAAAATATTTACTAATGTTCATTTTGCATAACATGAACAGCGTAATTTTGAATTTAAATGATATACACACAAAATGCGTAACAACAAATTTCATAATTTTTCGAAACATAATGATCAGTAGTCATAATTTCTGTATTTGCATAATAAATAAATAGTACAATAGTCACCTCATATAAAGTTTTACATACGTAATAATATACATTTGGTAAAAGCGCGGAGAGCATAATGCTTAATGTACGACATAATAAGAAATGTACGACAAAGTCGACAGAGCTCCGCCCTATTCCGCGTAAAGCACTTCGCACCTTGACGCAATTCTATCCTAACCTGACCTATCAAGTTGAGATTGACCTAATTTAGCAAATTAGATTAAGTTTGATACAAATTATGTAATCTGATATTAGGTATATCACCTGATCATTAGTGCAAATGTGTTTATTGATTTTAATAGTTCTACTCAATGTATATAATACGGGTAATATATCAAATGGCATTATTCCATATAAATGTTATACATCTTTTTTATGATATTATTTTGGCAAAACAAAATATACATTTTGTTTTGCCAAACGTTTATTACTTATAGGTACATTTCGTTGGTAGTTAAATGAAATTATGCAATATGTTTTTAGACTGATTGAAACGCACCCCTCTAGGTAGGCAGGTGGAAAGAAAATTAAGTTTTTTCTGCTGCAACTGATAACGCATAATGTTAATAGGTAGATAAATGCAAACAAAAAACAGTAATAAAAGTACATTATATAACTCTATAACGTACTTTTATTACAGATACCTAACCAGGTATCTTTCTTTTTAACAGTTAGTACCTGGAAGATCGAGCGACATCGCTTGGGTCGAAACCGAATTTTCGTCAATTTGTACAAAAACAAACTAAATCAATATCAAAAGATTTACCCAAAAAAAAAACAAAAATAAAACCGGTCTATATCTGGGGTTTGAAACCCGCAGTCTTTGCGTAGAGGCCAACGCTCTAACTATTAGGCTAATCAGACGGCGGCGTCCGCATCGAAATTACGAAACATATTGCGCGGGCAAATCTGTTTGCATGAAAATACGGGGATTACGAATTTTGCCAGATATGAGACGTAGCTAGATCGATAATCGTCAGAGCCGTTTTCGAGACACGAGGCAAGGCATCGATCGAGGCGAAAAATCGATCTAGCTATGCCTCGGCCTACTACGCCACGACTCGCCCGTTTTCGACAAATCATAGTGATACCCCATTTATCAAAATCAGTCCAATAGTTTAAGACTGTGGAGTGGAACATCCGATTCGTGGCCATATCATATATGTTTGTATATCTGGTTTTGGTTGGCCGCATCCCTCATTGTTAGGTACGAGTAGGTATTATACATAAGTACATAGACTGTTGAAATTATTACCGTCCTTTTGGTTTCATGCTGTCGGATAAAAATACGTTTCTATCTTGTAACTTAAGTAAGTAGGGAGATCATACAAATGTCACAGGTCAAGTTATAAACGGATAGCGATAAGTGGCTATCAAATTTTGCAAAACGATATTAGGTACAGTGCACAATGACCGGGGCCGCCAATATCAGGGGACAAAGGAGCCGCCGCGGCTGCGCCGACCCTCACCATGCGACTTACGAGGTTACACCTTCAAGCCACATGCGTAACGTTACATTGGCTTCGAAATAAATCTATAACGCAAATGTTATGATATAATGTATACGCATAAAAACAGGTTCTCTGCCAAATAAATAAATAAATACGTATACATAGGAGTCATTAGTTCAGTGTCGAAATGTCAACTTAGTACTTCACTGTACGTATACGTAGATACGTATCTCAATTGGACTCCACATGTACGTGTAATAAATGATGACCTCCTCGCGGCACGGCGGTTCACACGGACATAAATACTAAAACCCGTTGCAGAGTCAAACTATACAAGTGATTAGCTTTTAAATAATCAAAGTAGGATTTAAGAAATATTTTAACCCCAAGAAAGGCAAAATGAAAACAATATTATAATTTTTATTAAATGTTTTTTATGACCTATAATTAATCCACACTTTTAGAAGTTTCACCGTTCCCTTTTCAAGGTAAAACATTTCAAAAATGGACATTATTGGTAACTATTTGCTGTAGTAGCCACGTGAAAGAGAAAAAAAAACTTTATTTTACAAAATACGAGTACGAGTACGATACTAAGTTCATTTAGCAGCCTCTACGAACTGTCCGTAGAAGCTGCTACGTATTACTCGTAGTTTGTGCTACAAAGGGTTCAAATCTGAAAACCGCGCACGGTCGCAGCCAAATTTCATTTAAACCTTAAGTCAAAGGTTAACTCGATATATTGATATAAGTTGACGTGTGACGGAAATATCCAGCAATCTAACCCAGAACCGTATATAAAATATAACACTAATAAAATACATGGCTAAGATACGTAGCAATTATTAACAACAAACATATTATTATTTTAAATTAATATTATATATTTACTGATTACGGAAACATAAAAAACATAACATATACATAAACATATAATATGAAATAAAAATAATAAAATCTTTCTGGTTTTTGCGAATCCATCACAAAATCACCACGCAGAGATAAAAGATCTCAGACAAAATAGATTACTAAAGAAGTATTTATAAATCACTAAGATAACGCATAAGTTGACCGTGCGATGCTTTCTCTTTGACAGATTAAATGATAATGATGCTCCATGTAAAGGTACCGATTATACTTAATTAGACTTTTTTTAAAAGCTCAGCTATGTTATTCTGTTGACACATCGACGTTCAGTTCTACTCAGTCGATGAATAGCTGGCAAATTTACACAGACGACCAGCTGTGAAACCAGCGACTAAATGAATGTGCAGGCAGTTGAATGTCATTTACCCACATTGATGGACGACGTATATTCGCCGGCTATTCATCGACTGAGTAGAACTGAACGACGATGTGTCAACAGAATAACATAGCGGTTAAAGTAGCAGCATCAAGTGACGGCACTTTTGACAGCTGACAATAGTGTTGTGAAACACTCCATTTTATCATCGTAAAAATTTCAGTCAAGTGCGAGAAGTATATTTTTAAAATTTATTAAAGAAATAACCGATAAATTAATAACTTCTTGAAGCTGTAGTAGGAATAACCGTGTATTTTAGATGTACCTATGGGCTTTTATAGTCTCCAGAGCGACGATGGGTAATTTTTATAATAATTTGATTATGGAGACGTTTTTTTGTATGCCAATATAGTTTTTAGATCAAACTCGAAATAAACTGTGTGGCTAAAAGAAGATGATATTGTCAGAAATTTGAAATATTGTGTCAAAATATACAAAATGAGAAATTATTGATAAATGAGTGGATAAATAATCATATAACAACGTTAATTTTGAGCTGGGACGCGAGTTTGCCAGCGGTGGTAACGTGAAAGTGCAGAACTTTATTGTCATACTTTGTTGTACCAGTCAGCGGTCCTTTGTTATCATCACGCGAATAGTTTTTTTTTAGATGTTTTTTGTTAGTTATGATTAAAACGATGAACGCTAGAGTGCGAGCAAATAAAAACAATCTCAAGATGAAGCTAGTTACGAAATGCGTTTCGGAAAATTACAGCCCCAGCGGTACATCACTATTCCGGTACCTGCAACAATGAAGTTTGACATCTGTTCCTTCATACTTTGCTGTCAATATTTACGGAACTTCATGAGCGAGCAAACGTCAAAAGTGCCATCACTCGATGCCGCTACTTTAGTTTACAATCAAAATAAATACGTACTTAATGAGAATAGTAAAATACGGACATGCCATTTACGATTAACTTCCTAATGGGTGAACCACCGTGGCAGTACCTTTAGTACGCACGGTCTCCGCGTGGCAGCCTGTAGCCCGGAGTGGTTTCATCGCTTAATTTCATAAGCGTAAGCCCGGGGCCTAATCTATCGGCTCGAACGACTTCGACGGTTTAGGTGCGCCGCAAGGATAACACACCGTGTTATTAATCTTATTATTTTGACAACTCAATTTGCATTCATTTCTTCCAAGCTGGCAAGTTTAACAAAATTTAAACCATCACACCCTATTAACCATTCAGCGCCACTCACGACACGTTGTCGTTCTCTGTTCGTAGAGAGTTTTCGCCACATAAGAGGATAAGGCCGGAGCCCCACTGCTGCGCACGGTCGAGCTACACACGTGGGTATAAAAACGCTTTGTATGAAAATGTAGGTAGATACTTCCACAGTAGTGCACGAGCACGCTGCGCATGAAATGACGTCACTGATACACGCGTGGTCTGTTCCGAAGTGCCTGCCGCGCTCACGCTAGCGCGCGTGGCAAGCCAAGCCCCACTGCGACCCACGCTGTCCACGCTACGGACGAATGCCGAGGACGAATACGGAAGAGTCGTCTTCGGAAGAACTATCTAATAATGATAATGCAAATTCCATTTTAGTGCAGCGAATATAGCAATATACGTGTCGCTTCTACAGAACGTTTCTGACTAGTGAGCGAGCGTGCCCGAGAGTTGCAGTGGAAAGGTGGCCGCAAGTGCGTCACACCCCGCGCGCGCGTGCATGTGCGTGGCCCGCAGGTGGGAATGAGGACACACGCAGCTGACCAATGTACCCACGTGGCCCACACGTTTTACGTGTGCGTGCATTGGTTGCTGTGAAAATGTTGACACACGCAGCCAGACCAATGGACCCACGTGCGCGACGTGTATAGCGTGTCCGTGCGTAGCGTGCGCAGCTGTGGGGCTTCGGCTTTACACGGCTACGCGCTACGAGTGTAGCGGCGTAGCACTGCTGGCGCTGAATAGGTTAAATAACGAGTTAATTCATAGTTTTCCTGCTCGTATTACCAAACTTTGTATTTGTTTTAGACTGTCCAGCGGCAGCTCCTGGGAATTTGCTGAACCGTGAAAGTTCATATTAACTTCAAAATATGGATTTGATGCTTTGTATGAAACGAAATGATATCCAAAATTTTAATGAAGATAAAATATCTCTCCCCGCTTGTTTTATTATTTTCATTTTATTTTTTCTCGTCACGACACCATCTTTCAAACGTTGTTTACTTGAACCAACCAATATACAGAAATATTTTTTTAAATGCCCATACCTATTATCTTTAAAGTAACAAAACAAAGTAACTACATAAACAATGGGACTATTTACAATCCACAATCAGTGCAATTTAACTGTCAGTCCCGCCTGAGTAAACAGTTTTTAAATTAACTACTTGGTTATTAATTATATTTGCTTCAACGTGAACAGTAATTTAAATACAAAATACACTTTAACAGTTGAAAATGAGATTCCAAGCGTCTTATTCAAATTCGAACACAATTTCCTTAATGAGACGCGAAGCATCTCTGAAAGGATAATGTGAGTGGCCCGAAGCTACTCATTGTAAATGGGAGAAGAGGATTGCTATTTACAAAAGAAATATGAAGCTTGAGACAATTACTGTGCCATCGCTGCAACACTACCCGGTCTCGGTCGGCACGTCGCGAGAATAACACACCTTAAAAAACCGGTCAAGTGCGAATCGGACTCGCGCACCGAGGGTTCCGTATTTAAGTTCGTACTTCAAAAATATACCATTCGTTTTTTGTCAATTTTACGAAAACTATGGAACACTTTGTTTTATTTTTCCCGTTATAAATAAGTTAGGAATTTTTCAGTTTTTTTTGCTTCATTAACTTTAGAGACAATGGGGAACGGTCACGGAAACTTATAAAAAAAATAGTTTTAAAATGTGTAGATGGAGCCCTGTCATATGACACCCTACTTGCTATAATCAAATCACTTTCATATTTCAACCCCCCATTCTAGACCCATTTTCAATTATTTATAAAATTAGCAAGCAAGCAAGTTATACAACTATGCCATATTTCAAGTTGATGTAGGCTTGTGTAGTTCGTGAGAAAAACTGCTGTGACATACAGACAGACAGACAAAGAAGTCTCACCATAAGGGTTCCTTTTTTACCATTTTGGTACGGAACCCTAAAGAACACCTACCTACTTCAAATGCAAGATTTACACAAAAAATTAGACGCCCTTAAAGATCGCTACACTTCTTAACTTTTTATCATTTACGAGTGCTTTTGAAATAAAAGGTTTTTGGATTTAATAAAGTTTAATATCACGTTTGTTTTGATGTTAAGGATAATATGCACGTGAAAAGTGAACTACAAATAGTAATGGACCGAGGGAGCGCGAAGCGTCACCGTGTCAGCGTTGCAACAGGCAACACAGGCACAAATGTTGTTCACCTCTGCAGGTCGCATTCCTCAACCGATTCTCGTGAAATTTTGTGAGCCTGTAAATTTATTTGTCGATTCAGTTTTTCAAAATTTTTCAAAATGGCGGAGATATGGGGGTTTTTGCGATTATAAACTTATTTGCGGTGTTGGCAAACTGACTGCGACCTATGTCAAAGTACTTATGTGGATAACAGTTTTCCAACCGCAAAGTTAAGTTTATCGCGAGGTCTACAGCTCACAGAGCCACTAGTTTTATAGGTGTACATAATTTTAATTATGAACCACAAAATTCAACAAAATTATATAATAGCAAAACAAAGGACAGCTAGGATTACTCATAATCGGGCAGGCATCCTGTGATTATGTATATTCGTTTTAAACACCGATTAATCTTTCATCATCCGTGTTTCCGCGCTCGTGCTGGTTAATTTTATCGTTGATGGGTATCATGAGCGAGGGCCGAGGGGCTATTGACACCGCGCTGGGCGACACGATTGAACTAACTTCGCCGGTAAGTATCGGGTTTAGCGATGTTTAAAAACTAGTTATATTGGCAGCCTTCCAGTGATTGCTATGGAAATGCGAACGCAATAACTTTCATATATCACCAAAAACTGTGTGTTTGTTGTCAGTACCCATAACTGTTTGTTCGACAATTGAATATTACTGAGCATTTATTCATCACTGCATAATATTAAACAAAGTCCCCTAGCAGCGTCTGTCTGGCTGAACGTGATAAACTCAAAAAACTGCTAAACGGATTTTCATACGGTTTCCACTAATGGATTTTGTGATACATGAGGAAGGTTTAAGTGTAATAATTAATTAAGGTTTAGGTGCGTATTTGCTCTGCTAGTTGATAATAAATAATCATGAATGAATTCATTCGTCAACCATTACATAAATTTGGAAAGATTTCGTGAGTATTACAAAACCGGTAAATCATCTGCTTACTTATTAGGTGTTTGGCGAGTGTATCCTATCGTGGTTGACCGTAAAGTGCCTCCAGGCCAAAAGCAAAGGGCCACGGCTTATGGCGCTCCGTCGATCCGAGGGTTGGCCTGTAAGCCCCGCATTAGGATCAGCAAACTTTGCGTAGGACGAGTAGAGTTAGTGAACGACCATTTACGTGACAAAGCTGACCGAAGTTTGACTGGACGTGCGGGCGACCCGCTATTTGGTTTGCTGAGGTTGATAAGTCACATCATCAAATTAGCGCCACAGCCAGTGTAAATACCCAATTTTAGTTGGGTACCTACTAGAACACAAACCGCTGACGCTTTGATCTAAGCGAATAAAAAGGATTCATTACAATTTTTTTTAAATTGTAGTACAAAAATGAAAAATATTTGTAGGTATACGTATTTTTATGTGTTTCTTCTTAACTTCGAAATATCACCAAATAATGGCCAGAGCAAAAGGCTAGTAATAGTAAACAAAATACACATTAAAGTATACATTAAATATTAAGGTGGGTCAAGTCTCTATATACTTATTTAAAGATTTATCACTTTCGATATGAAAAGGATATGTAAGAAGTCGGCATAATATTATGTCGCGGCGGAGCGAGAGGGCGCGGCGCCGGCCCGGCTCCCCGCCGGCCTATTTATATATTCTACGTGTTTTCCTCTCGGTTGACGTCCATACACCGTCTCGGTTGAAAACTGGCTTTTATAATGCGCCGGGGGTGTCGTGTTACGGAACACTTTCTTTCCTATTTTAAGTAAACAGAGGTATGTGACGTTAGGAAGGCTACATATTCTTAGTTATAAGTTACTAGGTTATGTCCGCGACTTTGCCCGCATATAAACCGTTTGTCGCTAATCCGCTAATCTAATAAATCTAAATCCAAGATAAAATGTATTCTGTCTTAATGCAGGTAATAAACTATCTATGTGCCAAATTTCATCCAAATCAGTTCAGTAATTTTTGCGTGATTGAGTAACAAACAACAAATAAATGGTTTTATTTCGAAGCACAGCATATATTCCACTCGCTCCTGTACTTTAAGTATTTTTTTTTAATATTTTTCGATTGTAAATATGTCCTACTGACTAGAATTGTTTCTAGTACTTAGTTACTCTTAATTTTCAAATTCACTTTCCCCATTATTATTATGTAATACACAAAAGTAGTAGAGCTGAAACAAAATGACGATATTATCCTCAAGTTCAAAAGCTACAGACGTTAGTCTACAGCAGCTGGTTATATTAAAAAGCATGATACAAAAATTAAGGTAGCGAATTTAGTAGCGAACTTGGAAGATACATTTTAACTTGTTTTATCTTTATTCCATACTTAATAAAAAGGTCGCGGTTAAACGACAATTCGGGGCACGGTCAAAATAAAATGGCTTCGTTCTTGAGGAGTCTACGCAAGTAACGTTGTGATTGAGAATATTATTATTTTCGTAAAGAAATTTGCATGTAGTTGATATGGTTGATAAAGGGAACAGACAGTATGTAGTCAAAACTCGTATCACTTAGTTACAGTGCATTAAATATTCAGTTTAATAAGGTTCCAACGTGCAACAATACCAACACTGTTTTATCTTGCGCGCTTGAAACATAACCACTTCATCGTTCTTCTTTTTAACCTTCATTAAGGTGACCTGATATTTTAAACTATTCTCTGTAACTTTCAAGAGATCATGGTAAAGCATAGGTTCCAGTCACGAGGCGACAGGTCTTCTTTATAGCTAAGTCTGTGGTGAGCGTAAGAAGAGTTTTTCCAATGAAGCATACGTTTCCGTGAAATGTCAGTTGTTCGCCGCTAGATTTAGTTTCTGGCTGTTATCTTCTGCTTAGGGTTTTCGCGTGGTTTCTTATGCGTGCAGAGAGCATTCTTGCATCAAGGTATTTAGGAGTAGGTACATCTATATATATACCGCATTAATATGATCTATTTTTGTTTTTGTAATGAAAATAAAATGAAATCTAATACTAAGAAATTAGTGTAAAACCTTGTTTCTCTTAACACATTACTCCTTACCTACAAGGCTTCAAACCGAAAACAAAGGTCAAATTAAAACAAGTTATTCAGCAAATTGGACATGTAAATGCTTTTTGACACGTTGCTAATATATCCGGTGAATCAAAGTAGGTACTAAAGCGCTTCGGATCACACCATCAATTACTGACAAGAAGCGCCGCAAGAAACACTAGTAGCAGAAGGTTATTATTTTCAAATTATTAAGTTTAATAATACTTTTACACGTAATAAAGTAATAAATACTGATAATTATTATCACTCACATAAAATTTAATAATTAAGTAAAAATATTGCTGAATGTCACCGGATTTAAGGTTTGTCCATATAATTTTAATTCAAAATAATGATTAGAAAAACGTCATGTTAATATTCCTATGTCAAAACTAGGTATATCGAGATTAACTAAATGCTTTATCCCTTTTTACCCAGGCGTCTTTCACTAATTCCCACGATGTATATTGCACGCCTTAGGCTGACGCGTCACTAATTACTGGTCATCAGCACGGACACCGCTTTAAATGTGGCCTCGCCACTACAATAACTACAGATTTAGAATCATCATCTAATTCCTGAACCACCAAAGTAATGAAATGATTGATGTATAGTCCGATACAATACTATGAATAAACTTTTGTTTAATTTATGCATTAAGTACTTGTTTCGTAGCGAATTATTTATTCAATCGTCACTAGCTACGTGAACGGCTTGTTCGTTGCGTTGTAACGTACGAGTACACTCGCGGATGACGGATTTACATTTATTTGCAAAGATTGCGGTGGTTTAGTAACAAAACAGCAAACACACCGGCTTCAGTTTAGAGGTAGATAATACAAACGACACATATTAGATTTGCACCCTGTCCAAACTATGCTCCTGAGGTCACTTTGACGCCGGTAACGCAATCATCGCAGAGTGTGCGGTGTAGCCGGAGCAGTGCGTCATGCATACTAAATTAATCCTTCACGCTGGTATAAATTATTCTAACTTGAGAACCTCTCTAACGATATTGTCAGCCCTCTGAACCTTCGTTATACCGGCTCGTAAACACAATTTGTGGTCATAATTTCACTAATAACTAATCTTGGGGTTATTATTAAATATCTTACGTTAAGAAATTGTTATTGTAAGGATTCTACGGTTTCTCATTGTGCGACTGAAACAACGACTACGCTTAATGTGGCTTGAATGTAATGTACAGTCGGCAATATATGTTTTCATATTTGAACCTTAATTCAATGGAGTAAGGTGTAAAAATATAGATATATTTTTGACGTCGACCGTACATAGTCTGATGCTCTTACATACATATGCATACTTTGAAGGAGTATGATCAATGCAAAACAGAAATTTCTGCTTGACCAATAAGTAAATGTGAGGCCGTTTAAACAAATAATCACGCCCTAAAATCGGAGGCTGGATAAGTGACACGAATGCATAATGCATCAAACAAACCTTCCGTACCGTTGAAACTTCAATCAAATGATAGCATTTTTATGCAAAACGTAGCCACTTTAAATGTTCACCGTTGAGGCAATAGGCGAAGGATTGTAATTTGAGAATGTTTTCACGGCTCTTTACATAACTAAAAGTAAACTTACACATTCGGTAAATCGAAGTTCACCCCTGTTTTACATAAAATGATTGTAAGGCTGAAAATTTACATACAAATTATGTACGTTAAAAAAAAAAAAAAAAACGCACAAACCTGATTTTTCATAATAACTACAACATATTCAAAAATCATAGAAATAGGGCTTACGGGGTGAGAAACAGGGGGGGCAAACTTTGAATGGACAAATTTTGACGGCTACATGATTTCTGCCTCGCCTTATAAAAAAAGTAAAAGTAAAGTTTAACCAAATTAAGTAAAATAAAATGTGTAACCAAATTAGCTTGCTTATTTAATTTTGTAATTGCTTTGTGCCAAAAATCACTCCTAGGTTGTGTTGTTAATTAAAAAAATATCTTAGCAAAACAAAACAAAGTAAGCAAACATTGTTAATAGAATCAGGAGTCCTGAGCGTCCGGCAGTTGAGACTATTTAAAACATCAAAAACTCAACGCACTATTGTTAATTCAATTTCACGGACAAAAACTGATTTTTCAAGACGTTTCTCTCCCTATTAACATCATTTTAGGTATCCATCTCCAATAAAACTTGTGAATTCTCAGCCTTGCCTACCCGCGAAGTTAAGGTAAAGTTAGAATCTCAGGCCATCCTGACTGTTTAGCCGATCTAAAACCTAATTTACTTTAAAACGTAAACTCTATTAAAATCTTCTGTCTAAGGCAAATTCTTTCTAACACTTTCACACAAACACTCAGACACACACATACACTCACGCACACAACACACACACATAATCACAAATTTGATGTAGGTACCCTGCTTCTTCATTTATAACATTATTATTACTTTTGAGTACCTTTACGGAAACCCGGTTATGAGTGCGTTGAACCTACTCCGATGGTCCTAAATCATTTCTATTAAACAATTAGGGGATACTTAGGTACACGCTTACGTGACTGATTAATATGATGAGCAGATAAACAGATAGGAACATGATTTCTTCGTAAGGTTCCTGTACCTAATAAAAGAATCAAATCTCAATACTCAATATCTAATACTTCTTTGCAGTTCATATTGTAAACAGGTTGGGAAATGAGTAGTAGACAATAATAGCTTTTTTTTAAATAGTATAATTTGACAGTTGAATTTTACGAGTAACAAGACAAATTGATTTGATGGTCTGCGTTGGCACTTTGGCACTAGGTATAGCAGCGTTCCTTTCGGCGGCGGGCAACGAGGCCACCCATTTAATATAAATGGGTTACCCCTGTAAAGCCGAATGCATTCTTCAAAAGAACTGGTATATTATTCTGTTAACGCATCGTGCTTCTCTCCTACTGAGTCGAAGAATAACCGGCGAATTTACGTCATCCGTCATTTATGCGTAAATGACATTTAACTGCCTGCACTTTTATTTAGTCGCCGGTTTTAAGCGAATAAATGAAAATGAAGGCAGCCAATTGTCATTTACTCATCTTGACGGACGACGTAAATTCGCCGGTTTTCTTCGACTCAGTCGATGTGGAAGGTGAGACGATAACAGAATCACACCCCTGATTACGAGCTACATTGTCTCCGAGATCGCGTGTGCGTTACACTCGGATATTTTGCTTACCTACTTACTATACAACGGAATTGAATAATACTATTATTTACTGTTCACGCTTTATAAACTCACGAAATCTTCGTAGTCCATTGAGTATTATTTAAATTTAAAGAGCACTTAATTTCGTTTGGACGAAATTAGTGGTGTTAAATTTAAATAACAGCTCGTTGGCGGTCCGTTCGCCTTTCACGAACACTGGTATGTACTCCAAATGTAAGTAATGTTGACCAACCAGCTGTGTCCCCGGCGGCGGATGTGCTAAATGGTTGTGTTTGACCTGGCCTGACCGCGGACGTGATTACAGACCATAAGCTCTTTGCTTGCGTTTAACGGGCAGGTAATATTGCTCCTTTGTATGTACTTATTTACGTAAGTAGGTATTAAAAATAAGTATGCTTAAGATTTATTATATAAGACGTCGTAAATCGCAATTTAATTAGGACATACTATATGTATTTATTCAGGGGTTGATTGTAGCGGATAACGCACTGTACATAACACGCTGACTTAACTGTGTTCGGCTTACTTTTATAAATTGATGGGCAACGCAGCTCAGAAGGAAACATAAAAACAGCGACATAATCCTTGAAATCTGTTCCGCAATTCCTTAGATTAGCCGGCGGTGACGCGTTAACCAGTCATCAACAGGCTTTTAAAATCCGGTCGTTTAATTTGTCCTTTAATTCAGGAAATATTAACGTTTAATTTATTGGAGATATTTAATGTTTTATCAAACTTAAGTAACAAACATTTTATATTTCATACAGTACGCATTTAAAAGCCAGCGACCAACAACCGTAGTCAGCTTGATAGCTTGGCATCAGATCATTACTTAACAACTACAATTTCAATTATTAAAATTATAAACAGATTAATTTACCTAACCAAAATAAGAAACACGTTACCTTAAGACTGATTTTTCAATTGACTTACTTCATTCAGTTTTTAATAATATGTGTACACGGTGAATTTGTATTAGTATACAGGAGCAAGTTTTCTTACCCAGTAATCGATGGCAATTATATTTTAATTAGAGTTAGATGAAACAAACGGGGTTTATAAAGTTCTTTTAATTCAGAATTAAAGTTTTAACCAAAATAATTGTCACCCTATGCCTGATTAACTATGTCCTTTGTCTAAACACTCTAAACTGACGTACGCACCTCAGGAAATGTAGGGTGACCATGAAGTTAGTATTATTTATAATTTTTTTGTTATTAATTAAATAATTGTGGAATGAAGTAATTGCTACAACACAAGCGCAGTTAGCTTTTATTTTGTCTTGGTAGAAAAATGTATTCCTGTATGTTAAAATGTTAAAAATGTATTCATACAAATTCACTGTGTACCTATATGTATTATTATGACTCTAAAGTGAGACGTCGCACGGACCAATTACCTACCCCGACCTTTCGGAATTTGTAACTTGTTTATACTGATTCACTAAACTACGAGTATTATAATTTATACTTACTTTAGTTTCGGTTTAATTGGATGGTAAGCAAATTATAAAAGATAGTTGATTGTGCTGTCATTATCCATTGTAAAATTTATGAAAGTGTACAAAAATAGCTTCATAACTATGAGAGTCACGATTGACGGCTGCAGCCTGAAATACAGTTTCATATTAGCTTAATTAGGGGTCCGTTCATTTTACCAACAATACGTGTGACAACGTATCTTTTTACAAACTTATATTTCGCAAAAACGTATTTTTGTTTAAACCGTTACATTAGATCTGTGACCATACGAAAATATAAAATGCTGTAAGTACGTTTTTGCAAATGAAAATTATTAATATAAATAATAAATATAATAATTAATAAATATCAGGGGACAATCTTACACAAATTTACCTAGTCCCAAACTAAGCTCTAGGCTTGTACATACTCGTACTTAAGTATACGAGTATAGAGAAATAAATACTTAAATACATAGAAAACATCCATGACTCAGGGACAAATATTCGCGCTCATCACATCACACAAATATTTGTCCTTACTGGGATTCAAACCCGGGACCGCTAGCTTCGTAGGCAGGGTCACTACCAACTAATAATAAAAGAAAGAAAGAAAGAAAAACATTTATTCGTGACAGATATAAACAAAGGACAGAGAAATACACAGGTCACGAAATGGTACCAACTCAGCGTGATGCTGGCTAACGTCAGCGCTGGTCTTCCGTTGGTACCATCAGGTGAAACCACGGATGGTTACACACAAATAACTAGGTATGTAACAATAGCAAAAACAAGACATAAATTACAAAACGAGAAAAAGAAAAACAGAAATAAAAATTCGCATGCAGCCTTTCATACCCTGCCTTGCTTGGCCGTATGGGCAAAGGTCCCTTAGCCTTACATAGACACGCAAAACAAACACCTACAGACATAACCTATCTATCCATTTTATTTATTTTTTGTTTCGATGCACAAATAAAATGACTTACATTGTATGAACGTAACATATAAAACAACTAAGTACCTATATTTTTTTAACCTGCCCTATAAGTGACTTTTACAGCCAATAAAATGAGTTACAAAGACGGAGAACTCTCGGTAACTACAAAGTCCACTAATAAAGTCAACGCCGATGAAATTTTAAATTTGCCCCAGTTTCCGTAAAATGATTTACCTACTTACTTATTTGAGTTTCTCTTGCTAGGTTAACCGCCTGTTTCACAATCGTCAAGTAAAGCATATCTGCCAAATAAATTAAGCTCTTTCCCTTTCTTACACTTGAAAATAGACAAGGAGAGGGCTATATATATTTGACAGATGAATTTACTTGTCGATTGTGAAACAGGCCCTTAATATTTCTGTTTATTGATCTGTCAAATCAGTTAATTTATTTTTGGAACATGCCTAAAAATGTCTTTTATATTCTTATATCTAGTTTCACCCGGTCCTCCGGTCAATCTGTCTGTCTGTATGTCACAGTCACTTTTTCTCAGTCACATTCAGTTATGAAGTCGTCATGAATTTAATAAGAAAACTATCAGCAGGCGTATGTTACTGTGCCGGGACGGAAGTGCGTGTTCATTTTCAGCGTTCCTTTTGGCGACGTTTCAGCGACTCAGCGTCAGTTTTCATTTATCTTCCGGGTCACAATCACCTGTCAAAACTGACTCGGTCCAATCAGGGGCGTCGCTGCAAAAGCGATTTAAATAAAACTGCTGTTTACGCTGTTGACTGGACTAAATGCGATCGGAGACAATTAATCTTGACCCTTTGTTTCTCCTGATTCAGATGCAAATACCTGCCTCATAAATAAGTCGCCACGAGTGCTGACTGGCGTCTGTTAAACATTTTACTTGTTTTCTTTATAACTAAAATGAAACATTTAGTTTTTAGTTTAAGCATATACTTAAGTATTTACGAGTTTAAAAATTTTTCGTAATAGACTTCGTTTTGTATATGGTTCCCAGGAGAAACAAGCCCATCGTATCTCTCAACAGCCGGTGTCTAAAAGTTGAAGTAAACTTTGTAGCACCTTCTGTCGACGAATAACAATGTTTAGATTTGAAACGAAAATGTATAACTACAAAATTTGTGTGTGTTAGTTCAAAGATGTTTTTTGTTTTTTAAATCAACACAATGATTTAGGTCTTTAGTGTCATTACATACCGTAGAGGCATTACTTAATGGTATTTTCAATAGATTCATAATTACCTGTCTAATGTGATGATAGGTAATTGCGGGTATTATATGCAGTTAATAATTGGTCAAGTAACCGTAAGTAATCAAGGTCACCGCACCTACCTATATCACCTCGGTCCCAGATCGGCACCGCCTCGCACCATGGACTCGCCGGGCCCCACTGAGGGCTTTTCAGCTCATAAAGCACCGTGAAATAGGTGTCAACAAAGCGTCAACCGAACGGAGGCACGTAACCGAAGCGGCACGGCTGGATGACGGCTAGGAGTCACCTAGGGCACAAATTAATAGAGTTGGCGATTATCTGCTTCCAATAAATAATGTAATGAATGAGCGTGGCAAGCGGAGTATTCGCGCGGGAACCACGGGCGGACGACGTGCACCAGCGGCGTTACGTAAGCGCGGCGACAAACCCGATGTCAACGTGATGGCCGCGAGTTCTTCACGCAACGTAATGCACGCACACACACACACACACACACACACACACACATACACACACACACACACACACACACACACACACACACACACACACACACACACACACACACACACACGGTCAGTTAAACTGAGCCCTTAGCTAAGATGCCCATCGCTAACTAGCGTTTCTTTTCGTTTCGTTTTTAACCAATCGCGTCACTGGTAGATCACGTGACTCTCCGTATGACGTGATCTACCAATGAAGCGATTAGTTTAAAACCTAAACGAATAGAAACACTAGTTAGCGATGGGCATCTTGGCTAAGGGCTCTGATCAGTTAACTGACGTACATCCAAAAGCTGACCTTGAGTTCGTATAATTTCAACTTACGATTTCACACTCACGGTCAGCTTTTGGATGTAGGTACGTAATATTATCTGATCAGTTTAACTGAGCGTGTGCGTCCAGCAATAGCTTATCCCGAGGCGAGGCAATGGCGTTATACTTTGTTCATTGTATGTGTTGCAGTAGAGAGTTTTATACAAAGAATACCGAACGGTCCAAATTGAGGAAAGGCATCAGCTGGCCTATAGCCAAGATGCACGCTAACCTTAGCGTTGTTCGAAAACGATTTTTTTAGGTAACGATCAGTCGCATCAGCCGTTTATTTCAATTCCATACATTTTATCGATCTTCGAAAATTGTTATTTTAGCGTAATGCATCTTGGCTAAAGCCCCATTGCAGATCCCGAGTTGATACATGTGCGGTAATCTTAAGCCATAATCCAAGGATCTTATGGGATTTTTAATAAATTAGTTTTTTAATTAATAATTCTGCAATTGTATTATCCCATTTTGTTTTCTGCATTTTGTCCGTTCTGCCCTGAAAAGTCAAAGTAAGTCAAAAGTGAATCAAAATTGTTTTTGTACTGTAAAATGTATCGCACACAGGCCAAACACAAAGTGAAAAGATTAAATCTACTTACTACTACTTTAGTTGATTAAAGAAAAATTACAGTTATAGTTTTTATAATTTGCATAATTACCGAGTCTGAGTAGCCTCAAATATAAAACTGGGTTAAGAATTTGGGTTCATTTTATTTAGTCTCACGTAAAGAGTATAAATGTAGTTGTGTCTAAAAGGGGCTGCATTTTTCGCGAGGATTTCTTGCGGCTATCTATCTCGAATGGTGACCGCATAAGAATAGGACAAGAGCGGCTCCGCAAGCACCGCGACCCGCGATAAAGGACTTGCCGTCTCATGTCGCTCGTCGACAGAAAGGAGCGAAGTCCTATCCTTTACAAGTTCTAACAAAAACAACCAAACGCCAGGTATAGCGTGCTAAAATATACTGTCGGAAAAAATACACACGCCGCACAGTGGGAGATCGGAGGAAAAAAATCTAATTTTGCTAGGTCCTAAAAATGCATTGCGGACATAAATTATGTGAAATAAACCCCTTAACTAAGTTAATTTCAAAGTATTTATCCAACAGGTTACTTATAAGAATGTTAATCAGTTGTCTAACTGTACTTGGCTGCTTTTATACGAAATTATAAATGGTTATTTTACAATGTGAAATCACTGCTAAATAGTAACGCGAGATTAACAAAAAAAAAAAAAAACCAATAATATACCAAGATATTTATTATTGAAAAAGTAAATTTGGTTTCGTGAAAGGCCACTTGTTTTTTTATTATATTTTTTTATGCGGTTGTCGATTTTAGAAAGGTTTTTGAAAAATAATCGTTAAAAATAAAAACTAAACTGTCATGCCATCCGCATTGCCTACCAGTAAATTGTACCTCTATCAAAACATTCTTTGAAGTCTTGGCTATCATTATTTACCATTTTTAATTGCGAAAAAGTGCGACTTTAAGAGATATCATAATTACATCATGCCAGAAAGTGCTCTCGAGAGAGTACCAATAATGATGTTATCAGCATACGGTTGACTTGATCCGATCCTTTCGTGTACGTTTCAGAAAGGAACCCAAAAAAATCGACGAAGATGCAAAAAACCTACTTGGAGAGGACTAGACGTCAAGTGTTTATTTATAATATTTATTTTTAAAATATAAACTGTATATATATTTTTCAAGTAATTTTAAACATTAATACGAGCGCCCATACTAAGTACGTCTCCCGCTGTGCGCCGTTCCAATCTGTAACTGAACTGTATCTTGCTTTGTTTAAATTATTCATTGCTTCCGCATGTTCCGAATGTTGGCCGATTACGCAATTAATCACAATGGCACTGAATTTTTGACTGACATTAATAATATAATAATAATAAAAACTTTATTAATAAAACTTAATGATATTGTTTACACATTGCTTATGTTTACATAGAACTAATATTATTATACGTTTGCCTGAACTAGGATGATCCTGTTTTTCAGGCAATGATAAGCTTACACATTAATTATTAATTATTCAATCGTTAAATTCACGTACTAATTTATAAACTCGTACACAAAAAATAAGATTTTAGGGTAGGTAATACATTATTTTACACTCACTGAGAGTTACAAAAAATTATTAATAATAGTGACAAATAGCTTCTTATATCTAAAAAAGTATCATAGCCTAAACCAGGCTTGGTTAGAGATTGAGATAAGTTTACAATTCTGCTGAACGAAAATACGAGTACAACCAATAGCTTCATTTAGGAACCGTCAGTAATTTTTCTGTATCCTCGTAGGACAAGTTTACAAGAGCTTTATATAGGACTTTTTTACATTCAACTAGGCTTTGATGATATATGCATAAGTCTGCATTTAGCCTATTGTATAGACGAGGACCGAGAAACCAAAAAAATCTCGTTGAAAAGGCATGTTTAGTTCCTGTGAGTTGTGAGCAAACTAAATCTTTCCGCATTTTGTCTGTTATTTTTGGGTTATAAGGAAGTGTTTTGTGTTGTTTTAATATCGTGTTTAATATAAACAACTGTCTAACTGTTAATACCTTACAGGACTTATATAATAAGTTAGTGGGGTACAGGAAGGGCCGAAAAGTTGATACTTTCAGGACGGCTCGTTGTGCTCTCTCTATTGTTAGTAGCGAAGTTTTAGCTGCTCCGCCCCATGACGTGATGCAATATGTTAGTATTGATTGGCATAGTGCATAGTGCATAGTGCATAGCACATTACAATTAGCCAATTGAATTTTTCGCTAAATCCCTGCAAAAAATTCAGCATAATTATTGGGGAGACTAAATGGGTTATTCTATCATAAATAAAACATATTTGTGAAAGGACTTTGGTAACTTGAATTTGTTATACAAATACGCTAACATTTTGATTAGATACTATTAGTACGTAATGGAAAAATTAAATTTTCAGTGTAACTACACTGACGCACGGTTTTTCTAGGTCAGAAAACGGAAATCACATAAAACCGTTGATTTCCTGTCCTTTCTATTAAAAATCATATCCATTCTCTGCAGCTAACATGTTCAGAAATATATCTAAAAACAATAGCTTACTTCTTCAGCCGTCGGGTATCAAAACCCGCTTCATCCTGTCGGACGTCACTTGTTTATATACGTGTATAAACCTTACTTACTTTACCTTACTTCGAGTAGCAAAATACTTATGCGAACATTTATGAATAGGAGACGTTAGCAAAAAGGTTTTTACAGGCGGGTGGAGGTCAGAGGACGTACTAGGTCCGATTGATTCTGCGACGGGCGAGTCCCCGACTCAATAATGCAGGCGGATGGACGGCGGACGAGACGCGGCGACCGCGGGGAGCCGGCCGGCCTCCACCGGGCGACGGCGACATTACCACTAATAAAGAGATAATGTGTCGTACTCAGAGGCGACAATTAATTGTTAGTTGTTGTTAGTTGCTGCGTCTGATTCTATTGCTATAGGAAAGAACTTCAATCAAATTTAAAAGTTAATTGACGTCTCTGAGTGCCGCGCCGTAAGACAATCGTGGCTTTTGCGAGCACGGATTATATTGTAGGTATAAACCGATTGGGTTTTCCATGTGTTTTCACCCAGTAAAACATTTACTTCG
The DNA here is from genome assembly GCA_963241965.1 of Tortrix viridana. Classification (NCBI taxonomy): domain Eukaryota; kingdom Metazoa; phylum Arthropoda; class Insecta; order Lepidoptera; family Tortricidae; genus Tortrix; species Tortrix viridana. Next base: position 52,866,258 of record OY725171.1, on the reverse strand, counting down.
AATTTATCCATCGATAAATTGCAACGAGTTTACAACATAAACTTGGCCAGTGTCGAACTGGTTATAATAATCGTTTGCCAGCCGGGGCCTAGCCTGCGCGGGCGCGCTGCTCTACCTACCCAGGCGTACGACCTACGTGTAAAATAGTTAATTCACGCTTAGAGAGAAATGAAATGCCACCCGGGCCGTTCAGGCCCAGTCCAACCCTGAACTTGGCGTTTTTTTGCTGTTTACTTTTTTTGAGCATTTCTAATTGTACTAATAATTTAGTTTTAAATAGGATTGTTTTAGGTCCTTAACATAAAATTAAATAATTGATGATTGTAACGTACTTATGTAACGCCGCGCTTATCCGTAGCACATGTTTCGGTCACGAAAGGGGGGCGCGTGAAGCGAGCAGGTTTTATCTGTGGCGACTGGCGCGCTGTCGCGACCATTATCCTGTTGATTATTATCTAGTCTAGAAACAGTAAAATTTAACTTGCTTGCCTTTTATTATTATTTTCCTTGCATATATTAATTTTCACATGATAGGTAGGTAAGACTATGTAGTCTTACCTGGTTACCTATTACTCTGTGTAGTATCTACAGTGGATGTAGTATTATTGCATGATAATATGCCTAAAATGAAGTTTAAAGTTACGAGTATCTAACATCAAGAGTTGAAACTACTACATATACCTACTGGTAATTCTGCATATACTACTCTGTCAAGAAAGTACCGGGAAAAGATCAATAATACACAAACTGTTTGTTAATCATCCAAATTTATTTTATCACCTTCAAAGTATGCTCCTTCAGAAACGATACACTTACGCCAACGAATAATCCAATCATCAAAACATTTTTTAAACGCTGTTTCCGGAATTGAATTCAGTTCTCGGCGCGAATTCTCCTTTATGTCTTCTACCGATTGAAAACGGGTGCCACGAAGCGCCACTCCGAAGCTTGTTGACTAGTTTGCATGTCAAACTCGTAAACCCACGTCTCGTCACCAGTAACAATGCGTTTCATGAATGTTGGGTCGGAATTGACTCGTTCTAGCATGTCCTCAGCGACTCTCATGCGATTGAGTTTTTGGAGAAAATTCAGGTCTTTTGGGACTAGCCGAGCGGTAACATGTTTCATACCCAAATGATTAGTTAAAATAGTACGGATCGACTCGTGAGATACAGAAAGTTCGGCGGCTATCTCTCTCAAAGTTGAATGAGGATTTTCAGTCACTATTTCCTTCACTTTTGCGATGTTAACTTCAGTTGCAGACGTTGATGGCCTACCAGAGCGAGGCAAATCTTCCATCACATCTCGACCGCTTTTGAACGCTTTGTACCACTCATAAACACGTGTTTTTGATAAAGTCGAATCACCGTAAGCCTTCTGTAACATTTTCAGTGACTCCGAACACGAAATTCCATTGGCGATGCAAAATTTAAGACAAACTCTTTGTTCAATGTTTTTGTCCATTATGAAATTCGCAATACACACTAGATATGATATAACTAAAAACAGCACTGTATTTAATATAAATAACAGATGCAACTCAAACTCCGCGCCAAAATAGAAAACAGTTGTGCCAATCTAACAACAACAAAAAAAACAAAAATTTGAATTTGGAACCATAAACAAATCATCCATTCCCGATACTTTGTTGACTGAATGTATATGTACGAGTATATAGGTTAGCTAATATGTCTACCATTTCAGTAATATTGGCAGGTTTTATTCCTATCCCGATTATAAAACGAACCCGGGACCAAATTCAGAGGCATGAATCGCGTTACATTGCGAAATCGCTATAAGAATGTTTGCTTATCTAAGATTGAATTTTACGTCAGTAAAATAGCTTTGAAGTTTAGTGTTTATATTGGTTTTTGTTGAAATGGTAACAAAATGTTTGCCCGGTTGGTGCTGTTGAGTTTCGTCCTCTGCCTGAGCTGCTGGGGGGGGTGGGGCAAAGAGGATGATCAAGACGATCTGGTTTCGCAGCTTCGCAACGATGTGAACCTGGACCTGTCGCGGGACGAGGAGTACGAGGACCTGCGCGCCGAGCTGCTCGCTTACCACACCGCACTCGCCTCGCTCTCTTCACGCAGTGAGTCTTCCTTGTCTCATACAAAACCTTCCACTAGCAATTGAAAGGCTACGGGCGTAAAACTTGAACTACCTACTCATACAAAGGAAACAAACAGAAAATTTTAAATATAAGTACCTACCAAATATTGGTAAATCTTAGGTTAAGTTGTAAATATTGTAAGATAGGCCTAATGGTATCAATTTATGATGGTAGATATTTACGTAACAACTATAGTTAGAATATACCTAGTATTAAAATTAGAATGGTAGATTACATACCTACACATATAAAATAGGGCGATAGGTATATCGGCTCTTACCATTCCAGTTTGCCGCGTATTTGGTTTTACTATATATAAAAATCAATATTTACAGTACAAACAACACCTAAGAATTTTATTACATTAAAATCCTATATATACTCGTAAGGACACAAACAGCTAGTATCGATGTGCACTATGAAATTATTTATCAAAATCACGAAAATGACAGTCTAGGTTTCCTTTTGGTTTTTTAATTGTATGATAAACATTTCGGAAGACATTCTCAAACTGCCATGCGTCAGCCAGTGCCACAGATTAAAAGAAGAGTTACTACGTAACAGTATTTCTCTTCTTTTCAAAACAACAAAGTACGTCCGATCAATACCTACGAGTACAAAGTATATCTACGTATAATGCGGCCCGAACGCGCCTAAACAAACCTACGAGTAACTCCTATCGAAAGTTAATTTTTCGTAGTTTCCTGCGATCGTATAGTGATAACTTTTAGCCATTTAAAAAAAAGTTATACACACTGAAACATTATAGGTGGAAAATTAATCTCATTAAAGAATTTGAATAATGTGTATGGATACGCTGATATATAAATATATATATATATATATATATATATATATATATATATATATATATATATATATATATAACGTAAGTGATTTATTTGATAATTTATTTTAAGAATGAAAAAAATACCTTAGTATGAACCAAAATCGAGGTGGAACAGCAAAATACAGTATTTTTTTAACAAAATATATTTTATTAATGAAATGTTTTATTATACTTTTTTTTTATTAGCCTGTTTTAGTGTCCCACTGCTGGGCAAAGGCCTCCCCTCTTTTCCGCCACTCGTCCCTATTGAGCGCATGCTCCCGCCACTCGCTCCGGACCGCGTCCAAGTCATCCCAATATATATATATCCCCCCAATATATATATAGTATATTTATATATCTTGATTTTATTATACTTACTTTATAAAAAAATTAAAAGACTACATTATTGAAAACTGAATGGGGATTTAAGTAAAATATTTTATTAATTCAGTTAGGTTCTACAAAAATGTGAAAAATATTTATTACAGTATGGGACAACCCAAAAACGCTGTGTACAACTTTTTATAAAATGGCTCAACTACGTTTGCACGCTCAAACTGTAGGATTGTCAACACAATGACAATATTAATATAAATAAATTATTATAAGAAAAACATTTACTTATTTGAATAGGCAATAAAAATATATATAATAATATAAGTATTTGTAATTTTTTATTGTATTATTCACACATGATTTAATTTGAAAATATGCGGTCTACAATATCTATTTCTTATTTATGTACATCCCGAATCCCGGAATCGGTGAGTATTTGTTCCTGAGTCATGGATGTTTTCTATATATTTAAGTACCTATGTATTAGTCTCTATATAAGTAGGTATGTTATATCGTTGCCAGGTACCCATAGTAAAAGCCCAGAGCTTAGTTTGGGACTTGGTCAATTTGTCTGAGATTGTCAATGATATTTTATTTATTTACATCTAATAACTTAAGTCATTCATGAATTCGCTATCACTTTAGGTATATACTTCCAACCTAACTTAACAACTTAACGTAGGTATTGAATAGAATACTACTGACATCTCGACTCAAAAACCGGTCGAGCTGGCATGTCACGCGCGGGCATCATTGATGTATTAGAATTGGCCACGATGTTCCGTGAGGCAGTGATTGTCGCATGTACCTGGAGCCAAGAAATACGCCTGCCGGTGCTTTCTTAAATTTTGACAGAATTCTCGCTGGCCCTAGTAGATGTTCGAGAGTTAGTGTAGCGAGTAAAGTGCTAATTTACCATTTTTTAGGTCTTATGCATAATATGTTTGATCGCAGGGTCAATGGTCCACACTGCCTGCTGGCAGTTGGGTGGGGTGTGCATGCACTGGAGCCTATGCCAGGGTGGCGTGTTTTTCCGGACTCAGGTTCCAGGGTGCAAGGACAAGCTCAACGTGTGCTGCTACGCATGGAACCGCTTCCTAGTCAAAGACATGCGAGAGCATGGAATCCAAAACGCAGCATTTCCGTGGTCAATTCAAAATACCCCGTTTGGTGGTAAAGGCTTAATTGATGCGGGCAAAGGGAGAGATGAAGACAACAGTAAATCAGAGAATTTGCCTAAAAAAAGGGGAAAGAAGTTGTTTCATAATAAAAACAAAACAAAATTAACAATCGTTGTTGCCCCAGGCACTTCTGAAGACGATGAATGACGCCACACACGCTACACGGCGCAACCGACTGAGATGCAATACAAACTTCTTTATGATTAGTTTCACTAACGTTGTGTTTTATTCTACACGGACCGCTGGATTAAATGGCTAATGGTAATTTTATGCCTTGCTACGGCTGATTTTATTATACTTACGTTTATTAAATAAAAGAAAATAGTTTGACTGTATGATGTACAAGTGCCACACTGCTTATATTTTTCTATGGTTAGCAGTACATTCGTACTCTTCTAAGCCTGTCTTAAGATGGACCGGTATCCTTAATAAAGATGGAAAGCCGCCTTTACTGAAAAAATTTGTTGACGTGTTTAAAGGAGGTCAAAACGGGAAACCGACGCTAGGTACGTAAATGAACAAATGTCTAATTGGGATACATCATGATATTTTTACAATGTACGGTCTTACAAAAACCGTTTCGAGGAATTGCCTTACCGCTCACCATTACATTAGGTATCAGATTGTTTAAATATATTTTTTTCAACAAGTTATTCGTAAGTATTTGATATTTCATTTGATCTTTCAATCAACTTTTCGACCCACACGATTTTATCCGATAATGCAGGAGATAAGCGACGAGGAATGAGATAAATAAAATTAAAAACAATCAAGTGCGAGTCGGACTCGCGCACCGGAGCTCGGGAACGCCACACAATATTATTATATTTCAATTTGTATGTTAGGTATTTGGATCGAGTTCAAAAAGTTGGACATAATCTAGCAAACAGTTAAGCGTAGTTAACCATACAAACAACGAAGGCGAAAGAGTTCGCTGTGCGACGAAAAGTACCCTTACAAATCGTATGGCTATATTTTTGACGCACGACGGAAAGTTTCATAGAAAATTTAATCGCGTGAGTTAGCATGTCCAACATTTTGAACTCCCCCCATTTACTAAATTAAATAATTGAAGAAAGCTTGTAGCGCACGCCTGACTCACACTTCGCCGGTTTTTTGTATTTGTTGTTTTTAATTAGGGTTTTAGGGTTCGTACCATATAATCAAACCAAAGACGCTCGTCTTTACCATAAAATAAAAACAAAAAAAAAACGTTTAACAAAACCCTTTTGTTTACGGGGAACCCCCTCTCTCTTTTTTATTCTACTTTTTGACGGTTTTATTATTTGTTATGTAATCTGAAAATAAATCATCTGGCTATATTACGATTCAAAAGATTTAGATCTTTAAAATGAGTACAGACGGATAAAAGGACGCCCCGTTTGGCTGGCACCCATTAGATAGGTACGGAATCCTAAAAACGAAATTATTAAATGAATGATGCATGTTTGAGACATAATGCATTAAAGTTTTAATTAAATTAATGCCTTAAAATCAAAAACAATAGTTGAAAACTGGTTAATTTTTTAGGTGTATCTCAAATGGATTTACTAGCTTAAACCATAAAACAAACAGCCTGATGATTTCATACCTATTCTGGGTCTCTATTACAGTCTGTTTTAGCCCATCTTGCTTCCATATCGTAAACATATTGATAAGGTTATAAAAACTCTTATTTACTTGATAGAAAGAGTTGTCATAGTATCAACAATACAGAAGCAAGATGGACTCCTCTGCTATTAATTATAAATAAGTATATCCATACTTACTACCTATTTCGCCAAAATGTTTAATCATTTGTACATAAAAAAACCACTAGTTTTTTCAATCATAAATATTTTTTATTGAAAATATTTGTAATTTGAAACATGCGGAAAACTTCATCAGGTGCTACAAAATCGACGTGTTGGGCACGAGGAGGTTTCTGCGTGCACATCAATTACTGCCGCAATATTGAATTTATGGACACCGGAATCGCTGGGTGCTCTAATGCTTACTTAGTCTGCTGCAAAGTAATTAGTTTTGGACCACCTACTGTTGGAAGCGTAAGAATGCCGTCTGAAGTGCCAATCTTTTCAAACGACTTCGAAGAACTAGAAGGGGACTCCCTCGAAAATCTCGCTGCCGAGAATACTGGATTGCTGCATCACTAAAATTTAGTCACGGATGAAAATAATCTTCGTGCAATGTTACGCAACAAAATGTATAATCTATGTTCGTTTATACTTCTCGATGGTCAACTTCGATCAACTACCTAAATTAAATATGAAAATATTACGTATTAAGCGGTGTTAGTTATAGTAATAAAGACACGGGCTCTAAGACAGTTATCTGGTAATTTGCTCTTGAAGTCACTGGCTCGTGTCTGCTATGCTGGTTTACCTGAGCATGGACGAGTTGCTAACAATAACTAGTAAGGCGCAAACTCGTCGACGAGCCCGTAGTGGTTGTATTTTTGTAAAAATTAAAAAAAAAAACCCACTTATGCTCTCTGAACGATTAACATATGACTTTATTTCGGCTTTAAGAAATCTCGAAGGCGTGTGACGTGCAAATTTGATTTTTATTTCTATCGGGATTAGATTTTGTATTCTATAGAAAAGCGGTTGTTTTAATGTGTTGAATTGTGGCCATTTATAATTCAAAATTTAATTTGCTATCTCGTAAGCCGTGTATTCGCCTACACGGGTGGGGTACAAGCACAAGGGTAATTGAATTGTCCCGCGCGGCTTTTTACATTGCGGCTTGGGGCTGTAATCTTCTCGACTCGATTCTATAGACAAATGAGTATACCTAACATCACACAAGATTCCATTTATGAAGTGAACGCTGTTCACTCTTAAGGTCGGAGTTCACCAACCAATTTAACGGACTGTTAAATCCTAATCGGCTGTTAGTCAATACATTTTGACAGCCGTCAGACCTCTAATCGCCTGTTTAACTGTTGGTGAACTCCGACCTAACCCGATCTTTTTCTTTTAAGTGCGTGTTAATATGACATGTGATCAGACCAGATTCGTGCCAGATGCACGGTGGATTATACAAAATTATTGAATTTTTGTTTTACAATTATCTGAGATTAAAAACAAACATACCTAGCTGATCTCTGCTGTATACCACCTGGTAAACACCGGGGCTCGGCTGAAAACCAGCGCTGCGGCTCTGGCTGCATGCAGCACATGCTGAGCTCAGTCATATCTGGCCTCACACTACAGAGCGTAACGTTACAAAACTTTTCCCTTTATTTATCTTATATCTGTGGTGCCAATGTTAGTTTTAAATTAGGGTTGCTGTCATAAAGTTGAACTATGTCTGTTGTGTTGTGTTGCAGTGTGTTTGTCAAATAAATGTTTAGAGTTTGAGTTTGTTTATCCTCCTGGATCCCGGCCAAAAAATGAGTACGCTGATATAAAAGGCGAAAGTATTTTATAAATTACTCAGCCCTAGAGTCCTGAACCTTCAGCTATTTGAATTAAGGTCTAAAACTAATATTACCGTTTTTCGCTAGAACAAAGTTGATTATATACTCTATGAGGAATACGTAAAGCTAACTTTGTTAAATAAATTATTTGTTCTTTATAAATCACTCTCGGCTTTTATATTAATGATATCCGTCATTTTACATGGATAATTATGTTATTTTGTATGAAAATAGAGGTATTTTTGAGTTAGGAAATAAAACAAAAAGACATGTTAAAATGTTTTAATTTAGAGGACTAAAAAACTATGGAGAATTATTTCTTCTAAGAAAAACCACTTAAAAATTATTTTAATAAGTACAACTTAACAAAATCATTCTGTTCATCCTGGTCTTCATCTTCCGAGCTAGAGGACTCGAGGCTGAATAAGACAGGTTCGTAGTAAATACTCCGGGTCTTCATTTGATGAATCTTTGAAGTCTGAATGATTTAATATTAGACTTATGTCTTCATGCCTCAGAGCTTAAATAAAACAAAATGCAGATATTTTTAATAACCACTAAAAGTAATTTAATTTAATGCAATAGTATAGCGACCGAAAGTCATTCAAAAAGAACAAAAAATGGCTTTTAACTTTACTACTATAGACCGAGGGCACTTTATGTATGAAGAACAAATTCAAGAAATACTTACTTACTTGACGACGCGGTTAGCCTAGTTGGTAGTGACCCTGCCTACGAAGCTAGCGGTCCCGGGTTCAAATCCCGGTATGGACAAATATTTGTGTAATGAGCGCGAGTATTTGTTTCTGAGTCATGGATGTTTTCTATGTATTTAAGTATGTATTTCTCTATATAAGTATGTTTATCGTTGTCTAGTACCCATAGTACAAGCCTAGAGCTTAGTGTGGGACTAGGTCAATTTGTGTGAGATTGTCCCCTGATATTTATTTATTATTAATTATTATTTGTACTTGAACTATTATACTTGCAACGAAAATAATAACGGTATTACAAAGAACACACTTTAAACTCATTGGAAACATTAAAAAACAGGCAAAATCTTAGCGGATTGAGTGATTAATTTGAGATTAACTTACCAGCACGTGCACGACGCGGCATCTTGTTGTACAAGTGGCGTTGTACTGAACGGAATATTCGTTTGCTCGAATCAATGGCCTTCGCTAAAGCGAGGCAGATATATTGCGGACCCGAGGCCAGCGATTAGTTCACCAGATCACGCCACTATGGTTAACCACATATTTAGCGGTAAATATTTAGTTCTGTATGAAGTACGAATACGTTCGGTCGTTTCGCATTTAAGTTTATTTACGTACTGTCAGGACTTAACGCGGGTGTACATTTTGTTCTTTATAAAGGGCGCAGGGATCCAGGAGGTTATTATGTTTTCTATTAAGTAGGTACTGTTATTAACGCAACTAACGCAATCATAATATAGGTACGACCGTTTATCAAGGGAATCTCAAGGGAATCAAAACCTATAGGGAGGGTACTTTCCGTTGATTTAGAATCATGATATTTGGCAAGAAGCAATGTCTTATAGCACAAGTAAAGAGAAAAATCCGAAAACCGTTAATTTGTAGTTACATTACATAAAAAATCAAGGCCAGTATAAGCGGACACTCACTAAGTATGAGAGTGCTTACTTAGTGCGTGTCAGTTTAAGCTTTTTTATTTACCCTAAAGTTTCTGTGTTAATTGTATTAACAAAGGACTATCCGTTTGTTTATATTTTCTATTTTCAATGCATTTATTTTTGCGTTTAACAGATCTTTCTCCATCCACTGAGGTGAGTGTAGCAAAATTGTACATTAAAAACTGTCCACATCCGTTCCGTCTGAAAATAAAAATAAAAATAGAAAGGCAGCCTAAATAAAATAATTTCATTAGTAATTAAATTACACATGTGACAACTACCATTAAATGACAGGGTATGTCCATGTTATGCAAACTCTCAAAACAGCTCACCCTTTCCGAGCTCTGTTTATAACCAAAAATCCCTTATCTCCGAAGTTAATGAACCGAAAAATCTAAATTCCTAACTCATAGGTAATTACTTATATTTTACGGGAAAAATAAAACGAAGTGTTCAAAATTTATAGTTTTCGAGATATTGACTTTAAAGATCTGTACTAAAATTTAGGCAAGTCAAAATGGACCTTATTGCATACAATAACAGGACATAAAATATAGTTACTTTGTGTAATAAAATAAATAAATAAATAAATAAAATAAATATAAATAAATGGGTATCAGGGACAATCTCATACAAATTGACCTAGTCCCAAACTAAGCTCTAAGGTTGTAGGTACAGTAAGGGTGGTGACGCATATATCAATAGACTGTTATTTGTTTGAGTTTAATTTATTTGAAATAATGTACAAGAATAGGTGTTTGCACCATGAATGCCGCGAGGCGACTCTACACACCACTACTATTGTTTTTTTATTGTTCCATTCTTAATTTCTTTACTCGATTTCAAAAGAATTAAGAATAAAACTGACATACATAAAGCAACAAGTTCTACAATTCTACATACAAAACTACTTGTTGCTTTACATCCCTCGCCCCTCTTGAAAAAAGCAACGCCTAGCTAATAATTTATATCTACCTAAGGAGGAGTTGCAGGTCTTACAAAGCCACACTGTTCCCAGCTAGGGAATAATTTCCTGTACAGTTATGTCAATAATACTATAGAACGGAACTTTCTTACGCGAACAACACTTAACTGTACAGTGAAATTTCGACTTTCGGAAAAAACCTCCGAAAAACGAAAATCACAGTGGATTCCCTATCTACCCATCTCGTACCTTTCACGCACCACAGATAACTAGTCATGCTATACTAAGAGTATATGACATATGTAAAAATAATTACCCCTAACTAGGTTTCATGGTGGTGTGTAATAGGCTTACAAAGAGGCGAGATGGTATTTTTATGTCCATAGACATCTGACAATGAATTGACAAGTCATCGTCATTCCCTTAACATGTCACAGAAGAGACATATGGGTCCATGCCCCATAGGCATATGTTAAGGGTCCGACTTTGACCAAACAATCTATCATCCATAACCTCCTAAGACCCAATATATATCAAAAAAGGGACAAATTGTCAAAGTGTCAATTCTTATTGACTAATAAGTTATCTCGTTTTATATTAACGAAATGGGCCTCAGTAGGTTCTAAGGAAAAAAATACTCGTATGAAATAAATTACCTAAGCACTTTCACCCCCCCAATACGCAACATTATTATTCTAGCTATATTTCATATTTAATACTAAACTACTCATAACTTATACATTTCAATAAATTGCTATGCATGTGTCACATATCTCGGCCTGAGATATGGTCACAGCATCTTCGCAGAGTGATGGTGAACTGCATATCTTCTGATGGTGCAGCCAAGTGACTGCAGCACCAGACTTCGCAGCTCCATCCTCCTGCGCAGCTTGTTGCTCTCGTTCAGAAGTGTACATGAAACGATGCAAATGTTAAAGACACCTAGTAGCGAAAACACAAGCAATAAGATACCTCATTATAAGAATAGCTTTATTTTTTTTATTAAATAACCACTAATGACCAATTTTCACTGCACCATGGCTTGTAAAATTCATCATGGTGATCAAAGGGAATATCTCATTATGATACTATATACAACGACATCAAGTCCAGGTAGCAGCCTCCTACTGCTTCCAGAATACATGTGGCAGGAATGCACGCCCATGTCTCACATCAGTCATCTCTGCTTACACACAAATTCACACACTTCTCAAAAAAAAAATATATATCTACGACCTTTATGTCCTCTTCGGAAAATGCCCTAGGATAGGCTTAGTTTTTCATCTTCCGCTTCCTTGCGGTTGGCACCTCGCTCATCTCCTTTGGCAGCGAGAAGGTGGGGTAAATCTTCTCCAGGTACCTCCACCAAGTAAGGGTGGTGACGCATATATCAATAGACTGTTATTTGTTTGAGTTTAATTTATTTGAAATAATGTACAAGAATAGGTGTTTGCACCATGAATGCCGCGAGGCGACTCTACACACCACTACTATTGTTTTTTTATTGTTCCATTCTTAATTTCTTTACTCGATTTCAAAAGAATTAAGAATAAAACTGACATACATAAAGCAACAAGTTCTACAATTCTACATACAAAACTACTTGTTGCTTTACAGTACTATATACATACATACTTATATAGAGAAATACATACTTAAAATAGTGAAAGAGATATTTAAATATATATAGAAAACATCCATGACTCAGGAAAAAATACTCGCGCTCGTTTACACAAATATTTGCGCCTACCGGGATTCGAACCCGTAAAATAAAATGCGTAAGCATAGAATTGGATAGAATGGTACCTGCTTTGAATTCCAATATAGCGTAAAATCTTAATAGCCAATGAAGACACCATCTATTCATGTGAAAGCAAAGGGAATAAGTAACTTTAAATAAATATATAAATAAATATCAGGGGACAATCTCACACAAATTGACCTAGTCCCAAACTAAGCTCTAGGCTTGTACTATGGGTACTAGTCAACGATTAACATACTTATATAGAGAAATACATACTTAAATATATAGAAAACATCCATGACTCAGGAACAAATACTCGCGCTCATCACACAAATATTTGTCCATACCGGGATTCGAACCCAGGACCGCTAGCTTCGTAGGCATGGTCACTACCAACTAGGCTAACTGCGTCGTCGTCGTCGTTTTCTTTCTAATTTGTATTTGTAGTATAATGGCAACGGAACCCTACACTCTTGCCCGGTTTTTTCCATAATGTTACTGTCCAATTCCGACTTATTAAGTAGATTAGGTTTGTTTCTTTTACTCCTGCCGACCTGCGACCGGCAACGCGTTTATCTAATGTTGAGTTTATAGAGCTTCTTGCATCCACAACATGCGTGTTTTAATAAGTATTAGCGTATCCTGGAATTTATTTTTTTTATGATGTAAGTTCTACGTCAACGGGAAGTACCTTATAGGTTTTGATTCCCTTGAGATTTCCTTGAATATGCGGCATAAACGGCCGTATCTTTTGATTGCGTTGACTTAGAAAGTTTGATTTTTTCACAGCTCCAATTGCAATTGATTGCAGATTTGAGTTTTTGATATGAATTTTAACTTTATACCTCCAAGACTAGAAGAGGAAGACCAAGAAGAAGCTACGTGGACCAAATTAAGGAGAAGGTGCAGGTCGTGTCGTATAAAGAGGTCAAGGAGCTGGCAGAGAGGAGAGAGGAACGGAAATTGCTCCACCGACAAGAACAGAGCTCTTAAATTAAGAGAGAGAGAGACCTCCACGCGTTCCTGAGAAAAGGGTCTTGATAGACAGACAGACGGACAACAAAGTAATCCTTTAAGGGTTCCATTTTTCCTTTTGAGTTTGGTACAGAACCCTAAAAACGAACAAAAGATAAATAGTCAAGTACCCAAATTGATTTATATGTGATGGGTTTGAAAATCCCTTTGTCAGATTGTACAAAAGTAAAAAAAAGGTATATAATGTCAACATGTTTGTAAGAATAAACGACAAAATTCGGATTCGCCCCGGGACTCTACGAGTCGATATAACTCGGTTCTTTATGACATTCAACCACCAACCTTTATCTAAATTTCCGAAATTCATTACCACTTTACTACGCACAGCTTATTTTTCAAGAAATACGTTTAGTTTAAAAGTTAAGACGGTATGGCTTAAAGATTTATAGTCAGAGTGATTTTTAATTTACGAATGACTTGGACTCGTTCGTTGCTTGTTCGATGATATAACGTTTATGTTGAGTTTTTATTACTGTTGAATATTTCATAACAAATGAGATCTAATAATATTGACTTGCAATTATTTGCTATCCATTTGCTCGATGACGGCAAAAAAATTTAAAAATTTTTAGAGAAACTGGTGCAAACGTAAGTAGTTTTTCTTACTTATAATTTTATTTAAATAATTTTTTTATTTACATTACTACATACTTTTCTGATTTTTGTTACACAGGAAAGCATTTTATTTTATGGCTAAGGTGATTTGAAGAGGAGTGATCTTTGCTACCCTGTTAAAGAACGGGGAGACCACGACTAATTAAACATTAGAAACCCCAGCGTCAAGCCATGGTGAGGGAAATGGATTAATACCAACAATCCACTACGCCAGTTTACAATCGTGGATTCTGTTTATTGTATTATTTATAGTGAGGGTCTGCATTATCACAATAAAATGACGATCACATACCGCGTAACATTGAACCTGGATGAGAGCTACCGACCAGGCCCCCAGCTTGCATACATGAGTTAAAAATTTGACAGGTGCTAGGGAAATCTATTCCATATTCTACGTAAGACGCTTAAGAATTAAAAAAAAAATTAACAAAAAAATAAAACCGTCTTCAAAAACTCACTAAAAAGGGTCCAGACCAGACCAGCCTCCAAGGAGTCTTTTTTGCCTATTTATTGCTTAATACCTAATTATGGGTTACTTAATCTAAGGCACATATACATCACTTAAAAAACAATAGCATAATACCAATATCTCATCGCCTTTAACAAAATGTCGCTGTCCAAGATGCAGGGCGGTTAATCATTGAAGAGTTCTCCCGGTATTTCACCACCTTGGACAGCGACAATATGTTAAGGGTGATGAGAAATTGTTATGAGGCTATTGTTTCTTAATTTATTGTTTATGTGCTTTATCACATAATACTTAATATTAGGTCCATTACTAAAAAGCGAAAAATTTTTTTTAACGAAAATACAATCGTGTTCAAAAACCCACTAAAAAGGGTTAAATAAAGACCGGCTTCCTAAGAGTCCTAGTAATTGCCTATTTAATACTAGCAGAATTGTCCTCACAGAAGCCATTTAAACAAAATGAAAATATTGTAAAAAATAAGTGGATTTGCCAATCGGAAAGCGAGCTGTTCAAGTTCACGCCCGTGAACGAGCCCGTGACTACGCCGGCGCCGCTGCCCGCAGTCGCTTTCTATGCAAATGTGTTGAACATTACAATACATTTCGCTATTTGCATTCTGGCTAATTGCTTTTCCTTTCGACGCCGCATAAACGACGAGTTATTTTCTTTGTGCTCGAGACACCTTATCGACATCGTGAATTGTGAAATTGCTCTACTGTTCACGCTGCTTTTAAAGTGTCAGTTCGCTGCAAATGGAAACGTAGCTCAATCTAAATACAGTTGCAAATCGGTGTACGAGTACGAGTACGCATATTAGATTTCAGCCTGGGCTTACTAATACTGTTGACAGTGCTGTAGTGTACATTTATTTGTATATATTATTCTATTAGTCCATTTGACTACGGATTTGTTCCTCTTTGAAGTCAAGGAAGGATATATGTGGTTTTGCACTGATATGGTTTAAAAGGGCCTGAAGGTGACTTGGCTGGCAAAATGACTGATTTAAGCCGTGACTGCATGATAAAGTACGGAACTGCCCGGGCGATCCCGTGTCTGTCAATGAAGTAATTATGGTACTCAATTTATTATTGGTCTGGCTAAAATTGCCTGAGTATTGCCTATATACTCGTATAGATGGGCTACTTCTCATTCTTCTTCTTCGATTATTTCTATTTTTCATGGATGAAGTAACGGGCAAAAGCGATTTACTAAAAAGTAACTTGAAGAACTCTAGTTTGCCTTACACAATATTATGGGTATTGTGAATGCTGCCCTGTTCGCTGCAATACGCCCCCGCGAGCTGCACTAAAGAGGAAAGTTTCTTCTATTCTATCTTGGTTATATATATCTTGGTACTTACTTTGAAACAATGTTTATAATATTATTTAAGTAGGTATATTGTTCATTACACTTTGCCGTGACATTAATATTTCACGGGCGAGTTCATAACTGAAGTTGCACCATGGCGCCCTGTTCTAGTGATGACTTTCAAACAACAAAGCTGTTGTTGAATTTTTAAACTCCCTAGTGAGGAGGGTGGAGCCGGCGGCAGCTGCACTCGGCTCGCTCGCGCGGCTTGGCTTTTGCCGTGCCCCTTGCTACCTAATCAGCCTTTAATCATCAAGAAAACGACATAACGATTTCAGCAATAGGTACGACTTCAGTTAGGAAAGTATATAATAGTATAAATTAAAAATTCAAAAACTAGGCTGAGAACATTTCAAAAAAACATCTTCATTCAAATCGGTTCGCGCGATTGGGCCCTAGGCAAATAAACAAACGGGCATGCACACAAATATCCAAACAGAAAGGTAACAAATAGGAACCGTCTCAGGGATAAAAAAAGAAAAAAAAGCGTGAATATAAAGACTGCTGTAAAACAAACGTGATGCGATTTGCCCGCTTTCCCCATTGCGGTGACGTGACTTAGAAAATAAACTTCCAACACCGTATAGGTAATGCACAATTTCTTTCTATTATTTTCTTTAGTCATCGTTTGATGAATGTTCGTCGACGCAGTAATGGACTTGAATAAAATAGTGCTTCACTCAATTGTTCCCGGGATTATATAGGCTTTAGCGGATTTTTATTGCAAAGTTGAAAATTTTAATCGTTTGGTGTCATTTTAAATATGTTGCGCTTAAAAACTGCCACGCTTTATTTAAGTTAAAAACTTCTAGTGTTTGTTTGCGTTGTAGACGTCGTGTTTATTCTGTGCACACCTAGCGTTTTAGACCGGGGTTCTAAGGGATAAAAACGCTAGTGTGCACAGGCTCTAAGCTAAGCATGATATTTAATTACTCTAGCAACTTTTTATTCGTGCTGTCACTTTATTCTTGTGATGCATGTGAAGTTCGCTGTTAATATATTTTCCAACATTTGTGCTAAACAACAAATGCTAAACCATAGATAATACAGGCCTGTGCTGGGGATAAGCATTAAAATTGACGGTAGTTGTCCATATAGCCAATAATTAGGTGACTCGTTAATTAGAATTACGACGGGCGGTTGAAACGCACGGAGAATGACTGTCTTATGAACCTACTTGCGGAAGATCCCTTCTGCACGAATCGACGTTCCTTTTAGTTGGGTAATAAAGCGCTGACCTAACACGAATAAAAAATGCAAAAACATGTTTTCACGTTACTTCACTCCCTGCACGTAGGGTAGGGTCGCTGCTAAACCGTGAACGCAATCGGATCGTAAACAGCCGGCTTTACGACGGACACTGACGCTTATGGACTGTACTTCCTATCTACGGGTACAATGTCACCCTACTAGTACTACCTATACTACGAGTATAAACTACACCTAAGTTTTATTTTTGCAGCTTACTTTAAATAATAGCATAATTTGAAAGTTATGAGTGAATTAAAACGTTTGATTTATTTCCTTGTTCAGTACCAACTTGCATTTACATTCAACAAATTGGTCATTAAAGAACCCTGACATATCGACAGCACATCAAGTCACATAATATTAAAATAAGAGTTCATACGTAACAGATATTTATTTACTTTAGTTACAAAAGGACTTACGTCCGATAAAAGTATTCTAGGCATACTTTAAAACAATATGTATAATGCGGCACTAAATAAACCTTATTAACTTCAATCGAGAGTTAATTTTTCGTAATTTCCTGCGAACGTATAGCTATTAGTGACACATATACGTTTGCGCGTTCAAACAGTAGGGTTGTCAACATAACCCTACTGTTCGAAAATATTAAATAAATAAATTATTAGAAGAAAAACAGTTATTTGAATAATAAAAAAATGCAAAAGTATGGGTTTTTTTAAGTATTCACATATGATTTAATAAAAAAAATGCTGTAGTAATTAAATGTTATTTATGTTTTGCATTTCATACGTATCTAACGTATTGCGGCGTCCCTCTCGTTGGTGACTAATTACACCTTCCTAAATTAGTCACTTACGAGAGGGACGCCGCAGTGCGTTAGATACGTAGGGAGGGATATATCTCCATCTTATTCATATCATGTTTCGAGAAATAAATTACTTCAAATTAAAATGAATCGTTACATGGGGCAATTCTTCGAGCGTTTCAACCGCCCTGATTCCCGTGGCCGCATTAATGTCTAAATTCCTGTAGCGTTGGAAGCATTTTCAGTTAAACTTTGTCAGTCAGGACACTCTACAAGATAACCGAAAACAGCTTCCAAAGCTACAGGAATTTACACATTAATGCGGCCACGGGAATCAGGGCGGTTGAAACGCTCGATGAATTGCCCTATGGCAGTCAGGACAGGATTTAATAGTGACTCAACAATTAAATTTTCAACTCATTAGCTCGGAAAGCCCTTTTATATTCTTTAAAAACAGATAGCACAACTGCATTTTACCCACAAGAGTGCAAAGAATATTTGAATAACATGTAAAGACCAGTCCAGACAGGACAATTTTCGCCCATCTGATTAAATTGTCTAATCAAATCAGATGGTAAAATTATGTTATATTGAATTGTATTCAATTAAAAACATAGTGCAAACAATTTAATTACATGATTTTACCTTAAAACACTTAAAATCTTACAAGAAATTTTATTATGATTCTTCAATTTTAATTATTCTGAACGCACCACAAGTACCAAACAGTGCAAACTCAAAATTCATGAAAATTCATTAACTGATTTTACATATTTCAGTTTTTTTCTTATGTAGTATTTTTCTCGCTTTAGTGAGGTGAAAAGATTTGTATTACACACGGCTGCAAAGTTATTTTACGTCTTTTGTGGTGCAACACTCGCTACGCTCAGGATTATATTTTCGTACCGCTTTTTCGAATCGCTTCGCTCGTGGTTCAACCATAGAGTCCATTTGCTAGCTCGTAGTTCAACTCTAGAATCCATTCTCTAGCTCGTGTTTCAATTCCACACTCGCGGTTAAAATACAACTTTGCACCCTTGTATAACAAATAACTATTGTTGATTATACAATATTATCATTGATTAACTATATTTGATACCGTTCTGCAATATTAGGTGTATGCTGTTACATAAAAAATCGTAAAAATTACTTACATAAATATAAAAAAATTGTAAAATTATTTATGTAGACAAGAGTAGAATCGGTAGCTAGCAGCTCCGACCATTCACACGAGTATTTTACTAGCATTAATCTCTCAAGTAGTCAGGAAACCCACCCTTGTTAACTATTTAAGATTGACTAAATCAGAAACATTGTTATAACCCTATTATTATTCTATTGTGAAAAAAAACAGTATATATATAATCATATCCACACATTCCACACTGGTACACACTTTTTTGCCAGTCTATAGCATATTTATTTTGAAGTTCTGATAAACTGGTCTCTCCTTTTAGACTGGCAAAAAAGTCGAGCGTGTGGTGACAGCTAGAACTACAATATTTTCAAATAGCAACCAGCACATTTTAGAGTAAATCTTGGATCATGTGGCCAATTTCATTCCGAATAGCGCCCTCATTTTTGCTCGACTTTTTTGCCAGGCTATCCGGTAATGGAGTAATGTACTCGTAGTTGCAATGGAAAACTCCTAGCTATAAAGTGAACTAAAGAAGGTGCAGTTGGCGTCTCCGTTGGAGTGCCTGGAGCGTTTAAAACAAGAAAACTTCGGATTTCAGTTACATTTATTGAAAAATAAAAATGAAATGTTTAGCTTTCGTTTTTGTTTAGTTTATATACTTATATAGGGTGTTTCCCTCAAACCAACGTAAAAATCTAAAAGGGCTGATAGAGCAACTCATATGCTATAAGATTAAGCGAAATTACCTTACTGAAAATTTCATAGTTTTTGAGATATGGGAACTTTTATAAAACTCGTGATTTTTGATACCTTGAAGTAGTTTTTTAGTTAATCAAAATAAAAATCACTAGGCAGAATACGAGTCCAAGATGCACCAAAGCAGAGTTCATTAGTCAAGTCAAAATCCTTATCACAAGGCAAACATTAGTCCAGGCTACACAAAGCAAAATCCATTAGTTACATACGAGTTTAAATATAAGAGACCAAACCAAACGACGCACATAAGTACCTCTACCATGAGTTGCTATCGAAAACTCGTGTTACGTTCTACAGTCGATAGCGAGTAAACGTCCTTCGAATAGTTTTTGATTAAACTCGTACCATGAGTCACATAAACGTTTACTATTCTCGCTAACGTTAACTCGATAGTTCGTGTAGTTATCGTTACGTGTGCCTAATTTCACACCAAACGAAGTTGTCTCTTTCTAACTACAATAAAAAGACAGAGTAAGGATGATATTGGGCTAAAAGATAAGTATCCATGTCATCTATTTAAAAATATAGAAATAACCCTGCTAATTTAAAAAAGTGCCCTAGAGCAGTGTCACTATGTAAGTGTAAGTGATTCTTGAATTTGTTTTGATTTTTTTGTCAATGTGACAGTTCATTCATACGTCTGTGTATAGTCAAATTAGACAAAAACTTATTTAATTATGTGCCGAAAGTTATAATATACTTACTACATATAAGTCATTAATTTCATATCTCATGGCATTCTTTTAAAAAAATGCTTTACAGGAAGAAGTTACTGAAGTGGCACTAGAAACAAATGACAGCCTATCAATTTTCCTGCTAAATGAATAACTTGCTCAACAAACTTGTTCCAGTAAGTTTCCCTATCATTGTTACTATTGAAATAAAATAAACAATTTATTATATATATTTAAGATAAAAATTCATTTAATTCATGTCCTAGGAAAGATTATTTCAATGTGTTTTATTTCACTGCAGGCGTTGGAGACTGGAATCTACTTGTACCACTTGTACCAGGGACATCAGCTCAGGCCTCCTTTTTTCCACCATTGCTTGTGGCTAACAGCACTTGCAGTGAACAAGACTTGGTGGACAGAGAGTATCCCGAAACAGTTAACAGCCCAGGTATAGTGACTGCAATGACAGTCAATTTCCATCAGCTCTTCAAGAAATAGGTTCCAATAAATTTTGCTGTTATTATCACATTTTAGAGTAAAATGTACCTACCTATCTAGTTTCATTAGTTAATTAAGAATTCAAAATAGTACTGTAAACGTTTTTTTATCCATTACAGCCCTGCCCGAGGTGGACGGGAGTGAGACCGGAGTAACGCACGGTGGTGAGCCTGCGGTCACAAGAACAGCATTAGCAGCTGCTAATGCCAGGTGGCAGAGCCCCAAGCTCTTACCGCCCACACCGCGTCAGTGGCGAAGACGTCAGGTGCAAAACCACTAATCTCCTGTCTACAGAAGGACTCGCACCCAGACAGTCAGATTTGGCAAGGCAAGCCTTTGTCAGAGCTGACAGTGAATGGCGAGCTTTTAAACAGGAAGTGGAGCGGGAGAGGAATAGGTTAAGGGAATCAGAGTTTAGAATGCAAGAACGGTGGTTAGATTTATTTGGTAAATTTTTAGCATTAGGAAATATAATTGTAGATACTTTAGCAAATAAATAAAGATTTTGTGTAATAAATAAAGATTTTGTGTAATAAATAAAGATTATGTGTGATGTATGAGTACTTTTTATTTTTATATTAAACAAAAAACAGAAAACATGGTACAAGTATTTGGAAATAATGCATTGATGCAAGTCTTCTAACTAATTGATCCCGCGGTGCTCTCTCCATTAATAAATCACTGGTGTCTTCATTTTCCAACACTAACTCCTGGCCCTCAAATAGTTCTGAAAATAGTAGGTACCTACAACAAACATAATAAAGATAAGGACATATTTAGTATTAAAGTTAATATATAATCATTATCTTTCACTATAAATACCTTGACTTTCTTCAGACATATCCTTGTCATCAGGATCGGGAACATTATATTTGTGAGTGGATTTCAAATCCGTGTAGTACGTTAACGAATCGCACAAATTCTCAAAAGCTTCCTTACTGAGCCTATATCCTTTAATAAAATTTATTCTCAGTTAAATTTTGAAGTGGATTTCTTAACGTAATATTTCTCATATCAGCTTGAAATGCTCCTTGTTTTCGTCGTTCGTCTTCATAAGCCTACATATTCCACGCTAAATAATGTCTTGCCGATATTATTTGGATAGATAAATAATTGGAGTAACGTATTAAACAATAATTCTAAGTTTTCACGCACCAATTTGCTAGTGAAATAGTTAACTACAGTCGATACGGTATTTTTCGATGACATCTGTCAAATTTACGACTCATGGTACCGATGTTCTACGGCAACGGTTACAAAACGTTAGTCGCTAACGAATAGATTTCGATAGGTAATTTACGTTGTACTCATACTAGCGATCTTTAGTTCTTTAAGTGACCGCTAGAGGAGCTGTACAATTCTCCATACAAATCGTTTACGCCGTCGCTAGCGAGTGCGGTCACTGTAAACTCATGGTAATGGTACAGACGAATTAACGAAAAAAGACCGACTTGAGTTTGAATTACGAATAATGTTCCAATTTCATATTAGATCGTTTGCGCACTGCGTCCGATCCGATTCCGAGAAGTATCAGTCCAAAGTAGTAAGCAGTCGTAGTACGAGTAGTACCTACTATTGTATGGTAGGTTGCGCAATAGATCCGAGTTCTGTCATCCGATTTCTCTCTTATCGTCTAATATTGTTGTGTCGAATGATCGTTCGGTCAAAAATATTTTTCCTAACACCCTTTTAGGCTGAAATTACAGGATTTAATAAATATCTATATAAATAATTTGTGTATGTAAATATCTATTAGTTAGGTTAGGTTAGGTTAACTACTTCTACTCGGACCGACATTTCTCAGAGGACGCAGTGCGCAAACGCTCTTATTTTTGTTCAAAATTCCAACTATGATTCCAAACTATGGAATTATTACAATATGAGCTCTTTTTGAAGTGAAATAGCCTCGTAAACTGCTACGTAAATAAGTGCTATTATTGGCTCGGTAATTCGGTGATCAAAAAAGAGACCGGGAAAGTTTTCCGGAAAATTTGTGATTTTATATCTATAAAATAATATAATCTATATCCATAATAATAATCTTATTATTATACCTATTTTATCTTTGCCGCTCGCACCGCCATATTGGAAAATGGCGCCTAAAAACAGACAATAGGTATCTCCTTTTCGACTCATTTTACGATTAAAATAGTGTAAAACAAATTAAACAAGAGAAAACTTCCTATAATTTATGTAGTAACTCTTTTTGTAAAATGAATAGTACGTACGAGTGCCGAAAACCAACATACATCTACAGAGACACGCGTATACATATATCTCGGTAACAACAATTCCGATCTATAAAGTGCGTTGTGATCCTCAGAACAAAATTTCTTCAATAACACCAATTTCCAGTACTTACCAGAAGCACTTACAGAAAATAATAACAACATTTTAACTCAAAAATTTGAAATACCTCGACCTAAAAATCGCGATAAAACACAAACTACAAGTTTCAGACTGTAAACCAGCAAATATTATGTAGAGTTAACAGGCCATCGTTTGAGACTAAAATCAAAGAAATCGGCCGGGAACTTAGAAAATGGCAACTATTTGGAGACTGACGAAGCCCCGTCAGCGCCCAAGCGGACCGCATCTCCGATACCTGGGTCATCCGGCGTGCTCCCAAAGCGGCTCAGATCGAGCGTACGGCTAGCTAGCAAGAAAACAGACGATGAGAACATTAATAACTTGTGTTTCGACAAAAATGGACCCTCGATTATCTACCTCATGGTGGTGGGGAGATGTGTTATGGGCCAAAACGCGTGTTGGAGTAGACCTTTGCGTCGCTCAGTTTAATTTGTTCTAAGCTATTTTCATCGTAACATTAGTCGGAAAGGAGATATTGTCAAATAAATGTTGTTGGGCACGACTTTTCCAATAAGGCGGCGCAAGCGGTAAAGTTACGAGGTGGCAAAGTGAAAATTCAAAGAGAACACGTCGGAATCTATGTAACCACCAATTTTCAAAACTCCCGGAAAAATTTCAGGTAAAACTACCTAATGATTGAACTATATGTGATTTCCACGTAAATTGTCACAATAGATGGTCACAATCTGATTGCATTAGGCTCCCCGATCCACGCGAGGAAGCTAGCCCGGCACGGCGGTTTCATCTCACCTTCAAAGCATAATTTATATTAAATTGCAATTTAATGTTCCCGTCAGAGTGACAATAACGGTTTACTAACGAGATCAAATTAAGTCCGTCAATCTGGGGCGTCCCGGACTAGGAAGTCATAAATGAATTAAAGAGGTCGAATGCCTTGATAATTACAACAAACGTATGCTCCAAATTGTTGGCCGGCACTCTCAGGATTTTACGGAGCGTATCATATTGCCGGCACAAACAAAAGTAATTGTGAGATGCCACAATGAAACTAACGAAAAGCATTTCATAATGTTATTTTCATCTACCTATGTAAAACTTAAGTACTTACTTACTTAGTTCTAAGTTTTTGTTTTGCCTTCACTAAAATTATCTTTAGTAAAATAAAGAGTATGATCGTGCTGCGAGTTAACGCGGTGGCATCGTGCCGCAATTCATCACGAATTACTGCTTCTAAAACAATTGCTTCATTCAATAGCAATTAAAATTCGCAATACCACTTGGATATTTTTTGCAGAGTCTTTTTAAAATGAATTAAAACGAAAACGTTTTCTGAATAAACAATGACGCCGGCCGATGGGAATATATTTTTTCGCAGTGACAAATTTTGGTCGCCTTTCGTTAGTATTTTGCAGAAAGTTAATTTACCCTCGTAGGTTCCTCTTTCGAAGATTCATCTCACTCAATCCTATTTCCGAATTGAATTTCGGTCTTAAAACCCTGAGAAGATTGGAAAAGGTCCTGAAGCCGTCTATTTTGTAAAACCGATGTTTTGTTTACGTTCTTCATAGCATTGGCAATAATCTTTTTCATATTTTATACATTAAATCTGCCTGTGGTTCTTTTCCATAGGTGAGACCGCACGTTTCGCCTTTGAATTATTTTGTTAAAAAGCACTGAAATGTAACAGTCGAGTTCAAAAATATGTACACACTTTTACACCTTATTTAAATGGAATAAGGCGCAAAAGTGTTTATATATCTTTGAACTCGACTATACCATTTAATTAATAGGTAGTTAATGCAATTTGATGTGTAAAAATTCAACAGTCATAACTAGAAGCGGTATTACCGAATAGTAAGATCGAAATAAATATGCTCAATAGGTAGTTATTTGTTTTGTTACGTGGTGGTCTCGGATCATGTTAGACTCGACGGCGACTTCATTGATGTCGAGCTCCTCGCAAGAATAACGCGCTGCCGGGCCTCTATTTCATTATGTCTTAACCCTCCGATATAAATTAATAAATAAATATCACGGAACAATATGTCACAAATTGACGTAGTCCCAAACTAAGTTTTAGGCTCGTACTATGGGTACTAGGCAACGATAAACATACTTATATAGTATAGAGTATCCAAATTTTCAAGTTTGTGTGTCTATGTCTATGTCTACAAAAATAAAAATCGTATTCCTATATTTGTTTATTAGTTAACACTTTCACCGCACACGAATGAGTTGATTAGAAAAGTTAAATACAAGTGAAAGAAATAAAAATAACCACTTCAAAGAAAAACTTGAAAGGCCTTCTCATTTCCAACTAGCAAACACGTTTTCTCCGGAAAAAGACTCGACACCTTAGGAAACAAGATGAAGAAATCAAAAAGTGGCTCGCGTAGAATCAGCACCATATATCACGTCACGTCGAGTGTGACTTACATTAGAAATCTGATATAAAGATATTGTGAGCTTATATTATTTTACTGCGCTTATTCGTATGACACAGCGATCCGCTACTTTTGTGGGTGGGTCATAAATCATAGCGAGGAGAGGCGGTGGTTGTGTAAACAGCTAATGCACAACTAGGTACAGCTAGCGCGCAGCATACGCCCGCTCGTGGATACACGCCGCAGATGGATCACCTCAGTAACCAGTTTACATTAATGACGCTTTGCGATCATCCGATTGCAACCTGGCAATGAAATCCGGGAGTTGATTGCTACCTGTCCGTCCGACGCCAACCCCTCCAATAATGCGATCGATAGCGCCGGCCCGGAGGCTCCCGCGCCGCGTGTGCAAGCCTCCGGCGAGACGCCTATTACCTATTAACACAATTCCACCGCCGAACCGTAATTGATTACGAACAATCTAAGATTTAAATCTCGGCATCCAAAAATATCACCCAAGAATTACATTGTCTCAATCCAAAATTATCTAAAGAGCATTAATTGATGAAATCCTCCCCTCTTTAATGTTAGGCGGATAAATTGTCATTTGATTGATAACTTTAATTACGCCAGAGATAATAGGTACATTTCGGATCATTAACTTCGTCGTTCCATAGCGGCTGACTTTTAGAAAGATGTTAACCCGACTTTTTGTAAGCGACAGCTAAATTCTCGTTGAACATTATCTACATCTCAGATATTATGAACGAACGGACTTGGCACTGAGTCGCGGGATCCAAGTCTGAGTTGCGAAGTTGTCCCGCCGATATTAAACTGCGGGCCATTTCATTTTTTTTTGTTTGAATGTGAATGGATAATTCCATCGAACTTTATTGTTGTAAAAATTTTTGTAATTCTATTTAATTCAATATTATTACATGTTTTTGACTATGAAGTGAAAATATTTTCAGGGAATACTTATTTGATGAATACCTACCTACTGTACATATTTATTAAAAAATGTAAAGGTGTTCAAAATAATTTCATCAAAGTTGTGTAAGTAATATAAAATAGGTAATTACTGTTTCTGTTGTTGCAGGAGAGAAGATGGAAAATGCAGGAAGAGGCAAGCAATGACAGCATACCCCCGCCGCCCGCGATGAGCGGGCCGCGCGGCGCGCGCGCGCCGGCGGCGGGGCCCGCGCGGCGCACAACTCCCGAAACGCGTCTTTTACGTAATCTCACGCTTATTAGGTTATACTTACTCTCTTTACAAGTGATATCATACTTATATCAAAACACCTCCCTTTCGCGAGCGCGGACGAACGTTAATCTTTCAAAACGTCCGCTAGTCAAATTAAAAGCTTACACAAACTCAATACGAACTAGAACAATTATTTCCAATGTTAATTCGTTATTAGTCCAAGTAGTAGTGCAATTATTCATTGTTGCCAAGTGTATTATGTGCGTGGCGCGGAGTCGGTGGAGGTGCGGGGGGCGGAGGGGAAGGCGGGGAGGCCCGTGGGCGCGGGCGCTGCTGGTGCTGTGCCTGAGCGGGCTCGGCGCGGCGAGACGGGACGACGACCTGCACATCGGCGGCATCTTCCCCATGGAGGGCGAGGGCGGCTGGCAGGGCGGCCAGGCCTGCAAGCCGGCCGCTGAGCTCGCGCTCGCTGACGTCAACGCCAGATCAGATTTGCTATCCGGCTTTAAACTACTTCTGCATAGCAACGATAGCAAGGTATCTAATTTTTCATACAGGCTGTTCGTTAGAAACGAACGTCACCAAATTCAGTGCAACTTATTGATTATTTATTAAAATATGGCGTCAACGTCACTACATAATTGACAACATTTTATTTTTCTTACCATTTTATCTAAAAAGTTAGAAAGAGCATTAAAAATAAACACGTATTTTTTTGTTTTCCAAAAATGTGTTGATTTCTTAATAAACGTATTAATTTGAAGTAAATGTCATTCGAATCAGGAATGAGGAAATCCGCAGGAGAACTAAAGTAACTGATATATCTCACCGAATAGCAAACCTTAAGTGGCAGTGGGCGAGGCACATTGCTCGTAGAACCGATGGCCGTTGGAGTGGAAAGGTTCTACTTAGAGTGGCAACCGCGAACCGGGAGAAAAAGTGTCGGCAGGCCTTCCACAAGGTGGACCGACGACCTGATAAAGGTCGCGGGAAACCGCTGGATGACAGCAGCAGAGGACCGATCGTTGTGGAAAAGCTTGGGTGATATGATATGCCTGCATCGTGTGTGTCAACCTTTGCCTATATATTTTGTACTGACGATTAAAACAAAACATTTTGACACAACCAATAAGAGCGCTATTCCCATTGGCTATTCCCAAATTATAAGTTTGATGTTATATTGCTCCTGACCCTTTCTTTCAATTACGTACAGACTGTTGAGTGAAAGGTATACCTACAACATACAATGTTTCGTAATTCGTTTTTCCGAATTAACCTCCAAATAGGACTACTGAACTAAAGGATATTTTTACTTGCAGTCCGTGTTGCGCTTATAAGTATATCTAATCACTCTAAAGTGAGTGAAAACGGCCATTCCTTTGCAAATTTAAATCAATGAATTGAAAAATTACCCCCTGCCACCTCGGAAATTCTAATTAATAAAATTCTCTTCCGTGAGCCATTCATAAATTCTCGATAATTGAATCGAATGTCAGGCTCAGCCTCTCGTTACGATTAACGAATATGATTTAACAAAAGGTAGGTATTACAAGCCGTGTGGTGCCGGCTAAGAATGCACCACCCCATGTCTTCCCGTGGGTGTCGTAAGAGGCGACAGAGGGATAAACCGAGGGACGGGCAGCAGCGTCCCCCGAGTACTACACCATCTAACTGCGGTCGCCAACCCGCATGCCAAGCGTGGCGACTATGGCAAATCCCCCCCAAGGGGAAAACACAATGGTGAGAAAGAATCGGCCCAGACCCCTAGTCCCCGGCGGCCCCGCTATTCCTGACTCCGGTAGCGGTCATGGTTACGGCGGGGCAGGGGGTGCTTTAGTTAATCTCCGGCAGAGGCCTGGCTACCAACAAAAACGAACACTGGCCCTGGCAACATACAACTGCCGGACGCTGCGGACAGACGAGAAGATCACAGAACTGGAGGAAGAATTGAGCAAGCTACAATGGGACATCATAGGGTTATCGGAAGTCCGAAGAGAGGGGGAGGACAAAATAACCTTGAGGTCAGGTAACTTGCTCTATTTCCGGGAGGGCGAACAACAGTCCCAGGGAGGTGTCGGGTTTATCGTCCACAAGTCCCTCGCAAACAACGTTGTGGAGATCGAGAGTGTGTCGACCAGGGTAGCGTACCTTGTACTCAGAATGACCCGACGGTATTCGTTGAAGGTCATACAGGTATACGCTCCGACCTCGACGCACTCCGACGATGAGGTAGAGGCTATGTATGAGGACATCTCCAGAGCCATGCATAGGTCCAGAACTCACTTCACAGTTGTTATGGGGGACTTCAACGCAAAACTGGGTAAACGAGACGGTGAAGAGTTGAAAATGGGGCAATTTGGAGTGGGGTGTCGGAATCACCGGGGCCATCTACTGGCCGGCTTCATGGAGAAGGAGGGACTCTTTATGATGAACTCCTTCTTCAGGAAGCGTGAGCATAGGAAGTGGACCTGGATGAGCTCTGACGGTGTTACGAGGAATGAGATAGACTTCATCATGTCGACAAGGAAGCACATATTCAATGATGTCTCAGTGATCAACGCGGTGAAAACCGGGAGTGATCACCGTATGGTACGAGGCATATTGAATATCAAGGTCAAGCTTGAAAGGTCTAGACTGATGAAGTCTACGCTCCGCCCAGCACCTATCCAACTCCAAAACCTCGAAAGCTTTCAACTGGAACTCCAGAACCGTTTCGAATGCCTGCAGGGTGACGTGGACGGATACAACGACGGGTTCGTGGAAACTGTGCATACGGTCGGATCTAAGTTTTTTAAAACCCGCCGTACAAACAGAACCAAAAAGCTCTCAGATTCGACTCTAAAGCTCATGGAGGAGAGGCGTGGGATGATTCTGCGGTCTTCAGGTGATGCTTATCAGTACCGGCGGCTCAACAGACAGATCTCTAAATCTCTGAAACGCGACATACGCCGATTTAAAACAAATCGTATTCAAGAGGCGATTGAGCGCAACAAGGGCTCTAAAGTGTTCGCAAGAGATCTGTCTATTGGGCAAAGCCAGCTGGCGAAGTTGAAAACCGAGGACGGCAGAGTCGTTACATCCAAACCGGAGATATTGAGAGAGGTTGAGAAGTTCTATGGGCAGTTATACACGTCGACCCGGCAACCCGTTACCGATCTAGCTGATGACCCGAGAGCTAGATTGACCCGGCACTATACCGAAGACATCCCGGACGTCAGCTTGTGCGAGATTAGTATGGCTCTCAAACAGCTTAAGAACAGCAAAGCCCCAGGTGATGACGGAATTACGGCTGAACTTCTGAAGGCGGGTGGTAAACCGGTCCTTAAAGCCCTTCAGACCCTGTTTAATTCCGTCATTCACGAAGGGAAAACCCCGCAGGCATGGAACAGAAGTGTGGTGGTGCTCTTCTTCAAGAAGGGTGACAATACCCTGCTGAAGAATTATAGGCCCATCTCACTTCTGAGTCATGTTTACAAGCTGTTCTCGAGAGTCATTACGAACCGTCTAGCGCGCAGGTTTGATGACTTCCAGCCTCCCGAACAGGCCGGTTTCCGTAAAGGCTTTAGTACCGTAGACCACATACATGTGCTGCGGCAGGTTATACAGAAGACCGAAGAGTATAACCTCCCCCTTTGTTTAGCATTTGTGGACTACGAGAAAGCCTTCGATTCGATCGAGACATGGGCTATGCTGCAGTCTCTCCAACGGTGCCAAATCGACTACAGGTACATCGAGGTGTTAAAGTGTTTGTACGAAAATGCCACCATGTCAGTCCGACTTCAGGACCGGGACTCTGAGCATATTCCGCTGCAGCGGGGAGTCAGACAAGGAGATGTAATCTCTCCGAAGCTGTTCACCGCTGCGCTGGAAGATGTGTTCAGGGTTCTGGACTGGGAAGGACGTGGCATCAATATAAACGGCGAGTACATCACCCACCTTCGGTTTGCCGATGACATAGTAGTCATGGCTGAGACCATGGAAGACCTAAACGCAATGCTCGATGACCTCAGCAGAGCCTCTGAACAAGTTGGTCTGAGGATGAACATGGACAAGACAAAGATCATGTCGAACACCCATGTAATACCAACTCCCGTGGTAATCGGAGGCTCTGCACTCGAAGTTGTTGACGATTATGTTTACCTGGGACATACAGTCCAGTTAGGTAGGTCCAACTTCGAGAAAGAGGTCAATCGTCGAATCCGACTCGGTTGGGCAGCATTCGGGAAGCTACGCGATATCTTCTCGTCCAATATACCGCAATGTCTCAAGTCGAAAGTCTTCGACCAGTGTGTGTTGCCAGTGATGACTTACGGTACTGAGACGTGGGCGCTGGCGATGGGCGTCATAAGAAGGCTCAAGGTCACCCAAAGGGCGATGGAGAGGGCTATGCTCGGAATATCTCTGCGTGATCGAATCAGGAATGAGGAGATCCGCACGAGAACCAAAGTCACCGACATAGCCCTAAGAATTGCTAGACTTAAGTGGCAGTGGGCGGGACACATCGCTCGCAGAACAGATGGCCGCTGGGGCCGAAGAGTTCTCGAATGGCGTCCGCGTACTGGAAGGCGCAGCGTGGGCAGACCTCCATCAAGGTGGACCGACGACGTGGTTAAGATTGCGGGAAACCGATGGATGCAAGTGGCGCAGGACCGGTCCTTGTGGCAAACCTTGGGGGAGGCCTATGTCCAGCAGTGGACGTCTTTCGGCTGAGATGATGATGATGATGATGATGAGGTATTACAAAATTAAACGACCGAATTGCTACTTTTTTTTAAATGTATTTTTTTTAATTTTTTTATTAAAAAAAGGTACATGCGTTATAATATAAATAAATGCTCGCCAAACTGTTACCCAGTTTGTTGGCGAGTAGTATCAGCCCCAGCCAACAAAACAGGAACGCGGAGTGCCTTGTTTCGTAAATTCTAACCAAGAGATTTGCTTGGCTACTTATTTCCAAAATTTTGTAGCCAGATTTTTTTGTTGGGAATGGTAGAGAAATAACCAACACATTGCAGTATCAAGTTTCCAGCGAATGCGGTGCTATGCAATAAAAAAAATTAAACCGTCTTCAAAAACCCACTGAAAAGAGTTAAAATTTAACAACTCGTTAACTCGTGTAACATTGTCCACGAATACTTAAATAATAAGATAAGTAGGTAGGTACTTAATAAAAGTAGTAGAAAATTGTATACCTAGTACTTAATTGGAAATGGCGGGTAATATTTTAATAAATAATTTATAATAATTATCAAATTCGCGATGTTGTTTATTTAGCAGCCTTTCCATCAGGTATGTCAACATAAATAAATATGGATATTCTTAGTTAATAAATTAGGTAAAACTGTGCTTATTTTTCTAGGTTTTGCTTAATACATTTTCTTAGTAAAGTTATTTTATGAATAAATTTGTATTCTCATACCGTTCCTAATTATAGCTCCAACCCTTGCAGCTTAATGATATCCGTTATTGGCATATTTTGTTACAGAGCATTATTTAACAAGTAACTTCATTAAGTTTAGAACGATGGTGGAACGGCTAATTAATAGCAGAAAGTCGTGATATTAGTAATGAATGCCTTTAAATACTTATACATACGTATATATGTACCAATACCTATAACTGGCCTAAGCCTATTGTAATTGTGTTAATATGTTTGTTGTTGGTGAACCTTATTTAATAAATAAATAAATAAGACCGCCCTTCCCAGGAATAGCCTATTTAGTGCCTCATAGGTACATAAAATATATACAAGCCTGTGTCAAATAGGTATACACAATAGCTATGACATATGATTCTTAACACTGACTTCGGTATTATCTTCGATATATTATATAATTATCGATAAATGGCCGTTTTGATAATAGGGAACATACATGTTCTTTTTTGATTTAATAAAAAGTCATTACAAATACTCGTAGTAGAGAAAAACTATTTTGCGAATAACTATAAAAATAACCAAGATATACCTAAGCCATTCAAGCTTTGTTTATCTCTTTCTAGCAAAACAGAATTTAGCATGGAGTTTATATGGCCGTGGTGCACGCTGACGTCACAATTCATGTCGGATCTCTCTGTCTTATTAGTAGGTTTTAAATGATTAGATATATTATCCGTATTTTTTTGCCGATTTATTTTAATTTCAGTTTTTGCAATATCTTTTACGGTATTTTCATATAATCAACAATTTATTAGGTATTTAAACAATATTCCATAACAAAATGTCCCTTATGACCCACACTATCAACTAATGTTAATAGAAATTGCGATTATTTTCCGCGCTCGATTCTGGTTGTGTATGTAGTTTATAACGAATGCAGTTTTTGTTAATTAAAATTAATTAATCTTTGGTAATTAACCATAACAGCGACCATGTTTTGAAATAGAGTTGAATATCCATAGTTTTTTTGATTAAAAGTATATACCTACATGCAGCGGTATGTTCTTAAAGCCTCAGTATGTTTTTAATTTTATTTGTCCCTACCAACTTACTTCTAAATATGTAACCGTAATTTCTAATTCTCCGCAACCTTTTAAAATTAAGAACTTTTAGCAAAAAGCAGTTCCCGTTAATCCCGCAGAAGTAATTTCCTTAATCAAGTTGGTATTTATCCAGGGCTTCACCGAAGATGTTTGTCCCATGTCCGTATTTGTGTTTGTAGTTAAACGTGGAAAGCAATTAAGTGATCGCGTAATGTGTTGTTTGTGTAGTGCGAGCCGGGGCTGGGCGCCAGTGTGATGTACAACCTGCTGTACAACCCGCCGCAGAAGCTGCTCCTGCTGGCGGGGTGCTCCACGGTGTGTACCACCGTCGCCGAGGCTGCCAAGATGTGGAATCTAATGGTTGTAAGTGCACACTCAGGATTCATCACACGTTTTACGGCAAACTGATAGATATTTACAATACCATACAACCTTAATAAATAATGGTGAAACTAAGTACATGTGATTTTATCACGGAAATAAATTAAAAATAAAATAAAATATTTTTTGAATTATTTAGTATAATGTTTACAATAATAATTATTGTAAACTCTATGATTTTTTTTTCCGTCATGTACTTTCACCCTTATTTGTTTGTGCCCTTTATCGCGGGCCACTAAGTCTTTTCAATCCACAAAGTCCGGCTCCACTCTTGTTTTAATAGACACAACCATGCAACGTTTATTTGTGTGGCGGAGCGCGCCTTCGTCAATCACTGGCATGACATTTCAGTCACTGGATATAAATTAAATATGTGAAAATTAGATCTAAACATTGAAGTTGGCTTTCTTCAAGTGAGTATCTTACCAGTGAATTTAGAATTTAATACAAATATTTTTTTTACAATATATTGAATTTGAGTAATTAAAGAAAAATAAGAAACTTTTTTCATAAGTAATTAAACATAACATTCATAAAAAAACAATTTGTATGGGAGAAAATGATAATTTAGAAAACGACATCTCACGTTCCAACCCTTACGAGTACATCATATAAGTATAACATACCGCATCAAAAACATGAAATATACTTACAAAAATGTCAGGTCTCGCAGTGTAATGCTTCCACTGTAAAAAATTGTGAGATCTCATGTAAAGCCAAGTCAGTTATTTTATTTTCTCCAATATGCTCGGAAATGTTCACCTAACTGTTGCAAAAGCAGTACGCGAAGTTATTCGTACCTGGCCTACGCAAAATTAAAAAAAGTCATTACTGTCGAGTAGCAGCGGCCAGGAAAAATATATGAAGGTTTATTACGAGTATATACGAGTACTTCACAGTATTTTTGATTTTTAAAAGCTGGTTTTGACTAGGGAGACCAACTCGTATAGTTGATTTTATTTAAAATGTCGGAATCCACTTGAGAGCTTATCTTCCAATGAATGGCTTTGTTATCTATTGTGAAGCCCGACCGCTAATTAGCAGTGCAAAATGAAACGCACAAATAACAAAAGATTTCATATGAATAGCAACTTTACCGCTTAAAGAAGAAGGTTCAAATTGTTACAATACTGTTTGTACTGTTGTTTGTACTGTTACACAAACAAACTTCCTGGCTGCCGCTTTCAATTTGAAACAGAAAACATTCTATGAAATTTTAATTTTTGGTGGAAAAATCTGCTTTTTGGTATTAATAACCTGTCTAAAATTTAAATGGGTCTGATTCTGATGATATTACCCGTGATGGAATTGAAAGTAATTTTAGTATATTTGAGCAGCTTGTTCTACTCTGTTCCCAAATATAGTATTGCACAAAATGTTTTCATTGAAAGTCACTGAATTTTGTTGGGACTCTAATTTTGACATGTCTTCAAGGCATGTTTTCTCCATATTCTAATATCGAATGTTTATTTAAATAAGACTGATAAACCAAACGTTTTGAAATATTTATATTAGAAAAAATTAAAAGGTTACCATTTTTTGAGACCGTATTAATTATAGAAAAAATTAGCGCAGCGTCTCGCTTGCAGATTTTTCATAACGATAACTCGTCTCGTGAATAAGAAATCGTAAACAAAAAACGAAGTAATTTATATCTATTATTTTTAATGATAATGTTTGTATTGGAATTTGCCTTAAATAACAATATTAATATATTTCAATAAATGTCGACACGGCTAAAACCTTCGGAACGGCTTGTGTACCTACTTATTACAGAAATACTCGCAAAGATGTCTAATATCAATACGTCCACTAAATGTAGGTAGGGTAGGTAACAAATTAGGAAACGATTAATGACAAAGTTGTTGAACAGGTGCTTCCATACTAAATAAATAAAAGAACTGACTTGGCTTTACATGAGATCTCACATTTTTTAAGGTGGTAGCATTACATTGCGAGGCTTGACATTTTTGTACATTTTATGTTTTTGATGGGATATCATTTATTTTTGTTTGCAGTCCACCTTTATGACGGATTGTTTACATCTTTCTGTGGCTGATTATACCTACCTATATCCACTACCTTCTTCTTACAAAGTCTTACAAAGTTACTTGTGCAGTTCGTAAAATTATTTGTCATAGACTTTACATGCAGCTTCTGATCCGAAGCTTTCCTACCTCCCGTTGTTTTCACCCACCCGACTATTACAACAGTAGGTATTACCGGTTAAAGTAGTAGCTGACAATGAATAGACAGATGCTCTTGCGCTGGTGCTTTAATACCTGTAGGTATAGCACCGTACTTACTTATAGGCTTTCTATAACTCTTCCCTTTAAAATGCTGGGCCTCTTTCGTGGGTATAAGTAAGTTAGAGCATGTTATAACTCTGTTGTACCTGCAGGTATGTGTTAACACTTTTAATATTCATATGAAACTGATATACAGGTTATATACTTATAGGTTATTTTAACGCTAGTGTGCTAGTTGGGACTGTCTGTAGTCACGTGCTTGCATTGGCTTGGTCGACTTTTATTTATTTATTTGTTAGAGAACTACAGACGAGCACTCCAAAGAGTCGTGCAATTTGTCCTACCATTGTGTTACCCGATGCTGGGGAAGAGTGAAAGCCAAATCTGAATAAAACATGCCAGTTGGGGTCCCCCAGTTTCCTTGACCGGCTTTGCACGAAGCAGCAGTAACATTGAGGTAGCATTTTTTTGCTTATTGAGTTGCCTTCTATTGTCATATTACTTTTGCGGTACCTACCTAATAATACGATACCTTATCAATTATCATGTATTAGTAATTAATGTAAATGTACTTAGGTACCTACCTATGTTCCACATAAGATTAGGTTACTCTACGGAGTTCTCTACTCTCTACGGGTCATGCCTTCACTGATCGACGTGCTGTTTAATGCAGAGATAGTTTGCAGATAGGAGACTGACATCGGGTACTTTTCATCCCGAAAAATTTAGCCCGTTCCCAATAAAATAGCGATTAACGATTTCTATGCGATCGAAGTTGCCGGTAAAAGCTAGTTAAGTATAAATCAAATAATATAATGGATTTATCAATCCAATTACAATCCACATTATTTTCATATTATTTTGACTAAAGCATTTGTTACACTCTGTTTTAATTTGATACCTATAGTATTTAACTTGAGATTAAAATAAATTTGTAAATTTGTTTAGGTTATTAAATTAAATTAAAATTAAATATAATTTATTTCAGGTATTACAAGCATACATAGTAAATAATGAATTATTAAATTAAGTTATTACTATAAAATTAAACTATTATGTTGTATGTCATCATTACCAAGCACGGGACTATAGAGTCCCGGATCTTTGGAAGGCGTACATGGCCGACCGGCGATGGTCCCTGAGTTCACACTATACAAGTATGCTCTTACGGACAACCCCCGGGTAGTATAGAACTATTTTAGACGGATGGAAACAAAAATAATTGGCTATGCGGATGAAATGATATGGATTGGGAAATTATATGGGTGAAACTATGGCAGCCTGCCAATATAACTTTGGTTAAAATGGCTTACGGTGACTTGCCACCTCAATGGAATGGGCCCTCCAAGAAAACCACATATACAGAGCAGCAAAGGGGCAAGAGTTCCATTCCATAGTGGCTAAGGGCGGAGAGGTGAACTTAACAACCATTTGATTACTGGTACCTAATTATAAGAAATTTACAATAACTGTTTAGTACCTCAATCAAAACGATATCATCGAGTGAATATATGTTTGACCGTGACCTCGGTCTCAAATTCAGCTCTGCTATTATCCTAATGCAATAATTTGTGTGTGGTGCAGTTATGCTACGGCGCGTCGTCGCCCGCGCTGTCGGACCGCGCGCGCTTCCCCACGCTGTTCCGCACGCACCCCTCGGCCACAGTCCACAACCCCACCAGGATAAAGCTGATGCAGAAGTTCGGGTGGTCCCGCATCGCCATCCTGCAGCAGGCTGAGGAGGTGTTCATATCGGTGAGTCCTTGTTATAATTCGACATTACATACGCGATATTGTAAACGGCAGGTAAACGTACTATAATAATATTTTGTCGATCTGTAGCGTTATTCTCTCAAAAACGTAAATTATTCCGACGCCTCTCTGCCAAGGTCGCTAGTAGGTAGGCAACGGTATAGGTTAAGTTAAAATATACAATTGGCAACAAATGGCCTAAAAGGGGGTATAAGTGAAAAACCTAAAAATAGGACCTTTGCCCCCTCCCACCCTCTTCCGCTCACCTCCTAGATGTCAGGACTTTTGGTATGTTGACTCCCTAAGCATCCTGAACAAATTTTTGAAGGAATTGCTTAGGTCCCTGCTCATGCACTCTACACTTTCTTTATTGACGGAACAGTAGAAATCAGCGACGAAATGAGTAAAAAAACAAAAAAGCGCGCGATCTGTTCTCATCAAATATGCCTGTCATAAATGACAAAATACTCATAACACTCATTAACTGGACATTTTCGCGAGAAGAAATCCATTACCTTGTTTTCTCACAATTGGGAAATTCTAGGTGATATCTGCTCAGAATCAGGAGTTTTTTGTTTTAAATATATGCCCCTAATTTTCCATTCCATTTTGTTACGTTGCATCAGTTGCATACATAATGGATCACCGTTACAAAAAAGGACGGTTACAAAATTGATGTATTTTTAAAAAGTATAGGACATGTGCCTTCTACTATTTAGATGAATAGTACCCATGATTCTGAGCAGATATCACCTAAAATTTGCCGATAAGGAAAAATGCATTTTTTTTTTCTTTAATAATAATAAAAGTCATTCATGTAACAAACAGAAGTGAAAAAATATTTTTCGAATAACTACAAAAATAAACAAAACATACCTAAGCCATTAAATATTTGTTTCTATCTCTTTCTAGCAAAACAGAATTGGAGATTATATGGCCGTAGTGTACTCTGATGTCACAGATCTTGTTGGATGTCTCTGTCTAATTAGTACCTAGTTTTTTAAATGCTTATAATACTTATCCGTATTTTTTGGCTGATTTTAATTTTATTTTTCATTTTTGCCATCTCTTTACGGTATTTTCATATTGTGTTAAGCAATGCGATAAAAAATAGTGCATGCGTGTCAGCTCCGACGCTCGACCGAGGCGAAGAGAGTAAATAAATGTCTCTATCTATATCTATCTACGAGTACATCTCGTAGAACTCTTTTGCCAAGTTGTATCTCCATGCTAATGCGTGACAGACGGGCAAGCCAAAAAGCTGACTGATTATAATATTTGAAAATTACACGAATAATAACTCCTAAAGGTGGTTTTCTAAACAATTGGTCACCCTAGCAGAGTGAGACACAAGCGCCTCTAGTTGATGACTTGATGACATGATGGCTCACCCGGACCGGATTTTTACAGCAGTGCAAATTACAGATGTAGAGATAATAAATAGTCGCATGGTTATATAGTTGATTTTATTTAAAATGTCGGAATCCACTTGAGAGCTTATCTTCCAATGAATGGCTTTGTTATCTATTGTGAAGCCCGACCGCTAATTAGCAGTGCAAAATGAAACGCACAAATAACAAAAGATTTCATATGTATAGCAACTTTACCGCTTAAAGAAGAAGGTTCAAATTGCAATGGCAACGCATTCGAGATAGTACTGTTTCAAATTGAAAGCGGCAGCCAGGAAGTTTGTTTGTGTAACAGTACAAACAACAGTACAAACAACAGTACAAACAGTACTATCTCGAATGCGTTGCCATTGCAATTAGAACCTTCTTTTTTAAGCGGTAAAGTTGCTATTCACATGAAATCTTTTGTTATTTGTGCGTTTCATTTTGCACTGCTAATTAGCGGTCGGGCTTCACAATAGATAACAAAGCCATTCATTGGAAGATAAGCTCTCAAGTGGATTCCGACATTTTAAATAAAATCAACTATAGCTATAGCTATGAATTGAGCCGTAAAGTAATAGGCACCTTCCACTATCTTAGCAGATTCAAGCATTTTTTGCCCGTCAAAACTAAAATATTACTGGTACAAACCCTTATCATCCCTGTTTTAGATTATGGTGATGTATGTTATTGCGACCTTACCGAAGAGCTTTTAAATAAATTGGATCGCCTTCTCAATTATTGCATCCGCTTTATTTTCTGTTTGCGCAAATATGACCATGTTTCTGCCTCTCGGTCCCAGTTGGGATGGCTCTCTATCCGACAACGTCGCAAAGTTAGGATGCTCTGCACACTTTATTCAATCTTAAATGATCCTCTTTCTCCTGGCTACCTTAAATCTTTCTTTCAATATCTTGGTTCTTCTAGCGGCCGTCAGCAACGCTCAGCTCGCAATTTAACTCTTTCCTTCCCTCTGCACCGCTCTGGCTTTATTAGCAACTCTTTCACCCTTCAAGTTATTCGCCTTTGGAATGGTCTCCCCTCGAAAATCAGGCAAGCCCCTAATAAATTCGCGTTCAAGAAATTAGTAAGAGCACACATTTCCACACAGAACTGACATCTTACAGTTTTCCTTTTATTGCAATGTATGTATGTATATATATATATATTTATATATATTGTATTTATGTATTAGTATATATTCTTGGTACGTTAATGTATACATATGCATTTATCTATAATGTATGTTTATGTATTTTAATCGCATTACATGTTTTCTCCTAATGCTTTTGCTCGTACAATATTGCACCGCCTACAACAATTTTCTGCTTGCCCAAAGGTCAACTGGTAGAGAATGCCATTAGGCATTAAGTTCACCTTTTGTACTCAAATTTTTATTTTTGTGCAATAAAGATTAAATAAATAAATAAATAAATAGCTAAGTCGACAAAATGATCTGTGACTTCTTCCGTTTTATGTTCTCCTGGTACTTTTCAGAAAGCTTTTGTTTTTCCTTTTGACAGAAAACGTATAGCGCTTGTTTTGTTACGCTTATAAAATTTCACTCATCATAAAATTTCCATACCGAGGCCCTTATATTATGAAAAATCGATTCTTAAGAAGTAAACTCCAAAGATTTCATGCATAGCATGCATGAATATTGAGAAAACAAGGTAATGGATCTTCTCTCGTGTTATTAATTGTTTAGATGTTTTGAGCATCTTATCTACTGCGATATTTTTGATAAGGACTGTAAGTCCCTGTTTAGTCCCTTACCCCTACCTTCATCAGCAAAACAAGATTGGAAGACAGTATCATAGTGATACCCAAATTCATCGGTCCTCACATAGGCACACCTCAGTATTTACTAACTATGGAAACTACATTTAATAAAATACTTTGCAATCTATTAAAATAGACATTTTAACGCGGAATGATGCAGTTTGAAAAGTATTAACGGCGTTTTTCAGTGTTTTAATTTAAGATATCGTGTGTATTAACTGTGCCTTTTTAATAAAGTTTTAAAGTTTTAAAGTTTTAAAAAAGTTTTAAGTTTTAATAAAACAGAATAGGTCCCTTTTTAAATACTGCATTTAATATCTCACATAATCCACTAGGCAAAGTTGAAGCTTTCGGGCACAACTTTGCCTGCAACTTTGTCAGCTTTTACAACTGAATTTACAATGATTTGAAGCATTATGAACCGTAAGTTTTATGTCTTATGGTCTAAAATAGCTTATCTCATCAAAAAAGAGCACAGATAACGTAAATTTTTAGATTTATGTAAAGAAACAAGAATTTCCGTGCAATGTTGCAGCGGGTGACGTACTTCAAAGGTTTTTTTTTTATTTTAAAGGTAAGTAATTAAACACTTAATTAGGATAAGGATAATTTATTTTTCCTTCCCTAGCCGTTATCTAATTAATTAAGATGTTTTTAACCCTTTAGCCGCCCACGCTTTGAACTTATGTATGAACTGCGCAAAGGAAAATAATTTACAGCATGTCAGTCCAATGTATTTTTTGTTCAGTTAATAAACTGGGTTTTAATACGTATCATGAATAGTTAATTACGAATAAATCTTCGCATATTTAAATGTGATTAGTTTTATTCAGAAAATGTATATTATATAATATACAAAACACATACCTACTGCGACAACCGGAGCCGCTACCCTCATTAGTTTCGTAACAAAACTCGTACATCTTGATAACGATACGTCTTATTCTGCTCTAGTAAAGTTTAATTTGCTTTCTATACAATTATAGTGGTTAAAGTGGTATCTACAGAAACAGAAGTTAATAGAACTCAAGCTCGGTGTATTGTGTTAATACGGGGAGTTTAAACATGTTTAATAGAAAAGCCTTGTATTACTTACTAAGCGACGTTGCCACTTGAGAAAACGCCGCAAACCGGCCGCCTTCTGAATTTTTTGCATAATTGGAAGTAACTTTGAACCACTTGGAACTGCTAAGTCTCATTCCAAACTTCGGCCTCGGTGGTCGCGAAACACAATACTTAAAGTGAAGTTGTTCGGGTAATACATCCTCCTGACTTTGACGGGGATCGCTAAAGGTCAAACTAATGAAGCGTTTGCACTTGAATCAACTTCGCACCTCGTTTTAAGTTCACTATCAGCGGGCGGCGTTGGTTTCCAACTAACTACTAAGTAGTTTTATATACTAAAATACTATTACTTAAGTTTCTTGTTATGGAATTGTTACACTATTGCTAAAGTGTAAAAATCACTCAAATTTTGATTGGTCGAACCTCTGAATTAAATATTTTGCGAACTCTAAAGGTATGCGCTGGTTTAGGATCGGAACTTTTCAGTTTGAGGTTTTGTATACCACCATACCTAGCAGCTCAAGGAGCGTCAAGAATATCTTACTTTGCGTATATCCGCAAAACGACCACTACTGGTAAATGAAGCGCGTTTCGCATTTGCTTGCCGCCACATCTACCCGCAGATAAACGATTCTATTTTAGAGTGAAACTTATTATTCAGGCGTTTCCGTCATCTCTTTTTCCGATAATATTTGCCGATATCCACTGAAGTCGGTAACGACCTTTAAAATACTGCACTGCAGAGATATTAAAAGAAAAATTTCCATATTTTATCGGAACTACTATACATTTTAGAGAGAGACTAAAGATTATTAATATATTAAACAAATTACAAAAGTACCTACGATAAGTACGATAAAATCACGATTAATACCAAATAGGTACATTCTATCGAAACAGGCGATTACGTCGGGTGGGTAAGTATACCTATACCGGCGCTCGCGTGACTCCAATCGTTTGATCGACAGTTAGTACTTGTTCGTATCGACTTCGAGTGGAGCGTGACACGCCAAGCTCTTTTGTCTGCTGATAGTTACCCCATGTTCGTGATTATCACCCCACATTGTATTTATATTGAACAATCTGAACAGAAAGTGATTTTACCCGTGTGTGGGTTGCACCTTTTCGTTTCTATTTTATATCTCGTGGTTTAAACATAAACGGCTGAGAACGTTTCTAAAATAACATGAAAATAACCAATCAGCCGTAATGCAAAGGCTGTCCGTGCCTTTGGTGTACATTACCTGCATGAAATATAATATAAACATTTTTTATAAATACATTGAAATCAACATGGCACTCCTACCCATTTACAAGAATATTGTTTTTTACTCGCGATCGTTTCAATCAGAGCGCTTATCACGTCTTTTATTTTCTCGTTTGTCGCTCAGTGCGTCTCTGTCATTACATACTAGTTAAAAAGGGATAACCGAGCGACAAACATGTCGCGGGCCAGTTGTGCTAGCCGTCCAGGTCTAAATGAAACCGAATTGAATAGGCGGGCGCTTAGATTGCCCAAAGCCGTTTGATCCCTCGCGTGAAATACATTGTAACAGAGGCAATAAAGGCCACGGATAAAGGCAGAGTGATCACGCCCTCAGTACCAGAGTTGTGGGTCGAGCTGCCGATACGTGGCTTTACGACCAGATCGTTACTTTACATTTATACCATCATTGTACACCATTATTTTAGTAGAAGTAGAACCGTGCTGTAGTTGATAAAATTATTGGTGAATGACCAATTAGGAATTGATGATTACGCAACGGTTTAGTAGTTAGCAGTATCAGTACATTTTGCATTTCGTTAGTTAGTGCCTATATTTTACCTGTTCATTTTCATTCCAATGGTCCAATGTCTGCAATGCACTGCGACTCCTTTGGTATAAAGGGACGGGTGTTCATATGGGTAACATGTGACCCGTTTGCTCTTTCACCCACAAAAAAAACAATTACTTAAGTATAATCCTCTCTCAAAATACGACGGTAAGAATAAGTTATCTTGGTTTACAATCCAAAGGTCGAAGACTCCGTATTTACTAAATCGGATTGGTTCAAATCGTCTCGCGAAAGGAAAGTAGGTGTACGAGAATATAGGATAGGAAATGAATATTTTATTCAAGGCGTGTGGATCAAGATGTCAGTCAAAAATGAACCCAAAAGTGAATGCCAAAACAATGTTACTGTGATGTCCTTGGCGGCATACTATAATTAAAATAGGTATCTTAGATGAAGTTACTTACGGCATTCAAATTCCAATTGTACGGGCATTTTAC
Organism: Tortrix viridana; assembly: GCA_963241965.1. NCBI lineage: Eukaryota > Metazoa > Arthropoda > Insecta > Lepidoptera > Tortricidae > Tortrix > Tortrix viridana. Next base: position 52,822,191 of record OY725171.1, on the reverse strand, counting down.
AGTTTTATATGGTCTAATATCTATATATATAAGCAAGCGACGCTTATATTAACTTTATCCATTCCTCCTCGTCAGCGCACCTAACTTCTTTCCGTCAAAATGATTACACTCTTTTCCGTTTAAATTATTTAAAAAAAAAGTATTATAATACATATTTACAAATTGAGTATTGATTTTTACTTCAGAATGTCCTTTTGCTTTACTTGATTAAAAAAACAATTATAGTAATTTATGGCGCTACTCATCGCCGGATGTGTTCGCAGTAAACATTAACTTAGAATAGTGTTCAATAATACAGATCCGAACGCATCAGTAGAATTTATTTCCCGAGTCAGAGTGGGTTGCGTGGCTGAAGACATACGTTAGTCAAGAGCCAGGTGAGCTCCGTGCCCGGGCTGTGCGAGGCGCCAGAGCGATGCGGTGGTCCAGAAGGAGCACGAAAAGGTAGAAGTTTCAACAGATATGAAAAGCCAATTTTATTCCTGACTGCGTTATATAAAATAAGACATTTTGATGCAAGTGCGGAAAGTATGTTATTTTGAAAATGACAGTTCCGCACGTGTATCAAACGACGTTTTTTAATACGTTTACGAAAAAATGCCAATGAAACAAAAGTAAAACAGTAATGTCGAATTTTACCAATAATTTATAATAATAATAAATGTTAACAGCTGTCAAAATGTATGGACTAACAGTCGATTAACATTTTACATCGTTTGTGGAAATTTTTACTAAGTGTAGGCAGGTACGAAAGCCAACGGTCATTCATAATACTCACTTAGCCAGGCGGTCACTCATAAATAATACTTACTACTGTTTTAGCCAGCGCCAATCATTCGTAATTCGTAATAGGTACTCATTCAGCCAGGTAAGTATGGCCAATGTGCCCTTAGCGAAAAAAATATTTTCCTTTTATCGGATTATTAACCTTAACATAATGTAGTGCTTTATAACAACGTGTTGAAGAAATGTTAATATTAGATACACACTTTAATTAGTCAAGTATGCAAATTTAATCCTTTAAATATTATTATGTATACATTCAAAGCTAAATGACGTAATCTAAAAATAAATAAAGTGGTTGAGCATACAAATTCTTTGGTTGGATGTAAGGCTTGGAACAACGGTAAATTAAAAAAAATGCACATGCAAAAATAAAAAGCACTAGTGCGAAAAAAACAAACTTTCCGCACGATATACTACAGCAACTAAAACTACCACTTTTTGAGCAACTATATTAAAAAACAACATTTTTACACAATATTGTTAATCATGAATACATAAATGTAGGTATTGAACACAATAGCACCCAAATGAGATCCTTGCGGAATCCTAAATGTAAAAACTCTATGCTGTTTGCGAAAACTTACTAAGTTGTTAACCTTAATATTTTTATTAATTTGGCAATGTTTATCACAGTGATCATACCCAATAACATTCACTTAAAAAACAGTGACTATTTTATATGCTGTTTTTAATTCTAAAGTGGTGCCAACCCGTGGGCCACCCGACGTTTTTATTTTTGTCTAATTATGGGTTAATATATAGAGTGCGCACGCGGGGCCCGCACAGGGCCTCCTACATGGTTCTGTAATGAATGAGGCGCTTTCACGTTGGATTCAATGTAATTAGAGCGACTCTAGAGTTTTTTCTGCATAAGTGGGTTTGAAGCATTCTTTTGCTTTAGAAACGAGTATTTCGTTCGCGCCGCGGTGTAAAAACATTTTCGCGTGAATGTGTATTTCATGCAAACAGTCTGGTGCAGCGTTATTTTCTATAGAAATAAAACAACTGCGTGCTAACAGTAAATTAGTTAAGTATAGCTAGCTGCTCTGCAGATTACAGATACCTTTATCTAACAAGTTTCTGTAAAGTAATTATCGTTCTAAAATAGTTCTCGAGTACGGAAGCTTTTGCTATTACCCAGGTACTTTATAAGATTTAACGTAAAACTTCAATTTTTAATTCCGAGAGAACACCTTAACTTTTCCTCAGAATAGGAGGGTTCCTTTTTTACCATTTTGGTACAGAACCCTTATAGGATCACTTGGTTGTCCGTCTGTCTGTCTGTCTGTCTGTCTGTGTGTCTGTCAATACCCTTTTTCTCAGAAACGCGTGAAGGTATCAAGTTGAAATTCATATGAAATACTTAGGTCTGCAATTCCTTGGATCAGTGAAAAAATCAAACATCTAAGTCAACGAAATTAAAAGATACGACCGTTTATGCCGCATATTGAAGGGAAACTCAAGGGAATCAAAACCTACAGGATACTTCCCGTTGACTTAGAATCATGAAATTTACCAAGAACCAATGTCTTATAGCACAAGTAAAGGAAAAAATCCGAAAACCGTTAATTTGTAGTTTTTACATCACATGAAAAAACGGTCCAGTATAAACTGACACTCACTAAGTACGAAAGTGCATACTTATTGCGTGTCAGTTTATACTGGACTTAGTTTATATTGTATTCCCGTGATTTACGAACTATTTACATTCCTACAAGTGCAGAATTCTCAGTGCGCGAGTCCGACTTGCACTTGACCGGCTTTTTTTTGTATATAATTAGCGGTCTATTTCAAAATAGCCAATCACTTGTAAATTACCTAATGGACGCCTTGATCCCCTATTGTTCAAATTATCATGCGATTGGTGCGGTGAGGGGTCAGGGGAAACAGGACGCTCGTAATAAATATGAAATAAAAGTTCAAATACTAAAACTGATTCAGAAACTGTACAGTAAAGGCGGAGAATATGATTGCGATAACTGAAATAAAAAATAAAATTTACAAAACTTAAATTCGACTGCAAAAAAAGTACGAAGCAAGTTCAGAACATTGTAATGTTATATACCCGCCGCCGCCTTTACTGTCAATTTTATAAGGTATCATTACGATGCCAAAACGATAACAATAGGGGAAAAGACAATGTACAATTTAAAAAGAAAGTCCCAGTTCTAGCTAAGATAATGAGCAGCATTGTTCCACAGACGGTGGAGGACCTGGAAGCGCACTGCAAGAAGGCCGGTATCGAGATCGTGACGCGGCAGTCGTTCCTCTCCGACCCTGGGGACGCCGTTCGGAACCTGCGGCGGCAAGACGCCCGCGTCATCGTCGGCCTTTTCTACGTGGTCGCGGCGAGGCGCGTGCTGTGTGAGGTCTACAGGCACAAGCTTTATGGAAAGTCCTACGTCTGGTTTTTTATTGGTGAGCATCTGCTTTGTTATAATTTAAATCGAGTCAAAGCATAGTCAATTCATACATTCAATGCCGAAAGCACAAGTCATCGTTAAACAATATACATACATTGTTTGTAGACAAACATTTTTAATCCTTCGTGTGAATTTATAAAGTATTACAAACACGACTACACCGTAGACATTCGAATACTGTATTACGATGGGCTTCGAACAACATATTTTTAACAAAATTTACTGCAGTACAACCAATACTGTTTTGTGGTACAACCAGATGATGTACGACAAAACCGACGGAGCTCCGCTAGGCGGAGCTCCTATTCCGCGTAGTTAAGGCGCTTCGCGCCTTGACACAACTCTAATCTAACCTAACTTGACCTATCAAGTTTAAATTGACCTAATTTATCAAATTAGTTTACCGATCTACCGATCTGCCATGCAGTGGCATTAATTTATAGGTCAATTTCAACTATATGACTATTGTTATAATTTATGCACTGCAATTCTTATGACTAAAAATAATTATGATCTTCAATATAATGCCGGTATAAATGGTCGAATAATCCCTTATTTGCCACACATTTACGTCCTTTGTCACAACCGTGCAAGCAGTCCGTAGGCGATTAATGAGACTCCAGATTCTCGCGTACGTGTCAATAACACTTTAAAAGGGTGAAACTAAAGTTACACGTATTGTAATTCTCCATATAAGCAAAATGCTCACACGTAGTAAATATTAACTGCATTCACTAGCTCTCATGCTAGATTCATTTTCACAAAAGCTTTTTATTTTTACCGTTTTAACTAATGTTGACATGTCACAAGTGAAACACTGGGCGGCATCAGTTCCGCAACGCGCGATGCCGAGAGTCCGTTTTGCCGACGCACTACAATGCCTCTCCCCCAGAAAAGGGCGTGTTTTATTATCGTTCGTCATCTTTAATAGTCCTCCTGATTATAAACAACAGTGTTTTCTTCGCAAAATAACGGCGCCTACCCGGCGCAATCCCGCTGCAATATTACCTTTTGGAGACCATATTGACTGACCACATTGATCTAACCAAATATACTGTTTTAAGTAAGTAAAGCCAACGATCAGTTCTGATTCACGAGTTTAGTCGGCACACTGTAATAAAATATTTTTGATTGAGATTATTTTTGTTTGCGTCCATTTTGAAGGGGGACTCCAACGCTGCTTAGAACGCACGCATTCCGTCATATGATAGGAGGTTAAGTACTCCATTCAGTTGAATGTTCGGGCTTAACATAAATAAATGCGTTAAATTATTCAGAACCACGTGAATCTCTCTTTCATCGAACAGTCGCCGCAATCTGCAAGATAGTACCTAGTAAAAAAACTTGCAGTGCAGAGGGAAAGAAATAATAATTGCATTTAGTCAAATTACTTACCTACAGTATCTATTTAATAAAAGAAACTTTTTTTTTTAACAATTTAAGGACTAATCTATACCTAGTTATAAAATAATTTCAATTTCGCGCCCCATATATACTGTTAACCCTTAACAGGAAATTACCTAACGCTTTGCTCATTTATGCTCCGAGCGGTGGACTGAATGAAGTCGTTTGGTAACTCTGCTCCGACACGACGATACTCGTACCACTATAACTTCGTATGATATTATATAGGTACTCGTGTGGTGTTGCTTATCGCGAGATGGAAATTTAAAACAACATGCGATTAAAATGACTGTCGACGGTACGCAATATCCGAGCATTATAAATTGTGCGAATGTCATGCATGGGATTTCATGAAAGGAAGACGCGCGACGTGTCGCGGCTTCAATGCACGCCGACCTTAGACCATTTATATCAGGACGGGCCTTACCCAGATTTTCCCCTCTGCCGAGGTATAAGATCAAATGATCTTGCACATTTTAAAATACTACCCATTTAGTCTATTATTTCGCATTATCAAAATCGCCTTCGAAGAGTAAGAAGCTCCAAGAAAATACCTTGTTGTGCTATGTTAGCATGCAGCAAAAATCAAACGCATCAAATTCGAAGAAATATGGCGTAACATTATTATACATTTTATTATTTTTCACCATGAATTTTGATAAATTACAAGTATTTTTGTGTAATATTTCTAGCACACCAATATCTCGATTCCCTGATCGATTTATAAATGGCTTGCGCGCTCGGTAACTCGTAAATAATCTGTGGACGAACTCCTTCAAAAAAATGAAAGAAAGCCATTGTGTACATCTCTTTTTAACTCATTATTAAAGCCATAAATAGAGAAGATCAAACATATGTCTTCGTTTGCTATTTTTTGCGTGTGTAATTGTAATTCGTGAACGCACGTGTTGATTACATATTTTGTTAGTTTGCGTGCGTGATTTCAAGTTATAGTTGATTTTATTTAAAATGTCGGAATCCACTTGAGAGCTTATCTTCCAATGAATGGCTTTGTTATCTATTGTGAAGCCCGACCGCTAATTAGCAGTGCAAAATGAAACGCACAAATAACAAAAGATTTCATATGAATAGCAACTTTACCGCTTAAAGAAGAAGGTTCAAATTGCAATGGCAACGCATTCGAGATAGTACTGTTTCAAATTGAAAGCGGCAGCCAGGAAGTTTGTTTGTGTAACAGTACAAACAACAGTACAAATAGTACTATCTCGAATGCGTTGCCATTGCAATTTGAACCTTCTTCTTTAAGCGGTAAAGTTGCTATTCATATGAAATCTTTTGTTATTTGTGCGTTTCATTTTGCACTGCTAATTAGCGGTCGGGCTTCACAATAGATAACAAAACCATTCATTGGAAGATAAGCTCTCAAGTGGATTCCGACATTTTGAATAAAATCAACTATAGTGTTTATGTTTATTAAATGGTGTATTTAGTTCGTTTGTTCAAATGGTGTGCATGGCGCCCGCACATTTATTGTTCGCCCGCTTTTGTTTCGCAGCGAAACACAACCACTTGCCGCGACTTACCAGCGCGAACAATAAATGCGCGGGCGCTATGCACACTATTTGAACGCACGAACTGTAAGTGCGTAGGAATACGAGTAAGGCCTCGTTTACGGAGACGCGGGGCGTCGCGCGTTGCGTTGGGCGGCGCGGCCCGCACTTAATTCAAACATATGGCGTTGTATAAGTGCGTTTACGGAGAAGCGGGTTTTCACGCGTTTGCTTGAAATGGAGCGTATTTTGCGGCGGAGCCCGCGGATGGCAACGCCGCGTCGCACGCGGCGTTTATCGCTGCGGCGCACGCAGCGGCAATTCTCGATGAAGCGATGCCCGCGACGGGAACCTTCTGCCAGTCTAATTTGGAAATCCCACAACGCAGACGTATCACTGTCGCAATGGAGTACGATATAATCGACTTTTTTTTAGAAGAAAATTGTATGTTAAAAAGTGAATTATTTATTATAAGAAGTGGCCCAGTGTTTACAGCAACGGAACATGAGAAGTTGGGAGAATATGCAACTCTTTATAGGTCAATAAGAGAAATAGGTTATGATGTATTTCATGGTTATACACGGATGTCTACTACAACTTTTGATTATATACTAAACATTATAGGTCGGTATATTACGATATATTTTAGTATATTTCGGGCAAACAGAGGGTGTTCCTTTTTCAACACTCTTCGTAACCGAAATGTACACATTACCGTCACTCAATTTAACGACTAAGTCCCTAAAACGTCGAAATTACTTGACTCTTGTTGGTTTTACCTTGTCGTCCATACAATGATACACTCTATGTAGCATCACTCCCACTCAATAAGGACTTCAATACTTCAAGCAATAAACAGTACTTTCTAAGTTGCCGAAATTAATAAGAACTGCAGCTGTGTACGTTCTTCTGCTTATTATTTTATTGCTTTATTGTCTAGCCTAGTATTTACCTCGACACTTTCGGCATCAAACGTACCGAAGATTCTGAGAAATTCGTTATTTTGTTTATTGTGATTACCTTGCACGTGTTTACCTCGGCTGTTATACCTGCTGCAAACCAAATTGGCACACCGTCGTTAGGTTATTATGCATTATCTATACGTTATCATATTTTATACTTTATTAGTAAATAATTCATATAAAGTATAATGGTAAAATAATATTGATTGTTCTTCAATCCATTTAACGGCAACTCTCAATAACGCCATATAATGCGCAGTCCCTTCAGTGTCGCTATTATATGTATATAGAGTTTGCACTGTATATCGTTCGTTCAAATAGTGTGCAGTACACCCACACACTGCTATAGAAACCATACATATAATATTATCTGAATAGCCCATTATTTAATAATTTAATATAAGATACATATTTCACATTCATTTTTATAATAAATTACCCGACGTAGTTTTAGAGTTACCCCTTCCAGCACTTAAAAATTACTTGAAAAAGTCGTTGATGTCAAAGGCGTACTATAGGGTCGAGGACTATCTAACGGACAAAAATGCTTGACCTAAACCAGAAAATTAACTAATGTTTAATGTTCAATAGCTTACCTACTACTCGTACATACCTCATAAAAATCATGTAAACGCTGTATCTTGTCTAGGGGACACGGTTTATGTAGGAAGACATGTCAAAACTGTTTTGTGTGATATATATATATATATATAAATTTTCTCGTAGTCATTCTGACATGTTTTCCTGCAAAACTACGCAGATATTTAATATTATTTTTACAGTTTTATATAATGCTAGAATAAGTAGTGACATTGTTATATTTTTTATTAAAAAAATGACTAACTGTTGAGTTTCTTGCGGCGCTTCTTCTCAGCAGTGGTCTCCTCTTGGGAAGCGCTGGTAGATTTTGACGTGTAAAATATATTTTGGTATCTTTGTCGTGTGTGGTGCTTAGCTATAATATAATATATATTTTGGTATATTTATATATATTATTATAGCTCTGTGTGTGACGCGACTGAGGATCCGCGGCGCCCGCCGCTGCGGGCGCCGCCGCGGGCGCCGCGGCGGGCACCGCCACTTTTCCCGTCTCGCATCTCTATGATCAACATCGTATATTGCCATATGTTTGTGTTTGCGCGTGCGATGACGCGGGCCGCTGCACGCACCGCCTGTCTATAAACGGAAAAAACGTCCCACGCGCCGCGAGACGCCACGCCGCACGCTACGCGCGACGCGCCGCGTCTCCGTAAACGAGGCCTAAGAGCAATTTTTGCGTTTGTGTGTTAGCGGTTTATGTGTGTTACCTCGCCTCCCTCAAAAAAGGACAGACTTATGTGGTTAGGAAATTGCGCGTAAGGTATCTCCTGGTGTATGTACTCAATGACGCCGACGCTATTGTGGAACAAATGAAAGGAATATATTTTTACTTCCAGCCCAAACATGTCAACCACCGCGCTCGTTTTGCTTATGATAAATATTGCATGCATTTTATGGTGTGGTATTACGAGTACATCATCGGGCTGAAGCGACCTCTTTAAAAGTAACATCCGACTCTGACGCAAACTTTTCTTTTTTATAAATTGTTCTCCAAGGGCTGCGTTATTTATTAATGAATTTCCCGAATGATTCCCGGGGGAGGAACCGCAGCTACAATAATGGAAGCGAGAAAAACGCCGGATAAAGAGCAGCGAAGCGTTCGTGCTTGCGATAGATAAAGCTGCAAACAAACGACTTGACATCTTGCAATATTTTTTATTCTTTCAAGTGTTCGTGGTGATTTAGTTTTTTAAAAGAGTTTAGTTACTTTCGGTAACATTTTTAAACTAAATTATAACTTTATTATTTTAAAATATACAGTGACTAATAGTTTAAAATAATTTCCGTCAGTTCGATACATATACCGACGGGTCTCTGACTCAACCTCGTATATGAAAATGTATGAAATTGGAATATCTACTTTAGGACGTGTACCTAAAGTGGATACTCGGATTTCGTAAAATTTCTTATACGAGGTTGTGAGAGACACCCGTCGATATAACACTTATGATCTTTCATAATTTACCCTGTTATGAGTATCAAGACCAACCAATCTAACAAGATCAAACACGGCTGTTTAATATCAAAGATTGTTTATGCTATTCCCGAGAAAATGGGTCTTGACAGACCGAAGACGAAGTTATCTTATAAGGGTTCCGTTTTTGAGTATTTGGTACGGAACCCTTAAAAACAAACGATAACGTAAGTATATGGGAATGCAATCGATAGTGTATAAAAAAACCGGGCAATTGCGAGTTAGACTCGCGCACTGAGGGTTCCGTACACATTTGGCTGGTTTTTACTATTTGTTGTTATTCTATAGGGTTCGTTATATAATCATACCAAAGGGCCTGGCCGGAATGCCGTAGTAAAATCGCCCCTGGCTGAATATGAAATATTCTTATGCACGTTTATTTGTCTTATTAGAAGATATAATTTTACTGAATATTAAACCTTAACTGCTTATGGTTTGCGAAAAAATAAAATTATTCAGTTTTCATCTTTTTTAGCGGAACTACTAAACCGATTAACTTGTTATTTAGATATTTTAAAAATATATCTAAAACACATTTAATAAAAAAACAGATTCCTAACGTTTTTTTAACTTGACAATATTAGCTATTTAAGTTTTTTTTTACTACTTGCGAGTTAGCGACACCTACCATATTTTGATATATTATACATCATTTTATATTCTATTACATATATTTTTTTCAAAAATATTCGTTTGGATCAACGTCATGTTTATTACTCATATAACTACATATGTTGGGAACGCGCCTGGCGACGCAACCGTCGCGCGCCCGCAACACAACTCGCTTCATTGGGTCCTCGTCGCATTCAGACTTTTATTTTTTTAAGTGCTATAAGTTTCGCGTGTTCTTAGCTTTGTTTCATGAAAATTGAATACATCCTGAAAAACCATACATTAAAGAAAAACTTAAAAAATCATAAGTCAAAAACTATCACAAGTACGATGTTCATACTGGGCTAAAATATTCTTCACTACAAGAGGTACTCACAAAAAAAAACCCGAGCCCATTTTATGTAAGGGCCAACTTACTATGGAAACCCGACTATGGCCTTTCTTTCCTTTTAAGTTAATGAAGTAAAAATATTTAAAACTAGCTTTTCCTCCCGACTCCGTCCGCGTAATAGTCAGTTTTCACTTAGCCCTCGGGAACTATCAAATTTTCCGGGTTAAAAAGTATCCTATGTGTTAATCCTGATAATAAACTATCTGTGTGCCAAATATCATAATAATCGGTCGAGCTGTTCTTGAGTTATAAATAGTGTGAACCCGACTTTGTTTTATACGTTTAGAAGAAATAAATATGTGATGATGATTGTGATTGGCAATCTCTGGCCGAATTCAAATACTGAGGGCTCTTTTTACATAAGTAAAATGTACTAAAAAGTATTAAATAAAAAATAAAGTTAAAAATCTAAAATCGACTTTAAAAAAATAATGCAACAAGTAGAGACCTTTTTTAATGTTTAATAACTACTATTTACTACCATGTCCTATTTGTATGTTTTATCGCCTTTAAGAGTATACTTTTGCTTAACCCATCTTGCTTTGTTAATCACAGTGCTAACGTTAGCTCGGACTGTCAAGTATAGTCCATACTTGTCATAGTCATAAGGCTTTTTAGATGGGCTAATACAACATGGAATAGAGGCTCTGATCAATGGGACTAGCGAGTCGCGGGTCGGCACGTAGGTACCTGGGGCCTGACGGATGGTACCTCATAGGTTGACCCTAAGTGATTGCATCGTTGTTATTTGTACCCGTAATATCGAATCAGAAACCGTCTCCAAAATATTACAATGAGAGTGCATTATGAGATTGATTATTCTCACAATTATACATATTAACGCGGCAACGTGCGTGTAATAAATAGGACATTATGCTCGCTGTCGCGGTATACGGCAGGTGAGTCACGTGGGGTAATTTTTAGGGTTCCGTACCCAAAGGGTGCCCCTGGAACCCTTTACTAAGCTTCCGCTGTCCGTCCGTCCTACCATCCGTTCGGCGTTCTGTCAGCGGGTTGTATCTCATGAACCGTAACTAGGTAGACAACAAATAAAAAAAGGGAATATGCATAAAAAAGTTAACGCATATCTTAACAACATATATGAAAATACTGTAAAAGATATTGCAAAAAGTGAAATTAAAATTAAAATCGGCCAAAAAATACGGATAATATAAGCATTTAAAAACTAATATTTGGACAGAGAGATCCTACACGAACTAGCAGCTGTGACGTCAGCGTGCACAACGGCAATTAAAACTTAAATTCTGTTTTGCTAGAAAGAGATAGAAATAAATATTTAATGGCTTCTGCGTATAAACCATATAAACTAATCTGCGTATAAACCATATATAAACTCCACGATAAATTATCTTTTGCTAGAACGAGACATAATCTTTAATGGCTTATACCTATCTTGGTTATTTTTATAGTTATTCGAAAAATATTTTTTCTGTACTGTTTGTTATATGAATAAATTTTTATTAAAGCAAAAAAAAATATTATACCTACATGTTACCTATTCATAAGAAACGTGAAGTTTTCGGTGTTTTTTGCTCGACCGTAACAATCGCTGTATCTAACTGTTGAACCGTATAGGTAGATTTATGAAATTTTCAAAAAGTTTGTAATATGTTATTATAACAAAACATTTATAAAAATTAAATAAAGTTACAAAATTAATACAATAACTATTAACTTTTGTTTTTGCTCGATCTTAATAATGACTGGGTCTCACGAATCAATAGGTAGACAGTTGCAATTTTCACAATAATAATAATAAATAATAAAAATAAAATAAATAGATTAAAGGGTACTCCCATAATAAGTTAGTATAGTGTTAAATCTTGTACGATGGTACGGAACCGTTCATGTGCGAGTCCGGCTCGCACTTGGCCGGTTTTTATTATTATATTGTTAAAATCAACAGCTTGTCGCCCAGAGGGATCAGCGGCGCGTATCCGAGCTCGCTGCGCAGATGTTACGGTGCCGCTTTTGTTGGTGCTATCTTTGGGTGAACGATCGGAATAGGTACTGAAAACGGGATGTTAATAAAAGCCTTTTTGTATATTCATGAATCCGTTTCGGGCGGGAAACAATCTGACGGGTGCTGGGAATGGTGATTGTCTTTCAAATCAATTCCCTGGACGGTTTAAACGGACTTCACTTGTTTCATTTAGAATTTAAATAAATAAATATAAATATCAGGGACAATCTCACACAAATTGACCTAGTTCCAAACCAAGCTCTAAGCTTGTACTATGGGCACTAGGCAAAAATATACATACTTATATAGAGAAATACATAACTACTTAAATATATAGAAAACATCCATGAGTCTGGAACAAATACTCGCGCTCATCACAAATATATTTACCCATACCGGGATTCGAACTCGAGACCGCTAGCTTCGTAGGCAGAGTCGTAACTCGTACAACGTCGTAACAGTATAAAAACTTACAATCGTAGATGCCACAGAACAGAAAAAACTCTAAGTATTCCGTGGTAGACGCGTTTGAATAAAAAAGCTCATAAACATTAAAACGCTAAGAACCTATAAATTAATGGCACTATTAGCACTGTTACGTGCACCGATTATTATCCTTCTGGATTCCTAAAGGCAAGAGATTCGATTAGTTAAGACAGTCGTCTAACAAAAAATGTTTAACAAAAAAATAAAACCGTCTTCAAAAACCTACTAAAAAGCGTTAAATAAAAACCAGCCTCATAGGAGTCCTAGGAATAGCCTATTTAGTGCCGAATAGGTACATAGAATATATCCAAGCCGGTGTCAAGTAGGTATACACAGTAGCAATGACACCATGATTCTTGCCACCCACTTCGATATATTCTATGTACCTATTCGGCACTAAATAGGCTATTCCTAGGACTCATATGAGGCTGGTTTTTATTTAACGCTTTTTAGTAGGTTTTTGAAGACGGTTTTATTTTTTTGTTAAAAAATTTTTTTTTCGCTTTTTAGTGATGCACCTCTTATTATTATGTGATAAACTAAAGCACATAAACATCACATTAAGAAACAATAGCCTAATACCAATCTCTCATCACCCTTAACAAAATGTCGCTGCCCAAGATGCAGGGCCGTTAATCATTGAGGAGTTCTCCCGGTACTTCACCATCAGTTGCACTTCACCATATGTGTTATAATGAGTATAAAACTAGCTTCATAGCTTCATAGTCTTAATAAAGAAATCTCATTGCTGGCGTCAATCACTTACGACTAAGCCAGTTCCGGTGGTCACCTCTGGTCTTCATCATCAGTTCCTCGTCGCCAAGAGGTGCTTTTGTAATGCAATTTCTTAAGGTCTTGCAGAAAATACCAAAATCGCTGTATGTGTGCCTATAACTTTTGAGGAGTTCCCTCGATTTCTCATGGATCCCATCATCAGATTCTGATTTCGTGACAATGGGACCACCTCGGAAGTATACCCTTTCAAACAAAAAAAGAATTTTCAAAATCGGTCCACAATTGACGGAGTAATCGCGTAACAAACATACAAAAAAAAAAAAAAGCAACATACAGACGAATTGAGAACCTCCTCCTTTTTTGAAGTCGGTTAAAAATTAAAGAAGAAGAATAAATTGACATCGTTGATCGTTGATATATGATAATAGTTTAATTCTTTAGACGCTCGTTTAGTCAAACATAATTGTCGTATGCATGATGTCTATTTGTTAGATATATATGCGATCGCTTCAAACTGGCTTTCATTTATGTAGAAGAGCGTATTATTGTATTGCTCTAATATCTGGGTATCATAAGAGTGTAAAGTAGGATGGGGGGAGCTGGCGCACTGCCGGCGCGTCATGACCAGTGATCGGAATAGGTAGAGTTATTCATTCAATAAAGTGTTCCCATCTCACTCACGCATGAATAAACAAGCGTCAAGTTTAGGTAAATATACTCTACCTATTCCGATCACTGGTCATGACTGAGCCTTCGGCAGGTCTTCACAGTCCGGCTAGCGTTATTACAGGCTCCGAAAATCTTTTTACTTCTATCATAAATGTTTATTGCGACCATAAAACGGCCCACTGAAAAGATCACTTATTTGAGGAAATTGTCTTTTTCTTAAGAGGATTGTGAGTTGACGGCTTTCTATACAAACGGCGATAACGTTTTCCACCCCCTAAATGTTAACCGGTTTCTACCAATGTTTGATATGTGGTCAGTTTTAACAAAAACTACGTACGGAACGTTTTGTTTAACGAAAATTAACCATATGAATGTATGACTAATTTTCGTTACACAAAAATGATGTTCGTTTGTTCCTTAATTGAGCTCGCTTAACTACATATGTACAATATTTTTGCAAATCACCCTATTGGCTATAAATCAGAAACTACGTCACGGAAAATTATATAAAAAAATTGTTTTAAAACGTGCAGATTAAGCCCTTTTATATGACATCCTATTTGCTATAATCAAATCACTTTCATGTTTCAACCCCCCATTCTAGACCCCTTTTCAATTATTTATTATAAATATTTGACGATGCTGTATTTATATGAGATTAATTGTTACGTTATTACTTACGTGGTTATTCCTAATCCGTCTACAAGTGATAAGTATTAAAAATAAGGGAACTCCGTCTTATTTTTAGGGTTCCATACCAAATACTGAAAAACGGAACCCTTATAAGATGACTATGTCGTCCGTCGTCTGTCTGTCAAGACCCTTTTCCTCGGGAAGAGCTGAAGCGATCAGGCTGAAATGTTTCGATCCAAGCGACGACGACGCTCGGTGTCCCAGGTGCTTGATATTTATTTTATAAATTTACGGTACCTGTAACAATGCATAACGGAACTGATTATAGAGATATAAATAATTTAAAACTGTAAAATGGCTTATAAATTATGTATGTCTAGGCACTTGAGTAACTTACAGTTTGCGCCTTCCGAATAAATGTGGTTGTTTGCAGTTAATGAATGCTCCGTAGACAGTAAATAAAAAAAATATAATTGGATTCACTTATTGTACTTTTTTTAACACTTTAAGCAGAACTAGGAAATTACATTAACTTGAACTTGACGCTCAGTACTGTCAGTAAGAGAAGAGCTCACGGCGTCGTGTCTTGCACCGCTGATTACTTAAGAATTATAAAAAAATTAAATGTTTGAGATATTAGCTTTTTAAAAGAAAAACATTAAAATTTAGGAAAATTAGAAATGGTTGACAAAGCTAACGTAGCCTTGTTACAGTAAATGCAACTTAGGCCTGGGGTGACGTAAAATGCTTTATTGCCTTTCATACATAATTATGTTCTACTCTTATGAAGCAATAATACATAGTCAAATGAACACAACAAACACATTTTTCCACCGCGGGCCTCTCTCCACAAATAGTACAAAGGAAATGGATGGAGAAAGGAGATAAATAATAGCCGCGGGAGGAGCATTCCCTCACTTGAAAAATTTATTACATAGTATAACAATGCAGTTATAATTGTCCTTAATTTATTTAGAGTGTTGTTTGTGTTAGGGTGGTACGAGGACAACTGGTTCGAGACGAACCTGGAGAAGGAAGGCATCGAGTGCACCGTGGAACAGATGCGCGAAGCGGCTGAGGGCCACCTCACCACCGAGGCGCTCATGTGGAACCAGAACGCCAACCAGACCACTATCTCTGGCATGACCTCCGAGGACTTTCGGTATTCTTCGACATACTTACCAACCTAAAAGCAATTCTTACGTAAGAATTCCCACACCCTCAATTTATAAGTATTCTTTAGAATGCTTATAAATTGTTCTTGCCTGTAGCGAATTCCGTTATCTGTAACGCTGTTTAGCTGAGCGAACGTCACTTACACTTGTTTTTCTTTAGCGAGAAATAGTTTGGTATTTTATGATTAAAGAAGTTTCGCCAAAATATATAAATCTGAAGACAAGTGAACGGTATTTTTACAGTCTGTTGTCGAACAGAACCTTTTGCCACTAATTTTGCGCTGTGAAATGGAACATAAAATAATATTCTATTCTCGCGGCGCGTGACGCTCTGAGTCGAAAATGCCTAGATATACCTATGCGATATCGCGATTCGCGACGAGACTTTATTGTTATCTGCGACTCCATCACACGAGAATGTTGCTTAAGAAGTCGAACTTGTTCTCGGCGTCGCTAGTCAATAAATTCTTTAAGCTAGTTGCATTCAACGGAGAAAGCTTTCTTCTATGTTCGTGTTGTGTTTAGTTGTATGGTCGGTGAATATTCTTGCCCGAATAAACGTTAGCAATTAAAAATACAAAAGCTACGATATAGGCCCTTGTGAAAAACTGATTTAAAAATCGGGTAATATTCACGGATAACGCAACATTTCTTTCTGTATGCATTAGAAGTATACAATATTAAGTACTTAGTTATAAAAGTAAAAAAAATAGTTTCTTAAATTCATACGATTTCCCATAAGCTTTTAAGTGGAGCAGCTGGAAATTGTGTGGCGTAGAAGTGTTGCTGCTAGTAACACTCGTCATTCGATTGCGTTGTGTGAACAGATCTCGCCTAAACGAGGCTCTGCGTGAGGCCGGGTATGACATCGACGGGGAGAGGTACCCGGAGGGGTACCAAGAAGCACCTTTAGCCTATGACGCAGTCTGGGCGGTTGCATTAGGTAACGTTCAAGTTCTGTATGAAAAACAGAAACAGCATCTATTCAACAATAGAATATGTTTTAACCACTGTCGTGTGTTCTCAGCCTTCAACAAAACAATGGAAAAGCTGGAAAAAAGTGGTTTGAGTCTGAAAAATTTTACATACACTAACAAAAAGATTGCAGACGACATTTACGAGGCTATAAACTCGACGTCATTCCTCGGTGTTTCAGTAAGTAACAGCGCATATTTCGCAGGTTTTTATGGGAATTCTTTTACTTTTGTTAAGTTCTCTTAGAATTTACGCTACGTTATTTTAAGATGGTATATTAGAAGTGTTTGCAGGGATATGTGGTTATTCGCAGGGTTTGGTGGCGTTTTCGTCTCAAGGCGACCGCATAGCGTTGACTCAGATCGAGCAACTGTCGGAGAAGCATTACGTGAAGCTGGGCTACTACGACACGCAAGCCGACAACCTGACGTGGCTCGACCGCGAGCGCTGGGTCGGTACGTGTACGCCGCGTCGGTGCCCTCTTCACTCCAGGACGGCTAGCACCGCAGAAGTCCGCGACTTGCTTGTCGCTCGGATCTCCTTTTCTAACTCGTCTGTAACGATAGAGACGTACCGAGCGTTAAGCGAGAAAATACAAGATGTGCTAGCCGCTCAGAACTGAAGGCCACCGTCCTTCAGCTGATTCTTACACACTGATAAACAAACTATTCACAAATATTTGTTTTAGGTTTGTTTTTCAGATTGTGATTATTTATAAACGCTATTTAACTTACCAAACGCTAGGACCTCTAATCATCATGGTTGTTTTTAACCAACTAGAAGATTGAAGCCACATAAATTAGACGTGATATCTTTGCTGGATTGGCCATTAATATTACCTAAGCGATACGAAACACAGGCACTGTTGTGTTTTAATCTAAGTGGCACTGACTGGGTCTGTAATAGAATACGAACAATGTCATTACCGACATTAAATGTAATCTAAAAGTCGATAGGTACAAAATAAAAGCAAGTAACAAGTAACAAAGGTAGGCAGGAATGTTATCTTCAAATGTTCTCGGTAAGAGAATAATAGCTTAGGTCTTAGTGAAGATCATAGTTCACGTCTACGTATTTTTTTATTAATTGTATCGTTAGGCATTAATGTAATTGTAAAACACTGTGTGCATTACCGAGATGTTCGTAGCCATTAGGATAGCATATAATTATTAGTAATGCAAGGCTGGATACTTGTTATTTGGTGCGAGAGCCAGTATTGAATCCGGAGTTAACGAAGGATTTTAAAATTGAACCACGAGCCTAGCAAGTGGTTCAAAAATAGAATCCTAAGCATAACGAGGGATTCAAAGCCTCGCGACCCAAATAACATTGCTGTCGTGCGAAACACACCACTTTTCACCTCAATGTAGCGAGGAAAACACTTGGTGTTGGAAAAACAATTGCACGCGCGCCACATCAGTTGTGGGCGTCCTCGCGGAGCGCCTCCTTCGCGCACAGCACCAACATTACTTTTCACTTCTCCTGTTCGAAATAAAAGGCTTTTATAGCCCGTTTAGAGGGACCAAAACTCGTTTTTGCTCCCTCTTAATATATATTTTTAAATTTTTCAGTTCTGCCCTGCCAACAGGGAGCAAAATCGATTTTGCTCCCTGGTGTCAAGTTCCACATTTAGTGAAACCACAGATATAAGAAAACTTAAAATATGATTAAGGGCCACTTGCGCGGTCCAGAGTTAATCTAAATAACCCCGAGTTAAATGCTAATGCAGGGTTAAGTAATTATTTTTTCTTGCACTGCCTAGACTTAACTCTTAACAATGGGTTAAATATTTATTTATTTAGTACCAATTTCACCAATCGATGTTAAATGTTAATCGACTGTTAGTTCTTACATTTTGACAGTTGAATGTATGACCTAACAGTCGATTAACATTTAACATCGTATGGTGAAATTGCTACTTAACGTAAACGTAATGTCACTTCAAATTTGACAGAAAGAAAAGGACTTATGGAAGTTACTGTTATGTGAGAGAGAGAAGAATACTTGTCATTCGTTCTCTTGTATTTCGCCGGGTGTAAGCAGAGGGAATGAATTGCCAACATGCAGTATAAAATTTTCGGGTTAGTAAACCCTGGGTTAATTTCTTTATATGCAAGATAAACTCAGGTTAATAAAATAATATCTTAACCCCGGGTTATTAAACTTGGAGTTTTTTTAGTATCTAAAAATTTCCGTGCAAGTGGCCCGACGCATTCTACACACAGAAAAAGTACCTGCTTGGAAACCGGACAATAAGAACCAGCAAAATACGTATATTTGACCTTTTTCTATTTATAACATTCATAACAATTTAGAAAGAGATGTCCTTATAGGTATTCTTTCGTTTTCCTTCGTGTTGTCACAAGGATCTCTCAACGCCAGTTTTGTTGCCGAGTCGACAATAATATCGATATCGATTCAATTTCGCAGTTGTAATTTATTGTAATAATTTAAGGGCTGATTTTTCTAATTTCCAAATAAAAGCATTTGGCAGTAAAAGTTATCACTTTGCTTTTTTTACGAGCTTTCATTTAACTTGCAATGTTCCAATGTTCATAATTATAAGTAGCTTGTCCATTTCATTTTTTTTTGGTCTTGATAATTTGATAATAACAATGAAAAAAATACAGTTGTCAATAAAAACTTGTCCTAAATTAAATATTTTGACAGCAGCTTTTTGTCATATGAAAGAACAGAAGAGAGCTAAAATTTATCTGACAGGTGAGACAGCTTTATCTGAGAGCTAAAGTGTTATCTGGAGATTAAAAAAATCGGCCCTTAAACATTACAATTATGCTATGCTAAACTTTAGCAGTTTAAAGTTATAGGTATTTGAAGTCTTTTGCTGTTTCCTATAGTCCGGTTTCTATGCAGGTACTTATTCTGTGGTTCTATACACCAGAGACACAGAACACAAAAAAAATAAATTTGAACGGTGTTCAAGGAGACTGCTTCCGTAGGAATTCAAAAAGCGCGCTATTTTTCTTCATTGAGCGTTTAATGTTTAAGAAAATTTATCGTCTCCTTGAACGCGTTACTGCATCACACGATATATTTATGTACCTACATTGTTTTTAAATATGGTGTCAATATACTTTTGGTTTATTTTATGTAATTATTTGTTTTTCTTAATTAAATGTATGATTGATCTTTTACTTAATTATTTATTGGATTTATTTATTGGATTTTTTAGTTTTTCTCATAGGAGACGTGAAAAGAAGAGTGTATTACACGGTAGCAAAATTATTTCTATCTCGGGCGTGGCGGTTTGAATCCCTCACTACGCTCAGAATTCAATATTAGAATCTTCTATTCTGGGATCCATCACTTCGTTCGGGATTCAACACGCTAACCCTCGATGAAATATTGTATTTTGCTCCCTTGTTACACAATCTACTATTCCACGCTAGTGGTTAAAGTGGATTTTAGCGCGCAGATTTTGACCGATTGAACCTGCTCAATAACGGTTTCATTTGTATTAGTATTTATTTATTTTCTAGTGTATTTTACTTACACAGGAGGTAAGGAAATTACAATTAACTGTATACTTAATTATAGTTGTCATAGCAGAATGACTCGAATTTAAATTCACTGTATAACGTGTAGCGTTGAAAATGTTAGAACGCAGTTTGAATGGTTGTTTGTTTTTAGGATGAATTTAGAAAATGTGTACCATGATAAGATACTGGCTGTCGCGCGTGTTGTTCCCACCATAAGTGGCTTTATTCGTTCCTGCGAGAGCTTGGTTGGCAGATGACAGCTCATCGAACTATACATATAATACTAGGTGCAAAACTGACCGGATATTAGCACCTTAGTAAAATGTTAATAGTACCTACTTAAGTTGATGACAATTAAATGTATTTTTACATGCTTAATACAGAATAGTACTCCTTGAAATTCGCTACAAAACTGCCTCAAAATGTTTTACTTGTCATTTATAGTTTTTTTAGTAACTTTGAACCAAAAGTGTAAAATTTCACTTTTTTTATTTTGCCAATAATTTTAGTTTTCTCTATGGTATGGTAACCCCAAAACAGAAACTATTTAAAATAGGGAATTCCACCCTCTTTAAAATGAGATATCAACTGCTTGAGTCAGGGACATAGTTTAATCGTTATTGCAGAGTTTATTGCGCTGCAAAAGTAAACTAACAACCAGTTTGTTCGACTCTTTGCCTTGATTCACTTTTGCACCGAACTTGCCGACCGACGCTTGCCGCTACTCGCACGACACGTGGAGTGGCGTTACATGTTCGTTGTGTGGCCGGGCGTTAACATACATCATACCCCTTGAAACACGTAAATCTCCCTCATGGATCACTCCGTCCATTGGTGAAAGCCGCATGAAAATACTCACACAGACAGACAGACAGACAGACGCGGCGGAGGGACTTTGTTTTATAATATGTAGCGATTAGGTACGATAACAATTTCTCCTCGATTCGATTTTCCTTCGTTTATTTAGAAATACCAAGGCGAGCTGTATTTTGCTTATTCAATTGACATATCATATCACCATATTTTGCCAATGTATGATCGTCGTGGCCAATATATCCGAAATAATTATTCTAGTTGTATAAAATAAACTCTTGATTCGTTAATATCATCCGATTTTGGTGTTATTTAGTGTGAAGGTGGTTGTCGGCAGGTGGCAAGGTCCCGCCGGACCGCACGGTGATCGTGAACGAGCTGCGCACCGTGTCGCTGCCGCTGTTCGCGTGCATGGGCTCGCTGTGCGTGGCCGGCATCATCGCCGCCATCGCGCTCATTATATTCAACTGTGTGCATAGGCGCAGGAGGTACCTCACATACCACACGTCCTTGCTTCAACGCGTAGCGTTGCCCTCGGATAATTCTTCTATTTTTAACAAATGATAATAATAATAACTACCTACTTACCTACTTCTACGTAACGTTAGGTACGTTCCAGCAAACAGGATACTAAAACTAACATTATCCTAAAAAAAGAACAAACGCCTGCGAAATACGTAAATATTGATGAAGGTGCAGGAAAAATTGGTCGAGTAGATATTGGTAGTTTAATGTGTTTGGCAATAACACAATATAGTGCCGCTGCCGAATGCGGTTAGCATAGGCAGTGCGGTGCGTGGTCGGGGGTAAACCATTTAGTTAAACCAGCTCAAAATGAGCTTCCGCACCACACCATTGGACTGACACACAATGACATTTTGTGATAGGAGTTTGTAAATGTTAATGCCTCAATGTTAAATAAAGTACTAAGGCGCGACCTCGTGATTAGAATACATCTCGATATATATCTAATAGCCATTGTCGTTAATATTGAAGCGGAAACTGAAAGAAAGATAACTCATTCATTAGTTCATTACCTTCCTCACTCAATTACCTTCGGTAGGTCAAAGTAACAAATGTCGGAAATTAGAACCCGGCGTAAATAAACCATACATACATATGTACGTGCGTACACGATATACCTACGACAGACGACATATATACATACATGTTAACCACATTATTTTTGCTTAGCTCAGTCGGGTAAATGTTCTACTCGTAAGTCTTAATGTGCATGGCTAAGTAAAGCGTTTCAGACTTTACTTTTTATTGACCCCACATTTTTATTATATTATCTTACCACTTTTTTATTGTTCCAGTTTTATAGCAGCCATTTATGAATTGAGGTTTATTATTGTGTTCAGGGTGATCCAGTGGTCGCACCCGGCCTGCAACACGGTGATGCTTTGCGGGTGCTGTGTCTGCCTCGGCGCCGCGGTGGCGCTGGGGGTGGACGGGCGCTGGGTGCGCCCGCGCCACTTCTCGGGGCTCTGCGCGGCGCGGGCCTGGCTCCTCGCCACCGGGTTCTCCATGGCTTACGGCGCCATGTTTACCAAAGTCTGGCGCGTGCATCGTCACACGACGAAACCAAAAGCTGACACTAAGGTATGAAATTATTTTTTCACTTCTCCTATTCGAAAAAAAGGCTTTTGTAGCCCGTTTAGAGGGAGCAAAACTCGTTTTTGCTCCCTCTTAATTTATATTTTTATAATTTTTCACTCCTGCCCTGCCGACAGAGAGCAAAATCGATTTTGCTCCCTGCTGTCAAGTTCCTCATTTAGTGAAACCACAGATATAAGAAAACTTAAAATATGACATAGTAAGCGTTCTACACACAGAATAAGTACCTGCTTAGAAACCTTATTCTGTGGTACTATACACCAGAGACACCACAGAACACTAAAAAAAAAACAAATTTTAGAACGGTGTTCAAGGTGACTGCTTCAGTAGGAGTTCAAAAAGCGCGCTATTTTTCTTCATTGAGCGCTGAAGGTTTAATAAAATGTATCGTCTCCTTAAACGCGTTACTGCTTGACACGATGTATTTATGTACCTACATTGTTTTTAAATATGGTATCAATATACTTTTTGTTTATTTTATGTTTTTTTTTTTAATTAAATGTATGGTTGATCTTTACTTACTTATTTATTGGAATGATTTATTGTCTTTTACTTA
Source organism: Tortrix viridana (assembly GCA_963241965.1). Lineage (NCBI taxonomy): Eukaryota > Metazoa > Arthropoda > Insecta > Lepidoptera > Tortricidae > Tortrix > Tortrix viridana. Next base: position 52,798,882 of record OY725171.1, on the reverse strand, counting down.
CTTATTGGATGAATAGTTTTTCTCATAGGAGAAGTGAAAAGAAGAGTGTATTACACGGTAGCAAAATTATTTCTATCTCGGGCGTGGCGGTTTGAATCCCTCACTACGCTCAGGATTCCATATTAGAATCCCTCGCTACGCTCGGGATTCTATTCTGGAATCGGGATTCGACACGCTAACCCTCGATGAAATATTGCATTTTGCTCCCTTGTAATACAATCTACTATTTCAAAATTCTTAGTTTCCGAGCAGCAAACATAATATATTTTGTGCGAAGGGGGTAATTAAATTCTGTACCGCCACCGCCCAAAATGAAATATATTCTGCTAAAATACTTGAACTTTTTTCACACCACTAATGAGGTACTACTAACCTCAAATAGGTACTTTCAATAAAAAAAATATCCCTTTTGAGTAATAATACCAAAACTTCCAAACAGAAAAGCAAAGCTAACTTTACTACTTATAACTTTATAAAACCGACATTAAATGGATGTACTTACAGTACTCCGAAATAAACGTGATGATGATGATTATTATTATTATCATTGTTATTATTATTATTATTATCCCTTTTTTCCTCAGTTTTCACTGGTGTACTGTTATGCACGGGCCTAGGCCAAGTGCATAACAGGTAAATTAGTTAAGCTAGTACTCATATGTTGTGTATTGTGAGGTAGGTGATGAAGAGTGTCTGTGTCGTTCCTTGTTGACAAATTGGTGGTATGTTGTAGACTGGTTGAATGCAGAGTGTGTTGTGCGGGTGGTATGGACGAAGCAGGGCCTTCCTAATCATTTTGTAGAAACTCCCGGACTATTCGGCATGTGTTCGAGACGACGGCTTTTTGGAGAAGGTTATTATTATTATTATCAGACCCCGTTATCAGTGGCGCAAATCGATTGAAAACAAACCGGGCAAGAGCACGTCGGACCATGCTCAGTGTAGGGTTCCGTCGCCATTCTTACAAACACAAAAAACAATCTCCAAAAAATACGATGTGTAAAAAAGTGCACCAGCAAAACAGCGTATCTTCATGGTACTTACGTCCTGTTGTTGAGAAGCGCAGTTTTTCGGCAATAACTCGAAAACGGTATATCCGATAATGTTGAAAACAATTGTATTTTCGTTAAAAGTGTTTAAGTGTTACCTTTTTAATATTTTTTTAATATTTTTTAGACTTAAAGTTTAAAAGATAGAGGGGGCGACACAATTTTGCAACTTTCAGAGCGATTATTTCTGAAAATATACACTTAATAAAAAAAAATGCTAAAAAACCTCATAATGTTTTTAAAAGAGCTATCGAAAAAAGTGCCACTCGTTGATGTTGGCGGAAAAAAAAAAAACAGTTTCTGTTACATGTATAGAGTGCCCCCCTATAAATATTTATTTCTATTATTTAACCTCAAAACTAAGTAGCGGCTTATACGAGACACCTATACTCCAAATTTCATCAATATACATTATGTGGTTTTTGAGTAAAATGCCTGTGACACACGGACGGACGGACGGACGGACATGACGAAACTATAAGGGTTCCGTGTTAGCCGTTTTGGTTTCGGAACCCTAACAAGGGATAGCACAACACATAATATTTTCAATAAACATATAGGTAAACTATAGTGTAAACTTTTTTATTTTTAGGCCTAAAACCATTTCAATCAATTTTTTAAATCAACAATAGTTAGGTAAATGGTAATTTACTTGTCAATAATGATCAGTGTCATTTAATTCGTTGATTTTTTATTCCGTATGAATTATCTGAACTTAGGTAAATAGGTAATGGTGAAATTGGAAATAAAATGGACGTGACGAGGGAATAGTTCATGTACATGTACATGAAATAACTATAGTGCGACAACCCTATGACTTAGTTTCAATGAATCCGCTCCACCGACAACGGGGTCTGATTATTATATAGCATCGTTCTGTCTATTATTCTTTACGTATAAACATTATATACTCGTAGTTTTAGTTCTTACGGCCCTTTACTTAAGGGCCTGTTTCACAATCGACAAGTAAATTCATCTGTCAAATAAAGATAGCCCTCTCCTTGTCTATTTTCAAGTGTAAGAAAGGGAAAGGCTTAATTTATTTGACAGATTAAGTAAAGACTTGACGATTGTGAAACAGGCGGTTAAATTATCAATTTAATTGGAGAACATTCTGCAGAAAGTTTTAAAAAGCTTGAGTGACAAAGATAAAAAACTTACTTTGAGACTAGAGCCTTTATTGAAGGCAGATCGGCTTGACTGCCATAGATTTTATTCTGAGCAAGATATTTGTTTGTTCAGAATCGTATGCATGGGTGGAAGCTTTACACGATGGTGGGCGGGTTGCTGGTGGTGGACGCGACGCTGCTCACGACGTGGCAGCTGCGCGACCCGCTGCAGCGCGGCGTGGAGCTGTTCGCGCTGGAGGCGCCGCGGCACCACGACGACGACGTGCACATCCGCCCTGAGCTGGAGCACTGCCAGAGCAAGAACAACACTGTCTGGCTAGGTAAATATTGGAAACGATTAATATGCTTCGATTTTTAATTGGTTAATTTTGACCAGGTTTCTTTGAAAATAAAACTATAAAAAAATTAATTAACCATCTATTTATTATTATATTTAGGTTAATATTTACTTGAATGTAAGTTAAATCAAGTTCTGGTCTTTAATTTAAAACTTACAGCAGGGATCGAAAAACATCTTCATTTTATTAACCCTATCGATAGGGTAACCCTATTATTTTGTTACAGAATCGATGTGGTTACCCTATGGTTGTGTTACTTTAACGTTAGGGGAACCCTTTTGAACTAGTTAACCGCTTCCAATAGCTTACCAAGTTCATAAAGGTTTCGGTAGTGTAATATTTAAGCACTAAGCATTAGCTGGGTATTATTCTATTAACCGCCTCTCTCCATTTTGCGCATTCGGGCAATCTCTGTCTAGCCGCTACCTATTTAATTGGTAGGTAGTGCAATAATAAGCGGAAATACTTGCGCATAGAGATTAAAACAGCTTGAAACCGTTCGATTAATTTTAAAAAGGGTAACAGATGATAGGGTATTGGGATTTGGTTAGTGCTTAGTCGAATTAACTGTATCGTTTGGTTGCCCTTTCATTGGATTAAGTCGACGATAGGCTTATCGTATCCTTGGGGTTTGTAAAAACAAGTCTATCAAAATCCCCTATCGAAAAGCCCTTTAATGGTAAGCAGTTCCGGTCCCTGACTGACAATTCCATACATTTTGGCACAACTAAACCGCATTGAAGACTAACGGCCGCACTCAGAGACGTCAATTAACTTTAAAGTTTGATTAAAGTTGCTGCTGTCACTTTCTTTGCTATAGCAATAGAATAAGACGCAGCAACTTTAATCAAACTTAATAGTAGATTGTTCAACAAGGGACTAAAGTAAGCCATTATGACACGAGATATTTATCCACCCGAGCAAAGCGGGGTGGATGAAGTTCGGATGTCATTATGGCTTTTTAGTCTCGAGTTAAACACTACTTTTCACTTCGATTGTGAGGAAATAAATCTTAAATTAAAATTACTAATAATTTTAGACAGACACGTAAAATATTACAACTTAATAGCGCTATCTAGCTTTAGAAAGAGACAACAACAAGTTTGAATTTGGGGTTAGAACAGAACTAATAGTCCATAGACCACATTTCCGAAACGAAGACTGAGGCGGTGGAGGTTGTTTGCCCAGCCGGCTCTCCACCGCGCACTCCGACGACAAGGCCAACATTATCAAAATGGCAACATGTATCTGGCTGTTTGTGGTTTTCCAAGGCTTTTATAAGAAAATTAAAAACAAAATATTGTTATAATAATTGTGAAATAGGGACTAAAGAAAGACCAAATGATTTATGAAATGAATTCTGTTTCCTGATTGGTCGATTTTAATATAACGCAACGTTCCATTAATATTTTTCCCAGGGACTAAATGGTTTACTTTAGTCCCGCTTGATAAGCCTAATATGACACACTTTTTGAGCATGAGAATTGAAAAAAATAATTAACGCCTCTGAGTGCGGCAGGAAGACTAGATTTATATTTTTTGCACATTTCACCCAAAGTATCAAAAAAAACACCTCTTTCGCCCTCGGGATACAAAATCCACTCAGTTACACAAGTTTGTTAACATTAGCGCGGTGATTTACGTCTTAATAAAGCTGAAAACCTGCAACGCATGGTAATTGGTAAAATCGAAATGTTAATATAAGACTCGAGTCTCGTAAATGGGTGGTTCACTTTTTATAAATCATCGTTGGCTAGAAATTTACATCATATTCAGGTTCTTATCTTCTCGTACAGGGTTGATGTACGGGTACAAAGGTCTGGTGCTGGTTTTCGGGTTGTTCCTGGCTTACGAGACGCGGTCGGTGAAGGTGCGGCAGATCAACGACTCGCGCTACGTGGGCATGAGCATCTACAACGTGGTGGTGCTGTGCCTCATCACGGCACCCGTGACGCTGGTCATCGCCTCGCAACAGGACGCTTCCTTCGCCTTCGTCTCGCTCGCCATCGTCTTCTGCTGCTTCCTCAGTATGGCGCTCATTTTCGTTCCTAAGGTAAGCTGGTTGAACAAAATATTACTGTGGTCCAGTAAATGGCTACAGGAAATTTTAAAATTATCAAGGCTCGGAAAGCGCCCGTCATTTTGAAAACATTACCCTGTTCCAAACAGCAGAGACTTTATGATTTTAATAAAAATATTATTAGGTATTTTATAGATTTATTATACCATAATTGATGAAGGAAGGAAGAAGGGATGTTTACAAAAACAACATAACTAACATTTTTGGCGGATTTGAGTTATTGGTATCATAGTGTTCGTCTAAGAAGGAGCTACAAGTATATACCTATATACCCTTTTTCGTAGATTGTGTAACTGGCAATTAAGTGCACAAATGATATTTGGTATAAGAGTAGGTAATTTATCGATAAATGGGTTAAGCTACATGTACTACATATTTGGTGTAAACGTGTTAATAAATAAATAATATAAAATATAATATCGTAACATCATGCACACGGAAGTCTCTGCTGTACGGAACAGGATTATGTTTTCAAAATGACGGGCGTATTTCCGAGCCTTGAAAATTAGTTATGGATTGCAAAAAAATATAGGTTTTAAATTATTGCAAGGAAACCGACCTTGATAAAAATGTTACTCTTTCGATTCGTTATTCTTATTTTGATCCTTAAAAGTTTGACCAAACTCTTAATGGTTTTTAAAGCAAAAGAAATCAACAGGTTAACACTTTTTCACTCTTTTTCGCTTTTTTACTGTCGATATCATCATCATCATCATCATTTCAGCCCAGAGACGTCCACTGCTGGACATAGGCCTCCCCCAAGGTTTGCCACAAGGGCCGGTCCTGCGCCGCTTGCATCCATCGGCTTCCCGCAATCTTGAATACATCGTCGGTCCACCTTGTTGGAGGTCTGCTCACGCTGCGTTTTCCAGTACGCGGACGCCGCTCGAGAACTCTTTGACCCCAACGGCCATCTGTTCTGCGAGCGATGTACCACGCCCACTGCCACTTAAGTCTAGCAATTCTTAGGGCTATGTCGGTGACTTTGGTTCTCGTGCGGATCTCCTCATTCCTGATTTGATCACTCAGAGATATTCCGAGCATAGCTCTCTCCATTGCCCTTTGAGTCACCTTGAGCTTTCTTTTATGACGCCTATCGCCAGCGCCCACGTCTCGATATAACCCCAGTTAAAAAAAATTAATTGTCTTACCAATTGCAACTTCAAAGTGCTCTTAAAGATATAATTGAAGAAATTTTGTAGGTACCTACCTATACGTGGCTTTTACTCCGAAAGGTAGCTAACCGCAAAGTTCGCAACTTTGTCCAGGATTACTGTTTTAATGAACTAGGTATAAAAGCTTTTGGTTACCTTCTAAAAGATTTAACTATTCGTGGGACGAAGATGGAATGTTACTTACACCTTAACTTTTTAATTTGATTTTTATATAACTTCTAGCATTAGCGGCCATCGACTTTCAATTAGTAAATTGGTTTGGCGGGCGCATTCCACAGAAGAAACCGTGCCAACGGGGCCGCTCCGCGAATTTACATGCGAACGTTATTTTCACCTCAACAGCTCGGAAAGCTTTCTTTGTCGGTGAAAATCTGCGCGCAAAATTCACTTTAACCGCTAGCGTGGAAAGTAATGGTGGTGCTCGTGCCGTGCGCGTAGGGGGCGCTGCGCTTGGGCGGCCACAGCTGATGCGACGCTCATGCAATTGTTTTTCCAATACTAAGTGTTTTCCTCGCTACGGTGAGGTGAAAAATTTTGTGTTTCGCACAGTAGCAAAGTTATTTGGGTCTCGAGGCCTTGAATCTGAACTTGACTTTGAACTCGCTAGGCTCGTGGTTCAATTTTAAAATCCTTCACGAACTCGGGATTCAATACTGGCTCTCGCCCCAAATAACATCTTGTCAGCGTTGCATAACATATAACTATTTTACAAGCGTATTTAGCTTTAGGTACTTTTTAGTGTGTTTGAAATAAGTAGGTAACTTTTGATCCTGTGATCAGATTTGACTGTGTTATATTTACATGACGAGACTGAAGCTAAAGCAATAGGACATGTGTTATCCAAAAACATTATGACAATGGTTAAGGAATCTGCGCTGCTGAATAAGCGATTCGAATTTCGACTGTTTAAAAATTTGTTATCTGACTTGTAAAACCCGTACCATAAACTTGAAAGCCATAATTCATTTACCAAAAAGAGACTAAAAAATAATTACATCAATTACTAAAAGCTAAGAAAATACCATTTCATCTGTAAATCTAAATATATTAATCAGCTATGGCTGCCACTCAAGGAACGTTAACGTCAACATAAGGACGTATCCCTAAGGGACGTTCAGCCAGAATTAATTGCTGATGCTAGCTTGACGGAGAATGAACCTCTCTGAGTATTAGTCGATATTATTCACTTATCACTATAATGATATTGCCTCCCTCGAGGCACAAGCCTCAGAGAGCAAGTTTTTTAACGTTTCATGAATAGTTAGTTTTCATGGAGATTGACCTAGTTCATCTCGCGTCTAATTGCTTTGCAACATCGTTAAAAAAATATTAATTCAGATTAGTACGTTGAAAAAGGATGGAGGAAAAGAAACAGGCATAAAAGAACCAAATATTAAGACAAGATGCAAGGCCATGAATAGAGTAGAAATAGTAGAATGAAAACTCATCTATCGACACCAGTGTAATAAATAACTCTTAATTAACGATAAAAATAATGGCTGTGGAAATGGGTTATTTTATAAAGCAGCTGACAGTTTATCGAGGTGATTATATTATAAGCTTACTAGCTGCCTAGCTGGCACTCGAAAACTCTGGTATCCCTACAGTACATACATCAACTGATCTTTATAAACTCAGAGGTCAAGTAAGCCTATACGTAATTAACTAAAGAGGAGAGGCAAGCAGGGCGTGCCATCCTTCTCGACCCGTAAGGATGGCATGCCCGCTTCACCTAGCCTCAGCGTGAGTGCACAGCCGCCATTGTAGTGGTATATTATGGTACGTGTGAGCTAAGTTGGTCATTACAGACGAGGCGGGATTGCAGTCTGAGCTGTAAGTTGCCGACCAATGTTCACGCGAATCAAACGTGATGTTTTTAACACAATTGCGAGGAAAATCTAATAAAACCTCATATAAACACTTATCCGTGAAACATGGCGGCGGACATTTTGTTTTTTCGCGAGCCGTAAGTAGTTTTGGCGGTTAGTTTATGCGCGCGCTGGTGAAAATAGAGGCACTGACGAGTCCGCCAAACGGCTAATTATTAAAAATATAAAGCTCGACTGTTAAACTGATCAGTTGCACTGACGTACATCCAAAAACTGACCGTGAATGTGAAATCTTAAGTTGAAACGGATTTTTCCGAGCGCACCGTAATCCGCTGTCTTCGGTTCATTTGCATCACGTCAAAACTGACCGTGAGTGCGCGATCATCAGTCCATAGCATCAGTCGGACGGAGCTTCACCGCGATGGCGTATGGACGTGCGGTGATTTCAGAATTCTTTGAAAAATACCACGAGTGCGATGTTTGTGGAAATCAAACGACAAGTTTTACAAAAAATAATATTAATTCATTAATATAAGATAATTCATATCTCTTTTTTAATGCATTATTTCGTCCATTTCGTTTTGGGTTTTCTAGTTATGAGTTATGACCACGTGGTTAGCCTATTTCGTAGTGACCCTGTCTACGAAGCTAGTGGTCTCGGGTGCAAATCCCGGTAAGGGCAAATATTTGTGTGAAGAGCACGAATATTTGTTCCTGAGTCATGGATGTTTTCTATGTATTTTAGTATGTATTTCTCTATATAAGTATGTTTACCGTTGTCTAGTACCCATAATACAAGCCTAGAGCTTAGTTTGGGACTAGGTCAATTTGTGTAAAATCGTTCCCTGATATTTATTTATGTATTGGTTATTAAATGGCCACAATTATAGCAGCCGCAGAAAGTAGAATTTCCTCTTCAGAATCCGTTTAAATTTTTTAAACTGACTCGGCGCGGTAAGAGCCCCCTGCTGGAGCAGTGAGTAAGAACGCACGTCTGCGCGCGGCCCCGTCGAGCGAGAAACAAAGGCCGGTTTTAAGCCAGTGAATGGGGAAAACGTTTTGGCTTAATCCGTTTTAACTGATCAGTTAGCTTAAGCTTTTTAACTGACCGTGAATGTAGAGCTTTATAAACTTAATGTATTATGTATGTGTGTTGTGTGTTGTAGGTATGTATTTATAACTAAAAATAATTTACTTAATTTGTTGATAAAATAAATAATTTCATGAAAAAATATGATTTATTAGGTATTAAATATTTTAAATAAGACAGTATCAAAATATATAATAAATTATTTTTAAGACGTTCCTACTCTTTGCTGAGATTTAAAAAAACGTATGTAAAACACTAGTGTGGTAATGTAAAGTAAAAAGCACGCGTGTTTAACATGCTGCATTATGAGCCTAAAGACGTTGGAATAAGGCCCACTGTACGAGCAAGTATGTTGAAAAAGAAATAAATAAATATCAGGGGACAATGTCACACAAATCGATCTAGTCCCATACTATAAGCTCTATTGTATCTATCTACTATGGGTACTAGACAACCTACATACTTATTTGCCAATACCGGGATTCGAACCCGGGACGCTAGTTTTGTAGACAGGGTCACTAGTAACTAGCTAGTTACTAGTGAGCCTAGGCTAACGGCGTAACACCGCAGCGCAGCGCAGGAATAACAGCGCAGTGTTCTTTTACGGTGATCACTGTCCAGGTGATCGAGGTGATCCGCCACCCCACGGAGCGCGCGGAGAGCGGCCGCGGCTCCGGCTCCGGCTCCGCGCCCGCCGACGAGGAGCGCTACCGGGAGCTCGTGAAGGAGAACGAAGAGCTGCAGAAGCTCATCGCCCAGGTATCACTTAATTGTCATTTGTGCACCCAAGACACCCTATATATATTGATAGCATTACATGATAAAGTACTTACTTACTTCGTTCGTACCAGGGTATGACACTCATGATTGGGATCCAAAATACAGGTAACAGCACCTAGTGAGTAGTAGAAAAATCACTTCTGTCAACTTGAAATAACGTTTACCTATCGTGTCAATAATCGAAAGAGTATGTTTGATCCTCAAAACACCACGTGCTTACGCATTTGCTTACGACTTACTACAGGAAAAATAGCATATTTTGGCGGCAAAATATGTACGTCAATGAAACTTTGTTCATAACTTTATCTTGGCACTAGAAATGAGGATCTGCCGAGATCTACCTCAATTTAGGGGTCCTACTCTCTCCCAGGGGGTATGGGCAGGGGGGAAATTTAAAAAAATGCAAATGTTACAAACTAGGCGAGTGAGATGTCATTTTATATGTATTTTTTTGCGCTGAATTGAATGATAATGTAAATTTTGGAAGTTATTTGATTTATTATAATTGTATATGTTAAGTTATAGCCGAATAAATGTTTCTCTCTCTCTCATCTTATCTGTCTATTTGCCTAAAAAGTCCATGTTTGCAGTCTAATCGACGTAATTAGGTGGGTCAATTTCAACATTTGTGATTTTCGTCTCATTTCGGTGTAATTTTTAAGTTTTGTATATTTCTGAACGTTTTTCATTTTAAATTACGCATTGAAATATATTCTAGACGTAATGTTAAGGGGCACGCAATATCATGAATAGTTTATGAGATATACCAGATAGAATATTTTATGACACACCGGAATGATTAATATACACCGAAATTATAAAATGTACCCACCGAAGTGATAAATACCCACTGGAATGATAGAAAAAGACCCACAGAAATGAGATCTTATCCACCGGAATGAAAAAGTTAATAATCTAAGTGAAGCTACTTTTGTATCATTCCGGTGTTGCTTATCATTCCAGTGGGTTATTCATACACCGGAAACATCGGAATGAGAACATGGGAATGAGAAAAACTGAACAAAAATATTATTTAAAAAAAAACGGATTCCTCTTTTCTTAAACTAACGTTACTCCAGAGGGAAGAAACACGACGTACGTGTTGTATATTAATCTTAAATAAAACAAATAAACAACACCAAAAATAAATCGAACGTCGGAATGAGGTTTTTTTTGTCCCCACCCCACCGAAACCAAATACTCACCTTTATATCTGATCGACATAAATGCGCACAGCACAACTGCTCGTACCAAACTCTTGCGTGTGACTAACTCTAGGAGTGCGCGGGAGATGGGTTGCGTATATATTGAAGCTCAGCAGATATAACGCACAGAATATTTGTCGGTGGTAATGAGAACGTTTCTCCGGACAAACGTATTTACTCGTACCAGACGGTATGTGTAATAGATAAAAAAAAAGTAAGGGCTTCTTTTTGTACATTGACTATATAGTATTTAAACTAAGGTAAAAGTTTTTCATAATCATAAATAGTATTCAATTTATTCCATGTTTTGCAATCAAAACGGGGTTGCGGAACTTGCGGACAGCCCACCGTGATGAGAAATGAGGTCTTAATTTTTTTTTTAATTATTATTTATATTGATATTTTAATTCTAATTATTGCCCGAACAAGGCTATTGCGTGAAGTTTTCAGAAAAAAATAGCAGTTTAATATTTAAACTTTGCTCACCCACGTTTTCAGCTCCGCCACCTTAAATTATTGCTTGGGAAATTGACCCAGGTGCTATTTCAATTTGATAGATAAAGTGTAAATCGGTCACTTTAGATTAATCCCCAACTTTGAACAACTGGCAATCTGTATAATGAGATCAAGATATGGCGGCCGTGGTGCACTTACTGCGTTTTAAATTCTGCAGTGCAGTATAAGGCTGAGCGTATGCAGAGATGCGGCGCAGGCACGTGTAACGCAGACAATGTGTCCGTCCTTTTCTGCGCCTCCTTATAGAATGGGGACAGATTCCTGCTCTGCCCTGCGCTGCGTGGAACTACGTCGCCCGCGTGTCAGCATACGCCTTGTCCTTATCTGTCGAATTCAAATGTCACAATGACAGATAAGGACAAAGCATTGTATAACTACTCAGCCGTTACTCAACGTTTATTAGTAAGGGGGTAAATGTCTAGCTTCATAACGAACGGTCCGAATCACTGGGTAGTCCGGCAATGTTAGATTGGAAAAGACAGAAGATATGTCGTTATTTTATTAACCCAAATACATATTTTTTTTGTAATGAATATGCCCCTTGTCAATAATTCTTACAAAAGGTTAAAGTGAATAAAGCCAATTTATCATCTTTGTGGCGGAATTATGGACCCAAAGTAGGGTAAAAATTTGGCGTCACGTGTTAGCACTCAACGTACGCGTGCGTGATGGGACCTGAGACACGCACGAAAAGATTAAAAAAATTATACACGGACTGCCGTCTTATCTACTAATGGGCTTTTTTCCCAACCGTTGTCCTGATCCCTCACGGTTGTTGAACCCTACTGGCGAAAAGTGTTCGTTACTGAATTAAAATAACGAAGGTTCTATTTTACATCCATGGTCATCATCACGTACATCCTGATTTAACATGTCCAAAATATTATGTAAGGAAAACTTTGTACATGTAAATGTCAACCACACAAGTTGGATATTCATAAATATTTGACATCACTCAAAATGAACCTATAGTCCTTAAAACGTGATGTAGGATTCCTTACCAAAAACAAAAATCAATCCTTATAGTGCGGCTTTGTTTATCCGCCTGTCTTCGTCTATCACAGCGACATATATTTATCAATGTTCCTCATACTATGCCGTCGTCAGTCGTGGCCGGAAGACTAACCAGTCACGTCACTTTTGACTCCAAAATGTCACGTGAAGATAATATTTAATATTTCGGCAGTAGGCTTGAAACCATAATTTTAAGGTAAGTTACTTGAATGTAACGCCAGATTGGCCCGTATCGTTGCAGAAGGAGGACCGTATCCGCGTGCTGAAGATGAAACTCACCGAGCGCGAGTCAGCGGCGGCGGACGGCGTCACGCAAGGTACGGTGGTGTTCGCGGACCTGGCCACCGCCACCTCAGACTACGGCACCTCCACAAACTACACGCGCTCGTCCCGAGCATCCGTTTCTGATCCCGAATTTTCCGAAAGCTACCTCTAAATATCACGCGTTCAACCAGCTGCTACAAAACCTTTGGCTACAAATAAGATTGCAGTCTATGCAATGTAGCTTCGTAAGACCGACGGGTGTAAGGTGTTTCACGATTTAAAAATGTAGCTTTATCAAGTAGCCTTTCAGGCTCACAATAATAATCATAGGAAATTTAGGTCCAAATTCTATAACTCACCTTATACACAAGCTCACAGGTATCGAGATTAGTTATACCTGACAATTATAGATAGTCCTCAACTTTATCTTTTGAAAGTTTTCTAAATGTATTGTAGATAAGTTGCATCCTATATGTTTATTTCCGCTTAGTTATATAGGTACAAAACAAAAATAGTAAGTAAGAAAAATGACCTAGTAAAAATAGTGAGTTGTGGCCAGATATTACAGATTGCGAACCCTTTACTTGATAAACATCGACGTTACCTCCTGCTGTGACCACGTATTAAATAAATGACTGAAACTTGCTAACTGTGCACCCATGCTGATTGTGTGCCCGTAATGTTTGGTGATCTGGAGACCAGTATCCGTACAGAACAGACGTGAGCCATCCGCCGCACACAAATTAGCTTTCCTCCATTTCTACAAATTTCTACAATCGCTACAATGCATCACAACAATGCAGAATGCATCTCTTCGAGGTCCAAAGGGCGGCATTAAATTTAACCGGTCGACGGCACATCGACAAAATAAATTCCCTTCACTATTTGCATTAAAGTTTTGTTGCATCTGGTTAACAAATCTGTCAAGTAATTTAACACGAACCTTGGTTGGTTGTTGTTATTACCCTAATTTTTCGTTACCCGTCACAGCTGATTATTTTTAAGAAAATATACATACCTATTTTGTAAAATTGTAAGAGTAGGTAGTATTATCTGACGATGTTCAGACTTCATGAAAGGCAAAAAAAACATAGCAGTGAGAAAAGACATAATCCATTTATTGACATTAAAATTTAAGTTACCTATAGCGTTTCCATCCATGTAAAACCGCTAAAGTAACAGTAACCTACCCACTCATGATAGATTATATCAATAAAATTATTTTTATAGTTCAACGATAATAGAATTTTAAAGATATTATAAACTATATAGTCATACATTTTAAAGGGGATGTGGTTTTTATACTTTACAATGTGTCAACAACCCTGCAAAAATACATGTGTCTTATATGAAGAAAGTATCTCTACTTGAAACAATATGATATACGCGTATTTGCACAAAGGAATACAATATACTACTATTCTTGTTTGTAATACAAATGTTTCGAATGTTATAGGTGAATTAATATTGTTAAAGAATAATTGTTAAGTTTTTTATGAGTCTGAACTATTGGGACGCAATCCAAACCTACGTAGTATTTCATTTTCTGCACATATTTATCAATTAATAATAATAAGTTTACTTTATTCTCTTAACTCGCGCAAGTGCAAAAATTCCGATCATCCCATCTCTACCTACCTCACAATTTGTAATTTAGTGCACGTATCGTGTTGTCTAATAAACTTACCTAATATAATGTATAACTCCTTACTAGACTGACTTACCGCCTGTTTCACAATCGACAAGTAAAGTATATGTCAAATAAATTTAGCACTTTCCCTTTATTAAACTTGAAAATAGACAAGGAGAGGGTTATCTTTATTTGACAGATGAATTTACTTGTCGATTGTGAAACAGGTCCTTACGACCGCACTCAGAGACGTCCATAAAGTTTTAAGTTTCATTAAAGTAGCTGCTGTCACTTTCTTTGCTATAGCAATAGAATAAGACGCAGTAACTTTAATGAAACTTAAAAATTAATTGACGTCTCGGAGTGTGGCAGATAGTATAATAAAGTACTTGTGTTTCTGGTCACTATTCGATGGTACGCGTTAATGAAAGTACTGAGTGTAGGTACTGTTTTTTTTCCATACTGTTGCTCGACTCGTTAAGGCCTAGCGGTTCGATCGCGGGATGCGCGAATCCGCGTTTAAATATTTTACATAAGTAATATTTTTTTATGTCAACTTAAATATTTTTATGACATTTTTATTTTCAATGTAAGTAATGAAAAGTTTAAAAAATATATAAAACTACGAAGATTTATATCCTTTTAACTATTCTTACGGTGATAATTCTCATCTGCGGAACCGACTAATTTTGCATTAGGCCGTCAAAGATCTGAATGTCCGTCACTGCACTTGCAGGCTGTACGTACCTACGCACCGCATAGCAAAGTGAAGGCTCGAACGGTTGGTTTAAAATGTCTTCGTATTGAACACATTTCAAAATTTATTGTACACATTTATACAACTATTAAATCCTTCTAATAATTGCTGTCGCCGAAAAATTGTAATTTATATCCTCTTCCTTACTTTCCTTGTTTGGAAAACAATATAAGAGCGACCTTTTAAGAATGATAAATACCTACATTTTCAAATAATACCATTCATAAAAACATTTTCAGGTCAGAATTTTGTTTATCCAAAAAGATGAGTAAGGCAAAAAAAGTAACGTCCATTAGAATACTTTTGTTAGGTGTATTTTGTTATTGTTTTGATATGCGACAGCGATCTTCCTGAAATTCATGCAGTCAAATCTCGTTATGGCGCACTTCTAATATGCCGGCCCACTCACTTCTGAGGCCGAGGAGCGTCTCCGGTCATCGTTCACGAGTAACTCTAAGCCCGTTGCGGTTAGCATCCGTTGTGACCAGACACCCGGAACAACACTGTTTGTTCTAGGCAATCACTCGATATTGAAAATATGTAGGTACCTTGTTTTGAATTAACGATATGGTATATTGTGTTGTCACATGTCGAGCGGTGTACTGCAGCATGTAACGTAAGTAGTTCGGAGAGCCACCGTCCCTCGTAGCGCCCGTGAGTAGGTACTTGTTTTGTGTTCGCTCAGAATTGCATGGAACCCTCGCACACACGTTGCACTGTTGTCCCTATATCAATATATACTGTATATACACCCACCCCAGCCTTCTACTGATCTCCACAAGTACACACAGATTTGAGCTTTCTCACAGTTTATCTTAAAAGCGGGATCCATCGTCTTTACGACAGGTGCTCAGTTATTAAGAAAGTTTAATTAAATGTATACATTTATGCTAAGACCTAACGGCCATATACCCGTGTCGCTACGGGTACAGTTATTTTTGGTGTTGTGGCTTCATCTTCTTCGTAGTAAAAGATAAATAAATGTATATTGGTGTGAGAAATGCATTAAAATGCCAAGTAACGAGATTTCCTTGCATGAATGTTGTAATCGTTGTTTTAAGGGATTTATGCTTACTGCTGGATGGGGCTGTTATGTCTCATGAAAAACTTAATATTGAATAAGGGTAATTCATTCATGTGTTTCACTCACCTGCATTAAACGGAGTAGGAAAAAACACTTTTAAAAACCTACTAGTCTTATTATACGTATAAAATATATTACTTGGATTGATGAGCATTTTTTACATTGGAATTGTAAATTAAAGTAAGTATTTTAAAAATAGGTCATCATAAATCGTCTCCAACTTCCCACGAGAGTAAACTTCCTTCGGTTAAAAATGCATGTATGTCTGAATATGCCGACGCAAAATACCTATCACATTTATAATTTCGGAAACTACTTACCATATTTAAACAACGTAACAAAATTAAATTCAACAAACCAATTACTTCTGCATTGTCACGATTTTTAAATTTTATAATATATTATCGATAGGATTTAGAAGTTAATCCACGTCTAGTCTCTTCCCTCGCAACGGCGCTGAAAATCAGACGACGTTTTTAGGTACATCATGAAACTAACGAGTTTAAATATTCATTTTTTTTATTATAAAAATGGAGTGTCCCTCTCGTGGGTAGGTTGTCGACTAATGCCCGGTTGGATCCCAATATTCAAACCGCGGATAGATAGGATACCTCGCGTTAATATTTGACATTTGCCACGTACAACACGACATGAGTTAAATTTAAATTTGGAGTAACCTTATCTATCTACGGTTTGGATATAGGGACCGTACATTCGATAGGGTCGGCGACGAGTGCAGTGGTGCTTATAAAGGGCGGAGATTGAGATTTAGACCTCCCTAGCTTTGATGTTTTGTATTTAGTTGCTTTTATTTAATGTCTACGTGAGATATGACAAATCATTTAGCTTTTTGTATGGGACGTTCGTTTTTAAATAACCTTGTCAAACTACATGGTCTTACTGATTGTTCTTTTTCTCTTGGCAGATGTACACGACGAACACATCTGATCGCCAGCAAGGCAATCTTAAGAGTCAGGAAAATAATGTATTAGTTACACCTAAAATAGAAGTCTACTACATAAAACTGATGTAGGTAGTTGTTTTCGTTTTTATTAAAAAATAAGGAATTAAAAGTGTTCTTACTTAATTAGACATGTGTAGTGATTCCGGAAAGCGAACCACTAGATGTATTTGTGGTACAAAGTGAAAGTGGAGTTTTGGGAGCTGGAGGCTCTAGGTACGCCGCAAGCCGCGCGGCGCGCCTGTACGCCACACGCCGCCCGCACGCCGCCCGTACGCCGCCCGTACGCCACCCGTACGCCGCCCGTACGCCACCCGTACGCCGCCCGTACGGCGCCCGTACGCCGTCCGTACGCCGCCCGTACACCGCCCGTACGCCGCACGCGTGTCTCCGTGGTTCCGGCGACGAAAAACTTAAAAAAAATAGGTATCAATTAAATTGTTAAAATTTTATTGTACATAGATCGTTGCTCAGTATAGTTAATATAGACGGATAAACACAAGAACCGAACTGTTATTTTTAAATATTTTAATGTAATTGTTACCACTGCAATTTAGGTGAAAATGGATAAATTGGTGAAAAGGGGTCGTACGTGTCTAGTCTTTCCTCTTATGAATGTATTTAACCGACTTTAATGGGCTTTATAAAAGGCAACCAGCGCCCTTCCACTTTGGACTACCAGTTTATAGGCTAGGTAAATTGTACAGTCGGCTAAGAAAAGCCTCTATGGGTTTACAACTTGATGTCAATGCAGTACTCGATTTGTATGAAATTATTGGTTCATTATATTTATCAACGGCAAATAATTAATAATTTATTTCTATTACATAACCAAATATTATTTTATTTTTTTCTTCGAAGTTTTGTACCAATCTCCCTATTGATCTCTATTCGTAAGCTGTTTCTTGGTCGACTTTACCTCGTACAGACCATATCTCTCGATTCTCTATGTTCTAACATGACTATTTACACTTTGATCGAATCCATGCGATTAAAAGAGACATAAAATACTTGTTGTTATTTGTTAGATCATATCATAGTTAACCGATGAATTTGAATCACAATCTCAATTATTCTTAATTAAATAGCTGTATAGTTTTTCTACACTCTCATAAAACGGGTCCTGAATACAATCGCATAATGAATGGCTCTATTCCAGTGATGTTCATGCCAAAGACTAAGTATGTACAAGATATTTTTATGTCTTGGTAAGATGCCACTTTGTTGTTATTTTTGTGAAATCTAGGTAGGTATGCATAGTTTACGCAAGTCCTTAGACAATAAGATCTGTGTAGGTTTGATACAATTATTGCAGCACTGCCACTTTATTAAGAATGGTTTAGGTTAACAAAATGTAAAAATAAACCTAAATCTGCAGTCACACTAATTATTTCTTAAGTAGCTATAGCAAAACAACCGTAATTTCTTATAATGATAACACTTAAGTAGTTACTAGTTACTACTGCGAACTGTAGTAAAATCTTGTTGGTTTTAAAGCATATCAATATCGTATTGTTTACGGTCCGGCCCGGCCACCTTTATAATCGAGTTCATCAAAGCACCTATACTATTTTAAAACGGGTATAATTTAAACAGTTGGCAGAATATTTAAAATATTACGTTTTGGTCAGCAGAAAAATGCATTTGGTCAGCTACTTATGGTCAGGTAAAATATAATATAAAATTCGATCAGCAATTAATGTCATGTTGAGCTCCTCTAAAATCGACTGGTAAGTCATTTAAAAATATTTACTGCATTTTGTGAGACACGACACGTTTAATAAAATTTCGTTTAGTTACAGCACGGGGAGCATAATCCATACTAACATTATAAATGATAGTCTGTCTGTCTGTCTGTCTGTCTGTCTGTCTGTCTGTCTGTCTGTCTGTCTGTCTGTCTGTTACCTTTTCACGCTTAAACCGCTGAACCGATTTAGATGAAATTTGGTATGGAGATAGTTTGAGACCCGGGAAAGGACATAGGATTTTTTATCCCGGAAATCATCCCTTAAGGGGGTGAAAAAGGGGGTGGAACTTTGTGTATAGGGGGTGATATTTTTATTTTGGATAATTGGTGATCCCGAGGGAGCAGCGATAAACGACTTCTGCTTTGGAAGCGTTTTCAGCAGGCTGAAACATCGTTGCAGTCCGTTTCAGGGGAATTTCTATCATATACCAGATTATCAAAATTTCGACCAAGTTGCCGTTGTTTTCAGGCGCCTGAAAAATGTTTTCAGTCCGTTTCAGAGGTAGCTCTGTCACATACCAGTTTATCAAAATTTCAACCAAGTTGCCGTTGTTTTCAGTCGCCTGAAAAATGTTGTCAGTCCGTTTCAGAGGTAGCTCTGTCACAAACCAGTTTATCAAAATTTCAACCAAGTTACCGTTGTTTTCAGGCGCCTGAAAAATGTTTTCAGTCTGCTTCAGAGGTAGCTCTGTCACATACCAGTTTATAAAAATTTCGACCAAGTTGCCGTTGTTTTCAGTCGCCTGAAAAATGTTGTCAGTCCGTTTCAGAGGTAGCTCTGTCACAAACCAGTTTATCAAAATTTCAACCAAGTTACCGTTGTTTTCAGGCGCCTGAAAAATGTTTTCAGTCTGCTTCAGAGGTAGCTCTATCACATACCAGTTTATCAAAATTTCAACCGTTGCCGTTGTTTTCAGACGCCTGAAACATGTTATCAGGCCGTTTCAGAGGTAGCTCTATCACATATCAGTTTATCAAAATTTCAACCAAGTTGCCGTTGTTTTCAGGCGCCTGAAACATGTTTTCAGTCCGTTTCAGAGGTAGCTCTATCACATACCAGATTATCAAAATTTCAACCAAATTGCCGTTGTTTTCAGGCTCCTGAAACATGTTTTCAGGCCGTTTCAGAGGTAGCTCTATCACATATCAGTTTATCAAAATTTCAACCAAGTTGCCGTTGTTTTCAGGCGCCTGAAACATGTTTTCAGGCCGTTTCAGAGGTAGCTCTATCACATACTAGATTATCAATATTTCACCCAAGTTGCCGTTGTTTTCAGGCGCCTGAAACATGTTTTCAGGCCGTTTCAGGCCACCCTCTACCAGATTACGAGATAACTTGAAAACCCGTTTTCAGGCGTTTTCAGGTCCCCTTATGGGCCTTTGAAGTACATTTGAGAATATGGTGAATTTTCCAGAAAAAGTGAAAGATATGTGTGTGATAGCAATACTGAGAACCTTTCAAGAATCGTCGCAATGAAAAACGAGACAGACAGCTATATAACATTCCAGCAACGACTACTGGAACATTCCCGACGGCGGGTCGAAGAACGTCGATTATTCTAGAAAGGCCATCTGGAATTGTCTTGGATCGGGCGATCGAGTCTAACTCTTAATTATCGGTTTAATTGTGCATTTCTATAAGTTACCTACCCCCACGTACTTAACAACACTTTTTACCCGGGAAAATTTTACAAATTCCTGGGGGGTACCGATAAACGACTTCTACGCAGACGGAGTCGCGGGCAAAAGCTAGTGCTTAATAAATACAAGAAATGTACGACAAAGTCCACGAAGCTCCTATTCTGCGTAAGTAAACACAACTCTAACCTGACGTACTTATAAAGTTGAAATTGACCTAATTTAGCCAATATTTCTGCTAACCACTTAAATTTTACTGCTTACCTGTAATCTTGCTGACCTATTAATCATTTTGCGGATCAAATAATTAAGTTGTATCGCGATTATTTATTTAGCGGACACATAATATTTTAAGTTTACCAAATATTGATTAATTTGCTGATAATATTTGTTTGAGTTACGGACTGAGTGTTGCGCCCTTTTATTTATTTATTGCCGACCAAAAAAATTATTGCTGATCAATTGATTTAACTGCTGATTTTTTAATACTGATCAAATTATAAACTGCAAACCAAAAAGTTTACTCCCTATTATAACAAAGTGTAAACCCGGTCCAGTGATCGAGGACACGCGACCTCAGATGTTACTATTTGTCGCCTGGCGACGCGGCGCTGCCGCCTGCACGGCCCGTCTGGAAGCACCTGCTGAGAGCAATACAGTGCGAACAAGGACCTATTATTATCAGATATCGGGTTTCTAAGGAATACATTTTGTTTACGGCAAATTGACACAAACTTAATAAATACATACAACACATTTTGGACTTCTTCTGAACCTAATATAATTATTTACTGACTTACGTAATATACCTACTTAGTAGAACTCCGTTCATTATTTACCTTTCTACTCGATTATTTTCTAAGCTATATTTATTGACTAGGGATTCGTTTTATTACGACTATACTGCTATAGAACGCAAACGTTATTCAACACGCGGAAATAAACAGTTTGAGCTTTTTGCCTACCCCGCACAGTACATTCGCGTGCAACAAACTACATGCCAATTTAGACTGTGATAAGCATAAAGCTAGACTCCTGACCAACGGCCAACATTATGAACCCACACACATTAGATTGAGGCCAGTTGTACCCGGGCCGAGGCTAAATTTCCTGTGTTGACGACGATTTGTTAGAGGTTTGCCCACTCTATAAATAACTTATATTTATGACATGGCTGTGAACAACTGTAGATAGGTTAATGCCGTAGTCCTCTAACAGATTGGCAATACGAGACCCGCCGCTTAACCTTTTATACGAACTAGACCGAACTCTACGGTTTGTTTTAATAGAATAACACTATCGAGCCACCACTATCGACTCGATCCAGCTTAATCTCAATTACGATTAGTATTTGCTCCCATTGCCAATCTATAAGTGTTTACTTATTCATAAGTTACCAAACAAAGGCTCGAGTGATCGTGCTTAACTAAGAGGAGGTGAGACGAGGCAGATAGATCGATAGCTAAGTGAGGTAAGGGGAGGTCGAGTGTTTTGTATTAAAACACATTACTAGACGAAAAAAATAGGTTACCTCTCTGAAAGGTCTCCCGTGGGTCTCCTTGAGTTTATCTTTTGGCTTGAATTCAAATCACGGACTTGATTTATTTTTGTAACTGTGACGGAATTGCCTGATCTGTGGAGCTGAGAAGGGAGCGGCAGCGAAATTAGAAGAAGTTGCAGCCGTAGTAAGGCTAAAAGACAGTCTCCTTCTCAATTTGTAATTATGATGTGACATTAAAATCTGCTTGCACTAGGACCCGTTCACTACTCTTCTGACCTCTTTGCACCTGATGGGTATATAGATAATGTATGCCTATCTCTCTACCTCTGTCTTTGCACCTGACCTGATCATCGCGCCGTCGTGTGCCACTAGGTTAAGTTCATTTTTAGCAAATTAAATTAATATTTGACTGTGTTAACCTATTTACCCATGTAGCTTTTAACTCTTGAGATGTTGAAAGTGAAGTAATTAAACAAATAAACTCTTAGGATCGGTCAAAGATGAATGCACTACGTGCCTAACTAGATTTTGTAGTACATATTTGTGTGTAAATTTATACCTTATATTTTCGTTAGTTAAACCTAATTGCATTCAATTGTTTTTTTTATTAATTATAGTTTATTCATAATAATTATTGTTGTTTTTGATTGTTTTTTTTTTTAATAAATGCAAGTTTTATGTGATACGTAAACATTTAAGCAAATAAACTGTAAGTTTGTGACAATATCTTAATAACCAAGACAATCAATTTCTCCGTATAAAATAATATAGTTATTTTATGTATGTCGGGATATTGCACAAAAATATCACGGGAAAATTTTACATTTTGTCCCAAACTTTACTCTAGCTAGACTCTTATATTCATATGTCGGTGTCTAGTGCCCAGTAGTACAGATACTAAGGTAACGAAATATAGATACGAATATCAAAACCGGTCAAGTGCGAGTCGGACTCGCGCACTGAGGGTTCTGTACATATTTGGCTGGTTTTAGTATTTGTTGTTATTCTATAGGGTTGGTTATATAAGCATACCAAATTTGAGGCTTGATGTTTTACAGTTTTTACGATACAACAAAAATAAAAATACGTGGAATAATAAAACCGATCTTGTATGGGGACCCCTTTATTATTTAAATTCCTTATTTTTTTATTTGTTAGGAAATTTACCGTATTAACACATAATATTCTAAAAAAAAACAACTCGCTATGTGTTACGGTTCAAAAGGTACAGTCAAGGGCATTAAGTAATATCTATACAGCCATCGCGTCAAATAAATGTATACATGGACCTTATTGCCAGTGGCATAAAGGCGTATAGATATTTTTGAGATCTTCGGAACGTATATATATTTATGCCCTTGACTGTACTCAGAAGAGCTCTTTATAGTTAGGACGGACGGACAGCGTAGGCTTAGCGATAGGGTCCCGTTTGACTCCCTTTGAGTACGGAACCCTAAAAACATCCAAGACTCAGAAAAAAAATTCATACAAACCCTTAGGTACCGAGGAGTTTCCCGCTTCACATATGAACAATCTTTCGGAGGATACGTTCCACTGCAGCTTGGTTAACTACCTCTTCGATTAACTTTTATTTCTTTTTAATAATGCACAATTCAATTTCGTTGCTTACTTTTATTTTTTGTTATTAATCTTGATTCGTGATTCGCTTAAACAATTAAATAATATCAGTGACAATTTTACTATAAAGACAAATTTGATGAATAAATCGATTAAACTAACTGTCAATGACGTATTCTAAATAGCACCTATATATAATCCATAAAGCATAAAGTGACTTTAAATTCCCCTTACGTTTCAATATTATGACATGGTACCGCAAAACGCCTTATTGCGTTGAGCGAGTTAGTTTACTCTATGCTTATGGACAGTGCACTTAAACTAATTAGTAGATAAACCATTTTTAAAACTCACTTTAGCGTCTAAAAAAGATTTGACTGCATAGAATTAAAAGAGTTACGTTAAGTTATCGTCACTTTACAATATTGTTGTCTCGATCGTTTTCATATTGTTGTACTATAAAGTTTAATATACGTATAGTGATTTGTTAATATTCTAAATTTTATAACCACTTACTTAAGGTACTTTCCATCTATTTGTGATCCCAACGGTGAAGATGCGTTAAATGTTGTTACTTTTCATCTCCACGGATGGGATAGATTCATTTCTTAGAATACTACTTAGAAAGTTAGTAAAACGTCTTGATTAGGCTTCGTAAATGGTCAGCTTTACTTTCCTGTGATCTGTACCTCTGGTTGGTTGGACGTCTCACCAATTACCTAGTCGTCACTGTGTAAATAAAGAATCATCGAATGATCTGAATGTAAAACTGCGTATTATTTACTTTCCTTGACCTTATTGCTTATAATTACTTTAACAATTTCTATTTAGCTGTAAATAGCTGTAAAGTTCCATCGAAGAAAAATAACGTTCGAGCCTTTTTCGTTAACTTATTACGAAATTTACGGAAAATGTTCCTTAAGTTCTGCAAATAAATTCTTGAAAACGTTCTCTATGAAGTAGTTAATTACATGGCGCTTCCTACTACAAGACTCAAATGGACACCTTTTATTCGGCCCTTACATTTCAAGACCTTTTTACGCGGCAATTTACAGTATCAGGGGCTATTGAAGAACAAGCTGCCGTGGCCCGCTCAACGGTGAAAATAGATACAACAAAAATAAGTGGCTCTTTCCGGATCTTGAACTAGCTAAGTAACTGGAAATATTTTTTAATTAATATCGAGACTTAAATTCAATTCTAATATGTATAATGTTAACCGCTCTTTGGAAGTCACCGGTGTGGCAATGATGAGGCAACACAGACTTTACAAGACACACACGTGTAAGCCTATATTAGTTGTGTGGATAGTTGGAACAGGCATCCATTTGCGTACGATAAACAATTCCTGTGTTCGCTGTACTTCTAACAAGGGACAAATTAGTGGTAATGGGTAGGACACTTGCCAGGCCGGAAGACGGTCGCTTGACGAGGGCAATATCAGCGTAACTAATAGTTGGCAATGAGTATGAAGGTAATGAGTGTATTTTTAAATTTGATCACCGGATTCGACAACCAAGTAAGCCAAAGTGATCTAACTCTGCCTGAGCCCTTAGCCAAGATGCCCATCGCTAACTACCGTTTCTATTCGTTTAGTTTTTAAACCAATCGCGTCACTGGTAGATCACGTGACTCTCCGTATGACGTGATCTACCAATGACGCGATTGGTTTAAAAACTAAACGAATAGAAACGGTAGTTAGCGATGGGCATCTTGGCTAATGGGCCTACCACACGCTCAAGCTTCACCACAGTTTTACCTGCGCAAGCCAAAACTGAACACTTCGTGTCTATAGAGTTTTACCAACCATACGCTCCGTGTTCCGTGTACAAACCGGCCTGCGCAGGCAAAACTGTGGTGAAGCTTGCGCGTGTGGTAGCCGCTTAAGGGCTCTGGTGTGTCGACCGTGCCATAAATAAGGAATTCGCTCGCGCCGCCACCGTCGCTGCCGCTCAAAGTGGTGTTCAGGCCGCTGCGCGCCTCCTATGTATTGCACGAGGTATCATAAATGCGGTTAATACTTCGTTGACCAATTAAAAAGTAAGCTATTCAAGAAAATAACGTCCTAGGATGATAAAAGCGCGGATCGGAGAGCTTCGAGCAAGGGAGGGGCCTAGGCCATATCACGGGTTAATGTAAGCTGATAAGATGGATGAATAAGCAGCAACAGTAAGTACATTTTTGTTACGTTCGTAGGTCATGACCTTATTATAATACTAAAGACACTGGCACGCAGGCAGTGTCTTTAGTATTATAATTTATAACTATTATAAGTTCTAAAACAAGAACTTAGCTGTGCTAGTAGGAATTGGGAGGAAATAAATTTATTTATTTATTTATAATAACAAGAACGGTACAAACTCCAATTACCTACAACTGTTAAGAGATCAATTATAAAAAAATAATATTTAAGCTAATTTAAAAGATAATATTGCATCTAGGTACTAACAAGCTTAATAGTACTAAGAACATATATGTGTAATAAACAAGGTATATTAATTAGGTCCTTACATATGAAATTGGCGTTTTATATAGAAAAAATCAAAACGATAAAAAAAGAAATATTTAATCAAAGTAGAACATATATATGTAATAAACAAGGTATATTAATTAGGTCCTTACATATGAAATTGGCGTTTTATATAGAAAAAATCAAAACGATAAAAAAAAAGAAATATTTAATCAAAGTAGAACATATATATGTAATAAACAAGGTATATTAATTAGGTCCTTACATATGAAATTGGCGTTTTATATGGAAAAAATCAAAACGAAAAAAAAAAGAAATATTTAATCAAAGTAGAACATATATATGTAATAAACAAGGTATATTAATTAGGTCCTTACATATGAAATTGGCGTTTTATATGGAAAAAATCAAAACGAAAAAAAAAAGAAAACTAAATATTTAACCAAAGTATGTACCATTATTGGTGTCTATCATTGTACTCAGGTACTCATCGTATAAGTAGTAACGAATTTACTGTGTCAACGTTTTAGCAAGTACAGAGCACGTAAATGTGGTTACAATATTACTCCGCTTCAAGGGTTCGCGTTTTGGTGTTTCAATTTTGCGCGTAAATTGATTTATTCTGGTCTTGTTAGTAAATAGGTACCTACGTTCTTTAGATAGGTAAAAAAAAATATTTTTTTGTAAAAACAATTATAATAACAGCTTACCTAAAATCAATACAATTCATTGTATATTTATATCCTTTTTTTTTAATTTTCTAACCTGAGTTACGATATTTTAAGACATAATATTTATTTATTAGATAAAGTTACAATTATAGGCCTACAGTTAAAACCAAAGCACCTACATTGTTATCAGTGTTATCACTAATAAGAATTACATTACAAAGATACAATACAATAAAAATTCCACAAATCTTTTGTGATTAATATGGTTTCTTTAGATACGATGATATTCACCTAACAATTAATATAAATTTGTCCAAAAACGTGAACTGATAAGCAAAATATCGCGGTTTGAAGTTGCAAAATACGTTTTTTCGCTCTCCTGTAAACCTCTATTTTTTAGTTACGATTTTACTCGAATCGACGGTCGATTCTTACATATACAGGTTACAGGTTAAGGTTTACAGGTTATAATATAATCTCCATTCAGGATCGTCATAATAGCAGAAAATTAACAGCACTCAATCAATCAATGGTCAATAGAGAGATATTTTATAATAAAAAAAAGTTATTATTGTATAATAATGATTATAGTAAAAGCAGTTTTACGCATACAGGGGGGCGATTTTTGCCTTTCGAGAGCTGGAAATCAAAGTCGAGTGATAAAAAAAAATAACTCATGAAAATATGTCACGATTATTTCCGCATGAACCCAATACCCGTATCCGAAAGCCGTCACTCAAAAGCTAGTGATTGACTTAATATATTCACGTGTTTCGTTGTACGCTAAGAAACCGGTTTTTTTTAATCATATTTTAAATATAAATAAACATACGACATAATTAGAAGTTGTAATTGTGGCGAGAATATTATTATTTATGTGCACTTTCAGCGTTTTCAGTGTTTACCAAAAACTTTTACTATGAAAACTAATAAATGAAACGTTTAGATGGTCTTTGTCTATGATATTTGAGGTTTGATCCGTCAACGTTCGTCCAAAGAGAATATAATAAAGACATTTTGATTGATTTGACAGACAAATGTCAAAACTGATAGAAATGAAAACGAATGATGTGGACCACTCGATTATAAATTTTCTATCGCTCGTATTTATTAAAGAAAATACGGTTTCACCGTTTTTGCTCACTTTCGAGTGAAACTTTCGAGCGCTCGAAAGTCAAAAATCGCCTCCCAGTTCTAGCAGCCATGACTTAAGTAATTAAGCGTGCATGCTACTGCGACGTAGGTCACACAGCGATTAACTGATACGTTTTGCAATTTGGTTCTCTTTTCATCCACCTAATGGACGTGACTCTGGAGGAACACGAATCCAATTATGGCCTTTCTCAAAATAAATGGATTGTTCAGGTTTAATAATATCATTTCATTTCTGAACCTCAGCTAATTAAGAGGGAACCATTGACAATGTACATTAATATCAAGTTTCTACTCGCTTTCGTCCGTCGTTACAATCTGAATCTGAATTCAGTGATCGGAGTTTTGAATTTTTTCGATATCGTTTTATGTGATGAATGATAATGGGATCGTCTGAGTTGAAAGGCTTTCTTTACTGACTTACTTATGTCTGTATAGGGTTTAAAATGAGCATTAGGTGTTAATTCGTACGCAAACGTGAGGTGGATTGATCGGACTGAGGCATTTTTAAAATTGTTAAAACTGACAAATTCCAGGCAGTGACAGGGACAGAGTCCTAGAAACCATATCGCTATCCCTTTCTCCCTTCTCCCTTTTTCTAATTAGAACAGCCGGATTCCGTATTCGCAATAGTTAATTTAAAAAAGTTATAAGACAAGCGCTCCAAAATTGGCGAGCTTATTTATTGGTACCACCATATGTTGTAAAAATGCCATCCGATCCTGCTGGGCATGTGAAAGCGAGTTGGCCGTGTCTTCCTTCACTTCGTCCGCTGGTAAGTGACTAACGCAGCGGCATACAGCAACATAATTTAACATGAAGTTTATATGGGCGCAGTGCCCGCTGACGATGCAGTACATGTCGGATTTCTCTGTATAATTAAATAGTAGTTTTAAATGGTTATAGGATCCAATTCGGAACAGTGGCCTGTAAATTTAAATATCTGTAAACGTAAATTTATAAACGTCAAACTCGATTTTGACAGGTCTAAACGTAATCCGTATTCGGTAATTCCTTATTTAAAATTAAAATCTCTAATTTTAGACATACGCATAATTTGACTTTTATAAACTATTCAATTTACAGATACAGGCCAATTTGGTATTCGGACGGACATCCTAAACGTAAATTTACAGAATTTTATTTATCTTATCTGTAAATTAGCGCGCCACCTAAAACTTGACGTCTAAAATTTAAGTGACAAGTAACCTTGCTCTGTTATTGTGAAAGTGTAGTATTTCGGATATATTTTACTTAGTGATAATGGATGACTTTATAGTTGTTGGTGAAATTGACGAAGATGAAGGATAAATAAATAATTTCATTAAGTATATCCGCCGTGTGGGACGTGTGTAACATTTTATCGGTCGGCCATAGGGTCAGCCGGCTTGAAATCGGGAAAAGTAATGTTTGCACATCAAAAACCATATAATATCAGTGCAGTGGTCCAAAATATGAAGAAAAATAACATAGGTAAGTATATATCATTCCTCCACATAGCTGATTTTTGTTTACCATAAATTAGTTGATTATTTGTGAAATTTGAACTTGTTAAGTGGTAATTTACTAGTCGCTCAAAATGTTTAGTTTTTGCCAAAAGGCTCACTCACATTTAAAATGACATCTAGTAACCTTACCAAGGATTAAAAACATAAGTAAAATAAGATTTGCCTAGGTACTTAGAAGTGTGAAGCTCTATACATTTTTATATGAAACAATTTTAACAGTATGAGGGACCTATAAAGTTGATTAAATTGCAATAAAACTTGGTAGACCCAATTTTCATGTATTTTGGAATAAAAAGAAACTTAGAAAGTTATTATTATGATGTTATTATTATTATTATGAAAATTGGGTATACTGAGTTTTATTGCAATTGAATAAACTACAGGTCGCTCATACTGTTAAAATTGTTTCATATAAAAATGTATAGGACTTCACACTGCTAATAAATATATCAAATGAGAAAGGCTTATATAAAGGCTTAACTATTGCAAGTTCTTTTTAATTTTTAACTTTTGCAAACTCATAAACTTGTAGACAATCTCCTATTATCAACAATTATATAATAATTTAAAAAAAACTGGTAGATTTACTTTATTATTACAGATTAATTAATTAATGTGTTAGTATAAAAGAAATAATTGTTGTGTTATGTTAACTTATGCCTCCAAATGATTTGATAATTTATCAGTGGTGGTTATTTTGTGACTAGCAAGCCACAGCTCATGAGTTTAATTTCTGCTAGAGGCAAGATTTGTTTGATGACCACAAATATATGTGGAAGTTTAATATGGATTTGTTTAGTACTTATTACAACAACATAATGAGTGCATCTATAAAATGTATCTAAATACCTTCTTTCTGTTTCAGATATGTGATTCTGACAAAAGGATTATAAGTGTCAACACGGATGCACACATGATGCAGCAATTTTGCGGGCAACAAATATAAATGTGAACCAGTATGTCATCGGGAGACAGAATAGATGGATACTTGGTTAGTTTATATTTCATATTAATATATAATACTAGCCATATTTTAACCAAACAATAGATTTTAAACCCGAAAACCAATCACAAAAATGGTTTGTTATCTCCTTGTGCAGTCTTGCTGAACTCATATACCACTACTAGCATTACTAGCATTTGCCTGTGACTTGTCCGCGTAGAAGTCGTTTATCGCGGGAAAAAAGTAGCCTACCTGCTATTCCAGACTACAATCTCTGTGCCAAATTTAATTTAGATCCGTTCAGCTGTTCTGACGTGATTGAGTAACAAACATCCATCCATCCAAACTATCGCATTTATAATGGTAGTAAGATAAGTAGAATATTATTATATACTGGGATAGCAGGCTAGACATTTATAATGTGTTGAGTGGAGACCTTCGCCAGCAGTAATAATAGTAATATTATGTAATATATGTGCGTGCTACACGGTTTCAAACCATGGTTTCAAACAGGTGGTTTGAAACCGTGTAGACAGTAGTTTTAAACCAAATTTCGCATGACCTTAAACACCCTTGGTAGATGTCAAACAAATGGGCTTGTTTGAAACCATGTAGCAGCTCGCTTCCACTAAGGTCACTTGGTTTAAAACCATGGTTTCAAACCGTGTAGCACACGCAATAGGCTGATTATGTTATGCAGGTATGTTAAACTAGCTTTTGCCCGCGACTCCGTCCGCGTAGAAGTCGTTTATCGGTTTTCCCTTGGGAACTACCAAATTTTCACACATACAAACACACAAACTTTATAATATTTGTAGGATTATAATATGTATAAGTAAAGATTACATACTTAACAAGTACAAGTGTGTCATTTGTTTGTGAAAATGGAACAATAAAGATGTTCAGTAATCAATCATTGGTCACCAGAATAATCATTACAGACGATTAAAGTAAGATTCATTTTAATTGACACTTTTTATATCCTGTTAATGTGTTCTGTAGGGCATCATCTGCACGGAGGCGCCGCTAAACAAGCGGGCCGGCTCCAAGGCGAAGGAAACGGGTGGAGACGCCACGAGTCGAGGAACGCAGCTATCTCTGGCCTTACTTATCATCATTATTATATCCAGAATTATACCAGAACATTATTTTATTGCATATGAAATTTTTTCTCTTATATTGGGGTTAATTAGCTTTATTTATTTATTAATTTTTATTACATACAAGCTTACGATTCCGAGACGCGCATACGACGGTCGTTCCGAAAGTTTATAGCTGTGCCAGTATTAATCGTAATTTTTTTTTTTTGTTGATACATTCATAAAACAAATTTTATTACGAACAACTTTGCCAAAAATAATGGTAATGAAATTATTTCATTGAAAGTCATTGAATTTTCCTGGGACTCTAGACATGTCTTCAAGGCATGTTTCCTCCATATTCTAATATCCATTTGGTTTGCTTAAGTGCAAAGCAAATTCAGGTGCTTAAATAAAGACCGGGTGCTGCATTACAGCCCTATAAAGGTAGCCCTAATTTAAAGTTGCAGTTTGCACGCTGCACGCACTATCTATACTTATGGGATTAATCTTTAAAAGTACACTGCCAAGTTGAGAGTTTAAAAATGGCGTTTTTTAATATACAGGCAGTTTTTTGATAGGTTCTTTCTTGCACACGGCTTATTTTCTTTGCACAATTAGTGTTCTCGACTACCATTGTTTAACCCAAACTTTTTATTATATCTATTTAAAAAGAGTCTATTTGTAATGCTCATTTTTTTCAGGGGATAGCGAAGAAACTTCCGAGGATGTGAAGTTGTGCCTTCGCCTGCTGCGGCACCTCTCAACTCGATGTTGACGAAGAACCATCTTCAGACTTCACTAACGCCGCACGTGATATATACGTGTGGCGCTAGTTAGGAGTTTGAATGAAAATTAAAAACTTGTGTCCTAAATGAAATGTTTTTTTTATACAATTTCTTATGTTGAAATTAAAAATATCACTTGAATAGGTAATTTAAAACCGGTCAAATGCGAGTCGGACTCACGCACTGACAGTTCCGTACACATTTGGCCGGTTTTATGAACATTAGGAATATTATAATTAGTGCTGCTACCCGTGCGAAGCCTAATGCGGGTCGATAGTTTCTAAAAAAAAAGAATACTTGCTTAGGTATATGTTTTCAGTTAGCTCAGTAAATTATTCCTAGTAGCGTTTTTTAAAATTAACATATTCTTTCCTGGCTTTTAAATGACCGGTGTTGTAAGTTATTTTATAAGCGCCAGTTGCCAGCCAAGTTGTTGCTTTTATACAAACTGTGGGGTTTGAAGCTAGTTATGGGTCCCCGAGACGATCATTTGCGATAGTCAATATTAATGTCGCATTGTTACTTTTCACTTGCCCATCATTTGAAACCTCCAATAGGTACGTCATAATGGACCTTAACTAAGGGGTAGTTAGGGTCCGTTGTTATTTTCTATATACTTTGGATCTTTTATTTACATTAGCATCTATAACACATAAAAAGTGTTTTTATTCCATAAGATTTTTAATAACTTTTATTAGTAGGTAGAGTGCAACTTGTTCAATCCTCCGCGATTCACTTAATAGGGGTTGTTATACCTAATTATGGGGCTTCTAAACGGGCTACATTTTTCTGCATTTTTTTATAGCCGGAAATATATCCTAAATGATGAAGAACAAGATGCCCATCTTGTTCTGGCATACTCAGTCTGAGAAATACAGCTATTGTTCCCGGCTACAAATTGCAGAAAAATGTGGCCCGTTTATACTAAGCCCTTTTAGGTACTCAATCGGCCAGATGCCCCGAGATAATAAAATTAAACTTATCGAAAACGAGCGAGTAGGACCTACGTAGCGCGTTCGCCAGGGCCTTGGGGAACTGCTATACGACGCCGGCAAGAGTGGCCAGCAGGCAGTAAGTAGGTACGCTCGCGTCAACTGGCGCTCCAGTAGGTACAATTTTAGTTTTGAAACACCAAGTCAGATCAAAATAGTAATAGTTGTGCAGTAATAATTTTAGTTATAACTGACGATACGTTTAAAAATAAAGATAGCTTTGTTCTTATACGCTTGCGTGGAGACTGACGGAGGTGCGAAGTTGTAGTTGATTGCGGATCGAAGTTGTATGCGGGGGTGAAAGTAAATAGCAAACAAGTAGTATTTGTCTAAAAAAAATTTAATAAAAAATTAACTCCTACTTAATATTAAATTAAAGCACAAGTACAAATAAAAACTACTTCATTGCACTCTTCACGCGTCCTTATCGCCGCCGCAACCAGTTCGCCACTTTGACGGATGGCGGGGAGTTCTCCAATGGAGTGGCGACAGGGTTATCTCAAGCTCCTAAAACAATGAGAACAGTTTATTAATTACCTACCATACCACGTTCCTCTGCATGATAAGTACGTAAGGTTCAATCCACACAAGTCCTAAGTGTAAAGTTTAAAAAAAAATAAAACTATAGGTAAGTAGGTACTTGGAGAGAAAAGCACTTTTAGTGCACGGTTTTTTATTTTACTATACTGCTATACTTTGTAAACGAGTCCGGTAAAGTGCGTTTGACGAGCACGCATTTATTTAAACTTTAAAATGAAAAATAGAAATGCATCGTTGTTTAATCGACTTCATTCTAAACAGTATTGCCGTCTAATAAGTACTTATAGGTAGGTACATGACGGTGCAGGTCGCGGCGCTTCGCCGGGAAGATCGTGTGAACGTCAACCGCGCGGTCATGTGAAGTTAGCCTACCTACCTACCTACTTTGTGTTTGACATAATACTTTGTCGTCATCAAACCCTCAAACCCCAACTGTAATAATTTGTAACAAAGTGAAAATAGGCACTAAAAGCGTTAACAAAATACATACCAATGGAGTTTCGGTACTCGCGAATCCGTTAATAACTACACTGCCCATTATCTCAATAATTCTCTCAGTTGCGCTGAGCGTCGGCCCTGCAGGTCCCCCCTTATTCCCTTATTTAGCGGGCCTTCGTTTTGATCTGGAAAACGTGGATCAAATTATATCTTGGCATGATAATGAACATGGGATCAAAACAAAACAGTTGTATATACTTACCTACATGCTGCCACTCCGATAGGTTCCTGCTGCAGCCCATATCATTTAGCTCACTAGCCAAAATTGGACCACTAGTGGTTCTCTTGCATTACCTGAAATCGACATAAGTATTTAATAGCCTGACTCTGACTGAACCGAAGAAAATGAAGTAAATAAAGTACTTTCTTGTAAATAAAATTTAAGGCGCTTAAATAACAAGGTTGAGTATATAATAATTCATTGCTTGTCTTACCTCTCGCCATGTGTATATTTGCGTAATGTTTTTCAACTAGCCAGTAAAGTTTTGCTGGCGTTTATTAGATCCACTTCTATTATTCATGTTCATATTATTGTTCATAGCTGTGTTCTCGGCTCTCGCAAACAAATCTTTTTTTTTTACTTTTCCGCCAGAAAAGACTCCTGCCGCCAATGTTGCTAGATATTTTAATTGAACGAAGAATTTATTTTTGAGTTTTATTTTACGTAAACATCACATAACTTAATGTAAAATAAATCTTAAATTCAACTTGCACGGAAAACAGTTTTTTTGTTACTTCAATATTTTAGTTTGATGAGAACCAACCATAGACGACAGAGTAGTCACGAAATTTAGAGCTGTCATTTGAGACGTCAGATAAGTTTTAAATTTAAGTGGATTCAATTTAGGCGTATTTCCGAATACCAATTGGCGCGTAACTTAAAATGACATAACCTAAATTTACAGATTCCTAACTTAAATTTAAATTTAGAGGCCAGTGTTCCGAATTGGATCCATATTATCCGTATTTTTTGGCCGATTTTAATTTTAATTTTACTTTTTGCCATGTCTTTTACGGTATTTTCATATTTTGTTATGAAATGCATGTCCTTTCCAACCACGTCTCTACAACGGTAGGTACCTGGGGCGGCCGACCGGTCGCCGGCCACTTGGACATCCTACGTAGGCCCTTTTAACTGCCCTCTCAGCCTGCATTCTCTCCAGGTGCTCAGGCCAACGGAGTCTTGCTGACTTTGTCTCCCCAATAAGGTTAGGCTCAGACACCGGGTCCAGGAGGACCTGAATAAAAAAGGAACTGGAAGAGCTGGAGCTCTTGGTTCTTTCTTAAAACTGGAAAGGACTTGCGCGCCCTACACGCTGAGAACTGGGAGGAGATCGCACAAGACAGGGCGCGTTGGCGCCAACTCGTATCGGAGGCCAAGATCCACTTCGGGTCGCCGAGCCCGCGGAATAAGTAAGTTATTAATACCTACCTAGGTGGTTATGTGCATTAATATATTATCGTGTGATGCAGTAACGCGTTCAAGGAGACGATACATTTTTTTTATTAAACCTTAAGGGCGGCCGCACATTGGGCCACTAGTGGCCGCCACAGCGTAGCCTCTAGTGGCCGCCACAAGCTGCGGACGAGTTTTTTCATACATTTTGTATAGTATCAGCGCACACCGAGCGTTCGAGTGGCCGTCTGCGCGACAAGCTGCGGTAGTCGCCCGCGCTCGCTACTAGTGGCCGCGTTTTGTCACTCGCTTCGCGCGTACACTCGGCCACAGTCGCCGGCTTCTCCAATCTATACTAATATTATAAATGCGAATCTGTCTGTCTGTCGGTCTGTTACCTTTTCACGCTTAAACCGCTGAACCGATTTAGATGAAATTTGGTATGGAGATAGTTTGAGTCCCGGGAAAGGACATAGGATACTTTTTATTCCGGAAAATTGGAGTTCCCGAGGGAGCAGCGATAAACGACTTCTACGCGAGCAAAAGCTTTTATGATATATAATATTAAATGTGAGGTTATATTGCCATTTTTGATGCTTTGGAAGCGTTTTCAGCAGGCTGAAACATCGTTTCAGTCCGTTTCAGAAATAGCTCTATCACATACCAGTTTATCAAAATTTCAACCAAGTTGTCATTGTTTTCAGGCACCTGAAAAATGTTTTCAGTCCGTTTCAGAAGTAGCTCTATCACATAGGGCCGTTCAAGTATTACGTAAGCATTTTGGGGGGGTGGGGGGGTCTTTGTTTTGCTTATTTTGGATGACATGGGGGGTAGGGGAGTCTAGATGATGATTACGTCATCGGTAGTTATTTACTTTTTTACACGAATGGCAACCCTCACATTGTCTATGCTTGAAAACGAAACGCATTTTCGGGGATTCCCGCAAATAATGCATACGTTTAGTGCATTATAATTATAATATTAAAAAAATACATTTATAATTGAAAAATGTTTACGTAAGCATGGGGGGAGGGGGTAAGAGCTTTACTTACTTTTGCTGACAAGGGGGATGTGGGGGTAAATAATTGTAATAAATTTGCTTACGTAATATTTGAACGGCCCCATACCAGATTATCAAAATTTCGACCAAGTTGCCGTTGTTTACAGGCGCCTGAAACATGTTCTCAGACCGTTTCAAAGGTAGCTCTATCACATACCAGATTATCAAAATTTCAACCAAGTTGCCGTTATTTTCAGGCGCCTGAAACATGTTTTCAGTCCGTTTCAGAAGTAGCTCTACCACATACCAGTTTATCAAAATTACGACCAAGTTGCCGTTGTTTTCAGGCGCCTGAAAAATGTTTTTAGGCCGTTTCAGGCCACCCTCTACCAGATTACGCCATAACTAGAAAACCCGTTTTCAGGCGTTTTCAGGACCCCTTATGGACATTTGAAGTACATTTGAGAATATGATGAAATTTCCAGAAAGAGTGAAAGAGATAGCATGATTAGAAAGAGATAGCAATACTGAGAACCTTCCAGAATCGTTGCGATCAAAAACGAAACAGACAGCTATAGAACATTCCTTATTAATTATCAGTTTAATTGTGTATTTCTATTAGTTACCTACACCCACGTACGTTACAAAGCTTTTTACCCGGGAAAATTTTACAAATTCCTGTGGGATACACGATAAACGACTTCTATGCAGACGGAGTCGAGGGCAAAAGCTAGTAAACAATAGCCAATAGTGGCAGCCACTAGTGGCTACCACTCAGCCACCGGTGGCCGCGATTGGTGGCTGCGTCTAGTGGCTTAGCCGAGCCACTAGTGGTCGCGTTTAGTGGCGGCCACTAGTGGCCCAATGTGCGGCCGCCCTAAGCGCTCAATTAAGAAAAATAGTGCGCTTTTTGAAGTCCTACTGAAGCAGTCTCATTGAACACCGTCCTAAAATTTGTTTTTTTAGTGTTCTGTGGTGTCTCTGGTGTGTAGAACCACAGAATAAGTACCTGCATAGAAACCGGACTATAAGAAACAGAAAAATACTTTAAATACCTATAACTTTAAGCTGCAAAATTTTTTTTAATCTTCAGATAACACTTTCTGTCAGATAAATTTTAGCTCTCTTCTCTTCTTTTATATGACAAAAAGCTGCTGTAAAAAAATATTTTAGGACAAGTTTTTATTGACATCTGTATTTTCAACGAAAGAATACCTATAAAGACATCTCTTTCTAAATTGTTATGAATGCTATAAATAGAAAAAGGTCAAATATACGTCTTTTGCTGTTTCTTATTGTCCGGTTTCTAAGCAGGTACTTATTCCGTGTGTAGAACGCTAACTATGTCATATTTTAAGTTTTTTATATCTGTGGTTTCACTAAATGAGGAACTTTACACCAGGGAGCAAAATCGTTTTTGCTCCCTGTCGGCAGGGCAGAAATGAAAAATTAAAAAATATATATTAAGAGGGAGCAAAACTCGCTTTTGCTCCTTCTAAACGGGCTACAAAAGCCTTTTTTTCGAATAGGAGAAGTGAAAAAATAATCAATTATGCGCACACCGTAGGTAAGTAGGTAAAATAATAATTTTTCATATTAAAATGTTATTTCCCTTCCTTTCAGAACAGCGGTGAATTTCTCTAATAGGCATTTCGTACAAATTCCTAACCTCCCCATATTATTCCCTCTTATGGGTTGATTTTCACGAAACCTCTTCTTTGAGGGTTAAGAAATCCCTTCTTAATAAATTGCTTTGTCACAAAAGAAAGACGGTCCAATTTCAAGTGACACAGCGGCAAAGATTGCGGGTCTGGCGAATATGTATCATATTTTTAATTTCTATTCACGTCCTTTAAAATGAGAGGTTTTTGGGGTATTTTAATTATCCAAAACGCAAATTGAGCTATTGACACAAATTAATAAAAATATACTAACACCAGCCAGGTTGCCCGGACAAGATGCATAATGCTGGATGTTAGCGATTTTCGAAAACTGACATACCTACCTATACGCAGCCAACGCAAAAGGTTGTTAGCTTGCGTCAATTGATTTGCAGTTGTGTGCAGGTTTCCTCACAATGTTTTCCTTCACCGCAAAGCTCATGGTAAATTTACAAATTATATATTTCGTACATAAATTCCGAAAAACTTAAAGATGCGAGCCCGGGTTCGAACCCACGACCCTCTGCTTAAGAGTCGGCAGGTCAAACCATTAGGCTACCATGGCATTTTTCATGGATGGGTGTCATCCCTAAATATTATGGTGTAAATAAACATCAAGCGGATAATCATAAAGGTCCTCATATCCGGACCGCAACTAAATCTTTCCACAAAAATAAACGAGCCCGTAATTCAATTTCCAAAATACAACTCTCGCAGTGACGGATACGCAGTTTCTCGGCCATGTTTATTTGGGTCAAGTCTCTATCGACATGAGAAAAAGTTTTGGTCGACAATTCAGGCCCCGACGTAACTTCGGCAAATATTGACACTTTCAAAGGGACCTAAACTACATCATCATCAGTCAACTTCTCCAACTAACTGAAAGTAACCGTAAAAGATACGTACAGCAAGTTTTTTTTTATATTATTATCCGGCCGGAATCAGAACAGGAATGGATTGTACCGTTCGTACAGCCGTACTAAGTTAATAACTTACCTATACCTCTGACCATTTCGATAATCATATTTGAGCCATTTGTTGATTAAAACTTTATCGTCAGTCTTATAAAAAAATGTAAGTAAACTTATTCGACATACTTACTTGTCTTTTTTGGCATTCATTATTTTAATAATAGGAAATTGCTGTTAAATAATGAAAGGACGGTGCCAAAAAGTAGTTTTAAATGATGTTGAATATTTTAAGATAAAAGCTTAAAAAATCTACATATTTTTTGTATAATGCATCATCAAACAATTTATTTAAATAATAGGTATAATTTGATCACGTTACTTTTTGCACTGCATAAAGCCGTCACAACTGAAATAAACCGGTCAAGTGCGAGTCGGACTCGCGCACCGCGGGTTCAGTATTTAAGTGCGTACTTAAAATATATACCTTTTTAACCCCCGACGCAAAAAGAGAGGTGTTATAAATTTGACATGTGTATCTGTGTATCTGTATGTGGCATGTGGATGAACCGATTTTGAATTCGTTTTTTTTTTGTTAGAAAGGTAACTTAATCTAGAGTGTTCTTAGCTTAATAATAATAATAACAATCCAGCCTATTTACGTCCCACTGCTGGGCACAGGCCTCCACTCACAATGAGAGGGTTTGGGCTATAGTTCCCACGCGGGCCCAGTGCGGATTGGGAACTTCGCATACACCGTCAAATTGCTCTGCAGGTGTGTGCAGGTTTCCTCACGATGTCTTCCTTCACCGAAAAGCTCATGGTAAACTTACAAATTATATTTCGCACATAAGAATATACAGTTCGACTGTATATTCGTGCTCGGAGCCCGTTTATGTCTTTGTCGGACCTGACGACGCTTGAATCAAAATATTACTAGGTACTGACTAAGCTTTAAGAGTCATATTATTTATTTACTTTTTAGTGTTTTATTTTTGTGCCGGGGATATTTTAAATTTTTAATTGAATTTTTTTTATATACCTATGTGCTTTGATTCGTATGCAACAAGGTCTTTTTTAAGTTGTCTAAATTTAACACAAATTTTCAAAGCTTTTTTGGCAATTCCTCGAAAACTATAAATTTTGAACACTTAAAATGCTGAAACTAGAGTTATAATGGCTGTATAAGCTCTTATACAGATTTTACTTGTGTATTGTACAGACGAGTTCAACAATATATAACACATCACAATCTCAGCGTAACTGAATGAGGTACTTGGACTTACCTACAAAATTAAATACATGTAAGTAGCTAAAGTGGTAAAACCAACACTCACAATGATATCGATGTTCGAAAACTATCGAAATAGGATTGACCAATCAATTTGTCACGTCGGCCGCCAATGTCCATTCCATACATTTTTTTAACGTATCGTAAACGGTAACGTTCACCGGATACAACTTGACTAACTCACCTTCGACTGCTACGACGACAATGACGTAGAACTCTTCGACGAATTCTCAGCATCCCTGTTAAATTAAGTAATTCTCCGCCATTGATATTATTTTCCACCAAAGGCACACTATATAATAATGGCCAACGCGAAGCAAGAAAATACAAACCATAACATTTGTTTAATAAGTTATTTTATACAAAAACGTAAAAATACATTGATTTTATTTGCAATATTATTTCAAGACGGGACGAATACAAATGAAATAGAAGTTGTTTTTCACGTTTTCCTCATAGCTTTTATCTGTAATGTTCGGCCTATGACAAAAGATAAGGATATCATTGAATTACCAGTTCACATAAAATGCGGAGGACGGCGAAAGACGAACTAATCGAACGCGAGAGGTACAGAAAACCATGAGGTTTATCAGTATCTCGCCGTGCCGTATTTTGGCGGATTTTGGTGCTCTACCCTATTACCTATCACCTTCATAAAGAAAAGGCGGGTTCGGAAAAACATTATCCTATCCTTGTACACTGTTTACCTTGTAGGCGCAGAGAATAAGAAAAACCTGGACATAATTCTATAACTGTAATTTTCTTTTTCTATGATATAAAGTATTGTTAGTTATAGTTAAAATAAAAATAATTAAACATTTTAAGTCTCCGCGTCAATGTAAAAAAAACAATAAACTAAGTTTTAAACACATTTTGATTTCATAAGTACAGCATAATAGTTAACTTTGTAAAAGTACCTCTATTATGTTATGACACCTGCATTCCAGTTAAAGAAATCAAAATTAAACTAATTAATCAATCGGGACTATCATTAATAAAGAAGATTCAGTAAGTTACACATTTTCTGGCTTATCTTACCAGAAATTATAGATAACTGTAATTCGACAATTTATTCTGAATAGTATATTATGTGTGTTGATAAATTATTAAAAATTAAACAGATTCTCTTTGCGGATCTCCAAAGTCTAAAATATTGGTAATTTTTGGAAAACCAAAATATTATGTATTTTGGTTACTTGGTTGGCTACTTCCAAAGTGTTTAATTTATGCCGTCAACATATTATTAGTACTGTAAGAAACAAATTAAACAAAACATATCCACGATTATTAATTAATTGATATGTTTCCTTATTTACGTTTTAATACGAACGTTATTTATTGCAGGATAAGGTCTTCATTTCTTAGTGCCTCAACTCCCGACCGTGCTATCGCGAGTCGCAAGCGATTCTCGTCTAGTAGTCGGGCAATTCTTTGAGCGTTTCAACCGCCCTGATTCCCGTGGCCGCATTAATGTCTAAATTCCTGTAGCTTTGGATGCTATTTTCGGTTATCTTGTAGAGTGTCCTGACTTCTACAAAGTTTAACTGAAAATGCTTCCATAGCTACAGGAATTTAGACATTAATGCGGGCACGGGAATCAGGGCGGTTGAAACGCTCGAAGAAT
Organism: Tortrix viridana; assembly: GCA_963241965.1. Taxonomy (NCBI): domain Eukaryota; kingdom Metazoa; phylum Arthropoda; class Insecta; order Lepidoptera; family Tortricidae; genus Tortrix; species Tortrix viridana. The sequence continues at coordinate 52,756,995 of OY725171.1, read as the reverse complement.
GGCCCAGTCATCTCGTGCTTTCATTTATTATACTCGTAAGCTTATAGTCAATGATTATCAAACTTTTAAAAACACGTGGGGTGCACCACGGTTCGGCTAGGGCGGCGGAGATGTATTGACATATTGTGTTCATTAGATCGATAATAACTAAATTGTTCAGGATGAGATAAATTATTGTCGTGAAATCGAGCTGCGTCCTCATGTGAGGATTCATACTATACAACGCAATGGAACGCGAACGCGCACGTGCACGTCTACGCAACGCATCTGGTGTGGCCCAGGCATTAGGCTATGTCAAAAAGTTATCAGATGTCGACTCGGTACTGTTATATATTGGCTTCCAAAAATCTAACTTGACCGAGTGGACGGAGCTCCGCCGTGCGGAGCTCCTATTCCTGGGTTGTTTTGGCCCTCCGGGCCTGATATAAAAACGAACCTAACCTAACCTACCTACGTATTGGGAAACTTTGCGATCTGAGACATAATCGGGAACGGACATACTTACTGGGAACTAATATATTAACTACTGGGTGTTTTTTTATTCGTCTAAAAATTTTTGGGGGTTAAATCAGTAAGTCATACTGACCAACTTTCACTATGGGACCAACCCCGAAATCGCGAAAAAAAATTTGACCATCCCATACATTTTGGCTAGTCAGCTGACGATGTTTTGTATGGGAGGGTCAAACTTTTTTTCGCGATTTCGGCGTTGGTTCCATAGTAAAAGTTGGTCCGTATGACTTTCTGATTTAACCCCCAAAATTTTTTAGACGAATAAAAAAACACCCAGTATTATATTTTCTAATTTTATGTATTTTGAACGTATACATTCTAAACATATGCATTGTAAACGTATGCATTTTTTCCAATATTACTATGAACCATCATGTACTTTAACTATTATGTATTTTGACCATTATGCATTTCAAGCTTATGCGTTCAAAACTTATGTTAAATAACTTTATATATTTTGATACATTATATCACATGATTTTCGGCATTTCAACTTTATAGTTTCCAACCTATCTATATGTGTTTTAAATTTATACATTATAATAAGTACCCCTATAGAAGTTATAGTAGTTCTCACGACCCCGCCGCCCGCTTAGTATTCATGCTAAAACATGGTAAAAATGCGTCTGGCGAAAAAAAAGATTACACATTAAAACGTGTGACAAAAATAAATCAGTGGAAATATATTCTACGGGTAAAGCATACGCATGTGAATAAAACAGATTGGTGAAAAATTGCATTGGTAAAGATGCGTGTAGCAAAAAAAACGAGTAGAAAAAATGCGTGTGACGAAATTATCTGTTGGTAGAAGTTCCGTATAGAAAATAAAGAAAATGGGGAAAAACGCGAATGGAACTAAAAATAATGGAGAAAGAAAATTTTGGGGAATTCATCTATACAGTCCAAAAATCGCCCCCCGTCCGCCGTATCTCGCTCGCCGCTGGCTGGCGCCCCGCTCTCTCCCCGCCCCGCACCCACCGCATGCATCCCGCTCCACGACAAGTTCGCGCGTATTTTTAATTAAATTTTCAATTTCTTAAGCGTGACATTAACTTGTTTAATTTTGATGAAAACATGATTATAGTACACAAAAACCTATTAATAAACAAAAATTTCACAGTTACGATTTTAGCTACTGAGTAATTCATTATTATTAAAACGTTAAAAATAAATGTTTAATTTTTGTCTTAAATGTCTTATAAGACGCAATATAGTTTAAATAGATACAATCATCATACTTACCATTTTTGCTTATCTAGATATTGAGATCAGATGAAAACTGTGAAAAAAAACATACATGCAGATTTGGTTTCAGTTTAATTTTGCTATTAAGTGATCGCATTCGAATGCACCTCAAAATTATACTAACAAGGTATTTTGTTATCTATTTTGCTTTTAGCTAAATATTAGGTAGTTTACAATATCTCATGATTTTTATAATATACGGTTACGACCGCGGATTTTTTAATGAATATAGCTAATTAATATTTGATACTTAACATTAATATCCGATAAAATAATAAAAACAACGGGTTTTTGAATTATGTCCAGGTTAAGCTAATTTGATGCGACTATTAGGCACGAGTAACGATCTAAATAATCTGCCTTTACTACCTAACTTTGACATTAAAGGATGTCACAATATTTTTCCTTTCTTTCATTTAGTCTCAGGATGTTTAAAAACATGTTTAAGAATAACAAAATTTATGAATAGATAAGTCTGAGATAAAGTAAAAACTTTTATTAAAATACCAATTTATTGCAAATTGGCTACCAGGTTGCCTTTTGTGGTCGTGTTTATCGATGTGAATAGGCGTGGGTAAAACATTCGTCACTTTCTGACCAGTATGTAAGTGCGAGGGTGACGGATGTATTATCCACTTTTATCTATCGTGATAATGGCGAACATAATAAGAAGGCTGGAGGCTACCGAAGCCGATATCCGATTCATCGGTATTCCGTCGCTCTGTAGGAAAAATAAACTTGTCGCCAACTCTTTTCAAAGAGTTTTTTAAGCGTCGCCATGAATAGCATCTGCTACTTGAAATTCAAAGTACCAATGCCTACTTGTTGAATCAATTTATCTACCTGTACAGCAATTTCAAACTGAAGCGACGTTCGCTTCGGAAGTTACAAGACTGACCGGCTGCGAAACTGCGAGATCATGGAAAATAAACCAAGACGTCGAGCGCGCGGCTTACGTTTGATGGCCTCGTATTTATGGCCGGCTCCGTTGTTATTGACTACCCATTTGATTTGTTAGTCTGTGATGGGAAATGCGACGTTTCCGAACCTCCCAAGCATCCATTCGTAAGTATTGGATTTAATAAATCCGATTTGTGGTAATGCCGGTTGGTATTACCACTAATCGCATTTATTTATTAAGACTACGGGCTTTAGCAGGGGTGCGTTTCAAAATCATGCATATCCAAGGCCCTAATCGCACTTTTTAAATCCACATTATTGCGGTGTGCGGGGTTGAGGGGAGTATAGGAAAGAAACAACCAAGTGTTACGACGAGTGCTTTATAACTGAGCGCCTATACTAGAAGGCAATGCTGTCCCTATTCTATGTTACATGTGTATACTTATTACTTATCACACCTCATTATTGTCACCTTTTTAACCGACTTCAAAAAAGGAGGTTCTAAATTCGACATTTTGTATGTTTTGTGTGTTGTTGTAATTGTGTACCGATTTAATGAATAATTTTTTTGTTTGAAAGGGTGGTCCCATTGTTACCAAGTCAGAATCTAATGATGGAATTTATGAGGAACCGAGGGGACTCCTCAAAAGTTATAGGCACATACAGCGTTTTTGGTATTTCCTATAAGACCTAAAGAATTTGCATTTTAAAAGCACCTTTTGGTAAGAGGAACTGATGATGAAGACCAGAGATCACCACCGGAACTCCTTAGTTGTAAGTGATTGACGCCAGCAATGAGATTTCTTTATTAAGAATATGAAGCTACTATGAACTGATATTAAAGTACCGAGAAGAGAACTCCTCAATGACTAACGGCCCTGCATCTTACGTTACGTGTAATGAGAAATTGGTATTAGGCTATTGTTTCCTAATGTGATGTTTACGTGCTTTACTTTCTCACCTAAAAAGCGAAAAAATAAAATTAACAAAAAATAAAGTCGTCTTCAAAAACCCACTGAAAAGGGTTAATTATAGACCGGACTCCTAGGAGTCCTGGAATTGCCTGGCAAGAATCATGCGCCTTTGCTATTGTGTTGTTGACACCGGCTTGGATATACCTATATTTCACGTACCTACCTACCTATTAGGCACTAAATAAGCAATTCCAGAACTCCTAGGAGGCCGGTTTTTATTTAGCCCTTTTCTGTGGGTTTTTGAAGACGGTTTTTATTGTTTGTTAATTTTTTTTTGGCTAACGTTATGGTAGCTCCCATTTACTTGACAGTAAAAGTGGCCGTACCGTTAAAAACAATGTTTAAAAAGCAATTATAGGCCCCAAACCGATCATCCCAACACCCTGTAGCAAAGTTCGTTCCCTGCTGCTCAACCGTACCAAGAGAGAGAGACAATGAATACTGGGTGAGTCACGGTAAATGCTGGCAGGCGAGAGAAGCTCTGCCCACCATCAACAGTCGACTCTCCAAGGCACTCCTCCGTCTTAGCAAATCTCGACTGAGGACGGTAACTAGTGTCTTAACTGGTCATGGACCATTTAACAATCTTTTTAATTTAGGTGTTACAGACAGTCCTCTGTGCATGGAGACAGAAAAAACAGCCACCCGCGTCATACTACACTGCACCGAGGTGGCGCACTTCAGGGCTAAATACCTCGGTCCGATGAGGTGTCTCCCCGAGGTAACCATCGATATCAAAGGTCGGGTGGGCTGCCTCGAGGAGTTGGAGTCATATTCAATGTAAATAAGCAAACTAAAAAGGTTTACGACGCGGTTGGCCTAGTTGGTAGTGACCCTGCCAACGAAGCTAGCGGTCCCGGGTTCGAACCCCGGTATGGGCAAATACGAGTATTTGTGTGATGAGCGCGAGTATTTGTTCCTGAGTCATGGATGTTTTCTATATATTTAAGTATGTATTTATCTATATAAGTATGTATATCGTTGCCTAGTACCCATAGTACAAGCCTAGAGCTTAGTTCGGGACTAGGTAAATTTGTGTGAGATTGTCCCCTGATATTTATTTATTTATTAATCAAAAATACTATCAAAATATTTTTGATTAATAAATAAATAAAATAAAATAAATACATGTTAGTATTAGTTTATTTACGAACTATAAATAGGTAATAAGCCCTAGTGCGCTTGAGGCATGGTCCCTAAAATGCTGGCCGCGTTCACAGCCAAACTGAGTCGCTGCGCAAAGAATGAGCCCGTTCCGATATCACCTCACACTAAAATAAGTCTTTCCGAAACCTCTTTTATGAACATCTTGGTGTCGGAAGGAAGACCACGGGCCCAATATCTCTCTTTAGTTGGCTCTCGTTTTTTGAGTCAGACTTATTATTATTGTACCTGCCTCAACCATAAATGCCATTCAAATAACTTTCACCTGCCTGGCACTGTCTCATCGGATGCTTCAGAATAGTGGCCTTTTGGCGTTAAGAAACGTCAAAACAATTTTTCACTTCTCATGCTCTAAAATGACTTAATAGTCATGTATAAAGTAAAGTGATACATTTAGTCCCTAGGGATTAAAGTACTTTTTCTTTTTAATTTCTTTATAAAAGCCTTATAAAACCACAAACAGCCAGATTCATGTTGCCGTTTGATGATGTTGCCCGTATGTTGCCCTTGTAAGTTGGACTGCGCGGTGGAGAGCGAACTGGGCACACAACCTGAAGCGGTGGACCGCTTCAGTCTTCGTTTCGGAAATGTTGTCTATGGACTATTTGTTACGTTCTAACCCCAAAATCAACATTTTTGTTGTCTTTTTCTGCATAACAGTGACGGGTTGAGAGTAAAAAAGAAAGCTGTATTAAGTTGTAATTTTTACGTGTCTGTCTTAAAACTATTAGGTATTTAATTAAATTTAATTAATATAAGATTTATTTTCTCTCAATCGAAGTGAAAAACAGAGTGATTTTACTCGAGACTAAAAAGTCATAATGACGCTCGAACTTCATCCATCCTCGCTTAGCTCAGGTGGAGAAACATATCGTGTCATAATGGCTTACTTTAGTCCCTTGTTGGGCTATCTATTATTAGACGCTAACCACCGAGATATTTTTACAGTTCTCATTGGGTTATTCAAATTTAGTTTGCAATGCAAATGCAGCCACAAACTTGGCTACAGTGATGCGAAGTTTGCATTCCCTGCGGGCTTAACATGCATGGACGAGATAACATTTTACTGGTGCCAGAGAAATTAATACATCTATTCCATGTTCTAACGTAAGACTTTACGCTTAAGGTTTAAAATAAAAGAGCCTCGTCCTGACTTTTATTACCTTTATTACTAAGATGCAATTCGAACTTAAAGGTATAGTAATGTCTGCTTTTGACAACCGGAAATTGGACTATTTCTACAACATATTTCTTTTTTTTCCGTGCAAGCTATGATTTGCAAGGAACATATACGCATATCCACTTTAACCACTAGAGTGGAATAGTAGATTGTGTAACAAGGGAGCAAAATGCAATATTTCATCGAGGGTTAGCGTGTTGAATCCCGAACGAAGTGATGGATCCCAGAATAGAAGATTCAAACCGCCACGCCCGAGATAGAAATAATTTTGCTACCGTGTAATACACTCTTCTTTTCACTTCTCCTATGAGAAAAACTATTCATCCAATAAGTAAGTAAAAGACAATAAATCATTCCAATCATACATTTAATTTAAAAAAAAAACAAATAATTACATAAAAATAAACAAAAAGTATATTGATACCATATTTAAAAACAATGTAGGTATACATAAATACATCGTGTGATGCAGTAACGCGTTCAAGGAGACAATACATTTTATTAAACCTTCAGCGCTCAATGAATAAAAATAGCGCGCTTTTTGAACTCCTAATGAAGCAGTCACCTTGAACACCGTTCTAAAATTAGTTTTTTTTTTTTAAGTGTTCTGTGGTGTCTCCGGTGTATAGTACCACAGAATAAGTACCTGAATAGAAACCGGACTATAAGAAACAGCAAATGAATTCATTCATATGACGAAAAGCTGCTGTCAACATTTTTATTATAGGACAAGTTTTTATATACAACTGTAATTTTTTCACTGTTATTGTCAAATTATCAAGACCAAAAAAATTATAAATTGAGAAGTTACTTATTTTTATGAACATTGGAACATTGCAAGTTAAATGAAAGCTCGTAAAAAAGGCAAAGTGATAACTTTTACTGCCAGATGCTTTTATTTGGGAATTAGAAAAATCAGCCCTTAAATCATTAGAACAAATACAACTGCGAAATTGAATCGATATCGATATTATTATCGACTCATCAACAACGCTGGCGTTGACAGATCCTTGTGACAACACGAAGGCAAACGAAATAATACCTATAAGGACATCTCTTTCTAAATTGTTATGAATGCTATAAATAGAAAAAGGTCAAATATGCATACATCTTTTGCTGTTTCTTATTGTCCGGTTTCTAAGCAGGTACTTATTCTGTGTGTAGAACGCATAAATGTCATACTACTCTGTTAAGAAAGTACCGGGAAAAGATCAATAATACACAAACTGTTTGTTAATCATCCAAATTTATTTTATCACCTTCAAAGTATGCTCCTTCAGAAACGATACACTTACGCCAACGAATAATCCAATCATCAAAACATTTTTTAAACGCTGTTTCCGGAATTGAATTCAGTTCTCGGCGCGAATTCTCCTTTATGTCTTCTACCGATTGAAAACGGGTGCCACGAAGTGGTAATTTGAGTTTAGGAAAAAGAAAGAAGTCGGCAGGAGCCATATCTGGTGAATATGGTGGTTGCTCGATGGTATTTGTTGAGTGTTTGGTCAAAAATTCTTTCACAATGATGGCCTTGTGCGAAGGCGCATTATCGTGGTGCAAAATCCAAGAATTTTCATTCCACAAATCTGGCCTTTTTCGTCGAATTTGCTCTCTTAAATGCCGCATAACGCTCAAATAATATTCTTTATTTACCGTTTGACCTTCCGGCAAGAATTCCGAGTGCACAACACCGCGATAGTCAAAGAAAACAGTCAACATGACTTTGACTTTTGATCGACTTTGGCGTGGTTTCTTCGGTTTCGGTTCAGTTGGAAGGCGCCACTCCGAAGCTTGTTGACTAGTTTGCATGTCAAACTCGTAAACCCACGTCTCGTCACCAGTAACAATGCGTTTCATGAATGTTGGGTCGGAATTGACTCGTTCTAGCATGTCCTCAGCGACTCTCATGCGATTGAGTTTTTGGAGAAAATTCAGGTCTTTTGGGACTAGCCGAGCGGTAACATGTTTCATACCCAAATGATTAGTTAAAATAGTACGGATCGACTCGTGAGATACAGAAAGTTCGGCGGCTATCTCTCTCAAAGTTGAATGAGGATTTTCAGTCACTATTTCCTTCACTTTTGCGATGTTAACTTCAGTTGCAGACGTTGATGGCCTACCAGAGCGAGGCAAATCTTCCATCACATCTCGACCGCTTTTGAACGCTTTGTACCACTCATAAACACGTGTTTTTGATAAAGTCGAATCACCGTAAGCCTTCTGTAACATTTTCAGTGACTCCGAACACGAAATTCCATTGGCGATGCAAAATTTAAGACAAACTCTTTGTTCAATGTTTTTGTCCATTATGAAATTCGCAATACACACTAGATATGATATAACTAAAAACAGCACTGTATTTAATATAAATAACAGATGCAACTCAAACTCCGCGCCAAAATAGAAAACAGTTGTGCCAATCTAACAACAACAAAAAAAACAAAAATTTGAATTTGGAACCATAAACAAATCATCCATTCCCGATACTTTGTTGACTGAATGTATTTTAAGTTTTCTTATATCTATGGTTTCACTAAATAAGGGACTTTACAATGGCTTAAAGGACTTAGCATCCAGGCCATAATCATCACTTGACAGCAGGGAGCAAAATTGATTTTGCTCCCTGTCGGCAGGGCAGAAATGAAAAATTAAAAAATATAAATTAAGAGGGAGCAAAAACGAGTTTTGCTCCCTCTAAACAGGCTACAAAAGCCTTTTTTCGAATAGGAGATGTGAAAAATGAATTTATTTACGTTACACGTCCGTGTTTGGGTCACCGACTTACATAATAATGTGAATCAACTTTCAACTCAATCGGTCCAGTAGTTTCGGAGCAAATTGGCGGTGACAGACGGACAGACAGACACACGAGTGATCCTATAAGGGTTCCGTTTTTTCCTCTTGAGGTACGGAACCTTAATAACACGTTACCGTTCCGTCTGTCAAAGCAACTTCATAAATATTATCTATACGGATGTTTGTAATAGTTAGGAATCTTTTACAGTCAACGCTTCCGGGCTTAATGAAATCAAACCGATTTGTCGACGCGCGTTCCCTATCTTCGATTTCACTCGTCAACATTGTTGTTGCCACTATGGAACTAGTTCGATGTAATTTGTCCCCGGTGAAGTCGTGTCGCTCAATTCAAGATTTAAAAGCTCAATTGAAAAGGCAAAATTTAGTACGTACATGCGTCTTTTTATTTAAGTATAATCTAATGGATTATAACTTGCGTCTTTTCTTTTACGAAACTGTTTAAAATTTGATCGTCTTTTTAATTATGATCAGCCACATATTTTGGAAAATCATATTTTTAATTACGTTTTTGTAACAAGTTTAGTGTACCTACTAACGCCCATTTCGCTTATGCTAACTTTAATTCTAACCTACCTAAAAAAAACGAAAAATAGCAGTATAAATAAAATAACTAATTTTTGACAAAAGTGTTATGTATGCGCCCTTTTCACTATCGACGGCAGTATGCATATACCTTTGTAATGCGCGCAAACAAATAACTATGTTGAAAACTTAACGTTCAATAGGTTACACGCCCGCTCCCACAACTCTGATTGAAAAAACTTTCCGTATAACTTCTACCATCGATAGGGACTCACTTACATTAATGATTCCGCATTCAAGTTCGCTCAATTAAGATGCAGATAAGAAGCGGCAATGACTCGCTCTGTCAGTCGGGGGTAGGTGCAAGTCTCAGCAATGGTAGCGAGCCAAACTATGACTGACTTTTGTAACAAACTCATGCTACTCGTAACAAAGCAAAACGCTGAGTGTGACCGGAAACGTGAGGATCCAAAATACAAAGACACCGATCCATGCGAATTGCAAACCTGAGCCTCCGGGCAACGGGTCTACTACAGACCTTTAAAGTTTTTTGTAAATTTCTCGAAAACTAGTCAAATCAAGTTTTCATTTACGTGATTTGAGAATTTTAAATCTGGTAAATTTTTGAAAGAATGTTGTCCTTGTCTATTGATATCAGGAATCTGCAAAGTACAGAAAATACGGGATTTGGGAACAGTATCTTCATCGACAACCGAAGGCCAGGAAAACATATTGTTAGCCTTAGTAGAAGTATTCGTTAAAAACAATACTGTATAGGTGGTGTTTCTCTGATTTTTCCTATATATGCATATACTTGAGTTGAGATTTTATTCGATATTTACCACTACCCAATCACCAACGTTTTGATTTGGTGAATGGAGTGGTTCATTTATGATGTTTTCTTTGTCATCATCCTTTTGTAAGCTCTCACCTCGGTCGTATTCAATATCATCTGCACAATTATCTAGATTTTCACTATTTGACGTCATTTCTGTTTTTGCAAATTCATCTTTTGAAATGTCCTGCTTAGCCGTCACGGTTTCAGATTAATTTTTTTGAATTCTTCTTGGCTGGGTTGATAAAACGCTTTTGACTTGTTAAGATTAAATTTATAATTTTGTCAAATAAATTTAACGGTCGATAAAATTGAAACTTTTTCGGGTACGGCTATCTCATTTACGATTGTTTGTGGCGAAGCTGTGTTGCTTGTATTTAAAAATGGTTGTTCATCAATTTGGCTGAGTAGTACAGCATTGTCATTATTGCTGATATTGTTCTGGATTGTTGGAGAGTCCAAGTTTAGGTCGTATAAGTTATCATTGAGTACGGGTTCAACTACAGGTTCTTTATACAGAAACAGTTGAACCCGTACTCAATGATAACATATACGACCTAATAACTGATATATCAGTCTATCAATTAAGTTCAGGAATATCATCTGCTTTTTCCTTGTGTTTTAACAAATCTACACTCGGAACCTCGTAACTTCTCTCATTATACTCATATACATCAGTGTTCAAGTTTCCAACTTCGTTTTGAGTAGTGTGTTTACTGTTGATTCATGTAGATACTCAACACACCTAGGTTCTGTTATGATGGCATGGGATATAGCTACTATCACACATGAAACAGCTAAGTTTCCGAAATGCGATTGTATGCGGCAAGGATATACTCCATATCGCCTGTAAATAAAAATAATAGCTTAATTTACAAGTCTTAACTAGGTAAATACATACATCCTTATTCATAAACGTACAATAAACTTACTTAAGTAAGAATATGCTTTATGCTGTTATTCGTATCGAGTGTAACCATGGTAATAACAATGCTTTAATAATCATTTAAAGCATTACCACGGAAACGTTAATTAAACAACTGTTATTATAGCACGTCTGGCACTTCAGTAACTTCATGAGTAGCATTCTGAAACCGTTAACGATATGCAAATCAGTTTCCTCCTATATTATTACGATCCTAATATTGCGGACGCTTTGACTAATAACTTCAATGAAACTTTTGAACGAGGCAACGTCTCCACCATGATTAACGAAGTTATCAGCGGCCCTTTTGACGACTGCCCCAATGCCATCTGGAGCTCCTTTGCCGTGCTTCTTGGTAGTTCCAGATCACTCTTTCTATATCTGATAAATGTTCTTTTAATTGTGTCATCACGTAGAATATAAATTTGTTCCTGTATTGGCTCGTGAGTGAGTTTGATAAAAAATGCAATACGAGTACTTTTATTGGAGACACCAATCCTTTTATCATTTTTAATATGGGGATCAAATGCGCCCAAATAGATGCGGCATCGTGTTGTAGGCATTTACTAACAGTGCAAAATTATTTGGTCGCTATCTTTATAATATATTACACCAGTGTGAAGTGAGACCTGCCCTCCACTGTCACCAAAATGAAATGACTGGATTTCGAAATTGTACTTTAAGTTGTAATTCTCGCTGAAATAAATGTGCACGAGAATCTTGTCATCTTTGAGTGATCTTTGCAATTCCGCAATTGAAGCATACTGCAACGCAATATTTTTAGTGTGAGTCAAAAACGTGGGAAGTAAAATTTTCGAATTATATTCCGTGGATAGTCTTCTAACTTCTTTTTAATAGTAACCTTTGTTGTTTTTTCTGTAGCATCTTTTTCTTTGTAACTTTGTTTCTCAGTTAGCCATTGGTAATAATTAATTTTCTCTTCATTACTAAATTCTTGAATATCAATAGCTTTGTTAAAACATTGTGTACACTATATGTCCAGACACTTTACATTAACAGCACTGCAGCACATATATTTAAGTATCTCTGAACTAGAACTTTCTTTGGTAATACCGGCTTTTTTCAAAGATCCAATTATAAGATCTACATTGGAATGAAGTTTGCACCCACTAGTGTCTCTCGTATTTGTAGAAACAATCCACGCCGGCCTGTATCTACAAAAAGTGGAATAACCTACTTTTATTACTTCTTTACTCCGTTGTCTCTTAAGTACCGTTTTTGGTGTTTAACTCCTTTACATGTTATATACTCTCTTTTGCCTGGAGCTACTGAGGTATTAGCATCGTCTTCAAGAAAAGTTTTGATTTTTTGTGGTAATGTATTTTGGACTACTGGTTTCTTTGCTTGTTTTCGACATGGAAAAGGAACTTGGTGGAGTATTTGGTCCTTTTTAATTTGATCTCTATTTCCTACCTAGTAGAAAGTAGAGAGGAACGTGACCCATTATAGTTGCAAAGAAATAATCAGCAGACTTCTCGTCGAGCTATGAATGTTAACTTACGAATTAGGAGGTTGCGATACAAGCACTTACAGGAGGTGGAACAGCTGAAAACCGTAATAAATAAATTGAAAGCAACAATTAATAAGAAAAAAAGAATCAAAAAAAATTAAGAAAAACAGGACAAAAGGGTTGATGAATTAGTGTCAGACATACACTAATTCATCAATTTGATTTTCAAAAAAAAAGATTCACTGAGGCTATTTCAAAGAACGTCAAAGAAGAATAAAAAGCCGTTTGCGGCGCAAATAGTAGGTATATTATTATTTTCTGTATCGCTTGGTGGTGGTGAATTATCTAAAAAAATTAAGAATTCTTTCAACATTTTGTATTCCTTTTTTCCTTTTTAAATACTTTGTACTATTTGCCCGCCATTTCTTTCTTTGGTCTCTTTGAGCTCTTAGTGTCATTTATTTTATATTACAAAAGTTTCTCTGTTCTTTTCTTAACAAGTACCACTTCCTTTCTTTCTCTTTCTGTATTGCATATTGTAATATTGTACCTGCGATACTTGGTTCCGTGTTCTTTTTCTTTTGATTTGTAGCTTATTTTCAACTTTTTACGCATTTCCTGATCATCTTGTGGGCGCGATCTTCAGCCGCCGCCCATGATTTTTCTTACTAACGGTTATTTGGATTCATTTTGTAGTCAATTTATTCCTAAAATTGGGTGTTTACATTAAACCGTTTGGTAAATACATATAACATACTAAATAAAACCGACCGACTTCGGGAGCTTCTATTTCTCTTAAGAAATAAAATTGCGCGATGAAGCAGGCTTCTAGATAACTTACGTACTTTTTCCTCTTGGATTCTTGTTATTATAATATTATTTCCTCGTTTACGTCTGATATTTTGCACTTTTTGTTTATTTTTATACGTTTGACAATATTGTTATTTTCGTTGTCATGACAGCGGGCAGAGACAATATATTAGTTTTCATGCTGTACCATGGAGTAAATATCATTGTTTTGCTATAGAAATGCTACCTGGCATCTGTAATTTTGTAATTTTATGAATTTAGAATTAGTAATTAAAAAAGCTAGATCACCAGGGTATATAAACGCTGGCTCTGACTAGAGCGAGGAGTTCTCTCTTCGGTTCCTGAAAAGGAAGTTTGAAATCGGCCTTGTGCGGGGCCAAGTAAGGCCCCGCACCCTAAGAAGCCCTACGTCAAGAAGTCTCTACGTCCTGCTCTTCAAAAAGTAACTCTACGCTCCGTACCTACTCCTAGTAATTCTACGTGTACTCGCACTTCGGTTGGCATCTCTAGAAGACTCCACTCCTGCCTACTCCTGTGCCTGAGCTCCAAGTCGCGGGCTCCTATCTTCGTGCTGCTTCATTGGTGTTCATCCTGGGCACCCCTACGGACACTCGCCCACCTACGTGACACTACCTTATCCTACCTACCTACTCCCTTCTCCTTCTTACTTCCGTCTAATCTTTTACCCTGGTGATTTTCTCGTGTTAGGTTATTTTAGTTTCTATTTTACCGGTAATTCTGTGAAACATAGACATACGTACTAAGTGTTAAATAAATTTCCTTTTCCTATTATTTTGCTTACTTTGTTTTTCTCTAAAGTTTTCTTCAACGTCTGTTACCTGATCTTCTGAGCCTTCGGAAGATCACGTAACACGACAATATAGCTCTAGGTTATTTTTTATAACTCCATATTTTTCTCTCTTACGTCCCCGGTCATTGGCTAATTTGTCGTGTTTGGTTATTTTTTCTTTGGTTTAGTCATAATTATACTCTGCAATAAAGTAAAGTACTTTTAGAAAAACTAGCTTGAAAATGTTATAAAAAAACATTAACATTAAGTTAGAAAATTCACGTGTGGAATTTTATATTAATATTATTTGTCCCAAGATAGTATTTGATCAACTTTGTTCCATATACTTAAACTCGAATAAACTGAGTGAAACAAGTGTGTAAATTGTGTATATAATTTAAAAATATTTTTTTTGTAATATGAGCTCGATATCATGTAAGGGCCATTTTATTATATTGATAAAAAAACAGTATTGCAGAAACTATTCAATTTGATATATGACCATTGTTACATTACTTTTTTATTGACACACACTGTGTTGATTCATACAAGAAACCAATTCGATTAAATGTGAAAAAAAAAATTTCGTCAGTACATGCTTGAGTAAAAAATAAGTAGATCTGTTATCGTAACAAAAGACTTAAGGTTAGGTAGTTTACCCTTTAGCTACAGTTAAAACATAACAGGGTACTTATGTTACATTCATTACCTTCTTAAATTTTTCATTACCACCGTTCCTAAATTCGTAACTACTCATTACCTTCTATAATCGTTCATTACCATGCTTTTCAAATTTGGAAGGAAAAGAAGGTAATGAAAAGGATATGAAGGAAATTACCAAGAGTTTTTTATATAAAAAATTCGTAACATAAATGTACGTAGCTGGAAAAGGATTCAATCCACGATGAGTTACGCTAAAGTTATTGAGGTTTGAAATTTGAAGCGTGTTTCATTCAAAATGATACATTTTTCTTTAAAGCTTTTTTATGTTAAATATAAATAAAATCTTTTACAATAGGACTGAATATTTTTAATTAAAGTAATAATTGTATTTCTTAAGAGTTTTAAGTGAATATGGGGTTGGATCCTTTTTGGGAAAATATGCTGTACATGACACTTCTGGAAATTTCATTTCTTAATAAGGATTGATTTAAGGAACAATAAAATAATTAATTAATGAATTTATGTTATTTTTTACAATAAAACTACTCGAATAAATTTCACATCGTTTTTATTTTAAGGTTACTATTTTGTAAGTGAGATTTATTACTAATTTGACTGCAATTATAATAATTTTTTCGCCAGCATATTTGACAAGCGTTTACCAGTAGCGAGTCAAGGCTAAATTGTTTATTTGACAATTTAAATAAAAGTCTTGTAAAATTTAAAAAACGATTTGCGAATTCAAATATTATCAAACCAAGTAGAACATTTTATTTAGAAAAAGAAATTTGTTTTGGGCCGTTATTTTTTATATTTTATTGACCTCAAAGTAAAACAATACTAATAGAACCTACCAAACAAGTGGATACTTATTCTGAATAATTTTCGTTAACTTTCAAATTAATCATATTCAATTAATGCATTTTGGCAAAAAGTTTAAAAACCTCAAGCAGCTTGGGTTTATATTGTAAAAATAATAATGGGTCTGTTCCTTGGCTGACCCAATTAAACTATAATCAAATGCTCCAGGGTTTGAATTCTTACTAACGAATTAAAATGTAAACATGTCATAGATGTGTGCTGTGCTGGTATCATATGCGGTTTAAAAATGGCACCCTGTGTATTTTGCTTGGAGTCTTTTTGCTGATTGAAAATATGCACCTTATTCATTCATTCATTCATATATTTATTGATAATATAAATTACATATCATTTTGTATACATAAAACTCAAAATATTATTAAGGTATACCTATTTTTTAAATCTATTTCAATATCACAGTCATTGATTAGGTACAACAACACTTAATTCCTTAGACTATTTACAAAAAAATCCTTATGGTCGTAGAACGCCTGCTCGATTAGCCATTTCTTAAGTTTTACCTTAAATAAAGCCAGGCGAGGCTCAGCAGTAATGTCTCGCGGTATGTGGTTGTATACCTTGGGCCCCAAGACGTGGGAGAGCTTACTCGACTTGGCGAGCTTGTGTGGCACGGCGGGCAGCAGCCAGGGTGTATCAACTTTTAAGGTACTCCTTTTCTTTTGCGGCACTAAAACTTTCCCGGTGACTTGTGATTAAGTAATAATAATTTATGAATATTAAAATCAGACCATCAAATTTACAGATCCCACATGTTAGACACCTCAAATATTTCTTAATTTTCGAAAAACCCTGGTAACTCAGGGGAAAATGCACATTTTTCATACAAAACCTGGGGACAACATCATCCCCTGCGTTACCAACTATAATTATTATTTAAAATTGTACTATTATAGAACAACATTTTTTAAATGTTAGCCTGTTTGTCAGATTGTATAAACGTGTATGCCACGACGTTAGCAAATAAATAGTTTTTCTAAAAAAATATAATTTGTGACACAGTTCGAAAAATGGGGAGTACCTTAAAAGTTGATTCACCCATTTACCTTAAATACCACTTTGGTTTAAATACATAACTTACGTTTCGGTGGTTTCGTGGATTGTATCCTTTTCCCTAAGCTACGTCCAAATAATCTTGAATTCACAAAATCACCCGATAGAGAGAGAGTTCACAAACACAACAAATAAGACAGAGCATAGTTATTACGCATAAGTACTAACTGATGGTGTCGCTGGATGGTGGTGAAGACTCGAACGTGAACGTTTTTTTTTATGGGACCTCTGACGGCTTTGATTACTTCACCGGAGGGAGGGCGAGCTCCTGAGGGGAGGGAGGGCGAGCTCCTGAGGGGAGGGAGGGCGAGCTCCTGAGGGGAGGGAGGGCGAGCTCCTGAGGGGAGCTCAGCGCAGAAACGAGAGAATGTAAGTATTTTTACCGGCAGTGGCGTGCGCGCGTCTCTTGCGGCAACTCGCGGTTGACTGACCAATGAACGATGTTTTAGTCGGCGGTAGGCGCTAAAAGAATAAGTATAAACATAGAAATAGGTATACGTGATCCATTTCTCGCGTAGGTACCTAATTGCTGATCAGATTGCTGATGACAAACATTAAACGCTTCGTCATAAGCGTGTGCTAGACGGTTTCAAACCAAGTGACCTCGGTAGTTTGAAACCATGTAGACAGTGGTTTCAAACCAAATTTCACATAATTTAGTTTGAAACCACTGTCTACATGGTTTCAAACTACCGAGGTCACTTGGTTTCAAACCAGTGGTTTCAAACCGTCTAGCACACGCTATACAGCCAGCGCGTCGTGCCTGCAGCGGCGTGCGGCGCGTTCTTGGCGTGACGCAAGCGCAGCGTGGCAGTCACACTGCAGGCAGCAGAAAACACTATGCAGCGCGGCACGGCGTGTTCTTAGCGCGACGCGTTCCAAAGAGTAAAGTACTTAATTATAAAGGTAAGAACAACTAGTATCACCGCCGGCGTCTTAGTGCAGTTTGCGGACGACACCACGGTCATAGTGGGCGCGCGCACGTACGAGCAGCTTGCTGCCAAAATTCACGAAGCATGTGATCAACTGCAGAGGTGGTTTTCGTGTAATGGGTTGCTTCTGAATAATACGAAATCTAACATTATGCTTTTCTCAGGACATAGTATTGCTGTTCCTCCGTGCGTTGCGAACAGTCCTATGCCCGTATGCGATGAATGTAGGTTACTCGGCTTCACCCTGGACTCGAATCTTAATTGGAAGTGCCATGTTGACAATTTGTGTGCTAGATTGAGTAGTGCAGTCTTTGCGCTGCGAAAGCTGAAACTGCTTATATCTGACGATGCTCTAAAGCAAGTATATTTTGTATACTTTCACTCACTGATGTCGTACGGCATACTCTTATGGGGAAACTCTACGGATGCCAACAGGGTAATGCTTATGCAAAAACGTGCCGTACGCACATTAGTTGGGGCGAAACCTAGGGACTCTTGCCGGGGCATTTTCATAGCGCATCGCATAATGACGTACTACTCACTCTATTTATTTGAAACAATAATGTTTGTCCGAACAAATATTTCTTATTTCACGACGGTGAATGTTGTCGGCAAACAACTCCGCCATACTGGGCGTTTGAGAACGGTTCCTCGTCGCATGGCACTTGGCGCTTGCAGGTAAGAACCCGCGCGTCATCGGTCCCACCTACTACGAGCATCTACCCGCCGATCTCAAACGTGAACCATCTGACGAAACGTTTAGGCGCCGGCTGAGAAATCTTTTGTTGGATAACCCACTTTATTCTGTCAATGAGTATATAGAACTTGTCATGTAATATTGACATTTAATGTATTTTGTTTTGACTTTCATTGTTGTTATATGTTGTTATTGCCGATTTCTTTACTGACCACGTATTTATATCATTTTGTTATGACGATCCTTAATGGAGATATACTTATAAAATGACATTAGCACGTAATTTAAATAATTCAAATTTTATATTGTTGTAATTTCATTAATGTGTAACTTCTATTTCTGACGATCTCAATGTAATTACTTGTAATTTGACATGAAGTGCAATTTATACTGTAATTTATATTGAGTAATAAAATCTGAATCTGAATCTGAATCTGAGGGAAAGAGTGGCGACTCTATAAATATAAATGTTAGCTAATTTTCTATTCAATCTTATCTTAGCTGATTTTCGGTAGGTATAAACATTGTAATCGTCGGTAAGTCAAGAACCAATAAAGTCTACTTAGTCGTGATAGTTTTCCTTTTAAATTCATTACATGCGCTTTCATTTAAGATATTTTTCAGACTTTTAGTAATTGTAGTTTTGGTTGTAGGGGGGACACACACAAAGTCAACGGGAAGTACCCTATAGGTTTTGATTCCCTTGAGATTCCCTTTAATATGCGGCATAAACGGCCATATCTTTTGGTCGCGTTGACTTAGATGTTTGATTTTTTCACTGATCCAAGGGATTGCAGACTTAAGTATTTGATATGAAATTCAACTTGATACCTTTACACGTTCCTGAGAAAAAGGGACTTGACAGACACACAGACAGAGCGTTTTATAAATCTGGTTCTTAACTGTGACAACCTTTCTGAAATCCGCCCATTAGCCAGTGTAGAGATGAATGAAAAAATTTGGCATTTTTTTAAATAAAACAAATACTAAGTACATAACTGTCATTATTTATTATAAAAAACAATTATACCTTACATATGAAATAACAAGCCTGCATCAATATAATTTCGTAAAATCAACCACATTTTTGTCAATATTCGCTTAAATTCGATTTGCACGAAATGAGAGAATGAGCCATAAATCAAAAGTACGTCACGGAAAATTATAAAAAAAATGTTTTGAAATGTGCAGATTGAGCCGTTTAACACTCCATTTGCTACAATCAAATTACTTTCATTTTTCAACTATTTATAAAATCAATTTCATATTTTACTAAAAACAGATATGTACCTGCAAACAGGCGTTAAATAGTAATACCACCTTTTGCAAAAATATGACGATGAAAACAAATGTTTATTCAGAAATACATGGTTTTGGCTATTAGGTACACTAAAATCTCCTGAGGTTCTTGGGTTGAGAAGTACTAGTGTTCGGAGGCTTTTCCGGGAAAGCCACAAGGCCCGAGTGAGAGTCATCGTAGCAGCAAACCAAGTCCCACTTGTAACAAGCACGAGATATATAAAGCATTTTCTTTTCTATACACACCAATCGTTTCATACACTGGCCTTTTTTTAGCTTGCACGAGGGATCTGAAATTAATATATAATATATCATTATTAGGTACTAGTTATATAATATTTACCAACACTACAGTAGGTCAATTCCAATTAGGTACAACTCACTCACGTATCTCCACTGCATAAAACAATTCTTTCCCCCTCTGCGAAAGCTCTCTATAAACATGATCTCTGTAGGATATGGAGTACTGAAATGGTGTTCTATATGAACTGGATAAGATGTGTTTTGATGCACGAGTACCTTCAGAAGTCGAGGCTACCGTAAAATAAATACAAATCTGGAATATTAGGTACGCAAACATTTTCCTAAAAGTATCGTGTTATTACAAACGAACTAAGAAAATTATACTTTTATTAGTTGAGACCTGTAATCAATTCTCGTTATGGTCGATCAATATAATTATAGAACATTTTATAGGCCATCAAATCGATGTGTTTTGATAGTTTCCATTAAAAGTTTCATCGCCGCAAAATGCTAGAGTGCAAAGCCAACATTTTACTGTCCGTTACGTCGAGCAAAGGTTACTTTCCTGTGTCGTCTGTTTTACGATCCAGAAAATTAACGCGTAAAACTTTTACGTCCACGTCGTTCAACGTTAGCCCAAAATCCATAGGTCCGGTTCGAATTACGGTCAATTCACGAAAATCGGTGAGTTTGCTTCATCGTCGACTAAGTCTTCGTCCTCCAAGGTCAAGAAGAGTTAGTCAAGAGTTAGTCAAGAGCAAACCATCCATTAAAAAAAATTAGTCTAACTAGGAGTGATTTTTTTCTAGTACTCGTAAGTATTCGTTATAAAACGTATTTGTTTGGATAAGGATTAATACTGAATAGGAGAAAATAGCTTCGCAAATAACCTAATATGTTTAATTAATTAAATCCTACAACTATTAAGTTAGTTTAAGTAGGTACCATCAGTTTATACACTATGGAAAGCAATAAACGATTGAGTATTGAGTAATATCTGTGAGGCAACCTTACGAGATAAACATATTATGCCATCGCGGACTTTTCTCTAGGCTTTTTGGATAACTACAATTCTTTAGCACATTATTTTGATGTACGCTTATCTCATAAGGTTTAGTCATTTAAGCGCCCAAAAATCCATTTTTTGACGACTACATTAGAAAACATTGAATTTTCTCTACTATACTAAAGTCATTTAGAATGTAATATATGTACATATAAACCTTCCTTATGAATCACATTGGTGAAAACCGTATGAAAATCCCTTAAGTAGTTTTAGAGTTTATCGCGAACATCCAGACAAACAACAGACGCGGCGAGGGGATTTTGTTTTATAATAAAATAACATTTAATAACGTACCTGCCTATTGTGTTTTTAATCCACGACGGCGCGCCCCGCTACTAAATTTTACTTTGAATGGCGGGACGCGCAATTGTGGATTTAAAACATTATATTATGTATTATATTATTCGTTTGAGTAGGTATTTGGAATCTATTATTTCTAATCAATTAGAATTGTACGACTGATGAAGCCAAGATAAAATCCGAGGTTGCCGGTAATGTCGTCAGACCGCAGCGACATCACCTAGGCCGTATCGACAACTATCACGGCTTGGCGCTCTTTCATAGTTCTGCGGCATTATAAATGTATTGATAATGTTATCCACATTACTGACGAGCGCGGAAGGCAAATAGTCCGCGTGCGCGTTGTCTCCCACTACCAGGCTTATTTCGCTCCACAAAATGTGGGATAAAGTAGCTGTGTTCGTTTCGATATCTGTACTTACTTACTTAATAATAAAAATAACATCTTCCAGGCCGAATAAAATTCAATTCAACTCATATTTTGCTTTGTTCTACGCGTTGTCTTCTTTGTTGGCGTATGTGATATGGCCGTTCTTCCTGATCAGTCCTAAAAACGTAAGGAATGCCAAGTAAGTACTTACCTAAAGTAATGCTCAAGTAATGCTAATCTATTCCAGTTTTTGCAAAAATCTATCCCGTCATGTAATAAATTCATATTTGATTTGTGATTGCATAAATAGGTAAGTTACTAACGCTGTTTGTTAGTTACAGCGGGCTTAATATGCATACAAAAGATAAATTTTGACAGGTGCTAGGGAAATGAATAGGTACATCTATTCCATTTTCTAACGTAAAATAAAAGTGTCCCGTTTTGATAAAATCGCTATAATTTTATTCTGGGTAGTTTGGCCCTTCGGGCCTGGCACAACACTAACCTAACCTAATCTAACCTAAATTGTTCTATGTAATTGTTGTTGTTGTTGTTTGTTTTGTTGTTGTTGTTGTTGTTGTTGTAGCATAACCTAGTACCAATTACACCATACGGTGTTAAATGTTAATCAGCTCACAGCTCATGCTGACAGCTGTTAACACTCTAATTGTCTGTTAAGTGGTTGGTGATATCCGACACTAACCTAATGTAATCAATGTAATCATACTAACCTAACTGAACCTTAATATTATTATGCAAAATTATTAGAATTGCTATATTAGACCAAAAGTATTTTAGGACTTAAAACATGTATGCAATAATATATATATTAGAAGTTGCGATATATACCTAAGACCAAAATAGTGGTCGGGCTACGATAAAAAAAAACCTGTCAAGTGCGAGTCGGACTCGCGCACTGAGGGTTCTGTATTTAAGTGCGTACTTAAAAAATATACCTTTTTATGTAGGTACATTAATTCTACGCAATAAGGTCCATTTTCACTTGCCTAAATTTTAGTACAGATCTTTAAAGTTTTTTGTAAATTTCTCGAAACCTATAAATTTTGAACACTTCATTTTATTTTTCCCGTAAAATATAAGTAATTATCTATAAGTTAGGAATTTTTCAGATTTTTTGGTTCATAAACTTCGGAGATAAGGGGGGGAACTCTA